>CM047807.1:118516543-119798706 GCA_026214975.1 Gentiana macrophylla
CATGTGATAAAACATTATTGATTTCATATGTCACTATTAATTCAAGCAATTTATTTTATCATTTTGGAAGTGTTCGAAAAAGCGGTATCAGAAGCTACGAATGCACACATAAATTCTGTCTAAACACCGCGGTGTGCCTTCATCTAAACACGTCTATTCGATGCAATTGATAGCCATTGTGTTCCAGTTATCATTAGTTGTGACATTGAACTGACTGAATGTGTTCTTGATTACTCCGAGACTCCGAGTTTTGTATCTTTGTTCGTAAATTGGGATGCAGTTCAAAAATTATGTTTTAGAATTCCGTTGAGGTACAGGAAGAGAAAGTGGATTAGAACTCTTAGAAGGTTGAAGAAAGTTGAGAATTTTTACGAGTTTGTTTTCCGATCTAAGGATAGCCAATCTTTGTTCAAATGATTTGGCAAGCAATTATGAGAAGGGATTCCTAAGATTAGATTGAAGAAGCATAAAGCCAGGCCAATTATTATAGAGCTCCTGCACTAAAGCGAACCAGACATATGTCTTTCCGATCCACAGAAGCATTAACTATAAGTTTCTCTTACGAACCACTCTGTGACCCGGACCTATATTGAGCCCAATTAATGAAACTTCAGTTTGAAGTAGCATTTCATTAGAGCCTGCTGTGTCTAAGACTGTGGACAGATAATTTTTCCCAGGTCTGAAAGTTAGGTTTGAGATGTGCTTCTGGGCGGCAGAGTTCTTAAAGTTAAAGCGGGGGTTAATGCAGTCGCGAGGAACCCCGATAGAGGAAATTGCGTCGTTGTAGCATCCCCAGGCAGCACCTGTTTAAATACCGCGTATGCAATTCCCTAGCGAGGATGAAGCGTAGTGGTCGGATGTTGTCGTGGCGGCATGCGACGATATCTCTTATCCAGCTCTTCTGTTAAAACATGGTTAAGAAACTTTTAATACGGCGTTTAAAGAGCTTTTAAGCGGCATTTGCTTTGAGATTTGTTCACATGTAAAGCAGTTTGTAATTCAATATTGGTTGGCTTTATTTTACAAATCTTGCAGAGTTATTTTTTTAGTAGTAAAATCATAGGAAAATTGGATGTAAACAAATTGGATTAATTGCAAAAAGTCCACATACAGTGAACTGATTTGCAAATTCAGGTGCGTGATTAAATACACTTATCTCATAATTTTAGAAAAGTATTTATTTGCACCAGAGCAATTTTAAGCTTTTTACCATGTCATCATCTGTACTTGGCTGAATAAATCTTTAGAAAATTGATTGTTAAAATCTTCAAGTATCTATCATGGATCCTTGGAATATCTTTGCGTTTCAATTTTTTTAATCGATTCTTAAGTCTTCAAGCATCTATCGTGGATGCTTGGAATATATTAGTTAGAAGAGCGTAGTCTTTCCAGGAGACCTAAGTGAAGGCATTATACGCTTACGTGTATCATACACCCTGCTTGAATCAATCTTTTGAAAATGACTTTTTAAGTCACAAAGGCATCTATCGTGGATGCTTGGAATATCTTTGTGTTTAACGTTAGAAGAGGCATAGTCTTTCCGAGACCACGAGAAGTGCATGCATGCGCCTAGTGCGAAGTGTCCCCTGTCCCAAGTGATCCCAATGCCTCTAGTGGTGTATTGTGTTTGAGAATAGAACCCTCCACTATCGGGTTTCTCCATGCTTCCTTGAGGCCTTGAATCATGAGCCTTGGAGGACTGCTTCGCATTGATAAGGTGAGCTAGCTGAGAACCCATAAAAACCTATCTCAAGCATCCATGTGCTCAAGCGATAATATTGACTCATATCAGCTCAAAGGACCTATCGTAAAGGGTAGTAGTGTGAATTTGTTCCCCTCTCTTCCACCATTTATGCACAATATTCTAAGCATTTTACACAAATATTGAAGTTTTATTTGAAGGGAAAAAATATTGGAAGTTAACACATCAATACAGGATTATTCACATGAATGCTCTTACAGGGTCTCCTATATGCATAGACATGAAGGATAAATTGTTTAGGAATTAGCTATGTAAAGGTGTCCCGTGACTCTTTACCTGTACTGGATGTCTCTACTGCTCCTCCAGCCAAAAGTCGTTGAGTCGTACGTGATTAAGCTTTTTAAAGTCATTTTATCGAACCAGGAGCGTAAGAGGACCCTGTGGATAGAGATATCACCTTTTTACCCCAAAGGAAATGATAAATAATTTATAGCCCACCTATTTTCCTTAAAAAAATTGCTAGAAAATCCACTTTACCATGCCATCTTAATTTAAAAGTTAATATAAATTCTAGAAGCCAAATGTCATTTAAAAGTGTCTATGGTGGTAGATAAAAAGTGTTGTTTGCAAAACACTTTATAAAATCTTTTGAGAAAGTCATCTAGTCTATATGTTATGAGACAGGTAATGATCTGACATAGTATCAGCGTCAAATAACATAATACGTCATATATCTGATTGTTCTTGATAAGTTTACATTATGCTCATTAAAAATAACCGTTGTATTATTGATTATGAAATAAACTATATCTTTCTATCAATTCTTCTCTTTTATATAATTCACTCACCTTTTCACTCGTGAGGATCTCATCTCATCTCACCTTCCAACCAAAAAAGCCAACAAGATGTTGACTTTAATTTCTCACTTCCACTTGTTAATTAATAATCTATTGGTTCAGTTGTCGAGCAGGCCTAACACTATTTTGGGACCTCGATCCCCAGAGTGCAAGGTGCACGCTCTTTCCGGCATGATCGTCGAAGCGGTGCCGTTTGATCGAAGCAACTTAATAGTCACCGATCGATCTAAAAAAAGCACGGTCAAAGCGATTGTCGTTTGGATCAAAGCGGCAACGATTAAATCATGTCCAGGACACACTTGTGCATCTTGGATCGTCGAGATCTTTTCCCATTATTTTATATTTAATGGTGTATCCATTGAATCATCTTTGAAAAAAGTAACGACTTCTCTTGAATTGCTTGCCTGCCTACTCAATATCCACTCTTTTCTCTCACCAAGAAAATGAACCCCAAAAACCTTCTTATTGGCTTTCTCTTCTTCTTCTGCTGCTATTTCTCTTGGTTCTTAATGAATCAATACAGATATCAGGTATAAATTTGAGATCCTTTTTAGTTTTTAACTCTTTTCATTGATGATTAAGCTGTGAATTGAGTAGTTTTTATATTGGGAATATGGTTCCATCTTATTGGATTTTGTTTCTGTAGGAAGTTCAAGGGCCTTCAATCTAAAGCAATCCTTTGATGTTGTAAATGGCCAGGTTCTCTCTCTTATTCTTTATCTCACATGGAGTTAACGATCCAGTAAGTTGGCGGAACCTTGCAGTTTATAAGCTATGATGTAAATTGTGTGGCTTTTGATCAGCGGATCACTCCACTCCAGATATACTCAATATATAACCAAAAACTTCCCCTGCAAATATACTTAAAACTATTCAAGTTAAAATTAAGCAAGAAGCGGTAGTGAGGCTGATTCAATTAGAGCTTAGTTAGAGTTGACCTCCAGAGACCTTGTCTCAAATTCAAATATTTTCTTCTAAAGTCAATTATATACTATATATGCAAATAATTTTAAATGTTTATTATCAGGATCGATCTTTTCAAAGTACATATATCATATTTTCAATTTTATTTCACATAATGTATTTGTGAAACAAATAGTAATGAAATAGGATACACTGTATAGCGGTTGGTATCTACGTGATTCTTATCTGTAAAAGTTTCTAAATCATTTATATTATCTTTACGTCATATGCATTCATACTATATTAAAATAATAGAATCTAAGGATATAGTGTATATTATAAAATATGGAAGTTCACTAATTTCTTTTTGTATGACTTAATTAAACAGAAATTTAATATAAAAAAGATTAGCAATCTGAATATACCTTGTATAGCTTGTAGGCTTGTAGCTCTATCCTGATTGAAAACAAGCAATAATTTATAATGAGGAGATTCAAGATTCCGATTTTGATTGCCCATTATATATAAGATTATTAAATTATATTGATGTTTCTTTTTCTAATTAATTATATAGGACATAATTGATACAAGAAGTGATGAGAATTGGAGGGAAGGATGCTAGTGGGACAAATGATTATCCAGGGACAGGAGCAAACCCCATCATGATCCCCAAACCCCTGGAACTCATTAATTGATACATTTATTCAATTCATGAGAGGATATATTTAAAGAAAGGATTAATGTGATATTGTATATATATATATCTATCTATCTATATATATATATATATATATATATATATATATATATATATATATTCACACTACTTACAAAGGATTAATGTGATATTGTATATATATATATATCTATCTATATATATATATATATATATATATATATATATATATATATTCACACTACTTACAAAGTTACAAATTTATATAGGTTATGGCTATAATATATAACTTTTCCTTGTGTTTGGATAATATGTTGATGGCATTCAACTTGCTAAGTGGACATTCAATTGTTTATGACATGTTTGTTTCCTACGAGGCTTGATTGGAATGATTTTATTTGCATTCTGATATCTTGGTATGACAATAAGATGATGGAATGAAGCAAATTTCATTCAAATGGAATGCAAATGTCCAATTTCATTACATTAGAAAATAGATAAAATAAGATGAAAATCGATAAAAATGTAAGTGGTGGGTAAGAGTGAGTGGGGTGAGGTCAGGACACGAGGTTATGGTAGGCGGGGAATCGCAAGATAAGGTATAGGTTGGGTGGAGTCGGGGTAGGTAAGGTAAGATGGGTGGTAGAGTATGATGGGTAGGGTAGGATGGATAGTTGGGTAATGTTGTGTATGGTAGAATGGATGTCGGATAGGGTGAAATGCAGTCTTGTGAGGTAGGATAAGGTAGGTGGTAAGTAGGGTGAGTTAGGGTGGGTAGGTAAGTGGACGTGGAGGCATGATATGTTTGGTGATGATGGGTAAGATGGTTGGTGGGTAAGGTAGAGACCCAAGTTAGGCGGGAGTAAAATGGATGAGGTTGTGTAAAGTGGGTGGTGGGATAAGGTTGGGTAAGTAGGGTTATAACATCCATTAAGAAACTTTTTTTTTGAAAAAGCGAAGAATCATTTAATGAAACTCAGATTTTTGTTTTATTTAATTAAAGGGATTTAAGTGTTATTTAAAATAAGAAAATAAAAATAAAGAAATTTATAAAGAAGAAGTTAATGAGAAGTTTTATTTTAGAATAAAACTTCCCATTTAAGTTGGAAGTTTTAAGCAAAAAAAAAAAAAAAAAAAAAAAAAAAAAACTAAAATTTTTAAACGCTCTGGAGAAAAACTGAAGCAAAGGAAAAGTAGAATTTCCCAAGGATCTTTCTAGACGTTCGTTGGTTTCACTCACTCCTTACTACGATTCTTTCTAAGCGGAATTTTTATAAGAAGGTCTTTCTATCGTAGCGCATGATTTTTCTTAGGCGTCGTAAAAATTCTTGGCCAATAATGATGATTTTATGAGCGTAACGTTAGTGGCATTGGCGTTGTTGTTGAAAACCAACGTCATTTGGTGTTCAACGAAAATCGGTGGAGCAGAGGTTTACGTTATAAAAGTGTCGCGATTTAGAAGCAGCCGTCCGTCATGAAACCGGTGACATTCGTTTTGAATAAGCGGCGTTAGTGTTAATCTCAACGTCGATTGCTACTTATGTTTTAAATAAATAATCGAAAAATAAATGCAGGAAGTAAAAAGTGGTGTCTGAGATAGAAGCTCTTATAAAAAATAAAAATTAATAGGCTCTAAGTATCACAGGTCAACAGTACATTGTGAGAGGTTCACGGGTATTATATTTTTTTATTTAATTAAATGTAGATTTTTCTAAGGAAAGAATAATAAGATTATAGTTATACGATATATTGAGGAATATCTTTTCATACGAATTTTTATCTTCTGTATGATTTTTTCTTCCAATTTAGCCCTTATTTTTTTATTTCTGGCGTTCGTTAATTACGTAAAAGTTTGGTCGAGAATATGACTTACGATGTCAATCTTGAAATATGGTGGAATATACGTGTTGAGAATCATGGCTGGTTGATTACCAATGGCTATTTTAAATAGAATGTTTGAAGTTTTCCAAACTCAAATACATAGTCGATATCATTCGACCAATATTGAGTCGAACACTCTGCATTCGAGACTAGAATTAGGTCGAGGATAACAACAACGATATAAAAGCACCGCATTGATTAGGCTGATTTTGAGACCCAGAATATTAAAGTTTTGTACTCAATTTTAGTGAATGTATTTACGACCGGTGTTGATATGAAAAACATTCAAAATCGACTAGAATAAAATCGATTATAATGATCGTATTACGACTCAAATTGGGTCGAGAATGGGCTACTTGTTAATGAATTGACGGAATAGTATACATTTTCCGGACTCATTTACGGTCGAGAATGGCGGCGTGTGGAATATCAGCAGAAGCCACTCTCAACTCTTGGTAAGTGTAAAAACAACATTTGTGTGAAAAGATAGTCCACATATTGATACCAAATAAATCTCTACACAAGCCTTTTTTATCCTTAAGTTGCAAGCTATTCTTCTTACACCAAGGTATACATGTATGTTGACTCTGTTCAATCTATACATTTCATTTCTATGTATCATATTTGAGCTTTAATTCAAATCTGCAAGTTATAAATTCAACACCAACATGCATATGTATGTTGACTCTGTTCAATCTATACCTTTCATTGCTTCGTATCAAATGTGCAAGCTATTCTTCCAACATCAACATCACAGTGATGGATCTACGGATCTACATCTATTAGAAAAATTGTCACTCACTTGATCAGAAAATATACTAATATATATAGTATGCGTGTAGTTTGCTCACCATCCCTCCACATTACCACCCCCGCTATTTTTATTTTATTTCTTTAAATTTTTGTTGTCTACACGAGATCATACGTCAAACATTGCCAACATGCATAATTATGTTGACTTTGTTCAATCTATACCTTTATTTTCTTTGTATCATGTTTGAGCTTTATCATCAAATGTGCAAGGTATTCTTCAACACCAACATGCATATGTCTGTTGACTTTGTTCAATTTATGCCTTCAATTGTCAATAAATGAATTATTTTGGTTTTTTTTCAAATTTCAAAAGATGAATTTACTCTTCTACCTCCCACCATTATCACAACATGTGTTGTGATGTATATACACAACAAAGGATCAACACTCTATATCCTTTTGTTTCTTGTCATATTTGAGCTTTATCCTCAATTGTGCATGCTATTCTTTAACACCAACATGCATATGTATGTTGACTCTGTTCAATCTATGCCTTTCATTTCTATGTATCATATTTGAGCTCGTATAGCTTTCAAACATTTTATTTATCTTTCATTTTATCATCTTTTCCCGGCAAGCCCAAACATTACCATTCTCATCTTATAGGAATTTTCTATTAACTATGCACGACATTTCTAAAACTATTTCATAAAAATGATGAAAAAAAAGAGCCTGATTGCATCTAAGTTTGATTAATTTCCAAAAATGGCCACTTATGTGTGTCTATCACATAAATTTTGTGACACTAACTGCCATGAAACCTTAATACTTACATCATTTTGGCACATCTTGATGTTATTCATGTTTTTGCAAGTTTTGTATTACTTGATTAAGTTTGATTGATTATTAATTTAACTAATTGAATTTATTCATTAAATAAATTAATTAGATTTTTAAATTGCCGGCAGGCGCCAGTTATTGTGTATTTTTTATCGGCCGGTCCGGTGTTTAAGGCCCATTAAGTTAAGCCCTTTTACCCATGAACCCCACAACACGGTTTACCTCACTATATAAACACTAAGCCCGAACTCCTACCTCATCTCCTCCTCTCTCTAGAAATCCTAGCCGCCCGTTCGTCGGTCACCCTTCTTAATCTTCTCATACGCATTCAATAGATATCCGCTTGATACTCTGCCTTCCATATGTGTTTCCACTTGTGCGAACCATCTAAAGAACATAACTTTCCTTGATTGAATGCTAGGCACACGAATCTCACGATTAAGTGAAGGCTCTTTAGTCATTCTTTTGGAAGTTCAAAATTTCCTTTCATCTCTCTTCAAATTTTCACTGATTTGTATCATTTATTGCATTGACATTTCCATGTTTGGTTGACTATAGAGGAGTTTATTTATATATGTAGCCTTTGTTTAAGTAATTCTTGGAAATTATCCTTTTTTTCTTTTGGATTATTTTACTTCTGTATACATTGTTGTAGCATTATAAACCGTATTGTTACTCACTGCTCTGTTAGAATAAATCGACCCTTACATTGTTCCCACGTATGTAAATAGGATATTATAAGTGAACATCTTTTTTATTAGTCGGGTCAAAGGCAAGAATATGAAAAGACTATTTGGGGTATATATCTGTTTTAAGAGCATTTAAGTTGCAATCCTTAATTTGAAAAGAGCTCTGCCCGGATGTTTGGCCATCGTATCTTTGATTTAGGAGAAGGAATTAGGGATTTCACAACCACGATTCACCGGAAGGTTAACGGTTACAACTTCAATGTCGCACCGGATTAGCAATCTATCACATGTGAAAATCAAAGTATTAGCTGAAGATTTCTTCTACTGCTTCAAAGACTCCTCGATTACGGTGAATCACTGACCGAATCGCTCAGGTATATTGGCTTTAACCTACATGTTGGTTTAACCACTGGTCAAACGAGGATTTATCCCAATGAGGTCTCGGTTGAGTCTTCTTGAGGGTGTTTATTATCTATGATTCCGTTGATTCGAAATAAACTAACTTTATAACCATTATCGACGTAGCTGATCTTCAACCTTTGATTCAACTAGTAGTGCTTGTACTGTTGTTTTCCTTGATGCGGTTAAATAAGCTGGTTTGAGTCGGTCCAAATCATGACTATGTGAGCTTTGATTCAATCATCAGCGATGATATAAGAGGCATACCCAATTAACGGTGTAATGACATGCTCATTAAAGAAAAGCAGAATGTAAATCATATGAATCTCTCTTATTCAATATGTTTGGCTTGAGAAAATATCTGAGCGTTGTGCCTCTTTATATAGGAAGGTATTGACCACTAACTTAACCCCTAAATTCATATAATGATACGATAATGCAATCTTTGTTTAAATTTGAAATAACAACCATATCAAGCTATCTTATCAACACACAGAGACTAAATAGCCATCAAACTCTTATATCACGAAAATACTCGGCATTAATCATGATTTAAAAATCTTCCTTATCTCTCAACCAACCTTATATCTCCTTAATCATGATTTAAATTGATTCAAATAATTTTGACAAAGCTTTCTTGTCCTTGCATAAATCTTGCATGGATCTTGCATGGAAACCGTTAATACTCCCACTCAAGCGAGGCCGGACTTGGGAGTAGGCAGAGTTTGTCTCTGGAGATTACGAAAGACATATTTGAATGAGAGCTTTGTGAATATATGCAAAATTAGTCTTGAGAGGAGACATGCTTGGTGACTAAGAGTTTTACAGCTCTTGTTCTCTCATAGTGGTAGTCAAAAGCTCAATATGCTTTGCTTCTTTGCGTGAAAGACAAGGTTTATGGTCATATAAAGTGAACTTAGGTTATCACCTGATGAGTGTAGGAGCCCATGGAAGTAAGTAACATGAAATTCTTATAACGGATAGGTAAGCGAAGTGATCTCGGTGCGGTATGAGCCATGGCTCTGTATTACATACATGCTTGATTTGGATCTTGTTGGTTGCTTCTTGGCACACCAGAAGTGATATTGGACTGAGGAAAGTGCAATAGCTTTTGTAATGGAGCGTCTTGTGGTAGGGCCAGACAGCCCAATCTGCATCACGAGAAGGCATATAGGTTGAGTTTAGAGGAGGCTTTGAGGAAATACCAAGGTGCAAGGTTGCTTTGACATATCGATTAACCTTTGAACTCTTTGCGCATATGAAGCGAGTGGGGCTGGAGTTGGCGCAAAGCAGATATACTGATGCAGTGAAGGTGAGATCTGCGAGTCCACCAATAAGACTTACATAAAATGTAGGATCTGTTTGGAGAGAGCGAGTGGGAGAAATGGTTTAGTGGCCGTATGTGTGTTGGTGGCTTACAATCTTGCATTGCGGCCAGGTGAATAAGTGTTCTTTGCATAGTGAGGCGATGAAGGGCATGCCTTGTGAATTTTGATGTATCTGTACACCAGGAAGTGATGAATAGTGCCCCGGATCCTTCATTGCAAATTCGATGCAATTCTTGAATGAAGGAGTCACGGCGGATTCAATATTAGAACACATGACAAGCATATCATATACATACAAAAGAGTCTTTAGGGTACTTTCGATTAGTATGATAGATAAATAATGAGGGATACGATAAAGCTGCGTTGAAAACCATATGTAAGTAGAAAGAACTAAATCTGTCAAACCAAGCCAGGGGCTTGTTTCAACCAATAGAGTGCCTTTTTCAGGCCCGACAAACATGGGTAGGAAATTGAGTATCACACATTCATGGAGGTTGTTCCATGAAAATAGTTTTACGTAATATGCCCGTGCAGAAGGCATTCTTGACATCTAGTTACTAACAGACCCGAGTTGTATGAAAGAGCAAGGGATAGAATGACCACTAATGGTGCTTGGTTTAACAACGAGGAAGTAGGTTTCAGCGTAGTCTAAGCCATCTTATTTGGGCAAAACCTTTAGCCACTAATCTAGCTTTTAGCACATGTCAGAGTCCCATCGACTTTTAATTTTGCCTTAAACACCCCTTAGAACCTATTACATGCATATACAGTGTTACAGGAACTAAGTACCATGTTTGATTATCTAGTAGGAGCTTGCATTTCCTCTTTCATAGTAGCTTGCCATCCTTCGTGTTTGAGAAACACTCTTGTGAGTCTTTAGTTACATTGGAATGGTCTATATGAGCTGAGTGAGGGCATATTTAGGGTTAGGTTTGAAGATTCCATGTTGGGCTCTAGTGGCCTGAGGAGAGGAGTGGAGGGATGGGGTTGGGGTTGGGGTTGGGGTTGGGGATGGTGGTGGGGATCAGGAGTTTGATTACGGAGAAGAGGTTGGGGATGTGTTGGATTGGTTATCGAAGGCGATTGAGCATGAGTGGGAGATGCTTGCAGGAATCTTGGGAGGAAAGGTAAATCAGTATAGTCTATGAGGTGGATGTGGAGGTGCGAGAATCTTCTTTGTTGGGGTCTTTGGAGGAGTAATAATAATATCGGGAGGAATGATGGGAAGAGATTCTTGAGTTGTGGGTGGAGGTGTGCGAGGATCATGAGTATGTGGTGGCTATCGGAGAAGGAAGCCAAGGATCAAAGAAATTTGAGGACATAAGGTCTATTAATATTGGACATGGTTTTATAGGGCATGATGGTCTCATCAAACACAACATACGGGACATGTAAAACTTTCTTGAAGAGGGGTGAAAGCACTTAAAACCATTATGCTTGTTCTTATAGCCTACAAAAACACATGGTAAGATCTTGGGATCAAACTTGTTTTCTTATAATCCCAGTATAGGGAGGTAGCATTTTGACCCAAAATCCATAGGCTGTTATAATTAAGGTGAGTATTATCACGATAAATAATGGGAGAAATCGTCTTGTTAGTGAGTGAAGGAATTCTATTGAGAATATACAACTGCTGAGTTGAAAAAGCCTCAACCCACAAAAACAAGGGAGTTCTACTATGAAACAACATTGTGAGGCCAAGTTCTTTAATGGTCCACATGCCTCGTTCAACAATGCCATTTTGTTGAGGTGTGTGAGGACAAGTAATGAGATAGTGATGCCTTGACTTAAAAATCTTTGTGTGAGGGGTTTGTTATCAAATTCTCCCCCTCAATGTCAATGTGTTTAGTTAATTGTTTTATTGAATTAGTCTTAACATATTGAGCAAAATATAGAAACACATTATAGAAATCCGACTTGTGCTTAATAGGAACAAACCACACATATTTAGAATAGTCATCCACCAAACTCACATAATAAGAAAACTTGCCAATTGATTCAGCAGGGGCATGCCCAAGATCACTGATGAATTAATTCGAAAGTGCTTGAAGAAACATGTTACGTATGTGAAAAAAGGAGCCTTGAGCTTGCCTAATGTGACTCTCACGAGAGATGCTCAAGTTTATTTGAACCTAAAATCTCAATAAAACCTTTATTATTCAAAGTATTCTGATGGAAAGGCGAACATGGCCTAATCTACGGTGCCAAACTTCAAGTGTGCGAGGGCTTTATGGTGTGTCTTTGCGAGGGCATGGTGATGGCTGGGAATAGCATAGAAGCCTCCTCTACATTCTCTCATCAAGTGTCTTCTTGGTCTTTGTTTTCCTTAGAATAAACCGGCATTAGTAAAGAAACATTGAGCATTGTATTGTTTAGTGAGTTCTTATGAGAGATTAGGTTCTTAGTCATATTAGGGACAAGTAGCACATCTTGAATTATTAAGACTTCATTATTATAAGTTATATGAATATTACATGTTCTGTGATAGGAATTGTTGTACTATTGCCTACAATGACATGAAGCGAAGAAGGAAAGGTATGTAAATTGTGCGATAGGCTAGAGTTACTGTCGTATGATTATTAGTGGCTTTGTGTCCATGAGCCGTTCGGTGTGCTGCATGGTGTTGTCAAAGTGAGTCTGAGACAATGCGTGAGGAGGAGTTCTTCCTTTGCCTTGTTACTCCACTTTGACAAATTTTTGAGATGTGACCTTGTGCACCACAGAAGTCACGTGTCTACCGTTATTATCTTGATCTCTTTACACTCTTGACATTCTCACAAACACCTTTTTGGCTTTTTAACTGCTTTGCTCTGTACCCACTGGATTCTTGTGCACGAAATCCTCTTCCTTGTGAATTGAACTTGGGTTGTGCATTACTCTCTCTTTGTGGTTTTTGGCCATAAAATGCTAGATGAGAGGTGTGCGAGTCTTTTGCAACAAACCATGATCTTTTTGATCCAGGTTACGTAGATGGCCTACCAATTCTTCATAGGAGGCTTGTGCATGAGCATAGTGGTTGTGAGCGTCTCATATGTGAGGCCCCCAGGCTAGTTAGGAAAAATAGACTTTTTCGGGATCAAGAATTGGCTTCCCCTATGGCTGACCATTGTCATCACGACCACTTTGAAATCTTTGGACATGCTCGTTGATAGTTTTAGTTTCATCTTTCCTCGTATAAGTTATTTGTTGCTTGAGGTTGAACTCTGCGTTCACGGGATTCTTGTGCATATGCGTTTAAGTGCATCAGGGCGCCCTTTGTAGAGTCAAACCAATTCACCCAGACTCGAGGACTCCTCGAGACAATGAGCCAATCGGCCAGGCCCTCGATAACTGTGTTGCCTTCTTCCATTTAATGTATTGGATTTGGTGATGGAACATCGATCTTGTAGTGGAGGTGGTGTTTTGTGTGTGATGCAGGCGGGGTATCACGGTGAGGTGTCTAAGACATCATGGCTAGCTGCGCAAAAGCTAATGCTTGTTCACGCCCGTAAAGGATAGTTTTACGGATGAAAGTTTCAAAGAAATGATCTTTGCCTAACGTTAATAGATGTGGTGTTATGACCATGATGTGAAGTTATATGGTGTTTAAACACCAATTGGCTCGATACCATAAAGAAAAATAGAATGTAAAGCATATGAATCTCTCTTATTCAATATGTTTGCTTGAGAAAATATCTGAGACATTTGTGCCTCTTTTTATATAGGAAGGCATTGACCACAACCAACCCCAAAATTCGAGATAATGCAATCTTTGTTTAAATTTGAAATAACAACCATATCAAGCTATATTATCAACTACCACGAGACTAAATAGCCATCAAACTCTTATATCACGAAAATACTCGGCGTTAATCATGATTTAAAACTCTTCCTTATCTCTCCAACCAACCTTATATCTCATTAATCATGATTTAAATTGATTCAAATAATTTTGACAAAGCTTTCTTCATCATTGCATAAATCTTGCATGGATCTTGCATGAAACCGTTAATACTCATTTCCCGTAATTTTAGCTTTGCGAGGTGCATGTTCATTCACTCAAAACCTACTTAGGTTGCCTTGACAAGAAATATCACATGTGCCTCGGCTATAGGAATTTGAATTCTTTGTTTCCTGCTGAAGGCTTTAGGGCTCTTCACCCTATACCACATAAATAGTCACGTATATCAACAAGATTTGCATCATTAGAATACATGCAATCCTACATTTCAACTTTCCAAAAAGCTCTGTTGGTCCTTGTTTTGAAAGTGTCTGAAGTTGTGGGAGTCTAAGAGGCCGTTTGATAAATCTGAAGTCTGAAATCTGAAGTCTGAAGTCTGAAATTTGAAGACTTATTGTAGTAAGTCACTGAAAAAATTAAGTATTGAAACAACGTGCATATAAAATCTGAAAATGATTATTTAACATGTTTATCCTTACATATATCAATATAATAAAAAAGACACATGCTTCATTATATATAATTATAATGGTAGTTTTCACATATAATTTGGGCAAAGTTTTTCTTTTTTGTTTTTATATATGTTATATTTATACTTATAATATTTCATAGTAGATCATTATAAAAATATGATGGATCTATTTAGCATATATATATGTGTATAATTCACTACAAAAAAGAATCTTTCGTGACAAGCCTTTGGTGACAAAGAGTAGAGTTATCTCTAAATAGTAACTTACAGTGAGAATAAGTTTGTTTGTCATGAAAATTGTATTCTAGTGACAAAAAAGACATTGTCACGTAAGGTTTGGTGAGTTGTCATGAAAGCCATGCTTCACGTGTATAACATTTGGCATGAGGTTTTAATGACAACATCTTTATCACGGTATCCATAAAAACTTATCGACAACCATATTTTATCCGCGAGCTCTCATAAATAATAAATGATTATATAATTAATTATATTTGTATAAAGATTATTAAATGTTTTTAAGTCAAGATCGTTAAATATATATTTTAGGGAAGATAATTAAATATTAATTTATATAAATCTTTAGTTAAGTCAAATATTAGATGAGTCGAGTTGAGTATTAGACAAATTACATAAATTATTGGGAGGTAATTGAGCATAGGAGCGAACAGGCAAATAATATCAAGCCAAGGATTTTATAGTGGAATCGAATTCAAGGCCCAAAATGTATTGGTTAAACTCGATCCATCCCAGTATCCGCTTTATAACTATATACTAGGTCAAAACTCTTTCACTGTTTGGATCCTCGTCATTCTTATTTCTTGAAAGCTCTCAGGAAAAACTAGACCTAACCTCTGAATTTTTACCTCAAGTAGAACAAATGGCGCAAGTATTCGATTAGATTTGAAGTATTAGAACAGAAAAAGCTCGATTCGAGGGCTCGGTTCGTGGTTTGAAATTCAGGCGAGCCTTACAAATTAAATATTAGGTGGTCGAGCCGAACATGTTTTAGGCATTGAGTTCGGCTCATTATCATTCTCATACATTTTGTCATTCTTAGAAGAAACCCTAATCCCCTTCAGCCTTCCCACTTCCCAGGCCCAGCCCGCCGTTTCTCCCTTCCCCTCCCCCCGTCCGTCTGAGACTCTGAGCCGTCTGCCCGTCTCTACTCTCTACCTCCTCTCCTCGTCCTCAGTCCTCCCTACTCCCTAGTCCCTCCATCCCTCAACCTCAAACCTCCAACCGTAGCATTCATCAACCGAGCCCGACCCGACCGAGCACTAGCAGCCGCAGACTCACAGCAGTAGCATTCTCGCCTCCTTAAGGGAAGGTAAACACTTAGGTTGATTGTTGATTGTTGTATCTAATTATGTCAAAAGTGCTCGAGAGACTTTTGTTCCTGATCTTTTAGGTTGCGGTTCTTTCTTTCTAAATAAATTTATTTAGTGAGGCTGCTGCTTCAGTACATTTATGGTTTGATAATTTCATAATTTCCATCTTTATTTTCCTGCACTCTTTGAAGTTCTATTTTAGATTTACATGAAATAATCGGACTGAAGGGATCTGGATAATGGATTTAATTGAGTTGCTGAATCAGTCTGTTCTATTTTTGTGAAATGCATTTTATGTTCGAGTAGATGGATTTTGTGAAATGAGACGCTGATTTTGCTGAAACAGGGTTCAAATATATTTTGTTCCAAGTACAATTTATTTGCTTTTTAGTTTTTTTTTATTTTTATTTTTATAAACGATCTTTTGGTGCCAAACATGTAGAATCACTTTCGATTTGTATCATACACTGAACTTCAGTGACTGAAGTTAAATAAAGACTGCATCTTCATCTTGCGGTCAGCATCATGTTGTTTTAAAATTCTAGCTAGTCCATTGAACTCTGTAGTCTCTGTACACATGTGAACACTGGACTGCATATACTATACCATCATTAGGCCTAAAGCAAATTTCTTTGTACTATTGCATAGTTAAGTCTAAGCAATGTAGTTTCAACTTTTGGTCTGGCATCTGATGGTTCTTGATTTTCTGGACAACATGCAGCTAAATTTTATTAATCCATTAACTTTTCTTGATATGTTACGAATAGTCAAAAGTGAGATAACTATAGAAATAGATTACAATAGAATATCATCATGATGATAATGAAGTTTCAGCTGATGGTAAGTTATGTTCTACTTATTATGCTTGGAAGAAGTTTGAGGGAGAAGGGAGGACAGTTTTGCCTATACAAGAGTCGAGTTGTGTGATTCAAATGTGATCACTCCAGGAACAGAATTTATGCATTTGTTATCAGATAAGATTCAGAATTACATCACTTTGTGATTGGAAACAGACCCACGATGGGAGCATATTAAGGTATTTTTTGTTTAGATGTTTGAGGTTACAATTCTGGCATTGAATGAACCTTCTGGACAATCAATCTGCTCCAGTATTAATCATTGAGTAACATTTTACAAGGGTGATGCAATGTCAAATTGTTTGTTTAATCAAGTGTAATATTTTCATATCATGAACAGCCGAGTTAAGTTAATTGACAGAATGTGAATGGAAATTAACCATCAGGATTTCTTACATTTTATGAGTGATACCTTTTTCCCATGTTTTCACCCTTCCCTTTTTTGGGCAATGTTGTTTGCATTAAATTAGATTTGATTTGATTGAGGTTTCTTTGTTGTGGCAGTGTGTCAGTTAGCTTGAAGAGAATGCCTTGACCTCAAGAAGTACAAATGGTGAGAGAGAAGCCACAGGTTGTTGCATAAGTGGTTAAGGGATTATCTTCTTTCACCAAAAATGAAAAGGATCTATACTATGGAAAGGTATTTATGAAATTATAGTTGGATACAAGCGGCTCTATTTCTATCTTAGAAAGCGGTCTAGCATCCTCATCACAAAGTTTGGTGGTTATAGGTGCAATATGCATGTGGTTAAAAAAATTGTAAAGTAAAAATGGTTGAATAAGTATGTTAGAAATTTGATTCAAAGAATCGTCAATGTCGGGAAATCTAAATCCAAACCCCAATTTTAGATTTTCATCAATCATCACTTTCATGTTCAAACTCAAATTTTAGTTTGCCAAATTTTATTTTTTTAAACCGAGATGGGATCATTCTCAGCGTGTGTATCATTTTATTTTTAAACCCGATTTGTAACATTTTAAAAGCTGGATTTGAAACATTTTACTATTGTATTTGAAAAGTTTGCTTTTTTGTTGTTGTTGTTGTTGTTTCATTTGTTTGAAAAAGTGATGATGAATCATTCTTTTGTTGATTCTTCCGATACCCTCCGATTCGAATAATGATGTTGATATTGAAATAATGGGGATGAGGATTTAGAGGCCCGACAAAGATGGAAACTCGAGGTTACATTCGAGGGGACCGAGGAGAGGAGTTAATGAAGATAGTGTATCTGTTGATCAAGGAACAAGATCATAGTTTGGGATCATATGGAGGCGTGTGGCTCACTGGTGGTGTTAGAAAAAGCAGTCACAAGCATTGCAAGAAAATACTATCCCGTGATCGGGTGGGACTACAAGTCATCTTATGAGGCACTTGAAGGATTCTTGTCCATTCGAGAGAGACATATTTTCCCAAACCAATGGCGAAAGAAAGAGGCTGTGTTGATGGTTCCATTTGCATTCAAACTCAACTCAGGGCTATCGAGGAAGGTGAAAGTTCTATAGGTACTTTTACCTTTAATTTTGAAAGTTAAATTGCTAAATTTGCACATATGGTTTTAGCTCATGAGTACCACTTTTAGCATTGTTGAGCATAAGGTGTTTAATGAGTTCTTGAAAGCTTATACTTCAATACTATAGGAAAATCACTAGGTACATGGTTAGAAAAGAGTGCTTCAATGTGTATGAAGCGAAAAGGAAAAGATGAAGGGGATTTTGGGAAAGTGAATAGAGTTGGTTTAACTCTTGATTGTTGGTGAGTGCAGGGTGCGAGAGGATAGGCTACATGGTGATTCTGAGTCCATTACATTGATAGAAATTGGAATTTAGGAAGAGAGGTACTTTCTTTTGTTAATGTACCTCAGCACCTTCGTAATGGGTGCATTGGCTAAAAAAGTACATAGGAGTTTGTAATCTTTTGGAATTAGTGAGAAAGTTGTACGTGACCGTTGACAATGTACGCCAAATGATGTGTGTATTTACTATTACGAAAGGGATTATGCTTTGTTGTCAAATCTTGTGTTGGGTGGTAAACTTTTTCATGTTAGATGTTGTGCACACATCATTAATCTGTGGTTAGGGGCGGTTTGAAAGAGATTGAAAGTCAATTTGAAAGGTTAGAGATGGAGTGAAATACTGTTTTTGCTTTCGGAAAATAGACTTTCATCTTTCAATGAACATAGGATGAATTTGAAGTTGCCTCAGAATAAGTTAGTATTAGACAATAACACTTTAGGTGGAATTACACTTATGTGATGTTGTCTCTTGCGCTTATAAATACCGACAATGTTTTACTAAGTTTGGGAGGATGATGAATCTTTTGCATTGAGCTATTGCCTTACGATTATGATTGAGTGAGGTTAGTGAAGTGTGTGACTTTCTTGAGGTGTTTTTGGATGTTACTAACCTTATTTACGGAAGCAATTATCCAACGGTGAATCTGTTTCTTTTAGAGTTATCTAGAATTAAGGAATTGATCAATGGCTTGATTAGATAACTTAGATCCTACAATAAGAAACATATGCAAGAATGGTTGAAAGAATGGCTTTCAAGTATGATAAATCTTGGGTTGAGTGTGATTTTTGCTTAGTTTTGGCTCAAATCTTTGGATCTAGATATAAGAAGGAGATGATCAACTTTGCTTTTAAATCAATGTACCACAGTTGATTATGAGGAGAAAGTAAACAACTTGTTTTGGGTAAATTCAATGAATTATTTGATGAGTATGTTAAGTTGTATGGTGATGAAATCAAAAGGACCGAGAATCCTCTATAGTGCAACTTGCAAGAAACCTCCTCTTCCACAGTTGGTAAAAGAAAGTTTGATGAGTTTATGATGAAAATGCAAACTAAGAGGAAGGAGAAATCAGATCTTGAACTGTATTATGATGAAGTTTGTTATCCAAATGTTGCCAATTTTGATGCCCTTGCTTGGTGGAAAGGGAATGAGGGGAAATACAAAGTGCTATCCAAAATGGCAATGGATATTTTGTCTATCCCAATTACAACTGTTGCTTCAGAATCTACTTTTAGTGCGGGTGGAAGAGTTATTGATAAAAGAAGAGCTTCTATGAGAAGAGATACAATTGAGGTTTTACTTTGTGCTGGAGATTGGATAAAGGAAGCTTATGGAATTAGATCATTGAAAGATCAGGTATATACCTAAATTACATTAAATTTGTTTTTTAAAATTTTTAAGTTCTTAACTAATGTTGTGAAGTTATTAATGTTTGTTTCTTTTTTTCAGGGGAATGATGATCCTATTGAGTTGGAATATGAAAACGAGTATGATATGAAAGATCCTAATGATCTTGGTATGTGGTAAATTAATATTACTGTTTTGGTAATAATAATGTCTTCCATAATTCATTCCATTTCGATTTATGTTGTTTAACTTGTTTACATCTTAAACATGATACTACATGTTGTAAAGTAGCCTCTCTCGATCTCAGGTTGTCAACACAACATCATCCACAATACACTGAGAATCAATCCAAAAGCTAACCTTCCTAGCACTAGCAGTATCAAACCACCAAGCAACTCAAGAAAAGCCAAAAAAAAGGCAAGAGAGAACATGATATGTTGTTTACATGGTATTTGGATTCTCTAATCTTTTGAATTTTGATAACATGTTTGTATCTTTGGACTTTGGACTTTTAAGTTGGACTCTTTGAACATTTGATAACATGTTTGTAAAATTGTAATAACTAATGTATTATGTTGGACTTTGGACTTTTAAGTTATAACAATTAACATATGTATGGTTTATTGGTTTTGTAATTTGGACAATATTGTTGGACTTGTTAATTTGGACTCTTTGTATGTTAATTTTTATTTTTTATATTCTCAATATGATATCAATATATATATCATAATTCATAATAATATATTGGTATGATACCAATGGTATCACAAAATTCTGATTTTTAAAAAACCCAGTTCGAGCCGAACATGTTCGAGCGATTCGACATGTTCGAGCGAACCGAACCAGAGCTTTTTCCCCATATACCAGGTCGAACCAGGGCGAATAATGAAAACCTAAGGCTCGGCAATTTCGAGCGAGCTGAACCTAAGGTTGAAAAAGCAGTGGCTTTCGAGCCTGCCAGGGGTTCGGTGGGTTGAAAGCTCGTTCTGAACTTTACTTCAAGCACCTTTTGTACCTTCCTCAATAATTCCATAGATTCCATAGATTAGTTGCCTGATTCCAAGCATTCCTCTTCCCATTCGATTGCCATGGGAAATGCAGGCTCTAGAGGCGATGGTGGATGCAGGTGGATGAAGCCTCTGTTACTCTCAGCCAAATCTCTCATCAATTATGTACTTGATGCATCTACAACTCAGTCTTGATTTGATAATTCCAGCAATGAAGTTCTTTCTTTGTGCTATATTAACTGCTCTGTTTAGACTCTTGAGTTCAAAGCGAAATTCTTCCAACACGAGAATCGCAGTGACCTTTTGGATCGGAATAAGCGGATAGAGTTTACACCAGAGTACTCCTCTTTCTTTTTCTTTTTCTTTTTCTCGTCTGTGTGTTGTTGTATCTTGTGGTAAAGTAATTGCAAAGAATATAATTAAATTATTGAGTGAATTCTGTTTCTATGTTTTTTCAGGTGTATTTTGGACTTCTATTTTGCTAGAATACTGGGAGGAATGGTTACTTGAAGGCATTGTTTCTCATCCTCTTCAATTATATTTGTTGGTAATGTTAGCTCGTGTTTGGAGTACTGAGAATGGATGTATTTTTTTATTTTTATTTGTTGCTTTCAGTCTCTTATCTCGTGAAGAGTATTCCGTAATATGAATAGGTAATCGAATCACAAGTTACGTATGTAAAGCAATATTTGGATGGAAGTAGTTAAATCACCCCATTACATGTTCACCTTGCTTTTATTCCGTAATATGAATAGCCTCTTGTTCATTAACTTAACTTTTTTTGCTTCATTGTGTTTGGATTTGCCTTGCTGAGAACTAAATTTGAGATACTTTGCAAACTCTCTTAGCTATTGTATATCAATCATGCTGCCTTAATCTCTGGTGATTTGATGTAAATGTTTGCTTTTCTTCAGAGAACTTACATATCTGTTTTGAAGTCTAGCTATGAATGATGTTTCACTACTGATTTTAACTTATATGATTAGTTCTGGTTCCTTAGTTTTAAAATGTGTTATGTGGATATCATATGATAAACAAAATAAATTAATAGATGTATTCATTCCTAGTATTCTGAATATATGAGGGAAGATATACACTCTGAGACATTCAACTCATTGCCCGAGTTGTTAGCAAACTTTAGTATTTCAAAAGACATGAGAGCCACGATGAATAGCTCTTGTTGATGCAGCTTCTCATAGTATTTGTGATCTTGGATTTTGTCATTTATAATTTGAGGCCAATTTAATCTAGGGATGATAGAATCAAGGATGGTTTTGGGGGGTGATTTTAGGGTTTTATGGTTTGAGTCGAGAATGTATCTTGGATTGCCCTACGTATCCTGTGTATTGTCGAGGAATCAAGCCTTCGTAGTTCACTGGAATAATGTATTTATAGGCACATGCCCTTCTTACGCCCCTAATCTGAGGCGGTTTGATCTATTGACATAATTGCCGCTTTAATGGGCCTTGCTCCTTGCCAAGCAACCCTCACAGATTATTGGGCACGGGAACTGGGCTGGAGCTCGATATCGACTCAAGTATGACACCGACATGGGTGCTCGAGTTGACACACTTGCAAAGATCTCTTTGGCGGCGGTGGTGATCAGCGATTAGTCTCGTATTCGACCCGATGTGGATAATATGCTTGGACTTTTCACGTGCCGGTGGACCAATTAGATAATTCCGTGGAGGGTGAAATCCCGTATAAAGTCATAAGCCCCAGGATGCATGCACGAGCTCTTGAGGTGGTCACGATCTATCAAAATTAATATCTCGACCCTTTGTCGTCAATGCTCACGAATTTAAATACGCCTGCGAGACTTACTTCTGTGGAGTCCGACATCGACCTTTCGTATACCTTTGCAAACTTTTTTATCTTAGCATTATACGTCACAGGACTTATAGCGTGTGGCTAAGTTGACATCGACTTGATGCCCGCATTTGTCGAAGGAATGATGAGATGTCCAACTTGGGGCTTGTCTCGGTGAGTCGACTTCTCACAAGAATCGATTTGCCTGGATTTTGGAGTGCGGCATGCGGATCTCGGATGTTAATCTACTTGATCTTGACTTTACTTTATGCGCCTTAAAGATGCTTCTTCTTAGGCTTTGCCCTTTTTAACCATCGTTGTCGTTGGCTTCCATCTGTATAAACAATTGGCAGTCATTTGGACTTGGCTTATTCTTTCCTATGAAAAATTGTTACATTTTCCTTCTTTTCTTTAGTGCTTTGAAGTAGACCATCTTGCTTTATTAACGACCTTTGGCCTTATTTGCCACATCGGCCTCTCTCGTATCGATGCATATATGTCGATATCGCCTCCAAGTATCATGAGAACCTTAGGTTTGGATCATATTTGGCGGTGTTTGTGACTAGGCTTTTTGTTATAAATGCAAAAATTTTACAAGTATTTGGTGTCAAACACTTTTGTTGCATGTCGATTCCCATTCCTTTGCTTTCGCTTTTTCTCGAGTATTCAATGTCGGCCTAGTTGTTGCCTCAAAGTATAATCTGATTCATCATCTTAGTTATACTTTGCACGGATTCATTTAATCGACCATATGTAACTTGTCTTCCATGCTTTAGCATTTCTTTGGACTTTTCTTTGTTGTTGTTGCGTAAACAATAGAAGAGATTCCACTGGTTGTCTCATTTAGTTTATATGGAATCGATGCTCTTTACATTTGTCGATAGATATTTCCGCTTTCTGATGTCCTAGTACTAACATCTAATAAGGCGGTATTGTCGTAAATGTAAACTCTGAATCTCGGTGTCGTGGTGTTTCTTTTAATGGTTCGCTGACTCGCGACACATGTTGCCGAGGAGTTTTGGACTTGGTCGAACTTCGATGCCTTAGCCTTTTGGTTCCATGGAACTTTTTAGCTTCAGCGGTATCGTCGAAATGATCATGTTTGCCCGACCTCGATGCCACAGTAAATTCTCTCTTGGGAGTCGGATTACGCCGTTGTTGACTCGGACTTGATGCCATTGCGTTTTACGTCTATTAGGACTTGTGGCGTTATTTGGCATCGACGAAGGCATCCGACTTGCGGATCCTCGTGAACCGTTGAGTAGATCGCTGCGGAGTGGATCCTCGAGATCGCCAGGCACTTAGTCAAAAAGTCGCCAATAACCATAGGAATAGTTCGAAATAAGAAGGCTCGTCCCGCCATGCTCGGCTGAGAGAGTTCAAAAAAATAGCTCGACCCACTTGATTCGGTAGGGTGAGTTCCAAAATAAGATAGCTCGACCCGCCTGATTCGGTAGGGTGAGTTCCAAAATAATATAAGCTCCGAGGTAAGATGCCGGGTGAACTTCGGACTTATTCACGATTCACTCATCGGTGAGCTCCAAATATGGCGCTTCTAGTTTTATTTTGCTTCAATTTTTGCGATGTATGTTGCTTGTGACTTTTGTTGTCTATCTTTCACGATTCGATCCACAGGACTTTTGAATTATGAATTTTGAATTCGACCTTTCCTTTGAATGTTGTTTGTGTTGTTGAATATTTGCCTAGGGTGTAGTCTTTTTGGACTTAATTCCTTGCAAAAGCTGCCTTAATGGGGGTGTAGTCCTTTTGGACTTAATTCCCCTGTGGCCCTGAAAGTGTAGTATGAGTGTACTGACTCGTGGTACACTTGGATATGAAGTCGACTTAACCTTTATCTTTGCCTTATCGGCTCGAAGCTTGGCTATCTACGGTGGGACTGAATCGGCCCCATCTTGCCTCGTCGGGCTTCGACATGTGGTCAATTGAAAAATCCCTACTTCATTGTATCGCAGCCGTGGTGCTTACGAGCGGTCGAATAGGGTATCCATCGAATGAGATCTTCAAAGCGCGCTTAGCATTGAATTGGCTTCTTGGCGAGGTCGGGAGTGATATAATACTCGATGACTTGGCTTTTTCTTCTGTTTTTATTTCTCTGCGCATCGAATTATTCGGGTGATATAAGCAGCATCGGTGACTTGGCTTTATTCACCATATTATTCCGACTTCATCAATTAGAGGATTTGTAGTTGTAGTTTGACTTTTACCTCTTTTATCTTTTAATCACATGGACTTCTTTTGCTTTAAAGTGGTCAATTTTTGCCTTTGCCATTTGTATCGTGGTAGATTTGCAATGTGAAGGTAGTAAATCATAACAAACACAAAAGCGTCTCAGGAAAGACATGCTTAGTGAATATTTGTAAAATTGTCACATGGACTTATTACAGAGACATAAAAATGTAAGCGAAGTTAATTGAGATAAGGCTTAGCTTATTTGGTGTAGTCCGTTGGTATCATGCTTAGATGGCGAGAGCGGACTTACGTGGAATTAAGCATGCTCGAGCTCAGAATATTATGCGAAGCGAGCTCAGTCTTAATTAAAGATGCTTCGAGAGAGCTCAAATATGATGCGAGACAAAGCTCGGTCTTATAGATAGCGCCGAGCGAGCTCAAATGATGCGCGGCTAAGTAGGTCTTACTAAAAGATCGGCTCGAGAGAGCTGCAAATATGATGCAGGCGAGCTCGGTCTTATAAAAGATATGCTCATAGAGAGCTCCAAATATGATACCGAGGCGAAGGCTAAGTCTTATAAGATATGCTCGAGAGAGCTCAAATATGATGCTGAGGCCAGGCTGGACTTATTAAGATATGCTCGAGAAGGCTCAAATATGATGCCAGGCCGAACCGGACTTATTAAAAGATTTGCCCATCGGTGAGCTCAAATCTACGACTCCGAGTGAGCTCGGGTTTAGGCAAAGGCGAGTCCGTAGAAGCTTTCGAATCTGAGGTGCTGCGATATCTCGAGTCTTTGTGGTGCAATGCTGATTGTGATAAAAAAGCATTACACATATAATAGAAGACTTACAAAGTATATAAAAATTTAAAATAACAATTGTAAGAACCTGGAAGCTTAAAAGCTCGGCTCGGCTCTTTGGAGCTCGAGAACTTCAAACGCCGTGGATAGCTAGATCTGATGTAGATAACTCGCGACTTTGCAGGCGCGCCATGCGGTGTCTTTCGGTGGCAATCAGACCTCAAAGCGGTTCCGATCGGCACAAAAATTTGGAGAGAGATCGTTCTTACCTCACTTCACTTCGATGTGACCGGTGGAATTGTTCTTCGATGGCTCAATCTCCGAGAGAATAAGCCGCCCGATCTGGCGTTGCTTGTCCAGAATCCTCTTCGTTTTGGTACTGCTGATAAATTCTTTTGCTTACGCGTCAGGGGTTCAACGAGGCTCCGATCAGCTACTAAATTTGGAGAACTGTTCGTCCCTCCTAATACTTAGGATCTGAACGGTTGAAATCTAGTTCTAACGGTTTGAAACTCCGGCAATAATCCATCGATCTGACGCTTTGGGAAAATGCTTTGCATTTTTGATCTTTGACTGCAACTTCTTTGCGACGATCGGGGACTCAAAACAACTCCGAATCAGCCTAAAATTGGGAGAACTGTTCAAATGCCCCTAATCGCGCTGGATCCCCAGACGGTGGAAATCTAGTTCCAACGGTTTGAAACTCCAGCAATAATCCATCGATCTGACTGCTTTTCGGGCTTGCTGCGCGCACTTGATACAGCTGCAACTGCTGCTGCGCTGTCGGGGACTCAAAACAACTTTCCGATCAGCCCTAAAAAATTTGCGGAGGGCTTGTTCATGCCCCTAATCGCAGGATCTGAACGGTGGAAATCTAGTTCCAACGGTTGGAAACTCCGGCAATAATCCATCTGATCTGACTGCTTTACGGGCTGCTTGCGCTTTTGATACAGCAGCAACTAACTTGCGACGATCGCGGGGACTCAAAACAACTCGATCAGCCTAAAATTTGGAAGGCTTGTTCATTACCTAATCCTTGGATCTGAACGGTGGAAATCTAGTTCAACGGTTTTGAGAACTCCGGCAAGCTAATCCATCGATCGACTGCTTTACGGGCTGCTTTGCGCGCTTACGGTCACGGCCAGCAACTTCTTTGCGACGATCCAGGGGACTCAAAACAACTTTCGATCAGCCTTAGAAATTTGGAGGGCTTGTTCGTCCCTCATAAATCCTTGGATCTGAACGGTGGAAATCTAGTTTCAACGGTTCGGAAACTCCATATAATTAACGCCCGATCTAGCTTTGCGTTTTTGGAGTGCACTGCGTTTTTGAGCGTTAAAGTGATCCACGAACCACCACTCCTTGATCTGCTATCACGATAGAAGGCCTCTATTCTGGCGCCAAATAACGATGCTGGATTTTGTCATTTATAATTTGAAACCAATTTAATCCTAGGGATGATAGAATCAAGGATGGTTTTAGAGGGTGATTTTAGGGTTTCTAGGTGAGTCAAGAATGTATCTTGGATTGCCTACGTATCGCAATGTATTGTCGAGGAATCAAGCCTTCGTAGTTCTGGAATAATGTATTTGAGGCACATGCCCTTCTTACGCCCCTAAATCTGGGGCGGTTTGGTCTATTGACATAATTGCACTTTAATGGGCCTTGCTCGCTGACCGAAGCAACTACCGAATTGTGGGCGCTGGGAACTGGGTGGAGCTACGATATCGACTTCGTACTGACATACCGACATGGGTGCTCGAGTTGACACACTTGCAAGATCTATTTGGCGTGGTGGTGATCAGCGATTAGTCTGCGTATTAGAGCCGATGTGGATAATATACTTGGACTTTTCACATGCAAGTGAGACCAATGTGAATAATTCCACGTGGAGGAGTGAAATCGTACTATCGACCGATCATTCTTTTCAATGCTTCTTGGTTCGAAATTAGGGAGATAAATGATCTGAGCCAGCTTTTTATTTTTATTGATAAAACGACTCTTTTCCAATAATTAGCTAGTTTATGTTGTTCTTGCCCCAGATAAAAATGGAAAGTAAGGAAGTTGCCGCGATGGCCACCTTCCTAGGAAGAAAAGGTTAAGTGTATGAGGCGGAGAGATAAATCTTGATGGCATGCAAGGTAGAAACATCACTTACAAATGCGACTTACTGGCGTTGGACATATTCTTGGTTTTGGTGGTTTTAACACCGATAACGGAGTAAAGTTCAATATGAGATGATAGTCTAGCATTTTCATGTCTTTGCCGGATTACTATAGAGTTTGAATAATGTCTCACTGAAAGGAATTACATTGCCGATGAAAGATATTTTGATAAATAGAAGTTTTTGCAGTTTTTGTTTGGTGGAATCTTTTGTGAATAGTTTCATTTTCTTCCTATTCATGCATTAACTTTCTATCTACACATGGAAATTAAAGATCATACTGCAAGTTCTAGGTACATATACACAAAGCTTTATCCTATCTAGAAATGGCAACTTGGAGTCGGATGAACCATTGAGAGCCAACAACCACAAAGGGAAGGGTGGAGTGACCTATAATGTGAGTGGGATTATGGAGGAAGAGGACAAAACAACACTTCACTTTATTCTGAGCTTCATGTTGGAGGTGGACTAGGGATATAAGGAATTTCTTGAATCAGACCATGGCCCGGCAATGAAAATGGAACAGTAGTGTGTGTGTGTGTGTGTTCCCTCTTTTTAATTGTATTAGAGTGCAATAGTCCACATTACATTTTCCCACACTGGAGGAACTTTAAGCTTTATGCTATCATCTTTTTAAGGTGTACCTTTTACTTTCTTAGATAACTGAATTTGCATTTTGATGTATGCATGTGGCCAGATGCTAACATGTTATGTTCTATTTTCTTAATTGGTGTATGCCAAAGATACAAATGCTGAATAGTGTAACCTTTTTTAAGTTGTTGATTGGCTTAATGAAGGTATATGGTGATGGGGAGAAAATCATTAAGCATCGAAAGCCTCTAACAATTGCTAAATCAAAAAGGCCCGGTATGTTTTAGGTGCTTCGTGCTGGTTTTATAAGTCTCTAATCGGGTTGTTAGCTTTAGTTTGCGCTGAATGTCTTTTGCTTGGTTAGAATCATTTCAACTCTTGTTCCAGAGTATTCTTTGTTATTGTCTCTTTCAGGTGTCTTGCATATCTGCATGGTTGTGTCTTTGTTATCTTCAGATCAATAACTTGCATTTGTTCTATGGTTCTGTTAGGACACAGCATTCTGTTAAGTTTCAGATCTGTTTATTAACATGATGCATATCTTTGCTTTACCTGGTGCAAGTCTTAGAAGTCAGTCCAGGCTTTGCCTTTGCTTCTAGTCTAGTGCTTCAGGTCTGTTTTTCTTGAAGTTCTGTTTGTACTGACTGTGTTAGACCTGCTTGCTTATTGTTACAATAAAGAACTTGCCTTATTGTATTGGTTTTTTTGGTATGATAAAGAGAGTGTCAAAAGTTGTAACACTTTAATATTTGTTTGGCAGGCTATTCTGGGTTCAAAAATTCAAATAATGTTTGGAATAATGCTTTGTATAATAAAGGTTGGTTCTTTTACATTTTCTTTGTTTTATTCTTCTTTTTCTTTAGAAAGTTCTTAATGTTTGATTGATGATTTTTAGTGATTTGTACTTTTCTTACATTGAGTTAAGACAAAGAGAATCCACCAAAACAGTGCATATTAGTAATATATGCAAAGCAGCAAAGTAAGTGAATGGCAATGGTGATAATTACTGTATAGAATGCAGTGCATGTCTTCTCTTTTTCCTTTTCCTTTCTGTTGTTTGAAGGGTGGGGATTTCTTTTACAACGTTGTTTTCAGAAGTCTACCGATATTATTAACGTGGTCATGAACTCAATGAATATTTATTAATCTAATTCAAGTTGTTGAGCTGTTGTTTTGATTGATGTAAATTGGCATTGATCTGCAGATGGGCTCTTATTGTTCTAGGCAGCTATGCTCATTTACAATTGAAAGATCATGGCGTGCCGATCCACGTCGATACTATTACAGGCATATCCAAATCCAAGCATTTTACAGTCATTATATATCTTCCAGGAGTTACCACATATGTTGAGGCAAATCAAAACAGAAGCGGGGTTGGAAAACACAAATCAGGTGGCGACTCAATGTTCATTTTAACACACGCTAGCATTTTGTTTGTTTATCGTCTTTTTGTTTTTTTCAAAATTCTCTCTTTTTGCTGGATTGATATTTGTTATTGTCATGCAATCAGGTTTACATAATTGAATTTTGGACTTGCAAAAAGATACAGGATGCGACAAGTAACAAGCATATTCACTTACAGTCTCTTTTATTTTATATATTAATGTTTCTGGAGAGTCTAATGATCTCGATTAATCGAGAATGCATCAGATGAGAAACGTTTAACTTGTCTCTTACAAATGTTTCTGTCGGAAAGAAGAATTTCCTAACTGTCCCGCTTTATAAACACATTTCAAAATGAGAGGGAAATGCAAAAGTTGCCATTCGTTGGAGCTACTGATTGTCTTCTCAAAGCCACTGCTCAACCGGACACCCTGACTTACTGGCGCCAGGTCTTCTTTCTTAAGTACTACTACCATTTTGAAATTGATGGGCTGGTGAGATGATTGTTGCTTTAGCATAGAAATGTTCGCCTTTTTGTGTTTGTGTGTAGGTGAGGGGATGCAAACAAAGAGCCATGCTTGTTAGGAGAGACCAGAGGACATGGATACTCCAAGAATTGTATTCAATATAGATAGGAAACAACACCGGAGCGGAGGTGGCAGGCTGAAGCTTGATGGCGGCTGCTTGCAGCTGCATCTTTTGGTCTTCCGAAGAGTGCATCTTTGTAGCTGAAACACAATCGACTTTTAGGATGCCTAGGTATGGTTTTAAATGCACCTTATTAAGTAATTTTACTTTAGCTTAGTGTTCCAGAATTTTGAATCCTGCCTGTGTTTTCCTAGTATTTTCTTGCACTTTGCATTATTGGAGTTTTCACTCTCTGCTCATCTTTTTGTTTTATTTACCGATTCTGATAAAAATTTCTTAAATGTTTTGTGCTTGGGTTTATTTCACAATATTACCTTTTGCTGCATGTCATGACTGGGGATTACCTTGGTTTAGTCACAATCTCTTGTGAGAAATGGGCATATAGAAGGTAAATTTATTTAATTTTCTTCGATTATACAGACTGTGAAGCCAAAGAACTCTTTACAATTAGTTAGAGGATCCGTTTTTATCGGGGCTTCATTCAGTTATTGAACTTCTTCTTCCCAGCGACTTTTCATATATAACACTTAACACATACATTTGTTATGTAGAATGAAATATATGAAGAGATATTCATATATTTCATGTGTTTGATAAAATATCTGATTTATCATCCTTTATTAATTTTTAAGTAATTTTTGAAATTTTTAGAGTTGATGTTAAAGTTTTGTGTAATACTTTCAAAATGATTGTTAATAAATGTTTAATATTTAATTGTGTGTTGTATTATTTTTATTCATTTTTAGGGTATGTGTATTATATTTTTATAGAGTTGTAGATGTATTATTATTATTATTTGCATTCAAATTACTCAATAATAATAATAATAATAATAATAATAATAATAATAGTTTTCTATTTTTTGAATATTTATTTATTTATTATTATTATTATATTATTATTAAATACATGACTTCTAGTGACAAGAAGCTTTTGTCAATATTAACTGATTAATGTAAAATGTGTTTATACCTTTTGGTGACAACAACTGGAATTGGTGATAAAATGTTCATTATATTTTGTGACCAAAAGTTTAAATGCGCCATGAAAAAGCCTTTTGGTGAAAGATGGAGAGTTGTCATGAAAAACTTTATTGTTGACAAAATATGAGATTTATCGCCATTGAACTCTTTTAATATTCGATTCACTGATCGTCACAGAGACACCTTTAGCGTCGCTGCTTACGCAACAAATGCCGCGACAAAAAAATTTGTCACAGAAACTTTTTGCTGATAACTTTTCATATATCTTAATTAGGATTACCTATTAAATGCCAATATGGTACGACCATTTCGTCGTTTAGCGGCGCGGGTTTTTTTTTTTTTTTTTTTTTTTTTGTGTGAAGGAACGACGTCGTTTAGTGATGGATTGAGTGGATTGTGAGTTGCATCCACCACCGTCCTCTCTGGCCTCTCATAGCTCTCCTTCTCCACTGAACCCACCACCGCCTCAGCACATAGGTGTTGGCTGTAGGGGAAGCTCCACTAAGCGTATGTACCGACTGGATCTTAAGATAGTATATATACGCCCCATGCCTGACTGGTATAGGCTTCGGTCCTTCCATTTCCACTGTATCGACTATTTCCCATTTGATACCTGTAATCGCCAAAGCTATTGCCGGAAGACATTCTGACGACTGGTAGGTCCATCTCAATTTCCGGCAGGTCCATCTCATTTTCCGGTAGGTTTTTCGCTCTTTTCTCTTCTTCTACGTACACCTTCGTCGATTCGTGCTCCGGCTGGTATGTCCTTATTCTTTCTTCGTTCTCGCCTTATCTTCATCGACTTTCCTTCTCCCATTCTCGATTTCGTACGGTGGTTGGGTGTATGTATGTCATTTGTGCTGCTTCTTTATCTTGAATTCTAATTCCAAATTCATGAAATTTAATTGCTGGCTATTCTGAATCCTTCAATTCCAATGGCTCTGAGACTGTCTGGAATTCTTATGGGTAATTTGCATCTGGTGTTTCAATTGTTGCTCATTATCGATTCTTCTTTTTGGTCTTCTGCAGATTACATAAGTCCGTCCATAATGATTAGGTAAGTTGTCTCTTCAAATTTCAATGCTTGGCTTTGCTTCTATGATTGTTTGCTGCTGTGTTTTTTCCTTTTCACATGATTCTATGTTTTGTTAATCTATCATCGGTAATTTTTTTTTTTTCGGTGCTTAAAAATGTAGTTCTGATTAACCATTTCAATTCTTTGCAGATGACTGTTTTCTTTTCCCAACATCAATTCTACACAAGAATTTCCATCGTAATGTTCAGACTCACATGATTAGGTAATCCTGATTATTATTTTTATGTATTTCGACTCTGAATTTCTATGGCCTCTTCTTACCATGTAAACTTTTGCTGTATTCTATGGCTTGATATTTGTTTCTAGCCGCAACAAGCTTGAATCACTTTGATTTCGTTCACAATTGGAAGTCATCAGGTATATATGGCATAATGCTTCTGGGATTTAGAGTGAGAAGAACATATGCAAACAGTAGGTGGAATAAGCCGATAATTTCCTTCCTGTTGATTCGTTCTCTCCTGCTAATTCTCCGGTTACGTGATTGTGATTTATCTGCTGAGAATTTGTCTTGCCGTTTTAGTCTCGTTTGCTTTCTGTCGTGTTTTTGGGTTTTTGGATTTGTGTTCCGTTATGTTAACATGAATATTTATTGGTTGAATTTGTTTGAACTGTTGGTTTTGAGAAGGACATGGATCGGCGCAGAAAGGTGGAAAAGCCAAAGGAGGAGTCTCCGACTAAATGAGATTCGGATCACAGACCAATGATGCGAGGCTATATTACTTATGCTCTAACTTTGCTAACTTAAACTATGACTATGTTTCAGGTTCAGATAACTTCCACCTTCTGTATTTAAAGAATTCAACTTTAAGGAGTTCAGATCATAGTTATTTAGCCTATCTTTAGACGAGCAGCCCTATCATCTCCGTGTTGTGTTTGAGACTAGAAGCCTAAATAAGCTATATGTGAAACAGGGGAAATGCTCTTTCGCTGAATAAAGAATTTCTCGGGCATCATAGTTGTTTTGGGAATATTTATATGGACGACCAGAGGATTCGTGTATGCTCTCTCGTTATATAAAAATAGTAGATTTATCTTACGCCCGATAACTCTTTATTGGATATGCGTCTGCTATTGGCTGCCTTTGACATGGGATGGCATGTTCTCAGTTGGAACACCAGTTTCAATGAATTATAACTCTCATTGGATTTGATGTGGTAGAAAAGATTAAGAGAATAAGAGTCATAAGTGTGATGAGGGACGGATCTCCGTCAGAAGAGAGTGGGCTCATTGCCCTGCACACTTAGATCTGTAAAAGAAAAATTCTGAATCCGTCACTGTGTGTGTGAGACATTGGATGAGAAGTGTTTATGCACCTAACACAGAGGTAGTAGTAACATAATAAGCAACATAAAATAACCCATGAACAATGCATAATATCCTCTCAATAATAGAAAGTGATGGTGGGTGAAACCGCAAGAAGCTCTTCACTTGTTATTTGATATTGTTCCAATTACCAACATACCCAACCATTACTGCCAATATGATCCTGTAAATACAAATAAATAAATATTAAACAATAAGAACACTTACATTGAAATAATTATATGCAAAAAGTTCTTATCAGCAACGCATTTTTTATATGGATAGATTACATTTCATTTGACAATCAATGAATACTACTTATTCACATATATACCATTCATCCAATGATATGATATTTTTAAATTACATATCTGCTGAAAGTTTGTTTTGCTGTTTTGAATGTTCAATCATCATGTGTGTGTGTTTTGTTTCTTTTATCTCCTACTTTTAGTTTATGAATACTGTAAGCATTGTATGAATACTGTATAATTCTGTTGCATTGGGGGCTTGCAGTTAGGCACTCAGGGTGATATGCCATCAAGAATACTAGCTGATGCCACAACTAATTCTTTTGGATATATTGGAGCTTGTTTACTTTTCTAGAATATAATTTTGTTTCCTTTCTAAGAAACATGATACGACTCGGACTGATGGCCATGCTTTTGCAGCTTATCGACGTTGGGTACTTCAGTGTGCCTTGATTCCTTCCTTTCATTATTGACTATAATGCCTACACGAGTTGTAATGATGGTCTGGAAGCTTCTGAGAACTAGGTACTTTCTCTGGTTTTCTCCTTTTCATATCTATCATTTATTTTATAACAATCGTGGTAGGTCTCTCTTACTTTTCACTGAAATTTTACAGCCCCAGGAATGCACCATCATTCAACAAGAGTATGTTCTTCCACCCCACTGCTTTCTGTTCAACTACTGTTTCATAGAACCAAAAAATTAACCACTCGACGCACACAGCAAGCTACTACGCCCATAATCCTTTGCAAGCGCCTCAGAGCATCCTCGTTCTCAAGTAACATACGTAATCTACTTCCTCTGCAGTATGAAATGTAATTCTCAACATGACACAACTAGCATTTAGAACTAACATGTAGCTTATACCAGGAATTTCCCTCACCACCAGTGGGTACTCCTACGTGGCGGTTGATCCAAATATCTCCCAAGCAAAAGAATTTCGAAACTGGTATTTTTGCAACTACTTTTACTACTTACTGTGACTACATTGCGCTATGAAATATAATCTAGCAGATGCTACAATTGCGTACAAGCAACAACATTTAGGATTAACAACAACATGGAGGCCATACATCATGCAATATCACCACTAACCACAACACACCAGATTCAAGTTAAATTGTTCTCTATTCTTATAAACCATTTTACAAGTTCTCTTTTCTGCAGAATGCATGGGTCGAGCTGCCGATGAGCATAACAGACCTTCGACAACAAATATGCTATATGGCGTGCCCACAATGCACGTACCGCCAAAAGTCATACTTAAAACCTTGAAGCAGAAAGCTTTCCATCACTTTCAGCAACAAGTTATCCCCTGGAGTCTGCTTACATAATGTACACGATAAAATCTTGATGCTTCCAACATTAAAGCTCTTTGAACGATACCATAAGTTGTTTATCCTATTTTGATGGATACTTCATACTTTGAGGTTGAACTAATGTACTCTTTTCCCATTTATATTTACAGGTTGTCTTATTCAAAGTTCAAATGATCGAGTCTGTGTGTGCGTGAGCTAATGAAAGAAGGTTATTATGCACAAACACATGATCTTCTCATCTTCTTTTGTGCATCATCTTATTTGTACATAATTGTCATTCCAGCATATGTGTAGGCGTGAAGCCAGTCAATCGATCAAGGAATGGAGAGGAAACCCTTGGAGAGATTGAGCAACCGCTCCACATTCTGATACAATTGATTTCATGCGAACCACCTTCGTTTCCATGGTATGTCTTCAATAATTTCTTATACATTCATAAAGCTTTCTTTGAATGTCCCAGAAGATCTACAATTAGTTACTTACCCTTTTTCTTCAGAAACCTAGAGATTTTAATTTGTTTCTTCATGAAAATTGCAAGTCCAAGGGTATTTAGGCTGCTGGGGTTGTTTTTCACAATAACATTGTGAATCATATTCAGTATAATCATTTATACATGTAGTCAAATTTTCAAAGCAGTGATGTTAGTATGACCATAATTTTGTTATATCTTGCGCCTTCTTGTCAAGTTGCGGGTCTGTTCTGTCTTTATCCTCGTTGGCGCCTTAGGAGTACGAGGCAGGACATCTATGAACTGTTTCTGTGTTTGATGAATTAAAATTCTTGGCCAATAGGTGTTAGTACCGTTCTTTTTTTGTTATCTAAGTGCATTTCTTTTTCGTAGAGCAAAACTTTTGACTCTTTTCTGTCTCAAGGCCATGATTTCAGATCAAGGTATGCAACGAGCGTAAGTCATGATAAAGGGTCCTGGTCTCGGAAGAGACGCGGCACTCCGAGCTATTCGGAGAAGTGGTATATTATTAACTTTTATACGGGATGTAACCCCTATGCCACATAATGGATCGAGTAAGCCGTGGGACAGTTTTTGATTTGTGGTGTTTCTGTTTTTTTATTTTATATTCATGATCAAAAGAACCTGCTGAATCCCCTCCTCCATGACAATGGGGATGCCTTGTCTCTCTTTTACAGTTGATGCAGATAACATAACCTTATTCGATTCGCTTCCAGCCAGAAACAAATGTGTTTAATCATTTTGAAAGGTGAATTTTCAATTCTTTATTATATATATGATCATTTTCTGATGTTGAAGCACTAACCTAGCAATCTATGATCGCTTCATTGCATGTTCAAGCCATTTATTACCGAGAAGTTATTTTCATTCTTGATACACACAATGGTTTTCTCTTGAGGTTTGACATAGAAGGAGACAATGATACACAAATGAATTTCACATCCCTTGACAATCCTGCCATTCAGCCTACTGTTATACCATCTCCACCTGTACAAGAGGAACCTCAAGAATGTAAGCTTAAATATTTTTATAGCAATAGATTTCATAAGTTTGTTGCATTGAATCACATGTTTGAAACGGATATATAATAAAAGTTTGAAACCTTTTTATTTTAAATCAAAGATTCAATATTTTCTGACTTTAGTAAATAAGAGAAATCCGAAAGCTCTTCGTTGTTTGCGGCGATACTACCAAAATTTCAAGTTGGCTAAGTCGTCTTTATGTTAATCCTTACGTGCCTCTTGAATCCACTCTTCTCCTATTTCCTTTTGAATACTGTTGTAATATGACAGTTCTGCAAAGTAATCTATATATTAATGCTTGCACTTTCGGTTTTCTACCTTGCTTGCTGTTCACCACCTTACATATTATAAGTTCACTTATTCACGGCTGTGGGATAATTAGTTGTTTACTCTGATTTCTACGCTTAAGCCATGAAAATTGTAGAAGACTCTTTTTCTTGCAAAGCTTCTTTTTGTAGTTGGAGTATGCTTGTAAATCTGGCAGGAAGCAGTCAATACAAGTTCTCATGTTCCTTCTCCCCATCGCGTAAATAGGTAACGATTTTATTCTCTAATCGGTTTTTTAGGGGTTTGGGGGAATTGGGGTGGGTGGGTCTGAGTTCATTTTGGATTATATTGCTGGGAAATGTGTGTTCTTTGGATATGCTTTAAAGTTTGATCCTTTTCTTGTTTGTTTTGGAGATAAAGTCCAGCTCTTCTCGTAATAACAAGAAGGCCATATGCTTGTAGAAGCTCATCCAGTCTTGCTCGTCTTTCTTGAATTTGAATATTGTAGTGGCACTATAATTGGTTGGTTTATGCTTTATAAGAAATTTGGTTCTTGGTTCGATACAATTGTTCGAAGCAATTATAATTGTTAGATGTAATTGTTTTGATTGAATCTTTCAGGTATCATGTCATGGCAAATGGAATGAAGAAGATGCTGCCATTTTGGTGCCGGGTGATATCATTAGTATCAAACTTGGTGATATTATACCAGCTGACATTACAACATAGGTGACTACACATTGGTTTAATCCGTGCCTTAATGGATACTATGTGTAATTTTAGACTAAAAATAGCGTTTGGACCTTTAATATTGTAATGTATTACTCTTATGTGTTCTTAGAGAGATGAATAACATTTAACATTTCATATATTTTGAGTTTCTAATCACCTTTGGACTTCCCATTTTGTTCTATAGGGACCACAAAAAGGACGGTACGACGGTGCAAGCATAGAGAGTTCTGAATAATCTTTCTTACAGGTATGCCACTCATTTTTCTGAATAATGTAAGAGTTCTGTATTTAGCTTCTTCATCCAACACTTTCTCCCTTTTTCAGATTTAGCTCCTAAAGATTATCGACAATCCTTCGAGTTTCAGAGCTTGAATGAAGAAAAGAGAAACATAGATTTGGAGGTGCATACAAGCAAATTATTAACATAGTGTTCTTCACTGTGAGATACAACATGCGAAGTTGTTTATTCATGTGATCTTACGTATAAACGGAACATAAGTATGTAATGATAAAAAATAATAGTTTTGTTATGTACATTAAAGCGTATGACATGGTCTACAAATAAAGCACCACACAAACAAACATCCTTAAACGACCCCCCCGAAATAAACTTACAAAAGACAGGGCCCACCGTGCAAAGCACAGTGCGCCTGCCTAGTAAGAAAGATTATTTCCGGATTGATAACCTAACATTATCATTCGTCGGACTCTGCAGGGTATTGAAGCAGCTCGTCATAGCACATTTTTATGGCCAAATTATCATTACATTTGCATGATTGATATGTTAAGGACGGACACTCGCCATCTGGGCAAGGGATTGTGTCGCAAAGTGGTTCCAAAATGCACTTTAGATCAAAATCACAAACACAATTGTCACCATAATCACTGCATTTATCATCTTCTCGACAATCTTGACCCCCACAAGCAACAGTACCCGGAAGCTTCCTTGGCCTTGTGTTTTTTCCAAGCTTGCTGATACCGATCCATTCTGCTTTACTACTTGTTTTTGCTGCTTCAACTTGATGAGGATTAGCCACTGTTAATCAATTATGAGGCTAGTAATTAATAAAGAGATTTGATATGTCACAACAAGCATGGTAGCGTATCACCAGGTGTTGAATCACAAAACATAGCAAGAAATGTTGGTTTGCTACGTCTCCAAGATACTTTTGTTGGGAATAGACTATGCTGTTAACGAGCCGAGCCGAGTAGCTGATGTTCAAGCTCAAGCTCGTTTGTAATCGGGTAGGCTCGGCTCGGCTCGTTAATGTATCGTGTGTAGAATGATTTTACGAAACAGATCCGTAATTAACGGAAGTAATTACGGAAAAATAAATACAGAAAATAAATAACTCGAAAATAAAATTCGTTTTTATTAAGTAGTTCTAATAAAAGAATTATTACACTACAGATCTGACTCGAAACGTTAAGAAAATAAAGTACAATGCATAAATAAATGACTAGAGATCAAACCGGCGCGAGTATGTTGCTTCTTTCTTTAAAAGCGATTGCTCCGGTATGGTGCTCACGGTAGTAAGCAATCGCCTCCCAAGATATAACAACTGCTTACGCCTCTCTGGATTGAGGCGGCGCTTCAACAATCCGAGCTCCGACGAACTTACAGAGTGCTCCGACTTCTCTTCGATCAAAAGCTAGATCTATATGAGAGACTCTTTATGGTGGAAAGACTAGAGAAAATTCGATACTCTAACCTTCATCCTTGAGGTTCTTTATGCGTAGTGGAGAGGATGAGCCAAATACTTGAATCTGATTGGCGAAACACATCCTCGAATCGATAACTTTTTCCTTGGAAAAGTTATTATGGCCAAAAATTGCTTAATCCCATTAGCCGACTTTATTCCACACTTCGATTGGCGGATGACGTGTTGTCGAAATCCTCGATTGGTCGGATTACACAATCACATGCCAAAATATAAATTCATTTTGTTTAATTTCATAAAGAAATTTTTTCCAAAAAATTAATTGCAACATCCGAGCCGAGCCGAGCCTGGCACATGCATCGAACTATCAAGTCCTCCTCTCGAACAAAGTGCTTTGCCTTTTGGGGCACATCCATAAGAGTCACACTAGTTGTTAAATATGGAGTTTAAGTCTCCTATTTTTCCAATGTAGAGAGTTGAGTTGATCACACCTTTAACCCTCTCTCACACATGTTTTACACAAACTTTACGCACTAATTTTTCATTCACCCGGTATCTGAATCGAGTTATCCAAAGCCAAACATCATCTATTCCGTGAGTAGTACGTATTTTTAGATGTAATAAGCTCTCGATTAATCACACCGAAAAATATCCAAAATTTGTGTTAAAGCTGACTGTTTCAACACATTCTAAGCCCCCGTTTAATAAGATTTATATCTCCAACAAGTTTGAGATGTAATGTTATTCTTATTGTGACTTGTAACAATATATTTTTGATAACAGAAATCGATACCAGACACCGGGGCGGATCCATGAATATGTTTTAGTGGGTCATCGGAGCATTAAACTATATTTTTCATCTAAAAATTTGTTTCAGTGGGTCACTGAAACTTAAAACAACATTTTTAACAACAAAACTATATCGTTTTAATATTTAAAAAAAAAATCTCGAATCTCAGTGGAATCACGTGACCCACCCTGAATATTACCACCCATCCATGCTTGACACGACGGTGCAGAGGCGGCCTTGGGTATTGGCCAAAGATGCCCGACCCTCCCGGAAAATTTTATTTTAGGGCGTCATTTTCAGAATTGTGTCTTGAAAAAAAAGGGCCTTATTCTTCGTTATAAAGTGATGCACAATGCTCAAATCAGACCTTCAATTTTAACTCAGAATTAACTAATATACACAATCCAACCGACTCTATTACGTCTATATAATATTAATAATAATTTTTTTTTCAAAAAGCGGATCTTTTGTTTTTATTTTCAAATGAAAGGATTTTATTAACAAACAACAAACAAAGGTTACATCCGCACAAACACCGGTGTTAGGATCAAACGCTACCGCTTTACTAAAATCAATTTGTATTAGTAAATGTGATATTTTATTTTTAACACACGCTTTTTCTACGCCTCGGTCGAATCATCTTACTCTTGAGGATGCTAGTACACCCCAACAATCCCCCCTAGCATCTGCAACCGTGGAATCATTACGCAAAGATGCCCCAAAGATCTGCAACCACACGATGAAATCATTACGCGAAGATGTTGCCGCCGTATTCGAACGGTGACCTTGCTCCGATACCAGTTGTTAGGATCAAGAGCTTACCGTTCTACTAAAACCAATGACGGAGCCATGATTTTGATTTGGGGTGGGTTAATGGACTATATCGAGTTCGTCGGGTGGCTGGATTAAGAATATTTTATGGATCTGAATAGACTACACATATTTTTTAGTGTAATATTTTTTTTTTGTCCAGATGGGCTTAGCCCCCTTAGATTTCTACACACCTCCGTCCCTAACTAAAACCAATCGGTATTAGTAAATGTGCTACTTTATTTCTTAACACAACACTGTTTTTCTGTGCCTCGGTCGAATCTCTTCACGCTGAGGATGTTTGGTACACTAACTAACAACTTGAACAACACCGCAAACCACCGGAAAACTACCAGCAGACAACTGGAAACAACAACACCAGAAAAACAAAAAGAAACAAAGGGTGGAGGGGTCCTCCACACACCAAATTTTGTCTCATAGAGAACTTGATCTGTTAAAACAGCTAAAATAGCTAGATGGAGATATTTGTTACAGTATATAGGCTGAAAGGAATGCTGAGTGCAAGCTGCTGATGATATGAAGACACCAAAGAAATGGCCGATAGTCTAAGCTCACGACAAGATGGAAGCCTCGGCAACTCGGCCGATCACTTTCAGTATGATGTAAACTAAAAAGTGGTTATTCTGTTATAGGTTGTTATAACCGCTTGTAACTTACTCATGACTGATCCATGAGGTGTATGAAGCTATAAATACCCCATGATCAGTTGCATTGTAATCACTTTTGTAACTTTTACTTGATCAATAATAATTCCGCATTTTATTTTGTTTGTTTGTAATTCTACAAACTTCATCATGGTATCAGAGCAGAAATTTGAGAATTTCTAAATGCTTTCCTGCATTTTCTCTCCGCTTTTGAAGAATTTTAAGAGTGTTCTTCATTTTTTTCCGAGTTTTTCGCTTTCTTAGAGTAAACTGTCATCTCTTTCCTGGTTTTTGATCGCTTGATCGGTTTTTCACCGCATATTGTTGATTTGTGATCAATCTGAGTTCTTGATAGCCATGGCGACTAAGAAACAAGAAATAAGTCCCTCCAGTCCATTCTATGTTCATCCTAATGAGAATCCTCTCTCTGTTCTTGTTCACCATTGATGAATGGCATCAACTATAATCCTCGGAAAATGTCCATGGAAATGGTGTTAATCACCAAGAATAAACTTGGCTTCAGTGACGGCACAATCAAAAGGCCATAAGCAGATTCAGCAGATTTCCAGGCATGGAGGCAATGTGACACAATGGTGAGATCATGGATCTTAAACTCTGTAGAGACACCATTGCACAAAGTTTGATGTATTTCAAGAGTGCTCATGTAGTTCGGAAGAATCTTGCAGCAAGGTTTTCAAATGGTGATGCATTAAGACTTTTAGATCTTCTTGAAGAAATGTATTTGCTGAAACAAGGCACAGATTGTCAATCAATATTTCACAAAGTTAATGATTTTGTGGGAAGAAATCAAGACCATTAGGCCCGTAACAGTCTGTTCTTGTGATCCTCAAAGTCACTGCAATGCAATCAGCAATCTGAGGATCATATGGAAGCTGAACATGTCATGAAAATCCTTAAAGGATTAAGGGATGAGTTTGAACCAATGGTCTCACAAGCAAAGTTGATGGTGTGATGAGAGTCAAATTGGCTATCATTTTCTATGTAATTATACCCCGTTTATACCTCGTTTTATATGTTTTCTGAGACATTTGGTTGTATTTTGATGTATTTACACCTTGGTTATCATTTCGGGACCTAGGGCGTAAAGTCCGGGATTCTCGGTCTTTTCGGTGTAATTTACTATACTCTCGATCCACCCTAGTGTCCTGTAGGGATTATGTGTGGTATTTGTTGTGATTTTTACAGGACTTAGGTGTTTGAGATGTCCGGAAGGCGAGATACGAGGATTGGAACGTGTGCCCGAAGCTTAAACGTTCAAATGGATCAAAACGCGGTGGTACTACAACCATACCTTCCACTGATCTGCATTTTTATCCACCTTAGAGGCATATTATGGGCTGGACATCTTCATGAAAGTTGTAGACAATTTCATTATCTTTCCAACGGATTTTGAATCACTCTATTTGGAGGTCTACACACAAAGTTATGTCCATTTTTCTGAGGGCCTGTCACCATAGAAAGTTGCTGATAGGTTTTCTTCATGGATTTTTGTGCGGGCGCTTTGTCGGACTGTGCGCCCGCCTAGAAGACCAGATCTGAAAAAACACTTTAAATACCCCCTCATTTTGATCTAGATCGAAGGCCCTTCTCTTTTAGATCGATTTTTCTCGCACTTTTTTCTCATGGTTTTCATTAGATTAGCTTAGTTTAAGTATATTAGCTTAGATTAGTCGTAGATCGTTGTAATCCGTTGATTCTCGAAGATAGCTTGACGCGTTATTGACGGGATTTCGTTCGGTGGATCGATTTTCTACGGCATAATATATTCGGTATTTCATTTTCATTTCTTGCTCTTGCTTTCAATCATGGTTTATGTTAGCTTTGATGTTGTGTTCTTGTTGTTTTTCTTGTTATGATGAGTAGCTAGTTGTTCCAATAGTCGAGATATGTGATAGCCTTCGAAATCGAATCCTTAGCTCGTTGATTGAAGTGTTTTGATGTTATGATAGTTAGATTCTCGGTGTTGTTATTGTTCTAGAACTTATTCTTAATGACTTTTATTGAACTCGCGACTCGATAATCGTATATCACGTGTCTTCTTTACATATGTATTTTGCGAGAGGATATGGGAAAAGGGGTTCTAGGATCACCCCAGTAGAACCGATTGAGTTGTTCGATTCGGTTTCGTGTGTGAGGTTTATATCATTGTTAATGAGCGCCTCATGTAGATCGTAGACCGTGTCGGGTCGCTTAAATCCGGTCGGTGGATGTTGAACTCGACATAGGAGGGTAGATTATTGAATTAATGTCTATACTCGGAATTAGGAAACGACACCTTTGAGTGACAACGAGGCGGACTGTTGAACCTAACATAAGAGGGTAGATTATTGAATTAATGTCTATTTTCGAAATGTGAGAGACGACACCCTTCAACGATGCCGAGAACATTAGAGTTTGTCGAAACACTTCTGGAAACGAGTTAGGGTTAGAGAGTAGTTGGTTGGATCATAGCTCGGCTATCTCTTTTATATAGTTTTAAATCTTTGTTTTGTGTATATTTAGTTTGTAGAACCGGTGATCTGACAAATCACCACGTTCAATATTTGTGTTGACCTGAACTAGGGACGAGACCGACTTTGGTACTCGACCAGATTCCCTGTGGGATATGACCTTGACTCACCAATTCTAGGCTACAGTTGACCCGGTACACTGCCGGTGAGATTGGACACTTAGAAAAGGCCGATCATGGTGCCCTTTTCGTAAATTCATGATGCCTTTGCAATGGCAATCAAATTTGAAAGACATGGTTGTATGTGGCTAACAAGGACAAAATCAAGATTCCATGGTTCTCTTTGTCACGTAAGAATGGACAGGGACAAAGTCAGATTATCAGCAAACCTAACTCTGTTGCAAATCCAAGGCCTAAAAATTCAAAGAAGATGCAATGTAGTTTTTGTGGATTTAATGGTCATACTGAAGAGACTTGTTACAAGAAGCTTGGATTTCCTCGTGGTTTCAAGTCAAAAGAGCCAATATGGTAGAAGAGGAACAATCAAAGAAAAAGATCGGGCACCAAGTAGGTCTGGCTGGACCAGGGTTTCCCGAATCTTACTACACAACAAATTTGACAAGTTGATGGCTCTGCTGAGTGATCCTCCTAGACATGCGGGGTTTTCTGTTGGCCAACCTGCTGATATTGTCACACATTACTCACCTTCTATAGGAACATGTGACTTAAATTTAGTAAGATCAATACAATGTATCTTGAACTCTGGTGCCACATATCACATTGTAGGATCGTTAGATTTATCAAGTAATCCTAAACCTTCATCTGGTATAAAAATGGGATTACCTAATGGAAATAATGTCTCTGTCACACATATAGGCCAAGTGAGGATCAACACTCAACCGGTCCTACATGATGTGTTTTGTATTCTGGCTTTAAGTATAACCTTTTATCTTTACTTTCTTTTATTAGTCATACAAAAGTGCAAATTGTTTTTACGCGCTAACAAGTGTGTTTTGCGGGATACGAACAAGAACATGATTGGTTCAAATTGAAAGTTACGGAGAGGACTTTATGTCATGGATCAGCCAATAAGACTTTCTGTTACCAATGCTGTAGTGAATCACACTTTATCTGATAGATTAGATGATGCATTTTTATGACACTACAGACTTGGACACTTGCCTGATAAGAGACTGCAAGTTGTTAGTTCACAGTCTACTGATGTCAAAAATTTTAAATCATGATCTTTGTTATGTCTGTCCTATGGCTAAACTGAAGAAAAATCCTTTTCCTTTAAGTACCACTGCTGTAAATGCTACTTTTGACCTTGTTAATATGGATATTTGAGGTCCTCTGAGACAGCATACTGTGAATGGACAACAATATTTTCTTACTGTTGTAGATGATTTCTCTAGATTTACTTGGGTTTTTCTTATGAGGCATAAATCTGAAGCCTCTGACCTGGTTAAATCTTTTGTTAAATTTGTTTCTACTCAGTTTCATAAAATTATTAAAGTAATTAGATCTAACAATGGTGCAGAATTTCAACTTACTGACTTTTATAATCAGCAGGGTATCATACATCAGACATCATGTGTAAGTACACATGAGCAAATTGGTATTGTTGAAAGAAAACATCAGCATCTGATGAATGTTGCCAGAGGTTTGAGGTTCCAAAGTAATATGCCCATTGAATATTGGGGTTTTTGTCTTTTACATGCTGTAAAGTTGATTAATGCCACCTACACCTCTGCTGAAGGAAAGCACTCCACATGAAGTTCTTTATGGCACCAAACCAGACTATTCTGTGTTTAAAGTTTTTGGTTGCTTAGTTTTTTCATGCACACTTCAACAATATAAGACCAAATTTGACTCAAGATGTAGGACTTGTGTCTATCTCTGGAATTCAACCGCCTCTAAGGGTGCTATTCTCTTCGATGTTACCAACAATGACATCTTTGTTGCTAGAAATACTCAATTCCATGAAACTTATTTTCCTCTTTTTCAACAGGTCTTGGGAAATCCAAGATATCTTGCTGACATGCATGTTCCTTTGCCGATGATGGATGCGCTTTTGATGACTCACTTTGAATAAGTCAATGAGACCAACCAAAGAATGGGATCAGCAGCTACTGATCAATCCAATGAAAGGCATGCACCAGTACATCAGGAACCTGAACCCACACAACTAAGACGGTCCACAAGAACAAGGAAATCACCAACCTTTTATCAAAGGGGTGCTCATAATAGCAGACTCCACATCTGTTGAGTGAAGTAATGATTCTGGACAATCTCTCAACAGACTATGCCGATTCATTAATGCTATTGATGCGATTAAAGAGACTAAGACCTACAATCAAGTTATTAAGCATGATGAATCGTAGAGGCCATGAACAAGGATCATGAAGCTTTACGAAAGACTCACACTTGGGAGATAGTTGATTTGCCCCAGGCAAGAAACCAATAGGGTGCAAATGGGTATACAGAATCAAACATAATCCTGATGGACCAGTAGAGAGATACAAAGCAAGATTAGTAGCTAAGGCTACACTCGGACATATGGGATTGAACCTTACTTGCAGCAGCAACAACTAACAACTGGATGTCAACACTGCCTTTCTATATGAAGATCTACATGAAGAAGTATACATGAAATTACCACCGGTATGCGAAGAACTAAACAAAACCAAGTTTGCAAACTTACCAAATCACTATATGGTCTTAAACAAGCCGAGAGATGGTGGAATTGCAAGTTAATTGAATCATTGGAGGCTCAAGGATTCATTCAATCCTAACATGACCATAGTTTATTCACAAAAGTGGTCAGACAATCATTTATTGCCTTATTTGTATATGTGGATGACATCATAGTTGCTAGCCCTAATGAAGAGTTAATTCAAAGAAGTTAAGGATGCTTTACATTAGCGCTCACCATCAAAGTGTTGAATAGTGTCCTAAACCCAATCGGGTTGGACCGGATCCGACCGGTCGATCATTTCTACTATTTCTTTATGTTTATACATATATAAAATGGCTTTTCATTGTCATATATTTGTTCTTTTAAAGAACCAATTATGAATTGTTATATGATAACGCCCTTAGTATTAAATCGTGATAGAGAAACCATGATAGGCGATTATGGTTGATGAGATCTCTAATCACTTTAATAAGTTTGATACTTAAATGTCTCTAGTCCGATGTGCTATTAAATGTAACATTGATAGTACAAACAGACTAGCACGTATTGGGAGATGTCTTCGTCTCAAGGCGGGGATAGATCTCGTCTATCGAGCGCGTAGAGACACTTGGACCGCACGTGGACGTGTATTAGAGAATCGCGACGTTAGATCGACCCACTTACACGGTTAAGTGTCACATTATGTGGCGGTTGTGTAATTATCCTTAAGACCGAGTCTTCATGGCATCACGGTGTGGATTGTCATGCTTTGACACTATTGAGGTTTCCAGCCACGGGCGATCATGCGGTAGTGATTGGGTATGATCATCAAGCATCGCGGAGTATACATGATTGGTCGTCCGGGAATCGCGTATCCTATGATTGGGATCGAATATCCAAATGACCTTCTTATAAGGAATGTCTTACTCTCGTGAATCTTTGCAAAGTGAGAGTAAACGAGTTACTTCGAGAGAGCTTGATATCCGTGATTATAAGATACGGTCGTTGATGTTTTGACACTCGACTAACGATCGTATGGATATTATTACGATGATAGGATTGTAAGTTACACGGTGAATCGCTTTCACATGAAAGGTAGTAGTCATTGCATTTGACTCTTCCGATGATTGGGGTCACGGTGTGTTGCTGACACTATCCCGTGATCGTTAGGTATGAAGGGCATTTTCGTAATTTGCACTTTGTGTCTACGGCCAACATATTCGGAAGCCTATCGGGTCACACACATATGAACATCTAGCCGATTAAAATGTGGTTATAGATGATAACCAAATAAGGAAAGTTTATCTCGTATTATAAAGGTTATAGTGGTAAATTAATATGGTGGTATTTATTTATTATGAATAAATATAATACAAGATATTAATAATATTATATTAATTAAAGAATATTCGAATGCCAAAATATTGGCTGAAGGTATGCGCAATTTTAGGGTGTATATGATACACTTGGATTGTGTGATTTAATTAATAGTATTACTAAATATTAATATTAGATATTAATATATATATATATATATATATATATATATATATATATATATATATATATATATATATATATATATATATATATATATATATATATATATATACACATGTAACATGTGGGCACTAATGCAAATTAGAGATTTGCATGCACACTACTATGTATATATAGAGATTTATTTGTGATATATATACGATATATATATATATGTAAATTGATTTATGTTAATATAATAAAGATAGTCAATATTAGATATTGACAATATCTTGGAAATATTCAATATAAGATATTGATAATATCCTAGATTTATTTTTCAAGATAAACCACAGGAGGCTGCTAAAGGATCATGGGCAGACCACACTCTGCAGCATCTTTCACTTTATTATGAATTCCACTGATGTAACTACTGATATGATAGGGATTTTTGGGGGTGCATAGAGCGAGTACTCTTCCCTATGTGGTGGATTTTCCTACACTGGGTTTGCCACACATAGGGTTTAAGGAGGCCATGCTATGCACTCTATCACGCAAACTGGGGCGGGCCGGGATATGGCACTGAACTTTGTAGCTCTTTATTTCGTCTTTTTTCTAATAAAATTAAGTTGCTTTAAAAAAAAAAAATAATATATCCTAGATTTATTTAATATAAGATATTATAATAAATGAGATAAATCAATCAATTATATTTTCCTTATTTTATTGGAAAATGTTTTCTTCTCCTCCACTCATATTTGGGGCGCCACTTCTACTATAAATAAGATGTGAGTGTCAAGCTCTCTTTTGTACATCATAATTCCAAGAGCTAATAGTTCGTGTGGAAAAATAGATAGCATCCTATAGAGAGTTGGAGAGAGGGGAAAAGGGCCGGTCTAGCAACCGGAGTTTTTCAATAGCAATCCATGATGGGATTCCGTGGTCGCTCATGTGGACTAGCGGTGAGGCCGAACACTTGGGCGGCTCTATGCAGAACTACTCTCCTTAGACGGTCAAAGCGTCGATCTTTTAGATCAACCAAGGTAACCACCGTCTACTACTTGTTTGTTTATTGCTTAAATGAAGTCGATCCTGGTTAAAAGGAAATAAAATTTTAAATTCCGCTGCATTCCCGCGTAGATTTCCTAACACAAAGATCTTGGAAAGTTGAGATATTTCCTAGGGATTGTGGCTGCTAGATGTCCAAAAGGAATATCCATTTCATAAAGAAAATACACACTTAACCTCCTAGAAGAATATGAATTTTTGAGAGCCAAACCTGCTAAGACACCTATGGAGTGTAAGCAGACTTTACAACATGGCGATTCACCACTTTTAGAAGACAACACTGCTTACGGATCATTAGTGGGTAAATTGATTTACCTCACTTTTACCAGACCAGATATTGCCTTTGTAGTACAACAACTCAATCAATTTCTGGATACTCCTACTGAAAATCATACGAAGGCAGCTTATAGACTGCTGATGTACTTGAAGACCAATCCTGGACAAGGCATCTTCTTCCCAGAAGACAATAATCTTGTACTTAAGGGTTTCTGAGATAGTGATTGGGTTTGGTTGTCCCAAAACAAGAAGATCATTATCGGGTTGTATGATGTTTCTGTGGAGATGCTCCAATCTCTTGGAAGGCAAAGAAACAAACAACAATTGTTAGAAGCTCATCGTGAGGTCGAAAGTAGGGTCATGGCAAATGCAGTTTGTGAAATCCAAAGGCTTATCTATAGACTACAGGATTTACAAATTCCAGATTCATTTGCTCATTGTGTTATTTTGTGACAATGCTAGTGCAATGCACATTGCTCACAATCTCGCCTTTCATGAAAGAACAAAACACATTGAAATTGACCGCATGTTGTGAGAGACAAAGTCAAATCAAGACTTATCAAACTCCTTCCACTAATACGAAAGAATAAATAGTCGACATCCTTACCAAGGCATTGGATGCACTGCTTTCTATTATCTACTAGATAAATTGGGAGTTTCAAAGATCTTCCGAAATTCAAGTAGTTTGAAAGGAATCTTGAGTGCAAGTCGTTCATGTACCACTCTCTACTTTGAGGGGGTGTTACAATATATATAGTGAAAGGAATGTTTGAGTGCACAAGTCAGCCGATGATATGAAGACACCAGCAGCCTGTTGATAGTATAGAAGCCTGTTGATAGTATAGAAGCCTGCTGACAGTATGGAAGCCTTAGCAGCCTGCTGATCACTTTCAGTATGATGTAAACTAAAAAGCGGTTATTCTGTTATAGGTTGTTATAACCGCTTGTAACTTACTCACGATCGATCCATGAGGTGTATGGCTATAAATACCCTATGATCAGTGCATTGTAATCACTTTTGTAACTTTTACTTGATCAATAATAATTCTGCATTTTATTTTGTTTGTTTGTAATTCTACAAACTTCATCAGTATCCGTCACGAAGCGGTTCTCCGTAACACGAAAGAAAGCCAAAGGCCACCAGCTAGTAGTTACCGAAGTAACCGATGCATCCTGAATCCAACCGGAAATACTCAACGAGATATTTATAGCAAAAAAGCCGCTGCTTTTGGCCATAGCTTCACCACTAAATAACCTCCGACAGCAACCGCCTCCATGCGTTGCCAAATCCCAGCAATCGTCACCACGAAGGCCTACCCCAAACCACCACGAACCTAAAAATAAACCAGAAAAGGCAATCGAACCGAAAAAGAACCACAGAAAAGAGACCAATAACAACACTGCTACCACCAATTCTGCCATAGCCACTAGCCGGTAGAGAAGAGGCCATAAAATACCTGCCATAGCCCACGACAATCATCATCCGGAAGGCATAAAAATCTAGATCCGTCAAAGGTTTATCTCCATGGACATGCATGAGTCTCCAAGGTCAAAAATTAGCCTCAGGAGTCACCAGTTGCACAACCGCAATGGACTAACCCCCATTGGTTAGCTCCAAGTAGCCTGACTGAAATCCAACATGGCCCAAAATTGCAGCGCCGCCGGCCAAAATCACCAGATCCTCCCCGGGGCAATCCCTCCCTACCAATCGCCGTCTAAAGCAACCATCTTTCAAAGAAAGATATCGAAGGAGAGATGTTTTCCGCCAAAATCGCCTCCACGCCGATTGCAAGAAAAGCGGTCAAGGATGGAGCCGATTTGATTTTGAGGTGGGCTAATAGACTATGTCGAGTTAAATCGGGTGGCTTTGGATTAAGAATATTTTATGGATCAAACCTGACTACCTAGATTTTTAGTGTGATATTTTTTTCCGGGTGGGGGTTAGCCCCTACAAATATAAATAGCTCCGTCCTTAAGGGCGGTGGCTTTAGATCTGAAGCAAACAAGACGGAAAAGAGAAGATCCAAACGGAGAGGAAGAAGAGACAAGAAAAAACGCTACGAAATAAACTAAAAACGCAAGAAAGACAACCAGTAAGAAAAGAACAAGGGCGGAGGGTCATTTGGGAGAGAGAGAGAGAGAGCTTATCTTTATAGAGAGAGCCAAATCGAGTTTCCCCTCACCTACTTCACCTCTAGAGAAAATGCATGGCACATTCATTACCATTCTTATTCGATCTTTCGTTATAAAAAGACAAAACTAAAACAGTATATCTTTACAATGCGAATGAAAACGACAAGCTTAAGCAATTTATATCTCAAGGAACGACGTTAATTGAGTTCTAGGCGGGCGTCACTCTGTCCAATTTTAGGCTCGGGCCAAAAAAAATTTAGACCTCTCCTTCCTAAAAAAAAGAATCAAAACATATATACAAAAATAAAACAAAAAGTTCATGCATGTGATAGTCACGAGTTTGGAAGGAAAAAGCCAAACTTATTTGGTTCTAAATCTCTGGTTTAAAAAAAAAAATTTATTGTAGAAATTTTACAAAATTCAAAACCAAGCCTCACGCCAGTATACTAGAAATACAACTATTAAGGTAAATATATTCCTTATTCATAAAAATACATTATATATATAATATTAGGTCGAAAATTTAGGTGCAAGACTTAAATTCATTGATTTTATATGGAGGGGGGTTCCGGGCCATGGCCCTCAGCCTCAGGCGCCTCTGGTTCTAGGTCATCTTTATATTACATACTACCTCCGTCCCAAAAAATGTAAGTCTTTTAGGTTTTTTCACACATATTAAGAAAAGTTAGTTAAATTTGTTATTTGTCATTAATTTTGATTAAAAAGACTAAAATGACATTTTATTGGTATTAATGCAAAGTAGTAAAAAGTGGTTGAGTATATAATAAATGAAGGGTAGAAGAAGAAAGATATAATAAATCTTTATTTGTTTTGAAATTGACTTACATTTTGGAATGAAAAATTAAAAAGCTTTAAAAGCGACTTATATTTTGGGACGGAGGTAGTAAGAATTTAAGTTTCTTACCCATGACAGAAGCAGTAGCACCGCCGGAATCGAGCTGTTCAACATTCTTGATGCCAAAGGGGGAAGAATTAGCAAAGTGAGACGTGGCAGCAATGAAAAAAATTCCAACTATTATCAACCCAGATCTCTGCATGTTTAGTTTTTAGACTAATTATGAAACTGGATTGGCTTTCCTTGTAGGGTTTTATGCTTGAGGCCTCTTGGTTTCTATTTATAACATTCTGTTACCACAAAAAAAAATCTCACTTGATGCTGATCGTTGATTTTCTTCCTTATTTTTTAATTGCATATATTTAAATATAAAATTTCATGAAATAACAGGAAAAATGATACATTCATATAAATTTAATATTGATTTGTCGTTAATATGTATACCACGTCTACCAACCGTCCTGTGGGATCCAAAATTTGATTTGTAATAAAGTAGGATAGTGCCAAATTGACATAACGGATGACACAACCTAATCTTTCATCTTTGATTTTGATGAGTCTGAAATGATTGTGATATAGATTGATCAAATTCAAAAAAGAGACATTGGATTATGGTGGGTTCTATCGGCACTACTGAAATAACTATCGACACCCTTTAATTTATTATTTTTCATTCACTTTTCCACGCCACGAATAACTATCGGCACCACCTGAAATAATAACTTTTAAAAACCGTACGCTTTAGTACTTAATGTTGTAAAAATTAAAAAATTTAGTGCTTAATGTTTAACTTTTACCCCTACACTTTTTAAAAATCATTTAACTTCCCCTAAATCTTCTAACTTCGCCGGAGTTATCGTCGGAAAAGACACTTCCCCTAAATCTTCTAACTTCGCCGGAGTTATCGTCGGAAAAGACGCCAGAGAAGATAAAATTGAGCCGGAAAACCGCAAGTGAAGCTAAGAACAACACCACTTTGAACCAAAATCATGTAAGTATCTTGTTTTGTTGCATTTCGAAGGTTTTCATTCCGATTTTTAATTGAGTAATTTGTTCCATTGAAATTGGTATTTGTTGTTGGTTGAAATATGTGGTTTTAAGGTGTTTTTCGTTCAACCGGCCGTTTTCCGATCAGAGGTTTGGGGAAGATGACCGGGTGTTTAAAACGTCAGTGACAGTGACGTTTTAATGCGGATAAAACATCAGCACGGCAGACATTTATGTCATACAAGCCCACTAGGATAATATGTTCCTTCGTCGGTGAGAGTGACGTTTATCTCGTACTCATAACGTCGGAATGGAGGACGTTCTATCTTAACGTCAACTTTGGTGACGTCTTAGACTATTACGAACGTCTTAAACATAAACTCATTAAGTTCTGATGTAAAAAACGTCGGGAGTAGTGACGTTTATGTTTGGTTCCAACGTCAGAGTTGGTGGCATTATAGCAGCAACAAAATATTCTTTTCTGGACTACAAGACGTCACCAAGTCTGATACTAACGTTGGGTAGGATGCCGGACGGAAAATCCAATGGCCGATCGGAAAACTTTAAAATACTTCATTTTCCCCTAGTTGATGGTGTTTCAAGCCATGGAATATGAATTTTGATTCCATTTTGCGTCCATATTGTTTGAAAATGATATTTGGGTGAAAAATGTTGGAGTATATGAAATGAAATTTGAAGAAGATGAAGATTAATTTTGATGATGAAGAATGTTGAAGAAGATGAAAATGAATTTTGATAATGAAGAAACTTGAAGAGGATGAAGATGAAGATGAAGATGGAGATGGAGATGGATATGAGTTATTATTAAATCGTGCGGATCCATAAATTTTCGTGCGGATCCATAAATTTACATATATAAAACAAATATAAGCAATTATTAAATCATATAAAAAGCCCTTTCAAAAAAAAAAAAAATCATATAAAAAAAGCAGGCATGTAACATAAACAATTTATAGGGGATATATTTGTGTGGTGTCACCGTTCACGTGGAGATACCATGTGTTTCAATTTGAACCACACACTTTCATTGAAAATGTGTGGTTCAAGATTTAATCACACGTTGTCTCCACACAAATGAATACACAACACAAGAATTTCTGAAGTATATTGATCAGACATACAAATTTTTTCAAAACACGCTCGTCCAATTGAAGGGAGTGTGATTCAAAAATTGAGAAGAAGACCTCAGGCAATGATAGTGTCACAATCTGAGTACCACAACCTCAGGCACAACTTGACGCGACGACGCGTGGCATTTAATCTATTCAGCTTTGAAAAATGTTTTTTCCTGTTTTAATAAAAAATTATAACAAGTTAGAGCCGTAAAGAGCCAAGATACTTTCTTGAGTAGCTTCGAGATCGGCTTTCGATTCAAAACTCGACTCGAATCGGCTTAAATCAGCTCGAACTTGAAATCGACTTCATTCGAAGATTAAACGAACGATGTTACAACAATGTAATACTTTCATTTCAATTTATTCGCAAACAAACTCGAATATATATCCATGTATACTAAAAAGCATATATGTATATTTATACACGCATACATACATATATGTTATTATGAGAGATGTGTATATCTTTATATTTGTATTCAATATGTAAAATATATTGAAACTTTCATTGATTTTATGTTATTTGTATCTTGTAGTTTATCAAATATTTTATACTAAATACATTGTTTGGTATTTAATGAAATATTTTTTTTCATTTTTAATATAATATATCATATTGTAATGGGTCGAAATGAAACTTAATTTTTATTATTACTTGTTAAGTTTCAAACGTATTAGAATCGATAAAACTCAATGAAAAACTCAGCTCATTTCAATTCTTAAAACTTCCTTTAATCTTGATTCGAGCTCGAGTTTGAAATACTCGTGTTCAAACTCAAACTCGTGAATATTTTAAATTGCTCGATTCGTTTAGAATAATACTCAGTTTGACTCGACTGGTTTACACCGCAAATGATAAAAAAAAAATCGAACTTAGTTGTGTTTCTTTTGCAAGATGTTTTTTTGGAGTTTTTTTTTTTTCTATCACATCACCAATCATTTCTTACAATTCTCACACCAATCAAATCTTCATGTAGCCGCTCATGGTTATTTTGGACGATTGATTTTTCAATATGCTAGTTTTCCGATTGCTTCGATTTGAATTATCCGGAGAATGCCTTAGATATATCAAAAAGATTGACTATAAATAAAAAATTATTAAATCATCTCTCATCATTTCACTTTATCAACTTTATTATTTTTTTTATCATTATTTTATTCATTATTTTACTTTATTTCACCAATTACTTAATAATCTACACCAATCATTATTCTACTTTGTTTTACCCCATCAACATTTTAATCATTACTTCAATCACTTTATCTGAAAAAAAAACTTCTAAAAAAACTCAAAAAAAAAACTACAACCCAAAACAAACGGAGCTATTTCAACCATAAGCCCCAACTCCCAAGTTCGACTCAGCCCTTGCCCGTGCTCGCCGACAGACCAACAACCGACGACTACGACTACGACTACGCCATCCATCGCACGTTTCCGACAGCCACTCAACGTCTAGAAACTGTCACCCAGAAACTTCAATCTTCTGGAAACCTCCATCTCTCTGTAGCGCCGCCCTGAAAGCCACCGCCGCCGCCGCCGCAGCCGCCGCCGGAATCTCTGTTCCGCGTCGTCCCCAAACCACCGGAAAATCGACTTCATTTTCAATCAACAGAATCGGGTAAGCTTCGTAACTCATTCATAGAGTACAATTTTAAAGCTTCAATTCCTGATGTTACGTAATTTGATTCAAATATACAGTTACTTGTCTTTAAAATCGGCAAAGAACAAGCTTTTGCTTGAATTTACATTTGGATGATATGAATTAGCTAACCCTAGTGTAATTCAGATCCTGTTTTTGTACATGTATTCTTTGGCATGATACGTGGATATGATGTTGTATGCAACGTTTTTATGAGGAAAATATGCACCTATTTTGAGTGCCTGAAGTTTAATGTGCATCTATTAAAGTAATTTTTTTGCCTACAGTTTAATGTGCACGGCGCATTTGTTTAGATAGTAATTTTTGTTTGTTTGTTTAGATAGTTGGTGTGACACTAGAGTCGTTAAAGTAATTTTTTTGCCTACAGTTTAACGTGCACGACGTGTTTTATGAGGTACATGATTATGTGATACCTGAGTATTCTTGTTGTCCCACATTGATGTTCATGTGTGTTATGCGTGATTGAACTAGTGTTCGACTACACCAAATAGAAGGGAATCATTTTAAGTGATAATCATTTTTATGATACAAACATCACCCCTCTGGTTGTTTGTCACTAAACGATCCTACACTAACGAGGGGTATGTTGTATATAATTTGAGCCATGTATGGTTTGATTTGGTAAAGGTGTTTCTCTTGCATACTCTGTTCATTTGCTTAGTTATGCTGCTGTTTCATGGATGCTAGCTTGTACTATTACCGTAGAGGCTCTAAACCCTTGACAAAATCATCTTTCATCTAGCTTCCTTTTGTCCCGTGCTCTTTACTTTTGGTTACTTTCTGTAAAAACAAATTGAAACATTTTGTGGGGATTTCGCTGAATTATTTAGGTGTTAATGAATTTAGTGAAGCTAGGCAAAGAACCGTGAATACTTTTATTGACTGCTTCCCATTTGCTCTTTATTTGGTGCCTCTGTTTTTTTTTTCTTTTTCAATTGCCCTTACAAAAAGGGTTCTTGTATTTTGGTGTTATGGAGTATTTTAATTTGGTTGGTTCCGGAAATGTTTCCCTTTTGGTTGGTACTTGGCATTAAGTTTGAAATGAGATGCTATTGTACCGGAGAATCCATGAGACACTGCACGTGCACTCACTCTTGTTAGACTTGGGTTCTTCATTATAGTGACTTGATGGGTAGATTCTTGTGGGGTATAAGAATATGCTGAAGACATGAGGGAAATCCTAAGAATTCTCATTGGAAAGTCCATGGCTATATAAATCGTTGCACTAGCTGTTTGGTAGGTGATTTGTTAACAGAGACAGTATATCATTTTATGGTCCTGACTTTACCTGATTCAAATTCAATTCAGGGGCATAGTTTTGTTGTAGCAAATAATCTTTTTTTCACTTCAACCAAATTTCACCTCAATGCTCTTGTTCCAACTAGTAACAATAAGCCAAATAAATGTATACTCCCTCGAGGTAATCTCAAAATCTTTCATTCCGCACCCACACCTCGATCAATTTTCATCTGCTTCCTCAGTAAAATTGGCAGTGAACTCTTACTTGTTGAAGTGGGTCTTTGATTTTCGTCTGCAACTCGAGTTAGGGGGGGTTGTTCTATTGGTCTTGTGGACTGACAATTGTTTCCTTTGTGATTGGTGAGTTGGTAGTGTTGTTGTCGTATATTTCTTTATTTTATCTTATTAAATTTGGAAAAGTCGATTCTTAGGTGTAGAATTGACTGTGAAAAAGTCGATTGTCATTCTGGTGCCACACCATTAGACTTTCTATGGTGTTACTAAAGACATCCTTTTCGTATCTAAATTCTAAATCTTTCCCATGTTCATTTACTTTATACCTGCAGTAAAATGGAGCATGGTTCGTACCAGGACGCATCACAGTCGACATTTTCGTTTACCAACGAAAATCATACACTAGCTAATTCCCTCAGTTTCGTGCTTAATCAAGAGTAAGTGCTGATCTTTGTCCTGGGATATATACTTTTTTTTTCCTTCTTTTTAAGCAATCACATCTATATGTGGTAGAATTGATGACCTACATTTGTGATACAATCTTGCAGTCCAAGAGTATCGGTTTGTGGCTATATCATCCCACACCCCTCTGATGCCCGTGTGAATATTCAAGTCCAGACGACAGGTATTTCTTCCGAATTTCTAGTTGTACTTTTGATAATTACGCTTTTTAGTCCTTGATGTTTCTTTATTTTCAGGTGATCCTGCAAGTAAAGTATTGAAAGATTCATGCCAACATCTTACGCTTATGTGCCAGCATGTTCGAGGCACCTTTGAACAGGCTGTTAAGGATTCCAAGATTCAAGAAGGTGTTCAAGCTATGCATGTCGATAAATGATAGTTTGCGCGTTGCAGACTGTTGAGCTTTTACGGTACAACAGTTGTACCGAGGTTGATATGGACATATGATGCAACTATTTTTCACTTTTCTTTTTTTACATGTAGTAACAGTTTGTATGGATGAGTTGTTTGCATCGTATTTATTTATTCACTTGGTACAATTATTGATATAACGATTCAATACCATAAAACTCTTGTACAGACTACTTGAAACAACTTGATCTGTAATTCATGTTGTTATTCGTACCACAACTGTCCCACACCCGTTGATCCATAACACAATTTTCACAGAATCGGTCGTGTGAAAATCGAATGTGTGGGGCAACATACGACTTTCTACGTTGTCGATCATGATTTGACTTTCATATATATAGTTGCATATTGCTTCATATATTCGACTTTCATACTTTCGATTCTAATCTGATGTGCAGATAGAGTTATTGTGAAATAAATGGACCAAAATTGCAAAGAAAAAAATGAAAGATGAGGGACTAGTCAAACTTAAGAGGGCTAAGTCATAGCTTTTGGTTAAAGATGTGGACATTCTTTCATAAAATAAAAAAATAAAAAAAATGACCTCACAAAACAAAAACGAAAGAAGAATGCTAAGTTACAGATTTTCGGTGAAGGTGGGGGGATCGGTGGCACTATTAGTAATATGATGACTGCAATATAACGGAAGTTACATGACTTGGAGATTTTTTTTTTTTTTATTTTTTTATTTTTTTTTAACTTGTAATTTTATTAATGAGAAGAAAAATACAAGTTTTTGCCAGCCCTGGCCACCTCACTCCGAGAAATTCATCAATGTATCCACCTAGTCTCCTTAAACCCCTAGTCCAGAAAACCCAGGGTGGGAAAAACTGGTGCTAGGGAAGAGTGCTAGCCTAGATACATTGGCAACAAACCAACCCAAAAACAGAGACAGACTATAGAGCATCACAACCTATACAAAAAAACTAGGCTCCCTAATCAAAAAAACCAAACAGAAGAAAACAAACAGCTAAACTATGATAAAAAAAAGTCTTCAAAGCAACTGCTGGATTCTGGAAAAGACAGGGCCAGTTTCACACTCTTTAGGCCTACACCAAACTGAAGCAGGACCAAAACAAAACACACAAGATGCGGGCGAAGCGAAAAGAGTGAAAATAAAAGACAAGAGTGTTTGTACAACTGCTTGCACTCTTCATAAAATGAAGAGTGCGTCCCAGATGTAGTGCCACTCTCATAAAATCCTGTACTCTAGCATCAATGATAAGTCTTGCATCTTTCAACAGAGCCTCCAGAGAGTCACAGATGGCAAAAGAAACAAGCAGTGTAAGATGATAACAACAAGAGATTCAAAAAGCCAAAAGAGGACTTAGACATGACTTTGTTTGCACTTCCCATAAATGAGAAGTGCTTCCAGTGTTTGAGAAGTGAGCTTAGCCATGAAGTCGATTCTTGGCAATTGCATATTGTCTCTAAGATCAAAAGACCCAAGTTGGCATCCAAATCGGTGCAATTCAACATTTTGGCGCTTTGAGTAGTACTTCCCTTTTTGGCCAAATAATCACCACTTCATTGCCTTCCCTAAGTAAGTATGAGTCAATTGAATCGATATTCTTTGAAACAAAGTGTGTTGTAGGTCAAAAGATGTCTTGCATATACTTCCAGGGTATTTGATTATTTTGTTTGCATCATATTGTACAAAACCAAAGTCGGTTTCACAATCGGGTTGGTAATCGGTCACTGTAACGCTTTTATGCCGCCATTGCCATAATTTCGACTTCCATGTTGGTGCAAGAAGCGTAAGCTTCCTCACCGCCATCAAGACTTTTCCTTTCTCATTTCTAAGCACAAAGCCACCACCACCGGTCGGGGTTTCTAGAGCCGAGAGCCGTCACGATTAAGTTTGCGGCTTGCCTTTTGGGAAATTCCATACTATCTGCATAACTTTCTTCTTCTTGACAATTATTCTTGAGAGTAAGCCCCAAGTTGCTAAGAAACGTAATCCTCTGCATTGATAATAAAGGGTTTCTAATTCTACCCGCAAAGAGACAATTTTGGAGCACAATGCAGAAATAGTGTGCTGAACATTATGATTTTCTTCCCCATAGATCAAGCTGCATCTTTGCTTCCAAACTTCCCAAAGAATAAAGTAGAAGACCACTGGGAGCATTTCGCCAAAAGCACATTTACTCTTGTTTAGCAGCCAGGATTCCATAAAAGATTTCCAGTTGGAAGAATTTGGTCCGAATCAAGAAGAAGCGATTGAAAGTGATTCCAAATCTGTTTAGTCCTATCACGATGCATCGAAACAAAGTGAAGCATAGAATCATTGTTTGTGCAGTTAGGACACTTGAATGGGCCATTAACCCCCATATTTACTCATGGGTGGGGCAAGCTCTTCTATTCTGGTTCATGCTTTCTCTTGGCTTATATGGTTCATCCGGGAGCGAGATCGAGCAAGATGTATATATAATTTTATATTCTTGCTTAAGTCTGAACTAAAATGCACGAGGTGAGTTATTGTACAACAGTTATTGAAGGAATTATATATACCAAGAGGATGGATGTGATACATCCATCTCACACATACACACCTCTGTTGTGTGAAAATGGATGAGTTGTATACATCTCATCCCTCCACTTGGTACAACCCTCCAAATCACCGATGTACCATAATTATATATTCTCATAGACAGAAAGATGAAGCTAGGGTTTCAATACAATATTCATTAATTGATAATAATGTCTTGTACACATTATTTATAAGTGCACATAATAACAACACCAGTACATAACTTAAAGATAATTATAATAAGGTCCTTATGTTCTAACAGCCCCCCTCAAAGTGAATGGGGTATTCACTATATTCAATTTGTGCCTGAAAGTGGTAAACAAACTGGAGATGAGGGGCTTGGTTAGTGAATCAGCTACTTGATCACAAGAGGGAATGTACTGGACTCTCATTGAACCATGCATCACTTTTTCTCTGACAAAATGTGCATCTAGTTCCACATGCTTGATCCTGGAATGCATTACATGATTGTGAGCAAGAGATCCTGCTCCTAAATTGTCACACCACAAGATAGGTGTTGCTGGTGGTTTGATCTTGAGTTCAGACAACACATTAAGTAACCACTGAGTTTCTGAAGCTGCATTGGCTAGTGCCCTGTATTCAGATTCTGTGGAGGATCTGGAAACCACATGTTGTTTTTTGGAAGACCAGGAAATCAAGGAGCCTGCTAGATATATGCAATAAGCTGCTATAGATCTTCTGTCTTCTTTATCACATGCCCAGTCAGCATCACTGAAAGTATGAATGTGCAGGGGTTGAGATGCTTTAAACAACAACCCATGATAGAGAGTACCTTTCACATATCTGAGGAGATGCTTGACTTGTTGCCAGTGAGAGACTGTTGGTGCCTGCATATATCGACTCAAGGAGCATAAGCCAGGTCAGGTCTGGTGAAGGTTAAGTACTGTAAGGCCCCAACAACACTTCTGTATATGGTAGGATTCTTCATAAGTTCTTGTGATTGAGGTACTTTTGAGGTAACAACCATGGGAGCAGGACATGGTTTCAGATTCTCCAACCCCAGTTTCTTCAACAGCTGCTGAGCATAAACATGTTGAGACAGATACAAACCATTGTGGTTTCTCACAGCTTGGACACCCAGAAAATGGTGCATATTTCCTAGATCTTTGAGGGCAAACCTAGAATTTAAATCACTAACAAACATTCTAATTCTGGAGACATCATTACCAGTAATTAGTATGTCATCAACATACACAAGGACATACAATAGTGTTGTACCAGTATGAAGAATAAACAATGAAGGATCAGACTTGGACTGAACAAAATTCCACATAAGCATCTGTTTTCTCAATTCATCAAACCAGGCTCTAGGAGCCTGTTTTAGGCCATATATAGCCTTTTTTAAGTGACAGACATATCCAGGCCTGAACTTATCAACAAAGCCTTCAGGCTGTTCCATAAACAGAGACTCATATAATGTCCCATTTAGGAAGGCATTGTTAATATCTACTTGTCTGATAGGCAATCTAGAGCTACAGCAAGAGCTAAAATAATTCTGATAGTGGAAGCTCTAGCAACAGGACTGAAGGTTTCTGAGTAATCCACTCCAGGTGTTTGATTGAAACCTTTAGCAACCAGCCTGGCTTTATATTTGTTAACAGATCCATCTGGATTCAACTTAAGCTTGTAAACCCACCTATTAGTCACTACATTATGAGCTTGAGACCTAGGAACCAAATCCCAAGTATGATTTCTCATTAGGGCTTCATATTCATCTTTCATAGCCTGTATCCAAGAAGGGTTATTCAGAGCCTCACACACCCTAGTAGGTTCTGGTGGATGAGTGGAGGGATTAGAAGTAGCAAGATAGGAAAAGGTCTTTGGTTTAAAAATGCCACATTTGGATCTGGTTTTCATAGGATGATGATTGACACCAGGGACAGGAATAGGTGAGGGTGTAGAAACAGGAAAAGATGGACTAGAGTCATGATGGACACTAGGAGAAACTTCTGCATGAGAGCTAGACTGAGAAGAAACAGATTGAGGGACAACATGAGAGAATGTAGGAAGATATGAGTTATTAGGTGACTGATGACTAGGATGAGTAGACACCTGAGGACTAAAAGGTTGAGGACTAGGAGGGGTAGACTCAGCATCTACTTGATTGAATATGTCAGAAGATTGATCAGATAAAATAGGTAAGGATATGATTGGGTCACTGACAATTGTACTGGTAGAAGTTGTGGCAGTAGTGGAAGAGGTATTGTTTTTAGAGTAAGGAAAGGTATTCTCATCAAATGTTACATCTCTGGAAATGTAGAGTCTACCATTGGGACTAAGGCATAGATATCCTTTATGACAAGGACTTAGACCAAGATGAGTGAATTTTTGAGTGTGAAATTGAAACTTCCTATTGTGATAGACAAGCACAGCCAAAGACTTTCGGCATGGTGTAATCTGGAAGTTTACCAAAAAGACACTCAAAGGGAGATTTATGATTCAGAACAGGAGTTGGTAGATAATTTATGAGTCTGACAGAGTGCAAGAAGGCTTCCCACCAGAATTTAAGTGGTAAGAAAGACTGAGCTAGAAGAGCTAGCCCAATTTCCACAATGGCCCTGTGTTTTCTCTCTCCTTGCCATTTTGGCCATGGGCATGAGGACAAGAGTGTCTAAAGTTAATTCCAAAATCTTTTAACAAGGGTTCAAAGTTTCTAAATTCTCCCCCAGTCTGTTTGCAGACATTTAATTTTACTATTAAACTGAGTTTCAACTTGGGTTTTAAAATGTGTAAAAACAGTAATAGCATCAGATTTAACTTTTAAAGGAAAAATCCAGGTGAACCTGGTGAAGTCATCAAGAAAGTGTATATAATAAGTATAGCCAGTGGAAGAACGAACTGGAGAGGGTCCCCAAAGATCTGAGTGTATCAGATCGAAGGGTGCAATAGTCTTAGAAGTAGAGGGAGAGTAGGGCAATGAATGTTGTTTGCCAAGACAACAAGCTTCACAAAAAGAAAGATTTTCATTAAGATCAAGATTTTCATTACAGACTCCGAGAACTTGACTAAGGACCCTACTAGAGGGATGACCTAACCTTCTATGCCACACAGTGGATTTGTTTTGAGCAGAATGTAAACTAAAAAAAAGACTCATGACCAGACCTAACAGGACTAGTACAAGACTTGGTTCCACTGGAACAGGACAAGACTTCACACAAATGAGTTGATGGAGACAAAACTTCAAGATCATTGGATGGGGAAGAGCTCAAACATTCAGAATGCATAGGTTGATAAAGACCATTTCTAAGATTGCCTTCCAACAGGATTCTCTTTGTAGTTAGATCCTTCACAAAACAAGAATCAGAGTGAAACTCAAGAAAAACAGAATTATCTGCAGTTAACTTAGAAACACTAAAAAGATTCTTGGTTATACTTGGGACATGAAGAATACCATTTAAAGAAAGTTTAGAAGTACTATTAGTAGGAAGTTTGGATTGACCAATGTGTAAAGACTCACCATTACCTATAGTGAGTGCATCAGATCCTTCATACCCAGAGCTTAGATGCAGGTTATTAAGATCATTGGAGACATGACTTGTTGCTCCACTATCGGCATACCAGCTAGGATCCATCATAGTGTCAGCAGAGACGTCATATCAGCATTGGACCTTGGACTAGAACTTTGATGACCACCATTTCTAGAATTGTTAGGAACAATAGGACCAGTGTAGGAGGAGTCATACCTGTGATAGCAATTAGCAGCTATGTGTCCTGTCTTTCCACAGACTTGACACACTGGTCTGGGGCCTAAACCAGACCTACCACCTCCTCTATTTCTACCCCCTCGATTGCCTCTGTAACCACGGCCTCTGCCTGAGTCCTGTCCATAGTTGTTTCCTTGTCTATTACCCCTATTCATTGATCCAGACTTCTGAGAAACCAAATTAGCAGTTGGAGATGGAACATCCAGATTGAGTGAGGGGTTGAAACGAGCTAACAACCGTTCATGAGTGACAAGCTGAGACTGCACCTCTTGCCAGGTCAGTGAGCCAATTCTTGATGTTATATTGACTATCACAGACTCATAGTCTTTGCCAAGACCACCGCAGCTAAAATGAGATCAGCATTGGAAATCGGATACCCAGCTGTAGCTAGACCATCAGAATACGATTTCATCAGTGCAAGGTAATCCACCATCGATTTAGATCCTTTGTCAGTTTGGGTTAGGGCTCCTTTATACTCCAGCATGCGTGCTTCAGATCGGTTGTTAAACAAAGTCTCCAAGGTGTTCCAAACTTCATGACTTGATTGACAGCCGACTACTTCTGTTAGGGCTTGCTCATCATAGAAGCCATCAACCAAACCATAAGCAAGGAATCGATGATGTACCAATCGTCATAGGCGGATTTACTATAGTGCCATATCTTTGGAGAAAGCACAAACCTGCGGTGGGCGAATCGATTTCTAGAAGATAACCTTCAGGCGATGGCGCGAGCGATTGGAAGGATAGTTGATTTCCGGAGAAGATAGTTATTCGATCTAGCTTCACAAAGACAACTCGAGTCGATGACCACCAAATAGAGATGGAGTGGAGCCGACAGGTCGATTCGACGTCGGAGAAGAAGTCATAACGGTTGACAGCGGTGGTAGGGAGCCAATAGAGAACCCAGAAAAGGGAGGATCGACATGAGAGACATTCAGATCGGGAATCCCACGGGTCTGCATGTGACCGCCGACAGTTACGGTCGGTGTTGGAGAAGGTGTATGAATAATGGTAGTTTGAGGGATTGAAACGGTCATGGTGCTAATTGTAGTTAAGGATCTAGAGGCAGGATTCACTGGATCATTAGAAGAGGAAACAACCGGTGGTGATTGCTCACTGGAAGATGTTAGGAAATCACTAGTTTAACGCAGCGGAATTTAAAATTTTGATTTCCTTTTCTAGATCGTTCTTCGTTTAATGCAATAAACATGTTAAGTAGTTTGACGGTTATACCTTAGATGATCTACAAGATCGTCGCTTTGACCGCCAACGGAGAGTAGTTCAATGCGCAAGCCGTCCACGCGTCCGGCCTCTATCGCTAATCCACACGAACCCTCTTGAATCCTCCTTGATTGCTATCGGGAAAAACTCCGGCTGCTAGATCGGACCTTTTCTTCCTCACAAACTCACTATGGAGAGCTCTCTATTTTACACAAGAATTATGAACTCTTGCAATTGTGTTGTACAAAAGAGCTTGACACCCACTTCCTTTTATAGAGCAAGTGGCGCCCATATGTAGTGTGGAGGAGAAGAAAACCTTTTTCAATAAAATAAGGAAAATCAATTAGATTGATTTATCTCTTTAATTATAATATTTTGTCAATATCATATATTGATTATAATTATCTTATTACCATAAATCTATTTTTCCAAAATCAATTAATATCCTATATTAATATTATGGCAATATTTATTAATTAAAGTGCACAATCCAAGTGTATCTCATACACTCAAAAGTGGCGCCCTTTAGTCAATAAATTGACTTCCGAATATTCTTTAATTAATATAATTTATATATAATTAATATCTTGTATTTTATTTATTCATAATAAATAAATACCACCATATTAATTTACCACTATAACCTTTATAGTCTAGAGATAAACTTTCCTTATTTGGTTATCAACTATAACCGCATTTTAATCCGACTCGATGTTCATATGTGTGTGACCCGATAGGCTTCGAATATGTTGGCCGTAGACACAAAGTGCAATTTACCAAAATGCCCTTTATACCTAACGATCACGGGATAGCGTCTAGCAACACACCGTGACCCCAATTATCGGAAGAGTCAAAAGCAATGACTACTACCTTTCATGTGAAGCGCTTACCGTGTAACTTACAATCCTATCGCTATAATAATATCCATACGATCGTATCTCGAGTGTCAATACATTGACGATCGTATCTTATAATCTGGATATCATGCTCTCTCGAATAACACATTTACTCCCACTTTGCAAAGATTCTCGAGAGCTAGACATTCCTTATAAGAAGGCCATTTCGGATATTCAATCCCAATCATAGGATACGCGATTCCCGGACGACCAATCATGTATACTCCGCGTGCTTCAATATCTTACCCAATCACTACCGCATGATCGCCCGTGGTTGGGAGAAATCTCAATAGTGTCAAAGCATGACAATCCACACCGTGATGCCATGAAGACTCGGTCAAAAGGATAATTACACAACCGCCACATAGTGTGACACTTAATGTAAGTGGAGTCGATCCTAACGTCGCATTCTCTAATACACGTCCACGTCTACCCAAGTGTCCCTACACTTCGATAGACGAGATCTATCCCTACCTTCTAAAAGATAGAAGACATCCAATACGTGCTAGTCCGATTATATCATCAATGTCCCATTTGATAATATGTAAGACTAGAGACATTTAAGTACCAACCTTGTTATAGTGATTAGAGATCTCATCAACCATAATCACTATCATGGTTTCTCTATCACAGATCGATACTAGGGACGTTACTATATATATACAACAAATAATATGAAGACAAACAATATATAATAACATAAGTGCTTTTATTAATCATAATAAAGTTATTACATGAACTAAATAGACTGTAAATGACCCGACCGGTCGGATCCGGTCCGACCCGATTGGGTTTAGGACACACTTTCCAACAATCTCCCACTTGGCCTAAAGCCAATCACCCATATGCCTAAGCCCCCGCAAGTGAACATGTTTCTCATGCTTAGCTTGAGACAATGCCTTGGTTAACGGATCAGCTATGTTATCATCCGTGTGGACTTTCTCTATCTTTACATCTCCTCTATCTACTATCTCTCTAATCAAGTGATAGCGCCGTAGCACATGTTTGGACTTCTGATGAGACCTTGGTTCCTTTGACTGAGATATCGCTCCATTATTATCACGATCTGAGGGCACTGGACCTTCAATGGAGGAACCACACCAAGTTCGATGAATGAACTTCTTCATCCAAATCGCTTCTTTTGCCGCCTCCGAGGTCGCTATGTATTCGGCTTCCGTTGTAGAGTCCGCGATGAGTCTCTCGCTTGGAACTCTTCCACCATTGCTCCGCCGTTAAGCGTGAAAACAAATCCAGTGCGACTTAAAATCGCCCTTGTCGGTTTGGAAATCGCATCCGTGTAACCTCGTAATACTAAATCATCGTTCCCGAAAACCAGGAACATATCCCTAGAAACGCCTCAAGTACTTAAGGATATTCTTGACAACAATCCAAAGACCATCACCTGGATTGGACTGTACCTACTAGTCATACTAAGAGGGTGCGAGACGTCCGGTCTTGTGCATAACATGGCATACATGATGGACCCGATTGCCGAAGCATAAGGGACTTTACTCATTTGTGCCCTTTCCTCCTCTCGTCTTAGGACTCATTCCTTTGACAGTAGACCCCATGTGACATGGGCGGCAATCCTTTCTTGATCGCTCCATGCTTTGAATCTCTTCAAGATCTTGTCTACATGTAGGTGGATTGTGACGAGACCAAGCAACCTTTTAGATCTATCTCTATAGATCTTTATTCCCGAGAATATAAGGCTGCCTCACCCAAGTCCTTCATTGAGAAGTTCTTGGATAACCAAGCTTTGACTGATTGTAACATAGGCACATCATTCCCTATGAGCGTTATGTCATCCACATAAAGCACTAAGAACACAATGGCACTCCCACTAACCTTCTTGTAAACACAGGGCTCATCTTCGTTCTTGATGAAATCAAACTGCTTGATTATCTCATCAAAGCGAAGATTCCAACTCCGAAAGCTTGCTTTAATCCATAAATGGATCTTTGCGCTTTACACACCATCCTGGCGTCATTGGTTGTGAAACCTCAGTGTGTCATATATACTTCCTCGACGGTTTCCCGTTAAGAAAGTTTGTTTTCACATCCATCTGCCAGATTTCGTAATCATGGTATCTTTGCAATAATAGCAAGCAAAATTCTAATGGATTTTAACATGGCAACAAAGTAGAAGGTTTCATCATAGTCAACTCCTTGTCTTTGCTTATAACCTTTTGCCACCAACCTAGCCTTGTAGGTGGTCACATTACCATCCATGTCGGTCTTTCTCTTAAAGACCCATTTACACCCTATGGGAACTATTCCTTCGGGCGGATCAACTAAGTTCCAAACTTGGTTGTCTTTCATGGATTCCATTTCGAAATTCATGGCTTCTAGCCATTTCTCTTTGTCATGCCTTAATAGCACTTCCTCATAAGTTCTAGGGTCCTCATCTTCCATGAGATACACGCCAAGTGTACCTTTCGGGTTCACGGCGTTCCTCGTGGATCTTCGAGGTGCTAGTGTGTCCACGGTAGAGGCCGGTGTCACATCCGTGTGTGGCAAGTCCTCTACTTCCATCAACCGACTATTATCCGTAAGTGGTTCTCGAATTTCTTCAAGATCAATTTTACTCCCACTCGACCCTATCCGTAATAAACTCTTTCTCCGTAGTGGCGATCCCGGCAACAAACACCTTTTGTTCCTCGGGATGGTAAAATTGGTACCTTTGGTTTCTAGGATATCCCACAAATAGACATTTGTCGACACAGGCTCTAATTTGTCGCATCATCCGCTTCACGTAAGTCGGACAACCCCAAGGTTTTAGATGACCTAGGCTCGGTTTTCTCTTAGTCCATACCTCGTATGGCGTAGAGTCAACCGCTTTGATGGAACTCGGTTCGTTGTAGGGATGCGGTTTCTAGAGCATACCCCAAAACGATTTTGGAAGAATGCGTAGCTCATCATGGATCGCACCATGTCCAACAAGGTGCGGTTCCTCCTCTCGCACACGCCATTCATCTCATGTATGTTCGGGAGGAGTCCATTCAGTAGAATCCCATTCTCCTTCAAATAATCTTGAAACTCTCCATCTAGGTATTCTCCGCCTCGATCGGATCGAAGTGTTTTGATTTCTTTACCTAGTTGTTTCTCCACCTCACTTCGAATTCCTTGAACTTTTCAAGGCTTGATTTAAACTTCATTAAGTATATATAACCATAGCGAGAATGGTCATCGGTGAATGTGATAAAATAAGAGTATCCTCCTTTGGCTTGAATTGACATTGGGCCACACACATCGGTATGTATGAGAGCTCAAGCAATTCATTGGATCTTATCCCTTTGCCACTGAAAGGTGACTTTGTCATCTTGCCAAGTAAACAAGCTTCGCATGTATCAAACGATTCGTGAATCGAATTGATCCAACATTCCATCTTTATGGAGTTTGGAAATGCGATTCTTATTTATATGGCCAAGTCTACAATGCCATAAGTAGGATTCATTCAAGTCATTTGTTTTGGATTTCTTGTTATTTATATTAAGAACGTCAACATTCATATCTAATATATAGAGACCATTGCTAAGTATGCCAATTACCATAAAAGATTCCATCACGTGAAAAGAACAACATTTATTCTCAAACGTAAAAGAAAATCCATCAACATCTAATGCAGAAATAGAAATAATGCTCTTCGTAAGAGCGGGAACAAAATAACAGTTATTAAGTTCTAGTACTAGCCCACTGGGCAATGAAAGAAAATAAACTCCTACGGCCCAAAGAGACACTTGCTCCATTTCCAACGCGTAGGTCCACCTCTCTTTTTCCTCGGATCTCTAGTTCTTCTTAGTGCCTGCATATTCAGTACAAATATGAGAACCACAACCATGATCTAATACCCGGTGGTTAGACTTAGAAGAAGTAATGTTGATCTCAATCATAAATATACACGAAGTCGAAGCATCGAATGCTTCTTCTTGGTACTCAAGAAGCCCTTGCGCTTTCTCCTCCAATGTCCGGTCTCACCGCAATGGAAGCAAGCATCCTTGGATTTGTCTTTTGCTATCTTAGGCGTTGGCTTAGGTGCGACCTTCGCCTTCTTGGACTTTTTCTCTGGCTTTTGCCTTGCCCTTGCTTGAAGTGACCAAAGAACACTTGCTTTCCTTCCTACAACGGTGCCTTCAGCGAGCTTTCAACATGTTCAATAACTCCGCTAGGAGCAATCTATCTTGTTCATGTGATAGTTCATCACAAATCATGAGAATGAGTCGGTAGAGATTGCAGAATCAAGTCAATACTCAACTCGCTCCAACTTGTGGCCCACTTTCCAAGCCTCTCTATGTACCCGATCATTTTAAGCACGTGTGACCCCACAAAGCAGCCCCAGATGCCATCTTACAACTAAACAGGGCCTTCGAGACCTCGTACCTCTCAAGATTTAGACCGAGAAGCATAAAGCTCCTTCAGGTGGACCATGATAGAGTAGGCGCCCATGGACTCATCTTTGCTTCTGCGATTCAGTGTCATAGAAGCAAGCATGATACATGTAGCATCAGTACTGTCAGAACATTGCTTGTTATACTTCTCGACAGCATCAGCAACCGAACCCTCAGCGGGCTTTTCTGGTAGGGCCTCGTCCAAGACATATCCAATCTTCTTGTGCCTCAAAACGATTTTGAGGTTTCTTTCCCAATCGAGAAAATTAGTTTCGCTCAAGCTTGTTATCGATGATAAAACGCGAAGGTTCAATTTGTTTGACATTTTCTACAACAATAAATAAAAGATAGAATAAGTAAAAGCTCATGTATAAAAAACCTAAATTTGCACTTAATGAATCTATAAGGTTTTACTCCCACTAGCCAACTATTCCCTATTGGCTTTCAAGAAAATAATTCCTTTAGTGGGCAAGATCCCATCGAACTACCCCGACCCCCAACTTTGGTGATGGGCGAAAATAATTAAACAGTGGACAACGATTTGTCGATCGTATCTTATACGATTCTTGTTGTTTGACCAAATCAACTCTTTGACAATATTTCATCTTATGAAATTAGCCAAACCCTTGCCTCTAAAATCCAAACGACCCCGCTTTGGTGGTGGCGAGAGAGAATTCTTAGTCGAGTCTTAACCCCAATATTCATGAGATCTCTTTCGATCATATCTCAATAACGACGATATACCCGAGGTAGGTCAACCCCGCTTTGGTGGTGAGTTGGGTCCGAACAAGGGCTCTTCACCGTCGTTATAATATGGGAGGCAATTCCGACTTGATTTTTGATGTGGGAATAATTTTAAATTAATTCACTTAATTAATTTGGTTTAATTATGGTCTCATCTACTATGTGCATATTACTACGATATCATATAAAGTAAAACATACACAACATTCCGCGCATAAAATAACCGTATGATCATGGACTTTTCCTGAGTGCGGTTTCAATACAAACCGACGAAACCGCTGGTCACAAACTAAGGGTATCTCAGCAACCGCCAATAGGATCTTTATTGTTTGTCGCCAATGGGTTCTTTATCTCTCCTTGGTCTTGAACTTCTTGCTCCATTCTTGTTACATAATAAATAATTACACCCGCCGCACACGGGGGGACTCGAGGAATGGGATAAATGCAAAGGTAAACTAGGTCACGTTCTTCATAACGGCCTAGGACAATTTTTCAAAACCAACATAAAGAAAACATTCCCATCTATCCTATTGGTCGAGTCCATGATCAATCGGGGTCCATATAATCACATTATATCTACACATCTAATCCATACAATTTTATCTTATGAAAAGATTAAATTCTAATTTTAACTACTACTACTCATGCGTCTTTTATTTATCACATCAAGTAATTAAATAACTTTTAATTAATTATATGATTTAACCAAAATTAAAATTAACATTTAATTTTAAATCGATTTCAATTTTAATTAAATTTGAACTATTCAAAATAAAATTAAAATTATAAAGTCTCCTATTTGTTTCATTTCCAAAGCTAAATTTAGCTTAGTACCTGCCACTTTCCAAAATCAAAATTTTTGAAGTGGCTTGAAGCTAAGCCTATTCCAAATCAAATATTTGGAAAGCTGCTTGCAGCTCACTCCAAATCAAATATTTGGAAAGGCCAAATTATTTTAGTCTGGCCTACCACTTTCCAAAATCAAAATTTTGGAAGTGGCTGAGCTTGCAGCTCTATTCCAAATCAAATATTTGGAAGGGCTGAGCCTATTCCAAATCAAAATTTGGAAAGGCCAATGTCCCATATGGTTTCCTGATGGTCCAAACTATTTGAACCATTAGTTGGCCATATGACACAACTAAACAAACGAGATATCTATGCACAATAAAATATCACAAAACGAAAAGGGTTGATCTCCCCAAAGGAAGGAGAGCCGACCGACGACCAGAAGAGCCACACGCCGCCGCCCGCCATTGCCGCCGGGATTGGCGCGCCACAATCGGCCGACCCCATGAACCCTATATTTTTTTTTTTTTGTTTTAACGTTTATGATTTAAATCTTGCATCTATCGATTAAATACTACGCATTTAAATTATGCTTATTGCTTAAGCTCAAGTCCGCTCGATACCACCGTTAGAAATCACTAGTTTAACGCAATGAATTTAAAATTTTGATTTCCTTTTAGATCGTTCTTCGTTTAATGCAATAAACATGTTAAGTAGTTTGACGGTTATACCTTAGATGATCTACAAGATCGTCGCTTTGACCGCCAACGGAGAGTAGTTCAATCGCGCAAGCCGCCCACGCGTCCGGCCTCTATCGCTAATCCACACGAACCCCTCGCCGAATCCTCCTTGGATTGCTATCGGAAAACTCCGGCCGCTAGATCGACCTTTTCTTCCTCACAAACTCACTATGGAGAGCTCTCTATTTTACACAAGAATTATGAACTCTTGCAATTGTGTTGTACAAAAGAGCTTGACACCCACTTCCTTTTTATAGAGCAAGTGGCGCCCCATATGTAGTGTGGAGGAGAAGAAAACCTTTTTCCAATAAAATAAGGAAAATCAATTAGATTGATTTATCTCTTTAATTATAATATTTTGTCAATATCATATATTGATTATAATTATCTTATTACCATAAATCTATTTTTCCAAAATCAATTAATATCCTATATTAATATTATGGCAATATTTATTAATTAAAGTGCACAATCCAAGTGTATCTCATACACTCAAAAGTGGCGCCCCTTTAGTCAATAAATTGACATCCGGAATATTCTTTAATTAATATAATTTATATATAATTAATATCTTGTATTTTATTTATTCATAATAAATAAATACCACCATATTAATTTACCACTATAACCTTTATAGTCTGAGATAAACTTTCCTTATTTGGTTATCAACTATAACCGCATTTTAATCCGACTCGATGTTCATATGTGTGTGACCCGATAGGCTTCCGAATATGTTGGCCGTAGACACAAAGTGCAATTTACCAAAATGCCCTTTATACCTAACGATCACGGATAGCGTCTAGCAACACACCGTGACCCCCAATTATCGGAAGAGTCAAAAGCAATGACTACTACCTTTCATGTGAAGCGCCACCGTGTAACTTACAATCCTATCGCTATAATAATATCCATACGATCGTATCTCGAGTGTCAATACATTGACGATCGTATCTTATAATCTGGATATCATGCTCTCTCGAATAACACATTTACTCCCACTTTGCAAAGATTCTCGAGAGCTAGACATTCCTTATAAGAAGGCCATTTCGGATATTCAATCCCAATCATAGATACGCGATTCCCGGACGACCAATCATGTATACTCCGCGTGCTTCAATATCATACCCAATCACTACCGCATGATCGCCCGTGGTTAGGAGAAATCTCAATAGTGTCAAAGCATGACAATCCACACCGTGATGCCATGAAGACTCGGTCAAAAGGATAATTACACAACCGCCACATAGTGTGACACTTAATGTAAGTGGGTCACTAACGTCACGATTCTCTAATACACGCCCACGCATGGTCCCAAGTGTCCCTACACTTCGATAGATTTAGATCTATCCCTACCTTCTAAAAGATAGAAGACATCCAATACGTGCTAGTCCGATTATATCATCAATGTCCCATTTGATAATATGTAAGACTAGAGACATTTAAGTACCAACCTTGTTATAGTGATTAGAGATCTCATCAACCATAATCACTATCATGGTTTCTCTATCACAGATCGATACTAGGGACGTTACTATATATATACAACAAATAATATGAAGACAAACAATATATAATAACATAAGTGCTTTTATTAATCATAATAAAGTTATTACATGAACTAAATAGATCAGAATGACCCGACCGGTCGGATCCGGTCCGACCCGATTGGGTTTAGGACACCTTTCCAACAATCTCCCACTTGGCCTAAAGCCAATCACCCATATGCCTAAGCCCCTGCAAGTGAACATGTTTCATGCTTAGCTTGAGACAATGCCTTGGTTAACGGATCACCTATGTTATCATCCGTGTGGACTTTCTATCTTTACATCTCCTCTATCTACTATCTCTCTAATCAAGTGATAGCGCCAGTAGCACATGTTTGGACTTACGATGAGACCTTGGTTCCTTTGATCGAGATATCGCCTCCATTATTATCACAAAGATGCAGGCACCGGACCTTCAATGGAGGGAACCACACCAAGTTCGAGAATGAACTTCTTCATCCAAATCGCTTTTTTTGCCGCCTCCGAGGTCGCTATGTATTCGGCTTCCGTTGTAGAGTCCGCAGAGTCTCCTCGCTTGAACTCTTCCACCATCGCCCCGCCGTTAAGCGTGAAAACAAATCCAGATTGCGACTTAAAATCGCCCTTGTCGCTTGGAAACGGCATCTGTGTAACCTCGTAATACTAAATCATCGTTCCCGAAAACCAGAACATATCCCTAGTACGCCTCAAGTACTTAAGGATATTCTTGACAAAGAATCCAGTGACTATCACCTGGATTGGACCGGTACCTACTAGTCATACTAAGAGGTACGAGACGTCCGGTCTTGTGCATAACATGGCATACATGATGGACCCGATTGCCGAAGCATAAGGGACTTTACTCATTTGTGCCCTTTCCTCCTCTCTGTCTTAGGACTCATTCCCTTTGATGTAGACCCCATGTGACATGGGCGAGAATCCTTTCTTGATCGCTCCATGCCGAATCTCTTCAAGATCTTGTCTATGTAGGTGGATTGTGATGCACTCAGCAACCTTTTTAGATCTATCTCTATAGATCTTTATTCCCGAATATAGGTCGCCTCACCCAAGTCCTTCATTGAGAAGTTCTTGGATAACCAAGCTTTGACTGATTGTAACATAGGCACATCATTCCCTATGAGCGATATGTCATCCACATAAAGCACTAAGAACACAATGGCACTCCCACTAACCTTCTTGTAAACACAGGGCTCATCTTCGTTCTTGATGAAATCAAACTGCTTGATTATCTCATCAAAGCAAAGATTCCAACTCCGAGAAGCTTGCTTTAATCCATAAATGGATCTTTGCAGCTTTACACACCATCCTCAAGCGCCATTGGTTGTGAAACCTCAGTCGTGTCATATACACTTCCTCGCAGACGAGTTCCCGTTAAGAAAAGCTGCTTTCACATCCATCCGCCAGATTTCGTAATCATGGTATGCCGCAATAGCAAGCAAAATTCTAATGGATTTTAACATGGCAACAAAGAGAAGGTTTCATCATAGTCAACTCCTTGTCTTTGCTTATAACCTTTTGCCACCAACCTAGCCTTGTAGGTGGTCACATTACCAGTCCATGTCGGTCTTTCTCTTAAAGACCCATTTACACCCTATGGGAACTATTCCTTCAAGCGGATCAACTAAGTTCCAAACTTGGTTGTCTTTCATGGATTCCATTTCGTAATTCATGGCTTCTAGCCATTTCTCTTTGTCATGCCTTAATAGCACTTCCTCATAAGTTCTAGGGTCCTCATCTTCCATGAGATACACGCCAGTGTACCTTTCGGTTCACGGCGCTCCTCGGTGGATCTTCGAGGTGCTAGTGTGTCCACGGTAGAGGCCGGTGTCACATCTCGTGTGTGGCAAGTCCTCTACTTCCATCAACCGACTATTATCCGTAAGTGGTTCTCGAATTTCTTCAAGATCAATTTTACTCCCACCGACCCTATCCGCAATAAACTCTTTCTCCGTAAAGTGGCCATCCCGCAACAAACACCTTTTGTTCCTCAGATGGTAAAATTGGTACCTTTGGTTTCCTAGGATATCCCACAAATAGACATTTGTCGACTGGGGCTCTAATTTGTCGTGCATCATCCGCTTCACGTAAGTCGGACAACCCCAAGGTTTTAGATGACCTAGGCTCGGTTTTCTCTTAGTCCATACCTCGTATGGCGTAGAGTCAACCGCCTTTGATGGAACTCGGTTCGAGTGTATAGGATGCGGTTTCTAGAGCATACCCCAAAACGATTTTGGAAGAATCACAGTAGCTCATCATGGATCGCACCATGTCCAACAAGGTGCGGTTCCTCCTCTCTGACACGCTATTCATCTCGTGGCGTTCGGGAGGAGTCCATTCAGTAGAATCCCATTCTCCTTCAAATAATCTTGAAACTCTCCATCTAGGTATTCTCCGCCTCGATCGGATCGAAGTGTTTTGATTTCTTTACCTAGTTGTTTCTCCACCTCACTTCAATTCCTTGAACTTTTCAAGGCTTCAGATTTAAACTTCATTAAGTATATATAACCATAGCGAGAATGGTCATCGCTGAATGTGATAAAATAAGAGTATCCTCCTTTGGCTTGAATTGACATTGGGCCACACACATCGGATGTATGAGCTCAAGCAATTCATTGGATCTTATCCCTTTGCCATCGAAAGGTGACTTTGTCATCTTGCCAAGTAAACAAGCTTCGCATGTATCAAACGATTCGTGAATCGAATTGATCCAACATTCCATCTTTATGGAGTTTGGAAATGCGATTCTTATTTATATGGCCAAGTCTACAATGCCATAAGTAGGATTCATTCAAGTCATTTGTTTTGGATTTCTTGTTATTTATATTAAGAACGTCAACATTCATATCTAATATATAGAGACCATTGCTAAGTATGCCAAGACCATAAAAGATTCCATCACGTGAAAAGAACAACATTTATTCTCAAACGTAAAAGAAAATCCATCAACATCTAATGCAGAAATAGAAATAATGCTCTTCGTAAGAGCGGGAACAAAATAACGATTATTAAGTTCTAGTACTAGCCCACCGGGCAATGAAAGAAAATAAACTCCTACGGCCGTAGCAACGACTTGCTTCCCATTTCCAACGCGTAGAGGTCCACCTCTCCTTTCCTCGGATCTCTAGTTCTTCTTAGTGCCTGCATATTCAGTACAAATATGAGAACCACAACCAGATCTAATACCCAAAGTGGTTAGACTTAGAAGAAGTAATGTTGATCTCAATCATAAATATACTGTCGAAGCATCGAATGCTTCTTCTTGGTACTCAAGAAGCCCTTGCGCTTCTCCTCCAATGTCCGGTCTCACCGCAATGGAAGCAAGCATCCTTGGATTTGTCTTTTGCTATCTTAGGCGTTGGCTTAGGTGCGACCTTTCGCCTTCTTGGACTTTTCTCTGGGCTTTTGCCTTGCCCTTGCTTGAAGTGACCAAAGAACACTTGCTTTCCTTCCCTACAAAGGCTTCAAAGTAGCTTTTCAACATGTTCAATAACTCCGCTAGGAGCAATCTATCTTGTTCATGTGATAGTTCATCACAAACTGCGAGAATGAGTCGGTAGAGATTGCGAAATCAAGTCAATACTCAACTCGCGTTCCAACTTGTGGCCCAGCTTTCCCAAGCCTCTCTATGTACCCGATCATTTTAAGCACGTGTGACCCCACAAAGCAATCCCCAGATGCCATCTTACAACTAAACAGGGCCTTCGAGACCTCGTACTTCAAGACGAGACCGAGAAGCATAAAGCTCCTTCAGGTGGACCATGATAGAGTAGCGCCCATGGACTCATGTCATTTCTTCGCTTCAGGTGTCATAGAAGCAAGCATGATACATGTAGCATCGATCTTGTCGAATAGATTGCTTGTTGTACTTCTCGACAACATCTGCAACCGAACCTCGGCGGCTTTTCTCGGTAGGGCCTCGCCCAAGACATAGCCAATCTTCTCGTGCCTCAAAACGATTTTGAGGTTTCTTTCCCAATCGAGAAAATTAGTTTCGTCAAGCTTGTTATCGATGATAAAACGAAGGTTCAATTTGTTTGACATTTTCTACAACAATAAATAAAAGATAGAATAAGTAAAAGCTCATGTATAAAAACCCTAAATTTGCACTTAATGAATCTATAAGGTTTTACTCCCACTAGCCAACTATTCCCTATTGGCTTTCAAGAAAATAATTCCTTTAGTGGGCAAGATCCCATCGAACTACCCCGACCCCAACTTTGGTGATGGGCGAAAATAATTAAACAGTGGACAACGATTTGTCGATCGTATCTTATACGATTCTTGTTGTTTGACCAGTCAACTCTTTGACAATATTTCATCTTATGAAATTAGCCAAACCCTTGCCTCTAAAATCCAAACGACCCCCGCTTTGGTCGGGTGGCGAGAGAATTCTTAGTCGAGTCTTAACCCCAATATTCATGAGATCTCTTTCGATCATATCTCAATAACGACGATATACCCGAGGTAGGTCAACCCCGCTTTGGCCGGTGAGTTGGGTCCGAACAAGGGCTCTTCACCGTCGTTATAATATGGGAGGCAATTCCGACTTGATTTTTGATGTGGGAATAATTTTAAATTAATTCACTTAATTAATTTGGTTTAATTATGGTCTCATCTACTATGTGCATATTACTACGATATCATATAAAGTAAAACATACACAACATTCCGCGCATAAAATAACCGGTATGATCATGGACTTTTCTGAGTGCGGTTTGAATACAAACCGATTTAAACCGCTGGTCACAAACTAAGGGTATCTGCAACCGCCAATAGGATCTTTATTGCTGTACGCCAATGGGTTCTTTATCTCTCCTTGGTCTTGAACTTCTTGCTCCATTCTTGTTACATAATAAATAATTACACCCGCCGCACACGGGGGGGGGACTCAGGGAATGGGATAAATGCAAAAAGTAAACTAGGTCACGTTCTTCATAACGGCCTAGGACAATTTTTCAAAAACCAACATAAAGAAAACATTCCCATCTATCCTATTGGTCGAGTCCATGATCAATCGAGTCCATATAATCACATTATATCTACACATCTAATCCATACAATTTTATCTTATGAAAAGATTAAATTCTAATTTTAACTACTACTACTACTCATGCGTCTTTATTTTATCACATCAAGTAATTAAATAACTTTTAATTAATTATATGATTTAACCAAAATTAAAATTAACATTTAATTTTAAATCGATTTCAATTTTAATTAAATTTGAACTATTCAAAATAAAATTAAAATTATAAAGTCTCCTATTTGTTTCATTTCCAAACTAAATTTAGCTTAGCCTCCACTTTCCAAAATCAAAATTTTTGGAAGTGGCTGCAAGCTTGCCTATTCCAAATCAAATATTTGGAAGGGCTGCAAGCTCTTACTCCAAATCAAATATTTGGAAAGGCCAAATTATTTTAGTCTAGCGCTCAGCCACTTTCCAAAATCAAATTTTGAGAAGTGGCTGCAGCCAGCAGCTATTCCAAATCAAATATTTGGAAAGGCTTGCAGCCTATTCCAAATCAAAATTTGGAAAGGCCAATGTCCCATATGGTTTCCCAATGGTCCAAACTATTTGAACCATTAGTTGGCCATACGACACAACTAAACAAACGAGATATCTATGCACAATAAAATATCACAAAACGAAAGGGTTGATCTCCCCAAAGGAAGAGGAGAGCCGACGGACAACAGCCGAAGGCCACCGCCGCCGCCCGCCGCCGCCGGAGGATTGGGGCGCCGCCAATCGGCCGACCCCATGAACCCTATATTTTTTTTTGTTTTAACGTTTCGCGATTTAAATCTTGCATCTATCGATTAAATACTACGCATTTAAATTATGCTTATTGCTTAAGCTCAAGTCCGCTCGATACCACCGTTAGAAATCACTAGTTTAACGCAAATGAATTTAAAATTTTGATTTCCTTTTAGATCGTTCTTCGCTTAATGCAATAAACATGTTAAGTAGTTTGACGGTTATACCTTAGATGATCTACAAGATCGTCGCTTTGACCGCCAACGGAGAGTAGTTCAATCGCAAGCCGTCCACGCGTCCGGCCTCTATCGCTAATCCACACGAACCCCTCGCCGAATCCTCCTGATTGCTATCGGAAAAACTCCGTCGCTAGATCGACCTTTTCTTCCTCACAAACTCACTATGGAGAGCTCTCTATTTTACACAAGAATTATGAACTCTTGCAATTGTGTTGTACAAAAGAGCTTGACACCCACTTCCTTTTATAGAGCAAGTGGCGCCTACATGTAGTGTGGAGGAGAAGAAAACCTTTTCCCAATAAAATAAGGAAAATCAATTAGATTGATTTATCTCTTTAATTATAATATTTTGTCAATATCATATATTGATTATAATTATCTTATTACCATAAATCTATTTTTCCAAAATCAATTAATATCCTATATTAATATTATGGCAATATTTATTAATTAAAGTGCACAATCCAAGTGTATCTCATACACTCAAAAGTGGCGCCTTTTAGTCAATAAATTGACTTCCGAATATTCTTTAATTAATATAATTTATATATAATTAATATCTTGTATTTTATTTATTCATAATAAATAAATACCACCATATTAATTTACCACTATAACCTTTATAGTCTGAGATAAACTTTCCTTATTTGGTTATCAACTATAACCGCATTTTAATCCGACTCGATGTTCATATGTGTGTGACCCGATAGGCTTCCGAATATGTTGGCCGTAGACACAAAGTGCAATTTACCAAAATGCCCTTTATACCTAACGATCACGGGATAGCGCGTCAGCAACACACCGTGACTCCCCAATTATCGGAAGAGTCAAAAGCAATGACTACTACCTTTCATGTGAAGCGATTACGTGTAACTTACAATCCTATCGCTATAATAATATCCATACGATCGTATCTCGAGTGTCAATACATTGACGATCGTATCTTATAATCTGGATATCATGCTCTCTCGAATAACACATTTACTCCCACTTTGCAAAGATTCTCGAGAGCTAGACATTCCTTATAAGAAGGCCATTTCGGATATTCAATCCCAATCATAGGATACGCGATTCCCGGACGACCAATCATGTATATACTCCGCGATGCTTCAATATCATACCTAATCACTACCGCATGATCGCCCGTGGTTAGGAGAAATCTCAATAGTGTCAAAGCATGACAATCCACACCGTGATGCCATGAAGACTCCGGTCAAAAGGATAATTACACAACCGCCACATAGTGTGACACTTAATGTAAGTGGGTCAGTCTAACGTACGCATTCTCTAATACACGCCCACGTCATGGTCCAAGTGTCCCTACACTTCGATGAGACGAGATCTATCCCTACCTTCTAAAAGATAGAAGACATCCAATACGTGCTAGTCCGATTATATCATCAATGTCCCATTTGATAATATGTAAGACTAGAGACATTTAAGTACCAACCTTGTTATAGTGATTAGAGATCTCATCAACCATAATCACTATCATGGTTTCTATCACAGATCGATACTAGGGACGTTACTATATATATACAACAAATAATATGAAGACAAACAATATATAATAACATAAGTGCTTTTATTAATCATAATAAAGTTATTACATGAACTAAATAGACTGTAAATGACCCGACCCGGTCGGATCCGGTCCGACCCGATTGGGTTTAGGACACCTTTCCAACAGAAGAGAGGGTGGCGTTAGCCATACCACCTAACCTTGCTCTCTGATACCAAGACAGAAAGATGAAGCTAGGGTTTCAATACAATATTCATTAATTGATAATAATGTCTTGTACACATTATTTATATGTGCACATAATAACAACACCAGTACATAACTTAAAGATAATTATAATAAGGTCCTTATATTCTAACAATCATAGAGGACACATTCATGGCCCATCTGCCCGTTAGGCGAAGAGTCTCATAATAATAATAGCATGCAGGATAAAATAGGAAATATTTTATAGATCATAATCACATCACATGTATACAGTGAAGGATTTATTAGGGACATAATAATTAAAATAGTGTTACACCTTAAAAGCATTACACGCACCAATCAAGAAAATTCTTAACTAGTTATGAAAGTCTTTATTGCATCACTAATGATACTGTCAACAAAATATCCACAAAAAAATAAGTAACACAAGATATTTTTGATTATAAATATTTTGTGATGTTTTTGTTGTGAATATTTGACTGTCACAAATTGCACAGTAAGATAGTGACACAAATGCAGTGATCATTGCATTGCTAATTAAGCCACCGCCGCGTCATCATAGCACATCCTTGTGGCCGTATCACACATGCATCTTTGATATGTTAAGTCCTCGGGGCAATCGACGTCCCCGTTGGGGCAACGGGTAGAGGCACACAGTGGTTCTGCAAAGCACGTTCGAGGATTATTAGTACCACAAACACAGAAATTTAAACCATAGTCGCTACAGTTATCCACTGCTTGTCAATCTGGACCACCACAAGCTTCGTCATCAGGAAGCTTCCTTGGCCATATGTTTTTCCCCAGCTTTCTCATACTCATCCACTCTGCTCTACTGCTACTTGCTTTTGCTGCTTCAACTTGATGATGAGTATTAGCCACTATTAATGTTCATTAATTATGAAGCGATTATATATCTTTAACAGAAATTGGTTACCAAAGTCGACATAGGTCTATATATATACATACTCTAAAAGTTCATACGGATTTCAAGTTTGGATGGATATTCTGGACTACTATCTTTAGATGATGTTCATGTGGCTAGTATGATGTCTTGAAGAACTAGATTGGATTATAAACTTTTTTTTTTTTTGGGTTTATAACAAAAAATTTCAGGTAGGATTAGCCGTTGATGACCTAAACCTAACTCTTGAAACGGCGCTGAAAGGACGGACATTACCTAGGCTATACAGATCCTAACCGGCGGTGTGCACGGGTCAAATTGTAGTGCTAGTCTGGTGAGTCAGTCGTATTCCTCAGGAAAACATGGTAATTCTTTTAAGTGGGGTTAAACACCAAGAAGCTATTATTAACTCGATCTAAGTCGCAGCTTTTACTTTTCCTGGGTTAGATTATGTTAGTAGTTAGATTGTTAGTAAAGCGATAAATAAATATATAAATATAAGTACAGATATATATAGATATTTTTAGATCTAGCCAAGAATACGTTCTTCGAATTACGATCTCTTTTAGTAGAAATAAATGAGCAGATCTTTTCCTTGATGCAAAGAGGTCAATTATATATGAATCGGTGTACTCTGCTTTAGACAACTCCTCCTCACACGAGCGTATGAAATTGTCATATGTCAAATGTCATCGATCCAAGGTCCACAAGCGCCTCATGCTAATCTTAGTTAGTCTCGAGCAGTATTGAGTACAAATCTACCCCGGATAAAAGAGGTTATTCCGTTCGTCAGACGGCCGATGTTATTCAAGAGGCTCCGGTTGTCAAGCGGATCGATTTAACACAAACGGTGTAGTTTCAATTAAACTGTGATTTTAACATTATTAAGATCTCGAGTACAAATTTCAATAAGATTCATCTTTCCAGGACAAATCTGCCCCCGGGTAGGAAATAGGATTCCGTTAATCAGACGGCCATTTTTACCCTCCGGTTTTTCTATTTTTTATCTCATATCCTAACTTCTCTGGTCAGTACATCGCCAGGTTATATGTGGTATTCATCATGATTGATTACGTCATTCCGAATATATTATCGATACGTTGCAAAATAGAAAAAGATTCATTATAATTGGTTTTAATCATGATTACCAGAGTCGATCATTCATTTTACCAAAAGATTAACTAATTCAGATTCATATCTTGGCTAGATATTACTACTACTAATATATATATGTATATAAATAGATAGAAATAATAAACATAATAACATTAGAAAATTACCGATTACAACTGCTGAATTGGAGCCTAATCCTCGTGAAAGTAACAACGGCTTCCGAGACAACAATTCTCGATAATAAATCCAAGCATTACAACGATACTACTCTATTTATTTATACACATAAAACATATATATATACATACATAGACATATATATATATAAGGGCCCAAAATAAAAATAAAAGAAGGAAGAAGATAGATGAAATATATATATATGGATGTATATATATATTTTGGGATGTGTGTGTGTGTGTGTATATATATATATATATATATATATATATATATATACAAGTGTATGCAACAAAAAGAAAGAAAAAGAAAGGGACGAAGAAGAAGGGAAAAGAAGGGGCAAGAAGAAGAGATGAAAATGGGGAGTATATATAGGTAGATATAGCATGTGGGAGGATTTTAGGGAATATTGATCATCATTGCAAGTAACATGCATCAAATTGGGCAAAAATCTGCATTTTTCTGGCGTGCGCCGCTAAAGGCCCGGTTTGCGCCGGTAAAATCTCTTTGCGACGTTTGACGATTTATAAAGATTCTTCACAGCTGTTTGGTAAAACGACCATAACTTGAGTTGTAGACCTCCGATTGACATGATTCAAAATGCGTTGGAAAGCTCATTTGAAGATCTAAAACTTTCATGAAGAAGTATTCCCCATAAAATGCCTTTAAGTTGGGTCAAATGTCTGTCGTAGATATTTTACTGGTAGAAGCATTCGGAGACAATTGATCCGTTTGAACTTGTTAGCTTATGGCAACTTATTCTATCCTTAAAATACATCTTTTTTACCCTCAAAACCTGTCGTTACGTGGGATATTTTGATGGCCTTGGGCTCCAAGTATTCCTTCTTCATCCAGAGCAAAACTCGCCTCGTTATCCAGTCTTTAGTTCTGCCTCCATGAAAATCTTATCTTTCTTACTCGAATACAAAGAAACGAACATGAGTAAATCGACAATAAAAGTTCGTAAAAATCTGCGTTGAATTTTACCGACTTTTTTAGGTTAATATTACAGTCTTTAGTTATGATATTTTTAGATCTAACATAATAGTGAAAAATAAAACGTTTATAAAATATAGTATTTTTATCACGACAATCCGGTTATTAAATCGATAAAAACCTTATAAAAATACCATAAAACACACGATAATTTATATAATAATTACTACTTATACATTTGAATAAAACTTAGTAATTTTGACTTGATTTGATACATAAATGCTCAAAATGGTATCAGAAGTGGGGCGAAATGTCATAATAATGATCATAAATTTATCTCTCATCAGCCGTATCAGATCCTCTTAACGAATACTCTATTTTACTGTTTTAATTACATGTTTTTTTTAGTTTACATAATCTTTAAACAAAATTAAATGTATCAGATTATCTATTTTACATAATACGAGTGATATAAATAAAAACTTACAGAATCATGATGAACCCGGTAGATGTAAAGAAAATTTATAGAATTTGTATTTTACAAATAAAAAATAAAATATTTGTTGCAGTGTTATTTTTTCTGTTTGAAATCTCTTAAATAACGTTTTTACATTATTAGCACTATCTAGTGCAAGTGCTCTAAGTGTACCATTTTGGTATTTCCGGTGGTACCAAGGTGGCTTAGGAAGGAGGCAGAGGGGGATATATCGAACTCATCCGATTATTCGAATATCTTCTTACACCCGCCTGTTTTTTTGAAAGAAAAAAAATCATGGAGTTATAGGATGAATATTGTTCGTCCAGAAGATGTGAACTCCTTCAGAAACATTAGCCGGCCACCACCGTAGATGAGTGAAGAATAAATATATATACAAAAATAATATTTTGCAACAGTCATTATCTACTGATCGATCAGAAAATGTTTGATCCAGTTCATCAAAAATAATATTGATTACCATGTAATTATTGAAAAAGATTTATAAATAAATAAAAAATTACAGCAAAACTTTATAAATTTCTTACCCACAACAGGAGCAGTAATACCGCCGGTGGAATGGTGCTGTTCAACTATTGTGATGCCAAAGGGGGAAGAAGAATTACCAAAATGGGACATTATAGCAATCACCAAAACTCCAACAGCTATGAATACAAGTCTCTGCATGCTTATTTTCTGGACTTACTAATTAAATTGGATTGCTTTCTTCTTCTTTTTCTTCCTTTAATTTTTTTGGGATATATGTTCGAGACCGATTGGTTTCTATTTATAACATTGAGGGGGTTGACTTACACCCATCCAGTTTTTATTTTCGATACATCAAAAAAATCTTATATATTTTAAGACAACTCGGTTAGTTGTTTTAATTCAGTCCATTCAATATATATTTTATCTTCGGTCGTATACCCTACAAGGGGAAATAGTCAAAATACTCTGATCTATTTTACTATGCTCGTTTAATAAGGATCTAAACTTTGTGTTTTTATTCAAAAAAAAACCTTTGTGTTTTATATAGTATCAATGTAGTCTGAAACTATTTTACGATTTCCGTTTTAGGACGCTAACCTTTTTCAGTACCAAAATTAGTCCGTAAACTATTTTTCTGTGTGTTGTTGTTTATATATATATATATAAATGGCGTCCAGAATTTATAAAAAAAAAAGAATATAACTTTATTCTTTTAAGCAAAAATTTTGAAAAACTGTCATTCCTCCTGATTGATGAAATGTTTTTATCGTTCTTCTCAAACCCCCCAAAATTATAAGTGCTGCAGAAAAAAAAGTAATGAAGAATGTTTTATTCTGACATAATATGATTGATGATGAAGGATGAATAAATCATTTAAGCCTCCTTCAATGAGATCCTAATCTTTGGGAATGATATGTGTACCGTGTGACCCGGATGATGTGTCCTTTCCTAATTTGCTCATCATTCTCACGAAGTTCATTAATCAAACGGGAAGATTAAATAAACTCAACATGCATGGATTATATAATCTTCATAAACTTACGATTATAGCACGTATAGGTGTTAGACGAATCAAAATACCCAATAAAGATGCATTCTTGGACAGAGATCTTCTTCTGAGTCAATGAATTCTCATCCCTTATCATTTCTTACAGCTACAACAATATATAGCTTGAAGTTCATTCTGGAGTTGTTTTACAAGAGTCTCAAAGGATTTTTGCACTATCACTCTTATGTGCTAAGAATATAGTTGTGGTGTATCCAGAGAAGTCATCAACAATAACGAATGCAATCGTCGGTGGTATCATGCGTTGTACCCTTGAGTCTGTGAAGGATTACAATCACATCAACTAGGGTGTGTTTGTGTCTGAATGAACATAACACTGAATGAACATAACACGTAAACATGCTAAGAATGGTTACTCAACAAGTAAAGTAGGAATGATAAGTAACTTAACAAGTACGTGCAAGATACGTAATTGTAATTGAAATAGGTAGTTGGGCATGTTTTATGCATTGACACACAAGTATATTTTTAAGTAGTTTCTTCATGCTTTAAATATTTAAACTTCCTTAAAAACTGGATAAATGAATTCATGTCATTTAATTTCTCCTAGCTTATAACAAAAATAACTTTCTTTTTTTGATCTTCTATCCCTTACTGGATATCTAGATAGTGCTTGCTCATTTTTTTTTGGTTGAGAATGTTTACAAGTTTTGAGGAACATGTTGACTCTCTGAAAAGCTATTAAGTTTAGGGTCCAAGTCTGCTTTTGGTTTGATTGCCTTTAGTTCCGAGTCCGGCCCTGTCTCGCTTGCATTAGCCATGTCCAGGTTTAGTGCATCGAGTTGGACATGCTAAGTCTTTCCACGTCGCTAAAGCATTCACGGGTGACCCGGGAATGTTTGTTGAGTTAAAGGAGAGCATTTCGACTTCCAGGACACAACCCTTACAAACACGCTAATGTGAAAATAATTTTAGTTAAAAATCAAACCACCGTGTAAACAAGTCACTCAATCCATCTCATATAAAAGCGGATGGAGATAACTTCAGATGCAAGAAATAAAAACAAGCAATCAAACATAAACAATCAAAGGAGATAATGAAACAAGAAGAACACAGATTTAACGTGGAAAACCCCTCAGATGGGAGAGGTAAAAAACCACGGGCAGAAAAGAGATATTTTATTATGCAATTGAATTTTGCAGATTTCAACACACTCGGATAATGAGACAACAATCTGTATTTATAGGCACAAATCCCTAAACCACAGCCGCCAGAATCTTTGTCTGATCTGCCATAAATACCTTTACACGTGTCCTCCTTTTAATGACATCAGATATATTGTCACATAACAGAATTGCGAGATGTGGGACCTGCAGATTCAAGTACTCAAAGCAGATCACACCTGGCGATAGTCACCTGCTGAAGCCTCGATGACTCCACCCTACCGATGCACGCATTGAATACACTTCTCACCGGTGTCCATCACACAAACCGAGTCTTCGATTGGTTCCACCCACATGCAGAGTTTAAGTCACCTTCTTGACAAATCTCCACCTTGACTTCAACTCTCACTAGAGTCAAACAGTTGCATAACCAGATGTACTTGTACCGGATGCATTCGTCAATGCCGGATGTACTTGTACCAGACTATCTCCACAAAGATCCACTCCACCGACACGCCTCGCAGAGTTTCCAAATGCATTATAAGCTTTGAATATTCGGTAAGTCCAGGCAAAGTGGAACTTACTCTGTTGAATCGGTTTAGTGAACATATCGCCAGGATTCTCCTTTGTGCCAATCTTCTTCACTACAACCTCTTTCTCATTTCTCGAGAAAATGATATCGACATCAATATGCTTGGTTCTCTCATGATGAACTCGATCCTTAGCTAAACATATTGCACTTAGATCGTCACAATATATATCACCTGATCCCGATGCAACCCCAAATCATTGACTAGCCCTTCAACCGACACCTCATCCTTAATCGCTTGAAGAAGAGCCATATATTCTCGCTTGATGAGTTGATAAGGCTCTCAGTAGCCTCAAGAGTAGCTTTCCGGTGACCACTTGCATTTCCCAATGTAAACACATAACCAGTCATTGATTTTCTACTGTCAACATCACCTGCATAATCAGCATCACAGTAACCTGTGACCAGACCAGTATCACCACCATAAATGAGACCAACATCAGCTGTACCTCTCAGGTACCTGAATATCCTTTTAACAGCTTTCCAGTGTTCCTTTCCAGGTTGAGCCATAAACCTGCTGACAACACTGACTGCCTGAGCCAAATCAGGCCTAGTGCATACCATGGCATACATCGATGGCCACTTGCACTAGCATGGGAACTTTTGACATATACTCCTTCTCTTGGTGATTGTGAAGCATAAATGAGACAAATGAACATTTGATGCCATAGGAGTATCTATTGGTTTTGGCAAGAGACATCCCAAACTTGGCCAATATCTTCTGCACATAACCCTGCTGAGACAAGAACAACTTCTTCTGACTTCTATCTCTCCAGATCTCCATCCCCAAGATTTTCTTGGCAGCACCCAAATCCTTCATTTCAAATTCAGCACTGAGAAGGTTCTTCAGATTTTGAACATCAGACTTCCTTGCTGCAGCTATCAGCATGTCATCCACATACAGGACAAGATAGATATATGATCCATCTTTCAAAGATCAGAGTAAACACAATGATCATATGGACTTCATATAACCTGTTTGAAGCATGAAATCACAAACCTTTTATACCACTTGCCTTGGAGCTTGCTTCAAACCATACAATGATTTCTTCAACTTGCAAACATAGTTTTCTTTGCCAGGAACTTGAAAACCCTCAGTCGTGTCATGTATATCTCCTTATCCACCTTACCATGTAAAAAGGCTTTTCACATCTAATTGCTCAAGTTCCAGATCTCTTTGTGCCACCATTGCTAGTAACACCACGATTGAAGTGTGTCGACCACTTTGGTGAAAATATTTCATCAAAGTCAACCCTTCCTTTTGATCAATCCTCTTGCAACCAAACGTGCCTTATACGACCCTTCGCCTTTGTTATTCCTTCCTTCTTCTTGAAGATCCATTTACAAGTCACAACCCCTTGTCGTGAGAGGTCGTTTGACCAATTCCCAAGTCTGATTCTTCAATAATGACTCCATTTCATCTCCCATGGTCGCATGCCACCGAGATGCTTCAGATTTGTCACTGCTTCCCTGTAAGTAGTAGGTTCAAAGAACCTCTACTTCTTCAAAGAACTTGGAGTGCATATCCACCAAATCATCATATCCATATCTCCTTGGAGGTATCCCAACATTAGATCTTCTAGCTGCTGCGGCATTAGACTCTGTTTGATCAATGTTTGTATGACGCCTAACGAGGTCTCGCAGATCGGCTTGGATCGGATTCTCGGTTCATTATCCAGATCAAGATAGTGTTGATTTGGATCCACCGATTGTTGCATATCGAGACTCTCCACCTGAAGCTCCACCTGCTTTCTCAACACTATCGATTCAACCTCGGTTTCGGACTCGATGAACTCTCCACCGATGAGTTTAACATAGAATTTTCATCAAACACAACGTCCTGGCGAGAGATTACTCTGGACTCTGCGATGACCAAATCCTATATCCTTTCACTCCATCACCATATCCCACAAACACTCCCTTCTTGGCTCTTGGCTCCAACTTCCTTCACTAACATGATAGTAAGTCAGTACTTCCCAAAACCCTTAGAATCGAGTAGTCAAGAGGGCTTGCTGACCACATCTCAAATGGTGTCTTGAGATTGATTCTGTGTGAGGACTCCTGTTGATTAAGTAGCAAGCTGTCTTAACAGCTTCTGCCCAAAATCTCCTTGATAAACCAGCTTGAGAAAGCATACACCTTGCCCTCTCCGTAAGAGTTTGATTCATCCTTTCAGCTTCACACCATTCTGGCGAGGTGTATTCCTTACAGATATGATGTCCGGCAATACCCTCAAGACACAAAATGAATCAAAATCCGTCCCAAATTCCGCACCATTATCTCATGCGAAGCTTCTTGATTTTCTTGCCTAACTGATTCTCCACTAGGGCCTTCCACGCTTGAAGTTATCTTGAATGCATCACTTTTGTTCTTCATCATCACCACCCAAGTCATCCTTGAATAGTCATCTATGAATGACACAAAATATCTGTGACCACCCAATGACTCAACTCTTGATGGACCCCAAAATTGAATGGATATAATCAAGTGTTGCCTTTGTATTGTGCAACCTGCACGAGAACTTACTTCATGCAATTTCCCAAACACACAATGTTCACAAAAGTCCAGATTCTTGACCTTATATCCCCCAAGAAAACCTGCTGAAGAAAGAACCTGCATACCCCTTTCACCCATGTGACCAAGTCTCATGTGCCACATTGAAGTCTCTTGAGATCAGTGAATCATTGAGATGCAACAAAGAAAGAAGGCGTGCAGATCTGATGAGATCCTTGTAATATATACAAGGTTCCTCTTGATGCCTTTGAGGACTACAATCGAATCTTTAAAGACATTCAAATGTCCACCTTCACCCTTGAAATTGAACCCTTTGCTGTCCAGTAGACTGAGAGATACCAAATTCTTGGTCATCTGTGGAACATGTCTTACATCTTTCAGTGTACAAAATTTACCATCCTCTGTCCTTAACTTTACTGAGCCAATTCCCACAACTTTGCAAACCTTGCTGTTGGCCATATAGATTTGACCACCATCTATCTGCTCATAAGTAGAAAACCACTCCTGTTTGGACAAATATGGTAGGATGCTCCAGAATCAAGTATCCACACATCATTGTGGTGTGTAGAATCCCCTGCCACTAGAACCAGATCCTCATCAGATTGCTCAGTAGCCAAAGCTGCTGTGCCAGAATTGCCTTCCTGCTGTTTCTTCTTCCTTGGACAATTGGACTTCCAATGTCCCTGCTCCTTCTGATATTACGGACATCGATAGACTTAGGACCTTTGGACCACGACTTTTTTTTTCTTCTTCATCCATATCCTTTTCCACTATTGCTGCTAGCTACTAGCCCAGCAGCCTGACTGTCTGTACCAGCAGCCTTGTGTCTAAGCTCCCTGGCATGTAAGGCAGACCTCACATCCTCTAAAGCTACTGTATCCTTTCCAACTATGAAAGACTGCACAAAGTTTTCATATGATGCCGGTAATGACACCAACAGGATTAGGGCTGCATCTTCATCTTCAATTTTAACATCAATATTCCTTAAATCAAGCAATATTGTGTTCACCGTGAGTCGATGTTCCCTCGGTGGACTTCCTTCATGCATCTTCAAACCGAACAACCTCTGTTTCAACAACAACTTGTTGGTCGCTGACTTGGTCATATCTGAGCTTTCAAGCTTCTTCCACAACTTTGCTTTGCGGTGTCTTCCTCAAAGAACCTCGGTGATAACATCATCGATAAGCACAACATGATGGTTGAATGTGCTTTCTCTTCCAGGATCGCATAATCTGCCGCACTTTGTATTTGGTTTGTCGATAAAGGATTCCACAAACCTGCTTTGTTTCAACAATTGCACGATCTTGATTTGCCACGCACCAAAACTGTTCCTTCCTCGTAAATTTATCGATTTTTACGTTTCTTCTGCGACATCTTTCCTTGCTAAAGATCACAACTTTGTCACAGATCCTAGCACCTTGTCAAGGCCTTGGTGAAGACGAAGTTGATCGTGCATGATTGTTTTCCCGAACCTGGCTCCGATACCACTTGTTATAAACGGATGGAGATAACTTCGATGCAAGAAATAGAAAGCGAAGCAATCAAACATAAACAATCAAAGGAGATAACGAAACAAGAAGAACACATTTAACGTGGAAAACCCTCGATGGGAGAGGTAAAAAACCACGGCGAAAGAGATATTTTATTATGCACTTTGAATTTTACTGATTTCAACACACTCGGATAATGAGACAACAATCAGTATTTATAGGCACAAATCCACAAACCCTAGCCGCCAGAATCTTTGTCTGATCGCCATAAATACCCTTACACGTGTCCTCCTTTTAATGACATCGTATAGTCGTCACATAACGAATTAATGATGTGGGACCTCGCCAGTATCAAGTACTCAGCAGTTGTCACCCTGGCGATAGTCACCTCGCTTGAAGCCTCGATGAGACTCCACCCTACTTGATGCACGAATTGAATACACTTCTCACCGTCCCATCACACACCGAGTCTCTTGATTGGTTCCACCCACATGCAGAGTTTAAGTCACCTTCGACACCATCGTTACCGCTTATTCTTTCATTGTTGTTCTTTGTTTCTTTATCTATGAGCGTATAGATTAATTTACAATGTTTCTTATTTCTTAGGTTCTGCTATTAATGTTTGATTCTCTTCTTGTGATATTGGATATTAATTCTTTTCATTATGATAGAAATCGGTACAACACACTCCGTTGTTTGTTACATTCATACATCAAAATGCATTTATATCATTCAGATCGCTTTTTGTTTCACTTTGGGAGAAGAAAGCATAGTAAGAAATGGAGAGGTGGGAAGACCGGAGGAAGAGGAAGGCTCGAGAAAGGCACTCAGTGAAATGGTGAATCACTGATGTTGATTATATTCCTACCTTTTAAGGTTACTCATTACCTATACTCCCTAATCGAAGATCTGCCTTTTCTTTTGCCTTAGTTCCTGCTCTACTCTTTTTGTATGTTTTGGTATATTGGTTTCCCGATTGTATTGTGAGGTAGATTAAGCTATACATTCACTAGAAATACAGAAAGATTGAAGCTTTTGAAACATGAACAAAACTGTATTGTTAAGAATATTGCCAATATTGCATGGGAAACAAAGGATTGTGTGAAAAAAAATAAAGGATCAATTTACTTTTGATATTTAAGCTTTCTTAGTGTAGATAGCAAGTGTTCTTCTTATTCTGGATAATTAGTATTGGTTGATGGTTGTAAATAGCATTCCTGTAATTATACAAACACCACTATTATATACTTCTTGAAGAATCGACCTTTTTTTTTGTGCAATGGGGAAGAGCACAGGAAGAAAAAGAGGAAGGCCAAGAAAGACAGCCAAAAAACGGTGAATGAGATTGTTGATGATTATAATTCCTCCTTACCAAAGGTAACTCACTACCTCTTACCCCGAAAAAACGGTGAATGAGACTGTTTGTGTATGAAACTCAGTTGTTTCGTTTTGATTCTCTTACTATGCTTGTCTTCACTTTTGCGGAATTTTTTGACGAATGTTAAGGCTTGAATTTGCAATCACGATCATTAGATGTTTCTACAGATTGGTAGTCTCAAAGTAGTAGATGACAACACCGCAAACATGCTTATGATTTTTTCTTGGTGGTTGAAGAAGATTGATAAGGTAAATGCACCCTTGATATTTTCTTGAATATTTGTGTTTAGTTACCATATATATTGAAGTTACTATTATGTTGAATGTTTGAACCATACAGACTCGTACTTTGTCATAAAGTCTCCTCTTTGCTATTTTGTTTTGCAAGAAATGATTAAGTATTCAAAGTCTTTGGGAAACTGTCTCATCTTGGAAATCTCATGTTATGATATTGAATGTCCAATAGCTTTTGTATGTGTATATTTTTATTATCCAGATTTGTTTTTTGCTTATTCTTTTGTTTGATGAACTTATGCTATGTTTATGGTAGCCGAAAATATGATTGGATAATGGTAGAAAGATGGTATTGGTAATGTAATTACGGTTGGTCAATTGCATCAGAAGCTTTTATTTAGTTGCTTTAGTAGTCGATTGAATGTGAGTGCAAAAGAATATATACATGAAGGAATTAAATTTTTTTTATATTAAAAATTCCTGATGAGGCGTTTTGGAATATAATGCCCTATTAGGGTTATGTTTTCGCACATGATACGACATTTTAAAATGCCCCATTCAGACTCAATTAGGGCGCTTGAACTTGCATCAATACCGTTCTTCTTAGGACCAGCAGAAACGCCTTAAAAAGGTTTGATTTTGAACATATTAAGGGCGTTTCCAAGTGCCCTATCAGGGCCGTGTTAAGGTGTCAAATGCCCTATCGTGGGGATGTGTTAGTATGCGTTCAAGCGTCTTGAAAGCCTATTACAACGTCGACGAAAGGGTGTTCCATGGAAACGCCCCATCCTTAAAAGCGCCAGTATAGACACTTATACATGCGTTTTGAAACGCCTAAAGACCTTTTTTGGTGTAGTGAATTCTTGAAGTTTCTCTTATTTCAAAGTGTGTACATGAGATGTTGGATAAGTTATCAATGCATTTGGATAAGATTTACGTGTCTTCGGTTCTTGGTTTTTGGTTAGTAGTCAGGTGAGGTTTTGGTGTTTTAGGTTGTTCAGTTTGAGAGTTTTGGCATTGTGAAATACTCATCTAGCACGGCCATGTATTCTTGTGTAGTTTAACTACCTTCTTGTTACTTCAAATTTTTTTTTTTTTTTTTGTTGTTGTTGTTTTTTTTTAATTTTTTTTTTAAAAGGGTTTCGTTGTTGTTCAAGGAAAAAAAACAAACAAACATTTTAGACGACGCCGGAAACAGATACATACAATATCTAACTGAATCAGAGAATTTTAGACCGTGATTCGAGGTTAAGACATAAGAGGGAAAGGATCGTGTGAACCGGGGTGCGAGTATTGAAGGAGAATAATTACATAAATATTATGGGGTATATTATAAATCGCTTTATCCTTGATAACAAAAGCCTAGTTAAATTTGAAAATGATCGTATTAACAAATAATCCAAAAATATGATATTACCTCCGTCTCAAAATGTAAGTCAATTATGATTTTTGAATTTCTTTTATAATATAAGTCTATTTAGAGAATCGTTTATTATATTTTTCTTTCTTTTAAACCTAATTTATTATACGACAAAAGCCCTTGAGACGTAGCTTCAGTTGCGAGCTATCTAACAAAGAAAGGAATTCAGAAGTTGTTAGTTCTAATGTGAAAGAAATCAAGAAACCAACGGTCATGGTGGATTGGTGTATAATCTAATGAGTCCATCTCACACGTTGCTTCAAATACAATGTGTCGATCAAAAGGGTCTGATCTATGATATCTTAAGGACAATCAAGGATTTCGAAATTCAGATTGCTCATGGAAGAATTCATCCTAGTGCCAAAAGGGCGGAACGTAGAGCGTACCTATTTGTCAATACCGCGGATTGGAAAAAATCTTGGGCCACGAGAATCGATTAATTATGCGTTATGTTCTCGGCTAAAAGAAGAAATTCTTCATCCATTACGTGTCACGATAACAAGCCGTGGACCGGATACAGAGCTGTTGATTGCCAATCCTGTGGAATTATCTGGATAAGGAAGACCACGTGTTTTTTATGATGTTACATTGGCTTTGAAAACACTTGGGATCCGCATATTCTCAGCTCAGTGGGAATTATACAGATTTCTTCTAGATGAAAGCCGGGAATTTCCGTTGTCTAGCAAGCGAGATCGTGGATAGAGTTCAAAGAACTCTAATGGGTTGGTGAATACCTACAGCTTCTCCCAATTCAACCAAGTCGCCATGCGTAGGACTCCGCCCATAGCATAATCGACAGATCCAAGATGTACTCCTACATGTGCAATTCTACAACTAGAACGACGAACGATGATATGAACTATGGATTTCGGTGTGTGATGTAGGGTCCACCGAATGATTGATGAGTAGTGTGACTTAGTTGTGACACATTTTGTAAGGGTTTTGGGTTAGAAGAGAGAGAGAAGGTCCTCTCTCGTTAATAATCCAATAAAATTTAAGCATTCTTGTTAGTAATACCATCCGCAACGGAAGCGATTTAAGGATCTAGATCTATAAATTACACGTAATAAAATAACTAGATCTACTCTACAAGGGGGTTGTAGAACATACCTATTGGATCTCAAAATCCAAGTTGAAGAACCGCAAAAGGAAGAATGAAAGAAGATGTGAAGAGCACCACGATCTTCCGTACGTGTGATCCAAGCAACTCCCGGTGGAAGGAAATTCTCGTCTCGAATCCTTTCGATATGCTACCCGGAAAAACCTCCAAGATTTCCCCTTATTCTCCCCTTGGCCGAATTTTATTCTTCTCCTCTCTAAGAGGTAGAAGTCGAATTATGTGTGTGTGTAAGGCTTGGGAGAACTCTCTTTATATAGGAGAGTAATCCTTGACCTCCAAGGATTTTATATTGCAAATAAAATAAATCCAATAAATAAAAATAATTCCATAATATTCTAGAACAAATCTAGAATAATATTTATCTTTATTTCTTACCATAAATATTTTGTGCACATGTCTTAAAACAATTTCTTGGTTCTACAAGAGCATGAATGTAATCGAGTACCGAACTCCATTCACGTGGTTATGTCTATTAAACCAACATCTATTATCGTAATCCTATCTTTGCTCACAAAAGAGCCATAGGTCATCAATCGATCCTCGGACTACAAAGTCCATGAAACCGTAAATGGGTAATGGATAAACCATACTCCCAATACTTACTTGGGTGGATCGAAATTCGATCTAGTTTAGTAGTATTTAGTGCTATCACCAACAACCGATGTTGGATGTGGTCTCGATTTTAATCGCTTAGTAACTACCTTGAGTAAACGTATTCTTCAAGGTTCAAGGTTTTGTCTTTGTTCATGGACTCTATCGTAAAGGATGCAACAAAGATATATCGTCCCTTCCCGATTTCAAGAATCCTATATCTAACCTTTATACACAATAGCTTAAAAGATATATCACGAATGGTCATTGACCGAACGTATGCGTGAAATTCCCAGTCTTACTTTCAAGCACCGTGTGCTAAATGCTTATATTTATGGAAGTGGGGTGAACCGAATCCACACCTTATCCGTAAATTCCAAAGCATATTCTAGGTAGACTTCTCGGTCTTATATTTCAATGTAGACCGTTATTTCGCTTCCAATATCTTTATTGAGTTAAACAGTGTATTGTAGCACATCTAAAACTATATAAGGCTATTTAACGGTTTCTCACTTAGTGAGAACATGTCATAATGAGGCCGGCTGAGCATCAGTCTCGAGGACTATGAATGGCCTATTCCGAGTATAGAATACTCTATCTCTGTTGAAAATAGAGAAACCTCAAAATATTTTGGATAAACTTACCGGAGTGTTTGAATAGTTATCAGACAAGAAGTCACTACTCGGAAGCTCCTACTAGCTTGTGTCTTTCATCAGACCCCGAAGGTCGTCATGAACAAGCTATGTTACTTCTTTATAACCATTATCCTTTCTCGATTGAAAGGAAACTTAGTCATTGAACCTTTGAGACAATATAACCAGACTAGGAGAAAGGAATCACCCTGAGCCAGTGTTCAGGTCTCGTCTTTTAAGGACTATGCACTAACTATGGAATATGAAGAAGCGTTTATCTAAATATCGAAACCAATTGCTTTTAATAGTTCGTAAGATGTGTTTTATATACATATTTCAGCAGTTCTAAGTGGTTTTGACTTTATCAAACAAAAGTCCGAGTCTTGGATTCGTACTACAAATGGTATATTCACTTTCTATACGACAAATAAATTATCGAATAGAAGGTAAATCCATTCGTTCCAACGAATCTTAAACAGAAAATAATTTTTCCGCGATATCCAAGGATTGAATCCGAGATTCATTTCCTTATATCACTCCCACTATTCTAGCTAAAATTAACTGCCCGTTGTTTACTCCTTTAATCGTTAAATGCACTGCTACCTTAATCTTCCAAAGAACTTAGCTCGAGAAGATCACCAAGGATTCATAGGTTGGTGATGCAAAATCACTGTCCTTATCCTATGATTTTCAGTTAAATAATTTTCGGTTCAGCCTTAAAGTTTTCTCAGTTTAGATGACTAACACTTTTAGACATATTCTTCCATTCATTCCGTGAATGGAAACAGTCTTGAAGCGGTTCGTTTGAGTAGACACTACTCTTGAACCGTGGGATGTCTATTTCGAGTGTTACTCGTCGGGACTTCTCGGATTTTCTAATATACCAGTAAAAACAACAAATCATAACATTAAAGCTCCCACTAGTTTATCGGTTCTAAATACCGTCTAACGAGCAATGCTTTATTTTTTATGATTTTCCGATTTTTTCGATTAGAAAATCTTTCGTACATAGTTCCAATGTTTCCAGAAAAACAACAAATCATAGAACTCCCACTAGTTCATCGATTCCAAATATCGTCCAACTAGCAACATTTCATGACTTTCCGGTTTTTCAATTAGAACGGTTACGTGTGTAGTCAGTTACACTTTTCTAATGTTGTAGAAAAACAACAAATCATAAAGCTCCCACTAGTTCATCGATTCCAAATTTCGTCCAACTAGTAACACTTCATGATTTTCCGATTTTTCAATTAGAAAATTACTCGTGTAATCACTACACACTCAAAATTCACTAGAAGAATTTCAAAGTCCGAAATCACCTTTGATCAAACTATGTTTGTCCTCCGTTTGACACGAATGACACTAGTGACATACCTATATGTCACTCTGGTTTTTAAAAGGCTTAAGAGAAAATATCTCTTTCGTAAAATAATTGCATTATCGATTAATTAGTTCAACGTCCTAGTTACTTTCCACTTTTTAACGAAGTCAATACTAGTCAATTATAAATTTTAAGCAATTTAGTAAGGGATATAATGCTGTGAATAAAATGACATATATTAATTCAAGTTTAACACTACTATATTATTTTATTTTAAGAATTGTAAACTATAAGTAAGTCTACTCTACCATTCCAAGGTTTTAACCTCGCATCTCAGTGCCGCCTTAGGGTAGGTCAAAGAGATGACGGTTAAATCGAGACAATCTCATCAATGAATAACTTGTGAGAATCGAACATCCCACGAGAATCGAACATCCCTTTATTCATTGACTACCTTCCTTTTTTAGCCTAGATAATATCAAGAATATCCTTTATGAGTCTGACCTACTATATCGGATCTCTTAGGTACGTCTCGAGTGTGCCGTCTTAGGATAGGTCAGTGACCCGGCGAGTACCGGAAATCCTATCATTTCGGAGACCAAGCCATGAATGTTGATAGGGTGAACACCATCCTTAGGGGGACGAAATCAAAGCGCCGCGAGGCGCCACCCTTCTCTCACTTACTTGTATCTATAGTAGAGGCCGTGGGGTTGGTGTCGCTTTCCCGCTCCCACTCAATATTTTGGAAGTGGTGGTGGGTTAACTAACCACGCCTTTTTGATGTTAACATGAAAGCACATCAAATCAAGGATTCGAATGGTGTCGGTAACGTAGGCAAGCCTACCCGTCCTATTCGTTGGAACATATGTGACGATCCGGACGAAGTCGGGTCAAGAGAGCCCCATTGAGATAAGAAGGAATCACCCTCCGCATTTGGTGTAGCTTAGTCTTCTTTGGACCCCGTGCATACATCACACTAGGAGGGTTCAGTCGGTCGAGCAAAGCTCAGTTGACCACCCAACCTATTGGCGAACCGTTGTTATCCAAGATTTATTGTTCTTTTACCATCATTCAATCTCGTAGACACTACGAATCGAAAACGTGATCTCGTTTGGGCTTTTATGGCGGTTCACCGAGAACACACACCGAAAGGCTTAATGATTTCATAACCCGTCCTCAGATCTTTAATTAGTTACTAAATTAATTAATTACCACGTATTAATTAAATTTCAACTAATTACGCGAGTTTGTATACATGCCTATTTTAATTACCAAAATTAAAATTCTACATGTGTAAAACCCCGTGATCCTTATAAGGGTATTTTCGTCACTTCGAAGTATTCTCTTTTTCAGCATTTTTTCTTAAATTAAAAATAAAGGGGAATAAAAGGAAATTAAATAATAACTAATTATTGTTTTCCTAAAACCTTTTATTTAAAAAGAAAATAAAAGAAAAAAAAAAGGTAAAGGAGAACATATTGTATATATATACATATATGCGTACCTGCTAGGTTGTCAGAAAGCACAAACAAAAAAAATAAAATAAAGGTGCGCAGCCTTTGCTCGACGGAAGACTCCAGCGGAAGGAAAATATTTAGCTTTTGACGGTTCCGTTGATCCGTTTTGCAGATACAAGCAGTCAAAACGATCACAGTAACGAGGAGGACGTTTCTACCTAAACAATCTGTGATTTTTTCAGCAAGGTATTTTACCAATCTGAACTGTTCAGTTCGGCCCTATGGTTGAAATTAGGGTTCGTCATCGTATCATCGTAAAATCCTAGTTTTTGACATAGAATTGATATAGAAATTAATCGTTGTGTAGGGGTTGTCCATAGGATTGCTTGAATTCAGCAAATTGCTAGAAATACTTTGAAGGTTAAGAGGTAAGGAGTTCTTCTTATCAAAAGTATCCGTTTTTAATTTAAAGATCAAGCCTTTAAGTTGTTTTAATATTGTTTATGTTAAATTGCATGAAACTGACATAATTATTTGTTGCGGATACTTGCCAATAGTGTTTTCGAGATATTATTTGGGTTCCAGATAATTTTCTCGAGTTATGTTTTACACGTGTAGAGGAGATAGGTTGGTAGTATGGTGTGGTTATGGCTTTGCATGTTTCCTATAGGTTAGACATGGATTTTCTTTTATATAGAATTATGTGCTTTATGTGCTCCTAGTTGATTTACATGTTATCGAATCTACTTAGCAGGGTATTCGTTAATAAGCACGAATAGACGGGGTACCTTGGGCACAGCTAAGACCCATGTCGGAGAGTGTGACTAGCTATATTAGCCAAGCCGTTCTTAAGGCGGTGTGCTTATAAGTGTACCTTGGGCAAGTAAGTCCCATGTTGGAGGTGTAGTTAGTTGTGCTAGCCGAGTTGTATCCCGCGCCTTAAAGCTAGTAGACAAGAATCACGGATAGGAAACAGACAAGGACATGAGTATGTTAAGTAAGTAGTTAATGTAACTAAACATGTACGTGCAATGTAAACGGATATAGTAAAATAGGCATGTTTTCTTATGCATTGATTGTGTACTACCAAGTGGTTTTTTTCCCTTATGTTAAAAGCATGGCTCTATACTGTTTGTGAAAGTGGATATAGTAGATTCATGTCGTGTCTTCCGGCTTATGACAACCATGAATCTCACTTTTGATCTTCTTTCTCCTTACTAAGCTTATGCATGAGCTTACTCTCTTTTGGAATAAGAAGATATGCGGAGTTGGTGATGTTTCGAGGAAGAGTCCGAAGATCAGGCTTAGATTGGAGCTTATGGAGTTTATGATCTAGTCTATTGTTTTAATACCTTTTGAATAAGGCATTGTTGCCGGTTGCTTCGGTCGTTCCTTTCTTTTTAGACATGGATGTTCATTTGGGATGCTAGCATTTTTTTGATTATTTATGATATAGTTTGACAAAGAGCTTACTTTACGTTTGGGTTGTTATATGTAAGACCCTGAGGGTCTTAATCCCGAGTCTTTGGTTTGTTTTACTTCCGCATTTATTGTTAATTACTCTGATATGACGTAAGGCTTACGTGAGGTTTAGGGTTTTCTCTAAATGTCACGTGCCGAACGTCCCATTTTCCGGATAAGGACTCGGTGTCCGGGACGGGGCGTTACAGTTGGTATCAGAGCCTAAGTTAGAAACTTGGGCGTCAAACTGCTGTCTAGGATGTTAATCTTAAGTTGTGAATCTTGAATCCTAGTCTAAGAGTGGTTCTAACCTTTCCTTTTTTTTTGTGATGGCAGGCAATAAGAGAGTTACCCATTCTACATCTAACCGTTCTGACCAGGATCCTCCAGCATCATCAGAACCGATCCCTCTTATAGCTTCGCTCCCACCATTCGCCCCAGGGCAGCGGCGTGGAAGAACTCAGGGCCGATCTCAGGGCCAGTCCCAAGGTCTTTCCCAAGGGCTTTCTCAAGGGCTTTCCCAAGGGCCTCAACATCATGCATCATATGTCCCTCCCAGGACTACTTCGGAAAGGCTACCACCCTCTTCTCGAGCACAACATGACTCTCACACCCATCAGCAGCCAGGTCAGTCAGCAGGGTATCAACAGGTTCCTTTTACAGGCTTGTTCGGGACACAGTTCACTCCAAGGATGACAACCTTTCATACAGGCTCAGGTGTAGGCAGTGGCTCTGGTGTTCAGGGTGACTCTATGATGCACATGTTTATGGAGTACATGAGAGAACGGGATGAGAGAGAGGAGCGGATGTATAGGGATTTTCGTGATAGCAGACCAACGACACAAGCTCCTAAGGTGGTAGTTGGTATCTGAGACTTGCAAAGGAATGGTGCTCCAGGTGTTTAATGAATGCAGGTGGTTCCGAGAGAGCGAGTATTGGGTCAAGGAGATGGAGAGACTTCTCGAGATTTTGGAAGTGCCCCGAAACAAGTGGGCTAGTTTGGTGCATCTTTTCTAAGAGAGAGCGCACGTAGTGGTGCGAGACAGTGAGTGACTACTAGAGGGCCGTATCAGTTAGCGGACTTTCAAGAGTTTATTTAATGGCAAGTATTTTCCTCAAATCATTCGTTCCCGAAGCGGCGAATTTCTTGAGTTGACACGAGGAGCTATGTCGGTTCTTGACTACTCCCACAAATTTGATGAACTTAGTCAGTATGTACCCGGGATGTTAACTGACGAAAAGATGCTAACGGATAAGTTTGAGGAAGGCTTAGGTCAACACATTCAAAACAGGTTATCAGGTGTTCCTCCAGTAGATATGGCAGATTTGTTGAATCGGGCTACTAGAGTTGAGCGGATTTACCGGAACTCTACAAACAATATGGGATCCAAGAGACCTTTTGAAGCAGCGGAAAGAACAAGGTCCAACCCCCTGCTAAGAGGCCGAGTCTCTCTGCTCCATCATTTCCTTTGTGCTCACACAGTGTTCTAAACGTCATCCAGGAGAATGCAGGTTTGGTAAACCATTTGTTATCGGTGTGGTCGGCCGGACACATTTCCAAAGAGTGTCCTAATAGGCGTCTTCAACCACGGCTCCTCCAAGAAGCAGCCCAAAGGCAAGTCGTGTGGATCTTCACGGGTTTTTGCTTTAGATACCATGCAGTGAAGCGCAGATGATTCGATTGTAGATGTGTACTTTTCGCTTTTATTTGTTATCATGTCTTCCTTGTTTTTTCTTTCTACCAAACTAGCTTATGTGTAGGCTCTATCTTTGTTAATTACTGTCTCTGCAAGCTTGCTTTGTTTGATACGGGAGCATCCAACTCCTTTATCTCCAAATCGCTTAGTTGGTAAGATTAAGTGCTTCCTAGCAAGTTTTCTCCTCCTTTGGTTATCTCTACTCCTTTGGGTGTCAATAAGCTAGTAGATGAAGTTATTCGTGGTTGTAAGATCGAAGTTGGCAAGAAGAGAGCGATCATTTGATAGTTTTGGATACCATGGATCCGGATGTCATACTTGGCATGGATTGGTTAACACGCCATTATGTGCATCTCGATTGTAGGGCTAAGCAAGTTACCTTTCGATCACCTTTGCGTTTGGAAGTTATATTTCATGGAAATCTTTCCGAGTTCAAGCCTAATTTTCCTATCATCTCAGCGTTAGAAGTTGCAGACGCGTTCATGGAAGATTGCGAGATGTTTTGGGTTTTTGCAATGAATGCTAAAGAAGGACCTAAGCCAAGAGAAGGGTTAAAGGTAGAAGATGTGCCAGTGGTTAGGGACTTTCCCGAAGTGTTCCCAAATGATTTACCAGGAATACTCGACCGAGAGATAGAGTTTCAGATTGACCTAGTTCCGGATGCAAGACCAGGTCTCTAGGCGACCATATAGGATGGCTCAGTGAACTTAAAGAATTGAAAGAACATGTAGAGGATATGCTTGAGAAGAAGATAATCCAGCCAAGCACTTCACCATAGGGTGCACCAAAGGTCTTTGTTTGTAAAGAAGAAAGATGGCACTATGAGGATGTGTGTGGATTATAGGGAGTTAAACAAGTTGACTATTAAGAACAAGTATCCTCTCCCGGATAGACGATTTGTTTGATCAATTGCAAGGGTCAAAGGTGTTTTCAAAGATTGACCTCCGTTAAAGCTATCATCGATTGAAGATCCGGCCAGGCCAGATGTGCCTAAGACAGACTTTTAGTACTGAGATCACGGGTTGTATGAGTTCTTGGTCATGCCTTTCGGTTTGACTAATGCCCTGCAGCTTTTTATGGACTTGATGAATAGGGTGTTCTCCCTTACTTGGATCGATTTGTTGTTGTGTTCATTGATGACATTTTAATTTATTCTAAGGATAAACAAGAGCACGAGAAACATCTACGGATAGTGTTGCGGACCTTAAAGGATAAAGAGTTGTTTGCAAAATTTAGCAAGTCGCGATTTTGGTTGGATCGAGTTGCTTTCCTTGGTCACATCATTTCGGAGATGGAATTTGATTGACCCAAATAAGATTGAATCGGTGGTGGCGTGGCTGAGACTACTTCGATTACCGAGATTCGTAGTTTTACTGGTTTAGCGAGCTATTACAGGGGAAGTTCGTTCAGATTTCTCATTGCTTGCTATGCCTCTTACTCAATTGACTCGAGAAAGGAGTTAAGTTCGAGTGGTCGGTGATTGTGAAAAGTCTTTTCGGACACTTAAAGAGAGGTTAATTCTGACTCGGTGTTGTCATTGCCAGTTTCTTCTGAAGAGTTTGATATTTATACAGATGCCTCAGGTCGTGGTTTGGGTTGTGTCTTGATGCAAAGGGGTAAAGTAATTGCTTATGCTTCGAGACAACTGAAAATTCATGAGAAAAACTATCCTACACATGATTTGGAGTTAGCTGCAGTTGTTTTTGCTTTGAAGATTTGGCGACACTATTTATATGGAGTGCGGACCCGGATTTTCAGTGATCATCAGAGTCTTAAGTACTTCTTTACGCAGAAAGAATTGAACATGAGGCAAAGAAGATGGCTAGAGTTTGTCAAGGATTATGATATTGATATTCAATACCATCCTGGAAAGGCAAATGTGGTTGCAGATGCTTTAAGTAGGAGGGCATTTTCGACCTTAACTAGCCAAGAAGAGATTATCAAGCATTTAGATCGACTTTAGATAGAGGTTTGTGATCCAGTTCCACAAGGAAGCGTCATTTTTGCAATTTCAGTTCGACCTACATTATTGGATAGGATTAAAGAGATGCAATTGAATGATACTTTTCTTCAAGAGATGAAGCAAAAGGCGGTTGATAAGCCGGATATGGGTTTGAGGTTGCAGATGACGGTTCGCTTTGGTTTAGAGGACGTCTGTGTGTTCCTGAGGTGTTGAATGTTAAGGAAGAAATCATGGAAGAACACCATCAGTCGGGTTTTTCTATGCATCCAGGTTCTACCAAGATGTATAGAGACTTACGTCAACACTTTTGATGGAAAGCAATGAAGAATGATATAGCAAGTTATGTTTCTCGATGTGATGTTTGTCAGAGAGTTAAGGCAGAACATCAGAGACCAGGAGGTTTGTTGAAACCTCTTGAAATCCCAGAGTGGAAATGGGAGAAGATTACTATGGACTTCATTACGGGGTTACCTCGTTCAGTTGGCGGTGTTGATATGATATGGGTTATAGTGGATCGTTTGACGAAGAGTGCGCATTTCCTAGCCTTGAAGAAGGATACGCCATTAGAGCAGATGGCTTTGATGTATATTAATCAGGTGGTTCGTTTGCATGGAGTCCCGGTTTCAATAGTATCTGATCGAGATAGTCGTTTTGTGGCTCAGTTTTGGAAGAGTTTGCAGAAAGCTTTGGGTACAGAATTGAATATTAGTACAGCATTTCACCCACAGACGGATGGACAGTCCGAAAGGACGATTCAGACTCTCGAGGATATGCTACGTGCTTGCATTCTTGAGTTTGGAGGTAAGTGGACTAAGTACTTGTTGCTTGCGGAGTTTGCTTACAATAATAGTTACCATTCGAGTATTGGGATGGCTCGCTTTCAAGCATTGTATGGTAGGAAGTGCCGATCCCGGTATGTTGGGATGAAGTCGGTGAGAAGCAAGTTACGGGTCGAGTTAGTTCAAGAAGCTAAAGAGAAAGTATTGTTGATAAGGGAACGAATGAAAGAAGCTCAGGATCGTCAGAAAAGTTGGGCAGATAAACACCGTAGGCCGCTTGAGTTCGAAGTTGGTGAGAAGGTGTACCTTAAAGCTTCACCTACGAGGCGTTAGGCGTTTTGGCGAAAGGCAAGCTAAGTCCGAGATATGTAGGACCTTTCGAAGTTGTGGAAAGAGTTGGTCCTTTAGCTTATCGGTTACAGATGCCTCCGCCATTGGCTAGAGTGCATGACGTGTTTCATGTGTCGATGCTACGGAAATGCTTTGTTGACCCAGGGTTAGTAGCGGATGTTGATCATGACCTTTTGCAAAACAATTTGGCTTATGAAGAAAGGCCGATAAGGATTTTGGGTAGGAAAGGACAGTGGTCTAAGCAGAAGTTTTCGGTTCTAGTTCTTGTGCAGTGGAGTAATCATACGGCTCAAGAAGCTACTTGGGAGCTAGAAGCGGAAATGATCGATCGTTACCCAGAATTTCCTTCTTTACCAGGTGCGTTAAGTTTCGAGGACGAAACTTCTTATAAGGAGGGGAGAATGTAAAACCCCGTGATCCTTATAAGGGTATTTTCGTCACTTCGAAGTATTCTCTTTTTCAGCATTTTTCTTAAATTAAAAATAAAGGGAATAAAAGGAAATTAAATAATAACTAATTATTGTTTTCCTAAAACCTTTTATTTAAAAAGAAAATAAAAGAAAAAAAAAAGGTAAAGGAGAACATATTGTATATATATACATATATGCGTACCTGCTAGGTTGTCGAAAGCACAAACAAAAAAATAAAATAAAGGTGCGCAGCCTTTGCTCGACGGAAGACTCCAGCGGAAGGAAAATATTTAGCTTTTGGCGGTTCCGTTGATCCGTTTTGCGATACAAGCGATCAAAACGATCACGATAACGAGGAGGACGTTTCTACCTAAACAATCTGTGATTTTTTCAAAGCAAGGTATTTTACCAATCTGAACTGCTCGATTCGCCCTATGGTTGAAATTAGGGTTCGTCATCGTATCATCGTAAAATCCTAGTTTTTGACATAGAATTGATATAGAAATTAATCGTTGTGTAGGGGTTGTCCATAGGATTGCTTGAATTCAGCAAATTGCTAGAAATACTTTGAAGGTTAAGAGGTAAGGAGTTCTTCTTATCAAAAGTATCCGTTTTTAATTTAAAGATCAAGCCTTTAAGTTGTTTTAATATTGTTTATGTTAAATTGCATGAAACTGGACATAATTATTTGTTGCCGGATACTTGCCAATAGTGTTTTCAGATATTATTTGGGTTCCGAGATAATTTTCTGAGTTATGTTTTACACGTGTAGAGGAGATAGGTTGGTAGTATGGTGTGGTTATGGCTTTGCATGTTTCCTATAGGTTAGACATGGATTTTCTTTTATATAGAATTATGTGCTTTATGTGCTCCTAGTTGATTTACATGTTATCGAATCTACTTAGCAGGGTATTCGTTAATAAGCACGAATAGACGGGGTACCTTGGGCACAGCTAGTGTGACTAGCTATATTAGCCAAGCCGTTCTTAAGGCGGTGTGCTTATAAGTGTACCTTGGGCAAGTAAGTCCCATGTTGGAGGTGTAGTTAGTTGTGCTAGCCGAGTTGTATCCCGCGCCTTAAAGCTAGTAGACAAGAATCACGGATAGGAAACAGACAAGGACATGAGTATGTTAAGTAAGTAGTTAATGTAACTAAACATGTACGTGCAATGTAAACGGATATAGTAAAATAGGCATGTTTTCTTATGCATTGATTGTGTACTACCAAGTGGTTTTTTCCTTATGTTAAAAGCATGGCTCTAAACTGTTTGTGAAAGTGGATATAGTAGATTCATGTCGTGTCTTCCGGCTTATGACAACCATGAATCTCACTTTTGATCTTCTTTCTCCTTACTAAGCTTATGCATGAGCTTACTCCTCTTTTGGAATAAGAAGATATGCAGGTTGGTGATGTTTCTGAGGAAGAGTCCGAAGATCAGGCTTAGGATTGGAGCTTATGGAGTTTATGATCTAGTCTATTGTTTTAATACCTTTTGAATAAGGCATTGTTGCCAGTTGCTTCGGTCGTTCCTTTCTTTTTAGACATGGATGTTCATTTGGGATGCTAGCATTTTTTTCAGTTATTTATGATATAGTTTGACAGCAGTTACTTTCTGGTTGGGTTGTTATATGTAAGACCCTGAGGGTCTTAATCCCGAGTCTTTGGTTTGTTTTACTTCCGCATTTATTGTTAATTACTCTGATATGACGTAAGGCTTACGTGAGGTTTAGGGTTTTCTCTAAATGTCACGTGCCGAACGTCCCATTTTCCGGATAAGGACTCGGTGTCCGGGACGGGGCGTTACAACATGTATGCATGGACTGGATTTATGATATGATGCATGTGATGGCAATTCCGATTTTATATCTATTTTATAATCAAACACATAAAAAATAAATTGCGGAAAATTTAAACACCGAGATGGATTCTTTGGTACTCGTATCTAATCTATCTAGAGAGCGATAAATTACATAATCTATGTCTTCGAGTCTTGATCTTCAAATCTTGAACTCGAACCGCCGGATCACGAACCACGAACACCCGAGAGGAGAAAGGCATTTGCTTTAATTAAATAAATCCAATTTATTATAATTAATCATATATATATATATATATATATATATATATATATATATATATATATTTTGTTTTGTTTTTGTGACATGCGGCTGTTACAAATTATTTTCCAATTTTTTTTTTTTTTTCTTTTTCTACCTTAAACGGCAGTCTTTTTAAAAAACTTAGGTTAAATTTTTTTTTTCATGCAGCCGCAATTTTTAAAACCCTAGCCGCATGCAATTTCATAAACAGGACTTATAGCGACGCTTTTCAGCGTCGCAGAAAGTCCTGTAAGCAGTTTTTTTAAAAAAAATTATCCGTTTCTCCTCGTTCATACCTGGGTTTCGCCTCGATCTTCAATTTTTCAGCAAGATCTTCATCTTTTTGAGCCCGGATTTACAAAATTACAATAAAAGATGCTATTTTTACATGGAATTTTCGAAAATTGACATAAATAAAATACAATTTCTATGCTCAATTGTTACTAAACAAAAGAGCTACAAAAAATAGATCTAACGAGTAAACAATGATCTCAACCCCAATCCATCTCTTCAACCAAGACATTCATAACATAAAATAAATAAATATGTATATATATTTCGGCCCCAAGAAAAAAAAAATTAGGACAAAAATCTACATGTTTACCACTCCTAGATCTAATATTTTATATGTATAAATATAGATCACCTTGGTCTCTGATACCACTGTTAGTAATACCATCCGCAACGGAAGCGATTTAAGGATCTAGATCTATAAATTACACGTAATAAAATAACTAGATCTACTCTACAAGGAGGTTGTAGAACATACCTATTGGATCTCAAAATATCCAAGTTGAAGAACCGCAAAAGGAAGAATGAAAGAAGATGTGAAGAGCACCACGATCTTCCGTACGTGTGATCCAAGCAACTCCCGGTGGAAGGAAATTCTCGTCTCGAATCCTTCCGATATGCTACCCGGAAAAACCTCCAAGATTTTCCCCTTATTCTCTCCTTGGCCGAATTTTATTCTTCTCCTCTGTAAGAGGTAGAAGTCGAATTATGTGTGTGTGAAAGGCTTGAGAGAACTCTCTTTATATAGGAGAGTAATCCTTGACCTCCAAGGATTTTATTTTACAAATAAAATAAATCCAATAAATAAAAATAATTCCATAATATTCTAGAACAAATCTAGAATAATATTTATCTTTATTTCTTACCATAAATATTTATCCAATAAATATTTTGTGCACATGTCTTAAAACAATTTATTGTTTCCTAAAACATGAGGGGGGGGGGGGGCGAAAATTCTTATTTGTGACATAGTCACAATAATTTCGACTAACACACTAAATTGGGCCAAGATTATGAAAAATGTCTTTTTCACATATTTAATTATTTAGCCCAACTAATTTAATAGTCTACTAAACAATTAATTCACATATCGTTTTAATTAAATTCTAATAAGAACTAAATTAATATTATTAGGATTCGACGTCCGAGAAAAGCTATGCTATATTGGAGGCACGTCGGGGACCATGGACTAATAATTAGCGGCTCCGATAAATCAAATAAATAATTATCTTACGAACAAAATAATTATATTCGATAAATCAATCACAAGAATATGCCACCATAATCTCGTGACTGCACTCCTCCGATTATAAGATTATATTTATCTCCTCACGAGAATGATAATAAGCGTCCATTGATATAATCATTACATATGGATTAATCCTTCATAGACTGTTCATTCTAAATCGGGAAGTTACCGTTAACCCTTTTTAGAACCTCTTATCTTTGTTTACCATTAACCCCCTAGTGATCAATTAATTCATATTCCTCACCAGTAGCTAATCGTCGATGTACTATATATATGAACTCGCGATCGATCGCTTTAAGATTAACAAATAAGGAAATCGTTTCATCTACTTCCATAAATGGAAGGAATGGATTCCGTATCTGTGATAACACGGACTACTCACTCAATCCAAAGACAATGCCAAGATGGGGTAATTCGATCACGACTCGATTGTAATCCTTATCCGTCAAGTCAAACCTCATAATCGATTCAAGCGGTTGGCCGTGATCACCTCGAGATTAAGATATATCCATAAATATGATCATCGATTGATTCGATAAGACTTCTCGATTACGGAATTATATCGTGAACTCTAATCAAATCGGTCCAAATTTATATATGATATATCTATCATATATAAATGCCACACTAAGTTCTCTTTAACCGAAAGTCCGGATAAGACAATCACACCTCTTGTGTTAGGCGCATTAATAGCACGTTAAAGGAGAGACCCGATACTTCTCGATTAACTTCACTACGGGCTAATTGTATTTTAAGTACATCTTCACTAACTCAATCCTCCCGTGTATATCCCATACACCGAGTTAAGTGATTACATAAACGATATCTTTTTGGGCTTTTAGTAGTGTAAATACTATTGTCACACGTCGGTGAATATGAGAATAATAAATATGAATAATAATATCATTTCATTTATTAAATAAAACAATTACAAAATTGTCTTTCGGGCATTACACCTAACAATTCTTTCCTCTATTTAAAAAAAACCTAATTTATTATAGATTAAACTAATTTACAAATTACAATTATTACATTAATGAAAGTCAAAAAATATTTTAGATTTTTATTATTAAAATTATAGACATTTAACCATTTTTTTTTCATGTGAAATTTTTTAAACGGACTCTCGTTTGAGACGAGGTGTACTTGCATTTGAGACGGAGGTACTATTTCATTATTTTTTACGGAGATTTATTTTGTTTCCCTTACAGCAATTTACGTAGTAAAAGGGTAAAAAGTTTTTTTTTTTTTTTGGAGGGCTAAATTTCGTTATCTTCAATTATTCCATTACTTTCGATCAGGTATTCCATTACTTATTATATAAAAATTAAAAAAAATTAAAAAAAATCCCATTGCTTGAAGAAAAAGACATGAGCGAGCGGCAAAGGGGAAAAAGGACAAAACCTTAACTCATTGTGCTCTGCTTTGACAGCTTCGGTTTAGAAGAAAAAATTAGAATCTAGTTGGGTCAGCCATCAGTTCAGTATGTATCGAGGCATCCATAGACTGAGGAATTCTGGTTCTTCAGTTTTTAGGTATTTAACTATGCCTAAATTGAGGAGTAAAGCTTCTAGATCAGTGGCTGCGGTGAAGGACACCTATCTCTCCACCAAGGTTTAAACTTTTCATTTTGCTTTCCTAACCTTATCATTGTTGAAATTTTTTTATTTATTTTATTTTGCGCTTTGTTTAATATTTTCTGATCTTTGCTCAGCATTTTCCCCCTTTTTGATTGATGGAAGTTTTAACCTTTTTTTTTTTAATTGCGAAATAATTATTAGGACATATTTGAGCGGCATAAGGTGGTGTTTACTGTTTCAACATCGATTGCATCCGTTGCAACCGCGTGGCTTGGTATGCCCTTTATCTGTTTTTTCATCAGTTATTTATTTATTTATTTTTTCGTGATTATATTCCTTTTACTGCCCTAGACGTACTGCTCCTGGAAAGGTTAGATTTTTATTTATTTCTTATTTTTTTTTCCTTTTTAAATTCAACTGACTAACGGTTGGTTCTTCAATAATGTAGTAGTCATGAGTTGTATCTGTTAAAGTTGTGAACTTTTCTGGTCTTGTTTAAGGGCTGTTCAATTATGCTCCGGTGGACTCAGTTATCGATTTGGTGGTATTGTAGAATTTCCATTCTATTTGGGTTGGTGCCTTGATTTCTTTTATTCATTTTACAGTTGTCCATACTATCTTTTAGTTTGGCTGGGTATCCAGAATCATCATTAGTCATAGGCTTAGCCGGATTTTGGGTAGTACATTGATTGGCTAGTTGTAAGCTGTGCTCTGGCTTGAAACAAGGGGTTAAACCTTAAATTGTGTAATGCTTTCGTGTAGCTAACTATCTGTACGAGATTAGGTGTTTTATAGTATTTAAATGTGAAGTAATTGATTGGTGAAGAACTGTAACTAGCTATGTTAGGGTAAAATGTATCAGTTCAGTGATCATCTATTCTTAGCAAGCATATACCAGTCAATCCATGATCCGTGCAAAGCTGTAGGAAGAACACCGGTGAAATGTTTATTGACACTACATGTGAAGGGATTCACTGAGTAGGAAAAAGAAATGGTCTTGCATTTAACTTAACATTGTTTATTTATCCACAAGGACAAATAATAGGAACTAATCTATGGTTATTCTACAGCAGAAATTTTTCGTCCACCTTAGGGTAGTCAACTACAATGAGAAAGAACAGCTGCTGGGATTTCTATCAGGAAATGAAATCTTTGGTTTTCTTCTGACTGTAATGTTCAACATAGTAGAGAGATTTCCATTGCCTAGTTAGAAAAGCGATATGGGATATTTTCCCAAAGTCTCTGGGCTAAAAGCACAACACTAGAAAAAAAAAAAAAAAAAAAAAAAAAAAAAACCCTTTGGAGATAGTATGTGAATCGGAGGTACGCTGGAAGTTGCAGTCTTGCATTTCCTTTCTGTTGTGATAATAAGGGTCAAGCTTATGTGGTAAATACAACTCTTTGCATGTGGTGAAGGCATATTTTTTTCATTACTCTGGGAAAATATTAGAATTGTATAAGCCTCTTCGACTCTTACCAGCTTGACACTTTTCCTGGTAATACTTAATTTGTATATTGTTGCACTCCTACGTTGTAGATCTCTGTTAACTACTCAAAAGAGGAGGGTAAGAACAAGAGCGCTAAAAATGACTTCTGTTAACTGCATGTGACAATTTCTCTTCCAGTCATTGTATTCTTCACTTCTCCTGCTTCAGTATTCCACCATGAAAGAGCACAAAGCTTTTGAAAAAAAATCTAGTTTTACAGGATTTTGTTCATGTCTTTGCTAAGTCAAAAAAAGTTTATCTTTCTTGTAGTGTGTTACCGAATCTAGTATTCATACTGCTGGTTTTTTTCTTTTTAATCCTTCCTAAAAATGTTTATTTTAACATTTGTTAGAGCCGAATGATGTATGTTTCATCTGTTGCTTATACAACCTGTCCCTCTAAATATAGAATGATGGTGTTTTGTGATGCTGATACAGGTTATACTGTACGTCATTATCATGATAGAAAAGTTGAGCGGCGGCTTGAATCAATTGAAGTGAATGTATGTGTATCTTTTTCTTCCTGTGTTCATCCTTCTTCTGATTTTTTCTATCTTTATTTTATGGATTTCACTGCATTGACATATACTATGACTCTTTTCTTTGATGTTATAACCGGTGTACTTGTTATGTACCTGATAAGTCTAAGTATCTAATGAAATGAAACAGTGTCTTCTCCGGGTTTTGTTATGAACATGTGATTTATCCAGTAACTTGATATGATTGTTGCTCGCTAGTTTACGTGGTTCTTGAAGTTGCTTTTCTTTTCTATTCACAATACATCACATCCGTTTTATGCTTGCATGAAACCTGATGGATACATTTCAAACAACATCTTATTCATTGAATCAGTGTAAAGGTGAATTAGTTCAATTTTTTTTCCTTTCTGCTATGAAGGGTCACATAATTCTTTACTGTACTACTTGCAGTTGAAAAATAATTATGACATTGAAGATCGTGAATTCAAGAAGCTTGTCTCTAACTACGTCAGTGTTCCGACTACCATTGCAACTGCTGGAACGGCTTTAGTAATTGGGTCAGTTCATTTTTTTTTCCCGCCTAAAGAACTTGTTTACATCTTTACTTTACTGGCGTTTATTTCAACACATTTCTACTTATACTTATAAAATGCAGGTATGGTTTGGGATGGAGAGGAGGAAGATGGTACCAAAGCAGAAAGTTCAGAAAAGAGCAGATGAGATTGCTTGGTCAAATGAAACCAAAAAAGTCAATACTGAATTTCTTAGCATTATTACAGAAAGTGGAACCCAGAAGGTCACTTTTGAAGTTCATTAAAAGGCCTTCTTTGACAAGAAGAAAGTTGCCTGATTCTTCTTCTTCAGCAAGATCAGAATCCGTGGGAAACAAGAACACGTCTTCTTCTACAGACTCCATTGAAAAACCAGTCTAATTTATAGTCAAAGGCGATAAATTATGTTACGATATTGCATTATACGCACTTGTAAACCATTTATCATTGTGAGACCGACTGGTGAATATAGATTTTGCTTATTGGTTAATGGTTTACAAGCGTGTGATGAAACGATTTTGTGGCCATGCCCCATGATCGTATCTAAAGGTAATGTTATTTTCTTTTTCCTTACTGGTTTCTTTTGAGTTTTGTCCAGAGCATTTTATATGTTATTCTGGCTCTATATAACAGTTGAGTTAGCTGAAACATTGTCTTTTTATATTTGTCATTTTACAATAGTAAAAGATCTTTTTTTTTTTTTTAAAAAATTTCATACGGCCTTTAGCATAGGTATCACCCCCACCAAATCTATCCTCAGGATCATCCCAAGCTTCCTCAGCAGTTTATAGTAAATAATAATATACTTTGAGCAATAGACTTCGAAATAGAATTCACTAACCATGCTATTACATTGTCTCCACCAAGAACAATGCGGATCATTGGGCTGCAAGGCAGGGACCGATCCATCAACATTGCCATCTTGTTCTTCGAAGAAATTAAGAGCGGTACGGTCTCCATCGAAACTTTCTAACTATGAAAGTTGTGTTCATCAAGAAGTGGCTGAACGAGAACCAGTGCAGGGTTCTCATTCGGATGCAACACCAACAAATAAGCAGGAACTTGAGTATCCATTTAATCGAAAGCTTAAGAAATTGATTGATCAAGGGAAAATTAACGGTGCGTGCGGAAGAATAGTATTGATCAATCTGATATGTTACAAGGCTTTACAACTGGTTTATATAGATTGCAGGTAGTGCAGCAGCAATTACTACTGGAGCTAACTACTTTAACAACCTAAACTGAATGCTAACTGACTGAAAGCTCAGGTGTTCGACCTAACGACACCTGCTGCTATATAACTATGCATTTGGGAGTTCTGTGTTGCACTAAAGGACCGGATACAAGCTTGCTATAATGATCTTGAACACATATCTTGAAATGTTGGATGCAGGGCCGGCCTGCGGGCCAGGTGACCGCTGAAGGCCCACCGCCAGGGCGGGCCCACAGTTACATGTTTTGCTTTAGAAAAATCTCGTGTAGGTCCAATCTCAATCAGGTCAATATAATGTGTTCCAAAAAAATTACTGAATTGATAAAGGTCCAGTGACAAAACAATAAAATAAAATCTAGGGCCTATAATGAGTATTAATTAAAGGCCCAATGACCAAAAAAATAAATTTCAGAGCCCTTATAATATGTATTAGTTTTTAAGTATATGTTTTGTGTACACGTATGAATTTGGTTTTTGTTTTTAAATGTGTTAGAAAATAGATGTTGAATTACTATTTGTAGGTATGTTTTGTGTCTATCAATGAATTTGAATTTTGTGCCTACAGACGTTAGAAGCGTGATGCTGAAATAATATTTTGTAAGTTTGATTTCGGGAAAAAAAAAAAAAAAAATGAACTAGAAGCCTCTTCGGCGAAGTCGCCGTAGGCCCCGAAAATTTTAGGGTCGGCCCTGGTTGGATGTTATTGTACGTGAAGTATGTTGCTGTTTGTTTTGGAGGCTTAAGATACAATTTTGTTTTATAGGGGGAAAGATTGATCTTTTGTTACCTAAAAATTCTCCAAGAGCATGGATTTGGTCTTGTCTGAGATATAGAGACACACACTTATGCTGGATAAGAGGCATATATATATATATATATATATATATATAACCTTCTCTATCTTGTAGTTTTCTTTTGTCACTTTTGACTTTGATTTGTTGGTTTTCTTTCGTTTTTGGGACTTTTTCATATTGCGATCTTCGTTGTAATCTAATCTTTCTTAGGTTTTATTCTTTTTTGTGTTATCTAATGCTTTGTTTATTGACTGATAATAAATTATAATAAAGAAATTAAAACATATAAATTCAGTGTCGAATCTCAAAAGTGATCACCGTTTATTTAATGGTCAATTGATGAAGGTAAAAATAGCATGCTTACTTGTGTTTTATTTTATTAATTCTGACATTATTCGAGCCAGATATCAAACGTTTTCTAGACCTATGCAATACATGTTACAAATGTTAAAAAATACAGGACGACTAAAATCCCACACCAGCAATTAGTCTTTGTGTAGCCTTTAGTTTTTTGTTTCACAATTTTTGAGCTATTGTGATTTGTGTTTAATAAGAGTTTTTATAGGGTTGTTCTATATATTGGTATCGCCCTAATAATTTTCGGCACCACAATTACACACGATTTTAAAATGTAAATATAATGTCATAAGTAATTAGAGATGTTAATAGAACCGCATGTAATTATGATGTCATAAGGTGTCAATAAAAGCCACTTTTTTGTATTTTCCGGCGTAGTGATATTTTCGACCAACATGACCTACATCCATTAACAAAAGAAATAATATAACAGAAAAACCCCTATTTTGAAGTCTAAGTGACAAACGCCCAAATATTAGACTATATATTAGTCAATAATAGTTTATCTGAAGCGATATATCTCACCGATGTATCTAATACAATGGACGTACAGTACTTTAGACCAGTGACAAAGCCGCTCTATGCTAATAAGGGTCCTCAGAACCCACTAAAAGAAAATTACATACAAATTCTCAAGACCAGTGGTGCAGCCGTGTTATGCCAAGAGTAATGATAATGACAAAACAATCATATAAACCATTGATCATGATGTAAATCTATAATGATCAACGGTGTAGATTGTTGTTGTGTCGTTCTTAGCAACAAAACAGTCGTACCCGTATCATTACTTTTTATTTTATGCTAATAGGTCACTTAGACCTTGTTATGTATTGTAAAATTTAGACCTTTCTTATTTTGTAAAATTAGGTAATTAGGAATGTCACGTAGTAATCAAGAAAAGAACAAGCTTACTCAGATCAACTTAATTGTCATCAATAATCTAACACATATTCTTTTGTCTTTTCGGCTTTTCTTTGCCCTTTGGAATTATCCTCCAATTCTATAATTCTGATATTCCCGAATCTGGTCCAATACAAGATGGTTTTGGATATAAAATAAACCAATGGATAGCTAATCGTTTCACAAATAATTATATACCTGTAAATTGTCATTATGGCCAGTTTTATTCGCTTTCTTCTCCTCTTCACACTTATCCTTTCTGGTTAGTACTATATAGACTACTAGTTTATAATTTCGTAAACTTAATTCGCCTCACTAATTAGGCGTTCGAAATATGCTACTGTACACAACAAATATCATAATCTGATGTGACAGTAACATTACTCTACAATCTACATGCAAGTTCAGGCATATGGTGTTACTCTACATTTTACATGAAGGGTGTTAATTTAATCATAATAGTGACAGAATTAATATTTGTGGTTACAGTTGGAGTTGGCAACAGTATAGCAAGGAAAACAGGGAAGTTTCTGTTAAGTGAAGACAAGGATTTTGATTGTAATTCAATAACAGGATGCACTTTGCAGAATGATAATTGTCCTCAAGATCGATGCACCTGTTTCCACTTTGTAAGTGTCTGCTATCCTTTGAATTGAATTGAAATGATGAGGAGGAGGAGGATGATGTCCACCTTGTACTAATTGTAAGTTTTTTTTTTTTTATAAGTTTGTTTAATTAGTTATCGTTAAACCGAAAAGGAACTCTAGTTTGTTTATCCGATGGTATCTTTTGTTCTCTTTTGATGGCGATCTCTTTAAGGGGCATACGTACTTATCCTCTTGTGTTTTAATGTTTTCAGATGAGATACAATAACAGACAGATGTTGATGATATTGGATGTGTAGCACATTATCAATGTTAAGCTTTCTCATAAACGTAGTTCTTTCAAGGACTACATAATGATTTGTATGTAACAATAAATGTATTTCGTGATTGTATTGACCATTTGGTTTGGGTGTTAATAAATATATGACGTACGAGAATATATAATTAGGAGTCCAGACTATGGTGTTTTTAATTTAGACCTGTGTTGGGTACTTTTTTTTTTAATTTTAGCTTCCTCTGTTTATTTAGTAAATTTTAGGGTTTATTACCTAAAAGTATAGTTTTTTATACTTATTATCCTCATAAGGACATAAAGGAATCTGTTGGACTTATAAGGACATAATATATCTACATGTACCAAAATACCCATAATCTAATATTTTACCGAAATCTCATGTGACATTCACTGATTTTGCTGACAAAAAGCAAGAGAAGAGGCTAATGTTAGAGATTGCAAAAGCAAGGTGTAGGGTTATGGCACGGGCGGATGTGAATGATGAGTGGGTCTCGGAGAAAGAGACGGCGGTTGCGGTGGAGGAGCCTCCGACTGACATTGAGCAGCTGAAGAAGCAGTTGTTGGATTCTTTCTATGGGACGAATAGAGGATTGACTGCAAGCAGTGAGACTCGAGCTGAGATTGTTGAGCTGATTTCTCAGCTTGAAGCTAAGAATTCCATTCCAGCTCATGTGGAGGCTTTGACCTTATTCGATGGGAAATGGATTCTTGCGTATGTCCTGCTTTTATACTTTATTCATCTTTTATATATATTTTGAGTTTTTATTTCATTAGTGATGAATTGAGCTTAAATATATAAATTACAAAGCTTAAAACTTTAGGAGTGATAGTAATTCAGCACTCGAAAGGGAAATTTTTGGATGGTACGTCTGTGTTTTTCAATGGAACTAATACATAGGGAAATTGCTCGCATTTTCCAGTGTTATGAATCATGCTCTTAGAGCACATGTATATTTCTTAAATTTTAGATTTAAGGTTTTGTGTAATGAAAATGGTATGATTCTCTTTATGTTAATATAATGAACCTGAAAGATGTACACTTTCTGAGAAAATTGCAGGTATACATCTTTTATTGGGTTATTTCCCTTATTGTCAAGAGGTATATTGCCCCTTGTGAAGGTGGAGGAGATCTCACAGACTATTGATTCCAAGAATTTCACTGTTGAAAACGTCGTCGTGTTTTCGGGTCCATTAGCCACCACTTCCATCAGCACCAATGCTAAATTTGAAGTTAGAAGTCCAAAAAGAGTGCACCTTAAAAGAAGTGAGATTTCGGTAAACAGCTCTGTATGATTTTTTTTTAATTTTTAATTATCCCATTCCTTATGATGAAGTGACATTGATGTCACTGCAGATGTCACTGCATACATTAGACAACTAATGAAATGACATTGATGTCACTGTAGATGTCACTGCATACATTAGACAATTAATGAAGTGACATTGATGTCACTACATAAAACAGAGTGTAAGTTTTGCTAGATGTTTGGTTGAGGTCAACTTGGTGGACACCTTGCCCAATAAGATCCCCATCTCCTTGCCTGGTGGAAAGATTTTGGATCAGACAGTCTTACTATGAAGAATTACCAAGTTTCTGTACTTTTTGTAAGAAATTTGGGCATGATGCTGAGTATTGTGATGGTTCCTCCAACCTTGGACCACATCTGTATGTAAGTAGGACTAGGAAACAATATGTTCATGTCTTGCCTGCACAATGTACTGCTGATATGGTTTTGGTTAAGGACTCTGACTCTGCTGCAGCAAACTTGGATACCACTGCTGCTGTTTCTGGTTTTTCTAGAAAATCTGCCACTATGATAGCCCAGCCTGCTGCTGATTTTGGAATGATGGATGTTGCTTGTATGCCTGCTGATGTCTCTCTGATTGATGCTGCTGCTGTTGTTTCTGATCCTCCTTCTGCTGGTTTGCCTTTTGAAAATGTTTTGAGGAATTTCCCTGCTCCTGGTGGTTCTGTTCATGTTGTTAATGTTTCTGTGGCAAATTCTGGAACTTCTATGGTCTCCCCACTGCTTCACTTTGACTCTTGATCTTTGTGCTTGTGAGTTCCGAGCCTGCTTTGTTCTTTGGTAGTGATCTTCTTGTTCTTTGCACCTTGGTTGGCTCGAGAATGTTATCACTGCTTTCTTTGCTATTATTCTTAATACAACTTCTAATTTGCTTGCTGCCCCTGTTATTGCTTTTGACAAGTCTGATGCTGTGTCTTTGAATGGTATCTCTGCCTTGGATGATGGCTCTGGTCTTCAGAGTAAGGTGTTCAAAAAAGGAAAGTAGATATTATTGAAAGGATGAAAATATTGATGGTTTTTTGGTTTTTTGGCCCCTTGTTGTTTAGGCATTGCTTTTCTGGTTCTGCTTGTTGGTGGATTTATGAGGTCATTTTTTTGGCTTCATGTGCCTTGGGACTCTGCAACATATTCGAGTTTCGTAAGTTTATTATGATCAAGTATGTATATTTATAGCTATGAAAATATTCTGTTATGATGTCGAAAATTTCGACATTGTAATGTATTACGGTAGTGATAAAATTTTGATTTATTATGTGACATTGATGTCACTTCATTATAGTTAAAGAATTAATGGAGTGCCATTGATGTCACTTCATTCTGCTGTTTACATTTATTTATGCATTTAATTTTAAATTTTTGATGAAGCAAATTGTTACTAGTATTTTAACCAAGATTGAGCTACTATTTTCCAAGCCCAGCAAAATAAATTATCGATGTCACTGCATAAATGCGGTGTCACTTCATCGCGGTGTCTCTGCATCGGGGGTGGTCACTGCATCGCGGTGTCTCTGCATTGCGGTGTCACTTATCGCGGTGTCACTTCATCGCGGTGTCTCTGCATCGTAGTGTCTCTGCATTGCGGTGTCATTTCATTGTGGTGTCTGTACAGTGCGGTGTCTCTGCATCGTCAAATGTTATAACATCGTGATGTCTCTGCATTGCGGTGTCACTTCATCGTGGTGTCTCTGCAATGCGGTGTCACTTCATCGCGGTGTCTCTACATCGCGATGTCTCTGCATCGTCAAATGTTATAACATCGTGATGTCTCTGCATCGGGGGTGGTCACTGCATCGCGGTGTCTCTGCATCTGGGTTGGTCACTGCATCGTGGTGTCTCTACATCGGAGGTGGTCACTGTATCGAGGTGATCAATGGATCTGGCGTGGTCAATTCATCGTGTTGTCACTTCATTGAGGCGTCTCTGCATCGTGGGTGGTCACTACGTCGCTGTATCACTTCATCGAGGTGTCTCTGCATCGGGGGTGGTCACTGCATTGCGGTGTCACTTCATTGCGGTGTCTCTGCATCACGGTGTCGCTTCATCACCGTGTCTCTACATCGCGGTGTCACTTCATCGCGGTGTCTCTACATCGCGATGGTCATCACATCGGGTGTCGCGGTGGTCAATGCATCATGATGGTCATTGCATCGAGGTGGTCAATGCGCCGCGGTGGTCATTGAATCGCGGTGGTCAATGTATCGGGATGGTCATTGTATCGCGATGGTCAATACATCGCTTTAAAAAAAAAAAAAAAAAAAAAAAAAAAAAAAAAAAATACTCAAAAACTTAACGCTAAAAAAAAAAAAAAAAAAAAACAAACAAGCAGCCTCCTCTCTTTTTTTTTTTTTTTTTTTTTTTTTTTTTAAAGTATTTGAGTCTCTCTATCTAATTTTTGTCCTTATAAGTCCAACAGATTCATTTTTGTCCTTATAAGTCCAATAAGTCCGTTTTGTGTACTTTTGGGTCTTTGGCCCAAAATTTTATTAGAAAGATTTCGTGTTACGAGTTTTGTTTCTTGAAATATGACTGAACGATCCATGTTACAAAAAAATCAGGTTTGAATAACAGTTTGTTACATTTTATTCCATTCTATCTCCTTTGTCTTGACGACCTCGAATCAACCGACCAAAGAATGTGATGATAGGGAGATCCGCTCCCTTCATGGGCAAAGATGTTAAGGAAAGTTCTTGTCTACACCCTCTATATGCAGGGGTGTGAGATACGACATGATCTACACCGTTTATTTTTTAAAATTTCATTTAAATTATGTTGTTCAGTAGTCGGGTTGGGTGTCAAGTCACTCTAAATAGAACGTACAAGAACTTCACGGATGTTGGACCCAAAAATGAAATAATATCATATTACCATGTATTGTTTATAGAACGGGTGCCCACCTATAACACTTTGTTTATTGGGCACTTTGTCATCAAAACCTCCACAATTAGTCAGATACCTAAAGCCCTTTTAATTAGATAGCTCTTATTGGAATGTTGCTCTTTGGAGAGCACAGTATGATGAAAGTTGTAAGCTGTGTTCGGGGGGAGTTATTGTCTATCATTGGCCTCAATGGTAAAATCAGTCGGGGGACTTGAGAGGCGGTGGTTTACCTCACGGGCGGATGTCGTGATTCGAGTCCGCTTATCTCCAACTCGTGAACTATAAAGGGATTTTACAAAAAGTAAAAGATTACTTCGTTCGTACTAGTTATTTTTTTTAATCGACGGATAGGAACATACTCTGAATCGGAATCATGGGTAGTACTTCTAGATCATTTCTACCAACTAAAAGTCCCAATTCAAATTCCTTTTATGCATACAAATGTTCTCGCGGATAACTTAGAAAATCCTTATTACTAATCCTTTGTGTATCTTATATCGCGTATTTACTATCGGTATTATTATTTTTTATTTACTTCTGGCACTATACATGTAATTTTTTTCTTTACTTTTGGCACCACACTAGGAACGATAGTGCCACTGACATTCTTTTTTGACTATAACGTCAGTGGACGTTTTTCATCCGTGACACATTTATAACTATAACGTCAGTGTCACTAACGTTATTATCGAAAATTAACGTCAGTGCCAGTGACGTTAGTATCGAAATCTAACGTCAGTGTCGCTGACGTTATTTTGTAAATAAATAAATAAATAAAATAAAATAAAAACTGCGGTGCTCAAATGCAATTGTAGTGCCAGCCGTGAAAATATAATGCCGATAGAAGTCGTCTTTAATTATTAATGGACCAATTATCCTTATGAAAAAAAGCCCAATCAAAGAAAGGAATATATACCGGACACAAACATATGTAATGACCGTAAAACCTAGGCCTGTCGCTGAAATAAAATACATTTAATAACACCCAATGTGAATTTTTTTTTTTTTTTTTTTTTTTTTTTTTGCATTGTGTTTCGTGCTTAAATATATATGTACACGTTTTTTTTTTTAAAGAGACCAGCATATTAATTAAAATATTAAAAAGATAAGCTTCAACTACATCTGATGGTGAAGACACACTCCAATTGATTACACCTACCCCAGATAACCTCGCACGTGCAAGACAATGAACATACCTATTGCATGAACACCAAATAAAGGAAAAAGGTGTAAGGCGTTAAAATTCTTCAGACTTAAACAATCAGATATTTATCAACCAAAAGAGAATAGGTCTCCACCACGATCCGATGAAGCCCCAGCGATGATGTTAGAATGACCGCATGAAAAATCACCGTAAACTCCAACGCCTCTACATCCAAGTGACACATAATCCTCTAAGAAACAGATTGAAGAACATGTCCTTCATGATCACGAACATAACTCCAATCACTAACGCATCCGCCACATTAGCCGCAATATGTACACATATGTACCTGAGATATAAATACTCAGTCAACTGCAACCAGATATATTACATTTTGTAACATTGCATAACAATATTTACAGTTTACATTTTACAGTTACAGTTACATTTTCTATTTTCAGCACTATCTCCTTTAGTATATAAAAAGGAGAATATTCTTGTAACTTCTGCATAATTCGGATAATAGAAAAACAGGGGTCAACCCTTGCCCCTTTCTCTCTTCTTCCGTTTCTTTACTTTCATGATGGTATCAGAGAAAATCCAAGCAATCTTCCGCATTTTTGTTCAAATTTCCTGTTAAATTCCTTCTTTTTGATCATTTACTACCTTCGCCATGGCAAATCAAGCTCCAAATCAGGAGATAATTCCTGTATCAAGTCCATATTACATTCATCCAAATGAAAACCCTACTCTAACCCTAGTACAGCCAATACTCGGTGAAAATGGTGCAAATTATCATTCATGGAGCATATCGGCACGCATGTCGTTGATAATGAAGAATAAGGCTGGTTTTATTGATGGATCGTTACCACGACCGGCTAGAAATGATGCGAGATTTCACGTTTGGGAGCAGTGCGATATTATGGTAACTAACTGGCTGAGGAATTCAGTAGCACCGCGAATAGCACAGAGTTTACTCTGGATGGATTCCGCGCAAGCAGTATGGGAGGAATTGAAGGACGGGTTTTCTAATCTCGATTCTTTTAGGTTATTTGATTTACTAGAAGAATTGAATAACACTAAGCAGAGAGGTTCTAGTGTTACTGAGTATTTCACTAAGATGAAGCTATTGATTGACGAAATTGCTGTTTTATGACCTATGCCTAGTTGCACTTGCGTTCCAGCTTGCAGTTGTCAGGTGATACCGACGTTTATAGGATACAATGAGACGGAGTATGTTATTAGGTTTTTGAGAGGATTGGACGAGGTGTTTGAACCAGTGACGTCACACGTCTTGTTGATGTCACCAATCCCTAACATCAAGGTTGTATTTGGTTTAGCCCTAAAGTTCGAAAGGCAAAGAGGACATAACAGTCAGAACATTAACTTTGGGGATCATGTTGTTATGTTTAACAAATCGAATGGTCCAGAATGATCAGAGAATGAGGTCTGTTGATAGTGATCAGAAAATGAGATATACTGATAATGCTTCTACAACAGGACAGAGAAAGTTTGAAGGTTTTAACAATGGTAACTCAGGAAGAAACCTCAGTGCACCTTTTGTGGAAAGATAGGGCATGTAGAGGATAATTGTTACAAAAAGCACGGGTTTCCACCAGGATTCAAACCTAGGAGCAGGGAGAACATGGTGGAAGGGTGTATTGAGCAACACAATTCACAAGGAGATGGAAATAGTAATGTGCAGGTTTCTGTCCTTTAGCTAAACAGAGATATTTAGCATTTTCTTTGAGTCAGTCAGTAACTGCTGCTTGTTTTGAACTGGTTCACTTTGATATTTGGGGGCCCTATGGGCATGAAACTTTACAAGGGCACAGGTATTTTCTTACTATTGTGGATGACCACATTAGATTTACTTGGGTACATTTGCTACATAATAAATCAGAGGCTAGGATGATTGTTCAAAGTTTTTGTCAATTTGTTGTTACTCAGTTTGGTTCTGGTATTAAGACTATTAGGACAGATAATGGTAAGGAGTTTGACATGCCTGTCTTTTATGCTGAGAAGGGAATTATTCATCAGACTTCATGCACACACACACCTGAGCAAAATGGAGTAGTAGAGAGAAAACATCAGCACTTACTAAATGTAGCTAAGGCCTTGAAGTTCCAGGCTTCTTTACCTATCCAATTTTGGGGATATTGTGTTGTCCATGCAGCTAGCCTCATAAATAGTACACTTACCCCTGTCCTTGGTAATCTTACTCCCTATGAAAAGCTATATCACACAGAACCAGATTATCTGAGATTCAGAGTGTTTGGATGTGTAGTTTATGCCTCAACTATTAAACAATATAGGACTAAGTTTGAACCTAGAAGTATGGCATGTGTCCATCTTGGTCATTCTTTTACCACAAAGGGATTCATTTTGTATAACTTAGACACCCATGATGTCATTATTTCCAGAAATGTTGTTTTCCATGAGAGATGTTTTCCTTTTGTATCCCCTGACATGTCCTGTTATACCTCAAACATTCCTGTTGTTTCAGAACCTTCAATGCCATTCAATTATCTTGGTGATGATATACCTTCAACAATCAGTCAATTGCATGCTGACCAACAAACTTTTCCTGAGGATCAACCAGCCACAAACAGTGCCAACCATACTCCTTCTCCTCCACCTAGAAGGTCAGGAAGAATTAGACAAGTCCCAGCACACTTACAGGACTATGTTTGTTCTCAAGTCAGTCTCAAGTCACCTCATATTCCACAAAACTCACTGTCTTCTCCCAATCTATCCTGCACTCTATCAGGCTTTTGTCTATAATGTAGATAAGGAGCAGGAACCACATACTTACAATCAAGCCATTAAAAATCCTAAATGGCAAGAAGCCATGAAGAAGGAAATAGATGCCTTGGAGGCAAACCACACATGGGACATAGTGTATTTACCATCCACTAAGAAACCTATAGGCCGCAAGTGGGTGTATAAGATCAAATATAAACCAGATGGGACTGTTGAGAGGTATAAGGCTAGGCTTGTAGCAAAAGGGTACAACCAACTTTATGGGATAGATTACCAAGAAACTTTTTCTCCAGTAGCTAAAATGGCCACAATTCGAACTCTATTAGCAATAGCTGCAGCACAGAACTGGCATTTACATCAACTTGATGTAAATAATGCCTTCCTTCATGGAGATCTCCATGAGGAAGTGTATATGAAGCTGCCACAAGGTTTTATTTATTATCAATAATTTTTCGTTTATTTATTATTGATATGTCAACCTTGGACTTGAAGACACTTGAGATAATCGGCTTCGTGATATCCAATATCAGTTACTTAGGACCGGTCGCTAGGAAATGAAATACGGAGTATCTAACTAATAATAATATTATAAATATATGATATAAAACAAAATAATTGCTATTATGAGCTTATCCGAATTTTGCTTTTTGACCGTTGTATGAACATCCATACCAATAAGACAAATGACGGAATTAAATTTGTTCGTAGATTGAACGTTATGTTGATATGGCAAAGCATTATAGTATACTTACATTTGTCTCGTTTATTTTTTTATTTTTTTTTAAACATTAAGTCTTGTATTATGTTATATAATTCATATTGTCGCTTCAAGTTATCTGTTTTAACAATATTCTTCTTTCTGTTTTAACAATATTCTCACACCCTAGTAGTAAGCCACTAAGGGTCTACCCTTGCCTTCAGTGGGAGTTCCAGAGCCCCTCCTTTCGTTTCTCGCTAAAAAAAAAATACAATATTCTTCTTTCACCCATCTCTAGGCAATGGATTGAAATTTGTCAAATCACAAGCAACTGATTACTTAGTTTATTATTAATAAAAAAACATTATTAATAATAATACCATAATGGTTATGTTTCAACAAATTACACAACAAATTTTTTAAGCCTTTTTTATTGGGTGGACCTACATTGATCAATGAATCATGTACTGTGATCAATAAGGATAAGAAAAAGTATTGAACATATAATTTGTCCATAAAAATATGCACATAAATCATCCAAATCATTCAATAATTTTAATAAAACAAGTAAAAAGAAAAGAGAAAAAATGTCAAACATTTAATTTAGTTTACGTGAATTTCTATGCGGATGAAGCGTGTGTCTAAATCACTCTCCATTATAATAATACTCCCTCCGTACCTATTTATCTGAAGCAGTTGCCAAAATTCATACATAAATTTATTGAATGAATCTAGACACTTTTTAATTCAAGATTAGTTGTTATTTAAATGTACTCAAACACTTGAACTTTTTGGCAAATCGCTTTGATAATTGGAGTGATTTTAGGAGAGATATGTTATGTCAATTGATTTTGCCTCAAACTATTGTGTTAAGGCATTTTCTAAAAAGGAAAAAAATCACAATTTGATTAGGATGTGCTAAAAGGATTCACCAAAATCAAAATCAGAAGTTAGAGCACTCACATCAAAACCTCTTAGCGAATACTTTATTTTACAAATTTTTCTAGTTTACAGAATATTTATTCAAAATGATATACATCAGATTCTCTATTTTATGTAATCCGATAGATATAAAGGAAAATCAACATAATCATATATAAAGTAAAATTTACAGAATCTAGATGAATGCGTTAGATATAAAGAAAATTTTACAGAATGTGTATTTTAAAATAAAAAATAGAGCTTATTTATCATGTTGAAATATCTAAAATATAGTGGTTAAAAAATTTAGTGTATCTACCGCAAATGCACTTATAAAAAAACCACAAATTTAATAAGGATTGTACTACGTACTTCATCATCTACGATTTTCAGAACTTAATTAATTACCTTAAATAACCGGGAGCAAAAATATATTTCCAAATCATGGATTACGATTTTGTACTATAATTACCACAGCCATATTTAGTTAATATTGACTCAAGATCATATGAGTGTCCTATTCTTCCTATTCACATTGGCACATTATTGACCGGTTATACTCCATTTAAAGAGAAAGAGTTACACATATATAATTGTTCACGTACGTTTAGATAATGTTTATATATTTTTTAATTTACAACGTAAAAAACACAACTTTTGAATGCTAAAAAATTGTCTCGTTGCTATTTGACACGGACTTCATTTGTCACTTTGTGAATTGATTTTACTATAAGATGCACATAATCGTGTATTTTTCTCTGTAAAAAAATATATATATATAAGGATATTTATATCTATTGTCTTCAGCCATAGCTATGAGTATTACTATTTATGGATTATTAGTATTCTTACTGATCGGTATATCTGGATTGGAGGCGAGAACGAGAACGGCGTTATTCGGTCACCGGAATAGCAACGGCACAGTGCAGAGTATCGCCGGAAACGATGGAATTTGTGGATCAATGATCAAGCCATTTGGATATGTTTGTGAAGAGCACAAAGTACGTACGTTTGTTTATTATATATATTCCTTTTGTTTTACATTACACGTAATCTGGCCTGTCAATTTCTTATAGCTCTACCTTCCTTTATTTGTTAATTTGAACAACTTGGTGTTGGGGTGTGTATATATAGGGTTATTTTATGGTGGGAGGCGCAAATAAAGAGTTGTATACGTGATGACATCTCAACCACACGAGCTTTATCTCAGTAATAGGAAATTTCTCACGAGGATTAAATCACATGGCAGATATCGCTTAGCGTATCTGGCCAATCAGTGCCTCCCTACCGTTGAATCACCCGTGTGTATATATATATATATATATACCTGCAACAAAGAGTAAAACATGCACAAAGAAATGATAGTGATACTTATTTAATGTTGTATACTTTGCACTTTTCTGTTCAATCATTAATTGCAGTCCAACATATATTTTGCGTATACTAATGGGGTTGTCAGAGAGGTCACAGACTATTTTTATAAAAAAAAATATGGGACATTTAGAGAAAACAAACAATTTTTTAAAAAATATGATGCATGTTTAGATTAATAAATATAATGTGGAAAAAAAAATTGAAGCCTTAAATTTTTCGGGTCCCTAGGCCAAGCTTGGGGGTTGTCCAAAATGAACCAGACACTATTTAAGTGACAATGAGATTTAAACATATTTTTTTGTTAGAGCACTTGCATTAGGATCTTTAACAGATTCTTTATTTTACAAACTAAAACATCATTTTTTCTCTATTTATGGTGAACTGCATCAGAGTCTTTATTTTACAGACTCTCCATTCATATGAACTGCATTAGAATATCTCTTTTTTTTTTTTTTTTTTTTTTCAAACAGATTTCTCAATTAATTTTCCCATATTTTATAATTCATTGTTCCAATTGGAAAAGCAATATTTGTAGTGGCAATATGAAAAACTTCGCATTATTTGAGGGTTTTTTTCCCTATCCATACACTGAGATTTCACATCCCTTTCTCATTCATAGTATTCAAGTTTTCAAAATAAATAAATTTCCAACAATTAAAAGAATGAAAGGATAGCAAACACGTTAAAGAATGAGAAAGTTAAGACCAGACGCAGAAGCACTACTAGTAATTTTATCGATGATATCATTCATATTTTAAACAAGACAAAAAAAAAAAAATATATATATATATATATATATATATATATATATATATATATGTGTGTGTGTGTGTGTGTCAGTGTGTGTGTGTATAAAATGATAAAAGTAATAGCAAGTTAGCTTTGATAGCCTACTTCTTACAGGTTTAATCAAACAAATCCCGATTAAAAGAAAAAAAAAAAAATCAGTATAGCTAAATAGTAAACTTCAAAACCTAAATTCCCAATAAATGCTAGCAAAAAGTAATCACCCAAATTTCGAAATAGAGCAAGCATAAAATTAAAATATAAAATCACTTGAAAGCACTAGTAAAAAGAGAAATCCCTAATTTCGTTTGAATTAATAATGTGTGTTGAGATGCGTTTAGAGGATAGGTTAGAGGATAGGTGAGGTACGTGATGTTAAAATGATAAAGGAGATTTTGGGAGGATTAAAAGATTGAAATATGCTTCAAAAAAAATTTAGGGAAACTTGAGAAACTATGTTCGAAAAGTGAAAAATTTGACAAAATATCGCCGACGTATCGTGCGCTCGTCGTCACTAATAATGCGTGCGCGTCGTCGCGCATGATGATGTCATCATGCGTGCCTCAGACGTCTTGCGTCTGCGTCGCTTCATCGCGTCCGACGACGTCATAGTTTTCAAATGTTTACTTTTAGAACATATTTTTCCAATTTTAACTTTTCATGCATATTTTTTCAAGTTTCCCAAAAAATTATGGAAAAATGAGAAGAAGTGACATGACGAGTTGGGAGGGATGAAAGGGAAAGGAACATTGAGTGAAAATAGGGGAAATTGGAAAATCAGGTCATGTCAGACTTTCTACTTGTAAAAAAAGTTGCACTTATTACAAAACTCGATTTTAGGTATTACTCTGATAATATCGTCGTAAGATGGATTTTTACGACAATAATATCACAGTAATATCATTGGCGTAACAAACAACGTTTTACTCCAATATTATTGACATAAAATGTGTTTTACTCCAATGTTATTGGAGTAAAAACACTATTTAACGCCAATATTATTGGAGTAAAATGTGTTTAACTCCACCGAATCATTTTCTCCTTTTTTTTTTTAATGGTGTTAAATAGTGTTAACTGTAAAAGTAAAGGTGGAAAAACTGTATCTCATTCCATTAGATAATCCCTTTATATAGGGTCACGGTTACAATGTGAACACAGATTACATTGATGGCAATAAATACTGATTGAACGTTACATAATAACCGAAAGATAATCGTCATTGGCTTTGACGAAGGCACATAATAGTATTTTCCTTCAACACTCCCCCTTGTGCCAAGTCAAAGGCGAAATGGTGCATGGATCGTTGCCTCGTTAAAAACCTTGCCAAGTAACAAAACCCAGTGGGACAAAATAAAACTTGGTCAAAGGGAAAAAGAGCACAACGCACCTTTAATCTTTAAGGATAACATGTGTGTATTAGACTCCCCCTGAGGTCTATATCTCCCCCTGATCCTTACACCGATCAAGGAAGCTTTGAAAGCCTTCGCATTCCTATATTTTCACATGTTCCTCAAATATTGCTTTAGCGGTGACTTGGTAAACAAATCGCCACATTCTCCTCAGACCTTACTTGATTCACTTGAATCTTGAGGAGAGCTTGTTGTTCTTTGGTTATAGAAAAACTTTGGTGATATGTGTTTTGTGTTGTCACCTTGATATAACCAAGCTTCATCTGCTGATCGATGCAAGTTGCATTATCTTCATAAATGCAAGTAGGCTCTTGATGGTGGAACTTAAACCACTTGGTCCTCGAATATGTGTAATGATGGACCTTAACCATATACACTCACGAACCGCCTCATGTAGAGCAATAATCTCGAGTGGTTCGAGGAGGTAGCCACAAGACTTTGCTTGGTTGATCTCCAAGATATCGCCGTGTTCCCAATGGTAAATACATAACCGGTTTGGGAGACGACGACCTTATATGGGTCGATAGATACCAGCGTCACAAACCCAACTAATACATTGTTTGGGGTTTGAGTAGGGGGTGGCGATTTCGCTGTCGACGTTTTCTTTAGGAGTTGTATTTTCATTTACGGTCCCTCTTGTCTTTGTGTATGGAAAAAATAGGCCCAAGTCAATGGTTCCTTTTAGGTATCGAAATATGTTTTTAATACCATTCCAATGACGACTGCGTTGGCGCGGAGTGAATCTAGCTAACAAGTTCACCGAGAATGCAATATCCGGTCGAGTACATTGAGCTAAATACAATAATGCGCCTATTGCACTTAAGTAGGGAATTTCACTCCCAATAGCTCTTCGTCATCTTCCTTTGGACGAAATGGATCTTTCTTTATGTCCAAACTTCGACCGATCATGGGAGTGCTAACAGGTGCACTTTGTCCATATTAAATCGCTGAGCATCTTTTGGACATATGCAGACCGTGGATAAGTATTCCACAAGCTCGGTGTTCTAGTTCAAGGCCTAGACAAAACCGAGTTTTCCCAAGATCTTTCATCTCAAATTCGGTTTCAAATAGCTCGCGGTTTCTCTTATTTCATTAAGAGTACCTATTATGTTCATATCATCGACATATCTGCTACAATTGCAAATCCGAACTTGTTTTCTTTATGAATACGCAGGGGCATAGTTCATCATTCTTATATCCCTTCCCAATCAAGTAGTCACTTGGCGGGTATACCACATCCGCCCGGATTGTTTTAATCCGTAAAGTGAGCGTTTCAATCGATTGCAAACGCACTCCGTGGTTTAGAGTCACTTGACTTGGGCAATGAAAGACCATCGAGGCACTTTCATGTATATCTACGAATCAAGATCCCCATAGAGATATCTCAGAACCACATCCATGAGTGCATTTCCAATCCTTCGAAACAACTAAACTAACTAGGTAACGGAAAGTTATTACATCCATTACAGAGAGTATGTCTCCTCATAGTCAATTCCAGGCGTTGTGAGAAACCTTGCGCCCAGGCGAGCCTTGTACCTTAGGACTTCATTCTTCTCATTCGCTTTACGACAAATACCCATTTATGTCCTACAAAGCTTTACACTTGGTGGGGTTAGCACTACCGGACCAAATACACATCTCTTTGTCGAGAATCTAGTTACTGCTGGATTGCTTCTTTCCATTGAGGCCAATCTGCTCTTTGTTGACATTCGCAACAGAGCGTGGTTCGACATCGTCGTGCTCTCTATGATTTCTTGAGCAACATGATATGCAAATATATCATCAATGTGCATGGAAGATCTTTCCATCAACTCGTATGCACTCTCATAATCCATTGAGATTTCTTTGTTCTCTGGAATCAATTCAAACATCGGAGCGTCCTCCAGTATTGATTCATGGACATAACTGTAATCAGAGATAATCTCATGAGAGGGATTCTCTACATTGATGATTAATGGGTCGGATTGTGCCTTACTCACCCTCTTCTTCCTTGGGTGAGTATCAGTCGAACCAAGTGGTCTCCCCCTCTTCCTTTGGGCAGCCACGGCCTCATCCACACCTCCACTAAGTGTGGTCGCAATGCCTTTAGCTATAGCATTGTGCCCCTTTTTGGGGACTTCTAACCTTGCAGGCACGTTTGCAGCTGGTATATGTGATCTTGTCACTTTAGCAATATCAGAGAACGCATCAGGCATCGAATCTGCTACGTTCTGAAGATTAAGTATTCTTTGCACTTCACTTTCACTTTGTGAGGTACGGGGATCAAAATGAGGCGAGTGGGGACAAACCACGACAATTCTGTCGTTCCTTTAGAAAATCCTTTTCTTATCTCCCCCTAACGACGGGAAGACAGTCTCATCAAAGTGACAATCCGCAAATCTTGCGGTAAATAGATCGCCTGTCAAAGGTTCCAAATAGCGGATAATAGTTGGGGATTCATATCCAACATAAATACCTAATCGTCTCTGAGGACCCATTTTAGTGCGCTGTGGAGGCGCAATAGGCACATATGCTGCACAACCAAATATGCGTAAGTGTGAAATATCAGGCTCATATCCAGGTAACCAAGCCGATGCGCGAAAAAATGGTTGGCTAGCGATGGATGCAAACGAATAAGTAAAGCTGCGTGCAATATTGCATAACCCCAAGCAGATAGAGGCAAGTTGGTGCGCATAACCAATGCCCTGCCACCATCTCAGTAGCCTTTTGATGGTGGCTTCTGGCGAGACCATTCTGTATGCACATGGGGTGCAGGATGTTCTACGTCAATCCCGATAGACATGCAATAATCATCAAATGCTTTTGATGTGAACTCTCCAAATGTTATCAAGCCTTATAGACTTGATAGGGTGATCAGGGTGGTGAGCCCTTAAACGTATAATCTGTGCTAAGAGTTTTGCAAATGCAGCATTCCTTGTGGACAATAATGCGACATGTGACCAGCGTGTCGAGGCATCCACCAGAACCATAAAATACTTGAATGGCCCGCATTCTGGATGGATAGGTCCACATATATCACCTTGTATTCTTTGTAAGAATGGAATGTTTTGTTTCATGTCTTTAGCATAGGAAGGTCTCGATCCTGCTTTTAAAAAGAGCGAGCTTTGCAAAATGATTGGTGTGCCTTGGAAATGGTCAATGAGGAAGAGGATATAACTCATCCGGTGCTTGAGGCGACAATGGTCGCTTTGAAACAACACTACTTTGGACACTTTGCATTGTGTCGGATTTTTGTCCCATTTTGTTTTTTCCTCGAAAGAAGGGATGTCCGTGTGAGTTCTTTAAAATACGGATCATCATATCTCGACCAGGGTGTCCTAGGCGATCATGCCAAAGCTCAGTATGAGTCGATGTCCCAAATTTCATTGTTGGTGACGACATAGGATTCAATAATCCGAATAGTAGTAATATATAATCCATTAGATTGACTCATAAGCTTTTCTAGTATGCGTTTCCTTCCACATTCATTTGTGGTAATATACAAATATTCAGTTCCATTCTCACAGTGAGTTTCCAAATGATAACCGTTGGCACGAATATCTTTGAAACTTAACAAGGTTCGATTGGCTCTAGGTGCATATAGAGCGTTTGTGACTTTTATCGTTGTGCCGTTAGGCATCAAAAATGTGGCATTTCCTCGCCTTGTATTACTTGTGATGATCCAATCATCGTAGTCACGAGATGAATTACATGGAATTATCTTGACAAATAATTGTCTATTCCTTAAGATAGTGTGTGTGTGGTTCCACTATCGCCTAAGCACTCTATTTCTCCTCGATTCATTCCTACATTTAAATTAGATGAGATTAAAAAGTCGAAGACATAACTCATATTCTTTAGAGTTTTTCGATGGAGATAGAATGATATGCTTTTCATCCCGATATATATGTTTATTGTATGGTAGATGTATTGCTTTACACCTTAATAGTGCTATTTTGAACCATGTATATCTTGGTAAATAAAATCGAATAAAATTCAATACTTGAGAATAAAATCCAAATTTATTAATAGGCCAACGAAAATCAAAAATAAAAGTCTCGTACATCAAAATCCAATTCAACAAACCATTATTCAAATGAACTTTAAGACCAAAATAGTCTAATTAAAAATAAGGCATTCCGCCTTCACAATGTTCTTGGAAAAATAAATAAATAAGCAAAGCGAGATCAATCAAAGTCTGGAACATCCATTGGTAGAAGAGGGGTTCTTGTTGCTATTGAAGTCTGCAATTGTGAGGTTGACATCAGTGTCATTGCCTCCATCTTCCGTATAGTGGGCCTCTTGTTCTCTGATTCCCTATACCTCTTGTAATTGGTCGCTACTTTGTTACTTGCTCGGCGGTATTATACCAATGCCCAGTAACTCCACACCTATAGCAAGGTTCGGTTCCAACTCTCTCCTTTTTTCTTGAGGTTTCTTAGGTGCCTTTTGCATCTTAGCCTTAGGACCACCATGGCCACTAGGACCATCACCACCATTTCTGCGCCATACATTGGGGACCTCCACGGCCCATACTACGGCCCCTGGGTCCCTTTCCACGTGGTGCATTGTTTCCACGTGGGTAAGGCTCGGCCGCGTCAACTCCGCTTTTCTTTGGGGTTCTTTCCACCTTTCATCTTGCCATAGTTAACCTCGGAATTTTCTTTGTCCCAAAGAGTCAGCATTATTATTCATGAGAACTTGATCATGCCGCTCACCCACTTGCGGCATGTTGATCAATTTGTGAAAGGTCGTAATATTTTTCTTGTCGTACTCCGGCTATCTTGGTTTGCTAGTATAAGTCTTTGAAGTAGGAAAAGTGGAAAGAGTCTTCGGATCATATCATCTTCAGTGAGTTCCTTTCCACGAAATTTGAGGCGTGCTCTAAGACGCAACATGTCCTTGTTGAATTGGTCTACCCCTTTGTAGTCAAGCAAGCGGATTTCATTCCACTGAGCAGACAGTTCTGGGAGTAAAGTGTCATGAATGTTCCCAAAACGTCCCTCTAGGGCATCCCACAGTTCTTTGGGTGTTTTCAACTGAAGGTACTCCCAGCGTAAGCTAGAGTCAATATGTCGCCTCAAGAACATTAGGGCATTTGCTTTTACTTTAGCAGATGGGTCGTCCTTAGGGTCGGTGGGTGTTTTGATAGTGAGAGTGTAGTCCTTTGCAATAAAGGCCATTTCCACATCCTGAAACCAGGTGGTGGTACTCAATTCTTCCGAGTCCAAGATTTCAAATTCGGTCGAGTTGTATCGACCATCTACATAAACAAGAGTGAAGAGCATATTAATTATGTAGTCATAAGACATCCACAATAATTAATTTCCAAGAGTGTGAATTGGATCACGATGCCATGGTACATAGCGGTCACTCATTTTTTCGATGCTTTGTGAAGATACTTTATCACATTGATTGTTTTGTACTTAGTATATAACGCCTATGAAATTTCTTTATCATAGGATGACATATAATCTTATTTATAAGGCAATCAACATATAATTATTATGCTCAATTTGAAATTTCGGGCAAACATAGCACATAACATTTTTCATGGCAACATGCATATACATATCAAATTGGCCATTGATTGTTTATTAGGAGTGAATCGTTCTTCTTATTTGTTCAATTTATCTGAACAAATTAATACAATACCGTACAAAACAAAACAAAATCATCGGACCATCAATATACCCTACGCATTACATGCCATGCACAAATAATGATAACTGAATAATAATAATAATAATAACAACAACAAACGTTACAAACCCCAAACGAAAAGCAACCTCATTCCTGATTATAATTTATTATTATCCAGTAAACTTTACGACCATGATCCAAAAGAATTGAGGATCATTTTACTCTACTTGCATCCTGCGCAATAAAAACTTGAACCTTTTCCCCTTCTTCCTTTTTGTTTTATTTTATTTATTTGCTGGTCCGAAAAAAAACCAAAAATAAACTAGTAAATAATAGGACAAACCCTAATATACTATAGACGATTATGCCGGCCGCCGCAACAACCCTTCTTCTTACTAATGAAGATCACTGATAGAGTGATAAATAAATCATAAAACCCTAATTCCTAGGCTAAACTAACGGAGAAGTTGATATCTAAAAGCAATTCACTGATATCTAAAATAAATTAAATAAATAATTCTTAAAGTCCTAATTTCAAGAAAACAAACGGGGTGAATTGCAATAATCTTACACGGTTAAAAAAAAACGGAAATTGAAACCTGAGGCAGACCGCACCTGAAGTGAATAATGAGGGAGGAGAGGGCTAAACGACTTGACCTTGATTCGCGGCTTTGTGGGCGTGGTGCTGAGTGGTGCAAGTCTGTGCGCGGCAACAATGAACTGAGCGGAGGGTCAATTTGTCGCCACGGGAATGAACGACGAGAAGCGAGAGTTTTTTTTTTTTTTTTTTTTTTTTTTTTTTTTACGTCTCTGATAGCGTGTAAAAACGTGTAAAGGTGGAAAAAAAATCAGATCTCATTCCATTAGATAATCCTTTATATAGGGTCACGGTTACAATGTGAACACAGATTACATTGATGGCAATAAATCTTGATTGAGCGTTACATAATAACCGAAAGATAATCGTCATTGGCTTTGACGAAGGCACATAATAGTATTTTCCTTCAACATTAACACTATTTAATGGTGTTAAATACTCTTTTACTCCAATAATATTGGAGTAAAACACATTTTACTCCAATAATATTAGAGTAAAACGTTGCTCGTTACGACAATAATATTACTCTGATATTATTGTCGTAAAAATCCATCTTACGACAATATTATCAGAGTAATACCTAAAAACGAGTTTTATAAAAACTGCAACTTTTTTTACAAGTGAAAGGTGTGACAAACTGATTTTCCAATTTCCCGTGAAAATAGGGATCGACAGATTTGTCAAAGATGCAGGAGATGCAGTGCATTAAGCTATTAGATTCTTATATTTACAGATTGATCAATGATTCTATTGCGTTCTAATTAATCTAAATCTTAATGATATGAATCTGTAAAATTCAGATTTAATGTCTTTTACAGATTCTACTACGAGTGCTCCACGTTTGAATCCCATTATATATATACCGAGATAATTCACTTTAGGTGTAAAAAAAAAAAAAAGGTGTTGTTAGATTGGTTTACTTTTGTATATATGTGGGAAATAATTCTTACCATTTTACCTTGGATGTACATATATGTGATTCATCAGGTGACAACAAAAGATGGGTATATTTTGAGCTTACAAAGAATACCACAAGGACGGTCTAGCAAATCAAGAAATAAAACACCAGTACTTCTGCAACATGGCCTTATAATGGTTACAATTTATTCAATTTATATTTCCTGTTATTTCCTATATAATTAGCCTCTGATATTAATTATTATTATAAACTTATAATAATGGTTGTTCAGAAAGAAAAAAAACTTATTATAATGCTTTTATATTTGATAAATATAACAACAGGATGGTGCATCATGGTTATTGAATCCTCCGGATGAATCATTGGGATTTATATTGGCTGATAATGGCTACGATGTGTGGATCGCGAATACTGTGTGGAGCGAAATACAGTCGTGCACATACTTCACTCGACCCTAGTGATGAGGCAAGAAATTCTCGTCATTTAATAGTTTTCATTACAGTATAAATGACGTTTATCTAACGGTGGCGTGTCGATGTGATACATTATCTCAGAATACGCATTCCGTATCCTTATTGAATTATGTTTGTATTTGTAGGCTTATTGGAATTGGTCATGGGATGAATTAGTTGATTATGATCTATCTGCAAATGTTCAATATGTCCATGGCATTACAGGGCAAAAACTTCATTATGTTGGCCATTCTTTGGTAAATAAACAGACACTGTTTGCCTCGATCTGCAAAATAGGGATAACGACATTTTTGGTTCATTTTCTTTTACGGTTTTTGCACTTATGCAGGGAACATTGATCGCGTTTGCATCATTATCGAAGAACGAGTTGACAAACATAATGAGAACCGCAGCATTGCTTAGCCCAATCGCGCATTTGAGCCAAATGTCTTCGATTTTAACAAGAGGCGCCGTTGATGTATTCTTAGCAGAGGTTAATCTTTCTTCCCCTTTAATCTTAAGGGATTAATGTAATAATTAAGGTAGATCTTCATATATATATATATATATATATATGGAGAGAGAGTGAGAGGTGCTAACACTATATTTCCATTAAATTCTCCAGGACTTGTACTGGTTGGGAATCGCGGAATTCGCCCCAGGAGGGTGAGTAATGATACTATGATGAAATGGACCTTATTATATTTGTGACAGTCATATGATCCGTACATTTACATAAATAAAAACACGACACGACACGCCACGCCCCGGATGGAGAGAAATCACTCACTGCATCAAACATTTCTGCGAAATTGACAGTCTACTTATATCAATGAAATGGACATCAAAATTAGATTATTTTAAGGGGCAGAGTTGTCTTGCTAACACGATTCTATAATTCGTAATTACGCATGACAAACCGCAGGAATGCAGTCACTGAGCTTCTGCAACGTATTTGCAAACTACCAGACACAGATTGCTCTGATTTGATGACTGCTGTTTCAGGTTTTTTTTTAACCTTTAATCACAACTTGGCTTAATCACCCCAACCCCCCCCCCCCCCCTCGCCCAAAAAAAATAAAAAAAATAAAAAATGCATGTTGATTAATCAAGATAATTTTATGGTAATAGGTCCAAACTGCTGCGTAAACTCGTCGAGTATAGACATTTACCTTAAACATGAGCCTCAATCAACAGCTACAAAGAATCTGATTCACGTTGCACAGAGTAAGCTCATTACTTAATGGCGTATATATACGTGATTTTAGATGCATTATATATCCATCTATTTCGTACAACTATTGTTAACTACAACCGTCGGTACAAATGGTCTACAGTGGTTAGGCAAGGAACCATAGCAAAGTATGACTATGGCAGCACAGATGAAAACAACCAACACTACGGGCAGCCGACACCGCCGGCATACAATCTAGGAGGCATCCCAAATGATTTTCCTCTGTTTCTCAGCTATGGAGGTGCAGACTATCTGTCTGACTTGAATGATGTTCAAACACTATTGAACACAGATCTTAAACATCATGATGCTGATAAGCTTGTAGCTCAGTATGTAGAAGATTATGCACATGCTGATTTTGTAGTTGGTGTGAATGCTAAGAAGGTTGTGTATGATCCTCTTATGGCTTTCTTCAAGCTTCATTCTGATTAGGAACTAGAATATGTTGCTATTGAAGTGATTAGTAAATTGTGTATATTTAAGAAAAATCCATTTACTTTTTTTGCAATTTTGTGTGGAAGTTATTAGCAGAAATTATATTTATCAAACACTTAGTCTAGGCAAACAAAAAAATTGAGTTATCAACTTAATTAGAAAACAATGGATTAACACTAGCTGGAAATTGTGATCCAAATCCTCAAATACGCATCTTAACACGGTGATTGGGACAAGATTATGCCAACGATAACCTTGATTAATGGGCACGATTCTTATAATAACAACTAATCGATTTCTCATATTAGCGCTCCGTAATCGATTCATTGGCTTACTCATTAAGGTGAAGTCTAAATGACCAACTACACGTTAAACCACACTGAATCGCCTAATCACAAATAGTTGTAACACCCCGTTCCCGGATACCGAGTCCTTATCCGGAAACGGAACGTTCGGCACGCATAATATTAAATAAATCTAATATTACACGTAAGCCTCTACTACGTCGTATCAAATAAAGCAAACGGAAGCAAAAGACTCGGGTAAAATTCTCTATACAACCAAGAATAGAAAGAATAACTAAAGGGTAGAAATGTAACTTATTACATCAAGAGAAATCCAAATGAAACTTAAAAGAAATACGAAATCCTCAAAACTATGAAAGACAAAACCAACAGGTTCAACTAAAGAACTTGTTTCCCAAAACAACGACAAAAGAATAATGAAAGACAATAATTAATAAATGACTTCCAATTCCGGCGTTCTCAAACGTCGTCATCGAAGTCCTCATCAAACTCATGGTCGGCCTGTTCATCTTCTCTCCCCAAAACACATAAATAAACATGCATTTGAGGTAAGTACATTGTACATAGTAAGAAGTAGAAGCTACAATTTAATTAGGCTCTTTAACAATTTTTAGTTCAATAATTATCTTTAAGAGACCGACTCAATCTAAGGTTCACTTCATGTCCATCAACATGTCATGACTAACTGTTTCTAACTTAGATTATCTTTGTTACATCAGCATTCAAAGACACTACGTGTATGGTCTTCGCCACCATGAGACATCTCAGGTGCAACCTTATTGGTGGATCACACCAATAGCCACGGGCTAGCTAGTCCCGATAGTATACGCGTTCGGTGAAGTCCCTCCGTACTTGGGGTCTTGTGAACCTACGGAGTTATTCAACTGTAGAGTCCCTCTACTCCTAGTGCCCTTGGGTCAACAGAGTTATCCACTTGTGAAGTCCCTTTACTCCTGGTGCCCTCTAATGGCCAGCAAAGTTATCCACAACGAGTACCCTCTACTCCTGGTGCCTCTAGAAAGGCCAGCATGTTTACTCGTTTTATCCGAAAGCCTACACATTGCGATATAGACTTGTGCATTACCAAGGATGACATGATGTTTAGTCTTATAACTATGCAAGTATGTAATTATTAATGGTTATTAACTAACCACCTAAGTGTTTTCAAGTAAACTTCCTCACAAACTCAACTCTCTTTCTAGACTCTCAGATACGAGACAAGACTCAGCGGAATTCTGCAGCGTTGATGAATATTATTTCATCAAAGCACAAGCCCTTTCATGCCTTTCCGACGGTCCCGGACTTCAACTCCCTTTAAGAGTACGTCCGGTGCCGGAACCAAACGCATTAGAAACTCACTCGGAGCTTGTTCATGTTTATTTAATCTTATTTAAACTCATTAACAAAACTACAATTCAAGCTAAACCGTGAATATTATCACAAAGTACAGTATTTAGGAACACTAATACCACATCTGCTTTTTATATCACTACTCATATTATTACTGTTATCATTCTTATTTATTTATTTATTTTTTTTTCCCTGGGAATCCTATATCATAGAAATATTATAATAATACTAGTACTAGTAGTATATATAAAGAAAAGGAAACATGCGAACAACACACTTTTTCTCTTTCTTTTTATTTTGAGGCTACCGACAGCATACCCAACAATGAAATAATAAATATTATTAATTACTATATTTACCTCGACCTAAAATAGAACAAATTCTATCAGCGAGCCGCCCGAACTACAAAATCCCAGAATACCAATTAACGCACCGCACATTAGGGTATTCCCATGAGAATCCCTATCACTATCCTCACATATCTTATTAAAAATACATATCACTACTTTCACAAGAACTAAATTCACAATACTCTACATCAATGTCACTGTCTCTATCCTTACAACATTAAAATATTCATTTTTAACTATAAATAATTTTGTCAAAGGTAACTTTTCAAATTCAAATTTTACTCCAATTCATTTATATTTCAATGGTATATTCGAACACACACATTTTTCCAAAATTATTTTAAAATTCAAAATTTTACTCCAACGGCTATATTTGAACACACACATTTTTCAAAACTTACTTTTAAATTCCAATTTTACTCCAATGACTATATTTCAACAGAGGAAGAAAAAAAAAAAAAATCGTTTCATAAAATTAAAAAAAAAAAAAAAAATAAAAAAATGTAAGGATAGCTACAGTGTCACCCCAGATTTGGGGTGACACTGTTCATCCACCCCAATGTAGGGTGGGGATAAAGTATCTGATGCAGGAGAGTTTTTGCTTCTTCCCTATTTTTTTCCCTACATGTAGGGATAAAGGTGGAGATAAAGACTCTGATGCTAATACCCTTATCACTCTAATTGGCGCATTAATAATTTACTATATCAATTAGAAATATAACACAATAAAAACACCGATTGAAAAACATCCCCTTACCTTTGATCTTTTGCGAGCAAAAACGATATCAAAGGATTGTAAAAAGCTTGAAATCCTCAACACCAACATCTTACAAAACAAATCAAAAACACGATCTAACATCTCTAAACCATAATCAATTTGTAGGAAGGGTCTCTTACCTTTTAGCAAGCTAATCCGATTCCAAATCTCAGAAAAACCAGCAAAACCTGATCTTTTCGCGGTAGCCTTGAGAAAAGCTCCAACTTTCTTGTGTTGAAACGACGCCCTCTTTACGACGATTCCAATGCTTCTCTCGGATCTAAAAACGGTTGAGATCTGACTTAGCAACCGGAAGAAGTCTCTCAGCCCTTTTCTTCCAACTCTCACCCGCACGAAGAGAGAATTTTTAAGGAGGAAATTCTGATTCAAAAGGTTAGGGTTTCTTAAATAGGAATATTTTCAATAATTAACCTATATCCCTTATTTTCCTTAAATACCCTTTTTACTCAAAACCCGATTTAACTCCACATTTATTTATATATATCGGCCATATATATATAAATACACTTAGAATACTTGACTCCAAAAACCATAATATTCCATTTTTCGTAAAAAGACACATCTGCCCTTTTTCGAAAAGTCGGGATATTACACTAGTATTTTTAGCTAAACTATCACGAAGAACTGAAGAAAAACGGAAAAGAACACTAAACTAGGGGTTGATTATGATAAAATTCGACTTTAAGCCTTTTATAGGTAAAAAAAAGACGAGCTAAAAACGAGTTCAGGTACGTGACCAATGCGTGCGCATTGAGTTGTTTCTTCAGGATTTCAACAAAATCACAGGAGAAACTCGTCAACAATGTGTGCGCATTGGCAATGTTTTTGGCCTCCTTTTCTTCAGCAGTCCGGACTGAATACTCAGCATTTTGACTTCTTCAACAACAATAACTTTCCGTATAGACCTCCGATTTAAGTGATTCGAGTCGTGTCAGAAAATTCATTCAATTATCTACAAGTTTCATGAAGAATACCAAACCATAAAATGCCTCTTAATTGGATCATATTGGAGATGAAATGAAGGTAGGATGAAAACACCAACAATTTTTTATCGTTCAAACTTTTTAGCTTTGGCATATGCTTCTTATCACTAATTCTTCTCCTATCAGGCTCGTAACCAATCTATATCCTGTAAATATCAACAGCAATACCATGCATAACAACCACAAGACAAGATAGGATAAAACTTACATAATTTCACTGTAAATATCGAGGTTTCAGGACAAAAATGCCGTCGACCTCAAAATGTCAAACATGGTGAAAATCGGTCTAAAATGTCTGAAAAATACATGAAATGAGTCATATATTCGGGGATATATATATGTATAAAACGACATCGAATATAAGGTTTATCATTAATCAAGTGTTGACCACATTTTGGTTTTGTGAAAAATCCCACTGTCCGATACCAACTTATAAATTGATTAATTTGGAGTTTGACCTGATTAGTGCACATGGGCTCCGACATTTATTTGCGTGTAAAAGTCTAACTGATCAAGAGCGCATTTTAACCTCATGCCTCGTGATTGTTGAATCAAACTTATGACATCCTCAAACATTCTTAGACCTAGGGGCGCCCCTAGGGGAGGGCCAAGGGGGTCATGGCCCTGAGCCCCCCAAAATCTTGGAATTTAAGGGTCCGCTAAATTTTAAATCAATAATATATAAATATATTGCCTTTTGAAAATAAATAAGGTATTGCTTTAATGACAAGCACTTCAGTATAAGTTGATATGTGATCAGGGTTCAATTCTCGCTAAAGGCAAAACAAATTTTTTTTTGTTAACTCTTTTTTAGAAGAAGCTAAAAAAGCGATATTTGTGCGCTCTAATTTGACGAGGGCGCTGCTTTTAGACCACTAATCAGTTTTTAAACAAATGTACTGCATTGAATTGACATCCACATTTCAATATATAAGAATTATCAAAGTCTCGATAAGACAGAAAACACTTTATACAGTAGAACCTCGATAAATGAATACCCTCAGGAACAGAAAAAAATATCCGTTTAACGAGTTTATTTATTTATCGATAAATTAATATATTATTCATTTATCGATAAATGAATATTTATTCATTTAGATAACATTTTACATTTTTTTTTCTTATGATTAGTATTTCTACCTTTAATGTACAAATGTATTTAGAATTGTGATGGACGTCGAACATCTTTTGAACTATCCTAACGAGAATGATGCAGCTTATGAAATCGCCTCTGAGATGAAGAAATTATTGAGTCCGTACTAAATGATTAGAATGATCATGAACCGGATGATAATAACGTCATACCAAATGTGCCATCAAAAAGAAGCATTTCGAGCGGTTGTTCTGTACAAAATTACTTACTACAACACGAGCAAAACATTCCGGAAGTTGTGCATGCATTGCAAAAAATTAAGGATGGGATGTATTTTGGTGGTAGCCAAATACAAAACAACTTTAGATGCATTTTTGAGAAGAAATGAATTATTATATGAAAATTGTTGATTGGATGAAATATTTTTGTTTATTATATATATATGGAATTTAGTAATTATTCATTTATATTTACATAGGGTCTTTAATTAAGGACTCAAATTTTTTATTCGTTAATGAATTTAGAGGTTATTCATTTAGCCCTTTTTGCTGTTCAAACTTAGGAGAAAATTATTCATTTGGCGAAGTTATTCATTTATCGAATATTTATTTATCGAGGTTATATTGTGTATGATAATCTAATCGTATTAACAACCTCCCAATTATCAGTACTGTGACTTAAGAAAACATTTATAGTTATATATATTAATGTAATCTGATTAAAAGAATCTAATCGATGATTATCTTAGTATGATTTGTATATCATAACAAATAAATCATATGATAACAAATTAAACTCACAATTTTATTAATACATAAACATAAAAAATAATAATTATACATACATATATAATACAACCCAATTGGATGGAAGACAAAAGGCATCACACCACTAATTAAGGATCTATTACAATACCCCTTTAATAAACACGAAAATGATAGCAACGTGGAAATGATACGAATTTCCTTTGCATTTTAACGTAATTAATAATACTACTACTAGTATTTTATTATTATTATTATTATAAAATTTGTAGGGCTATACTAAAAATTGATGAAGAAAATGCTTGATGATGTAATCAGTGACGATTTTATTGGTCTTCTCAGTTGGGTGAAAAGAGTCCCAAAACACATACTTGTTTGCATCTGTGCATGTAAATGGATTCAATCTGTCACACATATACCCCATTTCAAACATCCCTGTTGCACAACATGCCACTGCTGCTGATTCAAATCCTGCAATTTTTCATCATCCCCCAATAATATTAAAATAATAATTTAGATAACACATAATGTCAACAAAAAAAAAAAACCCTTTAAATAAAAAAGAGAAAAGTAACAAATGCACCGTCCAACGACCAACATATGTAGTGACAAGAGAACAGTGTATGTTTAATTGCACTTTTATAGAGTGACAAACAAGTCAAAGATATACTGTATGTCAGACACATTATTATTATATAATAAAAAAGAAACATATGGAAGCAATAAATTTCACCACCTTACAAACAATATTAATGTATTTGGTGGTATTATTAAAAAACCGCTCAAGTACACATTGTTATTACTACGTACACCAATGTGTTTTTTTTTTTTTTTCAGAAACGATAGATTTTCATTAAAAAAACAACAAACAAGTTACACCGAAACAATGTGTGTATATATAGACTTAGGCAAAATTGCATTTATTATACATTTGCAACCAACACCCATTCAATAATAAGACAATTTTTACTTCTCATCCGTACATGCAGCCCTCTAAAAAAAGAAAAAGAAAAAAGAATATAGTATCAAACATAGAAAGTATACCTATTTAATTTGGACAAACGTATTGTTTTGGGACAGAGTCCGTAGAATTGAAGTGAAGTGCAACAAAATGCAACACATAATATATATGCACCAATTCTAAGTTTTATGGTTATGGCGATTTGTTCAATTTATTACTAGTAACTACTATCTCATAGATGAAAGATGTGTGTTGTTGATACATATTTTTGCATCTATTGTTGAATTACAACCTTTTTTTCTTCTTCTATGATACGTAAATATCACACGCACGAGTTTTTGTCTTCATTAAAACTTAAACCCAAACATTCGAGTTAAAAGCGGAGTAATTAACACAAGCCAATATCTTGTTGGCAGTGAATTTCATCTTTTTAGAAGCTGAAAAGTTATTGTTAGTTAGGATATGGCTTCTTTTTCTTTTTCTTTTTTGAGATAAGATTAATTATACACAACAATTTAACATGCACCTTCAAATGTAGGTCCGTTACGAATACTTTAAGCTAACACGACATAAAGACAAATACACAACATACAAAGCATAAGAAGGGTTAATGACTTGCATGATATGAATTGGATTGTAAATATAGGCATTGAGATGTTAGCATATAAATTCCTATTCTTATAATAAGTTGAATTTCCGGTTAATTATCTCAAGAACTTTTTAGTTGAATAATTTAAACATCTAAAGATAACACCTTAACATGTCACATCCACAAGGTCTCCTATCCACAAGAATATGAATAATGATATCGCTGCAACTTATTGTGAAGAACATAAATGTCATATCATGACGTGACAATGATGAAAAACCTCATGTTGTTGTGGCGGTACGACACACCTTGAGATGTCACATTATCACGTCATTTTATAACACTTATCTTGTCAGAATATATAAACATTAATTACTCCTTAATAAAAGCATAAAGCAAAGTAAGAACTCACCAAACATGGATGGCCTCTTAATGATTTGCAAAAGCATGTAGTAAGGATTGGAGAACACAAGGTTAATCCCGGAAAGCTCACCATTAAGCCTTTTAACCAAACCTTTTAATCTATCATTATAATTTAATGCCACATAATTATAACTTTCAATGCAGCTATCTCCACCTCCACCAAAATAACTTGTTGTTCTCTCTAATGGTAGACACCCCATTGGTGGGACCCCAGTCAAGACAATTTTTCTTGCTCCCAAATTATAAATACTTTTAACAAATTCCTCAACAATTCCCAAAAGAAAATATTGGTATTGATCAATATTGTATTGGTTCCTTCTGTCTGGTAAGGTGTAATAATTTTCCAAGAAGTCATTTGTCCCCATGCTTACAATATATAAGGACTCTTTGATAATGTAATCTGCCTTTGTATTTCCAGCATATGCTTTTAATTTGTTTTGGTAATCCTTGTAGTACTCTACTTCTTTCCAAAGTGGTATCACATTCTGCAAATTGAAATAATTAATAAAAAGGATTGATTTGTTCTATTTATGAGACAATAAAAATATAATGAGTCAAAAACGTTGTGTTTTAATTACTTTTCAACCCCCTCAAAAAAACAAAAAAACAAAAAAAACTATTCCTCAACAAATAGTATTATGACACATGACACGTGAAGTAGGGTTGAACGTTAGATGTTATACTTATGTAAAATGTAAATAAAAATGTAACGATAAAGTATTGTCAGAGTGAAAGATATACGTCAATATGGAAGTTAAATGGTAATTTTGAAACTATGAAAACATATAAGGAACCGAAAAATTAATCATCCAAACATTCGAATAAGTGAGACTTGTATCATTAATGAAGGGCTTCATATGATATGTATTGTTATCAAAGTCACAAAACTTTGATTTGAATAGACAATAAAAAAACAAAAACAACTTAAAATAAATAGAAAATTAAAATTAAAATGGCCTAATTTTTATTTGAAGAAAGAAGAGGGACATGTTATACAAGTAGGAACATAATGCATAGGTTTGGTAATCAGTCGTAATCAAATTATGTACTACATCTGTCTCATAAAAAGTGTCCACTTTTTGTGATACACACATATTAAAAAAACAATTAATGTGTTGTATTTTAAGTGTTAATCGACATATGCACCCCTCTTACGTAATAAATGCTCTATTGAAATATGAAATGAATATATAAACATTAAATGTTATGGTAAGGGAACGTTTAGAAAAAAATGCATTTAATGATGTATTGATTTTCTAAATTGACACTTTGTAAATAGGCAGTTGAGTAGGTCCCAAGAATCACTTTCGAAATTAAGAGTATGAAAAGTTTGTTCAAATTGCTTTTCTAAATATAAACACACATTATTAAAATTGTTGATATTTGCATCCAGATGCTTTCCATAAACTAAGATTTGTCGTCAAACCATTTCTAGCTTGTTTTTTTAGCAAGACATAATAAAACTTTCACTTAATTTACGTATAATATGCGTATATAAAGGTAAGTTTAATATATATATATATATATATATAGAGAACGGGGTGACCGTTCCAGACATTTAGTGGGAGACCCTTTTTTAAGTGACATAACGTTAGTTGTTTTTTGTTAGTGCTTTGTGGTCTCTCTTAGCCAATTTTGCTTATGGTTTCTTTACCATGTTTTATCAAATAAAGTTTGTTGTAAGAAAAAAGTAATTGAACAACGGCCCTGAGCCATGCGTACAACATGCCGTGGAGGCAGAAGAGGAGGAGGAGAGATGATAGGTTAAATTGTGGAATTTTTTCTAAGCACTTCAGGTGAGAAGAAAAAAAATGACGGGAAAGAGGCTACTTCTGATAAGGTTTTTTCATTTAAAACATTATTTTACAAAAGGTTTAATGAAAATTCTATACATCATTACAATAGAAAAGTAAGAAAAATTCAAATTGTCATGGGCAAGATTTAAACGGGTGCCAATAGGAACAAATACCATCATTTTTCACTAAACTAAAGTAAATTATTATTAAGATACTCCCTCCGTTTCTTATTATATGTCGTATTTGAAAAAAAAAAAAATTTGATCATTTCATTCAAAAAAGGACTAATTTTAAACTAAAAGGTGATCAGGTTCATCAAAAAAAAGATAGTTATTTTTTCTTGAATGCGAAATATAATAATGCACGGAGGGAGTATAAAATTTTGAGCCCTTTCTTATAAACTTTACACTACAATAAAACATGTATATTTGGGCTTTTATATCATCGGCCCTTGCCAGCGTCGCCCATCTTGCCCGCCCCAAAGCCGTCCCTATATATATAAAAATACATGCAAAAATTTCGGAAGTGACACAGTAAATATAACAAATCGTAACAGAGTATGTATGACCTTAAGGACGGAGCAATAAACATGGTGTGCTACTGCTACAATAAGAACAGCAAACCATAGTAAGGTATTGTAGCCGAGGACAGAGCTATAAACATGGTTGAGGGGCCTACAACCGTTGAGAAAATTAGGGTACGTTAGGATATAGATTTTCCGGGTTAATATTTATTCTCAAAATAATTTTTTTTTTTTTTTTTTTTGTATTGTATTGTATTGCATCAGTTTTTCTGTCGATATGATGTACTCTAGTAGTTTTATGGTAGTCCAGGACCACCATGTCATAGTTGTGCATCCAATAAGAATTCTTAAAAAAGGAGCAAATTTGTAAATACATGGCATTTATATTTTACACTTGAACCATGTGTATTTTTCTTTAATTTACTGTTGGTGCCTGATTCAAAATCATACTTCTGGTCCGGGGACCACGTAAAATTGCCGATGTATTGTAACGAGAAAAAATAAGAAACATAACACCTACCACTATGCCAATTCTTTGTTGGCAGAGTAGTGGTTTTATGGTGGTTCGAAAGACTATGTCATACTTGTCACCAAATGAAATATCTTATAAGAAGAGTAAAACGTCAATACATGGGATTTATATTTTACTGCAGTGCTTTTACGTTATTTATTTGTTTTTCTATTGGTCCTGGATCACCAAGTCATCATTGGTCCAGGATCATAATAAAATTTTCCCGTCGGCAGAGATACGTTTACTCTCAAAACTCTATGCTATATTTACATCCTCATTATCTGACCACAATTTTCTTTTTACGTAAATGAAAAATGAGAAAATAAAAACATTTTCAGCCACGGGAGGGTGTAGAGAGAGTGGCGAATTCAGGAAAAAATTCAGTAGGATCATCCGTCACAAAAGTTTATTAATCCTAAAAAAAATTCGGATTGACTAGATAATTAGGTCAAATATTTTATTTTAAAACAACGGCGTTTTGAAATTTTTTTTATTTTATTTTATAAAGTTGAGTGGGGTAACGTGACCCTTGGGGCACGTGGAGCCGCCACAGGTGTAGACATGCATGGCGTAGAGTTTTACGAGTAAACATCGCAAAACATCCAACGGTTTTTGCTAAACGTTAGGATGCTTTAAGATGATTTACTACCTTAATTGTGTTTGTGTTATAATATTTGCATTCATATTAATAATTACAACCTGAATAAAAAAAATAAAAAAAAAAAAAGAAATTAAATTAAACTTACTAAGACAGCAGAAGTGGCATTATCATAGCCAGTACCGGCAGAAGCAAAGCAAACACCACTTGCAAAATCTGATATTTTATAATTAGGATCAAGGTACGCAGGCACAAACGGCCTTAAACCAAATGCCTCCGATATAAAATCCGGCGGAATCCGTCCATTACAGAACCTTCCGGTTGGCCGACCGCCGTAAAAATCACGGCCATATGGCTCAAAGTTGCTCTTTAACGGAGTTGAAATCTGGTTGTTGTTGCCGGCATCAACCGATGAGTCACCGAACACTATTATCGCCGGAACTTTTCCGGCTGTTACATGACCAATATATACAAGTTTAAGAAGTAAAGCGAAAATGGGTATCCAAAAATGCTTGTAAATATAAGCCATTTGAGAAATGAGAGTATTGAGAGAGAGTGTGTGTGTTTTTCTTATGGGATTGCGTGTGATATGTGAAAGAGAAAAGATTGTAACAAAGTTTAATATTTATAGTAAGTGATGAAACTAAAATGAATGTTTTGCTGCGGTTGGGGGCGTGGGGTGGGAGGTGCGAGGGTGGGTGTAGTTAGAAGGGACGAAGTTTGTTGGGATTATTAAAGGCGAAGAGAGTGACTAGTGTCAATCTGATTTTGCATGCAGAAATTAAATGCAAGACTTGTTAGGCAACAGTTTGGTGTAATCTAATTATTTTATTCGCATTACATTTAATCTACTAATACATCACTCAATCAGTTAACACAGTTAAATTGATTTTGTGAGATTCGATTTTTCGTAGGTGAGGAAACAAATACCGATTTTATCAAAGTTGGCTCTCACCAATGCAATCTACGGAAAGTTTGTTCTAGATTCCATAACCGAGTTTCACAAAGTCAATTCTACTATAATATCAATAATGCACGAGTATATAGATTAGGTGTACAAATAACAATGTCTTTTTATTTACATAAGACTTACGTCTAACATCATCTTAATCTTAAGGTTATAAGTGTTTTTATTTTATTTTATTTTTAACTTTTTTATAAATAAACAATTAATCTATAGTGAGATCATTAATGGTGTGTAGAGTTTATGTATACTTTTAAAGTACACCAATTTTAACATGGTCCTGGTACACATATGACTTAGTGATTCAAAACTAATAGAAAATTAGATAATTTCCACTCAAAAAAAAAAAGAAAATTAGATAATTTAAAAGTGTTGTTCAAAATAACTCTACCATTATCTAATCATGTGGAGAAATTAATTAAGAACATTATCATCAATCTTCCTAAACTCTACAAGACTATATCTACAATACTATAAAATATATCTTGCAATAATTTTATTTATCTGTACAATACAATAAAATATATTTCTATATGGGCATTCATATCACCATCTTTAGAGCATTTTAATATTCATTATTTGTCCCATAAAAAAATTCATTATTTGACCATACACTAATACACTACATTATCATTAGATAAAATTGATTGTATTTTTAACCATAAACATGCGGATGGATCCCCCTGTGTAGAAACCTCACTTCTATTCTGTAAGTCTTCATATGAACAAATAAGGCAGAAAATATATTTATTTTGTGCAAAGTAAGTTTATTTTGTATCTTTACATGTGTAAAACGCAACTAGCCGGGATCCTCTCAGGTGAGAGGATCTCTCTCAGTTGTCGATAATCTAACAGCACACTAACAATATAAATATGATCTAGCTGTAGGATTTAATTAATTTATTTTTATTTTTATTTTTTTTGGGATGAAAAACTACGTTGTTTTGTTAAAATTGTCTAAAAATTATGATATTTAAGAAAAGACTTGACCCTCACACTTAAGAAAATCAACGCAACGTATATTTACTTAATGTGTATATACACACAAAGAAAAGAAGATAGAGAAAAACAATACAGTAATTTATAAAATAGAGAGAGAGGTTGTTACGGTTCCTCCCCATGTCTTGGGAGGCATTCTTGATGGACTCCAATTTGCAAGAGTGGTAGACTGGTAGGTGGTCTGATGCAGCCAATTTTTGTTACATCTTTATTTGTTCATCCTATTCTATGGATAATGTATGTATCATTTAAAGCATCCGACACTAATGCACTAAACATTCTTATACTTCATGTGTATATTGGTATTATCCCGATCCAGGCACACCATGTAACATTAGTCCAATACATAATAATGGAGGCAATATTGTAAATTTTTGAGAATATTTTTCTTACATAAATAGGAGATCCATGTCAGCATTTTTAAATTGTGTATCTAGCTAAGGTTTACCATAATTGTAACTATAAATACTTGTGATCCACTTTGTTTGGAGATGTGCTCAAAATTGTCTACCAGCTGATAACCTCGCAATTCGTAAGGTTAGTTCAAGCATTTGCCTCCTTAATTTGTGGTTATTAAAATGAAACGTTGCCTCGTTGTATGTTTGATTGTTTAATTGCAAGAGAAGTTTGGAACATGTTCCATAGAAGAATTAGCTTGCGGTGTCTAGGACTTATTAATATAGAAGATGAAGATGCAGCTTCGGATATTTATTTTGCTTATTTTGGGAATATGGAAAGCAAGATGTAGTTTCATTTTTGAAAAGAAAGACGTTAAGGTTGGTTCCCTCCCTTGTTCTCGCGGCCCAATCACTTGTGTTGAACCTTTCTCGGTTCTGTGATAGACTCACACTTATACTTGAAGGGACGTGTTGAATTATATAAAATATTAATTATCAACATTTCTATCGGCTTAAGATTTTGAGAGAAATGATTATTAATTCAACGATCTGCTCCACACAGTTAGAAAATATGTATCATAAAGGATAAGATTTCATTTCTTGAAAATCACCCACCTGCATTCACGGATTTATACATACTACAAATAGGACACCTCAAAGACTAGTTTGTTACACGAAATCTAACACAAGATTTGTGTATGCAACCGCAGATACAAATACACAGAGATAAAGACTATAATGCCCTCGATCAATATCACTACATTTTAATCGCCTCTCTCAAACTAAAGGTGGTGTCAACAACATTTAGTTTGTCCCTATTAGGAAGAAATTTGGATCCGTAATGCTTTTGTAAGAAGATCGGCAATTTGATCACAGGATGGTACATGGTTCACTTTGAGTTTGTCTTTGAAGGACTTGGTCTCGACAAAGTGTATGTCAATCTCTATGTGCTTGGTCCTTGCATGAAAGAGCAGGGTTATGAGCTAGATGATTTGCACTAATGTTGTCACACCATGTTGTGGGTATATTAACCACGAGAATATGCAAATTCGAGATAGAAGGGACTTCAACCACTGGATTTCAAAGAACCACATTTGCTAAAGCCACATACTCGACTCGATGCTGACTCGAGACAACATGTTGTTTCTTAGAACTCCAAGAAACCAATGAATTTCCCGAGATAAACACAATATCCAAACACAGATCTTACATCTTTAGTATCACACCCCCAATCAAATCACTATAACCAAAGAATATTCAAATTTGCGGCGGGTTTTAAAGTGAAGACCATAGTGTAAGGTGCCTTTAACATACCTCGGCATCCTCTTTAGAGCATTCCAGTGGACAAGTCCGGAGTTTGCAGAATTGACTCAAGCGATTTACTGAGGAAAGACAGATCAGTCCGGTGTAGGTGAGATCTTGTAAGGCCCCTGCAATACTTCATCTTGTGTGACATTCATGTGATTCGGATCTTTCATCATGTAAATCAACCCCTGTGACCATTGGTGTAGGAACAGGCTTGAGATGTTGCATTTGGAGCCTGTTTATTAGTTGAGCAGCATAATGAGCTTGGTGTAGATACAGTCCACTGTCATCTCTATAAGCCTGAATCCCCAAGAAGTGACTCAGCTCACCTAAATCCTTCAAGGCAAATCTGGAGTTCAATGTAGCAATGAACTTAGTGATCAAGGAATTGTTGTTGCCAGTGATTAGGATATCATCTACATGTTGGAAAGGTGTCCTAAACCCAATCGGGTCGGACCGGATCCGACCGGGTCGGGTCATTTACAGTCTATTTAGTTCATGTAATAACTTTATTATGATTAATAAAAGCACTTATGTTATTATATATTGTTTGTCTTCATATTATTTGTTGTATATATATAGTAACGTCCCTAGTATTGATCTCATGATAGAGAAACCATGATAGTGATCATGGTTGATGAGATCTCTAATCACTATAACAAGGTTGGTACTTAAATGTCTCTAGTCTTACATATTATCAAATGGGACATTGATAGTATAAGCGGACTAAAGACGTATTGGATGTCTTCTATCTTTTAGAAGGTAGGGATAGATCTCGTCTATCGAAGTGTAGGGACACTTGGGTATGCGTGGTGGGCGTGTATTAGAGAATGCGAATGTCGTTAGGCCGACCCACTTACATTAAGTGTCACACTATGTGGCGGTTGTGTAATTATCCTTTTGACCGAGTCTTCATGGCATCACGGTGTGGATTGTCATGCTTTGACACTATTGAGATTTCTCCTAACCACGGGGCGATCATGCGGTAGTGATTGGGTATGATATTGAAGCATCGCGGAGTATACATGATTGGTCGTCCGGGAATCGCGTATCCTATGATTGGGATTGAATATCCGAAATGGCCTTCTTATAAGGAATGTCTAGCTCTCGAGAATCTTTGCAAAGTGGGAGTAAATGTGTTATTCGAGAGAGGCATGATATCCGGATTATAAGATACGATCGTCAATGTATTGACACTCGAGAGATACGATCGTATGGATATTATTATAGCGATAGGATTGTAAGTTACACGATAAGCGCTTCACATGAAAGGTAGTAGTCATTGCTTTTGACTCTTCCGATAATTGGGGTCACGGTGTGTTGCTTTGACGCTATCCCGTGATCGTTAGGTATGAAGGGCATTTTGGTAAATTGCACTTTGTGTCTACGGCCAACATATTCGGAAGCCTATCGGGTCACACACATATGAACATCGAGTCGGATTAAAATGCGGTTATAGATGATAACCAAATAAGGAAAGTTTATCTACAGACTATAAAGGTTATAGTGGTAAATTAATATGGTGGTATTTATTTATTATGAATAAATAAAATACAAGATATTAATTATATACATAAATTAGATTAATTAAAGAATATTCCGGAAGCCAATTAATTGGCATATGGGCGCCACTTTTGAGTGTACAAGATACACTTGGATTGTGCACTTTAATTAATAAGATTACCATAATATTAATATGAGATATTAATTGATTTTGAAAAATAGATTTATGGTAATAAGATAATTATAATCAATATAAGATATTGGCAAAATAAATTATAATTAAAGAGATAAATCAATCTAGAAGATTTTCTTTATTTTATTGGAAAAAGTTTTCTTCCTCCACACTCAATTTGGGGCGCCACCTCCTCTATAAAAGGAAGTGGGTGTCAAGCTCTTTTGTACAACACAATTGCAAGAGTTCATAATTCTTGTGTAAAATAGAGAGCTCTCCATAGTGAGTTTGTGAGGAAAGAAAAGGTCGATCTAGCGACCGGAGTTTTTCCGATAGCAATCCAGGAGGATTCCGGCGAGGGGTTCGTGTGGATTAGCGATAGAGGCCGGACGCGTGGGCGGCTTGCGCGTTGAACTACTCTCCGTTGGCGGTCAAAGCGACGATCTTGTAGATCATCTAAGGTATAACCGTCAAACTACTTAACGTGTTTATTGCATTAAACGAAGAACGATCTGAAAAGGAAATCAAATTTTAAATTCCGCTTGCGTTAAACTAGTGATTTCCTAACAACAGGTATCGGGCGGACTTGAGCTTAAGCAATAAGCATAATTTAAATGCGTAGTATTTAATCGATAGATGCAAGATTTAAATCACGTTAAACGTTAAAACAAAAAAAAAAAAAAAAAATAGGGTTCTTGGGGGTCGGCCGATTGGCGGCGCCTCCTCTCACTGGGCGGCGGCGGCGGCGGCGTAGCCCTAGGGTTGCCGTCCGTCGGCTATCCTCTTCCAATGGGGAGATCAACCCTTTTTCGTTTGTGATATTTTATTGTGCATAGATATCTCGTTTGTTTAGTTGTGTCATATATAGGCAACCAATTGGTTCAAATAGTTTGGACCATTGAAACCATATGGGACATTAACCTTTCCAAATTTTGATTTGGAATAGGCTGCAGCCACTTCCAAATATTTGATTTGGAATAGCTTGAGCTGCGCCACTTCCAAAATTTTGATTTTGGAAAGTGGCTGCGCTAAACCAAAATTATTTGGCCTTTCCAAATATTTGATTTGGGATAGGCTGGCCCTTTCCAAATATTTGATTTGGAATAGGCTGCGCTTGCAGCCACTTCAAAATTTTGATTTTGGAAAGTGGCGAGCTCAGAACTAAAATAATTTGGCCTTTCCAAATATTTGATTTGGAGTAGGCTGCGCCTTTCCAAATATTTGATTTGGAATAGCTTAGGCTTGCGCCACTTCAAAATTTTGATTTTGGAAAGTGGCCAGACTGCTAAGCTAAATTTAGTATTGGAAATGAAACAAATAGGAGACTTTATAATTTTAATTTTATTTTGAATAGTTCAAATTTAATTAAAATTGAAATCGATTTAAAATTAAATGTTAATTTTAATTTTCGGTTAAGTCATATAATTAATTAAAAGTTATTTAATTATTTGACGTGATAAAATAAAGACGCATGAGTAGTAGTAGTTAAAATTAGAATTTAATCTTTTCATAAGATAAAATTGTATGGATTAGATGTGTAGATATAATGTGATTATATGGGCCGATTGATCGTGACTCACCCAAATAGGATAGATGGGAATGTTTTCTTTATGTTGGTTTTGAAAAATTGTCTAGGCCGTTATGAAGAACGTGACCTAGTTTACTTTTGCATTTATCCCATTCCTCGAGTCCCCCCTGTGTGCGGCGGGTGTAATTAAATATTATGTAACAAGAATGGAGCAAGAAGTTCAAGACCAAGGAGAAATAAAGAACCCATTGGCGTCTGAAGAATAAAGATCCTATTAGGCGGTTGCGAGATACCCTTAGTTTGTGACCCGCGGTTTAAATCGGTTTGTATTCGAAACCGCACTCAGAAAAAGTCCATGATCATACCGGTTATTTTATGCGCGGAATGTTGTGTATGTTTTACTTTATATGATATCGTAGTAATATGCACATAGTAGATGAGACCATAATTAAACCAAATTAATTAAGTGAATTAATTTAAAATTATTCCCACACCAAAAATCGAGCCAAAATTGTCTCCCAATATTATAATGACGGTGAAGAGCCTTTGTTCGGATCAACGATCGCCCACGTCGGGAGTTGACCTACCACGGGTATATCGTCATTATCGAGATATGATCGTTCGAGATCTCATGAATATTTGGGTTACGACTCGACTAAGAATCTTGCGGTGATTGGCCCACGTCGGGACCGTCGATTTTAGAGAAAAGGGGCTGGCTATCACATAGAGATGTGAATTGTCAAAGAGTTGACTAGTCAACCAATGGAAATCGAATAAGATTCGATCGGTAAATAGTACCCACCTTCGAAATTGACCCGGTCGATCGCCCACGTCGGGATCGAGTCAACTAGATAGGATTCCATCCACTAAAGAATTAATTAAATTCTTGAAAGCCAATAGGGAATAGTTGGCTAGTGGGAGTAAAAACCTTATAAATTTCTTAGTGCAAATTTAGGTTTTTATACATGAGCTTTTACTTATTCTATCTTTTATTTATTGTTGTAGAAAATGTCAAACAAATTGAACCTTCGTTTTATCATCGATAACAAGCTTGACGAAACTAATTTTCTCGATTGGGAAAGAAACCTCAAAATCGTTTTGAGGCACGAGAAGATTGGCTATGTCTTGGGCGAGGCCCTACCGGAAAAGCCCGCCGAGGGTTCGGGTTTGCAGATGTTGTCGAGAAGTACAACAAGCAATGCTACCAGCGATCGATGCTACATGTATCATGCTTGCTTCTATGACACTGAATCGCAGAAACGACATGAGTCCATGGGCGCCTACTCTATTATGGTCCACCTGAAGGAGCTTTATGCTTCTCGGTCTACGACTTTGAGAGGTACGAGGTCTCGAAGGCCTGTTTAGTTGTAAGATGGCATCCGGGATCTTTGTGGGGTCACACGTGCTTAAAATGATCGGGTACATAGAGAGGCTTGGGAAGCCGGGCCTGAAGTTGGAGCGAGTTGAGTATTGACTTGATTCTGCAATCTCTGCTGACTCATTCTCGCAGCTTTGTGATGAACTATCACATGAACAAGATAGATTGCTCCTAGCGGAGTTATTGAACATGTTGAAAATCTACGAAAGCCTTTGTAGGGAAGGAAAGCAAGTGTTGCTTTGGTCACTTCAAGCAAGGGCAAGGCAAAAGCCCGGAAAAGGTCCAAGAAGGCGAAGGTCGCACTTAAGCCAACGCCTAAGATAGCAAAAGACAAATCCAAGGATGCTTGCTTCCATTGCGGTGAGACCGGACATTGGAGGAGAAACGCAAGGGCTTCTTGAGTACCAAGAAGAAGCATTCGATGCTTCGACTTCAGTATATTTATGATTGAGATCAACATTACTTCTTCTAAGTCTAACCACTGGGTATTAGATACTGGTTGTGGTTCTCATATTTGTACGAATATGCAGGCACTAAGAAGAGCTAGAGATCTGAGGAAAGGAGAGGTGGACCTACGCGTTGGGAATGGAGCAAGTGTTCTTTGCTACCGGCCGTAGGAGTTTATTTTCTTTCATTGCCCGAAGGGCTAGTACTAGAACTCAATAATCATGTTATTTTGTTCCCCTGCTCTTACGAAGAGCATTATTTCTATTTCTGCATTAGATGTTGATGGATTTTCTTTTACGTTTGAGAATAAATGTTGTTCTTTTTCACGTGATGGAATCTTTTATGGTACTGGCATACTTAGCAATGGTCTTTACATATTAGATATGAATGTTGACGTACTTAATATAAATAACAAGAAAGCCAAAACAAATGACTTGAATGAATCCTACTTATGGCATTGTAGACTTGGCCATATAAATAAGAATCGCATATCCAAACTCCATAAAGATGGAATGTTGGATCAATTCGATCTGAATCATTTGATACATGCGAAGCTTGTTTACTTGGCAAGATGACAAAGTCACCTTTTAGTGGCAAAGGGATAAGATCCAATGAATTGCTTGAGCTTATACATACTGATGTGTGTGGCCCAATGTCAATTCAAGCCAAAGGAGGATACTCTTATTTTATCACTTTCACTGATGACCATTCTCGCTATGGTTATATATATTTAATGAAGTATAAATCTGAAGCCTTCGAAAAGTTCAAAGAATTCAGAAGTGAAGTGGAGAAACAACTAGGTAAGGAAATCAAAACACTTCGATCCGATCGAGGCGGAGAATACCTAGATGGAGAGTTTCAAGATTATTTGAAGGAGAATGGGATTCTACTGAATGGACTCCTCCCGGGCACGCCACAGATGAATGGCGTGTGCGAGAGGAGGAACCGCACCTTGTTAGACATGGTGCGATCCATGATGAGCTATGCGAGCTTCTTCCAAAATCGTTTTGGGGTATGCTCTAGAAACCGCATCCTATACACCGAACCGAGTTCCATCAAAGGCGGTTGATTCTACACCATACGAGGTATGGGCCAGAAGAAACCAAATCGCATATCTTAAACCTTGGGGTTGTCCAAACATGTGAAGCGGATGATGCCCGACAAATTAGAGGCCGATCCGACAAATGTCTGCTTTGTGGGATATCCTAGAGAAACTAGAGGATACCAATTTTACCACCCTCGAGGAACAAAGGTGTTTGTTGCCGGGGCGGCCACTTTCTCGGAGAAAGAGTTTATTCGGATAGGGTCGGTGGGAGTAAGATTGATCTTGAAGAAATTCGAGAACCACTTACGGATAACAATCCGTTGATGGAAGTAGAGGAGACACCACATACAAATGTGGCGCCACCTCTCACCGTGAGACACAATAACACCTCGAAGATCCACCAGGGAACGCCGTGGACCCGATAGGTACACTGCTGGCGTGTATCTCATGGAAGATGAGGACCACTAGAACTTATGAGGAGGTGCTATTAAGGCACGACAAAGAGAAATGGCTTGAGGCCATGAATTACGAGATGGAATCCATGAAGGACAACCAAGTTTGGAACTTAGTTGATCCGCTGAGGAATAGTTCCCATAGGGTGTAAATGGGTCTTTAAGAGAAAGACCGACATGGACGGATAACGTGACCACCTACAAGGCTAGGTTGGTGGCAAAGGTTATAAGCAAAGACAAGGAGTTGACTATGATGAAACCTTCTCTTTGTTGCCATGTTAAAATCCATTAGAATTTTGCTTGCTATTGCGAAAGATACCATGATTACGAAATCAGCGGATGGATGTGAAAACAACTTTCCTTAACGGGAACTGCCTGAGGAAGTGTATATGACACACCTGGGGTTTCACAACCAATGACGCCAGGATGGTGTGTAAACCGCAAAGATCCATTTATGGATTAAAGCAAGCTTCGAGTTGGAATCTTCGCTTTGATGAGATAATCAAACAAGCTTTTGATTTCATCAAGAACGAAGATGAGCCCCGTGTTTACAAGAAGGTTAGTGGGAGTGCCATTGTGTTCCTAGTGCTTTATGTGGATGACATATCGCTCATAGGAATGATGTGCCTATGTTACAATCAGTCAAAGCTTGGTTATCCAAGAACTTCTATGAAGGACTTGGGTGAGGCAAATTATATTCAGGAATAAAGATCTATAGAGATAGATCTAAAAGGTTGCTTGGTCTCATCACAATCCACCTACATAGACAAGATCTTTGAAGAGATTCAGCATGGAGCGATCCAAGAAAGGGTTGTTGCCCATGTCACATAGGGTCTACTCGCCCAAGGGAATGAGTCCTAAGACAGAGAGGAGGAAAGGGCACAAATGAGTAAAGTCCCTTATGCTTGGCAATCGGGTCTATCATGTATGCCATGTTATGCACAAGACCGATGTCTCGTACCCTCTTAGTATGACTAGTAGGTACCGGTCAATCCAGGTGATGGTCACTGGATTGTTTGTCAAGAATATCCTTAAGTACTTGAGACGTCATTAGGGATATGTTCCTGGTTTTCGGAATGATGATTTAGTATTACGAGGTTACACGGATGCCGCCTCCAAGCGACAAGGATGACTTTAAGTCACAATCTGGATTTGTTTTCACGCTTAACGGCGGAGCAGTGGAGTGGAAGAGTTCCAAGCGCGAGACTACTGCAGATTCTACAACGGAAGCCGAATACATAAGCGACCTCGGAGGCGGCAAAGGAAGCGCTTTGGATGAAGAAGTTCATTCATCGAACTTGGTGTGGTTTCTTCCATTGAAGGTCCAGTGCCTCAGCATCTTGTGATAATAATGGAGCGATATCTCGATCAAAGGAACCAAGGTCTCATCGAAGTCCAAACATGTGCTACGGCGCTATCACTTGATTAGAGATAGTAGATAGAGGAGATGTAAAGATAGAAAAAGTCCACACGGATGATAACATAGGCGATCCGTTAACCAAGGCATTGTCTCAAGCTAAGCATGAGAAACATGTTCACTTGCACGGGCTTAGGCATATGGGTGATTGGCTTTAGGCCAAGTGGGAGATTGTTGGAAAGGTGTCCTAAACCCAATCGGGTCGGACCGGATCCGACCGGTCGGGTCATTTACTGATCTATTTAGTTCATGTAATAACTTTATTATGATTAATAAAAGCACTTATGTTATTATATATTGTTTGTCTTCATATTATTTGTTGTATATATATAGTAACGTCCCTAGTATTGATCTCATGATAGAGAAACCATGATAGTGATCATGGTTGATGAGATCTCTAATCACTATAACAAGGTTGGTACTTAAATGTCTCTAGTCTTACATATTATCAAATGGGACATTGATAGTATAAGTCGGACTAGCACGTATTGGATGTCTTCTATCTTTTAGAAGGTAGGGATAGATCTCGTCTATCGAAGTGTAGGGACACTTGGGTATGTGCGTGGACGTGTATTAGAGAATGCGTCGTTAGACTGACCCACTTACATTAAGTGTCACACTATGTGGCGGTTGTGTAATTATCCTTTTGACCGGAGTCTTCATGGCATCACGGTGTGGATTGTCATGCTTTGACACTATTGAGATTTCTCCTAACCACGGGCGATCATGCGGTAGTGATTGGGTATGATATTGAAGCATCGCGGAGTATACATGATTGGTCGTCCGGGAATCGCGTATCCTATGATTGGGATTGAATATCCGAAATGGCCTTCTTATAAGGAATGTCTAGCTCTCGAGAATCTTTGCAAAGTGGGAGTAAATGTGTTATTCGAGAGAGCATGATATCCAGATTATAAGATACGATCGTCAATGTATTGACACTCGAGATACGATCGTATGGATATTATTATAGCGATAGGATTGTAAGTTACACGATAATCGCTTCACATGAAAGGTAGTAGTCATTGCTTTTGACTCTTCCGATAATTGGGGGTCACGGTGTGTTGCTAGACGCTATCCCGTGATCGTTAGGTATGAAGGGCATTTTGGTAAATTGCACTTTGTGTCTACGACCAACATATTCGGAAGCCTATCGGGTCACACACATATGAACATCGAGTCGGATTAAAATGCGGTTATAGATGATAACCAAATAAGGAAAGTTTATCTCTGTGACTATAAAGGTTATAGTGGTAAATTAATATGGTGGTATTTATTTATTATGAATAAATAAAATACAAGATATTAATTATATACATAAATTAGATTAATTAAAGAATATTCCGAAGCCAATTAATTGGCATATGAAGGGCGCCACTTTTGAGTGTACAAGATACACTTGGATTGTGCACTTTAATTAATAAGATTACCATAATATTAATATGAGATATTAATTGATTTTGAAAAATAGATTTATGGTAATAAGATAATTATAATCAATATAAGATATTGGCAAAATAAATTATAATTAAAGAGATAAATCAATCTAGAAGATTTTCTTTATTTTATTGGAAAAGGTTTTCTTCTCCTCACACTCAATTTGGGCGCCACCTCCTCTATAAAAGGAAGTGGGTGTCAAGCTCTTTTGTACAACACAATTGCAAGAGTTCATAATTCTTGTGTAAAATAGAGAGCTCTCCATAGTGAGTTTGTGAGGAAGAAAAGGTCCGATCTAGCGGCCGGAGTTTTTCCGATAGCAATCAAGGAGGATTCCGGCGAGGGTTCGTGTGGATTAGCGATAGAGGCCGGACGCGTGGGCGGCTTGCGCGATTGAACTACTCTCCGTTGGCGGTCAAAGCGACGATCTTGTAGATCATCTAAGGTATAACCGTCAAACTACTTAACGTGTTTATTGCATTAAACGAAGAACGATCTAGAAAAGGAAATCAAATTTTAAATTCCGCTGCGTTAAACTAGTGATTTCCTAACACTACATAGACTAGAACATATAGGATGTCGAGTTGCATTTTGAAGACAAACAAAGAGGTGTCCGATTTTGCTGTCTGAATCCCCACCTTAGGAGCTGCTGTTTTAATTCTTCAAACCATGCCCTAGGGGCTTGCTTAAGACCATAGAGAGCTTTCTTTAAGTGACATACATACCCTGGTTTGGAGGGGTCTTCAAACCCCTCAGGTTGAGGCATGAACACATCTTCATAGAGGGTGCCATTGAGAAAGGCATTGTTGATATCAATTTGATTGATCTTCCAGTTAAGGGCAACAGCAGCTGCTAAGACAACTCTAATAGTGGCAGCTTTCACAACAGGACTAAAGGTGTCTTCATAATCAAGGCACAGGTCCGAAGAAAGCCTTTGGCAACAAGTCTAGCCTTATGTTTGAGGATGGTGCCATCAGATTAAGTTTGAGTTTGAATATCCATTTGTTGTCTATCAAATGTTGTTGAGGTCTGGGCCGGAACTAGAGTCCGTGGTATGATTCCTTTGAAGTGCTTCAAACTCTTGCTTATGCTTGACTAGCCACTTGAGGTTGAGAGATGGCATCGACACTCTAGTTGGCTCTGTTGGACAAAGTGTGGAGTCTTTGACAGCAAGGTAGGAGTATGTTTTAGGTTTCCGGATACCAGCTTTGCTCCTGGTTTGCATAGGATGAGTAGGTTGAGCTTGAGTAGTTGTAGGTGGTTGTGGAGAAGGTACATGATGGGGGGATGGTATGGTTGAGGAGGTACATGGTGTGCTTGGAACAGGACTAGGAGAGGGTGGTGGTGTATCAGGCACAGCAAACTGGGGTAAATTAGGGACAGTATTCTCAGGTGTGGAATGAGGAGTTGAGGGAGGGGTTGATAGAGGTAGAGCAGATGTCCTCTCTCACATCAATTCTTGTGTGTGTTTGGATGAACTGTATCAATTGCAAAAGTATCAGGAATAGGAAGGGTAGGCAGATTGACATTGGAATAGGAAGAAACAGACTGACTGGGAATGAAGTTAAAAATAGACTTGTATGGGAATTCTTGTTCATTAAATATGACATCCCTAGACACATAAACCCTACCAGATGATTCTAAACACAAGTAGCCTTTATGTGAGGGACTGGTACCTAGAAAAACACACCTCTTGGTGTGAAACTGGAATTTGTGTCTCTGAAAAGGTCTTAAATAAGGATAACAGCTACTCCCAAACACTTTGATTAGACTAAGATCAGGTTTCTTTTGAACAAGCACTCATATAGGATTTGGATTTGAAGCGGTGTATGCAATCTGTTGATGACATAGGCTGCATACTGGAAACTCTCCCACCAATACTTAAGGGGCATATCAGCTTGAGCCAAAAAGGTTAGACCAACTTCAACAAGATGCCTATGTTTTCTTTCTACAGTCCCATTTTGTCCATGAGCATGTGGACAGGAATGTCTAAAAACAACACCTTGTTCCTTCAAGTAAGTGTCAAAGGTCCTAAATTCACCCCCCCAGTCAGATTGCACACACTTAATACTGGTGTTAAATTGTTTTTCTACCAGGGTTTTGAATTGAATGAAGGTTTTAAAAGCATCAGATTTGTGTGTGAGAGGTATATCCGCACAAATTTAGTAAGGTCATCAACAAAGCTTATGTAGTATTGGTATCCATTGGAGGTAGTGTGATGTCTTTGGACCCCAAAGTGCATGTGAACAATGTCAAAAATGTTCTTGGATTCGATTTTAGAATTGGAATAAGGAAGGGCATGAAGTTTACCATATTGACATGCTTCACAGAAATCAAATTTTTCATTAATAGAAACATTACAATCCTTTAAAACAGACTTAAGAACACTGAAGGAAGGATGCCCTAACCTTCTATGCCACAAGTTGGCAACACTATTGCATTCATTAACCTTAGAACTGGACTTAGACTCAGTCTCAGCTAAACAGCTGAACTTATTACAAACAGACACAGACTTAGACTCAGGACTGGTGCTTTTTGTTGGAATAGTGTCCTAAACCCAATCGGGTTGGACCGGATCCGACCGGGTCGGATCATTTATACTATTTCTTTATGTTTATACATATATTAAGATGGCTTTTACTGTTTGTCATATATACATTTTATAAAGAACCAATTATGAATTGTTATATGGTAACGTCCTTAGTATTAAACTGTGGTAGAGAAACCATGATAGGCGATTATGGTTGATGAGATCTCTAATCACTTTAATAAGTTTGATACTTAAATGTCTCTAGGCGATGTACTATTAAACAGGGCATTGATAGTATGAACAAAGCTAGCACGTATTAGATGTCTTCTGTCTTTAAGGCGGGGGATAGATCTCGTCTATCGAAGTGTAGAGACACTTGGGTATGCGTGGGCGTGTATTAGAGAATGCGACGTTAGGCGACCCACTTACACGAGATAAGTGTCACACTATGTGGCGGTTGTGTAATTATCCTTTGACCGAGTCTTCATGGCATCACGGTGTGGATTGTCATGCTTTGACACTATTGAGGTTTCCACAGCCACGGGGCGATCATGCGGTAGTGATTGGGTGTGATCTTTGAAGCATCACGGAGTATACATGATTGGTCGTCCGGGAATCGCGTACCTTCTATCGATGAGGTAAATATCCGAAAGGGCCTTCTTATAAGAAATGTCTCGTTCTCGTGAATCTTTGCAAAGTGGGAGTAAATGAGTTACTTCGAGAGAGCATGATATCCAGATTATAAGATACGGTCGTCAATGTATTGACACTCGAGATACGACCGTATGGATATTATTACAAATGATAGGATTGTAAGTTACACGGTAATCGTTTTCACATGAAAGGTAGTAGTCATTGCATTTGACTCTTCCGATGATTGGGGTCACGGTGTGTTCTTTGACGCTATCCCGTGATCGTTAGGCATGAAGGGCATTTTCAGTAAATTGCACTTTGTGTCTACGGCCAACATATTCGAAGCCTATCGGGTCACACACATATGAACATCTAGCGGATTAAAATGTGGTTATAGATGATAACCAAATAAGGAAAGTTTATCTCGAGACTATAAAGGTTATAGTGGTAAATTAATATGGTGGTATTTATTTATTATGAATAAATTAAATACAAGATATTAATTATATTAATTAAAGAATATTCCTGCCAATTAATGGCTAAAGGGCGCACATATTATTGTGTATAAGATACACTTGGATTGTGCAATTTAATTAATGGTATTACCAAATATTAATATTAGATATTAATGTATTATAAAATATATAGTGCTTGTGTGTGCGTGTGTGTTTAATGCATGCATGCGCATGATGACTAATATATATATATATATTAATAGATTTATTTGTGTATTATATATGTGATATATACACACATGTAAAATTGATTTATGGTAATATAAAGATAGTCAATATTAGATATTGACAAAATCTTGGAATATTCAATATAAGATATTGACAAAATCCTAGATTTATTTAATATGAGATATTAAATTAAATGAGATAAATCAATCAATTATATTTTCCTTATTTTATTGGGAAAAAGTTTTCTTCTCCTCCAACCTACATGAGGCGCCACTTTTCTTATATAAAGGAAGTGGGTGTCAAGCTCTTTTGTACATCACAATTCCAAGAGCTAATAGTTCTTGTGTAAAATAGAAAGCGTCCTATGTAGAGTTGGAGAGAGGGAAAAGGCCGGTCTAAGCAACCGGAGTTTTCCAATAGCAATCCATGATGGGATTCCGCGGTCATTCGTGTGGACTAAATGGTAGAGGCCGAACACTTGGCGGCTCTATGCAGAACTACTCTCCTGGGCGGTCAAAGCGTCGATCTTTTAGGTCAACCAAGGTAACCACCGTCTACTAACTCGTTTGTTTATTGCTTAAACGGTCGATCTTGGGTCGATAGGAAATAAATTTTTGAATTCATTGCGTTCCGCGTATTTCCTTCTTACAAAGTGGTATCGAGCGAGCTTGAGCTTAAGCAATAAGCATGTTATTATGCGTAGTTAATTTTATCGTTTAAATCACGTAATTAAAAGATGAAAGATTTTTGATTTGCAAAATTGATACATGAAAAGAAAAAAAAAAAAAATCGGGTGGTGCTCGGCCGATCGGCGGCGGCACCACCACCGCGCGACGGTCAAGGGCGGCGGCGGCAGAGAAGGCAACTCGCCGCCGGTAGTCGGTTGACCGGTCAATGCCGGGCGGATCTCCAAATTTTTGTTTTGTATTTTGTGATTCAATATGGTTCATAGTTGTGATTAAAATCTCCTTTGTTTAGTTGTGTCGTGTGGCTAACCAATGGTTCAAAATAGTTTGGCCATTGGGATGCCACATGACATTAAATGATAATGGCCTTTCCAAACTTTGTTTGGAATAAGCTGTTTTCCAAATATTTGATTTGGGAAAAGCTTAGCTGAGCCACTTCCAAAATTTTGATTTTGGAAAGTGGCTGTGCGCTAAACAAAATTATTTGGCCTTTCCAAATATTTGATTTGGAATAGCTGGCCTTTCCAAATATTTGATTTGGAATAGGCTTAGCTTTGCTGCTTCTCAAAAAATTTGATTTTGGAAAGTGGCTGCTGAGACTAAAATAATTTGGCCTTTCCAAATATTTGATTTGGAATAGCGCAAAGCCTTCCAAATATTTGATTTGTAAAAGCTTAGCTGCCACTTCCAAAATTTTGATTTTGGAAAGTGGCGAAGCTTAAGCTCAAATTTATTTAGAAACCAAAGCGTCCCTTTTGATTACGAATCAAAAGGAAAGAAACAAAAGAGAAATAATTTTAATTTTGATTTATTTTGGAATAGTTCTAATTAATTAAAATTAAAATTAAAATCGGTTTAAAATTAATCGTTAATTTTATTTTGATTAAAATCATTTAATTAATTAAATGTTAATTACTTAATTGATTGGATAAAATTATTTAATAGATTAAATGTTAATTGATTAATTAAGACGCAAGTAGTTAAATTTTAATTTTATCTTTTTCATAAGATTTTATTGTATGGATTAGATATAGTAGATATAATATGATTATATGGACCCATTGATCGTGGACTCGACCGATAGGATAGATGTGAATGATTTAAATTTTCTGTTGGTTTAAAAATTGTCCTGCAAACCACATGAAGAACGTGACCTAGTTTATTTTCTCGCATTTGTCCCATTCCGTTAGCTCCCCACGCACGGCGGGTGTATTTATTTTATTAGATAGAATTAAATGTAACAAGAATGGAGCGGAAGATGAAGACCAAAGAAAGACGAAAATAAAGATCCCATTGGAGAATGGAGCATTAAAGATCCTATTAGGCGGTTGCAGCCTACCTCCTGATTGTGACCAGCGGTTTAAATCGATTTGTATTCAAACCGCACTCTAGGAAAAGTCCATGATCATACCGGTTACTTTACGCATTTATTTATTTTGTGCTTGTATTTATTTTATATGATACGATAGATGCATGACTAGGCACGCGATCTAGATAAATGTGTAGGATGTATGTCTATAGAGATAGATATATTTGATGAGACCGTAATTAAATTAATTAAGAGAATTAATTCAAATTAATTAAGTGAATTAATTTAAAATTACTCCCACAACAAAAATCGAGTTATAATATGTCTCCCAATATTATAGTGACGGTGAAGAGCCACTTGTTCGGATCCAACTGATCGGCCCACGCCGGGAGTTGACCTACCACGGGTATATCGTCATTATCGAGATATGATCGTTATGAGATCTCATGAATACTTGGGTTACGACTCGACTAAGAATCTTGCGGTGATTGGCCCACGTCGGGACCGTCGATTTTAGAGACATAAGGTTGACTATCACATAGGCGATGTGAATTGTCAAAGAGTTGACTAGTCAAACCACCGAAGTCGCGTTAGACGCGATTGGTAAGTAAGTACCTACCCATCGAAATTGACCCGGTCGATCGGCCCACGTCGGGGATCGAGTCAACTAGATAGGATTTCACCACTAAAGAATTTTTAATTCTTGAAAGTCAATTGGGAGTAGTTGATTAGTGGGAGCAAAATCATAATCCCAAAGACCATATTTGATTTTGCGTGTATAGACAACAACACTCTTTTATCTTCATTTTTAAGTTGTAGTTTTAGCAAACTTTTATATTTATGTTTTTCTCGATTAGTAAAACCAAATTATGACTTGCTTTGAGAAGCGTTCTCAAGAATGATTAAGTAATTTTAATCCTTTTAAAATAAGCAATGACATGAGCAATCCCGTTATAGTAGTTAGAGACAAGGAGACTACATATTTGATGGAGTACTCAAGACTTTAATTATTAATGAAAGCGAAGCTCATGATATGATTAAATCATTTGAAATTAGTTTCAACGAATTAGTCACGATCCAAGATGATCATTCATCATACGATGACAATTAATTCAAACGTTGAATAAGAATGACCAGATCTAATTTGGAAAGGTTGTTTTCAAAATTGTAAGATTTAAGTATCGACTTAATTCTATCATTGCTTAAAGGTTAATTAAATAGTTAATGTTTTAAATACGATTTAAAAGGTTAAATAAACTATTTAATAAACTTTAGATTTTCTTTATGAAAGGAAATCAAAGACATAGCTCTTGTGATCTTTCTTAAGTCTTATGAAGACTACACTAAGAAACATTTACAAGTGCTTGAAGGATTAAAATGAAAGTTAGGGCATGTACTTAAATTGAGAACTTATTGAAGTTTCTATTATAGGCAAGTAAGTTGAGATAAATCTATCTAAGTTCAAGTCAACTCTTAGATATATGATATCTTGCGAGTATGATTAAATTAGAAAGATTAAATACAGATATAGAAGGTGAAGCAAACGTTGTGACACTTTCTGGATCTAGTAAACTGATAAGGGAACTAAATAAATGTTATTATGTTCCGGTTCTTATGAAGGACACAAGTTCAGTTATTTGTTAGGATTTAGTAGACACATTCAATTGTAAAGAATAAATGTTATTCCGATAAAGTTGGAAGGTCACTGAATCTAACATACTAGATTGATGTCACTATATAGATGATATATGTGATGGGATCTCAACTAAATATTTGTATGGCTGTTATCCTTGATATTTGTGGTTGTTCTAGACACAGTCTCTCTGGAAGAGAAGCGTGTAATTAAACGTCATTCTGATAATGTTGAACCATATGATTATGAATCATGTGGGTTAAACGCATCTTATCCAAAGAGGACTAAAATACCCTTTTATGAAAAGGTTATAAATTCTAGAAAAATTGTCTAAAGTCTAAACATACCGACGTTTGTTGGCTTATGACAATTAATGCCACAAATAATTGTTTGTTAATCTCTATGACTATTTTTAGTAAAGTGAAAAATTCGGAAGCCCGAAAAGTTCGAGCTAGTACGAATATGAGATTGATGAGCTACTTAGGAATTAATCTTCAATTGGATTGAAGTAATTAATACTGAAGGGTGTTTGAAGTCGTGCGAAAGGAATAAGATTCTTCCTTGAAGGATACCATCTTTGGGATACGCAATTAGATTGTGTTCCCAAAATGGAAATAACACTTTATATGATAAAGGTGTGGCGCAAGCCATCGCGAAATATCCCTTACCCGCTTCGGGATAGTGCCTTATACTTAACCGAGTTCCAAAGAATAAAGGTTGAATAAATTCCATATTAGATATGGAAGAGGATAATGTCAAATCTGTCTTAACCGATGATTTGAAGTTGTCATAAGCAAAGTCGAAAAGGCTTGGAGCCTAGTATGACATATGCAACTTTGTGGAATATCTCAAGCAAATCGCTAGATATTATTTACTGGTCCGCGGAGCAAAAGGTGTTTGTCTCCAAACATGCTTTGTCTTACAGAGAAGTGTTTCCTCCAAAAGAAACAGTGGGAGTGAATCGAGATCTCAAAACAGTTTGAGATCCACAAAGATATATTCAACCATAGGAACGTGAGCGGGACGCCATATAGCGATGAGGTGTAGATCACCGCTCGGGCACACAAAAGTTACGTAAGTCCGTGGATGACCTTAAGCTTTGAAAAGAATTTCTTTGGTATGTTCATCTTGAAGAATGAATATCTCACGACTTATGAAAGAATGTTTGAGAGGAAATATTGAGAGATATGGCTAGGAGCCATAATATCTGAATTAGATTCCATCAGTGACAACCAGGTTGTGAACCTAGTCTGTCTTACCTAAGAGGAGTGTCCCTGAAAGGCTGACATGGATAGTAATATGATTACCATAAGGCTATAGTGGATGGGCCGGGAAGGGTATGAGGTGTAAACCTTGTAATTGTCTTTATCTTTGCCGGTGAGCCCGGGCTCTATTCGAGACTAAGCTTGTTGTAACCCATTATCATGACTATATGATAGTGTTGAAGACGTTAGGCGTAAAGCTCGATGTTCATAGACAATAACATGACACGTAAGTCCACGAGATCCATTTATGGACTCATACAAGTTTCTCTAGACAATTTCTTTGTTTGATAATCAAAGGAGTTTGATTTAGTCAAAAGAAGGATATGCCCATGTGCATGATGGATAGTGGGAGTGTGTTGCGATTTTCGAGTAAGGTATTGGATATCTCTCTCATGAATCATCTCCCCATGTCACAGTCAATTAATGTTTGGTAGTTCAAGGTCTTTACGAAAGAACTTGGATTAGCAGTTCTTAATTTTAGAAATAAGAATCTATAGCGATAGATTTAACTGCTGTTAAATTATAGTTTACCTATATAGATGTGATGCTAAAAGAAGTTTAGCATAGATCGCGAGATCTGTCTATGTTAGGACATTGGTCCTAAAGATAAGGTGAAAGATGATGCTTATGGAAGGTTTCCTTCGCTACTGCGATAGGAACCATCATAAAGGAAATGCCGGATGTTCATAGTTCATGAACTGTCATGAGCAAGTATGAAAGTAAATCTGGTGAATGTCGAGAATATCCTTAAACAAGTTAAGGACGATTTCCTAGTTTATTGAAGCTTGGAGTTAGATAAATATAGTTAAACAGACGTATATCCTGAGTCTTACGAGGCGCGAGTGGGAGCTACTGATGCAGGTTTGCGATCACTTTGAATAAGTGATACGTTGAGAGTGGAAATGTTCTAGCCTATGGGTCACTTGTAAGTTCTACAAGTAGGCCAAAACACAGTAGTGCCTTAGAGCTAGCGGCGAGGAGAGCGATACATGGATCTAGAAGGTTCATTCTTGAACCTTGTACGGTTCTTCCACCTTTTACATATAGTTGATATAGTAAGTGGATTTATTGCTTGAAGCAAGGACCAGGGTCTCGTCAGAGATTCGTGTGTGTGTTGAGGCGGTTCCTTTGACTTGGTCATTTGGAACGTGATATGAAGATAGTCTGAGTCCCCACGGATAGCGATCCGTTTATGGCTAGGGCTAGTTGCGAGTATTGCATTAGATTCTTGTGTCTCAACTTGGTCTTGTGTGTGCGAGTGATTGGTCTTAGGCCAAGTGGGAGATTGTTGGAATAGTGTCCTAAACCCAATCGGGTTGGACCGGATCCGACCGGGTCGGATCATTTATACTATTTCTTTATGTTTATACATATATTAAGATGGCTTTTCTGTTGTCATATATCTGTTCTTATAAAGAACCAATTATGAATTGTTATATGGTAACGTCCTTAGTATTAAACTGTGGTAGAGAAACCATGATAGGCGATTATGGTTGATGAGATCTCTAATCACTTTAATAAGTTTGATACTTAAATGTCTCTAGGCTGATGTACTATTAAACAGGGCATTGATAGTATGAACAGGCTAGCACGTATTAGATGTCTTCTGTCTTTAAGGGCAGGGATAGATCTCGTCTATCGAAGTGTAGAGACACTTGGACTGTACGTGGACGTGTATTAGAGAATGCGTACGTTAGACTGACCCACTTACACGGATAAGTGTCACACTATGTGGCGGTTGTGTAATTATCCTTTTGACCGGAGTCTTCATGGCATCACGGTGTGGATTGTCATGCTTTGACACTATTGAGGTTTCCCCTAGCCACGGGGCGATCATGCGGTAGTGATTGGGTGTGATACTGAAGCATGCGGAGTATACATGATTGGTCGTCCGGGAATCGCGTACCCTATCAGTAGGGGTAAATATCCGAAAGGGCCTTCTTATAAGGAATGTCTCGTTCTCGTGAATCTTTGCAAAGTGGGAGTAAATGAGTTACTTCGAGAGAGCATGATATCCAGATTATAAGATACGGTCGTCAATGTATTGACACTCGAGATACGACCGTATGGATATTATTACAGCGATAGGATTGTAAGTTACACGGTAACTGTTTCACATGAAAGGTAGTAGTCATTGCATTTGACTCTTCCGATGATTGGGGGTCACGGTGTGTTGCTAGACGCTATCCCGTGATCGTTAGGCATGAAGGGCATTTTCGTAAATTGCACTTTGTGTCTACGGCCAACATATTCGGAAGCCTATCGGGTCACACACATATGAACATCTAGCCGGATTAAAATGTGGTTATAGATGATAACCAAATAAGGAAAGTTTATCTCGAGACTATAAAGGTTATAGTGGTAAATTAATATGGTGGTATTTATTTATTATGAATAAATTAAATACAAGATATTAATTATATTAATTAAAGAATATTCCGGAAGCCAATTAATGGCTAAAGGGGCGCACATATTATTGTGTATAAGATACACTTGGATTGTGCAATTTAATTAATGGTATTACCAAATATTAATATTAGATATTAATGTATTATAAAATATATAGTGCTTGTGTGTGCGTGTGTGCTTAATGCATGCATGCGCATGATGACTAATATATATATATATATTAATAGATTTATTTGTGTATTATATATGTGATATATACACATGTGTAAATTGATTTATGGTAATATAAAGATAGTCAATATTAGATATTGACAAAATCTTGGAATATTCAATATAAGATATTGACAAAATCCTAGATTTATTTAATATGAGATATTAAATTAAATGAGATAAATCAATCAATTATATTTTCCTTATTTTATTGGGAAAAAGTTTTCTTCTCCTCCAACCTACATGAGGCGCCACTTTTCTTATATAAAGGAAGTGGGTGTCAAGCTCTTTTGTACATCACAATTCCAAGAGCTAATAGTTCTTGTGTAAAATAGAGAGCATCCTATAGAGAGTTGGAGAGAGGGGAAAAAGGCCGGTCTAGCAACCGGAGTTTTCCAATAGCAATCCATGATGGGATTCCGCGGGTCGTTTCGTGTGGACTAGCGGTAGAGGCCGAACACTTGGGCGGCTCTATGCAGAACTACTCTCCTTAGACGGTCAAAGCGTCGATCTTTTAGATCAACCAAGGTAACCACCGTCTACTAACTCGTTTGTTTATTGCTTAAACGAAGTCGATCTTGGGTCGATAGAAATAAATTTTTGAATTCATTGCGTTCGCGTGAATTTCCTTACACTTTTGGAGTGAAGAGAGCTTTTAGTCATGGAGTTGGGATGATTCAATTGATCTGATCCATCCTTAAGTGAGCCTTCCAAAGAGGGATCCTCTGTAGTTTTGTCCTTCACAACACAAAAATCAGCATGAAATTCCATAAAAACATCATTATCATGGGTTAACTTTGAAACACTCAACAAGTTTTTTGCAATAAGAGGAACATGTAAAATGTGATTCAGTTTTAACTTGGCAGAGTTAGTAGGAAGGGTTGAATAACCTATGTTTTTGATTGCCAAGGACTCACCATTGCCAACAGTCAGATTGTCTGATCCATCATATCCCTGGCTCAGTTGCAGGCTGTTAAAATCTGCAGTAATATGGTTGGTGGCTCCACTATCAGCATACCAGCTAGCATCAGAAACACTTTCAGGGGAAGCAAAGTAGGCAGAAGGATTGCTATTGAAGTTCTGAGAGCTATTTGGCCTTGGATTGTTGGAACTCCCATAATTTGAGTTGTACCTGTAGTAGCAATCCACAGCAATGTGTCCAACCTTGTTGCAGACTTGACACACTGGCCTAGGGCCCCATTGTTGTTACCCTGGTTTCCTCCTCCTCTGTTATTGCCTTGAGGGCCACCCCTGTTGTTTCTTCCTCTACCTCGGCCACCCCTGTAGCCTCTACCTCTATTAGCATCAGGCGAGGAAGCTCTGGACTGAGGTCTGAAATTGCCTCTCCCAGTAGCAAGATTTGCAGAAGGGTTGTTCAACTCCAAACCCTGAGATGGATTAAACCGGGCAATCAATCTTTCATGAATGATGAGCTGAGATTGCACCTCTTGCCAGGTGAGTGTTCCAATTCGAGAAGTTATATTGACGATTGCAGACTCGTAATCCTTGCCCAGACCTCCAAGAGTTGCAAGTATGAGTTCAGCCTTGGTAATGGGGTAGCCAGCAGCAGTGAGTCCATCGGAGTATGACTTCATCAAGGCTAGGTAATCAGTCATGGATTTCGTCCCTTTCTCAGTTTTGGTGAGTGCTTCTTTGTATTCCAGCATCCGGGCTTCCGATCTGTTGTTGAAGAGGACCTCCAAGGTGTGCCAGACTTCATAAGATGAAGAAACACCAACAAGTTCACCAAGAACTGGTTCAGTCATTGAGCTCATGAGCCATCCCATGAGGAGTTGGTCAGTGGTGACCCAGGTATCATACGCCGGATTTGGAACCTCACCACTGTGAGTGACTCAAAATGAGGAAGCATAGGAGCGGGAGGAGGATTCACACTGTTATGAAGCTTTCAGGCGATGACCTCTTACAATGGGCAGGATGATGGATCTCCAGAGAAGATAGTTAGATCTATCAAGTTTTACTGTGCAAGTCTGATTTAGACTTCCACCCAGAAAAGTGTTGGTCGGAGGTGCACTGAAAGAAGGTGAAATGGCCGGAGTGGAGCTCAAAATGGAGGGAATTGGTGGTAGAGAGGAGTAGGTCGGAGGTAGAGTGGAATAAAGGTGTGGAGTGGTCGTTCGGAACGATGTTGGAAGAACAGATCCATAGTTGGAGAAGCTGCCAAAGGGGATCGTGGTAGTAACAGCAGGAGCTGGTATAGAGGGAGCAATCGAAGTCATTGTGGTACCAGGAATGGAGGAAGCTGCTGCTGGAGCTGATAGTGGCGGTGTAGTGACCACCGTGGGCGGCGGAGCTGTGGTCTCAGCCATTGAAAGGCTCTGATACCAAGTTAGAAAATATGTATCATAAAGGATAAGATTTCATTTCTTGAAAATCACCCAGCCTGCATTACAGTATTTATACATACTACAAATAGGACACCTCAGCACTAGTTTGTTACACAGAATCTAACACAAGATTTGTGTACAGCCACTGCAGTACAAATACACAGATAAAGACTATAATGCCCTCAGTCAATATCACTACATTTTAACTCACACCACAATTACATGGGGCTTTGTCCTTCATAAAAATGTTTAATCCCTCATGTTATAAACGGGCTCGAGACGTTCGCTTAATTAGCTTGGATGCTTGAACTTGAAGTTTGATTTAATCTTTTTATTCCTTTCTTTGGTCATGTAAATTTATACATTGTGACACACTTTGCTAATAACCTTAAAAAAATGTGAATGCTCGAATGCATGTGGATCATTATAGCAGGATACAAGCAGGGGCGGACCCAGCCTTATAGGGGTGGGGTGCATGGGCCCTTTCCTCAATTCCTGGACGAAGCTTCTTAATATCACCCTCTAGTAATATTAAAGTTGTGTATGTATATTATTACAGACAATATCTAGTGTAAATATCTATTTAACTCAATTGGTTAGTACCTTTATTGCCTATCCTTTAGGTCACAGGTTTGAATCTTGGTTTTTGAGTTATTTTTCCACCTTTTTTTTATCTTGGTTTTTGAGTTATTTTTCCAACTTTTTTTTTTTTTTTTTTTTAGCGCTCTACCTAAAATTTCCTGGGTCGCATGGCTGAATCTGGCCCACTTAATATGGGAGAATTCACTTGTTTTGGTATAAATTGAGCGCTTGTTTGGGAACATGATTAAGCCTACAAGAACCGTTGGAAATTAGAATTTTTTTTCTTTGTATTTTGGAATTCGGGAACGAGAAATAGAATTTTTATTATATTGAGACGGATATTTTTATTTTTTAGGGTTTGGGCGGGGATTGTTATTGTATTTGAAACAGGGGCGGTTACTCAAGTAAGGAAATGAGCCACCCGACCCGCTAAAAAAAAATATTACAGTGAAATTATTTTTAGCTACATATTTATATATTATAAGATGAATCTATCTACGTGGCGATGATCTGGGCCACACAATTTCCACACACTACCCCCATATTCCACCTCGAGAAATTATGTGGTGGAGATCCTCGCCACGTATAGCATTCTCTGGGAGCTCTCTACATGAAACGACCATTCACATATGGGCCAATTTGTAAACAATTTTTTTTTTCCCGAATGCCGTACACAAATATTTAACCTTTAAATACTAGAAAGTACAATATTTTGCATCAAACAAAAACAAAATTTTTAAAAAAAAGTAGGCAGGTAGTACAGTCGCCTTGAATATAATCTCTTTTCCTTTTTCCACACTTTGAAAAAGTTGCTTTCAGACCACCAAGGCAAAAAGATGTTTTCTCTACTTTTGCATCTGATAGTACTTTGCAGCTGTTGCTAATGCTAAGGACAATTATTAACGAAAATCTTTTTTCCTGCTGAAGGAAAAAAATTGTACTTTTACAATGTAGATTTAGGAATTAATGACTTAGAAAATATCCAAGAGCACTTGTATTACATATCGTAAATCATATAAAAACGTTATTTCAGGGATTATAATAGAAAAATAACACTGCATCAGATACATTATGATATTACGGTATATATATTGTATTTTTTTTTTTCTAGAAATGATAATTTGAACATTATATGTAACACTAGAAATACTTATCACGATATTATGGTATATATATTGTATTTTTTTCTTTCTAGAAAGAGTAGTTTGGGCATTATATGGAACCCTAAAAAATAGCCATATATTTACATTGATGAATTGTGAATGATATATAAAAACATAAATTTTACTGTCCAAAACTTATTATGGTAGCAAAGCCAGATTTTTTAAGAATTTTCCGTCGAATTTCCCGGAGTCTTATCGTCAGCCTGATCTCGAAAAACCATGGGCTCATCCCACAGTCTCTCCTCCTGCACTATGGTTTGGTATGCCCAATCAAGGGCGCAAAGAGGATCCCTCGTCAACAACTGCGATCGAACCGCCGCACACGCCGGATCAAGCCCCACTGCCATTGTTGGCACCTTTGTTCAAAGCAGTAGTACAGTGTGTGTTTTCAATAATTTTTTAAATTTTAGAAAACTATTAATCTGATACCACGATAAGTTTTGGACAGTAAAATTTCTGTTTTCTATATCATTCACAATTCACTAAGGGTGGCATCGGGTCGGGACCCGACCTGTAAACCTCCTACCCGAAACTTGTCCCGACAAGATTCGGGATTCAATTTTTCTTCCCGAACCCGTACCCGATAAGCGTCGGGTCCCAACACTCAGGATATCCGAATGTTTGGAATCCCGTCCGGGTCGAGAATGAATGTCCCAACATATGATGCTAAAAATATTCATGTTAATATAAAAAAATGACAACAATTATTTAATCAAAACAATAGTTCAAAAGGTGGGGCGGAGAAATGAGTTAACGAATAGAGTCGACGCCGGTGGTGGCTTTTGTGAGGAAGAACACTCTGGAATATTAGAGAAGCGAGAAAGAGTGCAGAGAAATTGAGATACGATGGAAGCATAGAGTGTGGTATGTTTATGTTTTAGTATTTAGGGATGTGTTTATGTATATATATATGCATATGTATACGCGCATGTGTGTGTGTATATATATATATATATACACATATATGTATGTATTCAGGTCAGGATCGGGAACCCGACGGGATTGAGTTTTATACCCGATCCCGTTCCCGTATTTTTCGGGTCGAAAAAAATCACGAAATTTCGGGATTGGAATTTTTCGGGACGGGACCGGGATGGGATTCGGGACGGGTCGGGATTTTCGGGAAATTTACCACCCCTACAATTCACAGTAGTATAAATGTATAATTATTTCTAGGGTTACATATAATATCTAAACTACCTTTTCTAGAAAAAAAAAATACAATATATATACTGTAATACTCTATCTTTTACCGTAAAATAAAGATTTTGTAAATTTTCTTTTACATCTACCGCGTTCATCTACATTCTATAATTTTTCCTTTATATCTAGGCGTTATGTAAAACAGAGAGTCTGATGCGTTTCATCTTGAATTGATATTCTATACAAACACACACACACACACAGAGGCACATATATATATATATATATATATATATATATATATATATATATATATATATATATATATATATATATATATATATATATATATATATATTAAAACTATACAATAGAGAATTCATTAATAATATCTAATACGAGTGTTCTAACGTATTATGGTTTAAAAGAGGATTGACAATGTCCGGTTCACCGTTTTTTTTCATTCATAACACCAAATTATTTTATATGGTTTTCAAATTTTCAAATAAATCTGAAACGGTTCTTAGGCTAAAACCATTGTTCAGTCTGGTTTAGTTCGATTTGGTTCCTGTTTTTCACGGTTTCATTAACACCTAGAGTTATTTATTGGAAATCAGAACTTATCTAGGTATAGTATATGGTAATATATGCGATAAATCGATACTATTATATGAATGAAGCCAAAAAGATTAACAAATTATTTGTATTGAACTAATATATAACCATGCCAAAATAAGAACCCAATACTAATCAACCCCTAACCATCATTTAAAACAACCAACAAAACTTTCTAGTCAGGCCACAAACAAGATAATAAAAAATCGTTAACATTTCAATTTACCAATTAAGATAAAACCTTTACACATTATTAATATTGATCTATCACCTACGACATAAATTACTTAGATAAATCATAACATACTCAAGACAAAATTTGAGTGAGATCATAAGAGAAAAATGATGAGCGTAGCATTTTTCATATGTGGATGAAAGAGAGATGAACTATAAGTAGTTTCAGGAAAACAATGATGAGTTGTCTCAAATATCGGTATCCAAGAAGCAGAAAGAGAATATGGTGGGATTTGTAATATCAATTGATTTGTGTATCAATGTGTTATATATTTAAAAGATCAAAATATTAAAAATGAATGCGTGGAAGGATTAAAAAAACCAAATATTTAGGATATGAAATGAATGATTAATCAGTAATATATTTCAACTAAGAAATATAACTAGGTTGAGTTGGAGCGAATTAAGCCCGAATGATAATTTATAGGAAAAATTAGGTAAAAGTCCCTTTTTTCCCCCTTAATAAAGCATTAATCCTGATTCAAATTATTAGTTGCAATAAGGACAATAATTTTCCGTTCGGACTAAAATACCCCCATTACACAATTCTTCTCACGCTGTAATTGATTCAAATCGACGCTTTATTCGGCTCGGACTTTTGTTTGCTTTTTATCAAGCAGCCATTGGAGAGCACTGCATATTATGCTTAATGTTTTGCCTGTCCCTGCAATTTACAACTCAATCCAATTTGCAAAAACTACATCGAAGGAAAGACAATAAAAGAAAAATAAGTCGTTAATTATTTACTCCGGCAATGCTCGGCGAAGTTCCAAACTGCTCGTGATTAGTAGTGGAGCTTATCTTTGATTCATCAAGCGAGGAAGAAGAAGATTTACGACGGAGGAGGAGGAAGAAGAGGCCGGATTGAAGATATTTTTGCGGTCGGAATACTCAAGAGATTAATCACCGATTTTGGACAAGACCGCCTCGATCAAAGGTTAATTATTCCGTAAGAAGAAAGCAAAACCAGAGGCTTAGCAAAGCTAGGAGAAATCGCTAAATGGTGTCTGAGTGAATATCACGGAATCGAAAGAGAGTAACAACTCCCAAAATTGGGGATGTTTTATGTCTGGCTTTGAAACAGTAAAAACAGTCATTTTGAATCCACCATTATTTCAATAATACTATTTTGCATGGAAATATGATCATCAAAGTAAAGAAAGTTGCTTTGTCAAAACGGTGAATTCAACACGAATTGTAGTAAATATCAAAATATATATGTGTCTGCCGGATTTGATTCTTGAATTGTATTATTAATGTAGATTGGGATGAGAATAACAGATCCTACATACTCTTTTTCTTGAGTGTCATACATAGTGTGATTTTATTTATACAAAACAAAAAGTGTTACAAGCACACAATTTAAAACACATCAATCACAAAGCGTAACAAAAGAAGGAGGAGGAAAAGCAGCTTAAAAGTGATTGGCCACCTCGAGAAGACATCGACAGAGTTCAAGTGGATTTGAAAGCATGGCATTATGATCTGAGTTATTGATCTCTTTAACGTGTTATACGCCGATGTTTTCTACTAACCAACGTTGGAAGGCCAAGGGAACAGCTTTGTCTTCATTAATGACGATATAAACACGCTTAATGGAACCATAACCTGCATTTGAGAATGGTTTTGCCTTTGACAACTCTTTTGGAAACAATGACATTGGCCTTACCATCCTTTCTACTAGTTCAATATCCTGTGAATTTCAGTCATATAATTGGTTGGGCTTCTTAAAACCACTTGAGTATTCCTAGTTCTTACATTGAGTGCATATAAGTATATGTTGAAAATACATACATTTGATGTACCTTTTCGTTATAAGGTATTAAGGTGTGTAGGGGGGAGGGATACCTCCTTAGTGTTAGTAGAATTATGAGTACATATAAGAATGATCAAGTTGAAATAAGTGGATTATCAATGAGATTTTGAAGCGACTGAGGTTTTCAAAATATATACCATGTTTGCATTTCAGCTTGGAGTTGGAAAGTTGAGCAATGTGGTTGTAAATAAGTGACCCGAGGTTTAGAACAAGTTTTGGGCCTGAAGTTTAGAACAAGTTTTCCATGTTTGATATTCAAATCGATGTCGATGTCGATGTCGATGTCGATGCTCGATGCTCGAAACAATAACAAGATGTCGATGATCGTGATCGGTAATTTGCCTTATATGAGCCAGATATGTGTGCCTTGAAGTAGTCACTTGAATTAAGACTTAAATGATACTGATTATCTGCCTTGAAGTAGTCTCCTTATTTTACTAGTTGCATATTTTGTTCCATTTCTTTTTTGGGGCTTTAGTTTCTGCCATTTTTGCTATTTTCTGCTATTATGGGTGTTGATTTGAGGGGGGGAAATGTACAAAGTTTGAGGTATTACTTTTCAGCTATATTTGCTGTTGAATTCTGTTGTTGTTGGTGTTAATTTGAGTGGAATATGTAAAGATTGGAGCTTTATTCTTCTGCCATTGTTGCTGTTTTTTTGGACTGTTCTTTCTTCCATTATGGTTTGCCATTTTTTATGTTTATTTGGGCCTCAATGTCTGCCAATTATTGCTGATAATTTAAGAGAGATATGCAAAGATTGGAGCTTTACTTCACTGCAAATATGAGGAAAATATGCAAGAAGCATTTTGTTGAAGGGTTTTTTTTGCCTTATATGAGCCTTATATGAGCCAGATATGATATTGTGTCCCTTGAATTAAGCCTTAAATGAGCCAGATATGTGTGCCTTGAAGTAGTCACTTGAATTAAGCCTTAAATGATACTGATTACCTCATATGCAAACAAGCATCGACAATCGATGTCGATACTTGCTCATTCGATATCGATCATCGATCTCATTACTCGACGATCATCGATACTATTATCATTCATCGACATCGTGTTAAGTGTAAATGCTGCGATTAAACACCACACCTTAATTAAGTTAATCTATGCTATTCCTTTTATCAATCAAAACCACATAAACTTGACATAGGCTTAATAGTTAATCACTTGAATTAAGCCTTAAATGAGCCAGCTATGTGTGCCTTGAAGTAGTCACTTGAATTAAGCTTTAAATGAGCCTCGACATCATATCATATCGACATCGACATCTTGTGTTAATGTAAATCTTTGCGATTAAATTCGGCTTTCAAATACTACGTCAAAAGGTATCAAACGCGTCTCAAAATGAAGATAAAAAATATGAATTTTGGTGAAACAATTTTGATGATCGGTGTTACAAATCAAAAGTTACGATTATAAGAAAAAGCGCTCAGATTAATTAATACAAATTTTTTTCGTCTTTCAAAATATACGCTCGGAAGGGTATCGTATTTGGGCTCAAATTGAAGAGCAAACAAAACATGAATTTTGGTGAAAAAAATTCGATGAACGGAGTTATAAATCAAAAGTTACGAGTGTTTGAAAAAAAAAAAAAAAAATATAAACAAAATTTCAATAAAATATCATATATGCAAACAATACCACTTTGTTTACGCGACTCATTCATAAAGGTAATTTTGTCCGTCTAAAATTGTTTGTCGTTTTTGCAACTAAAAAATATGTGTGTCTATTTATTCATTTTATCTTAAGAAAAAAAGACTTTTTTCTTTTATCTCTAATTTATATTATTAATAGAAGTAGGTATCAAGTCTGATCTGATTTCAAACAAGTAGTTTTAGTTAAATGATAATTGATTGACAAACTGCCGTTTATACTTTCCGGTTTTGTTCGTTTTGGTCTGAACGATTGGCTTGATTCCGGATTTTTGTTCACCCCTAGCAATCAGCAGTAATTGTACCATATGAGATGATATATCCTAATTCACAACAACCCTTTCGAATTCCATAGGAATTAGCCGAAGAAGATTGAATTTTTTTTATCCCATAACTTTTGTATATAGGTCGTATCAAACTGAAATATACTATCTCATTCAATTCCTTTTTTTTTTTTTTTCATGGAGTAGAGGTATGTATGGTGAATCATAATAAAATAAATTATTATAATACATTACACCGGATATATTTTTTTGGACCATATAATCTTTCGAAGAGGATTATGACATATATAACCATGGGCGGCTGCACCTTGTGAGATCATGGGGCAGTCGAGTCGCTGAAAAAATAACGACTTATATACGCATTTATATATATATTTATTTGATTCGTTAATTTTATGTATCGATCTATTATTTAAGGTTATTGACCATAATGAAATTTCCAAAACAGGATGCATCCGTCCAAATTCAAAAGACAAACATGGGTGACAAATTCCTGACCCGTATCCTAAATTTCATACAACGCCCCATTGTATATAACTCTCGTAAGTTGTGATGATCAGAACGCCCGCACTGTGTTTGGTAGCGTTAAATGAGTCATAAATAGTCCGGCCAATCGCTTGGGCCGACGCCCGCTTAATGTAAAAAGGCTAACCTTAAATGACAAGCATTTATGTCTCACATTTATATGGGGGTGAAGCGTTCTACTACTTACCGATGTGGGACTTTATATTCTCCCCTATAAAGGACTCAAGGCGTCGCCAGAGACGACCAAGATCGTTCTCGATCGTCCCTACCAGAGGTAATTGTGAGGTCATCCTTACACCGTCTTCTTGTATGATGCATCGCATAGTTCCGTCTAATAGTTGGCTCGATATTATTCTCAACGCCCCAGCACTGTGTCGGGTAGCGTTAAATGAGTTATAAATAGTCCGGTCAACTGATTAGATCGTCGTCCTCATTTGGTTTAAAATGGCTAATCCAAGTTGTCAAAACATTTATGTTTCACACTTATATGAGAGTGAGTATTCTACTACTTTACCGAGATGTTGACTTTATATGATCCGTACATAATTCTTATTTTGGGAAAGAGAATGCACATTAAACTGTGTTTATATGTTTTCTGTCTATTTTAGGGTAACAAGTATATGTACATACAACGATAACAAGGGGCGGCTCTAAATGGAGCAAAATGGGTCACTTGAACCCCCTAAATTTGGAAAGAAAAAATCATAGGTATTTTTTTTTTTACAATATTTATATTTTTTATATATTAATACCTACTAGCTGATCTGTTAAAATTTTTAAATATTAACCATTAATCCGTAATCATACTTGGATTTTTTAAATTATGATGTGTCGCTAAGAATTCCGACCAGTGTCCAGGAATTCATGCCGCCGCGCTGACGATAACCACAAAATGTGTATATATATATATATATATATATATATATATATATATATATATATATATATATATATATATTTTTTCATTAATATCTATGGCTGAGGGTTATATATACGTGGCAAACGTGGTGTTTTACATATAGAATAATCTGGACCATCAGATGGCTTTGAAAAATAAATAATAAGGTGGCCAAAACAATAATGTGCCTCCAATTTAGGTGGAAGTAGTACGTAGAATAATTATATAGTTCATGAATTCCTTATGTAGGTAGCTCATGTACTTAATAGTCCCCAACGGTTTTTTGCGATGCCATTATATTTTGTTAATGATTTACTATTTATTTGTTGATCATACAGTTTGTATATTTATATAATAATTAGTTATATTTTGCCACATTTACAGTGTTCGATTCCCGACCAGTAAACTCGAGTATTATTATTGGATTCGGACTATGCGATCATTTCTTGAAACTGAATATACGTACTGTTATCAGGGATGAAATTAGAGCACCTACCCTGTCTCTATTTTCGGTACATAAAAAACCTTATATAATTCAGTCTAACATAGTTAAATGTCTTAATCCAGCCCACCCTATCATACTTATATAGTCTCTTAGCCACACGACCAATAGTTACTAGTTCCGTCCCAGTTTGTGATTAGAAAAGAATTGATATTTTAGATTCAAAGTTCACATAATCTATCTATTAATATGTTTTCGAAGGTGTGTAAAATTAATTACCCGATTACCCGCATCTAACCCGACCCAAATCCACATTAACACGACACATTGATAGCCATAAGAGATAAAAAAAATAAAAAAAAATACTGTGACGTTAATGGTTGCAATTAGTAAGAAATAATTGTCACATTAATGCTTGAAATTCATTCTTCGTGGAAAAAAAATCCGCACGTTCCAAATCAATGGTTTCATTGTCAATCCAAAACTTATGCGAAATTTAGTGCGTCATTAAATCCCTAAAAAATCCATAAACTCCATATTTTTCTCTCATAATTCATAATCCCAAACACCTTAACCTTTTGTTCAGCAACTATCAAAGTTGTGCCGATTTTGATAACCTATTCATCTCTATCAAATCAATTCGAACTTCCCGAAAGTCCTATAATGTGAGTTCAGAAAACGATTCATTTGATGAAATTAAAATTGCAGATCATCTTCTTCTAAAAAAAAAACATATTTTTATGATCAAATCAAACTCGGTGAATTTTCTTTACTAATCGTGAGCGGAAGATGTCTCATCCATTTATATGGTGCGGTAAGGATTCATACACTCATCTCCAAAGCAACTGTTGAAATTTTCGTTTGACTTACTTTTTGTGTGTATCGTGATAGTGATTTTTTTTCAGAGCTCATCTAATCGAAGGATTTTGGTATGAGAGTTGTAATGCTGTTATAGAGCTTGAAATTCTTTTATTATTATTATTTTTTCGGTTATTTGTTTATCCTTCTCTGTGGGATGATAATTTATAATTAGTACAAAATTGAGGCCTCTTACGTATATTGTAATCAAAGAACATGTTATATATGCTAAATGGATATACTTTTGATTTCATGCATCCATCATTAGGATTTAACAAGCATCCATTACAAATCATTAGGAGTAAGCGTTGGAAGTTGATGAATCATTTTCTTTTCTTTCTTATGTTGAATATTTTTTGCCAAAGCCTGGAACCAGTTTGTAATTTTATGCACATCACATGTATGTCGTAATATTATTTACTTCATCGAATATCATGTGATAACATTAATTTGGTGTTGTATATAATCATGTATATCAAAATGTTTTTACATTCTACATGTTTTTGATTAATAATTCATATTTACGTGTTTATCTCATTTTATAATTGTATGCGTGTCATGATTAACTTACTGCTGAAACATACCCGTGCATGATGCACGGGTTTTTAGGCTAGTATAATTATATTCTATATAGAGTGTATTTGAAACAACATATTGAAATATATATATATATATATATATATATATATATATATATATATATATCTTATATTATATTTTCAATCGAAAAACTGCCAATTGCCAATTGAATTACCATTTTTTTTTCTTTCAAAAGCTTAAGTCGATGGAAAAACAGATAATTGACATTATATATATCTCGATACAAACAAATCAGAAACATTCCTTCAGATCGAGTACGATTATCCGTGCACAAATGTACAAGAATATTATTCAAATTACAAGGAAATTAAGACATCAAAAGCAAGCAAGCAATGTAAGTAACTCAGACTTGATCCTCAGACTGTGGGGTTATATTAAGAGTAAGCTCATCAAAGCACATCCCTCCACCATAAGGACACTTGCATGACTGATACATGGACAATGGATATCATCTGTGCATGGAATGCTTTCACAAGGTGTTTCTTGGTAGCACTTCCCTTGAGGACTACAACCACAAATTAGGCAAAGCAAATTAAATCTGAAACAGTCGTCGATCTCTACGCAGCCTTGACCACCCCACATTCTTTGTTTTCTTCCGGATGAAGCTACCTTGGCATGAAATGTTTGCGGGGATATGTAGGACTGCTCGAGACGACTCTCGTCCCCTCCTTTGCTTGCTCAACAATATACACTGGGAAATTGAAAAACAAAAAAGAAGTTGAATCCCGTGTTAGATAAGGGATGTAATTGCACTATATTTAAATAAATATTTTTGCTTTAGATGTATTTATTTGGAATGAAAAATGATACGCAATGTAGGAGATAAAATGTAAGCGAAGAGAATTGAAAAGGTGTATAAGCTCCCTTATCCCACATACATTGTCCACTCCACCCTCCTTTGCTCCACACTTAAAAGGAGAAACGTAATAAAAACATGTCATAAGGGGCGAGAGCACTCTTGTGTAGGAGCTGGAAAGACGTAGACACAGAAGATAAACTTTTTCCTTTATGCACAATTTTGAACAACAAAGTTCGGCCCAATTCAAAGATTCTTACCCAAATTGAGGCCCAATTCAAAGTCTTAGCAATTAGGATAACTTGAAGAAGCTATAATTAAATAAACTTGTAGACTCGTAAAAATGTTGATTATTAGTCCTCAAATCCTTGGGTTTAAGGTAATTTCATAGATAAAGGCTGGAAAGTGGCTTAATTAATGGGGTGTAACATCCAATTTCCTTTCTCATATATATATATATATATATATATATATATTCCCCCAATTGCTGGAAATTCATAGACCGAATTCCCAAGCTGTAACATACAAAAATTCATCTCAAATAAACAATTTTATTTCACATTTGTTGAAGACAAATTAAATTAAGTCTGTACGTCGTTAGAGTTCGACGCTAGCTTGTTCAAAAGTTCAAAGTAACACCACATTAAGATTATACTCTTGTCTCCCCGAAGATTATTGCTCATACCTCAATCAATTAATATAACAAGACAATTTTTTCTTAAGGAAAGAGTGTTTACATCTGTATCGTTTTTACGTAATTTAATTGTTTCTGTATATGTTTTCTACTTTGATTGCATTAGTGCGTTTAATTGTTATTATTTTATTTATGACATGTGTTGTACGTACCTGTTTCACTCACGTATCAAATAAACATTAACAAGTAGAGGACTATTTAAATAATGATTGTATGCATCAAATATTGTGATCAGTGTTTAGCGTTGTCTTTAAAACAAAAACGCTATTCCTTATAATACTTTTAACACGCCTTCTCAAATGCGGCCTATAACAAACCCGCCAACACTAGCACACAAGCGCCAACAAAGAGGCCAACACCAAATGCGTCTATAATGTGCTCTCGCCAACACAAGGCACTCAAGGCCAACACTTGCGCCATATAATTGGAGAAACAATGTTGGTAGCAGGATTGATCCCATGACTTCCACTCGATACCATATTAGGATCAAACGCTACTGTGACTTCAAAATCAATTGATATTAAGAAAGTATTACGCAGATATTTCCTTATACCAATTTTAACATCCTATAGTGATATTTGTTTATGTGGTACAAGAAAAATCATGAAAAATTCACATAATAAAAAGCGTATAAGAGACCTACTGTGAAATTTATCGGTTGGAGTAACTTTTCCGAATGCTAAAACAAGGGCAAGTAGCATGCATGTGAACACCACCATTACCATTTTCTTTTTGAAGCCCATTTTATGACTATTCGATTCCTCTCTCCTTTCCTTTTATGTTGAAAATAATACTAATATTAATGCAATAAAATTGGTGTATTTATATATCTTTCTTCATTTATTATGTTCTCTTTTTATACTCCCTCCGTTTCACAATAATCGAAGCGATTCTTAAACTAATTTGTTCCATTTTATGTGAAAGCAATACATATCCCAATACAACATTTATTATGTTTTTACTTGATCTACCCCTATTTATTACACTATGAGATATAAAAAAGGTCACATTAATTATAACCAAGGACATTCTAGTCGTTTCATCAGAAAAGTTTAATGATTAACTCACATCCTAAATATCGTGATTTTGGCAGAATCGCCAGATAAATTGGAACGAAGGAAAGCACTTCTCAAGGATTGCCGTCTTTTATTCGCCGTGTACAACATGTCACATAAGAAGTGTAACCCGGCAAGAAAATATGACAACATAGCAAGAAAATCTTCCACTGATACGGCATCGAGTATACGGTCATAAAAAAATGTCTCATTCTTCTAACCCGGCATGTACCAATTCAAACCCGACCGCTTTGAGATGACTTTTCGCTTATTTATGTCGCTTTCAAAAGAATACAGCTTTGATTGATATTACACCATGTGTTCTGGACGGAACTAAGAATTTTCATCGATATCGGATGGATTGGATTAAAATAACTAACCGTATTTGTGACCGAATTATATAAGATTTTTAATATACCTAAAATAACCAAATTGCCCTGCTCCGCCCCCTGCATGTGTTTATTTTGTTTAAGACTTATTCTATTTTTGATCGTCCAAATATATATAATATGCATAACTATGATATATAATTAAACTAAAAGTTAATTTGTGATCACTCTCACACTATTAACGTGTGGTGACTTTAGAATGAAGGGTTTACAGAAATTTAGATGCTGTTCTACATGGAGGGTAACGTATTAATTAACCTCTTCTATTTGTAAAAAAAAAATCCCATTCCATACTTTTATAAACATAGAATTAGTACATTTGTCACAAAAGTATTTGTATAAGGCTTCTTCCGGTCGCTAGCTGGTTTGACCGGCCCGTTTAGAGAAGCTTAATAAAGCATTGCAGTTCCAAAAAAAAAAACATCAAATATATATCGGCTTTATTTGATACTCCCTCCGTTCCAATTTATCTGATGCAGTTGCCAAAAACACACATATTAAGGAAGTGAATTAATACATTGACTTTATAATTGAAATGACTAAAAAACCTTAGATATAATTAATGTAGTCTTCATTTTTATCTCTCATGTTGCAATAATTAAGGGTAAAAGTAGGAAAAATACAATAAATGCAGCATTGGAAATACAATTGCATCACATATTATGGAACAAAAAAATTTGACAATCGCAGATCGCTTATTATGAACTGGAGGAGTACTATACAAAACCTAATAAAGCATTCCATACTTTTATATTAGCATTCCATACTTATATATTAAAATAAGGGGGCCTTTATTCGTACCACAGCTAACCTACCTTTACACCACTTTTTTATTTGCACCACACTTAAAATGAGAAATCTATCTTTACACCACACCAATTTTTAACTTATTTCAATTTTATTTACACCACAAATTCTACCTCTAAACCACACTTTATAACTATTTCCACACCAATATATTTTAAATACTGAATTAGTCCCCAATTTTACCTAATTTACATCCCACACCTCTACCTCTACACCACAAACACCAAAATTTCCCACCAAAAACACCTTCTTTTCCAAAACCCATTCCATAAACACATCTCCTTCATAAACTCAAATCCAAACCCTTCTTCTTCATCTTTTCTCATCTTCATCTTCATAAACTCAAAACTCAAACATTTCTTCTTCACAAACTCAAATCTCAAATATCATACCCTTCATCATCTTCATCTTCTTCATCTTCATCTTCTTCATCTTCTTTAAATCTTCATCATCTTCTTCAATTTTTTTTTCTCTTCAAAATCATACCCACACCAAATCAAGCAATAGCACAACAAAAAAAAAGCTTCTTTTGGAGGTTTGATTAACAATTTCAATGGATGATGGCAAATAATCAAAATCACTTGTTGAAGAAACTAGGGTTTGCAATAGCAAGGATGATAAGGTACTTTTGAAATCAATAACCCATTTGATGTTCTTTTCCTTACATTAAGATGTCAAAATGTCATAATCTAGCTGAAATCATGATTTTGAACTCCAATTTTGTGTTTGGTGAATGAATTTTGTCCAAGTTGAAGCCTTTTGTTGCATTATTTCCGTCCAGGTCGATACAACCTTATCAAGGTCGAAATTGTCACTTTTGACCTTGATAAGGTCGAATTTTTAACTACCATTTTCGACCTTACCAAGGTCGAAATTGTTATTTTCAATCTTGATAGGGTCGAAATTGTGAAACAAGTAAACAAGTTGAAAGCGGCCGAGAATCAACAAATGTGCCACATTTAGATGAGATTTCCGAAGAAAGCAAGAGCGAAGTTCATGTCAATGTACAAGTACAATTGTACTCATACTTGTTGTTTTAAGGTGGTTTACAACAATTTTCATGATTTGACGATAACTTATAATATTACAGGTAGATGAGAACACTAGCCAAAATGATGGTCGTGATGACAACTTCCCTAGTGAGGATGAAAACATTGCATTAGAATTGTTGAACCACAACATGTCGTTAGTGGTAGCAGATGAAAATACACCAAAGAAGAAGCCCCTAAAGTGTCGGAAGAAGTGAGCAATACATGACTTCAACTGTGTGGAGAAAGAGTTGACAAGGGAGAGAGATTGTTATATCCTAATGGTCGGTCCGTAGATCACATTGACATCAAAAATTGATAGATATCGGCTCGAGGCATAATTATATTTTCATTTTCTATTATTCCGCTTTTGATCCAACATACTTTTGAACTATGTTGTTGGTTGAATTCTAAGTATTTTGCCCGGATTTAAGTTAATCAAAACTCACTTTTGTATTTTATCTTGTATGAGTTACTTTCTTTCATTTTAAAATACGGTTGTATGAGTTACTTTCTTTCATTTTAAAATACGGCTTGTCATCGTTACGAATGTTAGTTTACAAAGGGAATAGCGTTTGAAACGACTTATAAACATGTTCGATCATTTTTCAGAAGATTCGACCCTCAGGAGGTCGAATATATGAGATTCGACCTCCCAGAGGTCGAAAAAATGATTCGACACCACGGAATGTCGAAATTACAATTTTCGACAGCTCTATTGTCGAATATTCAGTCTTTTATTCGGCATGAGATGCGCCCCTGTGGAGGTCGAAAATTGGGTTCGACCTCCTGGGGGTCGAATCTGGTGTTTTTTTATAAATGCTTCTTTAAATCTTGAAAACTTGTATAATCGTTCGTATAACACTTATACAAAGTTAGAATACAATTTTTAAGGTTTATATTGATGTATAAACAATGTATTTGACCTTATAAAACACCTTTATATTAATCATAATTAACAAGAATTTTATATGATACCAAATTTCATCAAAACCACAAGCATAATTAACAACAATGGTATATGATACCAAATTCCATCAACCAAAGCCATGTTTAATACATAGTAGGCAAAACATACGATAGTGTTCTCGAAATAAAAGAAAACATACGATAGTTAAATAAAATAAAGATACTACGATAATTTGATGTAAGCAATCAAATTAAATTAAATAAAGCCATGTGGAATGACGGTTTCCATTTTTGTGTTCTGATATCGTCACGGTTTCCATTTCCATTGCTTGACGTCTTCTTGACGGCTCCTCATCCGTGTTAGACGTATTTTGGCCCTTTGTTCTACACATCTACACACAAAGATGAAAAGACAAGATCATGATCATTTCACATCCAATTAAACACAAGCACAATCATTAATGATCCAATCATATACACAATAAAGTTTAAAATAAAAATAAAAAAAAAAAAAAAAAAAACTACATGACATTCGATCCCTAGGGGGTCGAATTAGGTGTCGAATTGCCAAGATTCAGGGAGAACCGACCTTCATAGGGTCGATCCTATTGTTTTCGACCTTCCTACAGTCGAATGTGGTGTAATTCGGCCTTGGTAAGGTCGAATATATTGAGATTCGACCTTACCAAGGTCACATGTCATCACTACATTTTTTTTTCTTTAGAAACTTGTAAAGCTCAATCATTTGTCTACAATCTGACATCATCACAGTTTTTTCTTGCTTCTATCATCTTTATACATTCACAACATAACTCACAAACTATATGCATCATAAAGACTATAACTTGTGCATAATTCATTCTCTTACACATTTTATCGAACACTTGGTAGGCATATAAAATACTTGAAGAAAACTAACAATGTCTACCAAAATATGTTAAATGGAAGATGATAAATAGTATATAAATGTATACATACCTTTTTTAACACTTCTTGATGTCGATTAAAACCGATTTTGTAATGAAGATGTAAATGGGTTGTTGTTGATTGGTGAAGATGGAAGATGGAAATGGGTTGTTGTTGTTGTTGATAGGAAATGTGGAGTTGTGGTTTAGTTAGGATTTTGATATGGTAAGAATAGGAAAAAAAAAAAAATTGGAAGAAGATGAAGTTGGGGAAGAAGATGAAGTTGGGGACGTTGGATGTTTTGAGAGAAATGAGGGGGGGGGACTTTTATTTAGTGGGGGTGTTTTGTAATTTTAAAAAATTTAAGGTATATTTATAATTACTTAAATCTGGAAATAGTAAAAAGGTATTGTAAAAATGATGTTTTTTTTTTAATTTTGAAATGGAATTGTGGTGTAGTGGTAGATTTTTAAATATTAAAATAATAGGTGTGGTGTAAAAGGTAAATGACAACTTTTTCATTGAGTTGTGGTGCAAAGGTAGATTTGACGTGGTGTAAATAAAGGCCCCCTAAAATAAGGTTCGATTTGTTGAAATATCAAACCTCATTCTCCGAGGTGATGTCACTGTGTGATTACATTGCAAGCGTCATAATATGTGTAAAACATAGGCCCAAACCCATATAAGAGGAGGGACCACATCCCCAAAAGCTAGGCTGTAAGGTGAGGGAAGTCCGTCTCTTAATATGGTGGGTGAAACAACCACAAGTTCCCAATGTGACATTTTAATACGCCCCCTCAAGTGCGGGCCGGGCACACAAGACCAATAAATAGGCCTAACACTTGCACAATAAAGGGTGTCTCGATACTACGTGGAAACATAGTAAACCCATATAAGAGAGAGGCGCATCCCCAAAACATATAGGTGTGTGAGAGTGAGAGAGTCTCGTCTCTTAATACAACAATAAAACAATCATAAATTCCTAATGCGACACTTAACATAATATGAAGAGTAAAGAACACAAGTTCTTGAATGAAATCCATCACAAACACGGAAAAGTGATTTGTAGTTTAATGAAAAAGTTGATTCGGACAATGTGTATGACACTTAGCGTTGTCATATAATAAAAACAAAAAATGATAGCGGAAATCTGATTTGTAAGTCTTGTAAAAGTCATTTTACCTCACATGTAGATTTAGCCATAGTTGTATACCCATCTTCTGAAGAGCTTCCTTCTGGGTATTGTGGTGTGCATGCATGTCTTTTTGAATTTAAGATGTAGCATCTCCCAAGAACATAACATTACGATAAATATATTTTATTTGCTCCACACAACAACCCTAATACGAATTGGTGTATCCTTTCAAGTTTCAATGTCGTGTCACCTCAAAATAGAATACCTAGCTAGTTCTATATTGCTCTTTAAATATCTCGAAACTCTATTGCCAGCTTGACGATCATTATCGGTGGGTCCATCTCAGAATCGACTTGGTTGCGCTACACTCCGTAACAACTAAATCATAGTATTTCGGAGCATCGTTTTAAGAGCTTTTCACAGATTAATCTAGTTTTTTGAAAATCAAAATGCCACAGATATAAAATAAAACCTGATATTTTTTTTTTACTATTGGTAATACAATAGTAGTAAAACTTAAGAATAAACTGGATTAGTATCAAACTACGATTAAGATGGCGACAACAGATAACAAATGCTCTTCTATTAATTGTTATAAAAATGGCTATCCATATGAGAAAAAATTATGATAGAAAGACTTTCTAATGGAACCAAGGTAAGAGTATCATCGATCATAAAGTTTTAACATCATATTCTACATCATCACTTTATAAAGTTTTTATCTAAAATAATTTTCCCCATCCAGGCGCGCACATGTACCATCGGGGCATTCGTTTGGAATGAAACCATCTGCCACATTTGATGCCGTCCTTTCGGGGCACGCGCTTGAAGTAGTTGAGGCGTGCGCGTGAAGTGTTGAAATTTGGCAGTAGGCTCAGCTTAATGACGAGGCACGTGATGGGATTGACATGGCATGTGCTCCAAATGGCAAAATCAGCCAGTAATAAGCTCGATATCCCAGGCATGCTCCTGAGCAGTTGCGGCGTGTGCCAGATTTGTATAAGTTGGCAAAAGGATTCTAGCTTTCCGGGGCACACGCTTGATATTGTTGGGAGTGCGCCTGAGATTTCCGAAATCGATTGAATATATGCTGGCCTCTTTCTCATGCGTGCGCCTAAGTGACTGGGGCGTGCGCCTAGGTGCTGAAAATCTTGCAGTGAGCTCCTCTTTTCTTCAGGCGTGCGCCTCAGACGGTTTTCTCCAAATCTTCATTTATCTTCCTCTTTTCATTTCCGGCTTTGGTCATGCTCCATTCTCTTTCCATATCATACTTTCCGGGCTTATAATCATTGGCGGACCTACATACAGCCAAGGCCCCCTTAATCCGAAAAACACAAAAGACAAACTAGACAAACAATTGTTATAAAATACTTAATTATATATATAATCGAATGGAGTTAATTACCAACTGCTAAATCGTTTCTTCGCAACACTAGATACTATTAATGATGGCAAGCATATCAAATGAACCCAAGAGTTCCCCCAAACACTTCAGGATATATAATAGTTCAAAAAATGTAAAATTAAAATCTCGATCCGGCTCATGATGCTTTAATTAATTAATTAATTAAAGACTTTCATCATGAAGTGTTCAGAGAAACTCTAGGGAATATTTGATGCTTTTCTTTATTCAAATTTCTGTTAATTTTTCCTCTACAAAACCAACTGAAATCTGCTGCATTTATAGAGCATACAAAATTAATTCCAATAAGTGAAAATAGCACAATGAGAAACTAACTTTTCACCCCACAAAAGCAAATTAAATCTGCTAGATGCATTTTGCACCTAGTCACAAATATGGGCTACATCATACATTGAGAATCTTAGTTGAACGAAATCTATATCTTATCTGTCTATCTGAGTGTGTTTTTTTTTTTTTTTTTTTTTTTTTTTTTTTTTTTTTTTTTTTTGTGGAAAGAAAAGATTCTCATTAGTAAACAAATTCAACGGAAAATACAACCGGACACACGTCGGGAAGACACCGGAAATAGAACAGCACTACCACCAACAACTGCTGGAAACTGCTAAGTTGAAAAAACGAAAAGAAAAGCATCATGGGGCAAGCCCCAATCACACCAAATACTGTCTCATCTCATCATAGCTAGAGAACTTGATTTGGAAAAACAACACCATAAGAGGCATATGCCATATCAAGGGCAACAAGGGCCTCATTCATCGAAAGAAACTTCAAATGACTAAATTTAGAACAGCCGAAAACTGACACTAGCCGCTATAACCGGTAACCACCCAACAGACCCAGAAACTAACAACATAAAGAAACAACAACAACTACTACCACCGGCCAAGGCCGGAAAACACCAAGAACCAAAGCCGCCGCCAGGAGAATCGGTAGAAAGCCACCAAACCCTTTCCCGTAAGCAAAGCCAACATTGTCCATGACCATCAAAGAGAACCACCAACCTTGACAACCCAAGGTCAGTCCACCACCGGAACTCTTTTCTCAGATTGAACAACCAAACGCACAGATCCGACCGGAGGAAAAACCACCGGCGCCTTCGGTCATGGAAGAGCACGGCGGTTTGTGCAAAATCACCCGCAACATGAAAAACAGGTGCAACCATCCATGAACGATTCCGATAAATCAATCATAAAAACCTTTGATCTAACCTTAAAACCCACCTGCAAGCCGATGAAGCATTCTCCCGAAAGGCAGCGAAAATGAGCCTACGCTAACAGTAAAGAAAAACGAAAAACGAAAATAACATAAGAAAAGACAAGAAATAGAAAGATTAACGAGGAGGGCCGCCTCCGGCGAGTCGCCGGAGGGGCAAAGGTGCTAGCCGATATTGTAAGCAGGGGAGAAGTGTTTTTTTTTTTTTTTTTTTTAATTAGAGAAAAAGATAGAGGGACGTGGGGGTTTCAACTGCTCGGAACCTCTTGATTTAACATCTCTTTTTTCTACGCAAATCATGATTCTAAAATGTACTCAAAATTCGTTATTTCATCTATATACGTATACATGCATTTAATTACATTATTACATATGTATATTACGTAGATAGATATAAAGAATTATTTCTAAAACATGCAAACAAAAAAGAAACGGAAAAACGTTTGATTTTAGTTGTTGTTGTTGTTGTTTTTTATTTATTTTTTTATAATTATTTTTATAAAGATTTTGGGTAACAGATTTAAGGGCTGTACTACTACTTGTAAGAAGATAAATAAGAATTCTTATAACCTTTAAATCACCGGTATACCATGTAATTAATTCTTCTCAATTTTCATCTCTTTGTGTTAAACTTATATTCTATTGTTATATACAAAATTTATATTAATCACTCACTGTCAAACTAAATCTTAATCTTAATACTGAACAAGCCGATCAGATAATTTTGGGTCGGAATATTTCAGAAAATTGAAGAGATCTCGCTATATAAGTGTACTGAAATTGTTGTGTCTTTTTAGGTTACTAGGCCAAAATTAATAATTGCAAACGTAGAAAACCAAAATTGATGTGGTTTTTAAGTTATAGGACCAAAAGAGATAATTGCGAACGTATGAGATAAAAAAATTATACTAGAGCAAGGGCGGCTCCACCCTTATCGATGGGGATGCGGCCGACCCCCTAAAATAAAAAAAATTATGTATAAATAGTACTTATTGAATTTTTTGTAAAAACACACACACATATATATGAAATTGACTTCATTATATATATTGATGTATTGATCATCTGTTTTCATCTATTGCAGTATATATATGATACGGAAAAATTAAAAATGATAAATTTCTGACCTCCATATCAAAATCATCATAATTTCTTTTTGGCCAAAGCTTATGGGACAAAATTTTGTAATTTTCGTGCGTAAGGGCGACCCTTAATCTCTCTTTCAATCGACCAACTTGAATATAGAATATCATCAATTCAAAAAAAGGTAGAGAATATCCTAATCATTTTGGTATGGGCAATGTTCTTTTACAGGCCAACTAAATTTTTTGAAGATTGGCATTGCACCTAAAATACAATACAGACTGGATTCAAGGTCATGTACACTAGATTCCGGATGTATCGTTTCCCAGTCGATCGCCTAAGTTTCAAAACATTAAACTTATTCACCTACTTTTTGCATGTTGCATACTTGCATCGATCCTTTATTTATCGATATCAAATCGAGAACATTTTGCTTTCTATCTTTTTGTGTAGGTAACCAATACCTTTGTTGTAGAGGTCTTAAATATTTATGTGAAACCTATTGATTTTATTTTATTTATTTTTATTTTTTGGTAGAAACAAACCTAATGTTTTGCCGGGCACAACTACCAAAGACACATCCAGAAATTTTGTTTAGGGTCCGTAAAGAAATTTCAAAGATTTTTTTTCACAGAGTCCTAAATATATTTTTTTATAAGTAAAATGTAGTGTTATTTTTGTTTAAACGGGGTCCGCAGACCCCACTTTGAAACATGTAGTTCCGCCTCTGACAACTACCACTCATAAATTCTTGAGGTAATACACGATATGAGGTATCAGGTGCTTGCAATTTTTTTAACATATGAAGCATGAACACAAGACACGAGAGATAATACTGCACATAGAATATTTGTTTATAAATCTTTATAATTATTTATCAATTGTAGTGAAAGCTTTGGCCTAGTGATATAACAATGAACAAACATTTTACCGTCTAATTAATTAAAATGATTTGGATATTAAAATAACTTAAAATTATAGGGTTGGTTTTGGATTAACCTTGTTAAATATATAAATAAATAAATAAAAACTTTGTTTTAGTGATAAAAGAAAAATTGACACTTAGTGATGAAAATCATGATTCAATCTTTATCCCCTGCTCTAATATATACAAAATGCTCTTTCATTTTTCCTGAATTTAAAAAAAAAAAAAAAAAAAAAAAAAATGTAAATAATACAAAAGCCACACAATATATATATATATATAAAACTTGAAATCAAAGGTTACACAGTTCTTCAACAGTAATCTGTTTGTCTTAGATACATATAGATATAATTAAGATGAAGTACATTTTCTTGAAATACTATAAGATGAGATCACACGTACAAACATACAAGATTTTTATTGTATAAGTAGTTAACACTGAAAGCAAGCAAATGGAACTCAGTTGTGTATATATATATATATATAGGTCAATCTTCTTCAACTTCTTCCTCTTCCTGTTCCTGTTCCTGTTCCTGTTCCTGTTCCTGTTGTTCTGGAGCAGCATCATAGCACTTGCCAGTTCCTTTGACATTACACTTACATGATGGGTTTAAGTCGGTTATACAAATATCGTCGGAATTGCATGTTTTGTCTACATTACAGGGTAAGTCCAAGTAGCACTTCTTCCCTTCTCCTATATCACGACATACGCAGTTGTCTCCATACACCTTACATTTGTCGTCGTTTATGCACTCTTCTTGACCCCCACATTTCGTAGAATCATGAAGCTTCCTACTTAGCATCAAGTGTTTGTGGGAATTATAATAAGTGTTGGTGTTGGGCCTGTTGGCGTTGGATTGTACATGAACATTCGTCGTCCCCTTTGCTTCAGCCACAAATATTGATGATTGCTCAGTGTTACCTGTTGAATAACAATCACATCATGTTGTAACAACAGTGTCAGATGGTTGTGGCAGAAGATCGAGTTAGGTTTTGTATTGTATATATATATATATATATATATTAAGAATTGTTTGTGGTACAAGAAAGATGCATGAAATGAATCTGCTTACAACAAAATTTTAAACTATAGATTTTTTTTGGACCCATATGATTCAATATGTCCCACAACATAATTAATGACCCAAAGTGTGTTGTGTATAATGTTGTGGCAATTTTATTATGACATTATCACTACTCATGTATACATGTGAACATGTTTTAAAAGAGTAATTATTATTTGGATTGAGTTGAAACAAAATCAAAATAACTAAAACCTATACATTATATTTATACTCCATTTGAAACTAAACTAAGTTATTCAGTTTGTAACTGGTTTTGATTTATATTATTGATTTGGCTTGATTTTTCAAAAAAAAAAATTGAGGCTTTACCGTGAAAAAAGACAATATGAAAATAAAAATATGCAAGCAAAGGCCTTGGATTTGTTTTATTTATTTATTTTTGAGTAAAAAGGAAAACTCAATATTCCGCTAAAATTTTACCTTATCTCCCGGTCAATTACAAAAAAAAAAAAAAAGAATAAAAAAATAAATAAATTTGATCGTATCGTCAAAAATCGTAATTATTTCACCATAATTTTCCTTTTATCGTCATCTTTATTTTGACAACTCACTTGATAATTTATTTTCAACGTCAATTTAGTAAAATATAACGAAACAGTGGAACAACATATTTGAGGTCTGCGTAAAAGATTTTGACGAACGCTGGATCCGTAATTATCATCTAATTTCTCTTCTCAGATTCTTTTCTTTTCTGGCATTTACTCTACTCCTTCTCTCTCTGTTTTTTTTTTTCCCCTCATCTCTGCCTAACAGTATCACTCATCAAATAAAATATGGATAACTATGTAAAAACAAAAAAAATAAAAATAAAAAAAGGTAATAGAACATTGAGATTGGGGGTTAGAAAACAAACATACCATGAAACATATCGGAGAAAGCAGCATTGGATGCTAAAACAAGAGCAAGTAACATGCATGTCAACACCACCACCATCTTCTTTTCAACACTCATTCTTCTTAATTAATTGGTCTCCTTCCCTCCTTTTTTTTTTTTTTTTTTTTTTTTTTTTTTTTTTTTCTTCTGGAAATGTTTGCTATCATTGTTACCCATGTCATTCTCTCCTTTATAGTTCTCAAGGGTTGTGTTCTTTTTTTTTTTTTGTGTGTGTGTGTGTGTGTGTGTGAGAGAAAGTAACATTGTTTTTTAAGAGAGAACAAAAAAGAGAGAAGAGAATTGTTTGTAGTTGATGTGTGATAAACAATACTCCAAGCCACGTACGCAAATTTTAATATGACCGATAACATCAATACCAATAGGATATTAGATAATAAATAGGCCGGGTGTTCTATTTAATACATGATATTTATAGTATTATCCCTATTTTAAAAAATCTTACTGGTAGATTATGTATGACATAATTTAACTGTTCCACCATAAAACCGCTGAGTAACATATGTCATACCTTCAAGTGTTTTCTTATGCAATGTAAAATAATAACCGGTCAATATTCCATATATTTCAATATGTTACGTTATCTCATTTATTTCAACCCACTACATCTTGTGCGAATTGGGATTTTTTTATTTCCGGTAGGACATTCATATTACAATATTAACAAAACAAAGTTAACCACTCGAAAAAGAAAAAAAAAACAAAACAATTAAAGTTAGTAATCGTAATTATATGTATTCTCTTTGTTTTAAAAAGAAAACGTTCAATAACATCATCATTTTAAATGGAAGCAAACAAAAATTTACATATAATAAGTCAACCATGAAAAATTACGTATTTACGTATATCTCTGTTACCGTCCATCGATTTTATGAGCGCGATACGATAAGCGGAGATCATGCGTCCGTCCCTGCTGAGATACTTATTCTTTAGCTCGTCATGGTAAACTAGCTTTAAACCAAATATTTGTTTGGACTTTTCTTGGACATGGTAAACCAAATTTTCATTGTTTTTTTTTTTTCTTTCTTTAGAACAGCTTTTTCATTATTAATAATATACTAATAATGAAAAAAAAAATATTGTTTTGACCAAATGAAGCCTGACTTGGAAGGAATAAGAAGATGGTAGTTGAAGTTACTAGTAAAAATATTTAAGTTGCGAATATGACACTTCATAAATGATATTCAGTGAATATGATTAGCCAATAACATGTCAAACATTTTTATTTTTTCCATCATTTTCAAAAGAATTAATATAATTTTTATTTTTTCGAGCGGAGAATTAATATAATTAACATGCCAAAATTTCGTTAATTTCAATGAGCGCATGATCTCCGAATGAAAATGTCAAGATTGGAAAAATCAGATGCTATATTAATATACATTCAAACAGATAAATAATACCAATCTTTTTTTAATTGTTTCTTGTCTGTCAATGTATTCATGTTCCTTTAACAAACGAGTGTCTACAAAAACAATATATATATATATATATATATATATATATATATATATATATATATATATATATATATATTACAGAATATGAAAGATGATAAAAAAGACTATAAGAAAAGACATTTTATCAGTGAAAGTAAATTATGTTGGTTTTCAACACGGTTGTAATGTAGGAACGTTAGAAATGAAATGTTCTAATGTATGTCATTTGATACAACTTTCATACCACGATTGTATTATAAAATTTGACCATTGTAGAGTCATTATCAAACAAAAGGTAAAGCACACTTTTAATGATGTTTTTGTTAATATTTTTTTCCCTTTTGAAAATCTAACTCTGATTCTCATCACGAATTGCAATGAAATGTACCAAAGCCCTGATTGATTTCCTGGATAAAATTCTCTTGTAATGCAAAAGTTTTATAGATTCATTATATTTGCCGTATGACAAAGTCTCCCGAAAAAATTTGAAATATGATAAAAATTAATTTATATGAGAAATATCATAAATAATATACACTAGAAGAGGAAGGATAATTTCACATTTACACATGACTCAATTTTGAGTAGTCACCGGATAAGTGATACGGATTCAAAGTGTCACGACAAAAATGTCCAATGCAATAAAGGGTTTTTTTTTTTTTTTTTTTTTTTGTATAAGATTCTCTTTTAAATGCTCAAGGACAAGGGCGAGACGAGGATTTTAGTACAGGGTCGTAATTCACGGAAAATTCTATCCTAGGGACTCCCTACTAGGGAACTGTCTACGTGGCAGCATCTGGACCACACAATTTCCACACACGGGGCACTGTGTATTCCACCTCAGGAAAATGTGTGGCCCATATCCTGCCACGTGAGCGAGCTCCAGTAAGAAAGCCTCTCTGATAAACGACCACACAATTTCCACACCCGGGGCACTGTGTATTCACGGTAAAATGTCCCTAACCCTATGTCTGTCTGTCAACTCTAGTAGACATAGCAAATATATATAATGGTCGGGATGATGAATAATAAGTTGTCATTAATATCTTGTAGGGGGAATGAGGGAGAAGGAAAGAAATATTTCATCAATTGAGTAGAAGGACAGTTTTTTGAAACTTTTACATAAAGGACAAAACTATTTATTCATTGTCGAAATTCACTTGTGTTAAATTCACTGCTTAAATTCATTTGTGAAATTCATTTATCGAAATTCACTAATTTTCAAAATTCATCGTCGAAATTCACTAATTTTCGGGATTCACTGTCGCAATTCAACGATTTCGGATTCATTTGGGGAGATTCACCGATTTTCGGGATTCAATTGTTTGTCATTCTCGCTTATAAAATTATGCGATTGTCCTTCTCCCTATAAAAAATATGTAAATTTGTCATATTCTTAAAAATATTTGATTGCAATCCCTTATCCCTAATTTTCCATATCTTGTATATCTTCAACCTTACTGCTTTTTAAAATGCTAGCCCAAAAAATTACTTAAAAAATGGAAAGAGAGTATGAGAATGTCAAGTAATGTATTATTTTGTATTTTGACTTGGGAAGTTGGGGAGAAGGATAAAGACATTTCATCAATAAAAAAAATGACAGTTTTTTTGAATTTTTGCATAAAGGACAAAATTATTTTTTTTTTTAATAAATTCTGGCGTCTTTAAAAAAGCAACACACTTTCTCTCACGTCTATCTTTTTTAAAGACTTATATATCTCAATCTAGGATTTCAAATTTGAAAATTCTTTCACCAATTTTTATTTTTATTTTTTCATGCTCTTTATTTTGAGACCACATTCATCGTATTCCGACATGATTCACTATTGAAATTTACTATTGTTCGAAATTCACTGTCGATATTCACTATTGTTCGAAATTTACTGTCGAAATTCACTATTGTTCGAAATTCACTGTCGATATTCACTGTTTTTCGGGATTCATTGGTGAGATTCACTGAAGGAAATTCGACGATGAATCTCACGAAAAAATGATGTAATGATATCGAACCAAATCTCAAAAATTCGATGAAATTTTAATCGCGTTTGAAAATCTGATCGAAAGATATGAGTGATTGAAAATCGAGGAGGAGAGAGGAAAAAAACAAAACAAAAGCAGGTGAGGTCCATGATATATTTTTTTTTTGTTGTCTTTTAAATTTATAGAAATTACGAAAATTGTCTTTCTCGCTATAACAAATTATATGACTGACATGTTATTACTTAAAAATATTCTAAACTATGTCATTATCCATAATTCTCTATTTAGTTTAATAATACATAAGCAAACATTAAAATGGAGAAAGAGAGTATACAATGTCAAATAATGTACTCCTAGTTAAATGATACATAAGCAAACATAAAAATTATGATAGAAATACTTGATAATGATTGACAATGATTTCACGGTGATTCATAATAAACAACGAGAATACCATGTCATCACTTTTCAAGAAATCAATTTTTTTTTTTAAATGAGTGGTATTTTGGCACAAAAAGACTATAAATATTACAGTTAATTGTCAATTATGACACATTTAAAAAGATGTCAGGATTTTATGACTATAAAAAAGATTTTTGTCAGAAAGGACATTTCATCCGTGAAAGTGAAAGTGAAAATGAAAGTGAATTTGAAATTGAATTACGTTGGTTTTGTGCTGAAAATCAACGTAATTCACCTTCAAATTCACTTTCACTTTCACTGATGAAATGTTCTTTTTGACAAAAAAACTTTTCTTATAATACTTTCTGTCTGACATTTTCCGTATTGTGTCTTTTAGGACCCTTATCCCAACATTAAAAGAAAATAGATAAGAAGATAATTAAACAAATGTACTAAAACTTACAAATGATGGCAGGCATACCAAATGAATCCAGGAGTTCCCCCAAACACTTCAGGAATAAACAACAATATTAATAAAAACCTCGATCTCCAGCCCGTGAAGCTTTAATAATTAATTATTAAAGAGTTTCTTCATGAAGTGTTCAGAGGAACTCTAGGGAACACTTTGATGCTTTATCTTCATTTATTTTTGGTGCTTTTTTTTATGGCTACACAAAAATAAATGAATCCTGCAGCATTTACAGAGCATACAAATTATTTAAATACAAACTTTGCTTGGTGACATTAGTGAAGATAATGCAATGAGAATCTAAAATTTTCAGCCCATAAAGCAAAATCTGGGTAGATGCATGTTGTACCTAGTCGAAAATATGGGTTACATCATATATACTACATTGAGAATCTTGGTTTGAACAAATTCTATTTGAAAAATATGCATTTCTTCCTATATCTTTATCTTATCTTTACTTTTGGAACCTCTTGTCTTGAACATTTCTTTTTCTTGCTGGTAAATGGTAAATGTTCTAGTTTTGATCTAGTGAAAGGGAAATACTACTGACATAACGGTTGTGGTATAACGTCCGATAAAACGCGTTTTTATATCATTGGTTATTATATAGAACTCATTGAGCATGATGTAGGAGTAGGACCTGTCGTAATCAAAAGTGTAAAAATGTTCGAGTCTCTTGGATCAAATGTCCCACATTAATTGCTTATTAGCATTGACTTTTAAGAGTAAATAAAAAATCAAGTCCATGTAAAGACCTGGTTTGAAAATGTTATGTTTGATCAGACATTGTTTTTTTTCCAGATAACACGTGTAAATTTTCATGTTTTGGGCTTAGAATGTGAATATTTCCATATTTTGAAAAGATCGACGGAACGTGCAATCGGAATGTTGACCCAACACATTCAAACCGTGTAAAATTCGATCCCCGTTATGTGATCAAAACGTGGAAATTTCCACATTTTTGGCTCAAAACGGGGAAATTTACACGGTTTGAATGCGTTTGACCAATAATACATGTTCCGTTTTTTCAAAACATGGAAATTTTCACGTGGTACCTGAAAAAAAAAATGTCAAATCTGACATATTATGATTTACAAGTTAGGTCTTTACACGGACCTGATTTCCTATTTTCTCAACTTTTAATTCATAATATAAATAAACCCTTAAGCATTTTGTATTAAAGACACCATCGAGAATGTCAAAAAAAAAAAAAAAAAAAGGACACCATCGAGAGTTATCACTTTACATAAACTCTATTGTCTATAATTCAATGTTTTGAATTATTGTAATTTGGGTTTCAGATTTTTTTTTATCATCCATTATACTCATATTTCTTCCCTTTTGATTGTGCTTCTTCGTCTTGGTTATATATATATTTTTTTGTTATCGTTGTTAAATGCTATATCTCAAAATTCGATCTCTAACAAATTAATTGGTATCAGAAGAGTTCACATTTATCAATGTGAATGGTTAGTAACTTGTACATGGTCCGTATTTTTAAAAATCTTTTTGAAACCAAACTATTTTTACGGTTTTAAAATTTACAAACTGATGTCAAAACATAGCTAGGTAAAACCACTTTACCGGGTACTTTTTGCTTGGTTGGTTTTCCGGTTTTCTCGTCTTTTCATTTTTTCCACAATGTTATACATATATATATTTGAATGTTGTTTTTGAATAAAAACACATGAGGCTGTTGATTGGGCATGATGTGAAGGACTATGAAACCTTGCAGTTTGATATTACTCTGCTTTCGGATATCGAGTCTTTATCTAGAAATAAAACGCGCGGTACGTGACTTTTAGGGAGAACTAAACCACGTAAACCTCATGTAATATTGGGGTAATAAAAAAGACGTGGAAGAAAATGGACATGATGAGCACACCATTGTTGTCAAACTAGAATCATAAATAATTAGAAATAATTACTATCACCTATTATACTCAACAAAACAAAAAAGAAAATTACTAACTACTCGGAATCCTTGCCTTAATCGAAGGGAACGACTATACTACCAAAAAAGAAACTAGAACATAACTGAGAACTCCATGCTTCATCCTATGCTTGCTTTCCAGGCTCATCATCCAACTCATCTTCAACCTGTATATTCTCTTGTTCCAAATAAAGGAGTGAGCCCGTGCACAAGATCAGTAAAGAAAAGAATGTCAAAATAGAGATTCATATTTGTCAAATGACAGGAGACATGATATTATTCTACTTCATCTAGTTACAAAAAAGTTTAAAAGCATAACTTGAATCATACGAATCTTTTTCCCTTGACTAGTTTTTACCCACCTGATTTTCGGAGCAATGTTTTTGGTACATTCATATACGTTATGCAAATCAGATCAAAACAAAGCAAGTCAGGGACTTCTTGGATACACAGGAGATATATTTTTATCTGACCCCCACAGAGCAAGGTCTCAAACTGATTACTTATTCACCAGCGATGGTACATCAATTTCATGGTGCTAGACTGTATGCATTTTTTGGTCTCTACGTCTTCAAATCATTCTGAGATGATAGCCATTAATGAAGCAAGCGGAGAATGCATTTGATTAATATCATTGACACATTATTATGTTCGAATAGATTGTGTTTATTCGTCGAGAAAGAGAGGTCAACACCACATTATACGAAGAAAATGCATGTATAACTCAGTTTAATGGATGCCACATCAAAGGCAATACGACAAAGCATGTTTCACCATAATTCTTCTTCACACACGATTTCCAGAAAAAAGTGATATTGATGTGTAAATATAATATCCGGTGACAATCTTGGAGAATAGATCACTAAAGCACTTCTTACCGCTACATTTGAGAGATTGACCTTGAAGATCGGAATGCACTGATTCAAAGACATGAAGAGATGTTCAAAACAAGGGAGTAATTATAATATGAATATGTACTATTTTTACCTTCATTATGATTTTTTTTCCCATAAGGTTTATCTCTATTGAAGGTTGTAACGAGACATATTTTTCTATGTATAAAATCCAAGGCTGAGTGTTATGAATATGCTCCTAAAGATGTGGACGTCCATCAATGCTTAAATTTGTTGATGCAAATGATTAGATACACTAAGTATGGACAAAATACGAATATTATGCATTAAGTATATGAGATGAGATTGAGTTTCATTACTATAAATATGTAGATGTACAATGTAAAAAATGAATTGATGGGAATTGAATACAAGAAGAAATAAAAGAAGAGTATTTTTGTAAGAACATATATCTAATATATGAGGTTATGAGTTCATGTAATTTTTCACATATAGCATCACTCATTCAGTTTCAACGTATTTCCAAGTACACGAGTTTGAATTATCTGGTTATTACATTATAACTATACAAAAGCCGCACAATATATAACGAATAGTAATAGTTTCACAACAAAGTATATAACACATTTTTACACCGTTAATTATGATGTGAAACATATGAATTCTTATGGATTCCATAAAGATCAATGGTGTGTAAATGTATTGCAACCATAATTAATGATGTGAAAGTGTTTTCTTAGAAAGTAGGTTTAAGATATATAAGTACTTCTTTAAAAACTATAAGATCACACACATACAAGATTTTATTATAGTGTATATATAATAAAGAGTAATACTTCATGCCACAACGTTCCTCTTTTAAGTCACAACTTGTAACACAACTTGCAAGTTTTACGATTGATGGATAAAGTCGTATATGATGATCAATGACATACATCCAGATAAACAAACAAACAAGTTCCGTCACTTGTTATAACCGACGGAGTAGTACATCAACACCGTGGTTGTAGCATTACTCGATCGATTGGTCATCCATTAATCTTCCTGATGCTCTTGCTCATCGTAGCAGTTTCCTGTTCCCAGCTTGTCACATTTGCATAGGTAATTTGTCTCGGTTGTACAGTCGTCGTCAGATGTGCATGTTTTGCTTTCATCACAAGGTACGTCCAAATAGCACTTCAACCCTTCTCCTAAATCAAGACAAGCGCATTCGTCGCCATATTGGTCACAATCTTCGTCACCTTTGCACTTTTGACCGCCACATGAACTAATAGGTTCCTGATCATGGAGCTTCCTAAGTAGCATCAGGTGCTTGTGGGAATTATAAGTGTTAGTGTTGGTGGTGGTCGAGACATGAACTTTCGTCGTCGTCTCCTTTGCTTGCCCCATGGATGATGATTGCTCGGTGTTCACTACTGTTAAATCACAAAGTTGCATGATTTCAGTATTCAGCTAATGATTCAGATTTAGAGAAAATAATACAATTTAGTACAACATTATATACTAAATTGTATTAACTAACATCTTCCTGCTGTTGTACGAGTTATTTTCTGAGTTCATGCTGTTGAATTATCAGACAGATCGAGATAGGTTTGAGTTGGGTGTAAAATACAACACATTCTATGAATTTGACCTAATTAAAAATCACATACAAATATGTATAAAATTAACTTAATTTGGGCGTGTGATTGTTTGTTTTTGCATCATGATCCACTCTTAAGGTACGGTTATACATCACAATAGTTTCCAGTAGAATCGAACGGTGTAAAGCATGGGACCGCCGGTGGCGAGTTGCAAAAGAGTTGAAATAATTATGTGGTTCATTATAGGCGTGGAGTCGACGTATAATTAGATTGTGTACAAGCAGAATAGATGGAACTAATTTGCCCTTCTAACTAGACATGTATTTATATTGAAAATAACTTTTCACACAAAATTTTGTCTTATTACACAGTATTTTGTTTTCTAATTTTGCCTTTATTTTTTTTTTTAATTTACGCGTCTATATTAAATGAATTTGGTCGATTAGTAAGACACTATACCTACTGCAAATGTGGTGAAACAATTTAGTTTATTACGATCCGAACGCCATTGGAAAAACATTACATATTTGTCCTCTAAAATGATCCGATACGTTTTCGAATTTTTTATAGCGACGTTTTTATATTCTTACTTGAGATAGGGTTATACCTACTCAAACGTGGTCAGAATAATTTAGCTTATTCTGACCCCGAACGTGGTCAGGAAAACATTACATATCCGGCCTCTAAAATGGTTAGATACGTTTTCGAAATTTTCAGAGCGCCGTGGTCATATTCTGACTAGAAATAGAAGCAGAAAATGTTATTTTTCGGCCTGTAAAACGGTCTGTATTGTTTTTCGAGCGTACAATAATGTCTCTTTATTCAGACCAAAAGTTGGTCTGGAAAACATAATATTTCAGGCTTGTAACATGGTCTGAATAATATACAATTCCTGACTAATTTAGGGTCAGAATGATATGTGTGTTAAATGTCAAAACAAAGCCACTCTAGCCCTTGGAATGTGTAAAATATGTTTTGTGTAAAAAGACAGTATTTTTAAATTTTGTTTTGATTTCAGTTAAAAAATTAGACATACGCGTCAGTTTTTTTTTTTTTGTAAAATTGGTCCTAGCCACCGGAAAGGGGAGTGATAAAATTCTTTCGCCGAATCTACACAATTTTACACGATCATTATCTCACCACAAAAATATTCGGTCAACCATGTGTCAACATTACATAATTTTAATTAGATTAAAAAAATAAACCTAATCACGGGTCATTTAGGTTTAGCTTTTTTAGGTTGGATCGGGTTGATTTTTTGATTGGTTGGGGTATGTTGATTGGTTTTCTTACCCACCGTTAAAAATAAGCGTCTGATTCTTAAAATCTTACTGATTAAAGAAATCATTTATTGCGTTGACTTTTATATGAAATATCTTATATTAATCTTTCTCAACTAAAAAAGCATTTTTGAAATCTGAAAAGACATTTAGAGTACCAAAAATATGCATTTAATGAAGGGTAAAGTAGAAAAATACATTAAATATTCCACTGAAATGCGAACTGGCTCAGTTATTTTGGAACGAATCTTTTTGGCAACTGCATCAGATATTATGGAACGGAGGGAGTATTATGTAATGAAAACGTAACAGAAACTTAGATAGGTTTTGAGACTTACCATGAAACTTGTCGGACGGAGCAACAGTACCGGAATCAGCAGCATTCTTGGATCCAAAAACAAGGGCAAATAGCAAGCATGTGAACACCACCACCACCACCATTTTCTTTTTGGAGACCATTCTTCTTACTTAATTAATAATTGGCCTCCTTCAATTCCTTTGCTAATTTCAGAGTGGAAATATATATATATTTGCTAATGTATGTAATATGTTATTAATTGCAATGAGAATGTTGTATCTAATTGTCCATTTAAACCCCTCCTTTTATAGTTTTCGTGGATTACAAATTTTAAAGGATGATAGAACAAGTATGATTTAATATTCCATAAACAATAGGATATATGTAGGGGGGAAAATAATAACTGCCCACTTTTTAAATAAATAAAAGAAAATCCTTATCTATTAAATTTCGTTGATTGAATTCTACACTTATCATGCCGCTCTGTCACCACCATAAAACTAATGCACATGTATGTATGTACGTTTTTATTTATTTATTTTAACAGAAACTTTTTTTTGTATATTAATAATGAGCTAAGGCTAGCAACATGTATATATGTATGTTTGATAAATAGGAAAGACACATTACACAGAAAACTTTTATAGAGAAAAATTCATTACAGTGAAAACTCACAGAAAAAACAAACGAAAAAACTTCAGTTTACGGAGATTACACGCAGGGAAAATCCCTTTAAATAAAAAAATAAATAAAAAAAAAACTTCATAAAAAACTTCTAGTTATATATATTTACTACATAGAGGAAATTCATAAGGAAAACTTAATTAAACAGATTAAAATAATAGTGAAAAGGTCATCTTTGATATTTTCGACAAGTAAATCAGTTTTCTATGTGAAAAAAAAATCGCATATCTCATGTAAAGTAAACAGTTGATTCAGAGTACCTTAATAGCGGAAGAAATCATCAGGATCGTTTTCTACATCCATTGTTATTCGACTTCTGTTCCGTTGTTGTAGCCGTCTTGATGAGGATTCTGATATCTCTCTCATTGCCTACAACCGTGAAGTGTTGGTTTCTTTCATATGTTTTATGATGGAATAAAACATTGCTTTTATAGGCGGCTGAAATCCGAATGACCTAGGGTTTACATTTTAATCTCAGCCGTCCATCAAAGCCGAGTTTTAATCAGATTAAAACTCATTTTAAATAACCAATAAACAATAAATAACATATTTTCTAAGGAAAACGAATTTCCTATAAGACCACTATTACGGGGAAGGAAATTAATCGGGCTCAATAAAAGCCACGACATAATTTTTCTTAAATCTCAGTGATAGAGTTATTCCCTTAAATCTACAACATTTTTACATCCAACATAATCTTGTGCAAATGAAAAACATGTGGTGAGATCATGATGGTGTAAGAATGGTATAGAGTTGAGGTGTTAACTCTATCACTCCCCTGTTTGACATATGTTTCGATACAACAATTATTAATTCTTCATTGTAACGGAGGTTAAAAAGAAAATTCATGTTAGTTTCTTGTTCACATTCTCTTATAGTAATACTTATACATGCACTGAATTAATGTGCAAAATTCTACTGACTCCACTTGTCAAAAGATACAATTCTTTCAAATAAATTACTGTCTCGATCAAATGAAACCTAACTTGAGAGGAATAGTAAGAAAATAGGTGTTTTAGACCCGACTAAAATGACAAAAGCAATGAGGAAAAAAAAAGGAAAGAAAAGAAAAGAAAAAACTTGTAGTTTCGATTGGAATAACTCTTATATTAAATATGAGACATAGATATTTTGTAAAAATAACAATGAAAAATAAAAAATACATTTTTTCTTTAGTCACAAAAAAAATAAAATTAACACGACTTTGAGTAGTCATCAGATGGATAACACATATATAACGAAAAGACATACTAATACTTTTTATTTTATTTTCAAATGTAACATATTCGACTGTCGGGGCTGTCGGGTATAACAAATATTTTCTACATATATAAATGAAGTGAAAAGTGAGTTGTATCATCATGCATTGATCATAATGTATGACACATTAATTAATATTAGATTTATTATTATCAATTAAGTAAAAGTGTGTTGTGTCGTAAATGTTTTGGTAGTAACACTAACCTAAAACTTATTGGAATTCATTTGTTGTTGTTTAGAAATACGAAAGTGTTATCGATCAACAATTGTGCAATAGCCTATTACACAATAAATTTTTGAACTCTTGATTGATTAATATGTTAGACACATGCATTGATACTTGACTTATAAGAAAATTTTGGGGTAGAGTGGGCCCATTTAGATTGCATGAATGTACCGTACTGAAATGATTCTTCATTCTATTACACTGTATGAGTATGATTTTTTATGTAATGAGCATAATAAAGTATCATTGCAACGTAATGAGAAAAAAAAATCATTTTCATTGCATCAAAAAATTGATGAATGGATGTAAAACCACCTAACCCCACCTGAGGGTAGGGTGTGGAGGTGTGATAAGGGTGGGAAGTCTAAGGTAAGGTGGTGGATGGAGTGAAAGTAGTGGTGAGTGTGGGGTGAGGATAAGGTAGTTAGAGTGAGGTGTGAGGGTGAATGTGAGGTAATTAAGGGTAGGGCATATGGGTAAGGCTGGTGGATAGGGAGGGGATGAGGTTTGGGCAATGCCGCATGGGTAGGGCAAAGGTAGGTGGGTTAGGTGGTGGGATGGGGTAGGGGTGCAGTAAAGTTAGGGTGTGGAAATGGTAGGGTAAGGGTAAGGTTTATGGGGTGAGGGTAAAGATGGGTAATGTGTGGGTAAAGAGGTTGGGGTGATGGAGTAGGGTATTGGTGGGGTGAGAGTGAAAGTGAGGAAAGATGGTTAAGGTTTGGATAAAGGTAGGGTAAAGGGTGTGGGTAGGATGTGAGTGGGATGTGGTGGGTGGGTTGGATGGGATTGGGTTTGGGTTTGGTGGGTGGTCGGGTAAGGTCATCTCCAATTGTAGTATCATGAAAAGCTTTAAACCTTTTCTAAAGGTTTGTAACCATTGGAGGGCATGGTGACTAGGAGAGATGTTTTGCAAAAGGTTTGTTAGTATCAACTGGTCCATAAGTGTCCTAGATGAAATATTTTTTATTTTTGTATTTTTTGGATAATGTTTGTGTGTAGTAGAAGAAAAAAAAATGTATAATGAGTCCATCTTTATATAAACCTTTTGAAAAGGTTTAAGTATAAATAGAAGAAAATGTTTATAGGTAAAAGGTTTTTAAGTTGATGATATGACACAATCATAAACCTTTTAACAGGTTTATGATTGGAGATACTCTAAGAGTGGGTAGTGTGTATCTTATTTGTCATTACATATGTTCTTTTAAACATTTAATTGCATCCAATACCAAACTTTCTCATGTAATCGAAGAAAATCAAAACACTGAATAATTGAAAACTGAACTGGCGTTTTATTGATTGATCGATTTGTTACACTACTACCTCCTTTATATAGGAGAGAAAATGAGATAAAAAGTAAATTCAAACTAAATAAAAAATAATGATAAAATCTCATATAACCCTATTCCTAAATCTAAATCAAACTATCAAACTTTATTTTTGTTAAAACACACAGAAGAGAAGCTTGCAGTTTAAGAAAGATAAATGGCAGATTGCAATACAAGCATACAGTATGGCGGAATTGATAAAACACAGAAACAAAGAGAACACAGTGATTTAACGTGGTTTCCGGCGTTGTTCCGACTACTCCACGGACAGAAAATGATTACAACATTTTTAAATTGCATTGATTACAACATTTGTATTTATAGGCACAAATCCCAAACTCTAACCGCCAAAGATCTTTGTCAGAATTATCATAAATACCCCAGATGTGGACCCCAGCTCCAGCTGTTATCCACCATACTAAACTCACTTCGAATCGACTTCCCGGACTTGTAATCAATCGACCAGATGATGTAGAACTTCGATTATACTCGTGAGACCAAAAGCGATCTAGCGACTTTAGAAAAACTTCGATTGCACTTCATCAAATTGAATTTCACATGCTTGAATATACTTATCTTTGGCCCGACTATCAATCTTAGTCTCGATTTCCCGATTAGTTCCACCAGATTATTTCTCAGTTTAGAGATCAAGTCACCAAAACTGACAAATCTCCACCTTGATTTGAACTCTCATTCACAGTCAACCAGATTGCATAATCAGGTGTACTTGTACCAGATGCATTCGTCAATGCCAGGATGTACAGTACCAGACTTCTCCACAGAATCCACTCAAGCTGATCTGCCCTCACCTGAGTATCCAGATTTCAGTTTACAAGCTTTGAATATTCAACAAGTCCAGACACAACTGAAACTTGCTCTGCCGAACTGGTTTAGTGAACATATCAGCAGGATTATCCTTGGTGCTGATTTTCTTCACTACAACCCTATTCTCATTTCTCAGAATATGATACCTCACATCAATATGCTTGGTTCTCTCATGATGAACCTGATCCTTATCTAGACAAATTGCACTCAAACTGTCACAACAAATCTCAGTTTGATCCTGATTTAGCCCCAAATCATTGACTAGTCCCTTCAACTAGATACCCTCCTTGGCTGCTTCAGTAAGAGCCATATACTCTGCCTCAGTAGTTGATAAAGCTATTGTTGCCTGAAGAGTTGCTTTCCAGCTGACAACTGAATTCCTCTATGTGAAAACATAACCATTCATTGATTTTCTTCTATCCACATCACTTGCATAATCAGCATCACAGTATCCTCATGATCGATTCTTAACTGATACCATCTGATGGCGAGATCCCCCAAACTTTGTAATTCTGCAGTTGTGCCAGAACTATTCTCCTGCTGTTTCTTCCTCTTCGGACAATTAGACTTCCAATGTCCCTACTCCTTATGATTATTTCAAACATCTATGGATTTAGAGCCTTTGGACCTTATCTTCTTTGAATTTTCTTCTAGGCCCGACCATGCTCTTTTCCACTTCTGCTGCTCTTGACTATCAGTCCTGCTTTGCTGATTATGCCTGCCCAATTGCTTTATGTCTCAGCTCCCTGGCATATAAAGCTGACCTTACATCCTCCAAAGCAACTGTATCCTTCCCAACTATGAAGGACTGCACAAAGTTCTCATAGGAAGTTGGTAATGAAACCAGCAAAATCAAAGCAGCAGCTTCATCCTCAATCTTCACATCAATATTCCTGAGATCAAGTAATATTGTGTTCAGCTGATCAAGATGATCTATCAACTGAGTCCCCTCATGCATCCTCAGGCTGAAAAGCCTCTGCTTCAGCAGCAACTTGTTGGTCAATGACTTAGTCATATACAGACTTTCAAGCTTCAACCATAACTTGGCAGCGGTGTCTTCCTTAGCAACTTCTGTGATAACATCATCAGACAAACAAAACATGATGGTTGAATGTGCTTTCTCCTCCAGACTGGCATAATTTGCAAAATTGTCATCCCCTTTATCAGATAAAAGAGTCCACAATCCTTGTTACTTAAACAATGACCGCATCTTGATTTGCCACAAACTGAAATTGTTCCTCGCTGTAAATTTATCAATTTTTACGTTCATTGCTGACATCCTTATAATTAAAGAACAAACCTTTGATCACAAAATCCTAGCACCGGACACCGGTCTTGATGAAGATCAACTAATGTTCACCTGCAACTCTCACGAATCTTGAACTTGGCGCTCGATACCAGTTTGTTAAGATAGGTTTTAGACTTACCATGAAACTTTTCGGACGGAGCAACAGTACCGGAACCAGCAGCATTATTGGATCCAAAAACAAGGGCAAATAGCAAGCATGTGAACACCACCACCACCACCACCATTTTCTTTTTGGAGACCATTCTTCTTACTTAATTAATAATTGGCCTCCTTCAATTCCTTTGCTAATTTCAAAGTGGAAATATATATATATATATATTTGCTAATATATGTAATATGTTATTAATTGCAATGAGAATGTTGTATCTAATTGTCCATTTAAACCCCTCCTTTTATAGTTTTCGTGGATTAAAAATTTTAAAGGATGATAGAACAAGCATGATTTAATATTCCATAAACAATAGGATATATGTAAGTAGTGGCGGATCTATGTGTATTGGGGTGGGTTTACGTGACCCCACTGAGATCCGGAAATATTTATTTATTATTAAAAACGATTAGTTTTCTTGTTAAAAAATATCGTTTTGTCTTTAAAAAATGTTATTTTAGGCTCTGGTTCACTGGAACAAATTTTTTTTTTTGGAAGAACTTTTATTAATAGATAGGTATCAAAACTGCAGTATACAAATATTGGAATCTATTCTATATCAATGGCCAGGCTAGCCGTAGGTTCCTAGAACGCTTAACTGCATTTGAAATAAATACTTGGATAGGAGGGTAAACAATATCCGGGGAATGGGTCAGCTTGTTTCGCCAATACCAAATCCCATAGGAAATCACACGATTGAGGTAAGGCCACTGCTTGACCGAGGCTCGAGCTATCGGAGAAGGTGTGATATTATCCATTACCCAATTTTTAAATTTTCAGTATTATAAAATGTATATTTTGACTCTCGTGACACCACTGAGATAATTTTGATCTGATGACCCCACTGAAATAAATTTCTGCATCCGCCCATGTACTGTACGGTTTTATTTATTTATTTTAACAGCAACTTTTTTTGTATATTAATAATGAGCTAAGGCTAGCACCATGTTTATATATGTATGTTTGATAAATAGGAAAGACACATTACATACAAAACTTTTAGGGGCCAAGGGTCCAAAAGGACACATTTTGGACTTAATAGGGCAAATAGGACACTAAGAAAACTTATTTGTTTATAAGGACACAAAATTACTACATAGAGCAAAATACCCCTATTAACTAATAAGGAACAGTTGCACAGAAGACAAAACCGCTGCAAAAATATCGAAACTGCTATACAAACATTAAAGCTTTCAACGGCGAAGACAAAAACCCAAATTCAAGCAAAATTGAAGCCAAGTCGAAGCAAAATCGCAGGTAAATCGAAGAAAAAGCACAGAGAAAAAGTAGCGAAAGCAGAGCAGAAGAGAGAAGAATCGCATTAATACAGTGACGGCACAAAATCAAGGACAATGGCGAGGAGAAAGCAAGTGATTTCGGTGGAGAAGAGATGAAAAGCATCAAAATCGAAGAAAAATAAGTAAGTATACATTATGAGTGAACATTCAACAATAGAAAAACTCAGAAATGTATCACTTTTGTTCTTCATCATCACCACCTAAGTCATCCTTGAATAGTCATCTATGAATGACACAAAATATCTGTGACCACCCAATGACTCAAATTTTGATGGACCCCAGCAGTCTGAATGGATATAATCAAGTGATGCCCTTGTGTTGTGCAACCCTGCTGAGAACTTACTTTTGTGCAATTTCCCAAACACACAATGTTCACAAAAGTCCAGATTCTTGACCTTATATCCCCCAAGAAAACCTGCTGAAGAAAAGAATTAACCTGCATACCCCTTTCACCCATGTGACCAAGTCTCATGTGCCCACCACACCGAGTCTCTTGAGGTGGTGAAGCTCTTGAGGATCAAATGCAGCGATGCAGGATAGAGTAGATCCTTGTAATATATACAAGGTTCCCCTCTTGATGCCTTTGAGGACTACAACTGAATCTTTGAAGACATTCAATTGTCCACCTTCACCCTTGAAATTGAACCCTTGGCATCCAGGTGGGTGAGAGATACCAAATTCTTGGTCATCTGTGGAACATGTCTTACATCCTTGATTGTCTGAAATTTACCATCCTCTGTCCTTAACTTTCTTGAGCCAATTCCCACAAATTTGCAAACCTTCTTTGTTGGCCATATAGATTTGACCACCATCCATCTGCTCATAAGTGAAAACCACTCCTGTTTGGACATATATGGTAGGATGCTCGAGAATCAAGTATCCACACATCATTGTGGTGTGTAGAATCCCACGCAACTAGAACCGGATCCTCGTCAGTTGCTCGATGCTTGAGACTCTTGTGCGAATTGCCTTCTTCTGCTTTTTTCTTCCTTGGACAATTGGACTTCCAATGTCACGCTCCTTTCTGATAATTCTGAGACATCGGTGAACTTAGGACCTTTGGACACCGACTTCTTTTCTTCTTACATCCCATATCCTTTTCCACTATTGCTTTGCTAGCTACTAGCCCAAGATGCTTTGATTGTCTATCCCAGCAGCCTTGTGTCTAAGCTCCCTGGCATGTAAGGCTGACCTCACATCCTCTAAAGTTACTGTATCCTTCCCAACTATGAAAGACTGCACAAAGTTTTCATATGATGCCGGTAATGACACCAACAGGATTAGAGCTTCATCTTCATCCTCTATTTTAACATCAATATTCCTTAAATCAAGTAATATTGTGTTCAGCTGGTCAAGATGTTCCCTCAGTGGACTCCCTTCATGCATCTTCTGTTGAAATAGTGTCCTAAACCCAATCGGGTTGGACCGGATCCGACCGGGTCGGATCATTTCTACTATTTCTTTATGTTTATACATATATTAAATGGCTTTCATGTTGTTGTATATATGTTCTTTTAAAGGACCAATTGTGAATTGCTATATGATAACGTCCTTAGTATTAAACTGTGATAGAGAAACCATGATAGGTGATTATGGTTGATGAGATCTCTAATCACTTTAATAAGTTTGATACTTAAATGTCTCTAGGGCGATGTACTATTAAGCAGGGGGCATTGATAGTATAAGCAGACTAGCACGTATTAGATGTCTTACGTCTTTAGGGCGAGGATAGATCTCATCTATCGAAGTGTAGAGACACTTGGGTATGCGTGGGCGTGTATTAGAGAATGCGTCGTTAGGCGACCCACTTACACGGATAAGTGTCACACTATGTGGCGGTTGTGTAATTATCCTTAGGACCGAGTCTTCGTGGCATCACGGTGTGGATTGTCATGCTTTGACACTATTGAGGTTTCCCCAGCCGCGGGCGATCATGCGGTAGTGATTGGGTGTGATCTTGAAGCATCACGGAGTATACATGATTGGTCGTCCGGGAATCGCGTACCTATCGGTAGGGGTAAATATCCGAAAGGGCCTTCTTATAAGAATGTCTCGTTCTCGTGAATCTTTGCAAAGTGGGAGTAAGCGTGTTACTTGAGAGAGCTTGATATCCAGTTATAAGATCACGATCGTTGATGTTTTGACACTCGACTAACGACCGTATGGATATTATTACAATGATAGGATTGTAAGTTACCGCGATAAGCTGTTTCACATGAAGCGTAGTAGTCATTGCATTTGACTCTTCCGATGATTGGGGTCACGGTGTGTTCTTTAGACGCTATCCCGTGATCGTTAGGCATGAAGGGCATTTTAAGTAATTTGCACTTTGTGTCTACGGCCAACATATTCGAAGCCTATCGGGTCACACACATAAGAACATCTAGCCGGATTAAAATGTGGTTATAGTTGATAACCAAATAAGGAAAGTTTATCTCGAGACTATAAAGGTTATAGTGGTAAATTAATATGGTGGTATTTATTTATTATGAATAAATTAAATACAAGATATTAATAGTATTATATTAATTAAATAATATTCCCGAAGCCAATATTTGGCTATATGGGGCGTCACATTGAAGTGTATATATTACAACTTGGATTGTGCAATTTAATTAATGATATTACCTATTATTAATATTAGATATTAATAAGATAAAATAATATATATATATATACACATTGTGAATGCATGCGTGTGTGCACATTGAATGCAAATTGGATTTGCATTATATTTGGTATATATATTAATAGATTTATATGTGTTATATATATGTGATATATACACATGTGTAAATTGATTTATGGTAATATAATAAAAGATAAATATTGTCAATATAAGATATTGACAATATCTTGGAAATATTCAATATGAGATATTGACAATATCCTAGATTTATTTAATATGAGATATTATAATAAATGAGATAAATCAATCAATTATATTTTCCTTATTTTATTGGGAAAAGGTTTTCTTCTCTCACCACTCATATTTGGGCGCCATATACACTATAAATATAGTGTGGGTGTCAAAAGCTTTTAATATCGTAATTCCAAGAGCTAATAGTTCTTGTGTAAAATTGGAGAGCATCCTGTTGAGAGTTGGAGAGAGGGGAAAAAGGCGGTCTAGCAACCGGAGTTTTCCAATAGCAATCCATGATGGGATTCCGGCGAGTGTGTTCGTGTGGACTAGCGGTGAGGCCGAACACTTGGGCGGCTCCATGCGAGAACTACTCTCCTAGACGGTCAAAGCGTCGATCTTTTAGATCAACCAAGGTAACCACCGTCTACTATCTATTTGTTTATTGCTTAAACGAAGTCGATCTTGGAGTCGATAGGAAATAAATTTTGAATTCATTTGCGTTCCCGCGTAGATTTCTAACGATGGTATCGGAGCGAGCTTGAGCTTAAGCAATAAGCATGTTATTTTGCGTAGTTAATTTTATCATTTAAATCACGTAATTAAAAGATGAAAGATTTTGATTTGCAAAATTGATACACGAAAAGAAAAAAAAAAAAAAAAAAATCGGGTGGTGCTCGGCCGACCATTGGCGGCGGCACACCACCACGGCGGCGGCGGGCGGCGGCGGCGGCGAGCAGGCAACTTTGCCGGCGATCGATTGACCGGCCAATCTTTGGCGGATCTCCACATTTTTGTTTTGTGTATTTTGTGATTCAATATGGTTCATAGTTGTGATTGGTAATTCTCTCCTTTGTTTAGTTGTGTCGTGGGCTAACCAGATGGTTCAAATAGTTTGGGGCCATTGGGATCTGCATAATGATTAAAATAATAATGGCCTTCAAAATTTTATTTGGAATAGGCTGCTCACCTTCCAAATATTTGATTTGGGAAAGGCTGAAACTGGCCAGGCTTCAAAATTTTGATTTTGGAAAGTGGCGAACTAAACTCAAAGTATTTGGCCTTTCCAATATTTGATTTGGAATAAGCTGCAGCCTTTTCAAATATTTGATTTGTAAAAGCTGCTTGCTAAACTTCCAATTTTGATTTTGGAAAGTGGCGAAGCTGTGCCAAATTTGGTTTAGAAACCAAAAGCGTCACTTTTGATTACGAATCAAAAGAAAAAACAAAGAGAAATAATTTTAATTTTGATTTATTTTGGAATAGTTCTAATTAATTAAAATTAAAATTAAAATCGGTTTAAAATTAATCGTTAATTTTATTTCGATTAAAATCATTTAATTAATTAAATGTTAATTAGTTAATTGATTGGATAAAATTATTTAATAGATTAAATGTTAATTGATTAATTAAGGCGCAAGTAGTTAAATTTTAATTTTATCTTTTTCATAAGATTTTATTGTATGGATTAGATATAGTAGATATAATATGATTATATGGATCGATTGATCATGGACTCGACCGATAGGATAGATGTGAATGATTTAATTTTTCTGGTTTAAAGTTGTCTGGCCGTTATGAAGAGCGTGACCTAGTTTATTTTCTGCAATTATCCCATTCCCATTGGCTCCCCGTGTGCGGCGGGTGTATTTATTTTATTAGATAGAATTAAATGTAACAAGAATGGAGCAGAAGATAGAGAACAAAGAAAGAAGAATAAAGATCCCATTGGAGAATGGCGCATTAAAGATCCTATTGGCGGTTGCAGCTACCTTAGTTTGTGACCAGCGGTTTAAATCGGTTTGTATTCGAAACCGCACCTAGGAAAAAATCCATGATCATACCGGTTACTTTACGCATTTATTTATTTTGTGCTTGTATTTATTTTATATGATACGATAGATGCATGACTAGGCACGATCTAGATGAATGTGTAGGATGTATGTCTATAGAGATAGATATATTTGATGAGACCGCAATTAAAAATTAATTAAGTGAATTAATTTACATAAATACTTCCACAACAAAAATCAAGTCGGAACGTTGTCTCCCGATATTATAACGACGGTGAAGAGCACGTGTTCGGATCAAGCGATCGACCACCGCCGGGAGTTGACCTACCTCGGGTATATCGTCATTATTGAGATATGATCGTATGAGATCTCGTGAATATTGGGTTATGACTTGACTAGAGTCTTTCGGTGATTGGCCACCGTCGAGGCCGTCGACTTTAGAGACAAGGGTTGACTAACACATAGTGATGTGTATCGCCAAAGAGTTGACTAGTCAACCACTGAGAATCACATAGAGATGTGAATGGTAAATAGTTACCTACCTATCGAAATTATCTTGGTTGATCGACCACCGCCGGGAATCGAGGTAACTAGATGGGATCTCAGCTACTAAAGAATTTTGAAAAAATTCTTGAAAGTCAATTGGAAGTAGTTGACTAGTGGGAGCAAAATCATAAACCAAAAGACCATTTTTGATTTTGCGTGTATAAACAACAACACTCTTTTATTTTCATTGTTATGTTGTAGTTTTAGCAAACTTTATATTTATGTTTAATTCTCGATTAGTAAAACCAAATTATGATTTGTTAATTTTGAAAGCGTTCTCAAATATGGTTAAGTAATTTTAATCCTTTTAAAATAAGCAATGACATGAGCCATCCCGTTATAGTAGTTAGAGACAAGGAGATTACATAATTGATGCGGTGCTCGAGACTTTAATTATTAATGAAAGCGGAAGCTCATGATATGATTAAATCATTTGAAATAAGGTTCAACGAATTAGTCATATATTGGATACGATCCAAGATGATCATTCGATCATCACGATGACAATTAATTCAAGCGTTGGATAAGAATGACTACATCTAATTTTGGAAAGGTTGTTTTCAAAATTGTAAGATTTAAATATCGACTTAATTCTATCATTGCTTAAAGGTTAATTAAATAGTTAATGTTTTAAATCTGATTTAAAGGTTAAATAAACTATTTAATAAACTTTAGATTTTCTTTATGAAAGGAAATCAAAGACATAGCTCTTGTGATCTTTCTTAAGTCTTATGAAGACTACACTAAGAAATATTTACAAATGCTTAAAGGATTAAAAGGAGAGTTAGGGCATGTGCTTAAATATAGAGAACTTATTGAAGTTTCTATTATAGGCAAGTGAGTTGAGATAAATCTATCTAAGTTCAAGTCAACTCTTAGATATATGATATCTTGCGAGTGTGATTAAATTAGAAAGATTAAATCTGAGATATGGAAAGGTGAAGCAAGCGTTGTAACACTTACCACATTACGGATCTAGTAAAGCGATAAGGGAACTAAATAAATGTTATTATGTTCGGTTCTTATGAAGAACATACTTTCGAGTTATTTGTTAGGATTTAGTAGACATATTCAATCGTAAAGAATAAATGTTATTCCGATAAAGTTGGAAGGTCACTTTGAATCTAACATACTAGATTGATGTCACTATATAGATGATATAAGTGATGGGATCTCAACTAAATATTTGTATGGTTATTATCCTTGATTTGTGGTTACTCTGAGACATAGTCTCTACGGAAGGAAGCGTGTAATCAAGCGTCATTACGATGATGTTGAACCATATGATTATGAATCATATAGGTAATACGTATCTTATCTAAAGATGACTAAAATACCCTTTTATGAAAAGGTTATAAAATCTAGAAAATTTGTCTAAAGCCTAAACATACCGATGTTTGTTGGCTTGTGACAATTAATGCTACAAATAATTGTTTGTTAATCTCATGACTATTTTTAGAAATAGTTCTAGTGTACTTTCGATGAAGTGCATAATTGAAATCCCGAAAAGTTCGAGCTAGTGCGAATATGAGATTGATGAGCTACTTAGGAATTAATCTTCAATTGGATTGAAGTAATTAATACACGAAGGGTGTTTCAGAAATCGTGCGGAAAGGAATAAGATTCTCCTTGAAGGATACCATCTTTGGGATACATGAATTAGATTGTGTTCCCAAAATGGAAACAACACTTTATATGATAAAGGTTTGGCGAGAGGCCATCGAAGTATCCACTTACCCATTTCGGGATAGTGCCACTTATACTTAACCGAGTTCCAAAGAATAAAGGTTGAATAAATTCCATATTAGATATGAAAGAGGATAATGTCAAATCTGTCTTAACCGATGATTTGAAGTTGTCATAAGCAAAGTCGAAAGGCTTGGAGCTGAGTACGACATATGCAACTTTGTGGAATATCTCGGCAAATCGCTAGATATTATTTACTCGTCCTCGGAGCAAAAGGTGTTTGTCTCCAAACATGCTGTCTTCTAGAGGAAGTGTTTCTTCCAAGAGAAACAGTGGGAGTGAATCAAATCTCAAAACAGTTTGAGATCCACAAAGATATATTCAACCATTGGAACATGAAGCGAGGCGCTTGTAAGCGATGAGGTGTATAACAACTTTGCTCAGTGCACACAAAAGTTACGTAAGTCATGGATAACCTCAAGCACGAAAAAAGGTTGTTGGTATGTTCATCTTGAAGAATGAATGTCTCACGACTTATGAAAGAATGTTTGAAAGGCAAGATTGAGAGATATGGCCAGGAGCCATAATATCTCGAATTAGATTCCTTCGGTGATAACCAGGTTATGAACCTGTCTGCATCTTACACAAGGGAGTGTCCACTGAAGGTGACATGGATAGTAATATGATTACCATAAGGCTATAGTGACGGCGAAAGAGTATGAGGTGTAAACCTTGTAGTTATCTTTATCTTTGTCAATTTGTGCCCGATTCTATTCGGACTATGCTTGTTGTAACCCATTATCATGGCTATATGATAGTGTTGAAGGCGTTGGGCAAGCGGCTTCGATGTTCATAGACGATAACACGATATGTGAGCTCATGAGATCCATTTAAGGACTCAAACAAGTTTCTCTAGACAATTTCTTTGTTTGATAATCAAAGGAGTTTGATTTAGTCAAAAGAAGGATATGCCAATGTGCAAGATGAATAGTGGGAGTGCGTTACTATTTTTGAGTAAGGTATTCTATATATCTCTCTCGAGAATTGTCACCCCATGTCACAGTCAATTAATGTTTGGTAGTTCAAGGTCTTTACGAAAGCACTTGGATTGGCAGGTCTTATTTCTAGAAATAAGAATCTATAGTGATAGATTTAACTGCTGTTAGATTATAGTTTACCTATATAGATGTGATGCTAAAAGAAGTTTAGCATAGATCGCGACAGGGGATACTGCTAGCCGGTGTTCTCAAGATCTATCTATGTTAGGACGTTAGTCCTAAAGATAAGGTGAAAGATGATGCTTATGAAAGGTTTCCTTTGCTACGGCAATAGGAACCATCTTATAGGTGATGCCGGATGTTCATAGTCCATGAATAGTCATGAGCAAGTATGAAAGTAAATCTGGTGAATGTCGAGAATATCCTTAAACAAGTTAAGGATGGTTTCCTAGTTTATCGAAACATGGAAGCGAATAAATATAGTTATCTGACGTATATCCCGAGAGTCTTATGAAGGCGAGTGGGAGCTACGATGCAGGTTTGCGATCACTTTGATTAAGTGACACAGTGAGTGAAATGTTCTAGCCTATGGGTCATGTAAATTCTACAACCAGGCCAAAACACGGTAGTGCCTTAGAGGCGCGGCGGGAGGCGATACATGGATCTGAAGGTTCATTCTTGAACCTTATGCGGTTCTTCCACCTTTTCTATATAGGCGATATAGTAAGTGGATTTATTGCTTGAAGCAAGGACCAGGGTCTCGTCGAGAGATTCGTGTGTGTGTTAAGGCGGTTCCTTTGACTTGGTCATTTGGAGCGTGATATGAAGATAGTCTCGAGTCCCCAACGGCCCGATCCGTTTATGGCTGAAAGTGGTTGCGCAGTATTGCATGAGATTCTTGTGTTTCAACTTGGTCTTGTGTGTGCGAGTGATTGGTTTTAGGCCAAGTGGGAGATTGTTGAAATAGTGTTCTAAACCCAATCGGGTTGGACCGGATCCGACCGGGTCGGATCATTTCTACTATTTCTTTATGTTTATACATATATTAAATGGCTTTCATGTTGTCGTATATATGTTCTTTTAAAGGACCAATTGTGAATTGCTATATGATAACGTCCTTAGTATTAAACTGTGATAGAGAAACCATGATAGGTGATTATGGTTGATGAGATCTCTAATCACTTTAATAAGTTTGATACTTAAATGTCTCTAGGCTGATGTACTATTAAACAGGGCATTGATAGTATAAACAGACTAGCACGTATTAGATGTCTTCTGTCTTTAGGGCAGGGATAGATCTCGTCTATCGAAGTGTAGAGACACTTGGCTGTACGTGGACGTGTATTAGAGAATGCGTACGTTAGGCGACCCACTTACTTACACGATAAGTGTCACACTATGTGGCGGTTGTGTAATTATCCTTAGGACCGAGTCTTCATGGCATCACGGTGTGGATTGTCATGCTTTGACACTATTGAGGTTTCCCAGCCACGGGGCGATCATGCGGTAGTGATTGGGTGTGATCTTGAAGCATCACGGAGTATACATGATTGGTCGTCCGGGAATCGCGTACCTTATCGGTAGGGGTAAATATCCGAAAGGGCCTTCTTATAAAGAATGTCTCGTTCTCGTGAATCTTTGCAAAGTGGGAGTAAGCGTGTTACTTGAGAGAGCTTGATATCCGGTTATAAGATACGGTCGTTGATGTTTTGACACTCGACTAACGACCGTATGGATATTATTACAAATGATAGGATTGTAAGTTACACGGTAATCGCTTTTCACATGAAAGGTAGTAGTCATTGCATTTGACTCTTCCGATGATTGGGGTCACGGTGTGTTGCTAGACGCTATCCCGTGATCGTTAGGCATGAAGGCATTTTAAGTAATTTGCACTTTGTGTCTACGGCCAACATATTCGAAGCCTATCGGGTCACACATAAGAACATCTAGCGGATTAAAATGTGGTTATAGTTGATAACCAAATAAGGAAAGTTTATCTCGAGACTATAAAGGTTATAGTGGTAAATTAATATGGTGGTATTTATTTATTATGAATAAATTAAATACAAGATATTAATAGTATTATATTAATTAAATAATATTCCGGAAGCCAATATTTGGCTATATGGGGCGCCACATTGAAGTGTATATGTTACACTTGGATTGTGCAATTTAATTAATGATATTACCTATTATTAATATTAGATATTAATAAGATAAAATAATATATATATATATATATACACATTGTGAATGCATGCGTGTGTGCACATTGAATGCAAATTGGATTTGCATTATATTTGGTATATATATTAATAGATTTATATGTGTTATATATATGTGATATATACACATGTGTAAATTGATTTATGGTAATATAATAAAAGATAAATATTGTCAATATAAGATATTGACAATATCTTGGAAATATTCAATATGAGATATTGACAATATCCTAGATTTATTTAATATGAGATATTATAATAAATGAGATAAATCAATCAATTATATTTTCCTTATTTTATTGGGAAAAAGGTTTTCTTCTCCTCCACTCATATTTGGGGCGCCATATACACTATAAATATAGTGTGGGTGTCAAGCTCTTTTGTACATCATAATTCCAAGAGCTAATAGTTCTTGTGTAAAATTGGAGAGCATCCTATTGAGAGTTGGAGAGAGGGGAAAAAGGCCGGTCTAGCAACCGGAGTTTTCCAATAGCAATCCATGATGGGATTCCGGCGGGCTGTTCGTGTGGACTAGCGGTAGAGGCCGAACACTTGGGCGGCTCCATGCAGAACTACTCTCCTTAGACGGTCAAAGCGTCGATCTTTTAGATCAACCAAGGTAACCACCGTCTACTATCTATTTGTTTATTGCTTAAACGAAGTCGATCTTGGGTCGATAGGAAATAAATTTTTGAATTCATTGCGTTCCTCGTAGATTTCTAACATCTTCAAACCAACAACCTCTGTTTCAACAACAACTTGTTGGTCGGTGACTTGGTCATATCTGAGCTTTCAAGCTTCTTCCACAACTTGGTCATGCGGTGTCTTCCTCAAAGAACCTCGTGATAACATCATCGATAAGCACAACATGATGGTTGAATGTGCTTTCTCTTCCAGGTGGCATAATCTGCTTTTTATATTTGGTTTGTCGGATAAAGGATTTCACAAACCTGCTTTGTTTCAACGATTGCACGCATCTTGATTTGCCACGCAGACCAAAAATGTTCCTTCCTCAAATTTATCGATTTTTACGTTTCTCATCGACATCTTTTCTTGCTAAAGATCACAACTTTATCACGCATCCTAGCACCTTCTTTGAAGGTCTTGGTGAAGATGAAGTTGATCGTACAGATTGTTTTCTCCAGAACCTTTCTCTGATACCACTTGTTATAAAACGGATGGAGATAACTTCGGATGCAAGAAACAGAAACAGAAGCAATCAAACATAAACAATCAAAGGAGAAAACAGAAACAAGAAGAGCACAGATTTAATGTGGAAAACCCCTCAGTGGGAGAGGTAAAAAACCACGGGCAGAAAAGAGATATTTTATTATGCACTGAAAATTACAGATTTCAACACACATAGACAATGCAACAACAACTGTATTTATAGGCACAAATCCCTAAACCCTAGCCGTCCGGAATCTTTGTCTGATCTGCCATAAATACCCTTACACGTGTCCTCCTTTTAATGACACTGTATAGCTGTCACATAACAGAATTAATGAGATGTGGGACCTGCTTGTATTCAAGTACTCGGCAGACCTTTCACCTGCCGACAATACCTGGCGACGAAGCCTCGATGAGACTCCACCCTCTTGGCGCACATAATTGAATACACTTCTCAGCTGTCCATCACACAGCTGAGTCTTCAGATTGGTTCCACTAGATGTAGAGTTTAAGTCACTTTACTGACATACGCATACTCCATTACCGTCCATCGAGCTTATAAGCGCGGTACGGTAGGCGGAGATCCTGATGAATATCTTCATAATTGAAGATGAACACACTGGAAAACTAAGAACTGAAATAAGAAAACAGAGGAAGAGCAAAGGAACTTTGATATTATTGATTAAACTTCATGTAAGGTTACAATTGGTGACTTAGCTACTTATATAGTGTGTAGCAGCAGTACTAATGCAACTAGGAACGGTTACAATAGACTGAAACTAACTAACTGACTTCTAACTGATTCTGTGCACAGGTGTTCGACTATATGCGTGTGTGAACTTGAGGAATCCAGTTTGCTGTGTGTGTGTGTGTGTTTCTCTGTTAACTTCTGTTAGGAAATCTACGCGGGAAGGCAGCGGAATTTAAAATTTATTTCCTATCGACCCAAGATCGACTTCGTTTAAGCAATAAACAAATAGATAGTAGACGGTGGTTACCTTGGCTGATCTAAAAAATCAACGCTTTGACCGTCTAAGGAGAGTAGTTCTGCATAGAGCCGCCCAAGTGTTCGGCCTCTACCGCTAGTCCACACGAACAGCCCGCCGGAATCCCATCATGGATTGCTATTGGAAAACTCCGGTTGCTAGACCGGCCTTTTTCCCTCTCTCCAACTCTCTAAAAGATTCTCTATTTTACACAAGAAACTATGAGCTCTTTGCAATTGTGATGTACAAAAGAGCTTGACACCCACACTATATTTATAGTGTAATATGCGCCCCAATGAAGAGTGGAGGAGAAGAAAACCTTTTCAAAATAAAATAAGGAAAATATAATTGATTGATTTATCTCATTTATTATAATATCTCATATTAAATAAATCTAGGATATTGTCAATATCTCATATTGAATATTTCAAGATATTGTCAATATCTTATATTGACAATATTTATCTTTTATTATATTACCATAAATCAATTTACATGTGTGTATATATATCACATATATATATTACACAAATAAATCTATATATTATATACATATCCATACTACTAGTGCGCATGCATCACATATGCACACTACACACGCATGTGTGATCATATATATATAAATATTAATATCTTATATTAATATATGGTATACTAATTAATTAAATTGCACAATCCAAGTGTATCTTACACACTTCAATGTATGCCCCTTTGACCAACAAATTGGCTTCCGGAATATTCTTTAATTAATATAATATTATCAATATCTTGTATTTAATTTATTCATAATAAATAAATACCACAATATTAATTTACCACTATAACCTTTATAGTCTCGAGATAAACTTTCCTTATTTGGTTATCATCTATAACCACATTTTAATCCGGCTAGATGTTCTTATGTGTGTGAACCCGATAGGCTTCGAATATGTTGGCCGTAGACACAAAGTGCAAATTACGAAAATGCCTTTCATGCCTAACGATCACGGGATAGCGTCTAGCAACACACCGTGACCCCAATCATCGGAAGAGTCAAATGCAATGACTACTACCTTTCATGTGAAGCGATTACCGTGTAACTTACAATCTATCCGTTGTAATAATACCCATACGGTCGTACGTCGAGTGTCAAACATTAACGACCGTATCTTATAATCTGGATATCAAGCTCTCTCGAAGTAACTCGTTTACTCCCACTTTGCAAAGATTCACTAGAGTAAGACATTCCTTATAAGAAGGCCATTTCGGATATTCGATCCCAATCATAGGATACGCGATTCCCGGACGACCAATCATGTATACTCCGCATGCTTCAGTATCATACCAATCACTACCGCATGATCGCCCCGTGGCTAGGGGAAACCTCAATAGTGTCAAAGCATGACAATCCACACCGTGATGCCATGAAGACACCGGTCTTAAGGATAATTACACAACCGCCACATAGTGTGACACTTATCTGCGTAAAGTGGGTCGATCTAACGTCACGCATTCTCTAATACAGTCCACGTGCGATCAAGTGTTCTACACTTCGATAGACGAGATCTATCCTCGACCTTAAAGACATAAGACATCTAATACGTGCTAGTCTGCTGCTTATACTATCAATGCCCTGCTTAATAGTACATCATCTGAGACATTTAAGTATAAAACTTATTAAAGTGATTAGAGATCTCATCAACCATAATCGCCAATCATAGTTTCTCTATCACGCTTTAATACTAGGGCGTTATCATATAACAATTCATAATTGGTTCTTTAAAAGAACTTATATATGACAACATAAAAGCCATTTTATATATGTATAAAAATAAAGAAATAGTAGAAATGATCCGACCGGTCGGATCCGGTCCAACCGATTGGTTTTAGGACACTATTCCAACAATCTCCCACTTGGCCTAAAACCAATCACTACAGCACACACAGACCAAGTTGAAACACAAGAATCTCATGCAATACTCGCAAATTCAGCCTCCTAGCCATGAACGGATCGCTATCCGTGGGGACTCGAACTATCTTCATACTATGCTCCAAATGACCAAGTCAAAGGAACCGCCTCAACACACACACGAATCTCTGACGAGACCCTGGTCCTTGCTTCAAGCAATGAATCCACTTACTATATCAGCTATATAGAAAATGTGGAAGAACCGTACAAGGTTCGGGGATGAACCTTCTAGACTCATGTACTGCTCCCGCTGCGCCTCTAAGGCACTACTGCGTTTTGGCCTACTTGTAGAATTTACAGTGACCCATAGGCTAGAACATTTCCACTCACCGTATCACTTGATCAAAGTGATCGCAAAAACCTGCATGATAGCTCCCACTCGCCTTCATAAGACTCGGGATATACGCCTCAGATATCTACGTTTATTTAATTCCAAGTTTCAATAAACTAGGAAACTTTCCTTAACTTGTTTAAGGATATTCTCGATATTTACCAGATTTACTTTCATACTTGCTCATGAATATTCATGGACTATGAACATCCGGCATTACCTTTATGATGGTTCCTATCGCCGTAGCGAAGGAAACCTTCCATAAGCATCATCTTTCACCTTATCTTTAGGACCAATGTCCTAACATAGATAGATCTCGCGATCTATGCTAAACTTCTTTTAGCATCACATCTATATAGGTAAACAATAATCTAACAGCAGTTAAATCTATCACTATAGATTCTCATTTCTAAAATAAGAACTGCTAATCCAAGTGCTTTCGTAAAGATCTTGAATTACCAAACATTAATTGACTGTGATATGGGGAGATGATTCATGAGAGAGATATCCAATACCTTACTCAAAAATCATAACACACTCCCACTATCCATCTTGCACATTGGGCATATCCTTCTTTTGACTAAATCAAACTCCTTTGAATATCAAACAAAGAAATTGTCTAGAGAAACTTGTTTGAGTCCATAAATGGATCTCGTGGGCTTACATATCATGTTATTGTCTATGAACATCGAGTTGTCTGCCCAACGTCTTCAACACTATCATATAGCCATGATAATGGTTATAACAAGCATCATCTCGAATAGAATCGGCTCACCGGCGGCGATAAAGGTAATTACAAGGTTTACACCTCATACCCTTCACCGTCCACTATAGCCTTATGGTAATCATATTACTATCCATGTCAGCCTTTCAGGGGCACTCCCCTTAGGTAAGACATACTAGGTTCACAACCTGGTTGTCACTGATGGAATCTAATTCAGATATTATGGCTTCTAGCCATATCTCTCAATCTTGCCTTTCAAACATTCTTTCATAAGTCGTGAGATATTCATTCTTCAAGATGAACATACCGATAGCCTTTTCAGGCTTGAGGTTATCCACAGACTTACAGGACTTTTGTGTGCACTGAGGCGTGTTGTACACCTCATCGCTATCGGCGCCTGCTCACGCGTTCCTATGGTTGAATATTTCATTGTGGTTCTCAAACTACTTTTGAGATTTAAATCTACTCCCACTGTTTCTTTTGGAAGAAACACTTCCTCTAGAAGACAGCGTGTTTGGAGACAAACACCTTTTGCTCCGCGGACGAGTAAATAATATCTAGCGTACTTGCTGAGATATTCCACAAAGTTGCATAAGTTGTACTAGGCTCCAAGCCTTTCTGACTTTGCTTATGACAACTTCAAATCATCGGTTAAGACAGATTTGACATTATCCTCTTCCATATCTAATATGGAATTTATTCAACCTTTATTCTTTGGAACTCGGTTAAGTATAAGGGCACTATCCCGAAACGGGTAAGGGATACTTCGCATGGCCTGCGTCACACCTTTATCATGTAAAGTGTTGTTTCCATTTTGGGAACACAATCCAATTGCGTATCCCAAATATGGTATCCTTGAAGGGAGAATCTTATTCCTTTTCGCATTTAATTACGAAACACCCTTCAGGTATTAATTACTTCAATTCAATTGAAAATTAATTCCTAAATAGCTCATCAATCTCATATTCGTACTAGCTCGAACCTTTCGGGCTTTCCGAATTGTCGTACTTCAATAAATACATTCAACTATTTCTAAAATAGTCATAGAGATTAATAAACAATTATTTGTGGCATTGATTGTCATAAGCCAACAAACATCGGTATGTTTAGGCTTTGGACAACTTTCTAGATTTTATAACCTTTTCATAAAAGGGTATTTTAGTCCTCTTTGGATAAGATGCGTTTAACCCACATGATTCATAATCATATGGTTCAACACCATCAGAATGGCGTTTAATTACATGCTTCTCTTCCAGAGAGACTATGTCTAGAACAACTACAAATATCAAGGATAACAGCCATATAAATATTTAGTTGAGATCTCATCACATATATCAACTATATAGTGACAACAATCTAGTATGTTAGATTCAGTGACCTTTCAACTTTATCGGAATAACATTTATTCTTTACAATTGAATATGTCTACTAAATCCTAACAAATAACTGAAAGCATGTTCTTTATAGGAACCGGAACATAATAACATTTATTTAGTTCCCTTATCAGTTTACTAGATCCAGAATATGGTAAGTGTTACAACGTTTGCTTCACCTTCCATATCTGTATTTAATCTTTCTAATTTAATCACACTCGCAAGATATCATATATCTAAGAGTCGACCTGAACTTAGATAGATTTATCTCAACTCACTTGCCTAGAATAGAAACTTCAATAAGTCCTCTATTTAAGCACATGCCCTAACTTTCAATTTAATCCTTCAAGTACTTGTAAATGTTTCTTAGTGTAGTCTTCATAAGACTTAAGAAAGATTACAAGAGCCATGTCTTCTATTTCCCTTCATAAAGTAAATCTAACGTTTATCAAATAGTTTATTTAACCTTTTGAATAGTATTCAAAACATTGACTATTTAATTAACCTTTAAGCAATGATAGAATTAAGTCGATACTTAAATCTTACAATTTTGAAAACAACATTTCCAAAATTCGATGTGGTCATTCTTGTTCAACGTTTGAATTAATTGTCATCATATGACAGAATGATCATCTTGGATCGTATCCAATATATGACTAATTCGTTGAAACTTTTTTCAATGGATTTAATCATATCATGAGCTTCTGCTTTCATTAATAATTAAAGTCTCGGAGAACTGCATCAATTATGTAATCTCCTTGTCTCTAACTACTATAACGGGGTTGCTCATGTCATTGCTTATTTTAAAAGGATTAAAATTACTTAACCATATTTGAGAACGTTTCTCAAAATTATCAGTCATAATTTGGTTTTACTAATCGAGAATTAAACATAAATATAAAGTCTTCTAAAACTACAACATAAAAATGAAAATAAAAGAGTGTTGTTGTTTATACACGCAAAATCAAAAATGGTCTTTTGGTTTATGATTTTGCTCCCACTAGTCAACTACTTGCAATTGACTTTCAAGAATTTTTCAAAATTCTTTAGTGGCTGAGATCCCATCTAGTTACCTCGATTCCCGGCGGTGGTCGATCAACCAAGATAATTTCGATAGGTAGGTAACCCTTTACCATTCACATCTCTATGTGATTCTCGGTGGTTGACTAGTCAACTCTTTGGCGATACACATCACTATGTGTTAGTCACCCTTGTCTCTAAAGTCGACGGCCTGACGGTGGCCAATCACCGAAAGACTCTAGTCAAGTCATAACCCAATATTCACGAGATCTCATACGATCATATCTCAATAACGACGATATACCCGAGGTAGGTCAACTCCCGGCGGTGGTCGATCATCAGGATCCGAACACGTGCTCTTCACCGTCGTTATAATATTGGGAGACAATATTTCGACTTGATTTTTGTCGTGGAAGTATTTTTCGTAAATTAATTCACTTAATTAATTTTAATTATGGTCTCATCATAAATATGTCTATCTCTATAAACATACATCCTACACATTTATCTAGATCGTGCCTAGTCATGCATCTATCGTATCACATAAAATAAATACAAGCACAAAATAAATAAGTGCGTAAATTAACCGGTATGATCATGGACTTCTCCTAGGTGCGGTTTCGAATACAAACTGACGAAACCGCGGGTCACAATCTAAGGGTAGAAATGCAACCGCCAATAGGATCTTTAATGCTCCATTTTCCAATGGGATCTTTATTTTCGCCTTTCTTTGGTCTCCATCTTCGCTCCATTCTTGTTACATTTAATTCTATCGAATAAAATAAATACACCCGCCGCACACGCAGGGGGGAGCTTACGGGAATGGGATAAATGCAGAAAAATAAACTAGGTCACGTTTTCATAACGGCTCAGGACAATTTTTAAACCAACAGAAAAATTAAATCATTCACATCTATCCTATCGGGCCGAGTCCACGATCAATCGGGGTTCATATAATCATATTATATCTACTCTATCTAATCCATACAATAAAATCTTATGAAAAAGATAAAATTAAAATTTAACTACTTGCGTCTTAATTAATCAATTAACATTTAATCTATTAAATAATTTTATCCAATCAATTAACTAATTAACATTTAATTAATTAAATGATTTTAATCGAAATAAAATTAACGATTAATTTTAACGATTTTAATTTTAATTTTAATTAATTAGAACTATTCTAAAATAAATAAAAATTAAAATTATTTCTCTTTGTTTTTTCCTTTTTGATTCGTAATCAAAAGGGATGCTTTGGTTTCTAAACCAAATTTGGCTTAGCGCACACCACTTTCCAAAATCAAAATTTTGGAAGTGGCTTGCGCTAAGCTTTTACAAATCAAATATTTGAAAATGGCAGCTATTCCAAATCAAATATTTGGAAAGGCAAATAAATTTTGGTTTAGACTTAGCCACTTTCCAAAATCAAAATTTTGGAAGTGGCTGCAGCTTCAGTCTTTTTCCAAATCAAATATTTGGAAGGCTTGAGCTTATTCCAAACAAAGTTTGGAAAGACCATTATTATTTTAATCGCCATGTGGCATCCCAATGGCTTCAAACTATTTGAACCATTGGTTAGCCACATGACACAACTAAACAAAGGAGGAATTACCAATCACAACTATGAACAATATTGTAACACAAAATACACAAAACAAAATTTAGGGATCCACCAAAAGATGCACCACCCGCCGTCGACCGCCCCAAGGGGTGCCGCCCCGCCAACGCAATTTACGGTGGGGGTGCCGCTGCCGATCGGCCGAGCACCCCAAAAGCCGCCTTTTTTTTTTTTCTTTTTCGTGTATCGATTTGCGAATCAAAAATCTTTCATCTTTTAATTACGTGATTTAAACGATAAAATTAACTACGCAAATTAACATGCTTATTGCTTAAGCTCAAGCTCGCTCGATACCACCGTTAGAAAATCTACGCGAACGCAGCGAATTTAAAATTTATTTCCTATCGACCCAAGATCGACTTCGTTTAAGCAATAAACAAATAGATATAGTGACGGTGGTTACCTTGGTTGATCTAAAAGATCGACGCTTTGACCGTCTAAGGAGAGTAGTTCTGCATAGAGCCGCCCCAGTGTTCGGCCTCTACCGCTTAGTCCACACGAACAGCCCACGAAATCCCATCATGGATTGCTATTGGAAAACTCCGGTTGCTAGACCGGCCTTTTTCCCCTCTCTCCAACTCTCTAAAAGATGCTCTCTATTTTACACAAGAACTATGAGCTCTTGCAATTGTGATGTACAAAAGAGCTTGACACCCACACTATATTTATAGTGTAATATGCGCCCCAATGAAGAGTGGAGGAGAAGAAAACCTTTTCCCAATAAAATAAGAAAAATATAATTGATTGATTTATCTCATTTATTATAATATCTCATATTAAATAAATCTAGGATATTGTCAATATCTCATATTGAATATTTCCAAGATATTGTCAATATCTTATATTGACAATATTTATCTTTTATTATATTACCATAAATCAATTTATACATGTGTATATATATCACATATATATATTACACAAATAAATCTATATATTATATACATATCCATACTACTAGTGCGCATGCATCACATATGCACACTACACACGCATGTGTGATCATATATATATAAATATTAATATCTTATATTAATATATGGTAATACCATTAATTAAATTGCACAATCCAAGTGTATCTTACACACTTCAATGTGGCGCCTTTTTGACCAACAAATTGGCTTCCGGAATATTCTTTAATTAATATAATATTATCAATATCTTGTATTTAATTTATTCATAATAAATAAATACCATTATAACCTTTATAGTCTCGAGATAAACTTTCCTTATTTGGTTATCATCTATAACCACATTTTAATCCGGCTAGATGTTCTTATGTGTGTAACCCGATAGGCTTCCGAATATGTTGGCCGTAGACACAAAGTGCAAATTACGAAAATGCCTTTCATGCCTAATGATCACGGGATAGCGTCTAGCAACACACGGTGACCCCCAATCATCGGAAGAGTCAAATGCAATGACTACTACCTTTCATGTGAAACAGTTACCGTGTAACTTACAATCCTATCGCTGTAATAATACCCATACGGTCGTACGTCGAGTGTCAAACATTAACGACCGTATCTTATAATCTGGATATCAAGCTCTCTCGAAGTAACTCGTTTACTCCCACTTTGCAAAGATTCACGAGAGTAAGACATTCCTTATAAGAAGGCCATTTCGGATATTCGATCCCAATCATAGGATACGCGATTCCCGGACGACCAATCATGTATACTCCGCGTGCTTGATGATCATACCCAATCACTACCGCATGATCACCCCGTGGCTGTGGAAACCTCAATAGTGTCAAAGCATGACAATCGACACCGTGATGCCATGAAGACTCGGTCTTAAGGATAATTACACAACCGCCACATAGTGTGACACTTATCTCGTAAGTGGGTCGATCTAACGTCGCATTCTCTAATACACGTCCACGTACAATCCAAGTGTCTCTACACTTCGATAGACGAGATCTATCCCTGCCCTTAAAGACAGAAGACGTCTAATACGTGCTAGTCTGTTTATACTATCAATGCCCTGTTTAATAGTACATCAGCCTAGAGACATTTAAGTATAAAACTTATTAAAGTGATTAGAGATCTCATCAACCATAATCGCCAATCATGGTTTCTCTATCACAGTTTAATACTAAGGACGTTATCATATAACAATTCATAATTGGTTCTTTAAAAGAACTTATATATGACAACATAAAAGCCATTTTATATATGTATAAACATAAAGAAATAGTAGAAATGATCCGACCCGGTCGGATCCGGTCCAACCCGATTGGTTTTAGGACACTATTCCAACAACTTCAACATCCCCTCTCAAACTGGATTCTTAGGTTGATAGATATTGATTAAGGTATAAGAATTTAACAGAGTCTGAAATCTGATGTTGTCCAATGGTTTAGTGAATAAATCTGCAAGCTGTAACTCTGTTGAAACAGGTAAAGGCTTTAGAAGTCCTTGTTGATATCTGTCTTTGATCACATGGCAATCTATTTCGATGTGTTTAGTTCTCTCATGAAAGACTGGATTCTCCACTATGTATAAAGCACTCTTGCTGTCACAAAATAGGAATAGGTTTATCTTGCTTGATATTAAATTCTGACAGCAGGTATGTGAGCCATTGCAGCTCACAAGATGCCATTGCCATGGCCCTGTATTCTGCTTCTGATGAACTTCTGGATGTTGTAGTCTGCTTCTTTGTCCTCCAGCTTATGAGTGAGCCACCAAAAAACACAGAAAAACCTGTGACAGATCTTCTTGTATCATTGCATCTAGCTCAATCTGAATCCACAAAACACTTGAGTTCTAAATTGCCTTCTGATGGAAAGAATATGCCTTGTCTAGGGGCCTTCTTCAAATATTTTAGAAGTTTGTAGGTCGCTTGCAATTTAGAATCTCAGATTGGTTTGTCTAGAATTGGTAGAGTTGTTGTGTAGCATAAGTGATATCTGGTCTTGTTAAGCCTAAGTACAGCAGCTTTCCAACTAAACTTCTATAGTAGCTATTTGATTTTAGTTGTGCAGAGTCTTTGGTGTGCAAATTTGTAGCAACATCCATAGGTACATGACTAGGTTTACAATCTGAGTAGTCATATTCTTCTAGTAATTCCAAACATTATTTTCTTTGAGATAATTCAATGCCTTGTTTTGATCTTGCTACTTCCAGGCAAGAAATACTTGAGTTCACCCAAATCCTTAATGCCAAATCTGTCATTCAAGAATCCTTTTAGTTGCTTAATCTCTTCCATATCAGGACTAGTTACCAAAACATCATCAACATAGACTAGAACAGCTATGTAATTGTCATCTGATCCTTTTACAAACAGATTGTTGTCTTGTTTGGATTGCCTAAACCCCCTCTCAAGCAAGGCTTGTGTAAACTTGATGTTCCACTGTCTACTTGCTTGTTTTAGGCCATACTAGACTTGATTAATTTGCAAGCATGTCCTGGTTCAGATTTGAAGCCTTGTGTTACCTCCATGTACACTTCTTCTGTGAGGTCACCATGTAAAAAGGCATTATTGACATCTAATTGATGAAGGTTCCAGCCCTTTGTTGCTGCAATTGCAAGTAGAGTTCTGACTGTAGTTAGTTTGGCCACAGGTGAGAAAGTGCCTAGATAGTCTAGCCCCAATTTTTGAGTGTATCCCTTTGCCACAAGTCTGGCTTTGTATCTTTCTATTGAGCCACAGAGTTTCTTTTGATCCTATACACCCATTTGCATCCTATAGGATGTTTATCTTTAGGTAATGGAACAATTTCCCAAGTCTTTGTCTGTTGTAGTGCTTTAATTTCTTTGTCCATAGCTTCCCTCCATTCTGGATGCTTGACTGCTTCATTATAAGTTTTTGGTTCTGTGAGAACCTGTGTGTTAACAACATAAGACTTGTAAGAATTTGATAAATGGTGCAGACTGTCTACCTTTGACAAGTGATATGGAGATGTGTCAGTGATTATGTTGTGACAGACATAATCCTTTAGATAAGAGGGTTGCCCTCTATTTCTAGATGATTTTCTATTATTTATTTCTTGATTAGATGGTAATGCCTCTACATATTCAAGTAGATCTACATTGTCAATGAGAACCTGTTCAATAATATCATCTGCATGTTCTTCAATGATATTATGTACAGGTTCTTCATGATCTTGTGTGTGATCATCAAGATGATGTGTATCATTACTAGGTTGATGTGTATCAGACTCAGAATTTGTAATATTTCTGTTTGAAGGCAAAGGTGGACTAGAATTAGGAATGGTGAATATATCTTGATCAAAGGGGATAGGTAAGGGTAAATTTTGGATATTACCTGATGCCTGACCATCTTTGTAAGGAAATGAGTATTCATGAAACATAACATCCCTAGCAATAAAAATCTGCCTTGTATGCAGGTTTAAAAGATAAAATCCCTTCACATGAGGAACACTCCCTAAGTATATGGATTTAATTCCTCTTGCTGCAAACTTGTTGTTATCATGATGTAAATTGTATGCAAAAGTTAAGCAACCAAAAACCTTAACATTTTCATAAGAAGGTTTGACATTATACAACATCTCATAAGGTGTCTTATTGTTCAGTAAAGGAGATGGAGTAATGTTGATCAAATATACAGCATGAAGAATGAAATAAGACCAATAAATCAAGGGCACATCAGACTGAAATCTCAAACTCCTCGCAACATTCAAGATATGTTGATGTTTCCTCTCAACAACTCCATTCTGTTGAGGAGTTTTAATGACAGAAGTCTGATGTATAATGCCCTTTGCAGCATAAAATTCAGGGAGATCAAACTCTAATCCATTATCAGTTCTCAAACATTTGACACATTTATTAAACTGAGTTTGAACCAACATACAAAACTGTTTTACAAGATTTCTGACTTCTCCTTTAGATTTTAACATATGAATCCAACAAAATCTACTAAAGTCATCAACAATGGTAAGGAAAAATCTATGTCCATGAACACCAACAACCCTATAAGGGCCCCAAATGTCCATGTGTACCAGATCAAAACAGGACTTGGACACAGAATGACTCAAAGGAAAACTAAGTCTAGATTGTTTAGCTAAGGGACATATATCACAAATTTGTCCATCAGGCACTTGAATGTTGGCATTATCCTTCTTCAAGACTTTCAATCTTTGGTCTGAAGCATGACCAAGTCTGTAATGCCACAACAAGGCTTGACTGCAAGTAGTCTTGACATTATGCACAATAGGGAAATCATAACAAGTACTGTCAGCCTTTAAAATGCATAGCCCTTTTACAAGATTAGTTGAACCAATCCTCTTTAGAGTGATCAAGTCCTGTATGACACATGAATCCATAAAAAAAATTCATATTATATGCCCTAGATCTAATGAGCTTACTTATAGACATTAGATTACAATGGAAATCTGGAACACAAAGCACATTATCTAGGATCAGATCATTATTAACTTTGACTTGCCCAATATGAGTGATATTAATGTCTTTACCATTTGGTAAACTCACAAAATTGTCAACAATAGGTTTACAACTACTAAATAGTACTTTATCAAATATAATATGATCTGTTGCCCCACTGTCCACTATCCAGTCTAGACAAGTAAAAGTTTTAGACAAACCTGAATCCATAGGACCAAAGTTTGAAGCAAGAACTACTGAATTGAAACCAGAACCAGAAGGACTATTATCCAGAACTGAGGAATGAGATACAGAACCTCTTCTAAGAATATTCAGAATTTGTTGATACTGTTTTTGTGTAACAGGAGCCTGTAGATCCATTGAAGAATCTTGCACACTATGATCTTGAACACTATCTGAACTAACATTGTTTGCTGAGATGTTTCTGCCTCTTCCTCTGTCTCTGAAATTTGGAGGAAATCCATGCTTTTTGTAACATCTATCCACCGTATGCCCTTGCATGCCACAATGAGTACACTGAGGTTTTTGATTTCCATTGTTGTAAGTCTTCCTGAAATTTCCATTTGAAGGCCTGAAATTGCTATTTGAAGATTGGTTTTGTGTAAACATAGCACTATTATCAAAAACTCCAGCAGAACTACTTCCAAGATTTGTAACAGCACTAGCAGCAGAACCAGAATTCCCATAATGCTGTTGTCTTTCTTGCTTCAAGGCCATTGAAAAAACACTCTTAATTGTTGCCAAAGGAGAGATCAACAAAACCTGAGATTTCATGGTAGAAAAACTGTCATTGAGGCCTTTCAAGAATCTGATTACATGATGCCTTTCATTGTGTTCGTGGTACCATTTCTGGCCACAATTGCAAGTGGGAGGAGGAGTCAAAGACACCAATTGATCCCACAGAATCTTAAGTCTTGAAAAATACTCTGAAACTGAAAGATCCCCTTGTTTCATACTTTGAATTTCATCCATCAAATCTGATAATCTGTCCGTGTCTCCACCAACAAAGCTATCTGCAAGATCTTCCCATATTTCTTTTGTCATCGTAATTCATCACACTTTGTGCTATATTCTTTGATACAGCATTTCCCAACCAGGCCTTGATCATACTGTTGTTTTGCCTCCATAAAGCTAAATGTCTATCACCAGCCTGAGGCATGGGAACAGATCCATCAATGAATCCAAGCTTATTCTTGGAAGAAAGAGCATTCAACATTGTTGTTTTCCAACTGTGATAATTGGATTCATCAAGAACAGGCTGCACTAAAACGAACGCTGGACTCTCACTAGGATGGAGAATCAAATCAGCAGGAATTGCACCAGGATTATTTTGATTATCCATGGCAAATTCAAGAACGGCAAAACAGAAGATAAACGAAACTGCTATAATCTGATCGAAAAAGAACAGATACAGTCTTGAAACTGGAAAGAAACGCGCGGAAACGGTTATCGCTCTGATACCAGGATGAATATCTTCATAATTGAAGATGAACACACTGGAAAACTAAGAACTGAAATAAGAAAACAGAGGAAGAGCAAAGGAACTTTGATATTATTGATTAAACTTCAGGTAAGGTTACAATTGGTGACTTAGCTACTTATATAGTGTTTAGCAGCAGTACTAATGCAACTAGGAACGGTTACAACAGACTGAAACTAACTGACTGACTTCTAACTGATTCTGTGCACATGTGTTCGACTATATGCCTGTGTGAACTTGAGGAATCCAGTTTGCTTTGTGTGTATGTTTCTCTGTTAACTTCAACAGATCCGGTGGCGGACCTATGTAGACTCAAGGGACGCAACAGTCCCTCTTTGTTTCGAAAAAAAAAAACTAATATATATATAGTAAATATTTTGTGTGCCCCCCTTAATTTTTTCATTTGCTTCTTTAAAATTTTCATTGTTCCCCTTATCCGAGATCCCGCGTCCGTCCCTGCTGAGATACTTATTCTTTAGCTCGTCATGGTAAACCAGCTTTAAACCAAATATTTGTTTGGACTTTTCTTGGACATGGTAAACCAAATTTTCATTGTTATTTTTTTTCTTTCTTTAGAACAGCTTTTTCATTATTAATAATATACTAATAATGAAAAAAATATATTGTTTTGACCAAATGAAGCCTGACTTTGAAGGAATAAGAAGATGGTAGTTGAAGTTACTAGTAAAAATATTTAAGTTGCGAATATGACACTTCATAAATGATATTCAGTGAATATGATTACCCAATAACATGTCAAACATTTTTATTTTTTCCATCATTTTCAAAAGAATTAATATAATTTTTATTTTTTTGAGCGGAGAATTAATATAATTATCATGCCAAAATTTCGTTAATGTCAATGAGCGCATGATCTCCAAATGAAAATGTCAAGATTGGAAAAATCAGATGCTATAATATACATGCAAACAGATAAATAATACCAATCTTTTTTTAATTGTTTCTTGTTTGTCAATGTATTCATGTTCCTTTAACAAACGAGTGTCTACAAAAAAAAATTTAAAAAAAAAAAAAAAATTATATATATATATATATATATATATATATATATATATATATATATATATCTTATTATATATTTTCAAGCGAAATAACTGTCAATCAAATTCGATTTTGGTCAATTGACCCGCCTCCATGATCTCGGTTTAGGTAATTTATTTTACGGCAAAAGAAAAAGAAAACATGGTAACCAGCTTACCCAGCAGTTCATCCCACGTCTTCAGCAATCGAGAACCGCCCACGTTCCACACAAACCCTCTCCTCCCACGTTGCCCTCCTATATATATATTTGGATTGAAGGTAAATTTCCTGTTTCGTATTCTGCTTTTCCTTTTTTTCCTTTATTATGGATCGTTTCATTCATGAGAAGACAAGGCTACTCATTAAAGCTTATAATGCTTTTGAATTCATGGGTTTCATTGATTTGGTAGGTTTGCAGTTATATTTCCTTCTTCCAATTTGAACCTTATTTTGGCTGTAGGCAAGCACCATGGTATCAAATCAACCACTTGATACTGCAAAAAGATTAGGAAAAAACGATAAGACATGGGAAATCAGTACCATTTTCAATGTTCTTTCTCTATTTATCATTTACATGGCTTCTCTTTTTTAGCACCATTTGACAGTCTGAATATCAGTTCGCATTTTGGTTTTGCCGATTTGGACGAATGGGTCATGAGAAATATAATTGGATGCTACTTAGGTAAGCTTTTATTTATTCAATACTGTTTGTTTTTTACATTCAAAGTTGTATGATTGTGTTTGTAATGCCTTCTCTCCTGAAAAATGCCTTTCTAATATCTACATGTTTACTAGGTTTTCGCTCAGAGTTAAAGATCTTCTTCCCGGAAAATCAAACTATGCTTCTGTGAGAAGTACTGTTGGTGGAGCTCCATTTCATGCTGGAACGGAGCATCCAACATAAATATAGAGGTATAAAACATGTCTAATGTTAATAGGTTTTTTACGGTGAAGGAGAGTTTAGTGATGGAGGTAATTCAATAACTAGCATATTTACATTTCAGCATGATTCAAGCCCTCCTCATCTACCCATCACATACTCTCAAATGTGTCGGCACATTTTGTTGTCTTGGGAACTGTCATGCATAAAAGTGATACTTGGCCTATATATGTGTGTATTTCATTTTTTCCAACAGCAATAGGAAAGTGTTCTGCATCAAAAAAATAAAGAACGAAAGAAAGATAGAAATTTTACCTCATGTCTGTTTCTTGATCAATTATCATAACAGAATAGTGTTTTCCTCATGAAGTTGTATTCTATCATGACTTTTCAGGGAGATAGGGAAAGATAGATGCCTGTGCATGTTTGTGAAACAAGAGGCTTTGGTTTTGAGGTGATGGACTATCAACAGTTGGTTTTGTCTCTAGGAGTAGAATGATAGGACATTCATCTGAATATTGCATTTTCTTTTTGGTAATTGCTGAAGAGTGGATATTCATATCGCTGAAGAAATCAAATGTATTAATGCGTCCTCCTTCATAGTCTAAATGTGTCCCCAATCATATCCTTTTCTATCGTGTTGTTTTGCTGCTTCTTTTTTTTCCGTGGTTTTCATCTTTTCTAAAGCAACCAGCAGAGCATTTCTTTTCTCAGGATGTTTCCTTTTCATAGGATGGATGATTCACCAGGTTGTCCTTTTGTGATGTTTTCTTTGCTGAAAAATATCTCATGACATTTGTGTTCTATGTCTAATGATAATAGGTTTGTATTCACTTTGGTTGGTGTGGGGTGTCTATCAATTCGATTCACATGTTCTCATGTCCAAATAATTAACCTCTGGTCAAAAGAGAGTGATTCCAACACTAGGGGATTTCATGGTTCGCAAGCGAGATGGTGGTAATCATTAACTAGAAATAGAATGATGTTACTTTTGTAGTCAACATGATTATAAGGGAGGACTGAGGATCCCCGCCGGTACAAAAGGTGAAAAGTGCAAGACCCAAGTCATCAAAACGACCCTAAACCTTTATTTCCCTAGCTTTAGGTAGAACACGTGGATGGAATTTTAAGAGATAAATCATTTTTAAAAAAGATTTATTTTTCATTCGATGAAGTAAAAAAATGTTGCGAATATTTTCAGGTGTTGCTGGTGAAAAAACAAAATTTTAATTTTGATGAAAAATATTTATTTTGAATAACTCTTAAATTACTACAAGATCTATAAATTTTACACGATTGCTATCCGCGGTACAAAAGGTGAAAAGGTCAACCATCGCTCGATCGTGATTCGTTATATATATATATATATATATATATATATATATATATATATATATATATATATATATATATATATATATATATATATATAGAATAGAAAGAGTGTTTTTAACCCAATTATTCTAATTAATTTTTTAACCAAACTCTTAAATTACTACAAGATTTATAAATTTCAAAAAATTGACCCGGACCATTCCCCATATAAACACGTTTAAAATAATAAAAAAACCAGAATCAATCAATTAATCTCCAAAATCTTTTTTTTTTTAAAACTAATCTCCAAAATCTCAATAAATTTACTCCACAATCACTTCTATCCCATTATCTACCCCCCACTCTCCGTACCCCCTACTCCCAGTAAACCTCATTTCATTCCCATTTCTCCCAATCGAGTTAAAATTGTCATCACTACTTTTCTTCTTATTCAATCACCTTTTCCCTCGATGAATATGTTTTCGAAAGTTGTTCAACATCTTGAAGAACATTTTTCCGATCGAATCGAAACAATCCACTTTGCTAAACCTTAAGACGAAAAGGTTGGTTTTTTTTTCATGTTTTTTCGGTCATAGAATTTTTCATTGATATCTTAGATCAATACATGTTACTTTATTTTATTTTATTATGAAATAACACTTCAATTTCATTGTCTAATGTTTGAGTTAAAATTGCCATCACTACTCTTCTTCTTATTAAATCATTTTTTCCTGATGAATATGTTTTTTTGCGTTGTTCAACAACTTGAAGGACACTTTTCTCGATCGAATCGAAACAATCCATTTTGCTAAACCTTAAAACGAAAAGGTTGGTTTTTTTTTCTGTCATAAAAATTTTCATTGATATCATAGATCAATACAAGTTACTTTATTTTATTTTATTTTTAAATAGCACTTCAATTTCATGGTCTAATGTTTAAAAATGTTTGGAAAATTAGGGATAAGGACACAATCTGAATATTTTTAAGTAGCGGATGACAAATTACACATATTTTTATAGGGAGAACAAACTGCATAATTTTTATAGCGAGAAGGACAAACAATGAATCCTTAAAATCGGTGAATCTTCCTGAAAGAATCCCGAAATCGGTGAATTTCGATGAATAATTTTGACAATGAATCCTTAAATCGGTGAATCTCGACAATGAATTTTGAAAATTAGTGAATTTAACAAGTGAATTTGGCAATGAATTTAAATAATGAATTTCGACACAAGTGAATTTAACGATGAATAAATAATTTTGTCCTTTATGCAAAAGTTTCAAAAAACTGTCCTTCTACTTAATTGATGAAATATTTCTGTCCTTCTCCCTCATTCCCCCAAAAATGTTTATGCTCTCCTCCTTTTTGATTTCTTTCACATTCAATATTTTAGAATAATTAAAATATATCCATAAAATAATTAACAAATTTCTTAAATAGAAATAAGAAATTAATTAAATCCTAAAAACAAGATTTCGAAAAACAATCCTTGAGCTTTTCAAAAAAAATATTTCCTTGATTTAATTAAAATATAAAAAACGAAATTTAAAAAATTTATAAACAAAATCAAACAAATCTCCTAAAAAAATGAAATCTTAAAAGAAAACCTTCGTACAAAACAAAATCTAAAAAGAAAAACCGTTGATTTAATTAAATACAAAAAAATATAACCATAAAATAATTAAAAAGCTCCTTAATTAAAAATATGAGGTAAATGTAAAAGGAAGTTAAATAAAATCTAAAAAACAAAATCTTAAAAAAGTCCTAGAGATTTTTAAAAAAAATCCTTGATTAAATTAAATTATAAAAAAATACGAAATTAAACAAATTTTTAAACAAAATCAAACAAGATCTTCTAAAAAATGAAATATTTAAAAAATATCCACTTGATTTAATTTAATAAAAAAACAGAATTAATAGAATTTATGTGTAATCATCTAAAATATTTACACAACGATAGCACATTAATAGCGTGTGATTTCACAATAATAGCATATTAATAGCGTTTATACTAAAATCAATTTAATAGTGAACCAAAAATGGAAGTCAGCGTATTAGAAAAAATAAAAACCGACTCTTAAATAAAACCGGCAAATAAATCTGGAAAAAAAGATATAAAAAAACAAGAAATACAAAATCAGTGAATTTATTGCAAAATTAAAAATCTCTCCCGGTCCCAAGTATTAAATCCGGAAAATCTTCCCGCAAATAAAAAAACCCCGGGGAAAAAAATAAAAAATACAAAATCAATGAATTTATTGCAAAATCGAAAATCTCTCACCAATTTAAATAAAAAAAATTCGCCCACACGTAATAAAATCTGCCAGCAAATTAAAAGAACCAGACATTAATAGCATTTATATTCAAATCAATTTAAAATTGACTCTTTAAAAAAAAACGTCAAACGTAACTTTAAAAAACCGCCTCTTTAGGAAAATAGTAAAATGCAAATTTAAAAAACCGACTCTTTAGAAAAAAACCACTCTTAAAAAATTATGATTAAAAATTTCACATGAATAGAATTTATATGCAACCCTCTAAAATATTTACACAATGATAGCACATTAATAGTGTGCGATTTCGCAATAATAGCATATTGATAGAGTTTATACTGAGATTAATTTAATAGTGAACCAAAAATGGAAGCCAGCGTATTAGAAAAAAAACCGACTCTTAAATAAAACCAACAAATAAATCTGGAAAAAAAAATCAAAAAATACAAAATCATTGAATTTATTGCAAAATCGAAAATCTCTCCCGGTCCCAAGCATTAAATCCGGAAAATCTGCCAGCAAATAAAAAAAATCCGGGAAAAAAATTAAAAAATACAAAATCAATAATTTTATTGCAAAATCGAAAATCTCTCACCAATTTAAATAAAAACATTTCGCCCCACACGTAATAAAATCTGTCAGCAAGTTAAAAATCCGGTAAGGTAGGGTAGGGTAGGGGTTGGTAGGGGCGTGGGTAGGTAGGGTAGGTAAGGGGTGGTGGGCAAGGTATGGTAAGGTGAAGTGGTGGTTAAGGTAGGGTAGGTAGGGTACAGTAGGGAAGAGTAGGGTAAGGTAGGTTGGGGTAGTGGGTAAGGTAAGGTAGGGTGGTAAGGTAGGGTAGGATGGTGGGTAGGGTAGAATGCAGTGGTGGGTAAGGTAGGGTTAGAGAGGGTTGAAAAGGATAGGATAAGTTGGGGTAGTGGGTAAGGTAAGGTATGGTGGTTTGATGGGTAAGATAGGGTATAGTGGAATGGTGGATAGGGTAGGGTAGGGTGCAGTGGTGGACAGGGTAGGGTAGGGTAGGGTGGTGGGTAGGGTAGGATGGTGGGTAGGGTAGGAGTGGTGGGTAAGGTAGGGTTGGGAAGGGTAGGATAGGTTGGGGTAGTGGGTAAGGTAAGGTATGGTGGTGTGATTGGTAAGATAGGGTATAGTGGAATGGTGGATAGGGTAGGGTTGGGTGGTGGGTAGGGTAGGGTGAAATGGTGGGTAAGGTAGGGTTGGGGAGGGTTGAGTAGGGTAGGATAGGTTGGGGTAGTGGGTAAGGTATGGTAAGGTGGTGTGGTGGATAAGATAGGGTAGAGTGGAATGATGGATAGGGTGGGGTTGGGTGGTGGGTAGGGTATGGTGGGGTGGTGAGTTGGGTAGGGTAGAGAACGGTAGGGTGGGGGGAAGGTAGGGTGGTATGATGGGTAATGTAGGGTAGGGTAAGGTGGATGAAAGTGGAGTAGAGTAGGTAATGGGTAAGGTGGGTAGGATGTCGAGGGTAAGATATGTGATATCGGGTAGGGTAGGATAGGGTGGTTTAGGGTATGATAGCGGTGGGTAGGGCAGGGTATGATGTTGGGTAGGGTAGGGTGAAGTGGTGGTAAGGTAGGGTTGGGGAGGTTGGGGAGGGTTGAGTAGGGTATGATAGGTTGGGGTAGTGGGAAAGGTAATGTATGGTGGTGTGGTGGGTAAGATAGGGTAAAGTAGAATGGTGGATAAGGTAGGGTTGGGTGGTGGTAGGGTACCGTGGGGTGGTGGGTTGGGTAGGATAGAGAATGATGGGGTGGTGGGAAGGTAGAGTGGTATGATGAGTAAGGTAGGGTAGGGTTGGGGTGGATGAAAGTGGAGTAGAGTAGGTAATTGGTAAGTAGGTAGTTGTCGATGGTAAGATATGGTGATATTGGGTAGGGTATGATAGAGCGGTGGGTATGGTATGATAGCGGTGAGTAAGGCAGGGTGGGAAGAGAGGTAGGGTGCAATGAGGTATGACGTAGGACTACCCACCCCTTTATCTGCAGGTAATCACATTGTCATACGTCTCCGTGCAATGCACGGGTTTATGACTAGTATATATATATATAAGGGTCTTAAAGGACACAATATGAAAGATGATAAAAAAAGACTGTAAGAAAAGACTTTTGTCAAAAAAAGACATTTTATCAGTAAAAGTAAATTACGTTGGTTTTTAACACGGTTGTAATGTAGGAACGTTAGAAATGAAATGTTCTAATATATACCATTTGAAATCCTAGATTGAGAGATATAAGTTTTTTAAAAAGATAGATATGAGAGAAAGTGTGTTGTTTTTTTAAAGACGCCAGAATTTATTAAAAAAATAAAAATAATTTTGTCATTTAGGCTATAGAAATTACGAAAATAGTCCTTCTCGCTATAAAAAAAATATATGGCTGACATGTTATTTAAAAATATTCTAAACTATGTCATTATTCCTAATTCTCTATTTAGTTTAATACATAAGCAAACATTAAAATGGAGAAAGAGAGTATACAATGTCAAATAATGTTCTCCTAGTTAAATGATACATAAGCAAACATAAAAATTATGATAGAAAGACTTGATAATGATTGACAATGATTTCAGGTGATTCATAATAAACAACGAGAATACCATGTCATCACTTTTCAAGCAATCAATTTTTTTTTTTTTTTAAATGAGTGGTATTTTGGCACAAAAAGACTATAAACATTACGGTTAATTGTCAATTAGGACACATTTAGAAAGATGTCAGGATTTTATGACTATAATAAAATATTTTTGTCAGAAAGGACATTTCATCCTTGAAAGTGAAAATGAAAGTGAATTTGAAATTGAATTATGTTGGTTTTGAGCTGAAAATCAACGTAATTCACCTTCAAATTCACTTTCACTTTCACTTTCACTGTTGAAATGTCATTTTTGACAAAAAAAATAGTTTTTCTCTTTGACATTTTCAGTATTGTGTCTTTTAGGACCCTTATCCCAACTTTAAAAGAAAAGAGATAAAAAGATAATTAAACAAATGTACTAATATTTACAAATGATGGCAGGCATACCAAATGAATCCAGGAGTTCCCCCAAACACTTCAGGAATAAACAACAATATTAATAAAAACCACGATCTCCAGCCCGTGAAACACTTTGACAGGAATAAACAAACAATCGAATTTTTATATATAATAAAACCACGATCTCCAGCCGCTTCCTTAAATATGCGTGAAGCTTTAATAATTAATTATTAAAGAGTTTCTTCATGAAGTGTTCAGAGGAACTCTAGGGAACACTTTGATGCTTTATCTTCATTTATTTTTGGCCTTTGGTTGATCTGCTTTTTTTTATGGCTACACAAAAATAAATGAATCCTGCAGCATTTACAGAGCATACAAATTATTTAACTACAAACTTTGCTTGGTGACATTAGTGAAGATAATGCAACGAGAATCTAAAATTTTCAGCCCATAAAGCAAAATCTGGGTAGATGCATGTTGTACCTAGTCGAAAATATGGGTTACATCATATATACTACATTGAGAATCTTGGTTTGAACAAATTCTATTTGAAAAAAATATGCATTTCTTCCTGTATCTTTATCTTATCTTTACTTTTGGAACCTCTTGTCTTGAACATTTCTTTTTCTTGCTGGTAAATGGTAAATGTTCTAGTTTTGATCTAGTGAAAGGGAAATACTACTGATACAACGGTTGTGGTATAACGTCCGAAAAAAAAGCGTTTTTATTTTATTGGTTATTATATAGAACCCATTGAGCATGATGTAGGAGTAGGACCTGTCGTAATCGAAAGTGTAAAAATGTTTGAGTCTCTTGGATCAAATGTCCCACATTAATTGCTTATTAGCATTGACTTTTAAGAGAAAATAAAAAATCAAGTCCATGTAAAGACCTGGTTTGAAAATGTTATGTTTGATCAGACATTGTTTTTTTTTTTTTTTTTTTTCAGATAACACATGTAAATTTTCATGTTTTGGGTTTAGAATGTGAAAATTTCCACATTTTGAAAAGACGGAACGTGCAATCGGAATGTTGAACCAACACATTCAAACTGTGTAAAATACGATCCCCGTTATGTGATCAAAACGTGGAAATTTCCACATTTTTGGCTCAAAACGGGGAAATTTACACGGTTTGAATGCGTTTGACCAATAATACATGTTCCGTTTTTTCAAAACATGGAAATTTTCACGTGGTACCTGAAAAAAAAAATATCATATGATTTACAAGTTAGGTCTTTACACGGACCTGATTTCCTATTTTCTCAACTTTTAATTCATAATATAAAAAACCCATTTTGTATTAAAGCATTTTGTATTAAAGACACCATCGAGAATGTCAAAAAAAAAAAAAAAAAAAATATTTTTAAGAATAACGACAACTACATATTTTTATATGGAGAAGGACAATTGCGTAATTTTATAGCGAGAAGGACAAACAAATGATCCTAAAATCGGTGACCATCGAGAGTTATCACTTTACATAAACTCTATTGTCTATAATTCAATGTTTTGAATTATTGTTATTTGGTGTTTCAGATTTTTTTATCATCCATTATACTCATATTTCTTCCCTTTTGATTGCGCTTTGTCTTAATTCAATGTCTTGGTTATATATTTTTTTTTACTCATTATCCCTTTTGATTGCTTCTTGTTAAATGCTATATCTCAAAATTCGATCTCTAACAAATTAAATGGTATCAGAAGAGTTCACATTTATCAATGTGAATGGTAAGTAACTTGTACATGGTCCGTATTTTTTTAAAAATCTTTTTTGAAACCAAACTATTTTTACGGTTTTAAAATTTATAAACTGATGTCAAACCATAGCTAGGTAAAACCACTTTACCGGTTACTTTTTGCTTGGATTGGTTTTCCGGTTTTCTCGTCGTTTCATTTTTTCCACAATGTTATACATATATATATTTGAATGTTGTTTTTGAATAAAAACACATGAGGCTGTTGATTGGGCATGATGTGAAGGACTATGAAACCTTGCAGTTTGATATTACAACGCACTACTTTCGGATATCGAGTTTTTATCTAGAAATAAAACGCGCGGTACGTGACTTTTAGGGAGAACTAAACCACGTAAACCTCATGTAATATTGGGGTAATAAAAAAGACGTGGAAGAAAATGGACATGATGAGAACACCACTGTTGTCAAACTGGAATCATAAATAATTGGAAATAATTACTATCACCTATTATACTCAACAAAACAAAAAAGAAAATTACTAACTACTCGGAATCCTTGCCTTAATCGAAGGGAACGACTATACTACCAAAAAAGAAACTAGAACATAACTGAGAACTCCACGCTTCATCCTATGCTTGCTTTCCAGGCTCATCATCCAACTCATCTTCAACCTGTATATTTTCTTGTTCCAAATAAAGGAGTGAGACCGTGCAGAAGATCAGTAAAGAAAAGAATGTCAAAATAGAGATTCATATTTGTCAAATGACAGGAGAAATGACATTATTCTACTTCATCTAGTTACAAAAAAGTTTAAAAGCATAACTTGAATCATACGAATCTTTTTCCCTTGACTAGTTTTTTTCCCACCGGATTTTCGGAGCAATGTTTTTGGTACATTCATATACGTTATGCTAATCAGATCAAAACAAAGCAAGTCAGGGACTTCTTGGATACACAGGCGATATATTTTTATCTGACCCCCACAGAGCAAGGTCTCAAACTGATTACTTATTCACCAGCGATGGTACATCAATTTCATGGTGCTAGACTGTATGCATTTTTTGGTCTCCACGTCTTCAAATCATTCTGAGATGATAGCCATTAATGAAGCAAGCGGAGAATGCATTTGATTAATATCATTGACACATTATTATGTTCGAATAGATTGTGTTATTCGTCGAGAAAGAGAGGTCAACACCACATTATACGAAGAAAATGCATGTATAACTCAGTTTAACGGATGCCACATCAAAGGCAATACGACAAAGCATGTTTCACCATAATTCTTCTTCACACACGATTTCCAGAAAAAAGTGATATTGATGTGTAAATATCATATCCGGTGACAATCTTGTAGAATAGATCACTAAAGCACTTCTTACCGCTACATTTGAGAGATTGACCTTGAAGATCGGAATGCACTGATTCAAAGACATGAAGAGATGTTCAAAACAAGGGAGTAATTATAATATGAATATGTACTATTTTTACCTTCATTATGATTTTTTCCCATAAGGTTTATCTCTATTGAAGGTTGTAACGAGACATATTTTTTTATGTATAAAATCCAAGGCAGAGTGTTATGAATGTGCTCCTAAAGATGTGGACGTCCATCAATGCTTAAATTTGTTGATGCAAATGATTAGATACACTAAGTATGGACAAAATACGAATATTATGCATTAAGTATATGAGATGAGATTGAGTTTCATTACTATAAATATGTAGATGTACAATGTAAAAAATGAATTGATGGGAATTGAATACAAGAAGAAATAAAAGAAGAGTATTTTTGTAAGAACATAATATCTAATATATGAGGTTATGAGTTCATGTAATTTTTCACATGTAGCATCACTCATTCAGTTTCAACGTATTTCCAAGTACATGAGTTTGAATTATCTGGTTATTACTTTATAACTATACAAAAGTTGCACAATATATAACGAGTACTAATAGTTTCACAACAAAGTATATAACATCATTTTTACACCGTTAATTATGATGTGAAACATATAAATTTTTATGGATTCCATAAAGATCAATGGTGTGTAAATGTATTGCAACCATAATTAATGGTGTGAAAGTGTTTTTCTTAGAGAAGTAGGTGTAAGATATATAAGTACTTCTTTAAAAACTATAAGATCACACACATACAAGATTTTTATTATAGTGTATATATAATAAAGAGTAATACTTCAGGCCACAACGTTCCTCTTTTAAGTCACAACTTGTAACACAACTTGCAAGTTTTACACGATTGATGGATAAGTCCTATATGATGATCAATGACATACATCCAGATAAACAAACATACAAGTAATGAAAATCACATACAAATATGTATAAAATTAACTTAATTTGGGCGTGTGATTGTTTTTTTTTTGCATCATGATCCACTCTTAAGGTACGGTTATACATCACAATAGTTTCCAGTAGAATCGAACGGTGTAAAGCATGGGACCGCCGGTGGCGAGTTGCAAAAGAGTTGAAATAATTATGTACAATGAAAACGTAACAACTTTGATAGGTGTTGAGACTTACCATGAAACTTGTCGGTCGGAGCAACAGTACCGGAATCAGCAGCATTCTTGGATCCAAAAACAAGGGCAAATAGCATGCACATGAAACAGCCACCACCATTTTCTTTTTGGAGCCCATTCTTCTTACTTAATTATAGCCTCCTTCAATTCCTTTGCTAATTTCAAAGTGGAAATATATACGATTGCTAATATATGTTATTATTAATTACAATGAGAATGTTGTATCTAATTGTCCATTTAAACCCCTCCTTTTATAGTTTTCGTGGATTACAAATTTTTAAGGATGATAGAACAAGCATGATTTAATATTCCATAAACAATAGGATATATGTACGTAGTGGCCGATCTATGTGTATTGGGATTGGTCACGTGACCTCATTGAGATTCATGAATATTTTTTTTTATTATTAAAACGATTAGTTTTATTGTTAAAAAATATCGTTATGTCTTTAAAAAATGTTATTTTAGGCTTTGGTGACCGTATTGGCACTACAAAAAAAAGATTTTTTGGTGACAAAGAGTAGATTTGTCATAAAGGATAGTTTCTAGTGACAATAACTTTGTTTGTTACAAAGAGTTTTATTGATTAGTGACAAAAAGAAAGATTTCTCACGAAAGGTTTAGTGCATTGTCACAAAAACCAGGGAATCACTTTCGTATTGTGGATAAATTTTTGGATGAGTCTTTGGTGAGAACCATCTTTATCATGAAATCCTCAAATGATCCGAGTCGAGTCAAACATTAAGATTATTGAGTTGGGTGTGTTACGAATTTTACAACTCGAGCTTGAACACGAATTTGACATGAATATCGAATTCAAACTCGATCGCGAGTATTTTTTCACTTGAGGCGAACTCGAGCTGATTCGATTTTTTTTCACAAGAAGATTCTATCTGATTTAAATTAAAAAAAATAACGATCAGGTGTCTTGCCGTTCTCTTTCGAAAAAATAAAGACACGAAAAAAAAGTGAATATGAGAGAATAAAATCTATGTATTTCGTGATTATGAGAGAATAAAAAGACTTTCCGTCCTGAAATTAGACCTTCTCGTTTCAATAAAAAATAAAATCTCTGTATGGAAACCGTCTTCTCCGATGAATTACGATGGAAACCCTCGGCCGTCTCCCTCCTTCCCAATCGACGGCGCCGAAGAAAATGATCATCGACGGTGAATTTTTGTTCGGAATCGCCAACCGTTGCTGGTTTGGCCGACGATCAGTCTCGGTTTCTTCTCCTGCCGGAAATCGGTCTCTTAATCATCGCCTTTAGCCATGACGGATTCTCAAACCACTTGCTCCTCTGTTTTCTCCACCACTCATGCTCTTCAATCACAGGCAAATCCTCTTTTGTTTTACTTCCTAGAAGTATTATTATCATTTGATTTAGGTTTGTTCGATTTTTTACAGTTTTGACCTCGACCTCAATCGTATCTTTAGGTTAAATTTTGTTCTTCATTTGCATGCTGTGAAAATCGATTCGATTCATGGCATCTTCTGCATGCTTTGAAGCTCAAGTTTCTGCCTCATCTACATGTTTGATGTATGATTTACGGTTACAGCTGTGGTAACTGTGTCATCCTTTTTCTTGATTGTTCAGTTTGCAAGCGTGAATTGGATGTTGAGTGAGTATAGAAGGAGAGATTCAAGGTTTTGTGGCACTGAGATAACAATGTAGAGTAGATTAAAAACTGCAAATTATTGAACATCACATTTTGTGAGTCTTGAAAGCCTGAGTGAGGTATTCTGCTCATCCTCTTTGCAGAAATATGAATCTGCTGGCCAGGACACTGTAGTGTTGGCTGGGGCAGAGTATGGGAGTTGAAGCTCTTGTGACTAGGCTGCCACAGGGCTTATATTATTGGTACCTTTTTATTCTTTAGAATATTTTATAAGTTATGTTCTGTTTATATATATTGTGTGTTAATACAATGCATGTTTGAATACAAAACACCTTTTTTTTGGAGTAAACTTGGTGTTTTGACCATACGTTTTTTTTTTAAGTACTTTTCTTTGAGTCATTTCAGGCTATTCATATAAATTGGTATTTTGAACACTTCTTCCTCGTATGTGCAAGCTGTAATGAGTTTAATTACTAAAAGGTCACCTCATGCATACAGCACCAAGAATACCATACTCAAAAAATATGTTGGAAGGTAGATGTGTATGCAACTTTTGTATCTTCCAGTTCTTGCCCTTCTTGATCTTTAAAACTCATTTTGCTTTGAGAAATCACGTTGAATTCCCTAGATATATTATTGATCTCAGGTTCAAGGACATCTTCCAAGGGGTATATTAATGATGAGAGACAAATTGATAATCATTATTACGACATTTTACCCCAATATCGATACTTTTGGCGATTATTGTACTCAATTTAAGTCATTAATTCCTTAATTTTATCCAAATATGTAAGTGGTAGTTATTATATAAATTATCGTATTTTTATAAGTTTTTATTAGTTTTGTACTAGGTTTAATGAACCTGTTAATCGCTGTCGGATTCTGACGATATGTTGGTAATTTATTGCGAACTTTAGGATGACCAAAACTCCGAAATGACGACACTTTTTGAAGCCCAAAACATGTGTTTTGATTGATGGAAGAATGCGCTTGAACACAGTTTAAGTGGATCGATGGTTCGTGGTTTTGAAATCGAGTTATATTTTCGACGAACAAATGGCCCATCAAAACGACATTTTATGAAGAAGAGTCATTCATAAAATTGTAGATCTTCAAATAAGTTTTCCAACTGATTTTGAATCACGCGTCAATCGGAGCTCTACAACTCAAGCTTACGGCCATATTTGTCAGTTCTGATCGAATCCCACTTTGACCGGATCGATCCGGATATTTTTTTGGCTCAAATTTGGTGCACATGGGATGATGATGGCAATGATCAAACCTCCACATGCTAAAAACCAACTTGCAAGATCAATTCTCTCCTCCATCGTCCATGTGTATATATATATATATATATATATATATATATATATATATGCACACATTTACCTATATATATCCCCATATTCCATCAACAACAACTTGCTCATTCTCTTCTCCTCTCCCCCCTCCCTTCTTCACGTCATCTTGATCTCCTTTTTTTTTTTTTTTTTTTTTTTTTTTTTTGATCTGATCTATGTATATATATATATATATATATATATATATATATATATATATATATATAGCTATATATATATATCTCTCTTCCATCATCTTCTTCTTCTTCCCTTGAGCCCATATATATATATATATATATATATATATATATATATATATATATATATATATATATATATGTTTTATATATATATAAATAAAATCGTTATAGTATTGTTTACGACTAATTTTGTGGTTTATATCGAGTTATTCCGTAACAATATCTTCCGTGTTTTAGTGATTTTTATAGAAAATCACTTGCTAAAAGGATAAATTGGAAGAATGGGTTTAGAATTTATTAAAGTGTGAAATTCGAGCTATTTATATGGTTTATTAGTCATTTTCTATCTATATATATATATTTCTACAGTTTGCATGTTTTTACCCCCTTGTAGATATACATTTTCGAGCTAAAAAGAGGATTAAATGGTGTCAAGGATCGAGTTTATACGAAGGAAAAGAGATAAAGGTGAAGTCGGTTGAAGATAAAGATGAGAAAATCAATTTTTGACCAAGTTGAACGCACGTTTGATATGGCGTCCACTGAACTGGCGTCCACTATTCCAGACTGGCGTCCAGGAGGAGATTTTTGATTCAGAGTTTGATGATTTTTAGCGAACGAGCGCCCATTTTTTCATAGGACGGACGTCCAAGAAGACTCGGCCCGACTCGATAAATTTTACACGCTTCTGGACGGGCGTCTACCCTTCTGGACGGGCGTCCAAGGCCGACTTAACCCTAGCCGACCTAAAATCCTATAAATAGCAGCGTGTATTAAACCCTAGGGGATACTATACGCATTATTCATTCATTCAAAACCCTAGCAGCCGCACATCCAAAAGAGAAAACTCGAAGATGAACTCTTCCATCCTAACAATCATGATCATCAACATGATTGTTGGCTAAGCGATTCGCGGTGGGACAACGGAGGAAACCAATCAACAACTACGCCAACTAGAGGATATTTAGCTACATCGTTAAATTTATGGTTTTTCATCAATTGAATGTTGTGATTTATCGCTTATGTTTTATTGAATCGTGAGATCGATAGAACTATCTTTTCTGATTGAATTTATATGAGAATATGATTCAAGTTGTGATTTATTTCAATTGATGCAATTAATTATAATTCAAGAGATTGTTTATGATTAATTGAGTAGAGTTTTGGAGACAATCTCATGATCAGGTTATGCATGTTAGTTTAGTTTTGTTTGAGAAAGAAAACGAAACCCTAGAAATTGATTAAAGAGATTTAATCGAATTCGTGATTTGTTCATTACTAAAAATCGTACCTTTAGCTCACAATCTAGTTGGGGTTGGTTGGTTGGTTGGTGGATTCTCGTTGCCTTGCCGTTCTTTTAATTATTTGATAAACCAAATTCGTTCGTATCAACTTTCGTTGCTAAGCTTAGTTATTTTAAAAACCCTAGTTGTTACCTGTTGTTTTCTGCATATTTCTGTTTTAGATCGTAATCGGACGCCCGTCCAGTGTTGTTTTTGTTTTATTTTCTGCTATTTTCTTTTTCTAGTCATAGTTTCTAGATTATAATTAATATATACCTTAGTTTTAGATAATTTGTGACATAATCGATACAACAACTGCACTTTAATCCGATAATTATACGATTCCCTTAGGACGACCCGGCAACACCTTTACTACGAGCCTTGCACTTGGGGTGTTCCGGTAATTATAAATTTAACACGAGTTTTTACCGAACAAGTATCGTTGTAATGGCGGAATAATTATCGAAGATTGTTGATTTTGAAGCTTTGTTATGTTATATCCGGTGGAAACGACCCCGATTCAACAGTTGTAATCGGTAATATATTCTAATGTTATTATGTTTATTATTTCTATTTTTATTTATATATTACTTATAATAATGATGTTAAGCTAAAAATATATCTAGCCAAGATATAAATATGAATTCGTTATCTTTTTATAGATCTGGATGATTGACTATGGTAAAAATGATTAAAAATTAATTATGATGAATCTCTTTCTATTTGAACTTAATGTACGGATAGAATGACCGGAGGGTAAAAATGGCCGAGTGAAAACGTGACAACGGAATCCTTTTCCTACCCGGGGGCAGATTTGTCCTAGAAAAACAAATCTTATTAAAATTTATGCTCGAGATCTAATTACGTCAATTTATCTATTTTTATGAAGATTTTAAAATATTGACCGCATGACAAAACGGTAGTGACCCGATCTTTTGGATGACGTAGGATAGTTAAATGAGACATATGACGCTTAAATACGCCGTGTGAGAAGGAACCGTTGAAATTGAGAGTGCACCGCTTCACATAATTTACACCTTGAATAAAGGAAGATCTGTCTCATTTATTTTTACTAAAAAGAGATCGTAATTCAGTAACGTATTCTTGGCTAGATCCAAAAATATATATATTATCTATTTTTATATTTATATATTTATTTACTGCTTTACTAACAATCTAACTAATCTAACTATCTAACCCGAGGAAAATGGTAAAAACTGCGGCTTAGATCGAGTTAATAATAGCTTCTTGGTGTTTAAACACACTTTGAATAATGCCTTCATTTCCCTGAGGATCGACCTGACTCACCAGACTAGCACTACAATTTGACCGGTACACTGCCGGTAAGGATTGTATAGCCTAGAAAACGTCCGTCAGCTTTCTGGCGCCGTTGCCGGGGAAACGACGCTAATTCATTGTGTGTATGGTTACTACTTGTATTAGCTCAAAATTCTCGAGGATAAGTCAACACTCTTCTTATCACATTTCTTTTTTATTTTTTGTTGGTACCTACCTTCTTTTAGTTACCAATTTTCTTCTTCTACCAAATTCGAGCATTTTCTAATTTCGATAGTTGATGACCCGAAGCGGTAAGGCCCCACTCACTCCTTATAAGCCTGACATAAATACGTCACGAAAAGGCGCGCTAAGAGTAGAGAGTAAACAAGGTCATATCGATCGTGAAATCTTGACCAAGGATCATCTTCAAATCGAAATACGGAAATGGCTGAAGTCAGTGATGAAACACCGGAACAAGGGCTAGATCATGCCCAAGGGAATCTTAATAATCAGAATCAGAATAATAGAAATAATCAGAATCGGAACCGTAATAATCGTAATAATCCTAACCCACCAAACCCAAGACTTTTTTGTGATCAGACCGTGAGAAGGAACCAGATTAATAATCCAATTCTTTTACCCAATAAAGGAGAAAATAATTTTGAAATAAAATCTCATCTTTTTGGTTTAATTGACACACGAGCCCAATTCCTAGGAGAAGATGATGAGGATCCACATCATCACCTCTATCTTTTCGAAGAATTGTGCAATACAGCCAAAAGTCAAGTGCTCATCATGAGTTAACGAGGATGTCTATGTTTCCTTTTTCTTTAAAAGGAAGAGCACGAGATTGGTTTATGTCACTCCCATATCATTCGTTGACTAGTTGGGAGGATATTCAAACCAAGTTCTTAAAACAGTACTTTACTCCGGGGAGAAATTTGGAATTAATAGTCAAAATTGCTAACTTTAGACAAGGATCTGAAGAAACGTTTGGGAATGCTTGGGAAAGATTTAAAAAGCTATTACGAGTTTGTCCCGATCATGGTTATTCCTTAGATATGCAAATTCAACTTTTCTGTCGTAAATTAAGAAAAGACTCACGTGCAGATGTTGATCATGCATGTGGTGGTTCGTTAATAATGAGTGAAGCTCAGATAGTTTACGATGCTATTGAAAAGATTTCCAAAAATAACAGAATGTGGGAAACCGGTTCTAGCACAAGAAAAGTAGCATTTGCAGGAGAATATCCATCGAATACGGAAGTTCTAGCACACTTGGAGAATTTGAGTAGGAAATTTGACGGCTTATTAGCCAAGAAAATGTAAACTCGTAAAATATCTTACCAAATGAATACTCAAGTCATGATAATGTGTCATTAGGGATGGAAGAACCGTAAGGATATTCAAGGGAAAATGTGAGTTTTTTACAACAAAGATAGAATTTGAACAACGCGTATTCAAACTCGTTTAATGCTATTAGAAGAGATCACCCTACTTTTCGTTGGGCTGAAAACCCTAGTAAGCAAGGACAACCACCGTATCCAGCTTCAATATAAGAATCCATATACTAATAAGGTTTATCAAGGAGATACCTCGAATCGTAACCTACAATCATTACCTAGACCATATCCACAACATACCACTCAAAGCATACCAGTCACCCAAAGTTCAACTCAACTGAAGGAGTTGATAAATGGGAGAAATTAATGGAAAATATGATGGGTGTGATGTCTACTCAAGCTCAAAATATGGAAACTATGATAACTTCTATAGTACAATCCACTAAGGATATGAGTACGTTGAAAACATCTATGAGTGGACATGATACCAGAATGAGAATTATAGAAGCATCAGTAAGGAATATGGAATATTATTTGAGTAGAGAAGGAGAACGTAAAAATAGTAGACCTCCAGGAGGATTACCAAGTAATACTGAAAGAAACCTGAGTGGGGTAAATGCTGTTATTACCAGAAGTGGAAGGATCTGTGGAAGTAATGGATTAGAAAACTTCGGAAATAATGAAGTAGATGATGATTTAGATGGTAAATTTGAGAAGAATGTGGAATCTAAAGATGAACCTGAATTCACCAAAGAGGAAGAGGACATTATTGAAGATTTCCTAAGACAAAACATATATATTGAACCTGAAAGTGAGGATGAGGAATGGGTCAAGGTTCCTAGAATATTGAAAAATCCAAGACTGAATGATCTAAGGACCTTGTCCAATGAGCAAAGTTAAAAAAGGAATCAAGTTTGAAAGGGCCAATTCAAACCGAACCTTATCCGGCTCAACCCAAATTCACCTCGGTTCAACCTCGACAGGCAAAGACCATATCCAAAGCAGATTCTCGAAGAAAAGGTGCGAGAATGATGACACACAGTGTCCTCCAAATGCACAAACATCCAAGGAAGCTTCACCATCTTCGTCTAACGACAAGGGTAAGGGAAATATACATTCTAACCCTAATTTAATTGATCTTGAATCACTTCCCTATCCCCAAAAGAGGAAATGAAAAAGATGAAGTTGGATAAGAAGTAGCGCATACGATTTCTTGACACTTTTCGGCACTTAACTATTAATATCCCTTTCATTGAAGCTCTAATCAATATGCCGGAATATGGTAAGTTTCTTAAGGACATACTATCCAGAAAGAAACGGTTGGAAGAATATGAGACGGTGTGTCTAAGTGAGGAGTGTTCCGCCGTGCTTCAACACAAGCTTCCTCCTAAACTTAAAGATCCTGGTATTTTTACTATCCCATGTGAAATTGGGGGACTTTTGTTTGAGAAGGCGCTTTGTGATCTCGGTACAAGCATAAACCTCATGTCCTATAATGATTTCATGAAACTTGGCATATGTAAGCTTAAGCGTTCGGAGATGACTCTCCAACTTGCAGATGGATCTATTAAACATCCTAAAGGAGTCATTGAAGACGTGTTGGTTAATGTTGATAAATTTTACTTCCCCGTCGATTTTGTTGATATGGATATGGAGGTAGGGAGTGCACCCCTTATCCTCGGGAGACCATTTTTAGCAACGGTGGGAGCTTTGATCGATGTTCGGAAGGGAGAGCTTAATTTGGGAGTGAGTGATGAGCGCGTTGTCTTCAACATTTACATTCCATTAGAATCTTGTTCTTGTATGGACACTTTGTGTCCCCTTGTTGTGGATCGTACTAACACGCAGGTAGTTGAAGAAGATGACTCTATCAATAATATGAAGGCTCACAAACCGAAAGCTCAAAAATCAAAGGAAAAGGTCAAGAACTGTTGGATTCGACGACATTCGTCTAACATATGTTGGAGACCAGTATTGATAAAAAAGAAGGATGCGGTACGTGAGGATGACCCACCACCAGTGCATTAAAAACCGAAGCAAGATAAAGTCTAGTTATAGACTATAAATTTAGTAAATCACGGGTACTATCCTTCCTATTTACTCATTAAGTATTTATTTCTAGTTGGTTCATGTACTTAATTGCTACATGCTTTGGTGAGTAATTGTTAGAAGTATCCCATTTTGTTTAGTATATTATATTAGTTAATCATCATCATTTTGGTTGTTTAAGTGTCGAGCAAACGACGTTAACCAAAAGCGCTACCGGGAGGCAGCCCGTAAAAATGTTAAATATAATAATTACTCATACTTGGGATGATACTTTGCTAACACTTCGGATTGATTTTCATTTTGTTTCACCAAGTCTCAGGATGAATGTTTGAATGTCATTAAAAAGGGGAACGATTAAGTGTTTATCCGAAAATCCCGAGAGAAAGCAAAGAGAAAATTCAAATTCATCATTTCTTGGACTAAGGTTGATAGAATGATTTGAAAGAACCCTTGAGGATCTGGGTATAAAAGACTCAGAGTTAATAATTTGTCACATATTTCATATCATGATCTAGTCTGTTTTAAATTTCAAATAATGTATGACATGTATTAGTTCAACTATTATGGAATATTGTGTGTTTTAAACCAATAAAAGTTTATGTGGTGTGTTTATCTACATTCTGTCACTACACTGTCACACTCCACACACTTTTATTTTATTTGCACACACAACGGTCATAACTTTGACCCACCCACCCACCTTTTTTTATAATCCCAGTATTTGTTTTGACTTGTTTTAGTGCACCATTGCTTTCCCAACAACTTTTTTTACACTCACTTTACATTGGGGACAATGTAAGTTCGTAAGTGGGGAGTGGAGTCGTGGTTGGTCTAGCAATGGCATTGATGCTTATTTTGTATCAATAAATCCCTTAGTTTTTGATTTTTTTCGAACATTATTTAGTTGATTAAAATAAATTGTACAAGGCATATATTTCATGGATTTGAAGATGTAATGATCAATTTGGATGTGTATAACCAACGTGAACCGTAAGTGCATTTTAACCCCAAATTTATTTGTGTAACATGAATTCTTTCACGTAAGCCTTTGATATTGAAGCAAAAATTTTAAACTGTATCCATTCAGTATCCTAGTGGTTTATCCTAGAGAGACTTGTGCTTAATAAAAGCAGTAACTTAATACCTAACTTCAACGCGTAAATCGTGAATATCTGAAGGTTTGAATGTGATAGGAAGGATATAAGTTAAGTTTATTGGGAAAATGGAATGAAAGGAAGAATACCAAACTAAGATGAACTATTTATATGTCGGATGTAGCTACCAATGATTTGAGTGCGGTAGGGCGTTATCACGAAACGTCCTATACCACTATGAGGCTTAAAAGCTCCCGACTGCCTGATGATAGTAGTCCAGCTAGGGTGTTATCACGAAACATCCTATTGCTGGGAATGAAGGCATATGCTACATATGTGAAATTAAGTCCAGCTAGGGTGTTATCACGAAACATCCTATTGCTGGGAATGATCTAAGCATGGTTGAAAACTTAGTTATCTTCTGACTATCCCCAGTATAAACTGAATGATATGCATTAGAGATTATCCTAATAAGTACACGGGAGAACTTTGTGTAGAACTGTTACTGCCTATACCTAGGAAAGTCATTAGGACTGTCTGAATGGTTACTTGTGCATTTGCTTGAATTTTTCAAGAGAGGATAGTGGAAATTGAAAAGGCTTGTTGATGGACGTAATTTCTACGGTCCGGTCAAACAAAGACTCGAAACCTTAGCAGAATCTACCCTCTAACCGGCAGTGTACCGGGTCGAGTGTAGGATAGTGCTTGAGGAGTCCGAGGTCGATCCCACAGAGATTGGCTTTGAGTACCACAGCTTGACTTATTTCTCGCCTCAGTCAACAAGATAGATATGAGTTATACTATTGCATAAAATAAAGATTACACTACTCGAATTCTAAACAGCTTAAAAGAAGTATGGCGAACTACGATCCAAATGGATTACTTTACCATTAGAATGATTGCCCGGGAGTGTGTCTTACTCTACCTTGCCGCCTAACAATAACTCATAGGACAAACCCCGTATTGGGACTAAACTTGATGACTAGGGCGTCAATCTAGTACACGGGTAAGTGTCAGACTACCTTTCAAGCCCAAAACTTCTACGGTCCCGAAACCCCGTTCCCACACGTCGCCGCAACATACATTTATAAGCTAACGTGTGTGCAACTATGAAAAAGGTTGTCAATCTCATTCAAAGCTATTAAAACAAGTTTCGTGATGTGAATTATCGATTAGAACGTTAAATTACGCGCTACACTACCTCCCGGTTCGTCTCTCTAATGGTGTTTCACCCACCTTCACATAGTTCAACCATACGAAGAATCTAGCTACTCATAATCGAATCTATGTTATACAAACAAGATAAAAGCATCACAACAACAATAAAACAACAAGAACACATACCCATTTCGATTCAAATTGAAGAACCAAATTCGAGCTCCAAAAGGACAAATCTTGTCACTTGAAATGTTACAAATCGAAGCTAAAAGTTGTATAATCAAAGAGAGGATCGAAAGACGATTCTAATGATATATAGCACGTTATCTAACACCTTGGGACGAAGAAAATCGCCCAAAATCGCCTAAGAGAAGTTGAAAGCGGCCGTTGTTCCATTAGGGTTGGAATGAGGGAGTATTTATAGGTGGAGCAGAAAAATACGCAGCAAATGGCTCGACGCCACCCAAATTCCATTCGCCGCTTGACCACGAGTTTTGCATGAAGATGGAAGCTTGTTCTTGAGTGGACGCTTTCGTCGAGAATGGCCTTCAGTATTTCCACCATAACTTCACTTCTAGGGATCCAAATGAGATGATTCAAGATGCATTGGAAAGATGATTCATTCCTCTACAACTTTCATCAAGACAACTTTCCTGAAAATGCCTACAAGTGTGACCAAAATGCCCATGAAGTGACTGGTTCTGCTTTGAATCGCTTGGGCGCCCGCCTCATCAAGATCTCAACTCTCAATCAAATTGGGCATTCTCGACGCCCGCTTGCACATCCTGGACGCTCGTCCACTTTTCCGACGCTCGCACTTGAAGTCTCAACTCTCTCAGCATCAAAAGGCACCCTGGACGCTGGCTCATATTTCTCGACGCCACCCGTAACCCACTCCGATCTTTTGCTCATAACTTCACTTCTAGGGCTCCAAATGAGGTGATTCAACATGCGTTGGAAATATTTTTCAATCCTCTACAACTTGCATCAAGACACCTGGACCAGAAAATGCCTCCATCATAGGCCAAAATGCTGCTGAAGTGAACGTAGGGTGAGGGCAACAATTATCTTCTTCCTTTTCTTCATTTTTCTCCTTCTTTGGCTCATTCTTGCACCTTGATGATACTTCTCATCATAAATCTTTGCCTTCCGGGTTCTCGAGACACCCTAGTCCTGCATCCATATGAAACAACAAGCAAACGTGTAACCCCGCAAACTACGGGTGCTCGGGAAAACGAGTATAAAATGCTAAAATAAGGCCGAGTTTACGGAAAACCGACAGTCACTCGCCGTGCAACAAAACTTCATTTCATACTCAAAACAGGGTCTAAACTTACCCGAAACATGCCAGAAATGTGATAATCGTATTAAAATCAAGACAAATGTACAGTAAAGTTGGTTCCTATCACCACCCCACACTTAGCCTTTACTCGCCCTCGAGTAAAATAGGCGTTCAAACAAAGCCAAGGAATCAACTTTACGGTACATGCATGTGCTTTCAAAATATCGAGGTAAAAAGAATTTAGCTAAGAGAATGTATTACCTTGACTCTACCAAACCATAACACGGAGTGAATGTGTGTTTGAATGACGACGACTTATGCTTAATACGATTTCGGGCTTGGAATACCGGACAAATGACTTTACACGATCTTGCCCTTCCTAGAATCTCCACTAATCGGGACTAACCAAGGTTAAACACGGTCCAGCAGGACTTGAAACGGTTATAACGTTAGGCTAGGGTAATTTCGGTTAATCGAAAAAAAGTAATTTGGGAAACTGGAGAAAAGAAATACGAGTGAACAAAATCCAAACACGTACCCCGTCTTCTCTACTAAACAAACCAACCAAACTCCTTTTTGATCATTTTCAACATTTTTGGAAACCATAGGATACTAAAATACCCGAACTCATTGCCAAACTTGACTATGTTTCAAGTGTCGTGAGGTGAGCTCGAATACCTTAGTGCCTATCTGACTATCCCAACCCTAACATCATCATTAACTTTAAGCTCATTGCCTTGTTTCAACCCTTTATTTCTATATACAAAGCCAAGTTATTTGATTTGATTTTTTTTTTTGAAATAAAACCCGAGCATACAGCTCCACCGAGCTCCTCCTCATCCTTATAGCTCCAAACAGAGAAACAACATCCCGACTCATAAACAACATAGTGTGGTCAAACAAGAGATTAAGTCCACTCGTATGGTTAGAAGAAGGAAATGTGACAAAAAATAAGGCTCAAGGGTAGGTTTCTGACTAAGTTACGAAACGGCTAAAAGCGAATGGTGGTCAGACCATTATATCAAGGCTGAGAAGGGCTACGAAGGTCAAACATTCGCTCAGGCTTATTTGGCTAAAGTAGGTCAAAAGAACGCCAAAACTCGCCATCCCGTGTTCCTACCAAGGCCAATCCTTCTATTTCGCCTCGAAACTAGGGGTACAAGTGTGTAAAGTAATCGTGATAAGCAAAAACGTCGTCAAACGTGTACTAAAAAGATGTTCCGTATCATGACAAAGTAGACTCACTGTGAGACATTCACAAAACTAAAAACCTTTCACCACTCAATTGTGAACAACATGCATATATCGTGGTGTTAAAACCTTGGATAAATTTGAAAGGACCTATAAATTGACTCGGGAACAAGTAAAACCAAGTTTATCACATCATGGCATAACACTTTTCAAAACATGCGAAATAAGCTAAGACGCCCCCTCACTTGAGTGAAACACCGTCCTCGGTGTGTGAACGAAAAGGAAAAAGAAAGACTTACCTTATGAGCCCGGCAAAACGGCACGATCAAGTCCCGTAACGGTCGTGAAGTACTCCATCCCGAATCCCTATACAATGAAAAACATATCCAAGAACCACATGCACGGGACATGGTCCACGTACCAAAGCAAATACTATAGGGGAATTCCGGGGTAATAAAAAGAACGACCGCAAGCATGCCGTAAAACTTGAACAAAAATGTCATAAAGATAGAAAAATATGGATCAAACATACAATAAATGACCAATGAATCCACACGTGCCCAAAATAAAATCCATGAATCCACAACCCCAAAACACAAAAGATGGACCTCAAAACATGCAAAACACAACAAATGGTGGGTTGCCTCCCACCGAGCGCCTTTGTTTTACGTCGTTGGCTCGACCAAGTGACACCAAAACGGACTCAAACCATAAAAGACTCAAAACAACAATTCAAATATTTCATTTCAAACAAGTATCATCAAAACCATCAACCAAAATCCGAACTCAAAAAGATCAACAACTCAAGAAGAATACAAATAGCAAGCATCATGAAAACCGAGTTCGTTAGAAACTTACCTCTCATAGCCCTCGATGCAACCTCCTCCCAACTCGGGAATCCTCTTCACAAAACCTCTCATCATCTTCTTCTTGAATCACCCCACCACCGTGGTCTTTCCTCTCTATCACCTCTACGTCGTGCCTTCCACCCGGGACCCTTCGAACTTAACCTCGTAGAACTCATCCACACGTAATGGAAGGGGAGTAGTAGTCTGGGACCGCATATCAAAGATGACCAAACTATCCGGGTGTCAATATAATGGGCTCATCCATATGACCTCGAATCACAAGCAAGCTAGGCGGTAAATTGAGCTGTCCCATCTTCTTCTCCATTTCTAATCCCACCGGATCGACGACCTCAAATAAGTCTATCGCACCTCTTGTCACGGTGTCATGATGGTCATCGCCGGGATGTGGTATGGTAGACAACGCTTCCACCTCCCCACTTCATAATCATGGGTATCCTCCATGTCCCGCAGAGCATGGAAATACCAAAAGCTTCCGCTCACCCAAAATCGAGGTTGGGTCCACTACAAGTGGCTTGGCATACTCATAAAAATTCTCCACCGACTCTAACGGTACATCATCAACTAATGGAGTGATGGGCGATCCCATATCAGTCTCTTGCATCTCAATCTCTGGCTCATCAAATGTTGTGCTCAAATCTATCCCACACCCTTCAAGGTCATCATTTTTCATTTCTTCGGGAGGCGGTGTAATAGATAAAATCCGCACATCTTCCATCTCCAAATCTAGCATTTCCTCTTCATCACATAATGAGCCATTTTCACCACCAAAAACTTCTTGTTCACTCATAACAATGGATGGCTCCACCACACATTCCATCAAAGTTTCATCAATTTTCATCTCAAGAGGTGAAGGTGCCATAGGTAGAACATGAAACCTGCCATAGTCAAATATTGCAATTGGAGGTGGCACTATGGGCAGCCCCAACTCACTATCAGGCTCGGATATCTCGTCATAGAAAGTTGATTCATCAACCTCACTCTCCACCTCTTCACTGTCGGCTTTCTCTAGCCCTCTTTCCATTGCGAGTTCTCTCTTAACAGCAGCTAACTCTCTTTTCCTAGCTTCCAACTCAGCTTGCATTCTTTCTCTCTCTGCTGCCTCATTCACCTCATATGCATAAGCTTCTTCGTCATGCTCTGCCTTTCGGTCCGACACCTCATTGTAGAAATTTGGATCCTCAATCTCACTATCTACTCGGACCGTTTGTGTGCAAGACTTTTCTTTTTGATCCGGCATCCGGGCCGTCATGATAGACACGATATCCTGAGACATCCAACATAGCCTGTATCTCATATGGGGCCAATCTTCATTAGCTGGGCAAGTCCTATATTCCCCGCTGGAAAACTTGTCTTGCATCTCCCCAACCCGTTTCAAAGCATCCTCGGCCTCTTTATATAACACGAGCATTGACCCCGCCTAACCTATCCCTGAGAATGGTGCCAGAAATCTGACAGACAATTCCCGGGTTAAAGGATTCTAACCGGCAGTGTACCGGGTCAAATTGTGGTGCTAGTATGGTGAGTCAGAGTATCGTATCCACAGGGAACTTGGTAATTTCTTTTACGTGTGGTTAAACACCAAAGAGCTGTTATTAACTCGATCTAAACCGCAATTTTATAACATAGATCACTACTATTCTAGTCAACATAAAATAAATACGTAATTTAAATGTTATTCTAATATAATATATATAGATATATAAATATATATAGATGTACATAAATTGCAAAGTATATATATATATATATATATAAATATATAGGTACCAATATATTAAACAGATAATTTTAGAGAATTGGCCAAAACTTATATAATTGGTTTATACGATCTTTTCGATTAAATGAAATGTGTTCGATTTCTCCTTTTATTTTAGGTCCAATTGAGTAAATGAAACGGTGCACTCCTCGAGGTAAACAATTCCTCCTCACACGAGCGTATGAAATTGTCATATGTCCATTGCATCACCCAAGGTCCACAATCATTACGTTTTTTCCATGCAGGTCCGAGTACAAATCTACCCTTAGATAAAAGGAGTCATTCCGTTCACAAATGGTCAATTTTATTTTAAAGGCTCCGGTTGTCAAAGCCGGACGATTTAACTTTCCGGTTTAAGTTTCGATTAATCGATGATTTAACATTATTACGATCTCGAGTACAAATTATAATAAAATTCATTTCTCCCAAAACAAATTTACCCTGGTAGGAAATCGGATTCCGTTATCACGTTATTCACACGCCAATTTTACCTCCGGTTTTTCTATTTTTTATCTCGAATCCTCGACTTACGAGGCGCCAATTCATAATTAGATTATGAATTCCTCGATCGCTTAAATATGTCAATATGAATACGATTAAAATAGAAAAAGATTCAATTAACTCAATTTTAGTCATTTTAACTTAACAACATTTCTTTAACGAAAAGATCGAAATAAAACCGATTACATAGTTTTGGCCAAGATTATATTTAGCCTAAAAACATTATAACAACGAAAAATATAAAAACAAACATAAATACTTAAGAAAAGTTACCCGAATACGGCAGTTGATTCAGAAATCGTATTTTCCGGACATTACAACTTCTTTAGCAAAACCGACTTCCGAGATTTTCCCGAGCATTACAACGATACTTAAACTACATTATTACGGCGTAAGGCCTTATTTACAACTACTACTAAAAATAAAAAAGAAAAGAAAAGAAAAGAAAAGAGAGAGAGATATATATATATATATATATATATATATATATATATATATATATATATATATATCGAGATTGTATATATATTTCATTCGATGCATTCCTTCCTTATATAGGCAAAGGTCTCAAGGCCGGACTGGTCCGAGATTAAGCCGGATCGGTCCGGTATAATGATTACCCCACTAACTTGATCACTCCAAAGATGTGCGGTGATTATATATATTTATATATATAATTATTAAACTTCTAAAATTCATATCTCGAGTTCTGGCCCTCCAAAAATTGCAAACGAAATGCCAAAATTAAGGTCTCGAGAAACTCTACAACTTTCATGAAGGACACTTTTCCAGATTACGCCTTCTTGATAACCTCGTGTTCCTCCGAAGCTTTTACGGGATTTTTCTTAACCCAAATCGATTAGCCACTTGATCACTGTTTAAGTTGTAGACCTCCAATCTTCATAATTTAAATTGCATTGGAAAGCTTTCGGTAAAATCTACAACTTTCGTGAAGAACACTTTTTCTGAAAATGTCGTTTTGATGAGCCATTCGTTTGTCAAAGACATTTCTCGATTTTTACTTAACTGTTATTGGTTGGCCACTTGTCCACTTAAGCTATTCAATTGACCATTTAAACTCGTGGCACTCTCTAAATCATTCCAGAGATATGATTATACTTCAATATGTCGATTCTCGGGGTCTCGGTTTATAAATCTGCAATAAAACATCACAAATACCCACGTAAATCTGACACGACACTCCGATTTACTAAAATCGGTACGAAATTACAACTTTTTACTATTTTTACTACTAACTACTCTAAAGTATAAAGATTAATATTTCATACTATTTATACCATAATTTCATATATTTTACATAGAATTCGTTGATAAAACATAATAATATAACGTATATTTAATCATATAAAAATAATACATCAAGCATCCGGTTCAACCAATCGATCAATTGATGTGCCGACACTTCCTCATCCATAGCCATAGAAACCCTTTCAACGAGCTCATGAATAATACCACTTTCTCGTTCCTCTTCCGCATAGGCGAGGTCAATCTGCTGCAAGTGCTGATTTTGAGAGCTCCAATTCCAAGGGTTGTTCGAGTCATAATTCTGATTATTCCCTTGTCCTTGATTTGGGCTCCAATTGTAGTCATGCTGGCTTTGATTGCCTCCCCAATTTCCCGGCCGATTCTCGGTTCCAATTGCCCCTGCACTCGGCCCATTATAGTTCCCTCATCATATCGATAATCGTCGTCCGTCCATTCCACATCCCATGAACGCACCCTCGCTTCTTGGTAATACGGTTGATAATACCGATTTTGACCAAGCTCAAAGCCCAAGGTTGGTAGGTAGATCGGTCTTCATATAAGTTGTATTGTTGAGAATATCCACCCATTTATGCTCAAGCTGCAAAATCACATAAAAACAACAAGAAAACAATAAAAACGACCTAAGCCCAAGCTTTCGGTCAACTATTGTGATATCAAAGCATTGCCAATCCCGGCAACGGCGCCATTTTGATGGACGTAATTTCTACGGTCCGTCAAACAAAGACTCAAACCTTAGCGAATCTACCTCTAACCGGCGGTACCGGGTCGAGTGTAGATAAGTGCTGAGAGTCCGAGGTCGATCCCACAGAGATTGGCTTTGAGTACCACAGTTGACTTATTTCTCGCCTTCAGTCAACAAGATAGATATGGAGTTATACTATTGCATAAAATAAAGATTACACTACTCGGAATTCTAAACAGCTTAAAAGAAGTATGGCCGAACTACGATCCAAATGGATTACTTTACCATTAGAATGATTGCCCCGGAGTGTGCCTTACTATACCTTGCCGCCTAACAATAACTCATAGGACAAACCCCGTGATTGGGACTAAACTTGATGACTAGGGCGCCAATCTAGTACACGGGTAGGTGTCGACTACCTTTCAAGCCCAAAACTTCTACGGTCCCGAAACCCTGCTCCCACACGTCGCGCAACATACATTTATAAGCTAACGTGTGTGCAACTATGAAAAAGGTTGTCAATCTCATTCAAAGCTATTAAAACAATCAAAACAAGTTTCGTGATGTGAATTATCGATTAGAACGTTAAATTACGCGCTACACTACCTCCCGGTTCGTCTCTCTAATGGTGTTTCACCCACCTTCACATAGTTCAACCATACGAAGAATCTAGCTACTCATAATCGAATCTATGTTATACAAACAAGATAAAAGCATCACAACAACAATAAAACAACAAGAACACATACCCATTTCGATTCAAATTGAAGAACCAAATTCGAGCTCCAAAAGGACAAATCTTGTCACTTGAAATGTTACAAATCGAAGCTAAAAGTTGTATAATCAAAGAGAGGATCGAAAGACGATTCTAATGATATATAGCACGTTCTCTAACACCTTGGGACGAAGAAAATCGCCCAAAATCGCCAAGAGAAGTTGGAGGCGGCCGTTGTTCCATTAGGGTTGGAATGAGGGAGTATTTATAGGTGGAGCAGAAAAATACGCAGCAAATCGGCTCGACGCCACCCAACCATTCTCGACGCCATTCACCTGAGTTTTGCATGAAGATGGAAGCTTGTTCTTGAGTGGACGCTCGTCTGAATGGCCTTCAGTATTTCCACCATAACTTCACTTCTAGGGATCCAAATGAGATGATTCAAGATGCATTGGAAAGCTGATTCATTCCTCTACAACTTTCATCAAGACAACTTTCCTGAAAATGCCTACAAGTGTGACCAAAATGCCCATGAAGTGACTGGTTCTGCTTTGAATCGCTTGGGCGCCCGCCCACCAAGATCTCAACTCTCTCGAATCAAATTGGGCATTCTCGACGCCCGTTTGCATCCTGGACGCCCGTCCACATCCCCGGACGCTCGTCCCACTTTTCCGACGCTCGCCCACTTGAAGTCTCAACTCTCTCGCATCAAAAAGGCACCCTGGACGCCGGCTCATATTTCGACGCCACCCGAACCCAGCTCCAGTCTTTTGCTCATAACTTCACTTCTAGGGCTCCAAATGAGGTGATTCAACATGCGTTGGAAATCTCTTTCAATCCTCTACAACTTGCATCAAGACACCTGGACCAGAAAATGCCTCCATCATAGGCCAAAATGCTGCTGAAGTGAACGTAGGGTGAGGGCAACAATTATCTTCTTCCTTTTCTTCATTTTTCTCCTTCTTTGGCTCATTCTTGCACCTTGATGATACTTCTCATCATAAATCTTTGCCTTCCGGGTTCTCGAGACACCCTAGTCCTGCATCCATATGAAACAACAAGCAAACGTGTAACCCCGCAAACTACGGGTGCTCGGGAAAACGAGTATAAAATGCTAAAATAAGGCCGAGTTTACGGAAAACCGACAGTCACTCGCCGTGCAACAAAACTTCATTTCATACTCAAAACAGGGTCTAAACTTACCCGAAATATGCCATAAATGTGATAATCGTGGGCTAAACTGCACAGAAATGTACAGTAAAGTTGGTTCCTATCACTTGTCACACACACACTCTGTTATACATTTATATTAAGGTTAACGCCTGGTTGTAATTCGAATGGTTGCAACATCTGGTTGTCCCTTACATCTTATATCTTCATGAATTTGTCCCTCATTCAATGTGTTTTATCGCTTGTTTTGCTCGAGGACGACCAAAAGCTAAGTGGGGAGTTGTGATGAGAGACAAATTGATAATTATTATTACGACATTTTACCCCAATATTGATACCACTTTGAGCATTATTGTATCAATTTAAGTCATTAATTCCTTAATTTTATCCAAATATGTAAGTGGTAGTTATTATATAAATTATCGTATTTTTATAAGTTTTTATTAGTTTTGTACCGGTTGAGTAACCGGAGTGTCGTGTCGGATTTACGCTTGGTATGTTGGTAATTTATTGCAGAACTTTAGGATGACCAAAACTCCGAGTGACGACACTTTTTGAAGCCCAAAACATGTGTTTTGATTGATAGAAGAATGTGCCACAAGCTTACAAGTTTAAGTGGATCAGTGGTTCGTGGTTTTGAAATCGAGTTATATTTTCGACGAACAAATGGCCCATCAAAACGACATTTTATGAAGAAGAGTCCTTCATAAAAATTGTAGATCTTCAAATAAGCTTTCCAACGGATTTTGAATCACGTCAATCGGAGGTCTACAACTCAAGTTATGGCCATATTTGTCAAGCCCGGATCGAACCGGACTTGACCGGATCGATCCGGGATATTTTTTTGGCTCAAATTTGGTGCACATGGGATGATGATGGCAATGATCAAACCTCCACATGCTAAAAACCAACTTGCAAGATCAATTCTCTCCTCCATCGTCCATGTGTATGAATATATATATATATATCCCCATATTCCATCAACAACAACTTGCTCATTCTCTTCTCCTCTCCCCCCTCCCTTCTTCACGTCATCTTGATCTCCTTTCTTTTTATTTTTATTTTTTGTTGATCTATGTATATGTATATATATATAGATATATATATATCTTTATACATATAGCTATATACATATCTCTCTTCCATCATCCTCTTCTTCTTCCCTTGAGCCCATATATATATATATATATATATATATATATATATATATATATATATATATATATATATATATATATATATATATATAAAGTCGTTATAGTATCGTTGTAATGGCGGAATAATTATCTAAAATTGTTGATTTCGAAGCTTTGTTATGTTATATCCGGTGGAAACGACCCCGATTCAACAGTTGTAATCGGTAATATATTCTAATGTTATTATGTTTATTATTTCTATTTTTATTTATATATTACTTATAATAATGATGTTAAGCTAAAAATATATCTAGCCAAGATATAAATCTGAATTAGTTATCTTTTTATAGATCTGGATGATTGACTATGGTAAAAATGATTAAAAATTAATTATGATGAATCTCTTTCTATTTGAACTTAATGTACGGATAGAAAGACCGGAGGGTAAAAATGGCCGAGTGAAAACGTGACAACGGAATCCTATTTCCTACCCGGGGGCAGATTTGTCCTAGAAAAACAAATCTTATTAAAATTTGTGCTCGAGATCTAATTACGTCAATTTATCTATTTTTATGAAGATTTTAAAATATTGACCGCATGACAAAACGGTAGTGACCCGATCTTTTGGATGACGTAGGATAGTTAAATGAGACATATGACGATTTTCATACGCCGCGTGTGAGAAGGAATCTGAAATGTGAGGAGTGCACCGCTTCACATAATTTACACCTTGAATAAAGGAAGATCTGTCTCATTTATTTCTACTAAAAAGAGATCGTAATTCAGTAACGTATTCTTGGCTAGATCCAAAAATATATATATTATCTATTTTTATATTTATATATTTATTTACTGCTTTACTAACAATCTAACTAATCTAACTATCTAACCCGAGAAAAATAGTAAAAACTGCGACTTAGATCGAGTTAATAATAGCTTCTTGGTGTTCAACCACACTTTGAATTATGCCTTCATTTCCCTGAGGATACGACCTGACTCACCAGACTAGCACTACAATCTGACCCGGTACACTTCCGGTAAGGATTGTATAGCCTAGAAAACGTCCGTCAATTAACCCTGAAATTCTCCTCTTGGGTTTATCTTGATTACTAGAATATCCTTGTTGTGTATAAAGTGAATACCTGTTAGATGAATGAAAAACTGTTAAATATTTTATTATGGTGTTATTTTATGATATTCGTGGCCATCTGTGTATTTAATACACAGTAACAAAGTACCAACATGAGGGTAGTGGCAAGACAATCATAAGACTGGAGCAAGGCTCTCAATCATCTCTGCAAATTGTATTTTTTGTGTGTTAATTTGGATGTTGTTGATTCATTCTGTAGGCATTTGAATGTTAATGTAACATTCAACCGTAGCTATTAAGTTTCCTTGTGATTTGTTTGTCAGGAATATGCTAAATTTTGTGTTTTATTTGAAAAAATTCACTGAGGTTAAAGTAGATGTTATGATTAATTGATAATATCTGGTCTCTGTTTGTTCCTTGACTTGTGCTTATGTCTCTAGTTTGTTGTTTTTGCATTGCTTGTTTTTCTGCTGTATCATATCAAAAAAATCTTGTTTATCATTCTTGCTGGGATGTGAATCGTGATTCGGGATCTAATTTATATGAACTATGGTTAGCTTTGTTTAATGAAAAGTGGTGTACAACTGATTATAGTCAAATTGAATACTAAATTTGACTATAAACATGTTTGATTGTTAACAGAGTAGTAGTAAAGTTGGAGAGGTCAAATTCGACACATGTTGGGTTACTTGATGAAGGACTTGCTAATTTAGCGTGCATCGCCTCGCTTTCAGTTATGATTAGTATTATTTACGTATGTGTGTATATATATATGAAGAAAATTAACGATATACTCACCTCTGATAATTAACTGATTGTTTCATATATCGCCTACTGCCGTCTTTGGTCAAAGGCTTCGCAAATTCAAATTTCTCAAGGTTGGTTTTTCATATAAATGTATTTTTTTCGTTTTCATGCTTGATATGCCTTTTAATTTATTATTTAAGTGACTGAACTATCTTAAAATTGAGGTTTCATTATTTGTGGGACTAGTGGTGCTCTTGTTTCTTACTAGTTATTTTATCCTTATGGCACATTCTGTCATAAGGGGTTTCCGTAAGCATTTTTTTTGAGTTTCGCCATTTAGTGCATTTCTTCCGTGTGAAAAATGATTCCTTTACACAAAACTCGACTTAAATAAATTCGGTGTCCAGGTCCTTGCTTGTGTGAGTTGCATTTGTTTAGGTTCTTGTTATACGTTCAGGTCCAAGTCTATAATGACCAGGTCCTATTATGCACCTGCAATATGCTCTCTGTTCAGCCTAGAGTCTTGTTTGCTTGAATTCAGAGTTAGAATAAGTTCTATTAAAGTTTTGTTCAGTCCTGTCTAAATGTTTCGCTACATGCTATATGTTAAGATTATTTTCTTTATTGTAATTTATGTTTGCCTGGTATCCTTTTGACTAAGTTAAGTCTAGATTGAATTCCAATTTAATCATGTATGCCTGCTACCTGGCTTGTGAAGGCTAAGTATTTGAGTGTCATGATTTGTTGTCTGCCAATCTTCTCTAAGTTCTTAGACACTGTCCTAACTAGAAAGTGTTTAAGTCAGTATGATCAGTCTGATAAAAGGCTCTATTAGTCAGGTCTGTCCAAGTTTTCTGGGTATTAGACAACATGTTTGAATGCCATATCAGTTTATTAGTTGTTCCAGTCTTTAATTTGTTATGCTCGGTCCCTGTCTGCAGCTTTCCGTTCTGATCCTGCATGTTCATCTGCATTTGATCATTAGTGCTATTTGAACATTTTTGTGCGTGTATTTTCCTTTTGTCATTGAAATATTAGTTGAATAAATTGATTATACAGGTCCTAGGATTGACAAAAAATTATGTCATAGTGGATGTCTATGATGTTCGATTTTTAAGGGCCTCTTTTCTTCCATTCTCTGACATGCTATAGTTTCAGCCTGTAGACTTCCTTAAAAATAAATCATTTAAACTCTGGTCTCTTGCAACAGGTTGATTATATCAAAGAAATGGGACCAAATATAGTTTCAGATGGAAGAATGTCGTCGACGCACGTACGTGCAATGACATCAGATGGGATTGCACCTTCACCCCGGAAGATATTTGGTTTCCATAATGGTAATGGTCGACGTAAGCTCTAACCCTTTTAGTTTATTATTAGTTCCTTTGTTCTATTTCCTGCATAACCATGTCTAGTAGGATTGAAATACAGACTTGAAGCATCGGCATACTGCTAAAAAAGTTTTAGGTAATGAAAATAATAAAATAATAAATCTTACCGACATGAACATCTTTTTCTTGATCTTTCAGAATATCCTTGGTTACAAAATGCCAAACAGGCTCCCAAAGCTAAAGTAATTTTCAGCAATGAACAAGTTGAAGAAACGATCTTTGAGGGCAACTCTTTGGTATGAACACGATTAACTTGAATCTGAAATTGTTATGTGTCTCAGTTTGTTATCTCTAGCATGAAACTAAGTTTTGTTTCAAGGTCTTGAATCGTGATAAGGAACCTATTAGAAGTTTTGTATGTTAGCTGAATCTTATGGTCTCTGTTTGGTCCTAGTTCAGTTTGGATTGCTTGTTTAAATTTTGTAAATTTTTTAGTGTGGATTTGTATACATAATTTTTTTTATGTTTTATTGTGTGTTATAATTAATTTTTTAGTCATGTTTTGGATTTATGTATATTTTTCTATGGTATCTGTAATTATTAATATTATTATTAAATTTAAAATTATTATTAATATTATGGTATCTGTAATTATTATTATTATTATTATTATTATATGACTTTTAGTTATTATTATTATTATTATTATTATTATTATTATTATTATTAAAAAAATATGGCTTTTAGTGACAAAGTCTTTGTCAATATTAACCTTTAATGTAAAAATGAGTTTATACCTTTTGGTGACAAAAATGTTCATTATTTTGTGACAAAAGTTTCGTCGCAAGAAAAACCTTAGGTGAGAAAGATTGAGGTTTGTCATGAAAAGCTTTGGTGACAAAAATATGATATTTGTCGCCATTTAATGACTAATTCACTGATCGTCACAAGAGACACCTTTTGCGTCGCTGCTTACGCAACAAACGCCGCAACAAAAAAATTTGCCACTACAACTTTTACTGACGAAAATCAGCACTTTTCGCGACGAATTTGTTAGTCACGAAAATATCTGTTTTTTGTAGTGAACAAATTTTCAGTATATAAAAATGCAGATTTTGACTCTGGTGACATTATTAAGATAATTTTGACTCTGGTGACCCTACTAAGATAAATTTCTGGATCTACCAATGTAATGTACGGTTTTATTTATTTATTTTAACAACAACCACTACAAAAAAGGCCTTTTCGTGACAAAAAATTTCGTCGCGAAAAGTGCTGATTTTCGTCTGCAAAGGTTTTCGTGACAAAAGTTTTTTGTCACGACGTTTGTTGTGTAAGCACTGACGCTAAAGGTGTCTATGGCGATAATCAGAGTATAAGTCACTAAAGAAGTTCAGTGGCGACAAATCTCATACTTTTGTCACCAAAGCTTTTCATGACAAAACGCTAAATTTCTCACTAGAAGGTTTTTCCGTGACAAAATCTTTGTCACAAAATAATGACTATTTTATCACTAATCAAGTGTTCTTGTCACCAAAGGATATAAACACATTTTTAGATTAATGGTTAATATTGACAAAATGTAATAATAATAATAATAATAATAATAATAATAATAATAATAATAATAAATATTAGATAATAGAAAAATGTAATAATAATAAAAGTAATAATATAATTATAATATTGATAATAAATATAATAATAAATGAACCATAAAAGTCATAATCAATAATAATATCCTACAACCATAATAATAATAATAAATATAATAATAAATGTACATTAAAGTCAACAATATTGAACAATTAATCACGATCTAAAGTAATATCGTAATCGAATTTCATAAAACAGGATATAAGAATTAAGTTTGTCACACCAAGAAAAACACGGAAATCCACAAAACTTTATAAAGTTTTCGATATATAGTCTTATCAAATAGAATGACTTGCAAGATTTAATGGTAAAAGATTATGAGTATTGGTAAACCTGTAACATTCCAAAACAACATCCAATACAAGCTTATGAGTCGAAAATATCAATTACTGAAAAAAGACCAGTTTGACCTACACGTACCATCTTGTAGGGGCAGGCCCTCCATGTTCTAGTTTTCTCCTTGTCTGCAGGGCTATTACAATAATCGATCAGATTTCAAAACTCGATCATGCAAAACAAGATGGTCAAAAGCATATATGGACAGACTTTAACAACAAAGTTGCAAACATACTCAAAATCGATTTTGACCGAAACAGATTGCGGAGACTAGACACTTTGAACCAAATTTAATGAGACGAAAACAAGTGCAAAGATCTCGACACAAATGAACAGAAAACAAATATTTGAACATTCAAAATTAGGTTTGTAAGCTAACTTTTCGATACATCGAAATTACCTTCAAGTGCATTGTAAGCTCCTTGACATGCAATATATTTGCGAGTATTGAAACCCCATATGCATATAAAGTTTTGTAATTGAAAAGAAAAATTAAAATGAGCATGTAGATGAAAACCGATTGTACAAGAAAACAGAAAGGCGGGTTGTTGAACTTGATTACCTTGGTACATCAACCGATTTGGTCAAGGCGCGATATACGCAAACTTGTGGGCTTCTGATGAAACAATCACTATTCTACCTTCTTTGTGGCAATCTTTGCATTGTTTTTCATATTTTCTAACAACAAATTGATCAAGAGAAAAGGGTTGTTCTGATCATACTGGCAATATAATACAGGATTGGCTGCAAGAACGCTTCCAAGGCTACAAATAGTCTGATTTGTCAAGGCAATGCAACCATAGGTATGAGAATAACATCCTAAATCTTATATCATTTTTGCATGATTTGCATTTATTTTAAAGTTTTTGTTCTTTAACTTGTATGTTATTGTTTTTTCTAATCAGATACAAGATATATATAAAAGGATCTTCATGGTCTATGAGTGAGAAATACATTCTTGCTCATGCGATTCCGTCACTTTAATTGTAAAGCCAACTGCATCTATGATTTCTTCACAAGAAGTTTAATGCCATTGCAACATTACCGCCTGCAAGAGATGAAGACAAATGCAGATCCATAAAATATCTTTGTTGATTGGGGAATAGCCATGAGCAAGAGGTACGTAATCAACATGTTTTTATCAGATACAACACACTTGTAGACCATCGATCATGGTGGGACCGGTTGATGAATATTGGTCATTCTAATGGATCAATGGTCTATAAGTGTTTAGTGGTACGATGTACAATGAATGAAGAACTATGGTGCAACAATGATTTGAAGGGATCTATCATATTAAGAATAAATTGGTACAAGCGCAACACAATAATTGATGTGACAAAGCACGTAAACCTGCATGCAGTCGAACTCAAGACTACCATAACAAAATAACAACAGATTATTCTAGTAGAAGACCATACCATCTAACTCACGAATAGCATCTTGTGCATCTCTTCGGTCATCAAAATCTATAAACGCATAGCCAGTGGGCGCCTGCAACCCAAACACCGATCCAAATAAATAAAAAAGCTTCAAAAAGCTTTTAAAAAGAGCATTTCAAATTCACAATCTTAATCAATGCTTTAGCTATAAACAATAGTCTTTTCAGATGCCGATATGCAAGAATTGCTTACACATACTATGGGAAAGATAGAAAGAAAGATAAATATAAATACCTTCAATCTCGAATTATACCTTTTACGAATGTTAAAAGGGTGGGTGAAATTTTTTACTATCACTGCCATTTTGCTACAACATGGCTGCCCCATTCGTAAAAACAATCCAAGTAGGACATCAAAATCATACAAGTTTTGATAAAATTACACAATTAGATAAAGCGGACTCAAAACAAATCAGTAAAGCGAAGGCAACATCAATGTCAAACCGATTTTTAGACTATGTATGAATTAGATAAGTAATAATGACTCAAACAAGATCAAAATTACAAAATCTTAAATGCGCTCTTTCTCCTCAAAATGTTCAGACCAAGAGTAAACAAAAACATGGGAGATATATGAAATCTGAAACAAAGATGACATCAATCCTAACATGCATTTGCTCACTAATACTTGAAGTAGTTAATTTAAGTATGTTAACATTTTTTTGTCAACAAGAATCTTCACTGTAAGTGTCTTAAGCAAAGCAGAGCCCTTTAGAATAGAATACAATCATTGAGATCTACGATTACCCTACACCATCCATCCTTTTACACACCACCATGAAAAGGGAAATGCAAATGTACCACGTAGATCGAGGAATCAAACAAGTCTTCCATCATAATATATACTTTTAGCAACTATCGACACCATGTGAATCATACATAATATTCATTTTAAATAGGGAAATGGAAGATGCAAAGGACCTGAACCATCAAGATCTTGATTCTCTCCTGCCACAAAAGCTTGATTTGTCTCCTGATATACTAGCTCAACATCCAATTCACGCTTGCATACTGAACCATCAAGAAAAAGGATGAGATATAGTCAGAATCAGAAATCATGCATCAAACATGTAGATGAGGCAGAAAATTGAGCTTCAAAGCATGCCGAAGATGCAATGAATCAAATTTCACAACATGCAAATGCAGCTGCATATTTAACCTAATGAAATAATTGAGATCAAAATTGAAAAAAAAATATACGAAGAAACACAAATCAAATGCAAATAAGATTGTAGGAAGTAAAACAAAAAGGAATTACCGATGATTGAAGAACATGATTTGTGAGAAAACAGAGGAGCAAGTGTCGGTTTGAGATTCCGTCATGGCTAAAGGTGAAGATTAAGAGATCGAATACCGGTAGAGGAAAAACCGAGACGGATCGTAGGCCGACCAGTTCGCCGTCAAAGATCATTTCCTTCGGTAGTGCCATCAATCGGGCAGAGGAGGGAGGAGGGAGGAGGGAGGAGGGAGGCGGCTGAGGGTTTCCATCGTCTTCTTCGAAGGGGGGGGGGGTGGGTGGGTGGGGGTTAAACTACTTTATGGAGACGAGAAATGAGAACGGAAAGACTTATTTTTACTAGACTTAAAAGAATGGAAAGTTCGATGTAAGTCAAACTCTTTTTTTAAGTGGCAAAACTCATTTTTTTAATCAGGTCGAAGCTTATTTCCTATGATTAAAAAAAAAAAAAAAAAACAATCATTTCGAATCGTCTCGACTTAGGATCAAATATAAAGGTGTTCATTATTGAGTTTGAATTTGACAGTCGTGTTAAATTCGTGTTCGAGTTGGAGTTCGTAAAATTTAAAATACGCTCAACTCGATAATCATAATATTCGACTCGACTCGATAATCTTAATATTCGGCTCGAATAGTTTACACCCATTATTGAGGATTTAATGACAAAATATTTGTCTAGACTCAAAAAAAAAATGATAAAATGGTTGTCACAAAAGCCTCATCCAAAAATTAATACACAATACAAAGTGAGACAATACATTTTTGTGACAATACACTAAACCATTTGTGAGAAATCTTTTTTTTTATCACTAATCATTAAAACTTTTTGTGACAAACAAATTTATTGTCACTAGAAGCTACCATTTGTGATAAATCTACTCTTTGTCACCACAAGTTTGTCACAAAAAGAACTTTTTTTTGTAGTGAACTTTTGTTTGTATATTAATAATGTTCTAAGGCTAGCACCATATATATATATGTATGTTTGATAAATAGGAAAGACACATTACACAGAAAACTTTTAGGTTGTGTTTGTTTTGTGTTGGAGTTTTTTTGGAAGTTTTTTTTGATAAAGTGATTGAAATAATGATTAGAAAGTTGAATGGGTAAAATAAAATAGAATAATGATTGGTGTAGATTATGAAATGATTGGTGAAATAAAGTAGAATAATGAATAAAATAATGGTAAAAAATGTAATAAAGTTGATAAAGTGAAATGATGAGAGATGATTTAATATTTTTTATTTGTAGTTGAAGATTTGATTGGTGAGAGAATTGTAAGAAATGATTTGTGATGTGATGTAAAAAAAACGCCCAAAAAAACTCCGGCCAAAACAAACGGAGCTTTAGAGAAAACTCACCAGAAAAGACCGGGTTACAGATAAATTTATTTATTTAATTTTTTTTATAGAGAAAATTTCATTACAGTGAAAACTCACAGAAAAAATACGTTCCATGCAGGGAAAATTCCTTTAAATAAAAAAAATAAAAAATAAACTTCATAAATAACTCTTAGTTTTTTTTAGAAAGAAAAAACTCTTAGTTATATATATTTACTAGTTACTTACCCGTGCTATCCGTGACAAAGCCTTTTTCTTAATATTATTCACGTATAACTTTCGACCAGAATTATAAGTCGAGTCATAGTTTCGGTGACAATAATACTTGTTTCTCGCTAGTGTTACTGTTTTCGTGACAAACAAAGCTGTTGTCATGATAAGTTTGTCACAAGAAAATCATTTTTTTGTAGTGAACGTAAAATAAAACAATGAATCATCTATAATTTATAAATTTTTAAATAATTACTCTTCCAAAAAAAATTAAATAAATCCAATTCCTCATCATACGATAAATTTAAATTAAAGTAAATATGCCTCCAACATTCTGTTGAGAGAATAAACTTTGACACTTTAGTTTTAATCTTGTCTTCTATTTTTTTAAGCAGCTTAATTACAGGGTTGAAAATAAACGTTGACACCACGCCTAAGTTTTATCACATCAAAATTATTTTATTAGATCGGACAAAAAATTTGGTTAATTGATATACATATTTTTTTATTTCAAAAAATAATAATTAGTGGTTAATTTCTTGACATGATAAGTCGCATAAATCAATCTTAGCAACTTTTTTTTATATGCGACGTTCAAAAAAGCCTCTACTATTTCATTTTCTTAGATACATTTTACCATTTGTGTCACAAGATACCAAATAGTGTTTCATTTAATCAACCGTAACTTCACCGTCTTGTATCACCACGTCCACCATTAGAAGCATAACTCAATATACATGCATAAGATTGAATTGTCATTTGTATTAATTGTGATTATCTACCCGAGTTGTTTATTAAGCGGTTGTAATTCTTCCTTTCTTTTGGAGGCGACCAATCGAACAATAACAAAGTTTAAGTATATAACATACACTAAATGACTTGATACTAATACACGCATTAATTACACTCCAATTAAAAGATATATCTTTTCTGTAAGACTGTAATAGTTTCCCATGCATGCCATGGAAAAAGTAAAAACAGCTTTAACATATTTCCTTCAAACAACTAAGGAATATGACTATTCTATATATCATTGTTTGTAGAGTATTAAAAAACGTCATTAGCAAACAAAAAAGTATCCATTCACATTATGCAGGAATAATGTGAATGTTGTTTGACAAATTGTATGGAAACTACAGCGAGATGAGCCACATCAAACAAAACATATACCATTTATGTGATCGATCATAAGTGGAAAACATATGCCTGTTGACAAAATGCAACCATGGCACCATCACCTCAGAATGAATCACCACACATAAGGAAAAACTTGCAATGAATATATAATATTTAATTTATTGTTTACCTTTTCAAACCAAACACGTTAATTAATGTTGTAGATAAAAAAAGATTAAGAATAGATTGTTATGGAGCAATATCAACACTCAAGGTATTTCCGTTGTCGTAACAGAATATCAGACCATATTCCATCAGACCAATAATGCAAGGGTCAACAAACAAATTTGTTGCCTACAGTGCATTGAAAAGATTGTTCTGCAGTTTTTTGTTTTTTTTTTTTTTTTGCCTTTGTTGACGTGTTTTTTTTTTATTTTATTAATAAGGTTGAATTCGTGTATATCAGCCAAAAAAAAATAATAATAATAATAATAATAATAAAGCTGTAATATTTCGATTTTCGGGAAATGACAGACGTGTCATTTTACAAAAACGAATATTGGGTTCAGTTCATTTTATTCGGAGTTTAAGTACTTTATTAATTATATATGTATATGTCGAGTTTATATGCATATATATTTAAGAAAATCTGATTTTTTTTAAGGGTAATTAAGGAAATAGGTTATTTTTAGGAAAACTTAATTAAGGAAAAATAATTCCCATTATACACTAAACCTATTAGAAATCAAAATTTCTCTCCCATGTTCTTGAGAAAACGCGGCTGAGAGCAAGAGAGGAGCCAGAGAGACTTTCGACGATATCTCATGGAGTTTTCAACCGTTTCCAGATCCGCGAGAAGCGTTGGAATCGTCGTGAAATGTGCGTCGTTTCAACACTCAAAGATCAGAGCTTTGCTAAGGTTTGTAATTCGACCTATCTACTGTTCTTGGTTGAGTTTTGAAGATCAAAACTCATACCTTTCCTAGTTTGTTGTATAAAAATGCGTGATCGATTTTAATGCGAATTCGGTTTGGTCATATAGGTTTCTCTGCAAAAGGTGTTTTTGTTGCTGCTGTTTTTCCAGAGTTTTTGGATTTGGAATAGCTTGCTAAAGGTAAGAAGGTTTTCTTACATGTTAATTACGGCTTATAGGGTTTAAGTTATGATTTTATGGATGTTTTGATTATTAGAATTTATGCTACGAGTTGTTTAAGAATCGTAGAAGTTTATGGTCCGGTAAAGGTCAAATTTTTCTGCTATTTTCTGAGTACATTGATGTTGAATAAGTTTGGGAACGATTAGGGATCGATTAGGGCTCAAAAACTAAGTATTTAGGGAGTGGCCGCGCTTGGTGCGGGCGCACCAAGCCCAATGTAGACGCACTGGTGGACCAGAAACTGAATTTCACATTCAGAGAGTTGGTGCGGTTGCACAAGACCCGTCTTTGGCAAGATCGCAAGAGCCCAGATCTTGGCAAGCCGCGATGGAGCCAGTCTTGGCGCTTTGGAGCCAGATCTTGGGCGCGACCGGGCTAGCGCTGAGTTTTACCTACAGAGGCTCAGTGCGGGCGCACTAAACCCTAGTGCGGGCGCACTGGACCCTGTTTTGAGGACAATTGTGATTTTAAGCTAAGTATTGAGTTTTCAATGTTAATCCTTTGATCTAAGAACATTAATTAAACATAAACAAGCCCCGATTGAGTTCTGATGCATTTGGTTCCAGCACCGGACGTACTCTTAAAGGGAGTTGAAGTCTGGGACCGTCGGAAAGGCATGAAAGGGATGTAGGAACTTCGTAATCATTATTTTTTGGACGTTAAATTGCTGTCGAAAATTTCAGAATTTAGCAACTTATTCAGATTTGGAGAAAATAACATTGAAGTAGAGAGTTCTCATCAGAAAGGTTTTATATAATTTAATATCGCGTTTTATTTTACTTTCTGATGCAAAAATAATTAAATTATGAATGCTTGTATGTTTGCATAATCGGTTATGTGCTTCGGTCAGCAGATTTTAATTATGTGATTCGATCACGCCGCTGAAGCTGTGGATCCAAAATATTAGAGCTCGTTTTTGTGTATTATATGTTAAAATTGTATCTTAAGTTTGTAAATTAAATAACCTGATGTTGTTATTGTATGAGTTAGTTTCTGAATTTATGCTATGTCGAATTAGTGGACGGAGATATCTAGGTTTGGAGTTGGGTGTAAATTATGGGGAAAAAAATCTATGAATTTAACCTAATTAATGATTGATCACGTAAAAATTTGTGAATTCGTGTGTGTGATATATATATTGTTTGTTTTTACATCATGATACACTCGTAAGGTACCGTTATACATCACAATGGAGGTATCGAACGGTCGAAGGTGTCGATTTGACCGCTGGTAGCGAGTTGCAAAACATTTGAACATGTGGTTTTTTTTAGGGGAAGGGGCCACAAGGACAAAAAAATTAATAAATGGTCTGAAAGGACAAAAGTAACATTTTCATGATTATAAAGGACACAAATCACAATTGTTACTTTAAAATTGTCACTTCACGTGTTAATGTTACTTTGTGTTTCACAATTGTTACTTCATATTTACTTTATTCCACATTTGTCACTTCATATTTGTTACTTCATAATTGTCCTGATTAAATTACAGTGTCCTTCTATCTCGATTTTTTGATAATTTTGTCATTCTGGACAAAAATCTAGTTTTTTTTATAGGCATGCAACCTATCTTTGGACTTATCTTTAAACATGAGGTGTTGGAGTTCGAGACCATGTACCGACTTGTCTCTAAAAAAAATTGTAAATCCGTTTTTTTTTTTTTTTTTAACAAACTAAACCAATAAGACATAAGTTTCAATAGAGCCTTTTAAGTTGGGCTCAACCTTCTTTTTTAAAGGGTATAATATGTTAAAAACGTAGCAGAAACTTTGATAGGTTTTGAGACCTACCATGGAACTTGTCGGTCGGAGCAACAGTACCGGAATCAGCAGGATTATTGGATCCAAAACAAGGGCAAATAGCAAGCATGTGAACACCACCACCGCCGCCATTTTCTTTTTGGAGCCCATTCTTCTTAATTTATTGGCCTCCTTCAATTCCTTTGCTAATTTCAAAGTGGAAATATATATATATATATATATATATATATATATATATATATATATATATATATATATATATATATATATAAGTAAAAACCCAAATCAATAATACACTGCATAACAATTAGACGTCTTTGATACGATCATAAAGAAACATGGGCTACATCTTTAAGCGAAGAGAAAATTCAAAGTTTTGTCTTGTACATAAATAGCCTACTTGATCTTACAAAACATCGGTGAATGGTGATAATGCACGGAACAATAGAAGTATATAAACGAAACTGAAAATGAGAACAAATAAATATTAAGAGTGTACAATTGCTTGCAAGATCATCAATATAATTGAATAATGAAAACTAAATAATCATAAGTTATTGTTTCCGCCCCCACACCACACACGGCCAACCCCTATCCAGCCTAAAAAAGATAAGTTATTGTCAAGCTGCATTGATTCCTATTTTTTCTAATATTTTTATTTAAAGTATCTCATTATCAGATTCGTTTTTCATCACATTTGGTTAAGAACCCTTTGATGTAGTTGTCATTTTTTGGCTGAATGCTGCATAGAAAAATGTTATATTAGGCGGAAAATGTAGATTCATTCTCAACTAAAAGAGCCAAGAAGCAAAATATATTTCACTTAAACATGAAGGCCTTATAAAATCTCATTTTGTGAGAACTTTATAAAAAAATTTAAAAAAAAAATTGAAAAAAGAATAATTTTTAATGATGGGGCCTACTTGATAATCTACATAAAAAATCATTCAAACTGTTGCCATTAATTATCGCATTCTCATTCAAACACATGTCAAAATAAATCATTCAAATTATTGTCATTAAATCGCTTTTAATTCTCATTCAAACACATGTCAAAAAAATCATCTAAACTATTGCCAATAATTATCGTCTTTAATGCTCATTCAAACACATGTAAAACAAATTCATTCAAACTCCTCTGCGTTTAGGAGAAAATTCAGTTTGTAGAGTCCTCTCAAGTGATTGAGTCAGAATTGCCCCCACCCCCACCTCCCACCTCCCACCTCCCACCTCCCACCTCCCAACCACCAATTTGTTGTGCTGCTAATTGAGTGTTCATAATCTACATTATTGATATAATGACAGATTATATAAATACCGCATAATTAATGCAGATATCAGGGTGGAACTTCCTTCAAAATATTTCTTCAAAAGTACAACCAACAGACACGAAATGCACTTGTAAAAAGAAAAAAAAAACAAATAGATCTTTGAATCGAGAAAAACACATAGAGGGTTGTTGTAAAAGGCAAAATGGGAAATCAATACCTGACTAGTGGGGGCCACCGTGCGATGCACGGTGTGCCCTCACTTTTTTTATGCACCGATTATAGTTTTTATGTCTGCAATAAATTTACTTTAGCAAAAATAAAGAAGATATCAACCTACTTCAATGCTTAGAAAAGCATTTAAACCATCCTCTAGAGGTGACAATATGCCTGCGTGTTGCAGCAAGAAATGTTACATGTGGGGAAAAAATCCTGAAGATCAAAATGCACCTTCGTGCAAAAAAAGTCAAACCAGAGTTTCTGTGAACCAATAAAAACTACATAATAACAAAATTAAAATTTCTCAAACTCGAATAAATGAATTGTTAGTCGTAGAATATTATTCATGTCAGACTTAACCCTAACTAATACTAATAAAAAGAAAAGGTTCGGAAGATTTTCATTTTCTTATCTTTTATCGAAGTAAATTAACCGAAGGATAAGTAATATAAATGAGAGTTGGATCTCGTTTTTTATTTTTATGTATCTTTTATGTATCATAGATCGAATGAACATTCTCATTCCTTGTCTAATTTTTACAATATTTTATTTTCTAGTAGTTTTTGTGGCACCGTACCAAATCATACGACTTTGTTTTACTTAACCAAAAATTCTCAAGATCGAAATACGACCGTGCACAAAAAGTCAAACCAGAGTTTCAGTGTACCAATAGAAACTACATAATAACACAATTAAAATTTTCGAAACTCGAATCAGAGAATTGAATGCTTCAAATAAATACCCTAGTGATAAACACGTTGATGTGATAACACCGTACCAAATCGTACGACTTCGTTTTACCTAACCAAAAAAAAGGGGAAAAGACAAAAATTTTGGTATAGCGACGACCAAAACGTCGCTAAATCCGGACGACCAAAATGTCGCAAAAAGCCGTAATACCAAAGATGCAAATTTAAATAGTATACTACTATATATGATATAATATGAATTCTCTCATTAGCCATTGAACCAAGCGGTAGAAATTAATAGATTTTTCCAAACGACCACCCTCCATATATAAAACTCACTCCTTTTGATCAACTTAACTTGTCAACATGACTATAAATTAACAATTGATGAGATCACACTAACCCCGTAATCAAAATAACCATACACTCAAAGCTTTTTGTTAGAATAATCCTCGTTTTAAAATGACAAAACAAAATCTTCTAAGACTTAAAACACTATCATAGAAAAAATATGCTCATTTAAAATACCAATGTCCCAATGGATGAGTTAAAGATACGCATAACGGAATACTGCATCGATTATGCAATCTAGTCTAAAAACATCATGCACGAGACATCTAGACATCGTATAAATTTGTATATGATACAACATAAACGTAGAGCATAGAAAAGTAATATAATCTTTCAAAAAAAAGTAATATAATAAATCCTATGCAGAATCCTCTTTTCACCTAAATGAGCTATTATACATGTTTACAATGATACATCTATTTTACAAAACCAAGACAACTAATAAATTCCAACTAAATGTAGATTACAGAATATTTGTAATACTATGAGCCATTGCATTGAATGACTTACAAATAATATTTTGTAGGCCAAAACCTTGTTGCCTTCGGAGGGTATAAGTAGGGTTGTAAGCTAGGCAAACTAATTGTGAGTAGCTCGAGATCGGCTCGAGCTAAAACTCGACTTGACTCGGTTTAGATCAACTCAAATTCAAAAACGACTCGACTCGAAGATTAAATGCTCGAAAATTGCGACACAAAGCATATGAGTGAGCCACATCACAGCTACATAAAAATACCATCCAACACAAATGTAAATCGAATCACATAATCTCAACCAAACAACTATATGGAGCATCATATTTCTACATAGGGATCTTCTAATATCATTATATCAATAGTAATCATATATATCTATTATTTTGACATTTATCCATCTCTTTGAATTTTTTCTTCTAATAGTTATTATTACACTCTTTTTATTCTACTACATTATATTACCTTACATCAATCCTAACCGGCCAAAAGACTTGACATTTCCTCACCTTAGAGCACTTGCATCAGATTCTCTAAATAATAATCCATTTTACTTATTTAAATACATATTTCTTTAGTTTACAAAATCTCTAATTAAGATAAAATGCATCAGATTCTCTATTTTACATAATATGGTAAATATGAAAGAAAATTTACAGAATCTGAATTAACACCGTAGATGTAGAGGAAAATTTACAGAATCTGTATTTACAGTAACATGGAGTATCTGCTGTAGTGTTATTTATCTATTTGAAATCTCTAAAATACAGTTTTTGAAGAATTTACAGTATCTTGAAATCTAGCTAATTGGCTTCTTTCTTTTATGTGTTGGGTTCTAGCGCTTTGGCTATTGTTTCTATATAACTTGGATTTAAGCTCCTTGGTCTCTTTCTTCTCTAATAAAATTTAGCTTATTGAGGTTTTTTTTTTTTTTTTTTTTCTTTTCTTTCCTTTTCTTGTCTTGGCTTATAAGCTATTCTTTCTTTATGTCTTGGATTTTTTTCTTCTCTTGTCTTATTTTTGGGCTATTCTTTCTTTATATTTTGGTTTCTTTCTTCTCCTTCCAGAATTTAGCTTATTGGGTATCTTTTCTTTATGTCTTGGGTTTAGAGCTTGTTGGCTTCTTTATTTTCTCAGTTTCTTGACATCTTTCTTTTCTTCGCTTATGGAGGATTTGCTCATTGGATTTTCCTTTGGGACTTGACCTTTTCTTTGAACAAGTGTCCTCATTAACAAGCTGATGTAAACAACTCTATTTGACGACATCGATTATCGTCCAATGTATAATCCGGACCAAATTTATTTTTATGACAATAAATTCAAGAAAACGAGAATACTGGGGATAGCGATTGTATGTGTTTTTAGACTGAGCCTGGGGTATTTTCCCAAATTGTCTACGTATCCTGTTGATGAATCAGGAATCTTTCCTTAGGGTTCGTTTATATTTGGAGGACGTCTCGTCCCGTGTCTTGTCCAACAAAGACTCTAATTCTTAATCCCTACGGATTAACATGTGTATATCCCGTTGATTTAGGGATAATTATGGACATATTTAAATGTCAGGATTAGAGTCATTATATCGTAGGATTCTTTCCATGTTTATCTGGTTATATTAAGCCCGTGGGCTAAATACGAGTAGGGAAGGCTCTGGCCAACCTGCGTCGAGCCCCCTAGGCCATCTCGACATGTTACTACGTTACACGACCTCCACTATTACCGAGCCGACCTGCGGTGGTAAGGTAAGAAGGGCCGAACTGACCTCCATCTGGGGTTTAGGTTTGCTTCTTCAGTTAGACTTGAAGTTCTTGGCTTTTATTACTTATTAGTTCTCTGTCTTCATTTATGACTTAGTCATTCTGCAGATGACACGTGGCGGGGGTTTTGTCCGACCTCCGTCATTATTAATCTCTCCCCTTTTCTATATCATTAATTAACAAGCTGATGTAAACAATTATGTTTATTGATTTTTACCTTTTAAGTATACAAAATTCATTAACCATATTTTTTACATTATCCATTCCGACGTCCATCTTATGTAGTCATTTTTTTTTAATGAACGAAGCCTTTTATTAGAAAGAAAAGAAAAGGTTCGTACAAAGCCATATCTTGACCCTCCCCTTATACCAAATTGCGTAGACAAAGCATAGCCCTGCCTCCTTAAAACCTATGCGTGGCAAACCCGGTGTGGGAAAATCCTGCGCATAGGAAAGAGTACAGCACCCTATGCTTCCAAAAAATAAAAGACCCCCAAAAATACAGACGAAATGAAAAATATAGTAATAGAAGCTTTGTTTGTGATCAGCATCATCCGTCTTGAAAGAAATGTTGATTATCGTCTTATCTTGATTTTGGATAGTTGAAATGATGAGTGTCCGTAGTGCTTTCAAAATGGTTTGCACCCTCCAAAAAATTGAAGGGTGATGGGAGTCAAATTGGCTATCATTTTCTATGTAATTATACCCCGTTTATACCTCGTTTTATATGTTTCCGGAGACATTTGATTGTATTTTGATGTATTTTACACCTTGGTTATCATTTCGAGACCTAGGACGAAAAGTCCGGAAATCTCATTATTTTTCGGTGTAATTTACTATACTCTCTGTCACCCTAGTGTCCTGTAGGGATTATGTGTGGTATTTGTAGTGATTTTGTATAGGACTTAGGTGTTTTAGATGTCCGGAAGGCGAGATACGAGGATTGGAACATGTGCCCGAAGCTTAAACGTTCAAACGGATCAAAACGTGTTGGTACTACAACCATACCTTCCATTGATCTGCATTTTGATCCACCTTGGAGGCATTTTCTGGGCTGGACATCTTCATGAAAGTTGTAGACAATTTCATTAGCTTTCCAACGCATTTTGAATCACTCGATTTGGAGGTCTACACACAAAGTTATGGCCTATTTACTGAGGGTGTGTCACAGCCAGCGCGCGCGCTAAGAAGGCCAAATGTTTCAATGCGTGATTTCGTTGAGCTAGGCGTGCGCCTAAGGTTTTCTAGGCGCACGCCTAACAGTCAGATCTGCAAAAACACTATAAATACCCCCATTTGATCTAGATCGATTCTCTCCTCTTTTAGATCGATTTTTTCAAAGATTTTCAGCGCTTTTCTTCACCTTTTCTTAGCTTAGATTAGATTTGTATATAGTTTTAGCTTAGATTAGTTTTATGTTGTTGTAATCCGAAGATCGGTGCTACTAGCTATTGAAATTTCAGTTTGGATTTCGTTTTCTTCCGGTGTTCTTCGTCTCGATTCGGTAATTTCAATTTCTCCTTGCTTCCGATCTTTATCTTTGTTAACTTTTGTTGTTGTTTCCTTATATTTTGCTTAGTATAATGAGTAGGTAATCATTTTATAGCCGAGATATGTGATAGCCTTCGAAATCGAACCTCTAGCTTGTTGATTGGAATGATTTTGATGTGTTGATTGTTAGATTCTCGGTGTTGTTATCGTTTCTAGAACTTATTCGTAAATGACTTTTATTGAACTCGCGACTCAATAATCGTATTTCACGCGCTCTTCTTTACATATGTATTTTATGAGAGGATACGGGAAAAGGGGTTCTAGGATCACCGTGTAAAACCGACCGAGTTGTTCGGACTCGGTTTCGTTGTGAGGTTTTATATCGACTTGTCGAAGCGCCTCATGTAGCGCGTAGACCGTGTTGAGTCGATTAAATCCGTCAATGGATCGTTGAATTCGACATAGGAAACTAGGTTGTTGAAATTGGCGCTTAGTTTCGGAAATAGGAGACGACATCCTTTAACAATGTCAAGAACATTAGAGTTTATCGAAATCACTTCTGGTTACGAGTTAGGGTTAGAGAGTAGTAGATTGGATCATAGCTCGGCTATCTCTTTTATATAGTTTTAAACTCTTTTATTTTGTGTATATTTAGTTTGTAGAACCGGTGATCTGACAAGTCACCACGTTCAATTATTGTGTTGACCTGAACTAGGGACGAGACCGACTTTGGTACTCGACCAGATTCCCTGTGGGATACGACCTTGACTCACCAATTCTAGGCTACAGTTGACCCGTTACACTGCCGGTGAGATTGAACACTTAGAAAAGGCCGATCAAAGGGTGCTTCCCAAGAGATGCTCCAAGCCTCCTCTTAATGTCGGCACTCCAAGATTTGATCCATTCTACGAACGTGAAGTTTTTCTCCTGTAACAAATCGTGGTGATATGGCATATAATTCTGAAACAAAATAAAGAAGAGATAGTAAGGATAGAGACAACCTGGTTTGCACTCTTCAATACATTGAAGAGTGCTTCCCAGAAAATCATCTTTGTTTGACCAAGCGAATAGCAGGCAATCCAAGTCTATCGCGAAGAATAAGAAGGCGTAACTCCAAAGGAATAGGTGTGTGGTTATCATAATGACGGGATAAGCCAGTGGAACTCGAGGACTTAGCTAAGAAATCCGCAACTGCATTCGCTTCTCTATAAATATGCCGAATGGTGAAACCACGAGTTCGAATAATTTGTCGAGCTTGATGAAGAAAATCATGTTGCTCCCAAGGAATCGGCTTGTCATCTTGTAAAATGTAAAAGAGGACCAACGAGTCCGTTTCCACAATAAGTGGAAAAATATCATTCCTAGCACAAAAGTCCACACCATAGTAGAGTGCTTTGACTTCAGCTTCAAAACTATTGGCAGTTCCAAGAAAAGCAGAGAAAGCATGAACCAAACTACCTTGATCATTACGGAGAATGAAACCGCTACCTGAGTTTCCAGGGTTGTTAATCGAGGAGCCATCCGAGTTAAGCTTAAAGGAATTAGTAGGAGGGGTATCCACTTAACTGTGAGTGGGATTCTTTTGGGTTTCACTGAAAAATGCTTCAAGACGCCGAGATGCAAAAGAATATCATCTTTATTGTCTAGGCATTTATGATGGGTTTTTGATAGAAAGCCATGGAAAGATCCTTGAGAATAGAGTGAGTCACGCTTTGGAGTGTCTAACATGCTTTCAAAAATAAATTTGTTTCGCGCCTTCCATAGCTCCCAAAGAAACAAAAGTAGGGATATAAGTCTTGACAATGTCAAGCGCACATATGTAGACTGGTTATCCCACCAACCCCAAAAGACGTGTTTTAAGTCGACCATGTTGACATAACAACCCAACGAAGTTTGGAAAAATGCCAAACCTCGTAAGCAAAGTCACAAAGAAGGAAGAAGTGTTGTGTGGAGTCCTCATTTTGGCGTAATGGACATTTATAAGGACCAAAGAAAACCCATACGTCCGAATGACATCCGGCATAAGAAGGAGACGGTTAACAAAGCGCCACATAAAAATAGATATTTTCAAAGGTATATTAGGCTTCCATATCATGCCCATTTCATGCAAAAGGGGTTTCTTATCTCGGAGAACACTATAAGCAGAAGAGATAGAAAAAGTACCAGATTTGGTAGGCTTCCAAACCCAAGTTCCCGTACCACCCAAGAAAAGCCATGTCAAATTATCGTGAACGATGTCATGAACCATATTCATAGCACGCCAGGTATGCATCTTCTTCTTGGGATAAGGATAATCACCAAACTTCATACCCCATATCCCAAGTTTATTACGAAATTTCCACCAGAGTTTGCAAGCAAAGGCCTTTTGAACATCAAAGATGTTACGAATTCCCAATCCGTTTTCTTTAGTGGGTCCACAGATTCTTTCCCAAGCGCGCCAATGTTTTTTAGAATGGTCTTCAGATTTCCCCAAAAAAATTGGCAAAAGGGAGTGGATATTGTTTAAAACCGAAGCGAGGGACTTGAAGAGCAAGCAAGTGTGTGTATAGGTATCGAGCTCAACACATGCTTAATTAAGATAAGTCCGCCACCGGGAAAGGAGACGCGATTGCCACCCCTCTAAACGTTTATTTATCTTATCAATCAAAAATTGAAAGTAGTGCCTCTTAGCTCTACCTTGAAAGATGGGGCAACCTAGATACATGAAAGGTAAATTAGCATGGCGAATATTCGTAAGAGAGGTGATCCTTCGATCGAAGTAGATGGACAAATGCGCGTTTAGAGATGACATAAAAGCTTTTCTCCCGATTAACCTTTTGTCCAGAAGCATGCTCGTAAGTTTCAATGAACTTAAAAATTTTACGGACATTACGGAGAAGGCCTCTACAGAAAATAAGAAGATCATCCGCATACATGATATGAGTAGCGTGAGGGAAATCTCTAGGGACAGCATAAGTGGCCATACCAGTCGAGGCAAAAATGGCTTTAAGACCCCGGGTAAAAGCTTCAGTCAAAATAATGAAGAGATAAGGAGACAAAGGATCGCCTTGTTTAATGCCTCAAGAAGAAGGAAAAAACCAACCGGAGAGCCATTGACTAATATATAGAGGACCACGTGCCTTGAAGGTTATTGAGAATAAGATTAACAAAATGTGCATGAAAACCAAACCGAAGAAGAAGCTTGCGGAGAAAGACCTAGGAGACTCTATCAAAAGCCTTCATAATGTCAAGTTTAAAAATCATATTATGCCCTTACGCTTTTTATGAATATATTGCACCATCTCTTGTACAAACAAAATGTTATCGGAAATGTCCTTTCCTTGCATAAAGGCGATTGTTCATCGAAATGATAAGATGTAAATACTTCTTCAATCGCGAGGAAAGCACCTTGGTACAGATTTTGTTGAGAAAAGTACAAAGAGAGATAGGGCGAAAATCTGCAAAAGTAGAGCGGGAGCCTCCTTCTTAGTAGTAAGGTGATAAGGGTAGATCCCATTGCTCTCGGTAAGGGTGCCTCGCAAAAAGTCTTTGACATGACTTCCAATAGATCGATCAATGACATCCCAAAATTGTCTCGAAAAGACACCGTAAAAACCATCCGACCTCGCTACACTTGTCTTGATCAAGATCCCAAATAGCAACTCGGACTTCCTCAATAAACGCTAGCCGAAGATCATTGTTCACTTCAAAGATCAATAATTTCGAGAATAGACTCTAAGCAAGTATCCATCGCTTCAGGAGTAGTAAGGCCATCGTCAGATAGAAGTTTGGAAAAGAAAGAGACCGCTTCAGTCCCTATATCATCCCAAGAAGTCATCCAATGTCCATCCCCATTTTTAATTCGTCTAATAGCCAAACGTTGTTGATTAATACGAACGCTATGATGAAAGAATTTTGTATTACGGTCCCCATCGACAAACCATTTATAAGTAGATTTTTGGCGCCAAAAGTCTTCTTCCTCAGCTAAAGAACGTAGTAAAATAGCTTGGGCTTGTGAAAGCTCGGTTCTATTTTGGGGCGAGGGATCCTGATCATAGACACTCTCTTTTGTCGCAATATCAAGCTCGGCTAATTTAATGTTGTCGTGAACATTCCCAAAAGACTCTACATTCCATTGCTTTAAGCGAGAGCGCAGGGATTTAAGCTTTAGCATAAAGCCAAGCATGCCAGACGCATGTGTGGGTTCATTCCAGCTTGCTACTACAACATCTTTTAGATCCGAGCGGTGTAACCACATTTTCTGAAAACAAAAAGGCTTTGGCCCGGTGAGGCTTTCTTTTCCCAAATAAAGAAGAGGCCGATGATCGGAGCAGGTGCGGGCTAAGGATTGAATCTCAAACGATCTATCAGATTGCCACTGAGTGTTAAACAAAATTCTGTCAAGCTTTTTTTGAACATAGCCATTCGGCCTATGTCCAGCCCAGGTGAAATGCCCCCCAGAAACTGTAGATTCCTGTAAGCCGCACTCAGAAATAGATGTGTTAAAGTCTTGCATGGCGGCAATATCAGGATGCCCATGTCCCTTGTATTCATCTAAGAAGCGTATAACATTAAAGTCACCTCCAATTAACCAAGGCATATTCAGATTGCAAACCAACCTCAAATCATTCCATAACATCACCCGTTCTGCTCTAGTACATTTGGCGTAGATGATCGAAACAATAAAAGGGACACTATCATTGAACTTCAAATGGATACCTTGATTAGAATTAAGAACAATATCCCAGACAGAGGTAAAATTCCAAAAAAACCAAATTTTGCTGTTTGGATTAGAAATCGCATAACTAAATCCCATTTTTAATCGCACCTTATTAAGGTAGTTAGGAGAATTAACCATCGGTTCCATAATAGCAACAAAAGACAAATTATAGGTACGTACCAATTTTTTCAACCTTCGTATCGAGGAGGGGTTGCCCACACCTCTTATACTCCAAAAGAGACCGTTAAACATCTTTAACTGTTAGATTGGAAGAATCTAAACGGGTTGCAATCCCTTTAGCCATAGCCGCATAGTCTTTTCTACTTTTCCTCCTTTTAGTCACCATTGTAAAATTACCTTCATAAAACAAAGAATTAATGAATTTTCACAGATAAAAGAAATTTATGTAAACTTTTAGATGTACATGTATCATTATCCAAATGAAATAGCCAATCTTCGCATGAAAACGCGATTCTTGAGGTTGTCAAAACTTTTGTTTTGTACTTATATGTATCTACTAGTGGTAGAGTATGCCGTGCAAGGCACGGCATGCCCCTTCCAAGTAATTTATATTATATGTCATATTTAAATACATCTCTAGGTAACATGAGATTTCCGATACGTAAACACTACATATACAATTTTCTTTGACATTGTTAGATGAAAGTAGAAACCATAATATAATATGTCCTACGTATGTTTGAAGATAAACAATACAATAAAAAGGCATGCATACATTACAAAAGTGATGGTGTCCATAATAGGTTACAAAGGAAACAAAGTATTACATCATCAGTAATAATGTTTGACGCTAAAAAACTTTATCAAAATACATACCAAAATTTTCCACTACACAAACAAGCAATGTTACATATTACCCAAAAATATTAATTGTCAGTGGATGCACAACTAATGACAATATGTAAATATTTTCATTAATTAAAGCGGCTAAAAGTCACGCACATAAGATACTTAGCATGGCTTCAAAACAAGGGACAACAATCAACTGTTTTGATTGCTTCTCAACTGTCTTTGTTCTTAAGCTTTTCACCGGACCTTCAAAGACCAAAGATTTGGTACGACAATTTCGGGGTAGAAGATGGAATCTTCTCGAAAATGAGCACATCTTCTTTTTTAACATCATAATCAAAAATATGATTCCTCTTTTTGTAGATACAAATGGTAGTATAGTTCTCTTATCCATAGCGATTGTAAATGCTACTTCTTCAATCACCTTTATTGTTGATAGGTTTGAACAATTGCAGCCCTTTCTCAAAGATCCACAGAGTTACAATCATACAGATTGATGCAATTTCGATTCAAACCAAGTTGGAAGATGACTCTGTTGTTGCTCCATTAGCTTCTTCTTGAGTATACACTTTGAGAACCGAGTAGGTTCTTTCAACCTTATTTTCAAGGCATCATTGCGAACCCAATCTGCCGACTCTATCATTTTATTTACTATTGTGATTACATGTACTCTGCAACCGTAAGAAGGAGACGGAGTATCACACGCTTTTAATTGAAACGACACGATCAAGAATGTCAAGAAAACGGCAATTTGTACAATTGAAAAATACAATAAAGGAATCCATAGCGTGATGAAATTATATAATACAATAAAGGAATTCATGACATGATGAAACTATAATCTACAATCTTTGAGGAGGAAGGAAAACTACCAAATCATGAACACCAACATTTTTAAACCTTAAAAACTAACCTTGCATATCTTTTGTAAAACGCATTTCATTAACCACAATCATAAGCTTCCAATAATTTGAGGAGAAATTCAAAACCCAAATGAAATCTTTAAAATTGGTGAAATCGGAAGAAAATGTGAAGAAAAGTATGAGCCCTTGCACAACTAAAAACACACAACCAACCAGGGAAAAATTATTGTATATCTTAGAGAAGTAATCCCAAACTATAATTATCGAAAACAATTTCAAACAAGAAACCAATATTCAGTCTCCGCTTTCACTCCATTGGAGTACCTGGAGAATTCATGAAAACAAAACTACTTACCTCATATAAAGCAAAACTACTTACCTCATATAAAGCTCCATCAGTCTGTCTATCTTCTCACTTTCATTCTCCACAAATTTACTCAATAATCTTTCCCTTCAAGAACCTCTCAAGATTCATCCTGCCATCAAGATTAAGAATCTACTGATCAACAAAAACTACATTGCGGCAAGCAAGTGAAATTAAGTGTTGTATTATTTTGGCGAAATATCCTATTCCTGTAAATAGAGTGCTAAAGTCCCCACTATAAGGTTTGAAAGAATAGTCAAATCAATATAATTGCGACCTATGCAAACCTTACTTTTAATTAAGTAGTTTTGCTACCGAACTTTCACGATCTGATTTTCACAATACAACGACAAACCAACAAAAAGTGCCAATATTCGGTGTGTAAGCATGGCATTTGTTAACATAGGTCAAAGCAAAACAGAAAAGCACCTCATCGCCACTCAATCTGCAACCTAAAAATAGGACAATAAAACAGAAAAGCATATAAAATCCACAAAACAAGGCAACTAGCAAAAGTTCCTAAGGCGATCTGGCAAACCTAAGATTCGATTTAAAATCTCTCAAGTGCCAAAATAAACTCGATTTAAATCTTCAAACATACTGAACTCCATTTAAATCTTCAGACATACAGTACTTTTGAGTTTAGTTTGTCAACAAAACAGAAAAAGCTCTGGCATAAGATGTTAATGAAATTTAACGAAGATCAAAACTTTAATCCCAAAAAAAGGATCAAAATCAACATTTTCAGGTTCAATAACATAATTTTTATACACAATTTAGTGACCAGTAAAAAAATCTGTGACTCGACTCAACAATAAATTTGATCAGAAGGACTCTATATATAATGATTGACAAGTTAACACCGTTAATAGAACAGAAAAAATTAAAGCGAGAAAAATACAAGGGCCAAAAATCTGAAAGGAAATTAGCTCTCTACGTACCAAATAAAGATGCAACAGTCCAATTCTTGTTCTCATTTGAAGGTGCCTGTTTAAAAAGCAAAAATTCATAAGACTATGAAATTGAATATCGATCTTGAACAAAACTATATAGTACTGGAGATGCAAAACATACTCTGATGTCCAAAGATGACCCAATATTACTGTAATCAACTGTCCATTTACAAGAAAGGAAGACAGGAAACTTCAGATGTCAACGAACTATAATGTAATGAAACTATGTAGCTAATCAAGATTCTTCCTGCCAAACAATTTTCAAACAAGTTATCTTTTATATATGAATATTAGCTGCATCTCACAATTAATAAGCCCACAATACATACAATAAATACAAGAAACCAATTAAAGCATTTACCATCTATCAACAACCACGTGCAGGGGAAACAAAGAATAATCAAACACACATCCACAACCACCTAAGGAAACTGCAAAAGTAAATGCAATGCATAGAGTTTTTTTTTTTTTTTTGGTAGAAAATATACTAAGAAGGTGTGTAATTAAAACTGAGTGCAAAAGGTTTCTTATATAAATCCAAAGAGAAACTTTACCTGGTCCGAAAATTCCCAGCTCGGACATAGAGGGCTCTTTCCAGGTGCTTGAGCCAAAATCCATCGGATAAATAAAGCAAAGTTGCCACATAATTTTAGATCTGAGATATACATCCATCTTAAATCGAGGCTTGCTAATACCCAACGGAATATACAGCAGCTGGCGGATCTTCTACGTTGCGCTGCTGCTGAAAGCTTCGATTGACGGAGAAAAGACAGATAATCGAACGCGTTTTATCTGGATTTTATTTTTGCTTTTACCCTTTGGAAATTTGGTAGGACGGAATTTGGAACTGTGCGAGCAAGAACAGCTGTTAACACATAAATTAGATTAGACAGAATAGGAAGTAAATATATTTCTAAAAGATAAATTAACAAAGCAATAAAGAAGTTAAAGCAAGATTGACAGGTGTTACTAAGGGAAGGATTCTGAAATTCTATGTAAGGGAGACGTGGCTTCTTGTCTGAGCTTTGTGCTCACCCATTTAATAGATAGGTATAGGTAGATAGGTAGATATAAGATGAATATGGCAAATGATGAATATCAAAATAACCTCATTATGTTGGACTAAAGGAAGATGGCAAATATGATTTAAATTTTTTTTTTCTTTCTAGGAGGATGGTAAATGATGGATGATTTGATTTTTTTCTTTTTGAATAGCAAGATAATTTTATTTAAAACATCTGGCAAAGCTATCATACATTAGAAAAAAAAAAATAGCACATATATCGTAGCATGTCTCGTATCCGATACGTGTTTGATATGAAACATGCAAGCTGCTATATAGACATAAAAAGAGTACATATCATAGCATGTCTCTCGTATCTGATATGTGTTTGACATGAAAGGCATGATACTGACAATACATTATACATACATAAAGGCAAGTTTATAAATTTTAAAAGTTAGATATGATATTTGATAAATTTTAAAAGTTAAATATGAGATTTGCATATGCATCATACACAATTTGGACCTTTTTTTTTTTTTTTACAGTAATCATTTTTACAGTAAAAATTTTTTTTTTTTTTACAGTAATCATTTTTACAGTAAAATATAACACCTTTACATGTTTTCCCAACCTTGAAATGTCTGAAGATAAGACGAAGAAAAAAAAAAAAGAAAAATCGTAATCATAATCATCATTGTGATCTTCCTCTTTAAACAATCATGTGCATGGACTGTTGGAGAAAAAGCCCTTTTTGACGGGTTGAATAGTCAACTTTAGCGCGATTTACGGATAGGCTCCGATGTATATCATCGAGAGTTAATGATATCATTAAATACTTCATACGGAGTGGTTGATGATGGGCTTTTGAATCACTCGATTCGGATATCGGGTGAATGAGAAATTAATGCCTAAAGTTGGTTGAAAATGTGTTGGAGATAAGAGTTGAGGGGAGTACCTCAACTCATTCTCCCACATTGGAAAGATGGGAGATTTGTGCTCCATATATAAGAGCTAGTGTATTCTCTTATAAATGTGCCCCAAGGGGCAAGGCACTTTTGTGCAGGAGGGAGGACTTAGATTATTCCACACGCGCGCGCGCCGCCGCCGCCGTCCGTCCGACTCGGCTCGTGCTCGAGCTCGAGCTCGGTTTGGTTCGGGTGTTACTATTAATTTTTTGGACAAAATTTCTTTATGAAATTAACCATAAAATTAATTTTTGGAATGTGATTGTGTCATTCGACCAATCAGAATTCATTGGGTCATTCGACCAATCAAAATTCAGAGAACACATCATCCGACCAATCGGAAGCAATGATGAACTCGGCCAAGGGTGTCTTACACGCCCCAAGCTCCTTTCCTTGAGGGAGAAGTCGGCCATTACTTTTCCAAGGGGAAAAGTTTGATGATGTGTCTCGGCCAATCATATTTGAGCATTGGTTCCTCCTCTCCACTATAAAAAGAACCCCATGGATGAAAGTTTAAGCATTCAGTTTTCTCTTGTTTTTTCCACCACAAAGGAAATGTCATATACATCTAGTCATTCATATAGATCTAGATATTCAGTCGAAGAGAAGTTGGAGCACTATGTAAGTTCGCCGGAGCTCGGATTTTGAAGTGCCTCTAAAATCGAGACGCGAAAGCCGTTAATATCTTGGGAGACAGTTGCTACTACCGTGGGCACCATACCGGAGCAATTTGTCTTAAGGAAAGAGTTTCATACTACTTCTCGGTTTGTCTTAGTCCTTTATTTTTTGCATACTACCTTTATTGTCAATTAATTGAATCAGATATGCATGATGTTATATAGATTTTTTTAGATCTGTTAAATATTATGAATTGTACTATTCATATGATTTATTTCTAGATTAATATTCCGTAATTTAATCCGTAAATTACGGATCTGTTCCGTAAATCACTCCACACACGATACACTATCCCAACATGGACGTGCAGCCATCACCACTAGCCTACTGGGAAAAGAATTATGGTCATTCTAGACAGTGTAGAGCGACCATAATATTTCATCAATTGAGTAGAATGACAGTCTTTTGAAACTTTTGCATAAAAGACAAGACTATTTATTCACTGTCGAAATTAACTTGTGTTCGAAATTCAAAGTTTAAATTCAATGCTGAAATTCACTATGGGTAATTAGGGATAATGACACAATCTGGACTATTTTTAAGTAACAAGACAGCTACATATTTTTTATAGGGAGAAGGACAACTGCATAATTTTTATAGCGAGAAGGACAAACAGTGAATTCCGAAAATCAGTGAATCTCCTCAGTGAATACCGAAACCAGTGAATTTCGACAGTGAATCCTGAAAATCAGTGACTTTCGACAGTGAATTTTGAAAATTAGTGAATTTCGGCAGTGAATTTAAAAAATGAATTTCGAACAAAAGTGAATTTCGACAGTGGATAAATAGTTTTATCATTTATGCAAAAGTTTCAAAAGATTGCCCTTCTACTCAATTGATGAAATATTTCTGTCACAAAAATGAATTTCGACAGTGGATGAATATTTCATACTCTAATCAAAGACTTTGATATGATGTTTGATTTCATCACTGCTGTTTTCTTATTTGTTAATTGAGGACAAAAGGATTCTAGCTAGGGCCCTATATTAAGGCGAGTTGTATTTGCATTTAGATTATGAGAAGATTAAATCGTGCTTGAGCCTGAGGTGTGCTTGTAAATTGTGTATATTGGTTTGATTTGTCTGTGTTAATTAACCAGATCTTTACTTCAGGTTGTGCAAATGTGGTTTTGGCTGTGTTACATGCTTTACTGATGTTCAGAAGCCAGTTTTCTCACACGTTTTTGCTGGTTTAGGGTAGGTGTTTGGTGGGTTTTTAGGTTTTCTCTCTTATCATTTAACAGGTTTGGCTGCAAATTATATGGTTATATCCCTCTTTAGGATCATAGAATCACTCCGGATCATTTGTTGTGTAATTCTTAACCTATATTTAGTACTGACTATGTTTGGGTCGATGTACATGGTTTGATTTCGGTTTGTGTTCTCTGTACGTTATGGTTAAATCAAGTTCTGTTTTGCCTTTATTGAATATATTATTCCTGCCATATATGTTCTGCCTTTCAGATTCTTATATGCCTCTTTACAGTTCTTTAATTTGGAGCTTTTCTTAAATTTGTCGTCAAGTACATAAATTCAGAGGACATAAATTCTAAGTTTGTTACTGTTAACCGTAAAAATGACCATAAGAAAGAAGAAACAACAGCAGTACCATAAGTGCTCATGTGTGGTTCACTTGGTAACATTTAAGTTGTCACGGGCACTATGCATGTGTAAGTATTCTACTTATTCGCTTTTAGGTTTTTCATGAAACACTTTATTCATGTTGTAATCGAGAGATGATATGGTAATAGTTAGGTTCCTATATATAACAACATTCAAAAGTCACTCTATATATGTAATAACAGACAAATCATGGCGGGGCAATAATACCCAGATGCATGGTTTGTGGCTTTGTGGCTTCATGAGCAACTGGGTGCAGCCATGTTTCTGTTTGCGTTTGCTTTTAAATTCATGGATCTATCTGATCAGCCTTGGTCCTTTTCTCAGCGCAAAAAAGCTAAGGCGAAGTTCGTTAATAAAGACTTATGGGGCTGGATATTGACTCTATTGTCCCGAAGTCCTATAAAGTAGAATTGCTCTACTGTTTGTCCACCCATTGTTACTTTGGCCAACGTATTAATTAGACGTAGCTACACATCACATTAATTGTTTCTACTTACTAAACCTACCCCTTTCTCTTCGTCATCAATATATGTGAAGGGTCAAGATCCATTCTTTCTCACTGATCATTCTTTCTGTTCAAGATAAATATCAAGTTTTTTTTTTTTTTTTTTTTTGGTTTTCTTTATACCGTTTCTGTTGTGCCATGTTGCTGCATCTGGACATAAGCTTTGGTTCATATTCTCTTTTTGGTTTTAATGTGCTGTTTAGGGTTGAATTCCATTGGGTTTGCATTTTGATTATGGTAAGAAAAAACCGTTATGCTTCTTGTATTACTATTTACGGCAGATTCTAGAACTGGGTTGAGCCTATATATGTTATTAATTTACATATTTTTGACTTCTATCTTTCATGTTTCTTATGTTGATTAGACAGTTGTTTACTTCGATCAAGTCATGCATGTGTAGTTTTGGTTGCTTTTCTGATGTTCAAAAATTAAACACTTGTATGTATCACTCATTTTTGCTTAATTTATTTCATATATGTGTTTACTTGGCGGTTAGGTTTTCTGTCTTGCAGTTAGTAAGTTGGCTCTGCTGTTTAGAATATATGATTTGTAGGTTCAGTGCTTATTATTCTTTAGGGATCATTATGGTTTCTTTTAAACCAAACCATATATTGGTGCTCCTGAAAAAACTTCTCCTAAAGTAGATTCTTCAACACCTAAAGCACAGACATTTAGAAATACAAAAATGTCATATGAAAAAGCTCAGAAATAGAAATGCCTTCCTTGAACACAAATCATGTCTTTCTTGTTTTTGTGTCTAATCTAATGTTCAGCTTAATTGATGAACTTTATAGTTCATATAATTAAGGCCTACTGAGCCAGGTCTCAAATCATTTTAACTAAATTCTCCTTCACCTCTGCTGTCATATACACACACACACACACTACAAATCAAAACACATCGAGCCAGTGAGCATTCCTCATTCTTCAATCAATATTTCCATAAATACACAAATAAAAAGTTACTGAAGGTACTCATCCTTCTCTTAATTAATATGAAATTCACCATTAATATATCTTATTATTATGACCTTCTTTCTAGGTTCAGCATACCGAAGCTTAATTATTACATTTGCATTGGGGGTAATTAAACAATGCATTCCGTCTCGGTTTCTCTCTCTATCGTAACACCCATCCGCGTGCAATAATGATTTTTAGAGGGGTGGTAAGAATGTTGGAAAATCGCTTCATAAATTCTCCGGTTCTATTTACGCTTTTTCTAGAGTCGTTTTTTCATTGAAAAATGAAATACATGAATATCTGTTCTTACTACATAATGTGTATCACATTAGTCAAGTCTTTCATACTGTTCTGTTTCATAGTGGCTAAGTTGTCATGTTCAAGTATTGTTATCTCTTTACTTAGAATTAATTACATATGGTGATCACTAGAGTTTCTGTGGTAGTATTATAGTTTCTTACGTTTTTCTTACATGCAATTTTCTTACACATGCAGTTATTGGATGATTTAAGCTTTATACTACATTACTAGAATAGATAATCACACTTCCAATTCTTTATGAAACAGATCGAATCAGTATACCTATGCCATGGTGCAACAATGGAAGATGACACTGAAGCAACTTTAACAAAAACAAATTAAGATGAAGAAATAAGGAAAAAAACAATAGTTGTGTTAGCAGAAATACTGAAAAAGGATTTGCTAAATTGAAGTCATACAAAGATAGAAGCATTGAGTTAAAGTAAAGAGTTTCTTGAATATATGATTTTGTTCTTCTTTGTTAACTAATAACAATGGTGTATCACGAATATTCAAATAGTAAGGCGAAAAATTGATAGTGCACACTATTGATTGCTTCTTGTAATTTTACATTTCGTTACTCTTCAAAGTGTTAAATGATCTAAGTACATTTAGTTTTTTCTGTTTCATTTACTTTTTTTTTTCTTCACTTGTAATAATGTAAGGAAGAAGTGTTGGTATTTAATTGTTTCCGCAGCAAGCAAATTTCACACCAGATGGAATTTCAAATCCAGGGGAGCATACTTGTTGCATACTTTTATAAAAGTCTCAATTGTACTGCCCGTTTTATTTTCGTACAAAGATTTATCAGTTCTCCAATTCATTCACCTTTCATGTTATGATGTGTTCCAACACAATAGCGTCCTTCATTACGGTTTACACAATGTATGCACTTAGTAATAATAAGATCGTAATCATCCTCAGTGTTACCATACATACTAAAGAAACTAAATGTAAATGGATTGATTTTCCAGTGTGTTTTCATTGATATGATTCCACTATATATATTAATCATCCTCAGTGTTACCATACATACTAAAGAAACTAAATGTAAATGGATTGATTTTCCCGTGTGTTTTCATTGATATGATTCCACTATATATTTACAATTACAGTCTTGGCAATCAATATACAGAATATATGGTAATTAAGACACGATACTACAATAAATACAAATCTACAACATTAATTGGGAAATATTCACAGAATGTGGGAGATATTCTAACACTCCCCCGTGGTTGAAGCGGGAGGTTCACGGACGCTAAGACTGGAGCGAAAATCGTCAAATAGAACGCGTGGAAAGCACTTGGTAAAAATGTCAGCAAGTTGATGGAAAGAAGGTATGTGTCGACCTGGCCAGTTCCGACCCGGCGGGTCCCGGTTCCAAACCGGCGGGTTGCCGGAACCAGCGGGTACACGGGTTCCCGGTTCCCGGAACCGGCAGGTACACGGTTCTGCCCCAGTTTAAGGTTTTACCGGACCCGGACCGGACCGGAACCGGCGGTTCTACGAATCGGACGTGAAACCGGCGGTCAAACCGGTCGTAACCGGCCCGGAGGACCCAAACCGGCGGTTTCTTTTTGTTTGTTTTTTTCTCGAACCTTTGGCACTTGGCAACGTCTATTTTTTCAAAAAATTTGAATAAAATATTTTTTTTAATTTTTTAATTCTAAAATATCACACATCACACTATAAAAACATATCATTTCATCACTTTTTCCTCACAATTCTCTTCTAACTCTCATATTATCATAATATTATCTACCATTATAATATATTTCGGATACTGATTTGAAGTTATCTGAATAAATTCGTGTACTTTATCACCTTCGAAATATATCATTTTGCAATGTCTATCATTGTGTCAGCTTTTCGATTCTTTTTTCATATAGAAATTGTTACCGATGAAACTACCGGGGAAGTGACTCCTTCAAAATTTAAGACTGTTTGTAACGTTTGCGAAAAAGTGTATCATTATGAGTGTGGAATCGGTCTTGGTTCTTATTTACGACACTTACGAACAAGGCATTCCAAGGAATATGAAAATTATATGCATGATGCGCGGAGACGTCAAGACGGGTAACCGGGTAGGATGTGACATGTAACAACGTCTACATGCACGTTATGAAAAATCGATATAATATCAATGTTAAATATTGTTTGTTGTAGTGTTTTGTTGTATTAGTTTAGTTTTATCGGTGGCACCGTTACGTAGAATAATCGGTATCCATCCTTTATTGTAGTGTATTGTATTGCAATAAATTAATGTAATTAAAAATGGTCGTTATAATCAATGTTATAAGCGTAAATTATAATAAAAAAAATTTGAGAAAGTTTATTGTATTCTTCAGTTATGAAAATGGGCTATATAAGAATAAAAGATACTTTTATTAAGTGTTAAAAAACTTAGAATTAAGTACATGCCATAATTTTATAAACTATTTTTCGACTAAACAACTTTACTTACGAAATAGTTAAATACAAATAACGTGAACATCATCAAAACTTGACTAACAAATAAATTTTTTTTTTAAAATGTAACAAAATATTAATAAGCTACACCAAACTATTTTATTCGTATAAAATAGGTTCATTAGGTCCAGAAAGGTTGTCAGTATTATATTGTGGTACCCTGAATTCTCTGGCAAAAGCGGTGATAAGAAATGAAAAGAAAATATAATCATCGTCTGCATTGCCCATAGCTATCTAGCCAATTCTTTCCACGATGTATTGGCCTACATCTATTAGCTCATTCGTAAGAAATGCGTACGCAAGGATGTACATCTCAATGGTCGGTTCAGTGTGGTTTACAGTACCATGAAGGTGATAGGCAAGAAACAAAAATCACCATCCGAACGACTTCAGGGGTCCATCTACGAGGGTAATGTTGACCGCTCCTTCTAATCATAGGTGCCCAGAGGTGAGTCTCACCAAAAAGACGTACCATGTTAGCATACAATCTTTCAGTCCACTGGAACGGTCTGAAAAAATCAACATGATGAGGGATATCTTCAAGTAAATAATAATGGTTGATCCAATGCGGTGTGAATTGGACGCGTACACCACGCCATGTGAATTCTCTTGTTACATTTCCTGTTGTAGCAACAATTGCATAGAACTCACAATGATTGAGCGATTCATCTAGTAACTGAGGTGGGGGTTAGTGACGAACCCATACCACCCTACTTTCCACCAATTCCGTAATCTCAAAAGGTAGACTTTCCCATGCCAATCTCCGTTCACCAACAATAGCTCTACCCATCCAGTTTTCACGGTACTCGATAAATTGATCGTATGATGTAAATCGAGTCTCGTAAGGATGTTCGTCCCATAGCATACCACCGTCATCCTCATCGGTAATTATAGGGGCATGTGGATTAGCCATTGTTAAATATCTAATTAGCCAACTATCACTTCAGACCATAAGAAGTACACGGATAAATCAGACCAACTTCAATTCATAGTCTGTTGAGCCTTAGATGGATTATGGATAATTATAAGACGAAAATTCGAAATATATACCTTTGGGTAAAAATAGTTTTTTTTTATACCCCTATTTTTATGTCTTACAAACATGACCCTCAGTAGGACGGGCAATTTGACATTCAGGACGGGATATAATGTCATGAGGACGGGTTATTTTTCATTGAGGACGGACTAAAATAACACGTCCTCAGTAAATTTTCTCACTCGGTCGTGCTAAAAAAAACCGTCGTGAAATTTTATTTTTTATTTTTTTTTTTGTCGGGCACCACCAAAATACAAATGAACAACATCATTTCCTGAGTGGCTCGATCTTGACCTGAGTATTTTTCTTCTTTTTCACCACCATTTTCTCATCGTTACACATATGAACAACACCGCCTCGGAAGCCGTCGACAAAAGATTCCGTTCACCGCAAGCAACCATCCACTCACAAGTCACCAAAGATCGAATCTACTTGGGTGTCCTCATGATCCTCAGATTATTCTACTGATTCGGTGAAATTTATAATGGGCTTGATGAATCAACTATCCAATCATTTCCGATGTTCTTGTATTCCAAGATTAAAAGTCATAATTAAAGGTGGTTCCTCCGCTGTTCAATTTGTTTGCAGAGTATACGAAACGGATTGTATTAGATTGTTGCCGAATGTCGCCACTTTTTCACCTGAAATGTGTTGATCCTTGGTTGAGGATTCATCCCGGGTTGCCCGATTTGCCGGAATCCTCCGGAGCAAAAGCCGTTGATAAACCTCTAGCCGCAAAGACAGTGGCGGCGGTCGCGTATAATTCATGAGAAATATGATGCCAGTAAAAAGCTCTCGAGAAAAAAAAATCGGACAATTGCAACAAAAATAAATAAATATAAATTCAGGCGGTTTTTTTTAGAGCGATCGAGTGAGAAAATTTCGAGACGCGTGTATTTTAGTCCGACCTCAACGAAAAATAACACGCCCTCATGACATTATATCCCGCCCCGAATGTCCAAATCGCCTCGCCCCATCGGCGCTTATGCTTATAAGATTTAAAAATAGGGGTATATAAAAAAAATATTTTTACTCAAAGATATATATTTTCAATTCCCCCTAATTATAATGCTAATAAGTAGAATATAAGAAGATAGATGAACAAAAGAAGAATATAAAGATATAGAAAATAAGGTGTGAAAAAAAATTTGTTGTGATTGTGATATATTTATAGTGTTATGGACTTGGGAGTTGGGACTTGGACTTGTGATGTATTTTATATTATTTTTATAAGTGCATTTTGATTTTGATTTTTATTTTATTTCTTAGAAAATATTTTGAAATTTTTAAAACAATATAAAAAATTTGCAGGTCTATTAATTACAAAAATTTGCTGAAATTAAATAATAATAATAAATTTTAAAAAAAACGAAATAGCCGTTGGAACCGTCCAGACCCGGCCCGGCCCACCGGGTCTAACGGCTAGCTGCTGCATTCAGGATTTTTTTTTTTTTTTTTTTTTTTTTTTAAATCTCCAACTCCAACAATATAAATATGTACACCACAATCACAACCAATTTTCCTCACACCTTCTCTTCTAACTCTTAAAATTCTACTATTTTTACCTATCAAATCTTTTTCTCTATTTTATAATTATCCATCTAAGACTCGTCAGACTGTGAATTGAAGTTGTTCTGATTTATTCGTGTACTACTTTCGGTCTGAAGAGATAGTTGGCTAATTTTTTTATACTACTCTTTCCAATCCCTTTTTTTTGTAACGTTTTGCTAAACAGAAAATGTCACAACGACCAACAACTTCTCGCTCACAAGCTCATTGAAATCAGTTACTTGACACAATTGTGGGGGAAACTGTCGACGATGTCGTTTACCGGCCTCAGTTTGATAACTTAACACACATCAGCGATGGTGAAGGAAACTACACTTCGGTCGTGCAATTTGCTACTCCGCCTGGTTTCAATATGAATGATTTTGATTCTGGGTTGCCGGAATTCGTAATGCCTGAATATATGGGTAATGAATGCCAACAAATTCCTACTCCAATTCGTAATCCAATTCCTGATTCAATCGGTTCTTCCTCACGTGGTGGACGTGGCGAAAATGTTGGTGGTAGTAGGTGTAATCAAGCACGATCATCTGCGCGTCGTACACAACGAAGTGATGATCATTTTGAAGGAGGTATAAATGAAGTAGAGGATGAATACCATGAACCTCTCAAGTCAAGGATATTTACGGAGTTTTTCAAAAAAAAAATCCGTTAATTAGTCAAGATGGTCGGTGCATTACTGTTGTTTACACTGCTCAATGTAACTTTTGTGATAAGAACTATAGATTCACAAAAGGGGATGGCTATGGATCAATGAGAAAGCATGCCAATAAGTTTCATCTAGATAAATGGAGCCTCAATCCTGGACAGACACAAATGCGGCCACCTATTTCGGCTAGTGGAGGTACGTCTTTTGATATATTTGCATACAACTCAAGGGAGAGTAGGAATGAGGTTGTGGATCTCATATGTACCGAGAGTCTAGCTTTTCAGATGTCTGAAAGCTTAAATCTTCAACACTGCGTTAAAGCAGCTTGGCAACCGGCGTTTGACGAAATCCCAAGAGCTAATTTCAAGAGATATTTGGTAACGTCATTTAAAAGAAGCAGGAATGAAATACTACGACTTTTAGATGACATAAAACATGATGTGAATTTGTGTGGTGATATTTGGAGTGATAAGGGGCAGCATAATTTTTACATTGGTATTAGTTGTCACAGGATAGATAATGATTGGAATATGCAAAAACGTTTGATAGCGTATCGAGCGTTTAACGAAAGGCACAATGCACACAACATAAGTACTGTGATATCAAAGGTCTTGGATGAGTTTGGCTTGAAGAAAAGGATTTTCTCTACTTCTTTTGATAATTCTTCCAATAACGATCTGTCAATTGTTGAATTGAAACAAATATGCCAACCTATATACAGCGGTACTTTTTTCCACAGATGTTTATGCCATGTTTTGAATTTATGCATAACTATGCGATGGAAGTTTTAAATTCGAGCATTTGAGTTATTAAGAATGCTTGCCAGTTTATCAATGCCAGACATAGTCTTGAAAGAAGGTGGAATCAGTGGTGCAAAAGACACGGTTCAAAGCCTTACAGATTACCCACTGTTACCCGGAACCGATGGAACTCGATGTATGATTTATTGCAAAAAAACACATCGATATAAAGATCTATTGGTTGGTTTTGTAGCGAAACACTGTGGAGGCCAACTAACTCTATACGCTAGCCATTGGAGTGATTGTCAGATGTTGATAAATATGTTGGAGCCTTTCAAACAGGCTACATTGTTCGTTTCGAGGTGTTCTAAACAAACGGCACATGCGGTCTTACCAAGACGATTGAGTTAGTAAATTTGTTTGAAGAATTTAAAGCATGTCCCGACATGGTTCCATGTTTAGCAGCTATAAGAGTAAAATGGAATAAGTATATGCTACACATACCCGAGCTTTATCTTATTGCTGTTATTCTAGACCCTTGACTCCAGAGAGAGGGACTGACTAGATTTTTGGAGAGTTACTATGAATTCTTGTACCCTAACCCGTCCACCCAACCAATTAACCACTTGGAAGTGATTCAAAATACAATTAAATTATTTACAAAGTTGTACGCTCATTATGATATTCGTTACGGAGTTGGGGATGCTAGGCCCCCCTATAATGCAGGTACAAGTTCTACTAACCCAGAGGTGGAAAATTTTCAGCGTTGAGAAAAGTGATGGAAAAAATATCTACGAAAAGACCGAGGCCGAGGGTTGATTCATCGTCCTCATGTGAAGAAATAGATAAATATCTATCGACTACTTTCGAGATTGATATGGATGGGGAATACGATTTTGGCTGGGATATATTGGGATGGTGGTGGAGCCATTCAAGAGATTACCCAATTCTCTCACACATGGCAATTGTATTTTTGTCGTGTCCAGTGTCAACCGTGACGGTAGAGCGGGCATTTAGTGTCGGCAGAAACATGCTTAGCTCAAGGAGAGCGAGCATGCACCCAAGAAATTTAGAATATCAAATGTGCCTCAACGATTGGGTGCTAGCCGAACGGAGACAACAATACTTCATTCCACCAGAAGAAGATGACCAAAACATGGTGGAGACTGATGTTGTTACAACCGGAACAACTGCAAGTGCACGCGGAAGCGAAGAAGATGATAACCTAGCAGATTCTGAGTGACTAGTATGTATATTTACTTATTCATTTTTTTATAAAATTTCAATCAAGCATAGTCATGATATAAACTAAAATTTTCATGTTTTTCAGATGGCTCCATCTTGATGTGCCAAAGGTCTACAATGATGATTATGAGAACAAAAATGTGAAACGGTGGTTGTGCTGTCCTTGGAGGTGTTTATATTTTTCTGCATTTCAAACGCTTTCGGAATGACAAGTGATATGAAAATGAAGATGCTTCCATAATAATGTAGACAAATTCTAGTGTCATGTTATGTTTGAATATTCAGTGTATTAGTAGTGTGTTTGTATTTTGAATATGAAGTGTATTAGACTATCAGTATGGTGTTAAGTAATGTGTATCAAGTGATTCAAGTGTGCCGTCATTGATGTATTGTTTAATTATGTAATGATGTTGCTTAATAAAACAACTTTTATATACATTTTGCCTCGATTCATCAAGATATAAAATCAACTTATATACATAATATTATAAGTATAAATCATCGTAATCAATATATGAAATATACGTTTAATTTACTTAAAAATTAATCATAAAAAATAAACAACTAGAAAACTACGTATTATGCTTCAATTTACTTACAAATTAATCATAAAAAATAAACAATTAGAAAACTACACATTATGCTTTAATTTACATACAAATTATTTAGAATATAAGTTCCAAGCAATGTGTTTTTTTTAAACTATAGCTATGAAATTAAATATATTATATATAGTTTAATAACCAATTATAATTTATTATTAATTTTAACTTAAGTTATACAAATTTTCTATAAAAAAAATTGATTTTTTTTCGGAACCGTGATCTGAACCGTCTGGACCCGGGAACCGCCGAGACCCAGAACCGGCCTGGAGAACCGCCAAAGCCGCCGGTTCCCGAGACCCGGCAGAACCGGCGGTTCCGGTTCCTTTTTGGACCCGGAACCGGCGGGTCCAAGTGCGTTGATGCTGGATGGGATTGCCGGATAGATAGACAACACTGACATTATCGCAATAAACGATCGTGGCTTTATGGATAGGACACTGTAATTCCAAAAATAAATTATGAAGCCAGCAAGATTCCGAAACTACATTCGCAACCCTCGGTATTCAGCCTTGGCACTGGAGCGCGATAAGGTCGGTTGGTGTTTAGAGGACCAAGAAATGAGATTATCGCCGAGGAAAACACAATAACCGGATGTAGAACGATGGGTGTCGGAACATCCACCCCAATCTACATCAGTGTATGAGACAAGTCCGGTAAGGGATGATGAGTAAAGATGCAAGCCAAAGTGTATTGTGCCTTTAACGTATCGGAGAATGCCTTTTAGAGTGGACATTTGTGCGTCGGTGCGTCCGGATGAGCTGAGTCGCGGAAACCCAGTGGCAGATGCATATAAACTGTCTCATGCAAGTCGCCATGAAGGAAAGCATTTTTAACATCGAGCTGATGGTTTTGGATAGAGCAATGCTAAGTACGGCTCGAATTGTTGTGGGTTTTACAACTGGACTGAATCTCTCATCACAGTCGATGCCAAACTGTTGAGACCTGCCATCACCGACAAGACGAGCTTTATATCACTCAAAAGAACCGTCAAGTTTCTTTTTGTGTCAAAAAATCCACATAGATCTAATAATGTTTGAATTAGACGGACGGGGTACTAAATCCCATGTCTTATTTTCAATTAGAGCATTATATTCATCAAGCATGGCGGCTTTCCAATTCAGGTCAGAGAGGGCGAGGGTCGGGTTGCGAGGGAGAGGAGATGGGGTAGTTGAGGTGTTGAGGTTGTACGGGTTTTTGGGTTTGAATATGCCGTGCATGGCTCGTGTTGTCATTGTACGGGAGGGGGCTATAGTGGTCGGGTTGGGGGAAATCGATCGTAGGTGGGGGAGTTGTTAGGTGTAATGCCCGAAAGACAATTTGTGTAATTGTTTTTTATAACATAATTTATCTCACCTTATTACTTGCTTTGTGCTTGTAAGTAATACATTGCTGCAAACCCTAAGTATATCAGTATGTAACCACTTAACTCAGTGTATGGCATGCGCGTGAGGATTGAGTTAGTGGTGATATATATACTTAAACTGTTAGTCCGTGGTGAACTTAATCAGAGTTTAGGGTCTCTTAATTAAAACACCAATAATGCGCCCAGAACACCTTAGGGTGTGATAGTCTTATCCGTACTATCGGTAGAGGGTACCTACGTGGGGCATTTATATATGATGGCATTCATATAGGACTGGACCGATTTAATCTGAATTTCTCGATATAATTCCGTAATCGAGGAATCTTATTAAATCATTAGATGATCATATATGGATCAACCTTAATCCTGAGGTGATCACAGGGTGCTGCTTGTATCGGGGTAGTGTTTGATGTGTTAGTTACGGTTCACTTAAATATGTGTTCCAAGTCACTTCTCATTGGCACTATTTCCTGATGAGTGAGTAGTTCTGATTTTCACAGACATGGAATCCATTCCTTCCTACCGGAAGTAGAGAGACAGTCCCCTTATTTGTTAGCCCTAAGAAAGTGATCGATCGGCCGAGTTCATATTTAGACTAATTAGCTACTAGTCAGATATGTGAACTAATTGATCACTAGGGGGTTAATGGTAAATAAGGATAAGATATTCTGAGTCGGGTTCACGGAGACTTCCCACTCAGAATGGACAGTCTATGGAGGGTTAGTCCGTATGTAGTGATTATATCAATGGACGCTTATTCACTCTATGGGTTGAGTATAAGTATACATCTATAATCGGTAGAGTTCAGTTTCAGGTTTATGGTGGCGTAATCCCGGAATTATTAATTAATGTACTTATTCGGTTCGATGAATAATTAATTATTAGAGCTACTGGTTATAGGTCCATGGTCCCCAATGTGGCTTCTATAATTCGGGTTGATATTCTTGTTTATTTGTGCCCCAGTGATAATTAATTGGCTGGGCTAATTAATTGATATGCATGGATATTATTTAGTTGTGCTAAATAATATAATACACATAAAAGACATTTTATGTGGGCTTCTAAACCCTAATGTGGCGCCTAAGGTCTTCTAATTAGCACAAGAATTAATTTTCTTGTGTTATGGAAAATAAAAGATATTCTTGTTATATGATTGGTTGGATGACTTGTTATTTGATTTCCAATTGGTCAATACATGTCACAATTAGTCATTAAGGAAAATATCATTTTATTTTATTTATTTATTTAATTAAAACTTTGAGACCAAGGATTTACTCTCCTATAAAAGGAGAGTTATTCCAAGTGTAAATGGCATTGAAAATTTCGACCACATCATCATAAAATAAGAGAAAAATTGTTTTTTCTTGTCTTGGGTTTTTAGAAGAAGAAAAACTACAAGTTTTTCTTGGTGTTGCATATCAAGGAGGTGGTTTTATCAAGAAGGGTGTCCACCAACCACCGTTTGGAGAACACATTGGAAGATCAATGTTTCTCCTCCCACTATTGGTAATATAATCTTAACCCCTTGTAGTAGTTAAATCCTTTATTTATGTATTATGATATATGAATCGTGATTCATCCACTGCGCATAGATCTAACTCGTTTAGATCTAAGATCCTACATCCTTCATGTGGTAGCAGAGCCAGGTTCCACGATTTATGTAGTTATAATCATAAATTAAACGATTTAAAGGAGTGGAATTACATGTAGATAAATTTTTTTTTTATGTATAGATAATGATTGGTTGTTGTGGTTGAAGAGATGGATTGGTGGTTGGCACTGTTTACCCGTTAGATCTATTGTAAACTCATATAAACGATGAAAATTCGTTCATATGAGTATAGGAAATTATGTAATTTATTTGTTGTTGCAATTTTAATTTCCTGAAAGTAGATCTGTTTAGTTTTTCCGTTTTTCCCGTTGATTGAGCCGTTGAAACGACGATCCCTCCAGTCAGAATCAAGATTAAAAGATGATTAACAAGTCCTCCAAATTTGGTGTCGATCGGAGTGCGTCTCAATATCCGTTCGTTGCTACAAAGAGGCTGCTGTAACAGAAAACGCAGAATTCACAGAAACCCTAGCTGTGACTTCCTCGAATTTCTGGAAGATTTTAGACCGTTGAAACACAAATCCGACCGGTCAGATTAGTAAAAGTGGAGTTATTGACATGCCATAAAAATTTTAGGTCGATCGGGTTTCATCTCGATTCTCGATCGGCCTCGGAAAGTCACTGATGCACTGCTGTAAGAGACAGATTCAGCAGCAAGTTAGGCGGCTCACTGGAGAAAATTGACAGGTCACAACTCCGATCCAACCGTCCATATTGAAGCCCGAGGAGTGAAGAACAGATCTGGAAAGTTTCGTCGCGATCCGAGTTCGTTTGATTTCCCGATCATCGAAGAGTTTGAACAGCTACAGATTAGGGTTTTATTTATTTTCTAATAGATTAGATACGGGGGTGCCAACGGTCCATCTCGGTGTTTATTTTCCGCACTAATATACATGTTTAGATTGTATGTGTAGAACCGGAAAATTGCCATGACACTCATGAATTCCACTCAATATGCATACATGTAGAAATTAATTCGAGGAATTAGTTAGGCATGTATAAAACACGCAATTAGTTTTAATTAATTGTTTGATATTAATTAGAAACTAATTAGGGTAAAAACCGAGGATCGCGGGTTTTTCCAATCGTCGAGGTTGGGTGATGGATTCTCGGTGAATCCCACTCTGCGAAAGCATAGGGAGTAAAATCCCGAAACCTCGTGGTTAAGGTGTTGGATTCTCGGTGAATTCCACCTTACCTAGACGAGATTACGTTTTTTGTTCCGTAGTGTCTACGTGAAAGTTTGATGTTTAAGGACTGGATAATCACGGGCAAACATGGTTCGAAAGTGGTTTAACCACGATTGGGTGGTCAACAGTAGCTACGGCTCGATCGACTTCACCCTCCACGTGTGGCGTTTTCACGGGGTTCCGGCAAGGCTGAGCCATCCGAAGAGCCACTACGGCTCAACGGAGCTCCCCTAGTCTTGACCCGTCCGACGGCCACATATGTTCCAACGATTAGGTCGGGTGGGCTAGCCCACATAACCGACACCATTCGGGCCTGTGATTTATTGTTCCTTAATGTAAAATCAAGTCCAAAAACGTGATCAGTAAACCCACCACTTTTTCAAAATATTGAGTGGGAGCGGGAGAGGAGACAGTCGACCCCACGGCCTCTACTGTTGACACAAGCAACGTGAGAGAATGGTGACGCCTCGTGCCGGCCTGGGACCGGCCTCTCTAAGGAAGGCCTTCACCGCTATCAAAATTCAAGGCTTGGTCTCCGAAAGGATAGAATTTTGGGTACTCGTCGGGTCACTGACCGACCCTAAGGCGGCACACTCGGGGTCTACCTAAAAATCTGAGACAGTAGGTCACACTCATAAAGGGTATTTTTGGTAGTACCTTGGCTGAAAAAGGAAAGGTGATTGACGATCACAAATGAGATGTTTGATTCTCAATTTGATCTTCAATATTAATCGAAACCTCTTTGACCTACCCTAAGGCGGCACTGAGGTATTAGATTAAATCTTTGGAACAGTAGGATAGACTATAAGTACTTAGTTTATAGTTCCTAAAATTTATTAGTAGTGTATGATTTGGATTTATTCTGTCAATTTTATTTACAACTATTATACATATCTCTCTAGGGTGCTAGACTTCTAGTGTAAAATTGACTAGTAATGACTTCGTTAAAAAGTGGTAAGTAACTAGAACGTTGTACTTATTAATCTCACATGCGATTAATTTTTTGAAAGAGGTATTTCTCTCGAGCCTTCAAAACTTAAGTGACGTAAATAAGTATGTCACTGCTATCACTCGTGCAGAACGAGAGACAACCGTAGTTAGTTTGAAAGATGATTGAGACGATAAAATTCTTCTAGTGAATTTTAATTGTGTAGTGTCTACACGAGAAATTTTCAAATAGAAAAATTGGAGAATCATAAATTAAAGTGTCGCTAGTTAGACGGTATTTGGAACCGATAAACTAGTGGGAGCTTTAATCTTATGTTGTTTTTCTAATTTATTAGAAAATTAGTCCCACTAGGTAACACTTTCATTAGACATCCCACAGTTCACCAGTAGTATCTACTCAAACGAACTGCTAGTTCAAGACTATTTACTTTTAAGGAAAGTCAAGAATGGGAAAGAATGTCTACAAGTGTTAATCATCTAAACTAAGTTTGAGGCTAAACCGAAATATTAATTAAAGAAAGTATAGGATAAGGAAAGTGATTTCGGATCACTAACCAATGAATCCTTAGCGACTTTCTTAACCGAGTAACTCGACTCGGGAGCTAAGTTCTTTGGAAGAACAAGGGATCTTTGCATTAACGATTAATAGAGTAACAACGGGCAGTAATTTCAGCTAGAATAGTGGGAGTGATATAAGGAAATGAATTTCGGATTCTATCCTTGAATATCACAGAATTTTTTTTTTTTGTTTATAGATTCGTTGAAACAAATGGATTCACTTTCATCTCGATACTACATTTGCCTTAAACAAAGTGAAGATGACATTTGTAGTACGAATCTGAGACTCGGACTTTTGTTTGATAAAGACAGAACCACTAAGAAAAGCTGAATAGGTATGTGTACCACATCTAAAACTATTAAAGGTAAAAGGTTTCCGTATTAAGATAAACGACCTTTCAATATCTATTAATTAGTGCATATATCCTAGAGATAAGACCTGACGACTAGTTAAGGGTGATTCCTATCTCCCAATCTAAGAACACTATCTCAAAGGAATAATGACTAAGTTTCCTTTCAATCGGGAAAGGGTAATAGATTTGAAGGGGTAACATAGCTTGTTCATCATGACCTTCGGGGTCTAGTGAGAGACACAAGCTAGTGGGAGTTTTTGAGTGGTGACATTTTGTCTTATAACTACTCGAAACACGATTTAGTTTATCAAAAGAATACGAGGAGGAGTCTCTGATTTAGCAGAGAATAGAGTATTCCATGCTCAGAAATAGGCTATAGCATAGTCTTGGGACTGATGCTCAGCTTGCCTCCTAGTGGAATGTTTCTCACTGAGAAAGAAACCATAGACTTGCCCTATATAGTTATTGACGTACTACAATACACTGTTAAACTCGATTAAGATAATTGGTTGCAAAATAACGGTTAACATTATTATGTAAACCGAGAAGTCTACCTAGAAGATGCTAGTGAATTTATGGATAATGAGTGACTTCGGTTCACACCACTTCCATAAATGTAGGCATTTAGCATTTAATGCTTGAAGGTAGGACTGGAGATTTTGCGCATACGTTCAGATTTTGACTGTTCGTGAAATGCCTTAATGAGACGAGTGAAAGTTGGTTATAAGATTCTTGAGATCAGAAAGTGACAGTTGAACTGTCACAATGCTTCTGATAGAATCTATAAGTAACAGCCTTAAACCTTGGAATACGGTTACTGAAATGTAGTTATATCTGATTTAATCAGACCACGTCCAACATCGGTTGTTGGTGATTACACTGATAAATACTACTAGATCAGTATGTCAATCCACCCAAAACACAGTGGGAGTATGATTTAACCGTTGACCCATTGTGGTATTGTGGACTTTATAGTCTGCTGGGGATATTGATAACCTATGGCTCTTAGTGGGCTGTATAGGATTTGTTTACGGTGATTTTTACGATTTATATTACATTATTTCGTAACAATATCTTTGATATTTTATTAATTTTTATAGAAAATTAAGTGTTTAATGGATTTATTGAAAAAATGAAGTCGGAAAGTATTAGAGTGCAAAGTCGGGTTATTTACGTGATTTTATTAGCAATTATCTATTTATATATGTGATGTTACACTTTGCACGTTTTTATTATGTTGTAGGTACGACGAGCATATCGTGGAACGAGTCAACGAGCTGAAGGATTTCGAACAGCATTTTATTTGAAGACTTGTCTAGAAGGACAAAATTGGAATAATTATATTTTTATTAGGGTTTAGTTTTTATTTTTAAAGAAAAGGAAATAGGATAATTATTACCCTAGCTCGAAGAAGGTTATAAAAGGACGCAGTCATTGGAACAGGGAAGACACGAAAAAGCATCTAGAGAACAGAGGCGACAAGAAAAAGCAAAAAAAAAAAAAGAAGTGTAGGGCTCGGTCGACCGATCCCTGACACTCGGTCGACCGAGTGTTTTTGTATATTTTTTTTAATTTTATTTTGCTCCGGTGTGACGATGGTCAGAGGCTGAGGCTTTCTTGAACGAGCTTTGTGAAACCGATCGTTGCAGCATCTCAATTTCGACTCTTTGGATTGTTTGTGAGTTTTAATGAGATTGTATCTTTTCTATGTTTTTATTGTTATTATGCAATTTCATTGATGAATGTATTGCTGTTTGATGTTTAATATTTGATGAGAATCGTTGTTAAACTATGATCACCATAGTAAAGATTGGATTTTTAATCTAATTAACGATAGTTGTTAGGTTGAATATCTAGGTTACGAGATTGATAAATTTCACACCTTGATAATTAAAGCGTTAATCTTTAGGATCGATGGACGAAAAAGATTGATAGGTGAATTTTTCTAAGATATTAGAAATTCATACTTATGATGGGTGAACCACAATTCTTATTAAATCATCACTAGACAACCTTAGAGAAGAAATTGAGGGTTGCGGGATCGGTGGATCATTGCTTGTTCGTTGTTAAATTTATTGAAAAAAAATCATTTGTTATCACCATAGCAATTTTATAATTTTTTTTATTTAGTTTATAGAATAGAATTATTTTCGTTATTCGGTTCGCAACTATCTTCGCTGGCTTTAGATTTTTAATCTTCTGTCCAGTTTGTTTTCTATTGTTTTACTACTAGTTTCATTTTGTTTTATTTTAATTGTAGTTTTTTTGTCAATTGTTAAGTGGAGGACATTATTATATAATTCTAGTGATAACAATAATAACAGCGACAACTTACGAAAAATTGATTAAAACTAGATATAGTACGATTCCCTGTGGATGACCCGGTCGAGCCATTGCATTACATAAACTTTGCACTTGGGGTTAGACTGGATTATAAATTTAAAACTTAAAATTCCCAACAAGTTTTTTGGCGCCGTTGCCGGGGAATCGGTACGGTTGTCTGGTTTTTATTAATTTTTCCGTTTCTGTTTTGATTTTTCGTAGGCAGGTGCTCTCAGTTTCTCTGTTTACATAAATAAAAATAATAATAATAATAATAATAATTTTCGTTCGGTCGACCGAACCCTGACACTCGGTCGACCGAGTGTTATAAAAAATAAAAAAAAATTTATTATTATTATTTTTTTTGTTCTCTGTTCTGTTCTGTATTATAGTCTCTTTTTCTGTTTTTATTTACGTTTTTTTTTTACTTTAGATTTTAGTGTAGCCTTTGTAAGAAATTCGTGCGGACATCTTGTTTTTGGTTTTGGTTTATGCAAACTCGGAGTCAGAAAGGTCCACCGTCAGACACCCCCACGACCTCGGCGAACCATAGTCAGACCAAACAGGCGAAGAGTCCGTCCTGCGGTTCTTCTAGACGAAGTAAACACAGCCGATCTAGATTTCGAACGAAATCTAGTAGAGGAGATTCAAGAAATCGTCATCATGGCTGCAAACGATAGACGTACGTTGGCTGACTACGCCATGCCTGGTGAAGTCAAAGTCAACCCAGTGGTCATTTTGCCGGCTATTACTGCTACAACATTTGAACTTAAACCAGGTATTATCCAAATGATGCAACACGCATCTATCTTTCATGGTTTCCAATCTGAGAATCCTCACACTCATGTACACACATTTTTAGAAATATGTGGTACAACTCGAATACAAGGGGTAAATGAGATGCGATTAAATTGAAATTGTTTCCATTTTCCTTGAAAGGGGAGGCGAAAGAGTGGTACAACTCTTTGCCTGCCGAGTCAATTACAACCTGGGCTGAACTCGAGCGTGAGTTCCTGAGTCAATATTTTCCACCCTCAAAAACGGCCCAGTGCCTGAATGAAATCTTCACATTTTTCCAAAGGGAAAATGAATCTTTCTTTGACTGCTGGAAGAGATTTAAAGCTCTCCTGCGAAAATGTCATCATCATGGTTTAGACTTGCAGAGGCAAGTAAACACTTTCTTCAGTGGGTTGGTCGAACTCACCAAGGGCATGGTCAGCAGCTTCTTCGAGAGGAGCATTCTTAAGAAAAACGCTGAAGAGGGTGGGCATTATTCAAGATATTTCCAAGTATAACTATGCCCCTTCATCTCACGCTATCCAGACACCCCCTCCACCTAGGATTGAGGAGGTGAACATGCAAAATCAGATCGCCATGCTGCAACAGCAGGTGGCAACTCTTAAAATGTCCCCTAATCCCATGGGTCAGAATCAGTCATTCCCTCAGAACTCTCAAGTTCTGTTCTGTGAAAGTTGTTGTCAACCTGGCCATGTGGTTGGCGATGTCGCTTTATTTCCCCTCCTACTTATCAAGTCAATACCGCCCGAGAATCGAGGGCGATTCACCCGATCACGTGCCGGACATGTGATAATGTGGGGCATACCGCTCGTTTACGTCCCATGGTTGGGCGAGAATCGTCAAGTCAATGCGTTCGGTGGCAAAGAAATCGAGAGATTCAATAATCGCCTCTGGCCAAAGCAATTTTCAAAATCAAGGTTTCAATCAAAACCCGAATTTCAATCGTAACCATAATATGAATTTTTCCAATCAAAATCAGAGGTTCAACCAGAACTGGCCGACAATCTAAATCCGATGTTTCAAAGTCGGTCTAGCCAATCTTTCCCACAAAACTTTTAGAACTCTCAAGGCCCATCTCAATCTAGAAATCTTGAAAGCAAATTGGACTCCTATCAGAAGGAGCAGAATAATAATTTCCAATTCCTTCTTAGCACAATTATAAATCTTGAGAGGCAGCTCGGGCAAGTAGCTGACCAAAAAGCTTCTAGACCCTCGGGCGCTTACTAGCTTTATCGAGAAGAACCCCAAGGGTGGTCAAGTGGCTCGCACCGAGTTAAATCAAAGCCAATGCACCGATCTAGTTCCCACGATTCCTTATGGTAGAGAATAGAGCCGATCTTATGAATTTGAGATCCGGCACTCGGCTTAGTGGTCCCCGAACCAGGAAACCACTAACCCTCCCGCCAATGATGAGGCAGGAGGGAAGTCGAGCGCCCATGTTTCCTGTCTGGATGAGAGTACTCAGGTGGCTGATCCCCTGAGAAATAAAGAGTTTGATAGTACTCAGGTGGCTGATCCCCTGAGAAATAAAGAATTTAGTGAGAGTCAGATGGCTGATCCCCTGACTGGTAAGAAAGTGAAAAGGTGGTGAGGTGGAAAGATTTGGAAGATTGATGAGCTAAAATCTACCCACTCAAAAATACAATTTATAAAGACTCGCAACTGTGGGTAAACTAACTCTCTAACCAGCAGAGTACCGGGTCGATTGTTAGAATAGCTACAGGAGTACGAGGTCGATCCCAAGAGAAATGTGGTTGTGAGTACCAAAGCGAACGTGGTTCTTAGTCTAAAGCGATCAAAGTTGTGGTGGAGATTATTATACTAATGCAAAAGTAAAGTTTAACTAACAAGATTAAAAAGCATAGCCAAACTATGATCCAACAAAGTTGTCACCTCGTGAATGACTTGACAAGGAGTGTGTTTTAACTGATTCGGTTTATATGACATTCACGGGTGTCAACTCTTTATTCTTGCGTTAAGATCTCGAACAACTCTCACTTAACCCCCATACCAGGTTTATTAACTCTCCTTTAGAAAGCTAACTCGCTTTAACATGGTTGACCGTAATAAAAAGCCACAAAAACCTCACAAAAGCATAGTTTTAACGTGTCACTTAGGTTGTCAATCTAACTATTAAAGCTATGTTTTAGTGATACTAATACTGCTTTCCTTCATCTCGTAAGAATAAGAATCTCACATAGGCATAGTCCTCGACTGTCACTCAAAGTTGTCAATCGACAATCTAGACTATGTTTTAGTGATATCCATATCCCACATCTCGCCGCAAAAATGCATCTATAAGCTCGATGTAACAATGAACAAAATTGTCAATCTCATTCAAAGCTATTAAAATGATCAAAACAAGTTTTAAAACATGAGTTTATCATACTGAACGTTTAATTTAAGAGCTACACAACTCCCGACTCATCTCCCAAGGCGTTTCACCCGTTTTCACATATTTCAATTTATGTTGAATTTAAATACTCATATTTACTGAAAAGAAAAATATATCATATATATATATATATATATATATATATATATATATAAACATAAATATAATATATATATATATATATATATATATATATATATATATATATATATATATTGCACAATACAAAGACGAAAAAAAAAAAAAAAGACAAGAAGAATAAGAATAAAAAAATGCATAAGAAGGAACAAGGGACAAGGGGAATAATATTTGCTATATATATGTATATATATTAGTACTACTAGTTAACATAAACGAAAGGAAAGGGAAAATATGATGTATATATATATATATATATATATATATAGTTAGATAGATATATATATATATAGTTATATAGATACTACAAAGTGAAATTAAGAAAACAATAAAAGATGTGAAAGAGGAAGAGGAAATTGATAGTTATGTATATATAACTACAAACAAGAAAGAAAACAAGAACAAAGAAAGAAAATGAAAGAAAGGAATGGCCCAAAAGACAAGGGGCCCGGAAAATGGATGGGAATGGGGGTTATTTATAGGCTCAAAATGGGCCGGTTCGAACCGAGTAGGAGGCCGGTTCGAACCGGGCTCAGTTCGATTCGGTAAAATGCCCATAACTTGAGTTGTAGATCTCCGATTGACGTGATTCAAAATGCGTTGGAAAACTCATTCGAAGATATACAACTTTCATGAAGAAGTCTTCCCCAGAAAATGCATCTAAGTTAGGTCAAATGTCCGTCGAAGATAAGTTACGGTAGAAACACTTAAGACAATTGATCCGTTTAAAATCGTAAGCTTGTGGCACCTTCTTCTATCCCTCAAAACACCTATTTTGGGGCTCAAACATGTCGTTACTTGGAATCTTGGTCAACCTATAATTCTGCAATAAAACACCAAAATACCAAACGTAAATCGACATTTACACTCCGGTTACTAAACCGGTACAAAAACTAGTAAAAACACGATATTTTATATAATAGTTACTACTAACATACTTAGATAAATCTAAGGAATTTATGACTCGAAATGATATAACGATGCTCAAAATGATATCAGAAGTGGGGTAAAATGTTATCATAATAACAGTGAATTTTTCCGTCATCAAAGATAAAGCTGTTAGTTCATCCTCAAAAAAAGTGTTTTCTGAGAGTGATTTAAAGAAACTTCCGTTTCCACCTAGAAAAAGCAACATCTCCTTGCATGAAGACAAAAAGTATGAAAAAGTGCTTAATCTTCTTAAAAATACTCAGGTAAATCTTCCATTATCTGATGTTTTGGTTAAGATGCCTAAGTATACAAAGTTCATCAAGGATGTTGTTTCCTTCAAAAGAAGCTCAAGACATGGATCAGTTGATTGGTGAGAATTGCTCTATGATTAGTTATGATGAGTTGCCAATCAAGAGGGTGACCTCGGGAAATTTGTGCTCACATTGTTGATGGGAGGCTTAGTCTTTCCAAATTCTTTATGTGACCTAGGTGCATCCATTAGTCTCGATGCCATTGTCTGCTTTTAAACAACTTGGACTAGATGGTCTTTTAGAACCCACAACCATGAATCTTCAATTCGATATAGATCTTCCAAGAAAGTCTTTGGGATATTAAAGGATGTTTTAGTTCAAATTGATAGATTCACTTTCCCAGTTGAATGGTATGTCCCGGACATTGGGAAGGATGAGAACGTCCTTTTAATACTCGGCGGACCTTTTCTTTCTACAAACCCGAGCCCTCATTGATTGTGATGGTGGCAAAGTGACTATACTGAGTTGGTGATCGGAGGTGAGCTACAATGTCTCTAAAGCTATTCGAGACCCTCGATTATCCAACCGGCTTCTCCATTGAAGACATGTCGATGACTTTAATGACTACATGGAAAAGCAAGTCATGGTCATTGAGATCGAATATGAGCGATTAGTAGAGAATCTGAATAATCATGGTTGGGTGAGTCTGAAACAACTAGAGCCGAATTTAATGAAGGTTCGTTGAAAGGAGAAGCTTTGGCAGTAGGACCACTGAGTAAACTCAGTGATGTTGAGTTGAAAAGTGGGGAGCTTAAATCTAGTTTAGAAGAACCACCTGCAGATTTGGTACTGAAGCCATTGCCTAAGCATCTGAAATACGTGTTCTTGAGAGAAGATGACAAGCTTCCATTAATGTGTTAAGAAAGAATGAGAAAGCCTTTGGATGGCAGTGGGAGACATCAGAGGGATATCTCCTGACATATGCATGCACAAGATAAAGACTGAAGAGGGTGCTAAGTGTGTTAGACGAATTCCCAGGAGAGGCTCAACCCTCACATGCAAGAAGTAGTTAAGAAAGAGATTATCAAGCTTTTGGACATGGGTATTATTTTTGCGATTGCTGACAGTGAATGGGTGTCCCCTACTCAAGTAGTTCCTAAGAAAGGAGGAATTACTATCGAGAAGAATGAAAAGGGTGAAGAAATAGCATTGAGGCTAGTGACGGGTTATAGAGTCTGTATTGACTACAGAAAACTCAATGAAGTCACGAAAAAAGATCATTTCCCTCCTTTCATTGACCGGATGCTTGAGCGACCGGGAAGGACATGCATTCTAATTGCTTTCTTGATGGTTATTCGGGATATTTCCAGATACCCATGTACCCAAATCGACCAAGAAAAGACAACTTTTACCCGCCTTGTGGTACATTCGCTACTGAGCGAATGTCATTCGATCTCTGCAATGCCCTACAAGCTACATTCCAAAGATGTATGCTGGCAATCTTTGATGGGCTCGTCGAGAAGTGTATGGAGATATTCATGGAGGAATTCTCAGTCTTTGGTCAATCCTTCGATCACTGTCTTGCTAATCTTGATCAAGTATTATCCCGCTGTGTGGAAAAGAACTTAGTCCTAAACTGGGAAAAATGACACTTTATGGTAGACGAAGGAATAGTTCTTGGCCACAAGATATCAGAAAGAGGAATAGAAGTAGATAGGGCAAAAGTTGAAGCAATAGAGAAGATGAATTTCTCTAAAAATGTGCGTGAAGTAAGAGGTTTCCTTGGACATGTTGGTTTTTATAGGAGGTTCATTAAGGATTTTTCCAAGATAGCTAAGCCCCTTTCTACTTTACTTAGAGAATATGTCGCTTTCAATTTTGATGACAGTTGCAAGCATGCGTTTGATGAGCTTAAGAGTCAACTGATTTCCGCCCCGATCCTTATCTCTCCTGACTGGAACCTACCCTTTGAACTCATGTGTGATGCATCAAACTATGATGTTGGTGCAGTCTTAGGTCAGCGTATTAAGGGAAAATTCCAGCCCATCTCTTACGCCAGTCACACACTGAACCCCACACAAGTAAACTACACGACCACTGAAAAGGAATTATTGGCTGTAGTCTTTGCAATGGACAAATTTCGTAGTTACTTGTTGGGCGCCGCAGATCCACTGCTTGGGTGATCACGCCGCTTCACGCTATCTCATGATGAAGAAAGATGCTAAACCGCGCCTACTACGTTGGATACGATCCTGCAAGAATTTGATGTTCAAATTAAGGATAAAAGGGCGTTGAAAACGTAGTAGCCGATCATGTTTCGAGAATGCAGAATGAAGTAGAGAAAGAGCCTGAAGACATAGACCTTTACTTTCCTCTCGAAAATGTTATGCATATAGACGAGTGCACTCTAGATGTTCCGTGGTACTCCTCTATCGTCAACTACCTGCATTCCCAGTACTTAAATCTAGAATTTTCTTATCAGGAGAAGAAGAAATTTTTCTCTGATTTGAAAACCTTTGTGTGGGATGAACCTTACCTCTTTAAAATCTGTAAAGATGGATTGTTGAGAAGGTGTGTTCCCGAATCGAGCAACGAGATATCATTGAACAAGTGCCACAAAGTGGGCCTCTTGGTGGCCACTTTGGTCCCTGGAAAATCATTGCTAAAATCTTTCATCCGGTTTCTATTGGCCCACGATCTTCAAGGATTCGAAGCTTTCGCAAGGCTTGTGATAGGTGCCAACGAACCGGAACTTTAACTAGGCGTTTCGACATGCCATTGAAGCCCATTTTAGAATGTGAAGTCTTTGATGTATGGGGTATTGATTTTATGGGCCCGTTTCCATCTTCCTGTGGAAACAAATGCATCTTAGTCTGCGTTGACTATGTATCAAATGGGTGGAGGCTCAAGCCACTTCTTGCAATGACCACAAAACGGTCATGAGCTTTCTGAAGAAAAATATTTTCGTGAGATTTGGATGTCCCCGCGCCTTAATCAGTGATGAGGGAACGTACTTCTGCAACCGGCCATTAGAAAAAGTCCTTGAGAAATATGGTGTCCGGCACAAAATTGGCACACCATATCATCCTATGACTAGTGGCCAGGTTGAGAGAAGTAATCAAAGTTTGAAGAAGATCCTGGAAAAAGTTGTGAACAGTCATAGAAAGGACTGGAGTCTCAAACTGGATGATGTACTATGGGCATACCATACTACCTATAAAACCCCCATGGGTACATCTCCCTATCAGAGGTGTATGGAAAACCGTGCCACTTGCCAGTCGAATTAGAGCATAAAGCGTATTGGGCCATTAAGTTCTTGAACTTTGATGCCCAGTCATGTGGTGAACATCGACTGATGCAGTTGCATGAATTGGATGAGTTTAGACTCCAGGCCTACTAGAGTGCCAGGATTAGCAAGGACGGAATGAAACTCCTTCATGATGCTAAAATCAAGAAGCGAGAATTTCAAGTTGGGGAGCAAGTCTTACTTTATAATTCCAGGTTACATCTGCTTCTGGGAAGTTGAGGACGCGTTGGTCCGGCCCTTTGAAATTCTTCAAATTATTCTCGGAGGTGTTTTAGAGTGAGAGGTCATGGTGACCACCATTTAGAGTAAATGGTCAAAGGTGCAAGCACTATATTGGTCAAACTAAAGAAAAACCTTTGATTATTCATTTCCTCGACATCCTCGGGTGTGGTATGACTGAAGTCAATGAGCTTGAAGAATTCTCGGCCGACTTGTTTTCCGAGGATGACGGCAAAGGGCTTGGTCGAGCAAGTTATGGCCGGAGTTGGGACATGAAAGAGTATGAAAGGGAGGCCAAGTTAAAGAAGAAACCAAGAAGAAAAGGTCGACAATGGGGAAGATTAAGAGCGCTTTGGAAAGCGATAAGGAACCTAACCCCATGTGTTAGATGTCGTTTTGTGGCCACGAATTATTATGAGCTTACACGAAGTAGTGGCCGGAAGGAAGGTTAAATGGCCCGACCCGGGCTGAATAAGAAGATTGTCGAGCCAACGACATAAACCAACAAAGCCTACTAGGGGCATCCTAGATATCTATATATATATATTAGTCATTTTTCAATTACTCTTTTGTCTTTGGTTTATGTGTTTTAGTTTTAAGTCTAATAAGAGTGTTGTATGAATCGCTTGATTCGGCTTTGTTTTGAAATGGATTACGGAGTTCCCCACACGAGATCCCATTCATTCATAGAATCCACCATATAACTCTGTATGATGGACCTGGAGGAACGTTTATCCTTGACGTTGATTACCATATCATCACGCGTCGGACCATTACTTATGTTGTCATTGTACCCCTGCACCGTGGGTGGTGGAGAGTTTAGTACTGAGGACATTCAACGTGCGTTAGGACGGCCGTATACGATTCTAAATGACCCGATGCTTACTGATTTGTTGCTGGTACTCCGTGATGAACATTTTAAAGGAGTAGATGTTGCGGGAGAAGATTGGAACTTGCAAGATGAATATGACATCCCTCCTGCGATCGATATGCTTCGTCGCCTAATCCGGATTGTAGATTGGGGCGACATCTATGAAGATTAGCTTGGGCTAGTGTTTTGTGTTTCTATTTTCTTCGTGTATCCCAGTATTCTTTGCATTATTAGTATATTTGCATATCATTTTGTAGCATTATGTTTATGTGTCTGTTGTCATTTTGTTGCATCTAGCCCTGCTACTTTATAGTATCCTCTATCGTTACTTTTGCGCACGTATTATATTCCCCTGTGTTCCCCGAGATATTTCCGTGTTTCTCAAGTAGTGCAGGTACATTTTTAGCTGTTTTGTCAAGCTAGTATTGAAGTCGTAGCTGGAAAAGGACTACATTAGACATCTCGAACGTTGGCCTTTTCATGCTTGTGCCTGACCAACGGGTCGACTTTCTATACCAAATCAGCTAAGTACTTTATTTCTTCTTAAATTCTGCACAACATGAGGACATGTTGTTGTTTAAGTGTGGGGGAGGGGTTGTATGTACCTACAATTGTGCTTAATCTATTACCATGCTTAGAAAGAGCTGAGAACTTGAAAATTTTTAATTTTTTTTGTTTTTGGTCCAAGCAAGTTCATATTTTGTTTGGCTTACTACTGTTGTGGTTTCCAACCGTGGCATATTATAGTCATTGATGCTTTATACTGTATGTTTAGTAGGTCAGATGTCTCACCCGACATACATTCACGTAGCCATGTTAAATGACGAGCTATAAATTATAAATCTGTACCCATTTAGATTAGTAACATTTGATCATCTTATGAGTATTTAGTGCTTAGTGCTAATGTACGTGTCATGAGAATTATAATAGTTTGTATTTAGAATCAGAGTATGACATACTGTGAATGTCCTAGGTTTGAAATGTGATAAGTGAAACGTAACTACTGTGCTTGGGAAGTTGGTGCTAAAATAATGAAAAAATTGGGTGTGTCGGAAGTCGGTCGATGATTGGAGTGAGGTAGGGCGTGCACATGAATGTCCTATACCACTATGATGACCAAAAGCTCACGACAATCGAAGAGAAGTCGCCTTATGATTTGAGTAAGGTAGGCATATCCCGAATGTCCTTTTCTACTATGACGGGCAATAGCTCATTCTGATGTGCGTTTATATGTGAAAGTTAATTGAATCAACTTACGTAAGGAAAGTGGTATGAATAAGTGGAAGACTTAGTTATTGCCTATCTTATCCCCAGTATAAACCGACAGCATGTTGTAGGAATATCCTCTAAGTATGTCGAAAAGATCCTAAACACATTCTATCATCCTTTTCGTGACATGTTACGCTTTGTAGGCACATGTTATAAGTATCATCATCTTTTTCTAGTTTAGATGGGTATTTGCTAGTTGCTTGGTAAGTTTCAAGTTTGGACTTAGTGGAAATTTTATATGGCTCTGCACACACACCGGGGTGAACCTCTAACTTATTAAATACGATGTATACTTGCTGAAGATATCTATATTTATTCTTTTTGGTTGGAACTTTGTGGTACTAAGTAAATCTAAGCCTTGGTCTTGTTTTGTCTTGCTTGGGACGAGCAAAAGCTAAGTGTTGGGGAGTTGTTTACGGTGAATTTTACGATTTATATTACATTATTTCGTAACAATATCCTTGGTATTTTATTAATTTTTATAGAAAATTAAGTGTTTAATGGATTTATTGAAAGAATGAAGTCAGAAAGTATTAGAGTGCAAAGTCGGGTTATTTACGTGATTTTATTAGCAATTATCTATTTATATATGTGATGTTACACTTTGCACGTTTTTATTATGTTGTAGGTACGACGAGCATATCGTGGAACGAGTCAACGAAATTGAAGGATTTCGAATAAAGATTTTATTTGAAGACTTGTCTGTAAGGACAAAATTGGAATTATTATATTTTTATTAGGTTTTAGTTTTTATTTTTAAAGAAAAGGAAATAGGATAATTATTACCCTAGCTCGAAGAAGGTTATAAAAGGACGCAGTCATTGGAACAGGGAAGACACGAAAAAGCATCTGGAGAACAGAGGCGACAAGAAAAAGCAAAAAAAAAAAAAAAAGAAGTGTAGGCTCGGTCGACCGAACCCTGACACTCGGTCGACCGAGTGTTTTTGTATTTTTTTTTAATTTTATTTTGCTCCGGTGTGACGATGGTCGAGAGGTCGAGGCTTTCTTGAACGAGCTTTGTGAAACCGATCGTTGCAAAGATCTCAATTTCGACTCTTTGGATTGTTTGTGAGTTTTAATGAGATTGTATCTTTTCTATGTTTTTATTGTTATTATGCAATTTCATTGATGAATGTATTGCTGTTTGATGTTTAATATTTGATGAGAATCGTTGTTAAACTAAGATCACCATAGTAAAGATTGGATTTTTAATCTAATTAACGATAGTTGTTAGGTTGAATATCTAGGTTACGAGATTGATAAATTTCACACCTTGATAATTAAAGCGTTAATCTTTAGGATCGATGGACGAAAAAGATTGATAGGTGAATTTTTCTAAGATGTTAGAAATTCATACTTATGATGGGTGAACCACAATTCTTATTAAATCATCACTAGACAACCTTAGAGAAGAAATTGAGGGTTGCGGGATCGGTGGATCAATGCTTGTTCGTTGTTAAATTTATTGAAAAAAAATCATTTGTTATCACCATAGCAATTTTATAATTTTTTTATTTAGTTTATAAAATAGAATTATTTTCATTATTCGGTTCGCAACTATCTTCGCTGGCTTTAGATTTTTAATCTTCTGTCCAGTTTGTTTTCTATTGTTTTACTACTAGTTTCATTTTGTTTTATTTTAATTGTAGTTTTTTGTCAATTGTTAAGTGGAGGACATTATTATATAATTCTAGTGATAACAATAATAACAGCGACAACTTACGAAAAATTGATTAAAACTAGATATAGTACGATTCCCTGTGGATGACCCGGTCGAGCCATTGCATTACATAAACTTTGCACTTGGGGTTAGACTAGATTATAAATTTAAAACTTAAAATTCCCAACAGGATTCTAATCATAGAGGTTGGTTTGAAAGCCTTAACCCTATGAATGGAGTTTTGATACTCCAGTTCTGTTCAGCCTCTTGTAGAACCACCTGAGTGTCTCAGGCCTAGTGGGAGCAATTGGGTCTACACGGAAAAGAGTCGAATGAATAGGAAAGTTTAAACTTTCAAAGACAAAGTCGATCGGTATAGGGGTGATTCCTCGACAAGTAGAGAGTTAACTGACCTTGAACTCTCTCACCACTCGCCTTGCTAGATTTTGTTAGAAAGCGTAAAAAAATAGGGTGATTCCTCGAGACATTCTTGCCAAAAAAACGGAGTCTAGATTCATTCGAATGAATGGGTCTTGGTTAGAGCAAATGGCAGGATGACTACCGGGGCTTATATCCTTTGTGGATTTAAGAGAACCTCTCGGTCATTTAAAGTCAGATGTTTTAGAATATGTGGACTTGACCAGAATATTGATAAGTCTTTTATAGACTGGATATCAATATTGGTAAAGTAGTAGTATTAGTGTTCATGAATGATAACATTGAAACGGTTGGAAACAACATGGGTGTGCTATCTGAAGTCGGAAACTGACATGCCTAGATTCTCTGGATGAGAGAATTGGACTATATTCTAAAAATTTGATTCAGTCAAATTCACGAGAATGAGTCATTGGCTATCCCACCAATCTTATTGAATAAGATGATTATGCATAAACGGATGCAGCATTCATCGAGAGTAGTCCTACCCTACCTCTCATGAATGATTCTCTAAATCTTCGGATAAAGAGAAAATGGGATAGAGTCTCTCTTGGATAACGGCAAGTCAGGTTATCATAAGTCAATAGTAGTCGAATCTCGGATTCGAGCATTGAATAGCGGTTTTAGTACGTCTTCAAGTATCTTTGAAGAACGAGGAATAATGTGCTTGTATATTCGGGTGCAAACTTGAATATGGTTGACTACACTGATCTGACTTATAGTCAGATTAAGGATGATCGTTGGGACGATCTCGGGCTCAGTGTTTACTCATTGTGATGGAGCTATAGTCTGGAGAAATCCAGAACCGCCAAATCAACTTTAGTTAATCGGATACGTAGCAGCATTCGGAGCAGCTGGAGTGGCGGTATGGCATAGGGATTTCCTTTCTGATCTGGGAGTAATTCCAGGTCTAGTGAGCCGATATCACTTCATTGTGAAAATAGTGAAGAGATAGCTTAAAGGGATCTTCTCAATCACTAGAGGTCAAAAGCATATTGAGAGAGAGTACCGCCTGATTAGATGGACCGGCGACGTTTCGATCCTAAAGATCTTCTCGAGCCGACAACCAAACTAATCAGTGTACCAAGTCGAGTGCTTGGAGGGTGCGGCATTGAGGGATATATCTCATCTGCTTTTAGAGCAAGTGGAAGAGTGTTCTGAATAAGATGAGAAATGGGTGTGCTCTAAAAACAATCGTTACTTTTCATTTCGTGCAAGTGGGAGATTGTTTGGTGTAGTGCCCGAAAGACAATTTGTGTAATTGTTTTTTATAACAGAATTTATCTCACCTTATTACTTGCTTTGTGCTTGTAAGTAATACATCTGCAGAAACCCTAAGTATATCAAGATGTAAACCGCTTAACTCGGTGTATGGCATGCACGTGAGGATTGAGTTAGTGGTGATATACTTAAAATGTTAGTCCGTGGTGAACTTAATCGAGTTTAGGGTCTCTTAATTAAAACACCAATAATGCGCCCGAACACCTTAGGGTGTGATAGTCTTATCCGGACTATCGGTAGAGGTACTACACGCTGGGGCATTTATATATGATGGCATTCATATAGGATCGACCGATTTAATCTGAATTTCTCGATATAATTCCGTAATCGAGGAATCTTATTAAATCATTATATGATCATATATGGATCAACCTTAATCTTGAGGTGATCACAGGGTGCTGCTTGTCTCGGGGTAGTGTTTGATGTGTTAGTTACGGTTCACTTAAATATGTGTTCCAAGTCACTTCTCATTGGCACTATTTCCTGATGAGTGAGTAGTTCTGATTTTCACAGACATGGAATCCATTCCTTCCTACCGGAAGTAGAGAGACAGTCCCCTTATTTGTTAGCCCTAAGAAAGTGATCGATCGGCCAAGTTCATATTTAGACTAATTAGCTACCAGTCAGATATTTGAACTAATTGATCACTAGGGGGTTAATGGTAAATAAGGATAAGATATTCTGAGTTGGGTTCACGGAGACTTCCCACTCAGAATGGACAGTCTATGGAGGGTTAGTCCGTATGTAGTGATTATATCAATGGACGCTTATTCACTCTATGGGTTGAGTATAAATATACATCTATAATCGGTAGAGTTCAGTTTCAGGTTTATGGTGGCGTAATCCCAGAATTAATAATTAATGTACTTATTCTGTTCGATTAATAATTAATTATTAGAGCTACTGGTTATAGGTCCATGGTCCCCAATGTGGCTTCTATAATTCAGGCTGATATTCTTGTTTATTTGGGCCTCAGTGATAATTAATTGGCTGGCTAATTAATTGATATGCATGGATATTATTTAGTTGGGCTAAATAATATAATACACATAAAAAAACATTTTATGTGGGCTTCTAAACCCTAATGTGGCGCCTAAGGTCTTCTAATTAGCACAAGAATTAATTTTCTTGTGTTATGGAAAATAAAAGATATTCTTGTTATATGATTGGTTGGATGACTTGTTATTTGATTTCCTATTGGTCAATACATGTCACAATTAGTCATTAAGGAAAATATCATTTTATTTTATTTAATTAATTATTTATTTAATTAATTAAAACTTGGAGACCAAGGATTTACTCTCCTATAAAAGGAGAGCTATTCCAAGTGTAAATGGCATTGAAAATTTCGACCACATCATCATAAAATAAGAGAAAAATTGTTTTTTTCTTGTCTTGGGTTTTTAGAAGAAGAAAAACTTCAAGTTTTTCTTCGTGTTGCATATCAAAGAGGTGCTTTTATCAAGAAGGGTGTCCACCAACCACCGTTTGGAGAACACATTGGAAGATCAAGGCTTCTCTTCCCACTATTGGTAATATAATCTTAACCCCCTTGTAGTAGTTAAATCCTTTATTTATGTATTATGATATATGAATCATGATCCATCCGCTGCGCATAGATCTAACTCATTTAGATCTAAGATCGTACATCCTTCAGGAGTTTGGGTTGGTATGGTTGGGGAGGTTGGAGGAGGAGTGGGCTGGGAAGAAGTTGAGGCAGGCGTAGGCGAGTTGGGAGGTGAGCGGTCTGGGACGGGATGATCTGGGGAAATTTGGGTGGGCTGAGTTTGATGGGCTGGGCCGGGTGCTGGGTTTTGAAGATGTTGGAGCAGTAGGGGGTGGAGGGGGTATTTAGAAAATTGTAGGAGGAATGGGAGGGTTGGTGAAGTTGAGAAAAAGGGAATATGGACTCGTTAAAGGTAACGTGGCGGGAGACTATAATTTTTCTTGTGGACAAATCATATCACTTATAACCTCGATGATTAGGAGGAAATCAAAGAAAAACACACGGTGTAGACCGAGGTTGAAGTTTATTAATACTAGGAGAGGGATGGAGAGGGTAGCACAAGCAACCGAAAATGCGTGGGTGATCGTAAGTCGGAAGCCGATGGTAGAGAACTTGTGTTGGCGATTTATTGTGGAGAGATTCATGGGGAATGATATTTAGAATGTAGGTGGCCATTTGTAGGGTATGGTGCCAAAAAGACGGGGGAAGAAAAGCATGGAGTAAGAGAGTGCGGATCAAATTATTCATAGTGCGAATTTTTTTCGGCTTTCCCGTTTTGTGGAGAAGTGTGTGTTAGGAAATCTACGCGGAAACGCAGCGGAATTCAAAATTTTGATTTCCTTTTACCTAAAAACGACTTCGTTTAAGCAACAAGCATAAAAGAAGTAGACAAAAGAATACCTTGGTTGATCCAATTGGATCGACGCTTTGTCTACGGTTGTAGTTTCTGCATGAAGCCGCTCAAGCGTTCGGCCTCTACCGGTGAGCCACACGAACACCTCACCGGAATCCCATCATGGATTGCTACCAGAAAAACTCGGCTACTTGACCGACTTTTCTCTCTCTAAAATCTCTCTCTAGGAAGCTCTCTATTTTTCACAAGAACTATTAGCTCTTGGAATTATGATGTACAAAAGAGTTAGCCAAGCCTCCTATAAATAAGGCATGGGGGCGCCCCTCTATGATTCCGAATCTGATTGGGATTAGCTTCAAGTAGATAGATGAGAGAGAAAACTTTTGTCCTAATAAAATAAAGAAAATCTCTTTGATTGATTTATCTCATTTAATATTGAATATCTTATATTAAATATTTTCTCCAATATATATATTGACAATATCTTATATTGAATATATCTTTATCTTATTACCGTAAATCTATTTTTTTAAAATCAATTAATATCCAATATTAATATTATGGTATTAAATAAATTACACAACTCAAATGTATCCAATATACTTTGAAATGGCGCCACCTTTAGCCAAAGATTTGGCATCCGGAATATTATTTAATTAACATAATACTATGATTAATTCATTTGTAAAATACATGTATATCATATATACACATCTTGAAATTATATGTATCAATATACATATTTAATTAATCAACATAATTAATATCTTGTACTATATTTATTCATAATAAATAAATACCACCATATTAATTTACCACTATAACTTTTATAGTCGTGAGATAAATTCCTTCCTTATTTGGTTATCGACTATAACCACATTTTAATCCAGCTAGCTGTTCTTATGTGTGTGGCCCGATAGACTTCCGAATATGTTGGCCGTAGACACAAAGTGAAAATTACGAAAATGCCCTTCATGCCTAGCGATCACGGGATAGCGTCTAGCAACACATCGTGACCCCAAATCATCGAAAGAGTCAAATGAAATGACTACTACCTTTCCTGTGAAACCGTTACCGTGTAACTTACAATCCTACCGCAGTAATAATATCCATATGATCGTATCTCGAGTGTCAATACATTAACAATCGTATCTTATAATCTGGATATCATGCTCTCTCGGAATAACACATTTACTCCCACTTTGCAAAGATTCACGAGAGCTAGACATTCCTTATAAGAAGGCCATTTCGGATATTTGATCTCAATCATATGATACGCGATTCCCGGACGAACTAACATGTATACTCCGCATGCTTCAGTATCACACCCAATCACTACCGTATGATCGCCTCATGGCTAAGGGAAACCTCAATAGCGTCAATGCATGACAATCCACACCGTGATGCCATGTAGACTCCGGTCCTAAGGATAATTACACAACTGCCACATAGTGCGACACTTAATGTAAGTTGGTCAGTTTAACGTACGCATTCTCTAATACGCGTCCACGTACAGTCCAAGTGTCTCTACACTTCGATAGACGAGATCTATCCCTGTCCTTAAAGATAGAAGATGTCTAATATGTGCTAGCCTGTTTATACTATCAATGCCATGTTTAATAGTATATCAGCCTAGAGACATTTAAGTATAAAACTTATTAAAGTGATTAGAGATCTCATCAACCATAATCGTCTATCATGGTTTCTCTATCACAGTTTAATACTAAGGACGTTATCATATAACAAATTATAATCGGTTCTTTAAAAGAACAAATATATGACAATAGAAAAGCCACTTAATATAGGTATAAACATAATGAAATAGTAGAAATGATCCGACCCAGTCGGATCCGGTCCAACCCGATTGGGTTTAGGACACTATTTCAACAGTGTGTGGGCAGGAAAAACGAAAAATGAGACCGTGTGAGTCACAGAAGGTTTTTAATTGAGTATTGTTAAATTCGCGACCGTTATCACATTGTAATTGTTTTATTTGCGAGTGAAACTGAGTTTTAATGATTGTGCTAAAATTAGTCAGGTAGTAAAGACATGGGATTTGTGACCAATGGGGAAAGTCCATAGAAAATCAGAATAATCATCCATAAATAATATATAATAACGGTGTCCTAAAACGGGCGACGTCCACAAGTCGCTATGTATAATATCAAACGGAAGCATAGTATTATTATTAGAAGAAATAAAAGGAAGCTTAATCTGTTTGCCGAAAGCACAAGAATCACAAAAAAAAATCGATGAAGTCGAATAAGCAATAAATTTATTTTGACGTTATGAATTTAAGACTGCCATGCTAGGGTGGCCCAACCGATTCTGCCATAAAGGGGGAGAGACGGTAACCAACGTAGCTGAGAGAGTGGATCAAAGGGCTAGTGGAGGGAGTAAAGGGATAAAGTTCACAAGTGCTATTACATCTCAGTAGCTTTCGTCGGTAGATCCTTCACAGAAAAACCAAACGAGTCAAACTCAACAGAGACATGATTATCAATAGCAAATCGACGTATAGAAATTAAATTCTTAATGAGATGGGGAGCATGTAGGACGTTTTGTAATTTTAAAGGAGGGTGGGGGGAGGGAAGAGAGGTGTGCCCGAGACCCAATGTGGGACAACTTTAACACGTCCCCTCAAGTGTGGGCCTATAAAGAGCATGAGTCACATGGCACACAAGAAATATAAAGGGCACTATAAGGCCAACAAAGAGGCCTTATAAGCTTTGTATTGATTTTCCAGTGTGTTTTCGTTGATATGATTCCACTATATATTTACAATTACAATCTTGGTAATCAATATACAGAATATATGGTAATCAAGACATGATACTACACTAAATACAAATCTACAACATTAATTGGGAAATATTCACAGAATGTGGGAGATATTCTAGCAGTTATAATAAACACATCCATATCGTAATCAATACCTGGATTGGGCACGCACCGTGCATTTCACGGTGGAAAAACACTAGTTATATATATCCATTAAATTATACCAAAAAACTATGCGTCCTACACGACAAAATAGCCGATGGCCCCACTTGCACATGGACCTGTAACATCTCGACCCGAATATCCGAGCTAATTGCGTGTATGAGTTGTTCGGTCATACACGAAACATAAAAGTTCAAAACACGAAGCCTTGTGCAAAACAAGCATCGAACATACATGCTCGAAACGTTAGTGGGATCTACCACCTCCAAGTCTAATGCATGCATATTTATAACTTTTGTCTTCTTGGTTTTTTATTTCATCGGTATTAATAAATAAGCAACATCTAAATTATAAAAAATTAATGCAGCCCGTTCCAATTCAAAATGGTATCAGAGCAGGAGATCCCGGATTCAAGTCCCGCTTCCAGCACAATTAAAAACAAAAACAAAAAAACCAAGTGTTGGGCCCACTCTCTTTTTATAGGCCCACACTTCCCAAAAAAAAAAAACAAGTGAAGTGTTGGGCATCTCTCCCTTCTTATAGGCCCACACTTGAGGGAGAGTGATATAAGGAAATATAGTGAGACATTTACTAACACTAATTGGTTTTAATACAACGGTAAACGCTTGATCTTAATATAGAGATACACAAGCTAGCAAAAACAGTATGTCCAAACAGATAACTTGATACATCATAGCAATGCATAGGCTAAGCCAACAAATAGCAGACATAACATAAGGCAGCAGAAATACAAAATTTGTTGGGTAAGTGTATTGTGTGTGGAGTGATTTACGGAACAGAGTTTGTAATTAACGGACTTAATTATGGATTATTAAACTATAAAATAAATAATGCGAAAGATAAATTCGTATTATCTAACAGATCTAAGAAAATCAATATTACATGCAGATCTAACTCGAACAACAAATAAGAAAATTACGATGCATAAAATAAAGGACTAGAGATCAAACCGAGGCGAGTAGATACTCTTTCCTTAAGACAAATTGCTCTGGTATGGTGCCTACGGTAGTAGCAACTGTCTCCCAAGATACAACAGCTTACGTCTCGGATTTAGAGGCACTTCAAAAATCTAAGCTCCAGCAAACTTACAGAGTGCTCCGACTTCTCTTCGACTCAAGAACTAGATCTATATGATAGACTCTTTGTAGTGGAAAACAAGAGAAAACTCGATGCTTAAACTTTCATCCATGAGGTACTTTATATGGTGGAGATGAGGAGCCAATACTCAATTCTTATTGGCTGGATGACACAGTCGGCCGACTTTTCCCTCAAGGAAAGCCATTGTGGCTTGTTCGTATTAATGGCCGACCTCATCCTTCACTTTTGATTGGTCGGATGGTGTGTCGTCTGAATTCTGATTGGTCGGATGACTAATCACAAGAATTCTTGAATTCTGATTGGTCCAATTACACAATCAATGCCAAAAATTAATTTATGGTTAATTTCATAAAGAAATTTTATCCAAAAAATTAATAGTACGATCCGAGCACGAGCACGCGGCGTACGTGAAATTATCCAAGTCCTCACTCTTACACAAAAATGTTTTGCCCGTTGGGGCACATCCGTAAGAGTCACAATTGCTCTTATATATGGAGCTCAAGTCTCTCATTTCTTCAATGTGGGAGAGTTTGTGTCGAGAATACTCTTAGTGAATAACTTTATCATTTATTATTTGTAATTTTACTATTCTAGGCCTCTCCATCTTGTGCCTATATATACCTACCAGTAATACACTTTATTGATTAATATACAATACAATTACCTTTTACAAAACTCTATATGGTATCGAGCCTTTAGATCAAAAAAAGATCAAAAAAACCCTAACACAAAAAAAAAGCGGCGGCCGCCATGTCCGACGGAGAAGACAAATACGCCACCACCACCACCAATCTCGCTCCCTCCTAACGCAGCCATCACCACTCCAACGCTCACCCCTCTTCTCGCTATACGCATCACCCCGCCTTACGCGCCAAAATTACAATGCAGGCGTGCTCGGGTCGCCTCACCTCAAAGGGACGGGCGTTTTTCGCTTTGTGGATGGCTCTCTTCCACCACCGCCATCAACAATCACCACCGGCACCGGAGTCGCCGCAACAACGACCATAAATCCGCAATTTACTTGGACAAAAACAGACAATTTAATACTCTCTCTCGATCACCTCCTCCTCTCCGACGATGTTTTGATGCGGTATACACGGCTACCACTTCACCATAATCTGGTCGCTCTTCCACCTCGTTTGCATCCCGCAGCGGTCGGCTCGTTCAATCAAGCAGCAGCCTTTGCCTCTACGCGCAAAAAGCGAGACACATCGCCACAGATTATTTCTTCAAAATCAAGAGCCTTGCCGATCACCGCTCTCTCGTCACCTCTCTCTCGGACGGCGACATCATCGCCTTTCTCTCTTGCTGGATTAGGTCCTGAGTTTGATTCTCTTGTTACCATGCTATCGGTTCAACCGCCTCTTTCACTGGATGATTTGTACTACTCGGCTACTTACCGCGGCGAGAGAATTCAAGACCACCGCCCCATTATTATTGCCGCCGCACCATCATCTCGCCTCGTATTTCGCCGCCGCTAATTATGCTTTGGTATCCTTCGTAATCGCCCCGCTCCTTCTTTTCCTAATAATTATGGAAATAATGGCTATAATAATTACAGGAACCAATACTTTAATACTCGCAATGGAAATAATGTGGTCATCAATAATCGAGGCCGGGCGTGGTGGTCGTGGGTGGACAGCCCCATAACCTTCACCGTCACCCACACCCTCCACTCGAGCCAAGATACAAGTGTCAAATTTGTGCTAAGACAGTCACACACTCAAACTTGTTATTGGCGATATTCAATCACGGGTTCTACGCACCACGCCCTCCTCGCCTCGTGCTCCACAGGCTTCTGCCGCTTATCCACACCCACAAGAAGATCCTACTACTCCGATCGATTGATTCCCGATACGGTGCAACGCATCATATGACAAATAATTTTGGCAATCTCAATCTCCATTCCGAACCGTATGACGGCACTGATCAAATCCATGTAGGAGATGGCTCAGTTTACCTATTTCTCATTCGCTCTTCCTTTCTTACTTCCCCACCCCACACGTATCACTTATCCCATATCCTTGTCTCCCCACACTCACTAAAAATCTCCTTTCTGCTCAAAAATTTGCCAACCGATAATTCTGCTTTTCTTGAGTTTCATGACACTTTTTTGTTGTGAAGGACTACTCGGGCCAAATCCTTCTTAGAGGCTTTGTCAAGGATGGACTCTACCACTTCACTCCACAACCCAGCCGCCCTCCTGCTCAAGCTCTCTCCGCCACTCACGACTCCTCCACCACTTGGCATCGCCGCCTTGGCCATTGCTCCTTCCCGGTGCTCCAACAAGTTTTCAAGCGTCTTTCCTTTTAATGTTTCTAATAAGGCACCTACTAGTATTTGTGCCCCTTGTCAAATGGCTAAAAGCCATCGTTTTCCTCTTTATACTTCTGATTTTACATCTCATGCACCTTTGGATTTAATTTTTACTGATGTTTGGGGTCCCTGTACTGAATTATCCACTTATGGTTCTCGTTATTATGTTAGCTTTCTTGATGATTTTACCAAGTACTTGTGGCTTTTTCCGATTAAACTTAAATCGATGTAGAAAAACTTTTTCCGACTTTCTTAATCTAATTGAACGCCTTTTTCAACCAAACTTAAAGCCCTCCAACTCGATTGGGAGGTGAATATCGCTCATCTCTCACAAACCCTTACGACTCTAGGCATTCAAAGACCGCCGCTCTCCTCCTCCTCACACCCATGAACAAGTCGGCGCAATTGAACGCCGTCACCGTCAAATTGTTGAAGTCGGTCTCTCTATTAGCTCAATCGAATCTTCCTCTTTCTTATTGGGAAGATGCCTTCATTACATGACCACCTATCTTATAAATCGCCTTCCTACCGGATCCCTTGCCTATAAAACCCTTATGAAATGGTCTACCATCGTCCACCTGACTACTCCTTTCTCCGTGTTTTTGGTCATGCGTCTTTGGCCTTACTTACGTCCAGATAACCATCACAAGACAGATTATCGCTCCGTCACTTGTATCTTCTTAGGCTATTCTCCCACCCATCATGGCTATAAATGCCTTGATCTCGCCACTGGTCGTCTCTATATTGCCCGACATGTTGTCTTTGATGAATCAAATTTTCCTTACACTCCAACCCGTACTTCCATCACCCCAGAGTCCATCACCGTTCCCCTACCCAACCTCCTTATCAACCCCCCTCCTACGCCAATCTCTCCACATGTCAATTCCCCACCCGACTCTCCTTCACCTTCCTCCTCCCAATCTCCACCACCCGCATCCTCCACCAACACCACTGACGAGCCACCCTCCCCTGGTCTCCCCTCGGCCTTGGCTCCTCCTCCCACCAATCCGACCCGCATGCTCACCCGCACCCAAACCAATACTCTTAAACCCATCCACATGCCTGACTTCATTCGTTACCCTCTCTCTCGGGCACTTCTTGCCACTGCTTCCTCCCTGGACCCTTCCTCCTACACTGATGCTTCCAAGCACCGGATCCGGCGTCATGCAATTGAAAAACCAAACTTGGGATCTTGTTCCACGCATCATATGAACATTGTCGGCAATAAGTGGGTCTACCGCACTAAACACCTTGCGGATGGTCGCCTTGAACGCCACAAGGCTCGTCCTAGTTGCTAAAGGGTTTCATCAGTGAAGGTGTGGATTATCATGAGACGTCATCCGGTTGTGAAACCGGTCACGATCCGGCTCCTTCTTTCACTTGCCGCTTTCTCGTTTAGATGTAAATACTGTAATGCCTTTCTACATGGTCATCTTTCCGAGCCTGCCTACATGCAACAACCACAGGCTTCGCTCATCCCGACTTCCCCGATTATGTTTGCCGCTTAAAGCGCGATCTCTATGGCCTCAAACAGCTCCTCGGCATGGTTTTCTCGGTTCATTGAGGCCCTAACACAGTTTGGTTTTACTGGCTCCAAAGCCGACCCCTCCCTTTACATTTATTCTCGGGATGGCACTCGGGCTTATGTTCTTATTTATGTTGATGATATCATTATTACGGGCTCCTGTTCCTCACTTATTGCTCAGTTATTCGATTTTGGCAACGCACTTCCGGTGAAAGATCTTGGTTCCTTGTCTTACTTTCTTGGCATTGAGGTTCTTCCCACCGTCGACGGTCTCTTCCTTACTCGGCGTAAGTATATCCTTGATTGCTTCAACAGCCTCCATGGACAAGTCAAAGCCGTGCCACACCCCTATGAGTGCTTCCACGCTTGGTTTGGGATGATGGCCCTCCATGCTCGATTCGCCTCTATCGTACTATTGTCGGTGGACTTCAGTACCTTGCCTTTACCCGCCCCGACATTGCCTTTGCGGTTCACAAAGTTAGCAAATACATGCATAACCCCACTGATGCTCACTGGGCCCGTCAAACGTATCTTGCGGTACTTGAAAAACACTATTTCGAGGTCTGCTTTTCTCCCGTGCTTCGCTTATTGCTATCCGTGCCTATTCTGACTCCGATAACCGTCGCTCCGTTGGTGCGTATTGTATCTTTTTGGGGTCGAATCTCATTAGCTGGCGCACAAAACAACACCTAACTGTTTCTAAGAGTAGCACTGAGGCTGAATACAAAACCTTATCCAATACAACGAGATTCAAAGGGCTTTGCGGCCATCATGGAAATGGAGGTTCCTCTATCTACGACTCCGACCTTATGGTGTGACAACATCGGGGCCACTTACCTTGCTCATAATCCGGTTTTCATGCTCGAACCAAGCACATCGAAATTGATTTCCACCATGTTCGCGAACTTGTGGCGGCTCGTCGTCTATTATTTGTAATTTTACTATTCTAGGCCTCTCTCCATCTTGTGCCTATATATACCTCAGCTGTATATACACTTTATTGATTAATATACAATACAATTACCTTTTACAAAACTCTATAGTTTGAGTTTATCATACCTTCAACTCCTCTCCCACACATTTTTTATACAAACTTTACGCATTAATTTAAATATCTCCAACAAAATTAACAGCTCACTCATTTTCAAAAGCCTCTGATAATTAATGACACAGAAAGTTCACGATACAAATGCAAGACTTTTTTTTTATTATATATAGATAGTTGATATATATTATAAGTAAACACATGGAAGGAAGCAAAGCCGTGCCAATTGCCATGCATGAAACAAGAAAAGTTAGTAAACAGTAGTGATTTTATGAGAGTGAAGGGGTGGGATGTGTTTTTACATATATATCCTCTCTCACATAGTGTGGGAGCGTGTAAATTTCATCCCTTCATCAATCACTGCTGTATAATAACTCTTTTCGCAAGAAACTCAGTCATCAAGACTAGCTCTAGGCATCGGAATCATAGCACTTCCCTGTCCCATCTGCATCACATAAGCATTTCGGATTTAGCTCGGTCATACATTCACCATGAGATGAGCATGTTTTGTTTACATCACAGGGTGGGTCAAAGTAGCACTTCATCCCTTCTCCTCGTTCATAACAAGCACAATCCTCGCCATATTTCTCACAGTCTTCGTCGCCCTGGCACGGCTCTTGATCATCACCGCCACAAACATTTTTATTTTCATTTTTATGAAGCTTCCTTAGCATCAAGTGTTTGCGGGGAATATTATAAGTGTCGGTGGTGGTCGATACATAAACTCTGGTCGTCCCCTTTGCGTGAGCCACAGATGATGATTGCTCAGTGTTCACTACTGCTAAATCACAACTTCATTTCAGTATTAGACATGCATGCATGCAGCCATGCACGCATACACAAATTGAACACTTATTTTTCGACAACCCAAAAAAGAAAACGCGACACATAAAATTGAACAATGACAGCCCAAAAAAGAAAACGTGATACTTAAAATTGATTACTAAACTTCCCTCAAAAAAAATAAAAAATAAAAATTGAATACTGAACGATTGTCGTATTAAAAATTAGTATATTTGATTTGGGTTTGAGTTATTTAAAAAGAAATCAAAATAATCAAACCCATGGTCTAATGGTCTTTGGGTGAAAACGAGTCGAGTCAAACCAAGTAATACTTTAAATGAGACAAGCCTCTTAAAATATTCTCGAGGTCGAGTTCGAGTTCGAGTACAGGTATTTCAAACTCAAGCTCATGCTGAGATCGAAGGAAATTTGAAAAACTCAAGTCGAGCTCTGAGTTTTGCATCGAGTGTATCAAATTTAACAGGTTTTGAAAATTAATTTTAAAATATTATAAATTATCACATGATAATAACAAAACGTATCATTCCGGACATACTGTAGATTCAAGGAATATTTTATTGATTACCGAGTATCTAATAAACGACTAGATACAAAATGTCTGTGTGTGTGAATAACTCAAATTCGAGCCCGATCAAGCTAATCACAAATAACTCATAATCAGTAGGTAAGCTCCATTACAGCTTCAAACTGAATTATTTGCCTGGTAACATGTTCGAATTATACTTTTTTTACTGATACGGTAGCCGGTAGCAGCACCGTATTATCCCCGCTAAGGCTCAATTCCGAAACGTTCGGATCAGAGAACCTAGTAATTAATTACCACCGGACCAACGCCTCACGGCCGTTTGAATTTTTAGTTTGGTTTGATTTTTCGATTTTTTCCATTCCCCATGCCCAACAGGATTACGCATCAAAAAGAAGAATAGGTAACTATATATGTGGAGAGAAAAGAAAGAAAAAAAAAAGTGATTTAGACAAACCAGGAAATTCAGCAGTACCGGAATGAGCAGCATTGGATGCAAAAACAAGGGCAAATAGCAAGCATAAGAAGACGACCACCACCACCACCATTTTCTTTTCGGAGCCCATTCTTCTTCTTAATTAATTGCCCTCTTTCCTTTGCTTTCAAGTGGAAATATATAGTATATTTGGAGTATAATATATATATATATATGTTAATGCAAATGAGAATGTTGCATCTAATTGTCCATTTATCCCCCTCTTTTTATACTTTTCGAGGATTGCCGCCTTTTATTCTCAAGTGTACAACATGTCACATAGATAAAATAAAAATAAAAATGAGTGAAAAGATAACATTTACTACAAACCTTTGCAGCAGAATCTCCCTACCTCTCTCTTTCCTCCCACACATTTATATATATATATATACAGATGTGATAACTTAATGTATCAATAGAATCATTCAGATATAGCGGTGTGACATTTGTATAAATAGAAGTCACATTATCATTCTTATTAATTACTACCTCCATCCCAAAATGTAAGTCCGTTTAGTTTTTTTGTTTTGTCCTAAAATATAAGTCTATTTAAATAATCAAATGAAACATTTGTTAAAACTTGAATTCGAATCTAACAAGAACTCTGAACTGGAATTAAGAGCTGAGAATTTGCAGAAAACAAAAATGAAGAAGATGATGATCTTCTTCTCCAATTCAAATGTACAAAAAAGCGGGAAAATACAAAACTGATTTTTCTTCTAGATCGTTCATGCTAATCTATTATTGAAACTTCTAATTACACAATGTGACTTCTAATTGCTATTTATACTAATCCACTTGAGCTGATTCGGTTGTAACCGCCTCAACCAACTTTGTAACCAAGTGTTTGATGAAATGCTTGTGTGAGCCAACAACCATCCTATCCTTGTAGCATTACTCTTAATAACGTTAATTACATTTTTCTCATTTTACCCATCATTTATTATCTATCCACTCACTTTTTACTCATTGTAACTCACCAATAAATATTCATTGAAAAAAATTATGGATCCATCCCTGATATTACTCATTGTAACTCACCAATAAATATTCAATCTTGACACATTATTAATACTAAAATAACGCCTAGAACATTAAATAACTTATCATGGAAGTGGTTTAAAAGGAAAAAAAAGAGCGAAAAATAGGAATCCAGATAGTGAAAATATTAATTATGTGATAAGGACAAATCATCTGTCAATAACCCCAAATCCACTGTTTGCCGCAGTAGAACTGACCTCAAATCCATATTTCACTATTCCACTATCTATGTGTTTTTTTTTTACAAAAATGACCTCGAAAGTAAAATTGGAAAAATATCAAATGAGATGTCTAAATAAAGAGGATGAAAAAAGGAAAATGTGATGAAAATCTTTCGACAATCAAATCAAAAGATATATTCGTTTTTATAGTTGAATACGAAAGAATTTAAATCACAGTGAAATAAAGACGTGTCATTTTTATCCAAAAAATATTTTACTGTCATCTTTATATATTTATATGTTTAAATTGTACTTTTTAACAATAAACTCTTAATTAAATGAGATCATGGAGGAAAGATGAATGTATCACTTTTCAAAAGTGAATGAGTGGGATGTGAAAGGTAACTAGCATTCACACATATTCGAAAGAAAGAAAAATTGACTAACCTCAAATATTGGTGATGAGGAAGCAATTGAGAGAGAACACGAAGTTAGGGGTCGTGAATTATGAATTGATTTGTGTTGTGTTGTTTTTTTAGGAGATTGAAATATTGAAGACGAGTAAGAGAAGTCGGATATTTAGGATATAAAATGAACGAAAGATCATTGATATATTGCGAATACGAAATATAAATGAACTAAGTTGGAACGAATAAATCAGAGTGATAATTTATATTATTAATTGAAATAGGTATTGAGTTAGGTAATTCAACGAATTTATTTTTTTCAAATTGAAGGCATAATTTATTAAACATTTTGGTTTTCTTAGAGTTCTATACCGTTAAGACTTCATCTTTGACATTTCAACAAGATTCTTATATAAGATTCCAAAATCCGAAGCAATGACATTTGAACCTTGTAAATTTTATCTTGATCCTGGACCAAGTATGACTTAGTGATCCAGCATTAATAATAGGAACTCAAAATAACACATGAGACCTGATCGTGTAAAATATAAATTTCATATTTTCATAATTTTACTCCTCTTTTAAGAAATTCTATTGGAAGAACAACTATAACATGGTGGTCCAGGGCCACCATAAAATTGCCGGAACTTTTGAACAAACAGGGCATTTATACGGCATACGTTTTTTTTTTGGACACAGGCATACGTTTTAGGGAAAAAGAAAAAAATTCAGTTGGCAATGGCATATGTCAACGGAGATTACAAAGAAAATCCAGTTGGTTTTTGTTTACATTCTCTTTGTTATAGTACATTGAATGTGCATAAACCTAGTGACTCCACTTGTCAAAATTATTAAGATGCAATATTCATACCTATCATTACTAGTCAATATTCAAATCATGCTAAACACGATTATGCCAACCAGAACAAATTTAAGGGGGAGAATGATATGAAATTGTCATATACGATGCTTGGCAAAAGAGAGAATCATAGTCATGGTTGTTATTTTCTGTGCAGCAAAAGCAACGCCTTCAATTCGTACGTAACAGTTGAGACGTCGACTAATTATACTGCAACGGCAATGCCAACTAGCTAGGGCTCACTTATTATGCAAGTTGACTTGAGTTCGTTCGTTTAATAATCTAAATTTCATATTTGAGTCCGACTCGTTAAATTAACCGCGTTGCTTAGATTTGAGCTCGAGCTTAATTGGCTCTATTAGGAGAAAGAAACCTACAAGCTTGAATGAGTTTGGCTCGTTTAAGAAAAATGAACTGAACTTAAACAAACTCTAGCTATTCCCTCAATATATATAACCTTGAATAACACTCACCTTCCTAATCATTTGATGAACAATATGCATATGCATGTCAAATTAAAATGGAGAATCACACAAACAAACTTGGTGTAAACACACACAAACGATTGCGGTTGGAGTGAGGATGGGGTAGGGTTGGGAGAGGGGCTAGACCTAGACGCAATTGCTTTATTTCTATTTTTCTTTGTAATTAGAAACGATTGCGGTTTAGGTGAGGGGTCTATGAAGCACGTGACACTTTACACGATATCACGCCGTGCATTTACACAACACACAAACACAACGACACACTCCGCTAATTTCAAAATATTAGGACACGACACGTCAGCGACACGTGTTAATATATATATATATATATATATAAACATTATGTGGTGTAAATAAGATTAAAAGAATTTTGTTAATTAACTAAACAAAGTAAAATATGTAATACGTAAACTCTTTCAATATCTAAAATAGATATACTATAAAAAAATAAAAATAGATATATTATACATGGTTCGAAAGAAAATACAAAAATATGCTGGCCTTGTTTATTAAGAAGAAACATATAAAGCAAATACGACATATTATGTGTCAAATTATAATCAAGGTTAAAAATAATGTATTTTAACGTTTCTACAGAAGAAACCGTGAATAGAGGAAAAAGTTAAATTGACAAAAAAAAAATTGCATTCGGGAGTGTAGGCGGAGTGTCGGAAGTGTGTCGGATACTAAAATTTTAAATATTATTATTTTAATTAGCCGACACGTATCGGACATGTGTCACTTTAATGTCAAACACGGCGTACAGCACCCATATTAAAGTGTCGATGTTTTACGGTGAGGGTTATATTAAGCAGAGGGTATTTTAGAGAAACGATTGCGCGTATATTATATTTTGAACTGGAGTCAAATTATCTCAAGGGAGTATGTCCTTTTTACTAAACTGCTTGCTAGACTTTCTTTTGTCATTTTGACTAACTATCTACTAAGGGGTAAAATTATATACTCTTAGACATTTCAAGACAGCAACTGCTTGCTATAGATCTATGGTTGTCTTGTCCGGATCTGAGATGAGACTGTCGGTGTGGGCCCGGTTTTACCGTAGGTTGATTGTTTGCTTGTGGTGGTGCCTTCATCGGATTCCATATGCTGTCTTTGCTATTGGGGGTAAAGCTTTTCTTTCAGACTCTCTTCGATGTATTGGTGGTGTATGCCGCCATGCCGGTGGTTGGTGTTCTGACGGTGGAGCCATGGCGGAGAAGGATAAATTTTAGGGAATGAGGAGAAGACAAAATTATTTCATCAATCGTTTTTGAAACTTTGCGTATTTATTCATCGTTGTTCACTTGTGTTCAAATTCACTGCTTAAATTCATTGCGGTAATTTTCAAAATTCATTGGAAATTCACTAATTTTCGCCAAATTCACGGCACCGATTTCGAGATTCAGGATAATTCACTTAATTATGCAATGTTGTTTTATATTTCAGTTATTGTGTGCTATCCCTAGTTTTTTTATATATGTGCTTAGTTTTTTTGTTGCTGTCTATGTTTGTGTGTTTGTCGAGTAATAGATTGCCTAGAGGATTCATGTGTCTGAACGCCTTCTAATTCATTTGGAAAAATTTCCCTTCTGTTCAGCACCCTCGACTCGATCTATTATTCGGCTTTGTTGTGTTGTACGGTTTGTTAGTTCGTGTTCGTAGTACCTTTAGTTTAGTTTGTCCGGTTGTAATCCGGCGTCGTCCGGCTTTGTCCTTGTTTCTACCGGCATTAGTCCAGCTTTCAATAATATCTTTCGTCTTTTGGAGAGATGAGATTCTATAACTAGTAAAAAAAAAAAAAAAACAGGTCACAATGAAGTGCATATACATCAAACTCATATATAGGTGGACAAGCTGGCTGGGAAAGAGGGGAAGTGACCTTAATTAATTATGCACATACTCCAAAAAAATAAATTAATAAAAATAATCAAACAAACAAGGACAAATCCAAAAACTGAAACTGCTGAACATATTAAACTAAAGCAACAAAAACTCTAGCATTCAAAAACGACCCAAACCAACACATCTACAAAGAAGAAAGGCAACAACTTGAAAGACTCACCCACACAACCTAAGAATATCTTCAATGGTAGCTTTATGAAAATTCGTGAAGCTTTAGAAATGGCTAAGATTCTGACAAGGCAAACCTTTGAAGCAAAAGTTTTGTATTTGTGAACCGGTTTATCATAGAAAAAGCTGCAGATTACTCTTTTTTCTTTTTCCATTTTTTGTGTAGTGGTAAAAATGTTAATGTGTAGTGGGTACACGCTATTTATAAAGTTTTTGAAAAGGTTTATGTATTATCGAGAAAAGATTTTTAGGAAAAATGTAAATAAATTGATGATATGACAAAGTCATAAACCTTTTAACAGGTTTATGACTGGAGATGTTCCAAGAAGGCAGACAAGCACAAGACCGGCAAGCCAATAGCTTCATACTGGCTCCGTGTAAAAGCGCTAAAAGGGTCTTCAAGCCACAAGTCCAATCCCCAATTGACGAGGCACGAAATCGTCAATATTAAAAACGGGTTGTAATTCAGATAATTGGGCCTCGTAAACGATAACTCAATTACTAAACCGGTTGATGATTTATAATTGAGTCAATTATGATTGACTGCCTATGTACATAGAGATTTTGGGATCAAGTTATCATGCATTTCTGATTTTGCGGGTGAAGACATTTTTCTGTTGAGCTCCATCATAGGAATTAACGTGTTGATGCATGTGATAAGAGCATGGCTTATAAGATAATGGAGCGGTTTGCAACCCATGTCATAATGGGCGGAAATCACAGAACTATTATTGTGGCAGTTACCGACTTACCATCCTCGGGTAATATCTGCCAAACGGCTGGACTGCCCACTTCGGATACTTGAAATCAATGATGATGATCTACTCCAAGCTGAGCGTTCAAGACCGAGGTGAATATGCAACATGTCAGTCAAATGGATTGAGAGACATCTCACATCGACCGGTTTATCAGAGTGCAAATAACGATTGCGTTGAGCCCCTTCTGACCCACTTCTAGTGAAAATCCGGATATAAGTAAATATGTTATATGTCATACCACCCCAACCTTAAAAAAGTGTCATTATATTCATTTCACATATATTAGGAAACTCAATAAATATGTTTTGTTTTCGTATTACATTGACACTTATGTCCTTTATTTAAGTACTTTATTTAGAAGGTAAAATGATTACGGGTAATTAATGCTAAAAAAAAAAATTCTTTTTGAAGGGAATGATGAATGGTTAGAGGTATATGTCGGAAAAAGAGTAATAATTGATGAATTGGTTTTAATTTGTAAAGTGATACTCTCGTTGTTCCTATTTAACTGACGGGGTTGCCAAAATTATTTGTTTTTTTATTTGACGGGGTTATATTTGTTGGATGTCATATCCGATTTTAACATAAAAAATGCTTGTACCAAAAGGGAAAACTGAAATGATTAAATATGAAACTTATGGATGCAGGCGAGTGTAGCACTTTATCCTTAAGACGATATTACGCCGATTATGTGTCCACGGTTATCAAAATTATCCCCCAAGATACAACAATCATTTCTTTATGTTCGGCTATCACTTAACGGAATCAGAAGCGGCAAACCGAGCCTAGTTTATAATCTCTTCCTTATGACTTCCAGAAACGCAAATGTATAAAACATATGTATGAATTCACAGAGTTTTAGTACTTTGAAAGTGTATACTTTCAGGAATTCAATCTTGGAATGAATTATATATCATTTCATTATGTGAGGGCTTGTTTATATGGAGGAGAAGTACCACTTCGAGTTTTGGTTGTATCCCTAACCCGAATCGATGTAACCGCACAACTGAAATGATACACCTCGTTTCAGGGTGCAACCTTTCACCGAACAAAAGCAATTATATGATTCATGTCCATTCAATTTATTCATTATTTTAAATTAAATTAATAATTTTATTCATTTTCTCCAACAACATTTTCAAATCATTATTTATTAATTAGGTTTTTTTCTAAATCTTCTCCTATTTATTAACTGGTAAAAAAAAAAAAAAAAAAAGGTTGTATTAATTATATCCAAATAGTTTTATAGTCATTTTTGTGTTAAAGTCAAAGTATTATCCCAATATCTAATTTGTGTGTTTTTAACAACTCCGTCAATTAAATAGAACACCGAAAATACTTTTTATGGAACCAAAAAAAAAAAAAAATTAATTGACATTTTTTAAGGTATATACGGTAGTATATGACTGATAGAAATTATACTTCGATTTCCATCAAGAGTAAAAGGAATCACATTTCTTTCACCCTTAATAAATAAATACCCAATATACACAAGACACAAGAAAACCAAATCAGTGCTCTTTAAACGACAAAACATCACAACAAATTGATTATGAAATAGAGTCTATTGTTTAATACAACGTCTTGTGTTAATCAATTGTATAAAAAAATGTGTGTTGATAATTTGTTGTGATAGTTTTACCGTGGAATTTTCGATCATCAATGTCCAACAACAAAAACTTCAGAACCAAGTTCCTCTTCAACAGCACTCATGGCACCTTCATCTACAAGTACATCTATTTGGGCGAGCCTTCGGCCCGAAAACACTCCAGCCGAACGTTCGTAGCGTTTGCCATTGCATTTTTTCAGCCCATGGCTAGCATCTGCATGAACTTGTGTTATAACAAGGGGAGAGAAAACCAGAAGCATCATAAAAAAGGTGACAATAATTCCTCTGCAGATTAAGGCCATGTCGATTTAATAATTTGCGGAAAGAATGCAATGCAAGAAGCTCTTTTACGTACGTAGAGAATGTTTGAAAAGATGTTTGATGATTTGAGTATATCTGAAGAGGTGAGAAATTCATTGGGAAAATTTTGGGTTAAAATATATGTTGAGATTGAGAGTTTTAAGGGCAACCACTCTCTCTATATATATATATACACACTCCAAAAGGTTTGGAGATTAATGCGTTTAGCCAATAAAATTTAAAAGAGAGTATGTATTTGATGTCATTTTACGGATTCATCACGTTATTTATGTATCACGTTGAATTGAACTTTAAAAAGCCGATTATTGGGTTACAAATTGATTTTAAAAACGTGAATCTACATAATCGGTAATGTATATCATGTCTAAGATGACAACGTATTTGTTTAGAAACATTACATCAAGTGGCATGCATGTATCACATCATTTAATGTATAATTTCTTTCAAATCATACGAGTGCAATTGGAGAAAGAAAATATAAATACAAATTAACGATATTATGCATATAATTTGATACCTCCTTGTAACGGTAGTATTATAAAAAATGTAATGATTATTTTGTTATACGAAAACCAACTATGACGTATATTTTGCATGAAACATAGAACTGGTATAATGGGCCGTGTCTTGGTTTGGTGAATGAGACCCAACAGTTTTATCTTTGGTGAATGCTAATGTGTCAAAAAAAAAAAAAAAAAAAAAAAAAAAAAAAAGTCTTTTTCTTTTTGTATGAAAAATCCTTCCAAAAAAAAAAAGGAAAAAAAAAAGTAAGACTGGCTGGATCAAAGAAAATTGGGAACAGAAATTCATAATGGTGGAAATAATATATGGGACTATGGGAGAATATCTTCAAATTGGTTCAACACAACATAAAAAATGCATGCTTAGAGAGAGAAAGACTGGGAATTTCTGTCAACAAAAATAATTCTAATTTTTTATTTCGGATTTTTATTAGTATCTCTTCTTGTTCGGAATTTTTATGGTGGTCCTGGACTAAGTATGACTTGGTGATCCAGGACCAATAAAAATCCAGGAAAACACGCGGGGTCCGCCGTGTAAAATATAAATGTCATATTTTACAAATTTGCCCCTCTTATAAGAAATCCTATTGGATGACAAGTATGACATGGTGGTCCTGGACCACCATAAAACTATTGCTTCTCGTTTAAAATGACTCTATTAATAATATTTTCCTTTTTCATTTATTATGTTTATTTTGTCAAAACTTTTTCTATGGGACTAAATAAAACTCCTATATAAAGGGAAATGATTATCATTATTTGATCATCTAATATCAATGAAAATTAGACCTAAAAAAATCAACGAAATTTTATATAGCTTTATTATGATTTCTTGTTTTTTTCTTTTTTTTTTTTTTTTTGAAGAAATTTCTTGTTCCTTTGAAATTATCTTTTTGAACGCATCAACTCACATGCATAAACCAAATTTTCTTTTTGAGGAAGCATAAACCAATTTAATTAACCTCTTGTAATTGTATCTTACATTGTTATATCTATTGATTTGAATTTTTTTAAATACAGCTTTTTATTATCAACCAGCTCTGTCTAATTATAAAACAGCATTAGCGGAGCCATCAATCAAACTTTGCAAGATTAGGACTTCAATCTAACTATCAATTAATATCAATTCAAAAAAAAACTATCAATTAATATTACCAAAAGAAAAGAAAATTAATAAGGTCACTAGATAGTTGATGCTTTTTTATTCTTTTTCTTTTTTTCAAAAATCAGAAGGATGGCTACAACAACACAAAAAATAAAAGGTAAGAAAGATGGGTACATTGGTATTGTGTGATAATTGGTACTATATATATATATATATATATATATATATATATTTTTAATGGTCTCAAAATTGACCGGATAGCTCCATTGTGAACATATTAGAAATTTCATAATAATGCTAAACAAGAAAGGACTAGAGTTCAATAAAAAGCAGTATTTGATTGATATAAACAACAGGATGATGATATAGACACTAAATGTGCAATATATGTTTCATTACATATATTTATCATAATTGATCATTATGATATATATTATTATCGGTCAAAGAATCATATATTTTAATTAATGGTGAAATAATGTGTAACAGTATAAGTGTAATGCCATGTCTTTATCCAGAAACGGGACGTTCGACATGTGACATTTAGAGTAAACCCTAAATCCCACGTAAACCTCGTGTCATATCAGAGTAACAAAAGATTAATTAGTGCGGAAGATAACAAGCCGGAGACTCGGGAAATAGACCCTTGGGGTCTTCCAATAACAACCAACAACCAGAATACATATGTTTTCAAACTAAATCATAAATAACTGAAAGCAAAAAAAAATTATCCATTACAACTCACTCGTATGAAAAAAAGGATTAACTACAAAAGGAAACTAAACATAAACGACCCCATTGCTTCGCTCCTAAGATAGCTCTCCAAGCTCGTCGTCAAATCAGCATAAACCTGCAATGATCTTATTCCAAATAAAGGAGTGAGCACCGGCCAGACGCTCCGTAAGGAGAAAGAATATCAAAAAAAAGATTCATGGTTGTCATAAGCCGGGAGACACGACATTAATCAACTTCATCCACTTTCACAAATTGTTTAGATCTTTTTTTTTTTAATAGAGAAACCTTGTAATTTATTAGAATGGGAAAAGAGTGTTACAAGGTTCTTGGGCCCTCCCGGCCTCCTTAAAAATACACGTGTCATCAATGTATTCCCCCACCTCCTTAAAACCCTAGTCAGGAAAACTCGATATGAGAGAAACCAGATGGTAGGAAAAGAGCGTAGGCATCCATACATTGGAAAAAAACTATAATAGAAAACTAAACCAAAGCAAAGCCTGGGAGGCGTATCCCCAGCACCAGCACAATGAAAAAAAATACAACTTTAAACAATAGAGCTCTCCATCAGGGACGGAACCAGGATTTTTTTCTTGGCTTAATCAAAATTTTCGTAAATATACTTTATAAATAAATTTTTCAAAGTCCACAATTCAACAAAAAAATCATTTTTAGTCCATAAAACGGGATCATCCAAAAGACGTTTATTTTACTATACATTATTTCATTCTAGACTCTACGATTCTTACGGAAATAGAATTCATCAATAACGGAATCAACATCGACACTTTGAGAGAATTCCTTTCAATATAAACTCATCATGGAATCCGCATAGGAAGTCTTCATCCATTTTGTTACGGAGGACGGATTTAACTATTTCTCAAATCACTAAATTAAATCACAAATTCACATGAATTGAGTAAATATTAAGCATCCGACATTATAACCTGAGGAGATCAGAGACTCTAATTGATTTAGGAGCAAAAATGATCCTAATTTAAAAAAATTGAAATAAAAAAATTCAACCAATGATGTAAATTACATACAAAAATAAAGATACAATCGAAATCGAATCGAATCGTAAGTACCTTCAAGTGAAAAGCCGAGACGCCGGAATTATTAGCCGGAGACCATCAGACAATTGAGGAGTGGATCGAGTGGGTAGTGCCCGTTCCTCTTTACTCTTTGTTCGACCGGCTTTTTTTTTTCAAAGCTTTTCAACTGATCAATTCGATTGAATGAATTGAATTTTCCTCTTTAATATATATTTTTAGTCTGATAAAATAAGCAGATTACTTATTAAGTAAATAAATGTCGTGTGTTTTGATTTTTGAAAGAATATTTTGTTGTATATTTGGACTTGGACTGTTGGACATTTATTAAAAAGCTAAACTCTAACAGGGAGGTGGTTTGCTATTTGTTTGTTTTAGTTTGTTTGAAGGCGCATATATACTAAAATAAAAAATAAAAAAAGCTGGGTGGGCTTAGCACCCCCAAGCCCCAGCCCAGTTCCGTCCTTGCTCTCCATGAAGCTTGAATAGGCTACCTTCTTATAGCAAAAACAAAGCCTTTACAAAATATTTTAGGAAAACTACTTTTAAATTGAAGAATACATAACGACGTCTTTAAGAGCACATCTTGAAACACAAGAAAAACCACTTGAAAACCAGCTATAATCCATGCACAGTAACACATGCCTAATTACTACATTAGTTTATCTTACACGTACTTGTCCGTTCCCTTAATTTCTTGTGTGTCATGTTTAGCCTAATGATCAACCTTACGGAAGCCATCTACTAACCCACATTGTACTTGTCTACTAATCATAGCATGTTCGTGTCTTGACTATTATGTTCACGTTTCATACTTGCTCACGTTTTATGCTAAAACCCATGGGGCTTAGCATAAGGGCTTGTCGCGACACGAGGAACATGACTAGTCATACATCCAACATGGGGCTGGGTCACGGTATCCCGTTCGATACATCGTCTTGAAAACGACATGGGGAATACAATTAGTCACACGTCCGACATAAGACTTAGAACACATGGTACTCCGTTCAATACATCGTTAGGTCAATGACTATAAACACGTAAGAGCACTTAAAGCACATAAATTCACATTAAATTCCATATCTAACCTACGTGATCGTACAAAAGCCATAAGCCAAACTCTCATCCTATCTCCATTAATCGTAGAAAACAGAACCCATAAACATATATAGCTAGAATAAATTAAATTCCTGGACTTTGTTGTTAATCTGGACTGCCCAAAAACTAATTAAGTCTAAAGATTAGTCCGGGCGCTGTCCCGAGTGGAGGCCAGGGACACCGGCCCAGGATTCATCCTCAGACTCGGTTTTGTGCCTAGGACGTCCAGAACTTAAGTCTGGGATCAGGCCGGACGCTTTCCAGGGTGAAGGCCATGTGCAGCGGCTCAGACTTTAGTCCAGACTAAGTTCCTAGACACTAGACACACATAAGCTAACTCTGAAACTCAGTCCATGCGGTTTTCCGGATGGAGGGATGGGAAAGTGGCCCAATACTTAGCTTCAGAGTTAGCTTCATGACTAACACGTACCCGGCAAACCCTAACACATAAATATGTCCAATTTCATGCAATTTAACCATAAAAAATAAATAAAACTAACTTAAACATAAACTTGAAAACAAAGATGTAACCTTTTGATAAGAACTCTTTACCTTAATGATGAACCGAAACCGAAGGCCAAACTATGAAAAACTACGATCGATTCTAGTTAAGTGTGACGGCCAGTCCTGGGCCCGGAACATGTCCTAGGCTACCCAGAACTCATCTTGGACATGAACTGGTGCGCTTCTATGGGTGACTGCTAGGATAACCGGCCCAAACTTCAACCAGAACGCGAATTATGCATTATGGGGCTGTCTGAGAATGTATATATAGGCTTTTGGAGGCCCTAAGTCGGATTTCAAAGACTTGGAGGAAAAGAAAACTTAAAATAGAAAAGAAAAAAAGAAAGTAAATTCAAAAAAAGATTAAAATGCTCCTACAAGGATGTAAAGGGTTTATAATAATATATTGATAAATGTATACATACATTTGTTGTAACAAAATTGTATCAAATGACATGTATATATTTGTATATATCAAATGCACCATACATTTAATTTGCATATATTTTTTCTATGATATGCATTGTGAAAGGGAGTAATAATAAAGAAATAAAGCATTCTAAAATCTTTTCAAATGTACGGTACATGTATCCATTTCTCTAATATTATATATCTGTTGTAACAAAATTGTATCAAATAACATGTATATATTTGTATATATCAAATGCACCATATATTTAATTTGCATATATCTTTTCTATAATACTTATTGTGAAAGGGAGTAATAATAAAGAAATAAAGCATTCTAAAATCTTTCCAAATGTACGGTACATGTATCTATTTCTCTAAACGAAAATATTATACATCTATTGTAACAAAATTGTATCAATTAACATGTATATATCAAATACACCATACATTTAATTTGCATATATTTTTTCTATGATACGGATTGTGAAAGAGAGTAATAATATAAAGAAATAAAGAATTCTAAAATCTTTCCAAAGGTACGGTACATGTATCCATTTCTAACGAAAATATTTTCCAAAAATATCATAAACATACAGTAAAAATGAAGGACCAAAGTGTAATTTCAGTGATTTAGTTTTTTTTTTTCTTTTTCTTTTTCTCTAACATATTTATGTCTACGCCACTATTATTTGCACACTTTCCCGATTTCCATTTGCTTAAAGAACCTGTGACTGTGAGCAAAAAGAGAGCCAAAAAAATTTATCCAAATTCGCATGGAGAACAACCCCCAGCAAGCCGCTGCGGCAGCAGCGGCGGCGGCTTCTCAGTCGTCCGGCTACCCTGCCCAACCACCTTACCACCATCTCCTCCAGCAACAACAGCAACAGCTCCAAATGTTCTGGAACTACCAGCGTCAAGAGATCGAACAAGTTAACGACTTCAAGAATCATCAACTCCCTCTTGCCCGAATCAAGAAGATCATGAAAGCCGACGAAGATGTCCGTATGATTTCAGCCGAAGCCCCGATTTTGTTCGCGAAAGCATGTGAGCTTTTCATTCTCGAACTCACAATTCGGTCTTGGCTTCACGCCGAGGAGAATAAGCGAAGGACTCTCCAGAAGAATGATATCGCGGCAGCGATTACGCGGACGGATATTTTTGATTTTTTGGTGGACATTGTTCCTAGGGATGAGATCAAGGAAGAGGCAGGTGGGTTGGGTGTAGGAGTTGGTGTTGGGGTGGGAATGGGGCCAGGAGGTATGGCAATGGGGGCCGCGGCGAGTGGGGTGCCGTATTATTATCCGCCAATTGGTCAGCCTGCTCCACCTGGGATGATGATTGGGAGACCTGCTGTTGATCCTTCTTCCGTGTATGTGCAGGCACCGCCTCCGCCGTCTCAGGCGTGGCAGTCTGTTTGGCAGACGTCTGCGGTGGCTCCTGGTGGGGGTGATGATGGGTCGTACGGTAGTGTAGGTGGTGGAGCTGTTAATGATGGTGGGTCACAGGGAAATCTCGATGGTCAAGGGTAATGTCTTAACTTCTTTTCTTTTCTTTTTCTTGTTTTCTTGTAGATCTGCTTCTAGATTATGTGGCTTTTCATGTAGCTGGACTGCTGTTGTTTCGCCTGGTTGTTTCCTCTTGTGACATTTTTTAATGTTTAAAGCTATTTTTTTCCCCAAAGAGCGCTTCTTCTTAAAAACAAATGTAGCAAAACACTCTTAAATTTCGTCAAGAATCGATCTTTAGGGCTTCTAGTAGCGAATGGAGGATTCCCATGTTCTAATGTAGGTCTATTGTTTGATTCTGGTGGTGCTGAGCAGTTTAAAGAATGGTCACCTAGTCTTTTGTTTCGTTCCTCTTTTTCTTTTTTGTGGATTAAGGTATCAGTAGCAAGTATGCTACTCCAAAGACTAGCATTTGTATGCTTATGCCTCTGTCTGGGCGCTGCATCTAGTAAGCATTGTCCGTTTCTTCTTTCCATCGCTTTGTGATAGTTGTCGGTATGTAGGATCTATTGGAAGCATGTGTTGGTAATTACTTCTAGGTTGTGAATTGAGTGGGAGATTCTTCACTCTTCCGTGAGGAGTACCGTTTGTATGACTGTTAAGTGTGTAAAAGGCAAAAGTGTTGTATGCACACTTGACATTCATTTAAATGCGTTTCTTATTGAGGAGTCCCTATGTGGAAACTTCATGAATTGAATTGCCTCGGTATCCACAATCGTAGTGTGAGCTCATTTAGTGGATTGGGCCAAGTTTTCACCCCTTCCTTTGCATCAGAGAAAAGGAGGCATTTTTATTACACTTGTGGAACCTTCTCTGTAGACTGATTTTCAGTGACCTGAATTAAGCTCTTTTGAATTCTAATAACTTCCAAGTTTTGTACTCCTAATCTAATTCACGTTGACGGCTACAGGAATAATGATTCAACAATCAGGAACTGTTAGTCTAAAACACAGTGTAACAATGAACACTTTTCTTGATTGGGTAGGTTAATGATGTAAAATATCTCGGTGATAATGTTCAGTTCTGAGCCTATGGCTTCAATATTTTACTTTCATGGTGGACAACTTACCTTTAGTTTGGTTACCATATTTTGGTTTAATTTCCCTTTCTCCTATTTTGGATAGTATTAATATGATTAGCTTTTTTCTTTGGGGAGAGGTTTTAGGGATCACAGAATTTATTAGAGGATTGTAGTCGACAACTACATCAAACGACCTAACCATGTTTCGCATACAGTTGACTAACGATCCCAATTATCATTGCTAGAACGCTATCTACTCTCCTTCACAGCTTTCTTGAAATCATTTGAACCTGTTGTCCGTTGTTTTCAAAGAACCTCCAGCACTTAGAAACTTGCACTGACACCACCTTTCTCAAGCTATCTTCGGAATCAGTTGTATTCAGGCTCATTCTCTGAGATGAGGAGTTGAATCTGGTGTGCAGATATGAACAAAATTGGATGCATTAGAAGCAAAGGAATGCCATACGAGTGAGAGAATAGTAATTGCTTGAGCAATTTCCTGTAGTTTTTCTTTCAACTAGCTGTATCAGATGTTTATATATCTGAGCTGCAAATGCTGCTGGTAGGATTTCATCTCGGGACCTCTCATCTCTAACTACTTAAGCTACGCTTCATCGGCCTTACTAGCTGTTATTCCTTGTAGCTACCCTACATCAGTTTTCCTTTCAAAGATTAGCAGAGCTTTCTATCTGATTGCCATTGTTTAAGGGAACTCAAAGGTTGCTGCTTTTAGGAAATGGTTCTTGCAAAAGTTTACTGTGATTCTCGGCCTCCCTTCAGATGCATATAACTAGTTTTGTTTTTCATAATTGTTGCATGTGTACAGAGCAAGTTCATTCGATGAATATTTGTGTTGGATTACATTTAATGTGTTATATCATAGCTTGGATACATGGGAAAGGAGAAATTAGTTTAAGAAAAAACTAAACTTTGTGAGCATTGAGCGGAAAGGCATCCCAAGTAAAAGTGTTTTTTGCATGGAGTGATGAAGGCCTATGATGCATTGATACTAGTGTATTGTAGTGTGTCCCGTATGCGATACATATCCGACATGGATACACATCGGGTACTTAGATACACGCCTAGGGCAAATTGCAATTGTTTTTAGTTGGATACACAATCCTAATATACACAATCCTAATACCCGTATATTGTGTATTGGTACCCAATGTCACTACCCATGCAACCTAGCTAAAGGGCTTGTATGTATGTATGTTTAAGGAGAGAGAAGGAGGGCTCTTTCTGAATTCACAGTACTTGTACAATACATGTCAACTTCATGTGTAGCTTTTTCCAGTTATAAGCTGCATCTACATAAAAATGATAAACTCAAAATAGTTATGGTTTTTTTTTTTTTAATGCAGATAAAAATCAGCGGTCTGTAATGATGATGATGATGATGACGATGATGATGATAGTACACACACGACGACGACGGAACATGTAAATGGCATAGGTGCAAGGAATGATTTGGTTTTGCCTCGCAGTGTGAAAATCTCGTTTTACAGAGAGTATTATTATTGTTATTGTTATTATTGTTGTTGTTGTTGTTATTGTTGTTAATTGTGGTTACGCAGAGCAGGAATACTGGCTTAAAATATAGCAAGCAAAAAATGTGTTGTTGTTGTTGTTGTTGTTGTTGTTTATTGCTGCTGTCAGATTTCTGTGTAAAGAGAGAAACCTGATAATGATGATGATGATGATGATGATGATATTTGTGCAGCAAGTTACCTACCATGATTTCTTCCTCCTTACTTGAGGTGAAAGATGTTTGTATCACAATTTGCTTCTAAAACAAACTTCTGAGCTAAGTTGTTAATTCCTTTCAGCTTTTTTTTCTTTCTGCTTCTTGGTGTGTGTATGCGCGTGTGCGTGTGATTTTTTATTATTTTATTTTCAATCTATTTTTGTAGAAATTTCAATTGTTGGAGCAAAGGCGTATATTGTTTGTATACCGGCTGTTAGACACGAAATACTTTCAACTGAAAATATAAATAAAATCCATAGATTACGAAGATGAAACAGTGATAGATTTATTAATTTTATGAAACAAACATTTTAATTGTTTTCATTCCTTGCAACGTGAAAGCACACTTATTGAATTTGAAAAATGAATGTTACTCCAACAAGGAGAAAAAATAAATTACAATAAAGTAGTAGTAGAGTGTATGAGGTAATTGTGTCCGTAGTATTTTATTTTTCAAGTAGTAATTTGATAATATAATTCAGAAGGAAAAAAGAAAAAAATGAGGGGGACAAAATGACGGGTAATTTTGCTGTATGGACTATCTATTACACTTAACCGTTGGATTTGTGACACGTGTATAAACATACAAAACGGTTTTGCCTTCTTCTACACATGGCAGTCATCCGACGATCCGTTCTAATAGAGACTCTCACTGGTTAAGAATTTCCACAAAATGACCAAGGATTTAGGGATGATGGAATATATAGGGTCAAGATTGATTCAACCTTATTCAGACGTGGCAAAAGCGACGCATCCTCCTCCTATATAATAGTTTGTCTCTTCTCTTCTCTTCTCTTGTGTTTTAAGTAACTTATAAAAATAAAAATAAAAACAACACTCTGCACCAATTCTTTCTTTTGTCTTCTACTTTTCTCTCATTTTCGATCAATTCATGAGGAGAAAAATGGACGTTAAAATTAGTGTTGAATAGACTTTTCAAAAATAAAACAAGTTTTGTAGAGGAAGAATAAATATAAATTAGGGGGAATGAGGGAGAAGGACATAAATATTTCATCAATTGAGTAGAAGGACAGTTTTTTGAAACTTTTGCATAAAGGACAAAACTATTTATTCATTTGTCGAAATTCACTGTCAAAAATTCATTATTTAAATTAACTCAAAATTCATTGTCGAAATTCACTAATTTTCAAAATTCATTTATTAGAGATTCACCGATTTTCGGGATTCATTATCAAAATTCACTATCGAAATTCACCGATTTTGGGATTCACTGGGAAGATTCACCGATTTTCTGGATTCACTGTTTGTCTTCTCATTATAAAATTATGCGATTTGTCTTTCTCCTATAAAAATATGTAGTTGTCATTATTCTTAAAAATATTCTAGATTGTGTCCTTATCCCTAATTTTCCATATAAATTAATAGAGGTGAAACAACAGTGAACTCTGTTGATTTTGAATTATAAACCCTCAAATAATTGAGCTACGATCAAAGGAAAAATAAAATTTTGGTATGGTTTCAATAAAATTATCATATTTAAGACCGCCATTAAAACCAGGGGAGGAGTTACAAGCGATGTAGTTTTGTTGTTAGAAGGTGTCGTTTTGTCGATAAAAATTGATGTTTTAGGCTCCTACGACCCAATAGATATTTTTGTGTTGGTAAAAGATATATGTTTAGACCCTAGTGACACCACTGAAATATATTCCTGGATCCATAACTGATTAAAACCTCAAGACTTCTTCGTTCACGCATGTGGAAGGAAATTTGATTTTCATGTCGCATGCGTGCGTAAAAAAAAGTTTTGAGGTTTTAACTGTGGTCTTCCTCTCAAGAAAAAAAAATATGGTCTTAAAAGTCTTGATGAAAAATCGCAATAGTAACAAGTATGATAATATTATTATTATTTTATTTTTAATATTTTTAATGTTAGAAAGATTCATAAAAAAAAATTGATACTACTAAATTTTACTCTTAAAATAAATAAAGAGATATGGTTTTTAGGTATCAAAACCAAAATTTTGATACGGAGATAATACCTAACATTGCCGAGGATTTCCTTTCTCATAACATGTAAAACAAACAAATATCCCTTAAAAAATAAAAATAAAAAACAAAACAGAAAAAAATGAAAACATAAAATATAGTAAAAGTTATGTTGGCCGGGATTATCGAACGTTAGCTAGTTGCCATTTGCACCATTTTCAAATCAAGCTATTTTTTTCTTTTTGAAACTAACAAATCAAACAATTTATTGAGAAAGAAATTCAAGAAAATTATTTCAATCTAACCTTTCATCGACATTCTCTTCAATCACCATCTTCTTTGGTTCTCCACCCTCTTCATTTCACACCACCAATTCTCCCTAACCATTTCTTACAACAGAAAAAAAAAAAAAAAAAAAAACTCTAGAATTTGCATTTCTTTGTCTTTGTCACCTCCATTTTCATATTCCTGCCTATTTCTTTTTTCCTTTCTTTATTGTTTTGATACAATTATTTGTTTTGTAAGAAGGTGCATGTTACAGAATTTGCTGCAGAAAATGTGGAAATAATCTCAATTTTTTTTTTTCCTTCCGAAAGTTTGTTTTCCTTTATTATTTCACCTTCATTTCTTGTACCTTTTCCCTCCCTTGTTTCTATAAACGTAAATCGTTGGATTAAAAGCTTGAGTGTTTTAATATTGGTCTTGCATTTGTATGCGAGCTTTTTACGTTTTTCAAAAACCCAACTTTTGTATAAACAAGAAATTGCTCTTTTTTTTTTTTTTTTTTTTTTCTCTTCCTGCAAATTCGGTGAATCCCGATATCCATTGCCTATTAAGATCCACTTTTGATTCATAAAAATCTGAGCTTTTGTGGGAGTTGACCAATTTTTTTGAATCACGGGCGACGTATAAAAGATGTTTGATGAAATATCTGAATGACTTTACCATCAAAGGATTAAGAAAGAAAAGAGCTGTTTTTATTTAAAAGATGAATGGAACTCAAAGCAAGAGGGATTTGGCTTATGAATATCAAGCTCAAATCCCCATTTTGAGGCCAAGCATTCATGCTAGAAGGGCAAATATTACAGTTAAATTTAAAGATCTGTATGGTTTTACTGTGGAAGGTAATGTTGATGATGTGAATGTGTTGAATGAGGTGAGAGAAAAGGTTAGGCAACAGGGTAGGGTATGGTGGGCATTGGAAGCTAGCAAAGGTGTTAATTGGTATTTGCAAACAAACATTTCTACTACTTTGAAATCATCCCTCAAGTTTTCTGCTTTGGTGAATCAAATAACTTTGAAGAGGCTTATTAGGAAGGGGATTCCACCTAGTCTTAGACCTAAGGTTTGGTTTTCATTGTCTGGTGCTGCCAAGAAAAGGTCTACTGTTCCTGAAAGTTATTACAGTGATTTGACTAGTGCTGTTGTGGATAAGGTCACACCAGCTACAAAACAGATTGATCATGTGAGTTTTCTGGGCATTTGATTTCTTTATCTTTTCATATTCCATGATACAAAATTTGCCAGATGCTAGGTTTGTTTTGAGGATCATATTTGTGGTTTTGATTGTGTTTATATGGTATATGAGAATTGATCCAACCTTTACATTACCGAGTTGTGGTCTTTTCCTTGTGCTTCTTCAGTTGTAAGATGTACATGCTAGTTTTTTTTTTTTGCTTAATCTGTAATTACAATTATCATTTCAAGTTTGAAGTTTGAGTAGATAAAGACAAATCTTCGATTTAGCATAAAGTGCAGTATCTTTAGTGCCCTTTGCAATGAAGTCATTCGTGCTATATCGCTATAAATGCTCAAATTTTCTTGTGTTTAATGTTGATTGAGATCAGGATTTGTTAGTCAGTGCTCACCTGTTTCTGCCGGTCCACAATAACATTTAAATCTGGAATGGTGATTAACCACTTATAAACTTGATACGTAGTTGGTAGCATCGTTACTACATGCTATTGGGTATGTATTACTTAGCATGCGATTTCCCAGAGAAGTCACAAAGTAAATTCTTTGCCTTACAGAATTTGGCTGGTTTTTTTATCTCCTCTGGAGTTGTTGTTGTTTTTAAGGGCACTTCTGCGTCATTGAGAAATGTTTATTGTTTGCTATCTCGTACGTCTCTCCTGAAATTTCGTGGTTCTCTTTGGGAGTTTGAGTGTATATCGATGTGAGGATTCATTTGAAGTTATAAATTGACTCTGTTATTATGGTTATATCTTGCAACGATATTTTCTTCTTTTATTGTTTGAGCAGGACCTTCCTAGAACCTTTCCTGGTCACCCATGGCTTGATACCCCAGAAGGTCATGCTGCTCTTCGACGTGTTCTTGTTGGGTATTCATTTCGTGACTCTGATGTCGGATATTGTCAGGTAGGTGGCTGTTATGTGATCAGCGTGATATAAGCGTTGATTCAAATTCTGATCTGGTACTGTGGCATTTGCTCTAGGCATCTGCCAGCCTCTGGTTTTCTACATACTTCATTACCAACTTCTCAGATGTCAGAAAATCGTTTTAAATTTGTTTTGATATATTCCCACTTTAATGAAGTTGACAACATGTTTCAGGGTTTAAATTACGTAGCAGCAATGCTACTTTTAGTAATGAAAACGGAAGAAGAGGCGTTTTGGATGCTTGCTGTACTATTGGAAAATGTATTGGTTAATGATTGCTACACGAATAACCTTTCCGGATGCCATGTTGAACAAAGAGTATTTAAGGATCTTTTGGTGAAAAAATGTCCCAGGTAATATTCTTTCTAACCATCTTTGATGCTGATTCTGTTATAGTATATTTCCATGCATCTGTTCTATATTGGCAGATGTCCAAGTTATACATAGGTGTTATTGTTCGTAAAATGAAGCTTTGTATTTTTATTTTTGAATGCAGGATATCATCTCATTTAGAAGCTTTGGAATTTGATGTCTCTCTTGTTTGTACTGAGTGGTTTCTATGTCTCTACTCCAAAAGCTTGCCTTCTGAGGTTAAGTCCTTTCTTAGCATTTTGCTGTTTGTCGTAAAATACAAGGCGTCAAGTATATGTTTTATAATGCGTAGGCTTTTTTGTTTGGTAATGTTTTTGTGCAGACAACGATGCGAGTGTGGGATGTGCTTTTCTATGAAGGAGCAAAAGTTTTGTTCAACGTAGCACTCGCTATTTTTGTGGTAAAAACAACAACATAAGTGGACTTTTTTTTTTGTCATGTATTATCTCTTGTACCGTACAGACGTATAAATTTGTTTGGGGGAAAAAGGAAGACTAAAACGTGTTAATATATAATCAATGACTTCAGATGAACGAGGAGGAGTTGGTTTTGGCAAACAATGTAGGCGACGTTATTAATATCATTCACAAAACAACACATCATCTCTTCGATCCAGATGAGCTGCTGACGGTAAGTACAAACTTGCACTACAAGTCACCATTCAAATTTAGGACTCGCTCTATATTTTTTTTCTTCCTGGTGCAGGTAGCTTTTGACAAGATCGGTTCAATGATAACAACCAACATCTCGAAACAAAGAAAAAAGCAAGAGCCGGCTGTTATGGCTGAGCTCGATCAGAGGTTAAGGCGGCTCAGCCCTAGAGACGTGGTGGAGGATAAATAACCAAATACGAAAAATACTACTTCCCTGTTGTCTGTACCCTTACATCCTACTAATATATATTGAACCCTTGTGTCAATGAGAGGGATGGCTTACTATTTACTAGCCTCTGCATTTCTTCTTGTCATTGTGAAGAGGAGAAAAGGCAATAGATTGAAAGGAGTATCTTTGTTTACCCCCAAAAAAAATGTAAATTTATATAAGGAGTTGTGTTGTAATTTAAGTTGCTGTCGCTCACTGGGTATTGTTGGTTTGCATTACTACATACATACCCTTTGGTGATCTAGAATTTTGTACTCTGTTTAGCACTCTGTGTTCCATAACAGTATTACCATTACCATGTATTAATAGTAGATTATGCAGCTGTAATCCACATTTTCTGCTCAAAAGACATATTTGCCTACTCTCCTCATCACTGTAATTTTTTGCTCCCTACCCTCTCTTTGAAGTTGTCTAATTAACTAATGTCTAATTAACTAATTGTAGACATTTACATAAAAAATAAAAAATAAAAAATAAAAAATAAAAACATCATATACAAAAGGAAAATATTCAGATTTAAATGTTGACCCACTTTATCATACAAAATGTACAAAATACCAATGGATAATAATGCTACTCCTATTATAACCACTCAGACATGAGTGGCACGACATGCTTTTACACCGTTAATCATGATGTAAACCAATCATAATCAATGATGTAAAAGCAATGTTGTGTTTGAGTAATTGTAGCAGTAGCATAACTCAATCCGGATTACAAAACAATGGCAATAAATAATGCCACCCTTAGCCTCATGTGCAGATATTTAAAGCCCCGTTAAATTGGAATATCTACACCACACGAGACTAATCAGTAAGGTTACGGAGAATTGTTTGTTACGTGTCAGATAAATGTCTATGTTTAGGTTGGTACTAATACTAACGTGGGGTAAGCAAAAGCTGCGTAATATTAAGCTGAAGTATCCATGTCAGTATTTTCAATGGATTGCCATTGCCTCTTTGATTTTCTGTAATCTTGTCCTTGTTGGATCATGACATTCTGATTGGACCCCCACGGCATCTCCAAGGGATAATCGTCTTGCCAATAAACCATTTCATCATCACATTGGTATGTCTCTGGAACGTCATCCAGTATCTTAGTGATGTCGGGGCAGTCTCTCACAATGCCAGAAAAATCACCAAAACAATCTTGTTTATCTTCCATCAAGTAATTGGAAACTGTATTATTAGTAGGAGGCGGCAGCTTGATACCAACACTTTTAGTGAATTCTCCAAAGTCTCCTCGATACCTTTGTATATGGCCATGATATTCAGCTATTGCTCGGTGCTTATGTGTCCAATCGGGATGACTCCACAAATATAATGGGGGTGCATCCATGTTCCATTGCTCCACTTGCTTGTTATTCACGTCCACAGACCCCGGCAAATAAAATGACTGAAAACATTGCAACATCATAGCTACTAATTATCCTCATTCTTGGTAAGTTTAAGAAGATGTATATGGTAAAATATGATAGGGTAAGAGCCAACAATACCATCCCGGACAATACTTTTGTATCCGACCAAATCAAATCATATGGAAACCTTTTCTTATCAAGTCTGCAGACATCCAAAGAAAATAACAATTGAATAAGACATCCAAAGAAAATAACAACTGAATAATAACAAGCCAATCAAATGACGAAGCTTTTTCTGTGAACTATAATTTACCTTTGGGTTTCTTTTGGAACAATAAGAATAAGAATCTTTGGTCTGAATGTAAGAGCCTTATTAATGAATTTATTGGCAAGGGATGCATGAACACCAAATGGTGGATTCAGTCCCATAATCTGTACATGAATTGGGTATGGAATATGCTTTAAACGGATGAAACTGAAAGAGAAAAAAGATATCATAATGCAAGTCGTTGTTTACTTACTAGATTTGATCCAACAGGTAGTTCTTCTAATTGGACACTCATCCAGTCCCTTTTCTCAAAATTAAAATCGTTCTGAAAGGTGATAAAAAAAATTAAAAGAAATAGCAGAAGAAAAAGCTTTGAAAGTATGATGAAAACTACGCACCTTGGGTCTCATGAGATCATAATTTTTGAATGAGCAAGTTTTGCCTAATTCTTCAAGAGCTTCCTTCATCAAACAACTGAAGTCATTTGAACCACAACAGAAGTCTACTATCTGCACAAGGCAATATAAATTAATGCTTAAAGAAATAAAAAATGATCATTTATAACAGGTGAAAAGGCAAACAATAATAAGCACATAGAGGTTACTCTCACATTAATTCTCATAAGTTAAAAGATAAAGGCCTTAAGGTACATTTTAATAGAATGGAATAAATATTTAAACCTAAAGAAAGCCATAATGACTTGACACGGTTTTTTTTCTCACCGGGCCAACGACAGCCAATAAGAATAGTTATATACTTTGTAACATAAACTTGAAATTTAGCTTCTCATCAATAGTTAAAAAACCGGAGTCCAATAATATTTGCTTTGGCAAAAAGATTATTGATCAAATCTATGTTAAGAAAAATGCTCAAGTTGTCCTTGGAAATCTTGAAATCTTACCGTATCACCATCTTGCACATACCACTTCAGTCTCTCAACAACCTGAAGATTATGATGTATTAGTGTCATCTTTTAAAGAGTAAATGCCAGGACAAGTGAAAAGCACTTAAACAAAGCATAGAAAAATGAAGCATCTTTGACAAAATCATTGCAGCAGACTTGTAGATTTGAAGTCACAAACAATCCATTTACAGAGCATAAATAAAGACCAATCGGTAAAACCATTGCCTAGCTGCTTAATTGCTTATCTACTAAAAATAAATCCGGAACCTAGTAACCCTTTCTGCAGGCTGCTTGCACTGAATTTCCAAATTTACCTAAGCCAAGGAAGTGAGTTTAAAGTATAGTTGTAGAATTAGCGTGTGAACATTAGAGAATAAGATTGTTTTTTTTTCCTAATTATATATAATCCCATAATATCCATTTTCCTAAACAAAACTTGATGTCGGGAGTAAATGGATGCATATCTGCCTTAACCCGTGTTTAGTGCATATCCCACATTGGATAGTGACTTAGATATTCCAATAATGGCTCAATAAATCTATGTGTGGGCCAAATAGGGAGTAATGCTTGGCCGACTAATACATGAGTGTTTCTTTTATAATCTGAGAGTAGAAATCCATAATGTTATACTAACCTGCCACAGTGCCACGGGAGTTTGTTTTGGTGGCCAGACAAGCTTGTAAAAAATGTAAGAGTTTGGTTGCATTATAAAAGGCTGTATAATAATTTATCCCAAATGGCTTTGGAAGCCAAAACACACATACACACCGGAAAAAATAACTTTGAAAAGATTTAAATTGGTGAACACCAAAACTTCAAAATTATGGTTGGTTTAAGTGACATACGGAAACCGTTATGGCATCAAGAAACCAGGGCATTTCAGATATTTTCCGCCTAAGCAATATTTAACACGACGAATTATTGATAATGGGTTCGCGCGTTCCATGCATATTGATAAATACAATGATAAATTAGGCAGTAAATTTTCCCTAGAAAATGAGGCAGCAGGATTCAACAAGGATCTCCTACTCTAATACAATGATAAATTAGCATCCCAGCTAAAATTTGAACTTTTAGGGAGAACCGCAATTTATCATCCATACACTTTTAAGACATACTAATGTCAAGGTAAAACTTACTTCCTTCAGTTTATCCACTTTAGTGAAATGACGACCAAAAGATGTGTAGCGGCTGCCATGGAGGAAAGGACCAAGGTGTATCTTCAGCTTTCTCTGGAACATTTAAAGAAAACAAATTATTCTAGGTCTTATCTCTTTATAAAATAGCTTCAAATATAATGAAAAATTAGACTGCAGTCACAATGATCGAGGCCAAAAGATGTGCTTGGACAACACATATCCTCATTTTTTTTTCACATCACTTGATTCATTTGAAACAAAAAGTAAATTTCCCAAAATTTTCTCCTCGCAAGACCCAATCCAATCCAAATAACATTTCAACTAAAATTCATCATCTGAATATTAAAAAAAAGCATATTCAAATGAATCTAGTTTTTCTTTAGCAATGAATCATAGGTTGAATGAGAATTCACTTGTTGGGTATCACATGTTAAATCCTAAATTTCCACCAACCCGCAAAAAAAGAGTTGTATGAACCACTGTGTGAATATTGATTATTCACAGCATGGTCAAAACATGAACTGAAGAAGTCAAAACTAACTAATAAGCTACAACCACTAAGATGAACTGTTAGCCTGGGCTAATAAAAAGTATCAAACTGTACAAATGAGCTGTTAGGGACGCGTACGAAATGCATACGATCAACACTGTAACCTGCCTCTTACGTGTGGGCCTACCCTTGTGGGCATACCACAACGTTCACAAACTAGCCCAACATGTGAACAACACTCTTTCCTACAAACAAAGAGCAAGAAAAATCGAACCCAGTATACCTTGCCAAAAACCCATCATAAGTCATATGACCTAAATGTTTAAGCTAATTAGGAGAACATTATGCACTTCAGTAACGTATGTTAAATACAGGTTTCTTAGTATGTCTCGTATTAAGTCTTTTATAATAGTTTTATTAAGTCCTTTTTTTGTCTTAAATTAGTTCTAATATCTATTTAAATTAGTGGCTAAATTCCCCTGTTTTTCTGCTGCTTTTTAGAACAGGAACACTGTCCAACTAGCCGTTGGAACAGTGTTTCCTACATTTCCCTTTATAGCCGTTGGACCTCCACTCTATAAATAGAAGTGTGATGGTCCCTTATTTGTAATGAGCTTTCTATTCTAAATAATAAGAATACTTTCCTCATTCTTTCTACTCTTACATGGTATCGGATTCAAACTTCTTTCCTTTTCTATGGCTGAATCTACTACCACAAGCTTTTCTGAAGTGAATAGTTCTGAAACTCCCATTATTTCTGGGGAGTTGCAGAATATTCAAGCAGCCTATAAAGCTCAATGGGAAGAACTACCTCAAATGGTCCCAATTTGTACATACTTGAAGGGAAGAGGCAAACTCAGTCATCACCTAGGATCTGGGCCTCCTGCATCTGATCCTAAGTACTCTAACTGGGATGAGAAGGACTCTATGGTGATGTCTTGGCTCTGGAGCTCTATGATTCCAGAAATTAGTGATACTTGCATGTTTTTAGAATCTGCTAAGGAAATCTGGGATCATGTCAGGCAAACTCACTCTAAGGTGAATGATGCTGCTCAAATCTATGAGATAAGGGAAAGGATTCAAAACACCAAACAAAGTAACAAATCCATCACTGAATATTCTGGACTTCTCCAAAGCTTGTGGCAAGAGCTTGATCACTATCAAAGCATCAAATTGAAAGATAGTGATGATGCTGCCATTTTGAGGAGAATGATGGAAAAAGAGAGGATTTTTGCCTTTCTTACTGGTTTAAACCAGGACTTTGATCCTGTCAGAGTCCAAGTTCTTGGAAAGGGTGATCTACGTACCCTGAATGAAACCATATCTATTGTTAGAGCAGAGGAAGGCAGGAGAAGTGTCATGATTGACACTGCTCCTATTGATGGCTCTGCTTTAATAGCTGGGCAAAGAAATCAAGGATATCCCAAGACTAATGAGTCAAAGGGGTACCCAGAAAAGAAATTTCCTTCTCAAAAGGAAAATGTGAAATCTGACAGGGATAACTGTACTGTACTCATTGCAAAACGTACAAGCATACCAAGGAGTTTTGTTGGTTTTTACATGGGAGACCAGGAAAGAACAAAGATTCCTTGGCTCACACAGCCAATTCTGGCAGAACTGAGAGTAATGATCAAGGGGTAGATCAAACTTCCATGAATCAGAACCCTACTCTTGGACAATCTGAGATAGAGAAATTAAGGAAGTTCTTAGGTACCCTGGAAAACCCCTCATCATCTATGGTGTGTTCAGGTATGGCTTCCCTAAATCTCTTAAATCATACTGTTACTAGAGATTGGGTTGTTGATTCTGGAGCTACTGACCATATGACCCCTGATCTTGCTTGTTTTTCCACCTATCTGCCTTGTACCACTGAGAAGAGTATTACTGTGGCTAATGGCTCCTCAATCAGTGTTGCAGGCATTGGTAGTGTGGTCATAAATAATGATTTGACCTTGAAAGAAGTCCTGCATGTTCCTAATCTCTCTGCTAGACTTATATCTATCAGAAAGTTAACTAGAGATTCTAAATGCTATGCCTTATTCTCTACTAATTTCTGTGTGATACAGGATCTAGAAACAATGAAGAGGATTGGATTTGCTAGGGCTAAAGAAAGGTTATATGTTTTGAAGATTACAGATGATGACAAGAGTAGTTGTCAAAAGTTATCTCTTTTGTCTAAAGTTAATTATGATAAGATTATGTTGTATCATAGGAGACTTGGTCACCCCTCTTTTCAGATTCTTATGCGTTTGTTTCCTAATCTATGTAAAGGATTGAATTCTGATGGTTTCAAATGTAATGAATGTGAATTTGCTAAACACAAAAGGGTGTCTTATCCTATGTCTTCTAATCCGTCTATTAATCCTTTTAATCTTGTACATAGTGATATTTGGGGCCCCTCCACTAACCCCAATATCAATGGTGCTCACTGGTTTGTCACCTTTATTGATGACTGTACTAGAACCACTTGGCTGTATCTTATGAAACAAAAATCAGATCTTGCTCATATTTTTCCTCTGTTCTACAATATGATTGCGACTCAGTTTGATGTCAAAATCAAGAAGATAGGAACTGACAATGCTAGGGATTACTTCAACAAATCCCTAAGTCCTTTTTTGGAAGAAAAATGGATCATGCATGAATCCTCTTGTGTGTACACACCCCAACAGAATGGGGTAGCTGAAAGGAAAAATAGGCACCTTATGGATACAGCTAGGGCTCTTCTCTTCCAAATGAATGTGCCTAAACATTATTAGGGAGAAGCAGTCCTAACTGCTGCTCATCTTATAAATAGAATGCCTACAAAAGTCTTTGGAAAAAGGAGTCCCATTGATACTCTTACTAAACTCTTTCCAGATTTTCTAAAATCTGAGGGAGTTCATCCTAAAGTGTTTGGATGTGAGGCCTTTGTTCACATACACCAACCTAACGGGGGAAAACTTGATCCCAGATCTGTTAAGTGTGTGTTCATTGGGCACTCCAATACACAGAAAGGTTATAAATGCTACCACCCTCCTACAAAGAGGACCTTCATATCCAAGGATGTTACCTTCTATGAAATGCACCATAATTCAGGGGGAGAACTTTAAATCAGATTCTGAAAGAGAAATGTTTCTTCTTGACATTGATTCTGACTTTTCAAAGTCTGATGAGAAAGAACAGGTTCCTAGTATTGATAAGAATCATGAAGGTCCTGTCTCTCCACCCTATGAAGAATTTCCTATCTTATGACAAGATTTCTAGCAAACAAAAGAGGTTTATGAAAAATCTACTAAATAGTTATGTGCCTAAAAGGTTCTCAGATGCCTTAGGGGATGAAAATTGGGTAAAGCTATGAAAGAAGAAATGAATGCCCTTGAAAAGAATAAAACTTGGGAGCTTGTTGAGCTTCCTAAAGAGGCTAAAACTGTTGGCTGTAGATGGATCTTTACCATCAAGTACAAGTTTGATGGCACCATTGGAAGACATAAGGCAAGGTTAGTTGCCAAGGGGTATACCCAAACCCATGGAATAGACTATTTTGACACCTTTGCCCCTGTGGCAAGGATGAACACTGTCAAAATACTTCTATCATTGGCTGCTAACCTTGACTGGAAGTTACATCAATATGATGTAAAGAATGCCTTTTTACAAGGGGATCTCGAGGAAACCATCTTTATGGATATACCTTCTGGTTTCCAAGTGGAAAAAGGAAAAGTATGCAGACTAAAGAAGGCTCTGTATGGTCTTAAACAGTCCCCTAGGGCCTGGTTTGGGAGATTCACAAAAGCTATGATAAGCATTGGCTATAAACAAAGCCAAGGAGATCATACATTATTTGTGAAACTCAGTTTGCAAGGAAAGAGATCTATTCTCTTAGTATATGTTGATGATATAATCATCACAGGGGATGATACAGAAGGAAATGCTCAACTTAAGACCTTTTTGGGCAATGAGTTTGATATCAAGGAACTAGGGAAATTGAAGTATTTCCTAGGCTTTGAAGTAATGTACTCAAAACAGGGAATATTCATTTCCCAGCAAAAGTACATCCTGGATCTTCTAAAAGATTGTGGAAAATCAGGATGTAAGACTATGAAGACTCCCATAGAATCCAACCATGGGATCAACCTTGCACCAGAAGATGAAGAGGTGGACAAAAATGCCTACCAAAGGCTTGTGGGGAGGCTCATGTATCTGTCTCACACAAGGGCTAACATTGCCTTTGTTGTGAACATTGTGAGCAGGTATCAACCTTGCACCAGAAGATGAAGAGGTGGACAAAAATGCCTACCAAAGGCTTGTGGGGAGGCTCATGTATCTGTCTCACACAAGGGCTAACATTGCCTTTGTTGTGAACATTGTGAGCAGGTATATGCACTCCCCTAAAAGGTGTCACCAAACTGCTGCTAAAAGAATTGTTTACTATCTCAAGAGCTGCCCAGGAAAAGGAGTATTGTTCAAAAAGAGTGATCAAATGCTTCTTGAAGCATATACTGACTCTGACAATGTTGGGTGCATTGATGATAGAAGATCTACCTCTGGGCATTGTGTATTTCTGTTTGGGAATCCTGTCGTTTGAAGGAGCAAGAAACAAGGGGTGGTGTCAAGATCAAGTGCAGAAGCTGAATTCAGAGCTCTTGCAGTGGGTGATTGTGAACTTCTATGGTTGAAAATTATCTTGGATGATCTAATAATTCAGAGGATGACACCTATGATTCTACATTGTGACAACCAATCTGCTTTAGATATCTCCCATAATCCCGTTCAACATGATAGAACAAAACATGTTGAAGTGGATAGGCATTTCATCAAAGAGAAGTTGGACAGTGGCTGGATCAGACTCAAGTTTATCAACTCTCAAGAACAAGTTGTTGATGTTCTAACTGAAGGACTACCTAAGAAATCGTTTGATTATCTCCTTAGCAAGTTGGGAATGATTGATATACATTCACCAGCTTGAGGGGGAGTGATAAATACATGTTTCTTAGTATGTCTCGTATTAAGTCTTTTATTATAGTTTTATTAAGTCCTTTATTGTCTTAAATTAGCTCTAATATCTATTTAAATTAGTGGCTAAATTCCCCTGTTTTTCTGCTGCATTTTAGAACAGGAACACTGTCCAACTAGCCGTTGGAACAGTGTTTCCTGCTTTTCCCTTTATAGCCGTTGGACCTCCACTCTATAAATAGAAGTGTGATGGTCCCTTATTTGTAATGATCTTTCTATTCTAAATAATAAGAATACTTTCCTCATTCTTTCTACTCTTACAACGTATATATTTTAAATTTGAGTATTAACATTTGAATGCATAAGCAGATTAAGCAACTGTAGTAGAATTCCTTCTTTTTCGAAAGATTGGTTGGCTTAATCACCTTTTACAGAAGCTGCTAAGGGAATATAGAAATTGTAGGTAAGCAAGTAGATATAGTTTTCATCCCAACTATTCATGTAGTTAGATCTTGAACTACCAACCTTCCATTTGACTATGTGATGGAGAACTTCAGGAGGGCATATCTTTTTTGCTTCATCTATGGTGCCACCGTTTTCTAGTTTCTTCAGGGCAACCCGCATGGCCTAGGAAGGATAAACCGGTAAAGATTAACAAAGAAACACACAAAAAAAATGGTTTCTCGAAAGAAAACGATAGTAAAAAGAACATAGATTTACACCTTTACAGCATGCTCCACCTTTTCCATTGTAATGGTCTTTTCCCGAATTTTCTGAGAGTACTGATTAATGCATGTTCTTCTCTTCTCTTCAATGAATTTTTCTGGATCAATCAATGCACTGGAGCTTCTCATCAAGTCAAGTATCCTGATATTGTCAAGATATTGTCGTCCACATTCATTATAGAATTGAACGCATAAAGATTAGGATTAAGATTAAAGCACAAGAGATACAACAAAAACACATGCAATGACCTTTGTTCCATTATAGCTCGTCCTGAAGATGGGTTAAGGCTTGCCCTGTTCGCAGCAGGACTCATTTTGGGAATACTCGCTGGCTTGCTCTCCATTTTATGTTGCAGTTTCGAAGGTAATTTTAGTTTTAGTTTTAGTTGTGGCTTGGACTGCTGATTTATCTCTAATGAATGCCCTTTGCCCACAGTGGAAAATTTAGGTACTTTTTCCCTAATGGACATCTGATGGTCTTTAGATGTCATTGTGCTGAACTTTTTTTCAGAAGCTTTCGGAAGTCCCTTTACAGATCTTTCAACAGAATTGCCAAATTTGAAAGTGCCTTGAGTTCCTTGAAGTGTTTTTTTAGCTTTCATTTCAACTATTTCTTCAAATGATCCTAGTACTTTACTCCTCCTTACAGAGACATTATTCACTTTACCAGGAAATAGCCCAGAGTGATGTTGCTTCTTTTCAATGTTACCCTCAGGAAACAGAAGATGATCTCTTCTGGGTGTTCCAAGTTTAGGAATGATCTTATGGTTCCTGAACAAGGAAAACGTTTAGTCATCATATAATTGACACAAGAAGCAAAATTCCAGAGAGCTCATGCCGTATATCTTACATGCAATATATCAAGATACGATTCTGCAAAAGGTTATCCCAAGCCCTTATATCCACGCTGTTTTCTGGATCACTATGAAATGCTATAGCCCTGATACCAATAAATCACAAATCAAATTAAGAACCCGCAGTATTTTTATTTTTTTTTTTGGTGGGGGGGGGGGGGGTAGAGGGAAGGGGATTTTTTTATAGGGGGCGGGGAAGGGGGTTCAAACCCTGGTCAATACCAGGAAGTGCAATGGCCTTTAGCTAGGCCAAGTTCAATCCCAACCCGCAGTAATTATCTTTTTATCGGAGCAGAATTTCGAATTTCTAGGCTACTGCAAATGCTTGCACAATTGGAACTATATCTAATGAACATACCATTGAACATCCATATATTGTATTTAAGTAAAATTATATTGATGCTAACCTGGGCAAGCATTTACGATGATATGCTTTCGGGCAGCGTCTGCATATTCCGAACTGCAATTCACGCACTGTTTTATCCTCTATTTCCTTACAGACACAACAAGTGTGCACAGGGCAGGTAAATGACTCTCCATCTGCAATTTTCTTTTCGAGCTCAACAGCTTGTGTTGCATTGGAAGGGCAGAGTAGCTTTGCTACACACTTTGGATGATAAAAGTGACCACAAGTTGCAGATATGCAAGGGAATACCTAGAAAACATCACTACATGAAATTTGACTAGGATGAAAGAAGAAACTCTTATCCAGATATAAAAAGGAAACACCATTGTGGAGAACAGTTAGAGCTTTGAAAAAATCAAACATTGAATCATGAAACAGTCGACCCTCCTCAATATGATATTGCATAGGATATTGAACACGCCAAATTCTGTTTCACATCATTTGACAAAATAACCATACCTCTGCACCATCGGATTGGTCAGAAGAACCCAATGAGCCACAAGAAAAACACTGGTGTTGCTGGTATTGACAATTCTTGCAAAGAAAAGCCTGAGTTGTCAGAGGGAAATACAAAATGGCATCAGACTTTTGAGTAATTATTGTTTAGAAAACACAACTGTAGCCAGTTAGGAAAAGTTAGCCACCCCAATCTACTATCCTCCACTACCATAAGCACATTTTTAGCAGAATTACATGAAAAAAAGAAGGGTGTCGTACATCTGGTTGCTCATGATTGTAGCCAAGAGATTCACAAGAGGATTGAGCTCCAGATTCTATGGATGGATGGAAGGATCTTTTGCATCTTCCTTCACAGCTGCATCAAGTATAGAAGATAACAACTTACTCGGTATAAAAAATAGTGGCCTCCCTATGCTGAATAATTTTATTTTTCTTTTCAAGTTTGAATCCAAGAGCTTAATTTTCCATCGTCATGTTTCAAAACTATCAAAGCTGCTAAGAGACTATTTACTGGGAGGAGATTCGACCCATACACATTGAACAAGAAATGATAAATAAATCTTCTAAATCAACTTCAACTTGTTAATCACTATACATTAATGGCCCTGAACATAATTTCCCGTTTTTCCTCTAAACACTTTTAAGTCCTTTTTTATATGCTCAAGTGTTCTGTCCAGACCTTGAATAAGATCAAAAAATGCATTGTAAGCATAATGCATACCATAAGATTTGGCCGCCATCATCACAATATGCACAAACAGTATCAAAAAGCAGCCACGCCGTTTCATCAGAATCACCATCAGAATCTTCATCACAATCATCATCCACAACAAAGTCAGGTCTTTTTACAGTACAGTTTTCTTGTGCCTGCATTAAACAACTAATAAGCTACTACCCAGTGGAAAAACATAGTATATGTGGTATTGATCATATAGCTCAAAATCTCCAACAGCAATACAGAACTGACCTCATTAAGGATTGCTTTGCCACCATGCATATTGGCAAGCAACTTCGTCACACACTGTAGATATTACATGGTTAACGAGGATAAGATAAATAGCAGATGCTGAAAAACATGAGTATGCAAGCAGACAAGCACAATTTCTAAGCATTAATTATCCTTGGTCAGCATGAATTGTAATGGTCAAATATCTGAGATACATAGGTTCTATGTGAGCAGTATCAAAATAGGGCAGCAAAGAAACATTATCTCCATTAAAATCTAAGGTAAAAACTCATAGAGAATTTATATAGTTGGAGAGCTAGAACCTAAATTGTTATATTGTGCACAAGTAGAGAAGCACATCACTTTGCATAGGTGATATTGTTTTCAAGTATTACTGGTTCCTTTCAAAACAAGGTTTCACATCCATTGCGACATGTGTGTCCTACGTTCATCATCATCAAAGAAAATGACGCCGTCTCAAGAAGAATACCGCAAAAACAAGTTCCACGTTAAGTACAAAGCACAGACCTTGGATTTAGCAATATCTTTATCTCTTTGTGCAGCCTCAGCTATCATAGATATATGGGTGATAAGATCATTCTCTGAAGGTACAACCTCAAATGTACTGCATAGTAGTGTCATATCAGGCTTACAAAACTTTAAGTAAAAAAACCAGCAAAAGTTACTAGCATACATTATTCTACCTAAACATTTTTGACACGTGAGACCACACAACTTCTCCAAGCTCCATAGGATTCTTTTTGGCAAAGTGAAGGAAGTGCACTGCAACCAATAAACTACGAATGAAGTTCTCATAGCTCTTTCTAGGCTTATGAAGTTTGATCCACTTGTTGTCTTTAATAAGCACATATATTTCAGGATGAACATAAGAAAGCTCAAATCTCCACGCAGATGCTTTCTTATAGATTTTCTGAAGACCATTATCCGCAGTTCCAAGCAAAAAAAGTTCAATGGTCGAACACTCTGACATCTCAATATCCTTCCCCTGCAGTGGTAAAACACAAAAGGGAACCGGAACATTTTTTTTGTCAACGAAATGGAAATTTGTCACTTGATCTGGTATGAGTTCACCTTCCTCATCTGATGACATTGGATCCTACATCCAAGAAGAAATGATAACAACATTAACTGTTCTTTTTGCAGCAGAAAAATGCTAAAGTTCTTGGCAATTAAATGCTAAATGAACCAAAGAGAGTATGTAGTAAAACAACTTAACCAAGCAAAGAAAGTGGTGAAAGATAAGACGATCTTGCCTTTCTTAATCCTATGCATAGCGAAAGAGCAGAATAGTGTGAAGTTAAACTAGTAACGCCCCCAGACCCCGGTCCTGGTAGCGCTAAATGAGTCATAAATGGTCTGGTCAACTGCTTAGACCACCGTCCTCGCTTGGTCTAAAAGGGCTAACCCGAAGGAAGTGGGGGAAGCGCATCACCATCATATAAGTGTGAGTGGTGATGCGCTTCCCCCACTTCCAATGTGGGATATCACAGAAACTCTCCAGTTGATACTTTTCTTTTATCAAAATGGTAAGAATTAAACTTTCCCCTTAAGACAACTAATAACCAGTGCATTACCCAAGTAAATGAAGATACTATTTATGCATATGAGATAAACATATAAAAATCTTATCAAAGTAGCAGAGCTAGTTCTTGTATCTAAGGTCTCATCATAAAATTGCAACAAAATGCAACTCTTATTTCTTAATACGCATAAAAACTACACCACTAAACTATACGATTACTAACACTTCAGAACAAAAAAATAAAATATAAAGAAGAAGAAGAAGACTGGCACAAATTCCGGTAAAAGCATAATTCAGCCGATCATGTAACCGATAAACCGAAAAAATAAACTCGTAGTAAACCGTGAAAGTAAAGCACGATTTCCCTAAGAATGAAGAAATTAGAGCAATATCCAGAGAAATTTCCCGAAAAGGAAACCAACTACAGCTAGAAAGCTGAAGCAACTAAAGCAGGCCGACTTGCAAAAGCTCCACATGCATTGAAGAGGAAGCAAAAATAACAGCAAGAGCGAGTAGAAAAACATAATGTACGGCACAAAATACACGCACATTTCCTAAAGGGGAAACTAACAGACATGTCACAACAGAAAAAACAAATAGAAAATACATAAACAAATTTCAGTAAGAGCTGACATTTTGAACTTTGAAGAGTGAAAGAGAACAATGTCTACCATTTCGGAGGTGGAAACGGAGGAGAACGATCAGCGGAGGGCGGTGCTTTCCGTTTTTGGTACGGAAGAGGAAAGAAGTGCAGAAGGCATGAAGAAAGAAGGTGGTGAAAACTGGGGTTTAGGTGGGTGACTATCGTCCAATGGTGGGCCACCGCGTGGGGATAAATAATTTCCCATATCTGTAGAATAGACCATTACTCAGATTCCTTTTTTACCCTTTCATGTCTTTGCGACTTTTGTCGTTATGTATTATTTGCTACTTTCATTATATAATCAAATTTTAAAAATCGATTACGTCATCAATATACGACGCTAGCAGCTAGCTTCTACGATAGGCTAAAAGATACACGTACATGATTAGTGATAATTTGACAAATAATTCTATATCAAAATGATCAGAGTAAAATACATAATAAGGATAAAAGAATATTTGTGTGCATAAAAAAAGTTATGAGAGAAAGAAGTCTTCCTCCTTCTTCTTTGCTGGTTTAAAAAAAAAAAAGAGCTTGAATTTTACTATCCTAGTGTCATTATTAGAATATACTCTCTCTGTTATTTCGAAAAGTTGAAAAAAATTGTTTCAAAATGACACAATTACATTTGCAATGCATTATTTATTGTGTTTTTCCTACATCTACCTTATTTAGTAAAACGAGATAATAAATACAATAATGTATTAATTATATATTAAGGGTTTTTTTTAGTTATTTTGGCAATTAAATTAAAGCATTAACACATATCATTATGCGTGTTTTTGACAACTACTTCAATTATTTTAGAACGGACTGAGTATATTATTTAAAAACTTAATATGTCTTCTCAAAAAAAAATTGGTGTTTGCCGATAAGACATTGACCCACCGTTAATTACTATACCCTTAACCGAACATTTCGGGTTCGCCTTCCGTCAAAGTCAACCAAAAATATATATATATATATATATATATATATATATGCTCCTGCCTATATTTCGTATCCAAAAAAAACAAAATATATGTGCCGTCTTCGATAATAAAAAAGTGACGTGCCTATAAACACTTAAAAAGGGTTAAAATACTGATCCATGAAAACGTCGTCGTATAATCTGCAAGGAAAGTTGGCAATTATCTTCAAACATGCTGAGAAACCGCACGAAAAAACACCAAAAATTGATAATCAATTTATCTTCAAAACGTCAAACATGTCCGATTTGGACGACATCGACTTGGAGCCAGAAGATTTTACGTCCTCAATCCCTTTAAAGAAGGTTCCGAACGGCGACGTATTTGAGGCTGCCCGTGCCGGCGACGTCGACCGGTTAAAGTACTGGCTCGAGACCGGAGTCAATGTCAACGCTCGGGACCGTTGGGACTCCGTTGCGTTATACTACGCTTGCCTCGCCGGACATTTGGAGGCAGCTCGTATGCTATTAGAATGTGGCGCAATCTGTTCGGAGCATACATTTGATGGTGACCGTTGCCACTACGCTGCGCTTAATTTGAAAGTGAGGAAACTGCTGAAAGCGTTTGAAGCTCGTCCGCCTCCTTTGGCGCCATTGCAGAGTTGTTTGAGGGAGACTTTCTTAGGTTGCTATGCCAATAAGATGTATTTGGAGCAGTTGGAGCGCCAAGCTGAGCTTCCCGTTTTAGATGGAGGTTTCAGTTTCTACTTGACATTTGTTCTCTTATCATTTCTATGTGGATAAAGCAATTCAAGAAGAGAGTTTCTTTTCCTTGGAACCTAGTATGCATTCTATGTTGTTGTGGCACACTAATAACATAGCATAGCTGTAAAATTTCATAATACGAAAGCATGTATCTGCTTCTTGGGAGTCTAGCATTTTATTTTTTTTCGAATTTGTTATTGTGGTTCTCCACCTTTGATATTGAACTTGTCACTGTGTTAAAGCTGTCAGCCTAGATTCCTGGTAAGATATAAGATGAGACGATGCATATAGTTGCTTTGACCCTCCCTTGTACCTCAAATGCTCGTGTAAATCACTGCAGTAGTCTGTTCTTTTCTTGTTCTTTTTCTTTTTATCCCTCTCTTTGTGGTGGTAGTAGTAAAAGTAGTAGTAGAGGAAGCAATTTTTGGTGCTGGAGGTGTAGAACTAGGTTTACTTGCACTTTTGAGTATTTGGGTTTAGATTGTAAATTTCGAGTACATCTAGGCAATCATGCTTGAAAAGGCAAACATATTAGGTGTTAGTTTTCTTTTTTGCTTTCATTTTTGAATTGTAATGCCTCATCTGCAGAAATTTTGGATTTTAGTAGCAGATATTTGATAGGAAATATGGGGAAATGTAAAGGCAATGTAGTCTTTTTCTTTTTGATATTTAAGTTGAGATGATAGTGGATTTTATGGAATTGGCTTTTAGAACTTGAGTACATGGAAAAATGGAGATTGAACTTGATAATAGACTCCTTTTATCTGATGCCTTTGAGTTAAATATCACCATAAAAAACTTATCACGTCTCTTTTTTTCTTTATTATCTTTATTATTCTTTCCGAACTAGGAAAACATTTATCAATAGTAATCAAGCATTACAATCCATACAATAAACACAATCAAGAACCAGAAACAATTCTCATATCGAAGCTTCAATGCACAGTTCTCCGCCAATTAACTTTTATTATTAGTAATATTGCTCTGTCTACAATGTTGATCAGTGCTTCATTTTTGTCATTGGATTATTTCATGCACCTAGATCGTCATGTATTGAAAAAATTCTGTAATTATCATCTGCTACAGGTTGTATCCTCCTTAGACCTTTTTTTTTTTTTACTGACATGAATTGATAGAATAGGTTATGCATCAAATGGATGGCACAATTTAGAAAGCTTCCCAGCTGATGTTGTTTTTCATGTACAAGGAAGAATGATTGAAGCTCATAGAGTCATATTGAGTGCTAGGTCTCCTTTCTTCAAGGAAAAATTTGAGTCTGCATGGAAGAATCGCAAGGAAATAAGATTTACTAGGGAAAGACTTTCTTTCCCTGCTCTTTTCAGTCTCATTCACTTCTTTTACTGTGATCGGCTTGAGATTGCAGTTGATGATATGGAGGATTTGGTGAGAATTTGCAAAGTCTGCAAGTGCCAGTCCTTGCAAACAGTTATTGAGAAAGAATTAAGTCATCAAAAGTATGCTGACTATAAAGCACTGAGAGAAATAGATGATACTCAGAGAAGGTTTATCTTACAGGGTTTTTCTCTTCCCGAGGAAGATCGTGTACCTGCTTCTTTGCGTCGAATTCTCCAAGTTTCTCTTGCCAGTTCTGCTAGAGAACAGAACCTAGATGTTGATGGTCTTGCAATGTCATTGGCAGCCATGAACGACTTTGAAGATGATCTAGCTGATGTTTGTGTGCGAGTTGATAACAAAATCTTTCGGTGTCATCAAGTAGTCTTAGCATCCAGATCAGAATATTTTAAAACAAGGCTGTTTCGCATGGAGGATTTTGTAGGGCGGGATGATGTACCTGATAGTGTGCTCCCATGTCTTGACGAACATGATTTGAGCGCTGGAGCCTTTGAGAAAATGATTGAGTACATGTGAGTTTTGCATCTTTTTTTGCTATGATATAGATTCGGGAGAAAGAATTTTTTGATCCTGGTTTTGGGTTATAAAAAACTTCCCTAGAAATAAAAATAAAACCCACTGATATTCTCTCTTTTTGTGCAGTTGAAATTTTGAGTAAACGGCATTTTCCTTTTGCTAGAATCAGTACTTATATTGCTGTGCTGCCTTTGTTGATATAGGTATACAGATAGCCTGGCCAACCTGGACCCTGATCAGGTACTGCCTTTACATAGAAATGGGGCTTCAATGAATGTGTATGCCCCAAACTTCAATGAATAAAAGCGTTGCTTTTTAATGCCCCAAAGTTTAATGAAGTTTCCTTTGGCAGGCAGAAGAAATGTTTGATATAGCTTCAAGATATCTCTTGTTTCCCCTGAAAAGGGCGGTAGCTGATGCTGTACTACCACACCTAGAAATGGTTCCTCCAGCAGAGCTATGCCATTGGTTGGTCTTATCAGATATGTATGCTTCCTTTCACCTGTATTTCATATTCACATGCATGTATGTATACATCTCACAGTTTAATGATTAACCAGTGACTTGTCCTTAGTACTTACCCCCTCCGGTTTTTTTAACTATCGGCGAGAGACGAATCACAGATTAAGAAAGTGATTAATGTGTCTGAAATAGATCGTAAAATAACAAAATTATCCTTCATTCCTTGGGCATGGAAAATTGTACCAAAATTTTGGTTATTGAATGAAGGGTAAAGGAGGAAAAATAATAATAAATGCTGCATTGGTAATGTAAAATGACAGATAAATAAAAACAAAGCAAATTCTGAAAAGTGACAGTTAAAAAAAATGGAGGGAGTACTACTTAGCACCAGTGACCTAATGTGGAAATAAGATATGTAAAAATGTGGAGTCTGGGGCTATAACTTAATTGCAATAAATCGAAAGAAGGGAAATTCCAGAAATCACACCCGGAACTCTTTAGGATCCATAGTAAGGCTTGACCGCATCACATAATGTTAAGAGAGAGTAATCTCTTATTTATGTGGATTCGCATCACACACCTTTGACCTAACGGCTAACACATTCCAAGAAGGAAACGAACTCTTCTAACAACTTATAGAAGGGGTTTTTGTTAGAACCTCCTTCCTAATCTACCTACGGTAACAGATAATTCCAAACGCAAGTCTTTGCTTCTTGTGTAGTGCAAAACTTGAAACATGTCCCACCTTCTATTAAAAAATGAGAGAGGATGGGTTTAGGTTTAAAAAGACTAAGACGCATGTTGCAATGTGAATGCAGCAAGTGATTACTAAGTCAATAAGGAGTCTCCGCCGTAGAATTTCTCGAACTGTTTGATCAAAAGTTTTATCAATTTGTGGGTGTGGTTGAAGGTGAATCGTATTATAACTATTGTTACCTTACATCATGTGCATATCTACCGATTTTGTGCCTGAACTTACTTTAAACATGTTTGATTCAATTTGCAGGTATGGAGTTGGGAAAATTAGGGAATACTGTCTTGATATGATAGCATGCAATTTCGAGACATTTGCAGAAACACCTGAATTTAGGGCAATGCTTTTGACACTTCCGCCACCATCAGGTGACTCCTCTCTTCGTACCACAGCTCCAAGTGCACCAGGAGCCGAGTTAAATACAGACGAAGGGAACATTCTTGATGATTTGAGAGAGAAATGGCTCGAGGCTGAAGGGGATGAGCTAGACAAGAGAGATGAAAGCGCGTTAATTTTTGACAAAAGGCTAGAGATGCTTGTGATGGTAGCAGAACAAGAAAAGTCAGGTAGGTTAGATGATATATAGGCTTGTACCTGTAGATGTAAACGTTATACTACGATACAACGAATGAAGTATTCGTTTCTTTAAAACAGTAATAAAGTTCGACTATTCGAACGTGTAACTTCATGTAAGACTGATAAATATACGGGGGGAATGTGATTTCTGGTGAATTACTTGTTTGTTGTAATGTTCGGTGTGAATATTATTATGTAACATCATTTTTTTGCCTTGCGTGTTGCTTCATTTATTCGTTTTTGTATGTCACGTTGACCTAAGCTCTTAAAAATTAAAATCACCAACTTAAGCTTTTGTAGGAGACTGTAATTCAAACTACTTTTAAACGAAGCGTCATAAACTGATCCACAGAGCCAGAAAGAATTTAGATATCTTAACTCAAAGTAAAAAGAGAAAAGTTAGATCTTATGGTTTTTACACTTTAAGTCTCCTGAATTTCGCAATGATGTATCTATATATGCTTGACAATTTTCATATTTACACGTAAAACAGAATTTAATTATTCGCACTTAAAAACATCATGCTTTTACGTGCATATATCTATATCTAGATACACCATAAGTGTCTATTCCTCTTCGTTTGTTGCATTATCATCACCGTGCAACGAGGATTCAGATTCATCTTTTTCAACGTCTGCACCAACCTCATGCACCGGTTCCTCGCCATCAGTTGAATTGGGTGCAGATGGATCTGATGTTGCTTTGTTGTCTTCGGGATTTGAGTCTGATTTCTCAACCTTCTGTTGCAGACTCCAATACATGATGCTTGCTGTAAGAGTCAATATCATCTTCTGGTTCACCTGTTTCACAAAATAATACATGAAAAAGTAATTTTTCCAAAAATCTACAGAAATCAAGCTTATACGACATTTTCAGTCCAAAATGACCCGTGTCTAACCACGAAGCTTTGAAGGGTACCACATTCTCCAACAAATAAAAAGTTGACACAATGGAATCATCTACTGACTGTTTTTTCAAGAGTGATCAGATACTGAATGCAAACAGAAAACAGGTGCACTAATTCTCTAGGTGAGCAGAAAGGGACTACAACAGATTTATAATCTCATATAATACCGTCATGATATCCTCAGGCAGCAAGAAGATGGAGCATCCGAGCTTTCGAGCAACACTGATTATGTAAGTTGCATTTAATTTCTTGTCCTCATCTGCAATGTCAATACTACAAACCATTAGTTTGCCTTGATAGGCTGCTAACGAACTAAAACAAGAAAAAGTACATTCTTCCCTCTTATATTTCTTTTAAATTTTGTCTATGCATGCCTGTGTGCATCACTTCGCGATGGTGCAAAAAGGTGTTTTATCTTGAGTAATTACTCCATAACCAGAATAATAAGATGATTTGAGTTACCGGTTTCCCCCTTAGTTACAAGGCTCCAGTTCACTACTCTTGGCTCCACAACACTAAGAAGTTCAAGGAAAAATTTCCCAGTTGAGATGTTTTTATCCTGCGATGAAAATAAAATATACATGTTAGACCATAATAGCGAATTTTTACAAGTTATTTGATCTAAATTTTCTGTGTATTACCTTAAAGCTCTCTATTTGAGATTTTCTGCCAGCACTCTTTACTTTCTTGTTTGCCCATGCCAATATGTCGGCATCTGTTATCTCCTTCCCTTGGGAGTGTGACCTCAAGTTTTTCAACAGTTGTAGCATGCTAAACCTCATCAACTGCCATAAAAATGCTGAAGAAAAGGTGGTCAAGAAGGATTCTGAAAAGAAACCCAGATTTGTACTCGGTTCATATCTTCTTCCAGGTACAAAAATAAGGAATCTCGAATATCACATAAAATAGACAAGTTTCAAATGCATTTAATTCTTGATTATTATAAAAAAAAATCTGGCAACATTGGACAGATTACAAGTTTGGGGAGTGGTTAGTTCAAATACATGCCTATTATGCCCATTAGGTCCTGAAATGCACGCACACACACACACACACACAGGTATATGTATGAACGTCTAGTCAAATAAGCAAAGAATGCACCGTTAGTTTAGTCCATTGTAGCATTAGTTCATTGATTTCCTAAAGCAAAAGCAAAAACAGTATTGTAAATCAGTTCACTTACCTAAGATAAGCTTCTTGTTTCCTTGGACAATATCATTTCCTGCGACATTAACGAGGGAAAAGTTTAAGTCCTTTCCGATCTGTATGACTTGGTTACAGTTCTCAACTTTTCTGAAAGGCATCTTAATGGGAGGCTTTGACGCTTGTTTCCAATTAACAGATCCAGGTGCTATTTTATCAAGAACTTCCAAAAGTACCCATCTACGAAGGGGGAAAAAGGGTAACATCAGTAAAGAAAAAAGTGGCACAACACATCTGTAAAGCAGCAGCAATCTCACCCGGCTCTGACATCCTCGAATAAATTATTAACATAAGAATCTATTCCAAGACTGTTAATCCAAAAACGGAAACATCTCTCCTCCCTAGAAGTTTGAGCATCATCAGTCATCATCTCAGCAAATGAAAGTTTCTTCGTATCCATTGATAACCCATTCCTGCCCATCATCAGAAGGCAAACTTGTTAGGACCCGGGTACCGTTTAGAAGTCCATTTTCTAACTATATTATGTGGACTCTGTAGAACGTTGAGAAATGAGGGTCTAACATATTAATAAGAAAAGGAACGGTGACCAAAAGACAAAAAATACGCACGAAAAAAGAGCCTGGAACACTGTCTTGACAGTCACAATCAATGAAGTAACATGAATAGGAGTAAACTTAATTGTATCATGATCCATTTATGCAACACATTTACATACGACAATCATAGAGCCATCTTTTAAGTTTTCAGAGAATGAGAAAGATGCCTAAATTACTTGTTTCACACATATTGAAAGGATTGCATGTTTAATAGAACAGGAGAAACAACGGTTTAATAGAACAGGAGAAACAACGGTATTGAAGATTACTGCAGGATATTCAAAAACTTAACAAGCCTAGATTATTGTTCAGCTGTACAGAGGAAAAAATTTAAGTGATTGCAATTATTATGTATAACAGGGTTGGTTCCAGTAAAATCACACACTTATTGAACCATACACTGATCGGCCGTATTTTTTCCTATAAACAAAATATCATTGTAGTTGCAGAAAAAGGGGCTCGAATGAGAAATGTAAGTACAATCTTTATTTTTTGCGATATTCTCAAAAATCAAATTTATCAGAATGATATAGGAAAAACACGATAGAATGGGCGTTAAGTTCCAAATGGGACCTAAAAGAATTCTGCCGTTTTGACTAGAAACATACTCAAATTTTCACAAATAAAAGTCCACTATTTGTCTGTGAGATATAAAATATACTTCTTGTAACTCCCTGATCTTTGTAGACATTAACTAAGCAAACAATTTAGTAACTAGAAAGGTGATTGAAACCAGACACAGAATGATATAAATATTAAATATACGACATATGAATGCTGTTTTCATCAATCAGCAATAAATCAATTTCCACGAATCCAGCTTACCTATGTTGAAATATCTGAGCGACAAATGCCAGGTTTAAATTTGTTGAGCCATCAACAATATCTTTTGCAGTAACATATCTCTTGCAATCCAGTTTATCTGCTTGCTCAATGATTAACTTTGCTCTTTCAGTTGGATCTTTCACTTCCAATGTAGATGTTGTTCCATGTTCTGGTGCAAGAGTATTGAGCAAGTGTGCATAGGCCTCTCCATCCTGAAAGCAATTATGTCGGACTTTAGTATTTGTAGGAATCTCACCAAAAAACTTCCTAAGTAAATTTCAAAAGATAAAAAGGAGTTAATAGGAAACTCGGAATTTGAATAATCTACACCTCATTTATACTTGCACCACAATAATGCCCTTAACAATTTGGAGGATTATGTTTGCAAATTAATACAGGAAGATGTGAAAAAGGACATTTTCCTAGTAGTATCCGGTTAATAATCCAACCTCAAATATTTTTAGGCAACAAGGACAAGTTAATGCGTAAACAAAGTGCTACTTTACTCATATACCCCTTAATAATCCAGTCGACTTGTCATGGCTGGTAGTTGTATCACTATCTTAAGTTAGTCAAGCACTTGGTGAGGAGGGCCACAATAAAATTTGATTGCAGGTAGCAATGATACAACAGAAGAATATATTGATGGAGTGGGGGGGGGGTCTTAGCATGGTAAAATCACATTGTTGCTGAGATGGTTTGTGAATAAGACAAGGCATCTCAGAATCAACGGCAGATCTACATAGAACTCACTGTGGGCTTGCCCCTGATGGAAATAAAAGGAAAAAAACTACTACCAAATCGACATCGTTTTTAACGTCTCTGTAAAAAAATAGAAAATAAAAAAAAAAGAATTAATCCCATCTGTTTGTGCCCCCATGAACTTTCATCATGGATCCGTGTCCGCCACTGCTTAGAAGTCAGCTTAGATGAAAACGTGAAATCTAAGGTCGTAAATCTCATGAACCCAGCCTATGTATCTCATCTCTTATGACAAAAAGCAATCTTTCATTTCCACAGCACTTTTCTACCCAGATTAGGCTTTCTTTCCCTTGGACCACATTTGTGCATGCTAGACTTTTATAGCGCCTCCATGCCATGACCACCCTCAAGCGCTCACACTCATTGCCTCATCAACTAACTCATATATTGTCAAACATTCAGTAAGTTGCGCTCATTCATCACACAGTCTCATATTTGACGAATTTAAAAGGTCTGGAATAAATTCCAACAGCTAGCCAAGAGTTAACACTTAAATAGCAAACTGTATCCTATTATTGATTGGGACGCCAAAAAAAAGTGTCAGTAATTGTCCATTAAGTGGTAAAGTCACAGAGCATGATCACGGACAAATCAATGTTCAAAACTAAGAAACATGCAATAGCACAATGCTCCTACATCAGATGCTTGATTGCTTACAGATATTAACAGGTTGCTGGATTTTCTTCACCAATGTTGTTTCTACAAAATTATTAAAAAGGGCTAGGACAATGGAAAAGAAAATTGCCATACATTTCCAAATCCAAAAGGCCAACAGAAATTTCTACACACAAAGGGATGACTTCTCGACTCTCTCTGGTCTTACTTCACTTTAATGGATTACTGGAAAAAAAAAATCTTAAATAAGATTTTTTTTGAGGGGTGGGAGGAGGGGGGAATAACAATCTTACCAACATGCAAGAAAGCTGTATAAAGTTACTTCACATAGGCAGCAGATAACTTACATACCTTCAGATCAGACGAAAAATTTGTAACTTGCTTCTTGTACCCAGATTTCTTCAGATGAAAATTCATCCATTTGAGCAGAACCTTCTCTGGAGGCAACCCAAGGAGTTCTTCAACCTCCTGTATATTCTAGACATTTTATTTCCATCTTTCATAGCTTTTGGAAAATAAAAAAAGTTAAGAGCACTTAGAATAAAGTAATAAACACAAAGGGAAAGGCTATCTATGAACAGATGCGGACCTTACTATCTTCCACCAATTCAACCAATTGAGGAGTTTTCTTCAAGTTGAGATCAGCTAACAGTTGTATCTGGTGTTGCCCCAAAATGAGAGAAGTGAAAAAACTTGGTTACCTCAGGTACAACTATGTATTATGTAATGTTTAATCACTAAGAAAGATATAACAAATCCGAAGGTACCTTAATCATTTGAGAGATCAAACCAAGGACTAGATGGGGCTGCAAACCACAAGAAAATCATTAACTCGATCGAAGCTGGTAAAGAATTGAGAGAATTCATTAACTTGATTGAAGTTTGTAGTATGACGAACAGTTAGAAGCTTACCCGAGCCTCAACTAGGTCTTGGGTGCCGATATTAACCACGGTACAACCAATAGCCTTAGCAGAGTTGAGGCATAGTGTATGGTTTTCATTCCTTTCCCATGGATTTAGATCCTTCTTTGTATTAATTGCCCTTTCATCGATAGTGCCAGGGACAGCCACATTAATAAGTTTACTGCATGGAATAATATTAGCTTTGTCAAAACAATTAGAGTTTTGTGTAAAAGGAATGCCAAAAAAATTTTGAGCAGGTCATTTACTCTACCATAGTAGGACACCGTCTTTTGCAAGATCGAAAAGTGCATCAGTGGAAGGATCTATTGGAAGAAAATCCTTCAAGAACTTATCTTGTCCAAGAAAGCTGTTAATGTGGGCAACATAGGAGGCCTTCTCTGATTCACTTATAGTGTGACGAAGTGTAGTTGCAGCGTTCTTAACAAATGATGACGAGGTGTGGGATTCACCCAGTTTTGCCATAGCCCGTTCTTGTAAGTTCAGGAACGCCTAAAGATCATCAAACCAAATTATCTGTTTGCATTCTTCACTTTTGCACAAAGCAAACAGTTTCAAACTCATGAATAATAAATGTAAAAGTATAAATTTAGATGACTTCAAATTGAATGCTAAAATTCGCTACTTTTTACTTTTGTCAGGTCGATTTATAAGACAGCATCCATAACCAGCCAAAAAGGCGCTTTTAGTGGCACCACAGTGTTTTTATCGTGACACCACACCGGAAACAATCCACACCGAAAACAATCAACTGAAAAAAAGTCGATTCTCAGCTATATAATCGACTTTCACAATCACCAAATCGACCAGCAGAAAGTAGGGTAGATTCTCAGCTATAATCAACGGTAAAATAGTCGATTGTCATTGTGGTGGCAACCGTAGATTTTGAATGGTGGCATAAAGATGCCAAAAGTATCCCAAACGCGAGTTTAAGCTACTCCTGAATTTTTTTTAAACGTGTTTAGCTAGTAAGGGAAGGGTTGCATGATGACATACCCGAAGGAAGGACTCAAAGTCAATTTCTTCGTTCAAATCAGAAGATGAAGATTCAGACAAGATATCTTTGATCTCATTTTCAGTGAGCTTCTCACTCAAGGACTTCACTTTGGCCATCACAGGAGGCAAATCTCCCAGAGTAACCTTCCCAGAAGGATTCCTCGCAGAAAAGAACTGCAATGCATGTGTTGAAATTAGCTTACAACATGAATGCTTAGAATCCAATTGGAAGATCAGACAAATACTTTTCCAATAAGTGAAAAAGAAAAAGGAAATAAATTACACCGAGACATTCAGTTACATACTTTAGATTTGAGGCTCCGCAGCTCAACTTGAGTGAATTGGCTTTGAAGCCATGGGTCAGAAACAATAACGCCCTGATAACCAGACATTGTGTCTTGCTTTCCCTTCCCTGGCGGTATCAATGGGCAATGATTTCAAAATCAATATATCCCTCAATTACAGAGAGTGCTGAAATAGAAGGCCAGAAAGTTTAATTGGTTTGTGAATCGCAAAAATGCCTATTCAATTAGGGAAATCTGATCGTATCGGTTAGCGTAGAATAATATAATAATCAACGTAAACCATGTATAATGTATTCGTAATTGATTTCACTTGCATGCAACATGCATATATTAAGAATAATTGAAATTAAAAATCACAACAAAACACCCGATCGTGAAAATGTGGATCGAAACTAGAAGAATTTAGGGAATGTCAGGTGCTCATGAATGTAAACAGAGACGATCGATCAGTGATTCAGTAAAGGAGGGAAAGAGAACAGACCCGACCAGAGGATGAGGTCAGAAGCTCATGTCACGAGACTGAAAAGCTAGTTTAATGATGGCTTGATCATCGTTTGGTGGTCTTTTAGGTTTTCACGGTGGGGGAACTTTGGGTGGCGGACTGGCGGTGCAGTGTGAATGTGTGATGGCTTTGGCGGTGGCGCGCGTGAGCGAGATGAAGAAGTAGAAGAAGAAAACGAGACGGTGAGAAAAATCCGTTTTGCCTTTCAGTCCCGCGAAATCCGATAAACTCGTTTTCTATTGTACGCCTTTGCGTAAGAAAGTGCATGAGTAATGGTATTCACAACTCACAAGTATAATACTATCACAATTAAAACATACTCTAACTTCGATTTAAGTGACAAATGAGAATAGTAAGCCGTAAAATCCTTTTTTTTTTTGGGGGGGGGGGGGGTGGGTTAACAAATCTAATAATTATTAATCCAATTTATTCATGCATAATGTTGACGAGTATTTTTAAATCAAGCATGACAACAAAATAGACAAATCGAGCATTAGTATGCTTGAGGTCGCTCGTTCACTATACAAAATCGATTCAAACTAGAACTACTCATAAACCGTTTGGATCATTTACATCCATAGTAGTATCGTATGTGTATGAAACACATGATATGCTTTTCTAGTTTCATTTAGAAAAATAATATAAATCATGTACTTTGACATTTTCTTTTTGTAATAAAGGATCTACTTTTATGTGATGATGTCGAAAATATCATCTTGTTTTTAGCGGTGTTTGTACGTTGGATATCTGGCTATAAAAGTGTATTAAAGTGGTGTTTGCCGGTGGTGCTCGGCGGCGCCAGAGGATTCCGGTGGTGGTGCTTTTATAATAGAAGAGAAAGGGGACAATTTGGTTTTGCCATCTGTTTTATATATTTGTTGTTCATCCCTCAATGAGGTTACAGAGCTCCCCTATTTATAGGGGAGCCACCGACTAAAGTTCGGTTTATTTATAAGTGATGAAATATAGTACATAATAGATCATTGTTTTGCCGAACTTGAGGTAGTTCTTCCTCTAAGTATTATGGTCGAAGTCGCTGGCGGACTCGTTTATCGAATGAGATCGCGTATCGACCCCCTAACCCTTTTTGTCGCTACACAGAGTTAAGGGCTTGGAAATGATCCGAAGGCTCGCGGTCCTAATTTGACTTCATTGTGAGCTCGCGGACAGTAATGGTTGGTGGCCTCATCCATTAATGTCGGTGGCTGATCAGACCCGAATAAGGATCCGCGGACCGAAATACGATTTAGACACATCAATATCATACCAAAACCAAATGTTGCAGGGTTATTTGATAGCATGATATATTATTAACACGAAAAGGCTAGGTCTCCCGAAACATTACCGAAACCCAATCACAACCTTTGATTTTTTTTATTTTAATCATGTCATTATTTTAAGTGAATGAATGGCTTTGATTAAATTTCGGTGTTTTATTTGTGAACATTTTCGGGTGATGTAGCCTTATTGTTATTTACATAACATTAGATACAATCACTAGGGTTTCCAATGTTTATAAAAAAGGGCTTGCTATCGACATCATAGCAGATGTACCATGATACCACGATTCGGACTTAGGTTCGATTTTACAAAAGTCGAAATTGAATATCATTGTATGTCTAAAAGTAGGTTCAATATCTTCAAGTAAACAAGCAAGGAGGTAGGGGGGAGGGGTACATTCAAAGTTGTTACTACAACACCCACCACAACTCTTTAACCACTGAGTTATGTTCCTGAGGGCGACACTTTCACTTTTAAAAGAAAGATAACATAACCACGACTATGCGTAAAAATTTCATCTACAAAATCATTTGTAGCAATGTAGAAATTCAAATAGTTGCTTCGTTGCGACCAAACCAGTTAGCTAACATCAACACTAATGAAAATTTAAGGGATAAATAACATCACACATTCTCTTACAAGAACCCTTTCAGACTGAAAGCCATGGTAATTGGTAAGATAATACCTACCTAGTTCAAAATGACTTGTTGCAAAACTAAACTTTCCATTCCTTAAAAAAATCTCGACACTTTGGAGTAAAGGGACTAAGGGATCAGTTTGTATGTTGTACCCGCTATTTACCAATTCCCGATATATAGATACAGAGTCTTCCTCTGCATACTTGTCGTGTTTCAACAAAAGAACATGGAACTTTCCACTTCTTTATGTAGCCTAGGAAGCACGGGGACTGGAACACTACCAACCCCCGTTGTCGAAGTTTCTGAATAATCATCAAACTTTATAAACTGTCCCATTTGTTTGGCTGCGAGATGTGCGTAACAGATTGGAGCTACTGCAAAAAAGACATTAAGAAACAATATTATTAAAAATTAATGTCTATGTAATATGTGCTTTAGAGTTTAGACAAAAGAAAATATTTAGCAAGTGAAAGTCAAAATACCAATAGATACTGCACTAGTACTTCTTTGACAGCTGCAAAACAAAAGGAATATTAATATAATAACAATAAACAAGAGGATTCTATTGGCACCACGAAAATGTTTCACGCACCACAATTACTTTATGGCACGTGATTATTTTTCGAGGGGCAGATACTTCCTATTGAGAAGTAAATGTTTTACTTACACGTATGAAAGTGCATGAATGAGATTTTGGAGTTCATCGGGAGAGAAACCAATCTCATCATACAAAACATGGTAATGAGCTGGTCTAGAAGTTCCCTGTAATTTTCAGAGCAAATTAAATAAGAGGGAAGAAAACAATATATTAAAAAAAAACTAAAACAAAAAGTAGTACGCGCGTATATTGACAAGACATACTATCATTCCAGCTTGAGCACACATGTAGAAATCATAATTTCTTGGATGGACAATGTTCGTGTCCACAACCGTGCCTACAATGAGTGAAAGACGCGTTATAGTAATGATGGTATTATGACTAAACACAACAATATGACAATGAATATATGAGTGAAAAACAGAAAGACCTGCTGGAACATTCTCGGGAGCATTAGATTGAAATAATCTAGTGTGGTGATTCTTTTGAGCCACAATCACTGTAAATTTAGGAAAATCGACTTCACCAAGATGCTCGTAAGCCTGAAAACATTCACAAAAATCTGAGTATAAATCAGGATTTGATGATGTGACCAAATTGTCAAATTTCTAGGATGAAAATGACACTGGCTCATAATTATTCGAGAAATACCTTTATCATTTGATCAAGCTCAACATTTAAAACTTGACTAAATTGCGACTCGCTTACGCCATCCCTGTCACGAATAACATAGTAAAGTACAATATCAGAAAAGGGATAGACACTTTTGGTCCCTCTTGTTTCATGATTTTTGCAATTCCATCCTCAATGTTTCATATTGGTACTTTTGACCCTCATCTATGCATTTTTTACCTAATCAAAATCGATGCACGTAAGGAAGTGAAACTGAGATCACCTTAGAAACTGGAAATACCTGAAAACAATAATCTGAGAAGGCTTACGACCCTTGCTTGTTTCATAAAATTCCATGAGTAGTTCCCTGTAGCGCATCTACCGAGCACTTAGATAAGTTTTAAAAAAACAACAAAATTATTTTTACTTTTGTAGATATGTTAAATAACACAGCATGCCTCATGATGCCTCCGTCTTCTCCGTTTGCTAAAGGTTTGTACAAGGACTCGATCATTTCCACCTTTGATGATTGTGTGCGTACAGCTGCTCTGTAACTTGATATGTATGGCCAAGATCTAGATCCAACAACCTGAAAATTCACAAATTGGCAAAATTAGCTAAAGTTCATAAAAAGAATTGGCAAAATTTTCAGGAACTCTCGTGTAATATTCTGGACAGTAGTATTACAGCAGCAATGGATGGAATGTCTGATCGTCCAGGAGAACCATGAGAAACATCCATACCCAAGATCATAGTTGGAGCATTCTTGACAATTGGGAGAGAAGAAGAATCCTCTAATACCAGCAATGAATTGATTCCTCCAAGCTAACAAGGCAGGAAGAAAGAAAAAAGCTAAATTTGCAGAGAATTGGAAAAATTATGGCAACAACTTGACTTTTTGTAGATCAACAGTTACCTTAGAATTGATCTTAAGAAGCACATTTGTGAGGTATTGGTCATTGACCTTCAAGGGAGAAATGCATTGAGTGACAATGCCAAGATCACAAAGACTCTTTTTCTTCCAAGGGCCTTTGTTTTGGAAACATTATCAGCGACGCAAAAAAATTACCAAATAAGAATAATGATGATGTTGTAGCACAATTATAATATGGAAATTCATATTGACACACCAAAAAAAGACGATATCCATAGCCTCTTTATTTTTCCACCATTTGTTATCACATCATACCTCAATTTGACCATAAATTTTTCATGATGGTGCGTGAATATCAACATTTAGTGTGCTAATATCAATCCCATTGTAGTAATAATAATAGTAATATTCTTAAAATAAAAAATAAAATAAAACGAGTTTACCGTATATGTCACAAGTTTTCCGTTCAGGCAGCACACAAAGAATAAACTGTGGAATACCAGGGAGCTTGGACGTAATCTGTTCATACATCTTCTCAACTCGCACTGCAGGACTAGCCTTTCTACTCTGTGGCTCTTCCTCTATTAGTGAATACGGACGTTCAATATGCTTATGAAAACCAAATAAATAATGTTTCAGAGGATAATAAATAACAATATGATACAATTCTAAAAAGATTATTAAGTATAACATACAATGCCCTTGAGCTTTCCACAATCAATAAGCTCCCTTGAGAAACGGCTCGTATCACAACTAGATGAGAAGTTCACCACAGCCCAGCAATCAATCTTGGTGGGAGTTAACACTTGCTTTTAAGCAAAAAAAAAAGTGGAAACTGTCATTAAGGTATTGAGAAATAAGAAACACTTAGTTTTCTAGAGTAAGGTAAAATGGTGGGGAAAAAAAGTGACCGTATTTGCTGCAAAAGTAAGTTCATAAGGAAGCTAGAAATGTCAAACAATAGTTTGCATTCCTGTGAAAGATGAAGGATCGGGCCATGTATACGAAGAAAGAAACAACAAAAACAGTTGAATATAAGGCTAGATGCGCTTGACCTTGACCATTCTGAATCCTACAGATAACAGATAGGTCACACGGGTACGGATACGTGGATATGGATACGCATAAATACGGAATATGTGAGTACAAGATTTTTTAAAAATACAGGATACGGATACGAAGGGCATATACGTAAATTTAAAAATATATGGGCCAAACTATACATGATAAAACTATAAGGACCAACAATACATATTTTAAAAGACATGAGATAATACAATTTATAATGGTTTTCTTCATTTTTGATAGTTTTTCATTCATTTTCAATTCATTTCACAAATCCGAATCTCGCATCCTACTTTAAGAAACACAAATTCGCGCCTGCGTGTGTATCCTGAATATCCAGTGTGTATCTGTGTCAGATACGAACCGGATACAGGACATGGTACTAGACAGAAGTATCCATGCATCGTAGTGATAACAGTAGGAAACAGCCAATCCTACTAGTCGAAAAGTACCTTTTGTTTGAAGTTCCAGCGACCATTACAAGGAATGAAGTCCTCATTCTTACCAACCTTCAACTAAAATTTGCACGAGCCATCAGAAATTTGTGATGCACGTGAATCCAATTAATTGTACCCATCGCAAATCAAAACATACCTTTGGTGCCTCAAGGACCCGACCATTAACATGAATAAACTGTTTTTCAATAGAGATACCACAAGCAGAAAGGAGAGGATCCTTATCGTACTCATAGGTTTTCACGGCCTGGCAATTTGAATGAAAAAAACATCAAGCAGCTTAAACATAACAATGGGAATTGGAAAACAAACGTCGGAATCTGGAAGTGGTGAAACTCACATCACTTATGCGCCTAATTCTTTCTTGAGGCTTCTGCCTTGAACTTTCAATTAAAGACGCTCTTTGCAATGAGGACAATACTTTCTTGTAACGTTGAAGAGGCACGAGAGAACATAGCTGAAATTCAAAGGAATGAATCATTTAATAAGGGTATAAAAAGTCCTACATGCTAGGAAAGAGAAAGAGTAGCAAAACCACAGAACAAGAATACCTCCATAGGCAGATAATTAGGCCGTGTAGGTTTTCCAACGTTAAGGCACGGCATGAATGCAGAACTTTTAAGTTCTATATTTCTGTGTTTTACAAAGTACTCATAGACAGAGATATCTGTAGTCTCCCCTCCATCTTGTGGTCCGTTACCGTTTTCTACTTTCAGTGAAAAACTAAGAGAAAGCATCATGTCAGTATACTCTAACTCAAACATGATAGTTTAACAAACAAACAAACAAAAAAAAAGGGGGGGTGGGGGGGGGGAGATCTTAATCACGACTTACAACTGCTGATTGCAAGGTTTTTCACTCAAGCCAAGGATTTTGAACTCCCTGTCATTGTGCAAGGCCTTTATCCTCATATTTTTCAACATCTTTTTTGCCTGTTCATAACGAAACTTGCAATTTACGGACAACAGAAATAAGATAAATCATGTTTGACAGTCTGGAACATGTCTACCTTTGTCCAATCAATATACCGAGTTTCCTTCACATTCTGATTCGCTAGTAGAAAATTAATCACTGGCCCAGGAGTGAGGAACAATGTTGTAGTTACATCTACGGCAAAATACATGTCAGCAGCATGTGTAGTTAAGAAACGGAAATTATACTTCAACGGGACAGGAAAAGAGAACTTAATATAAAACAATGTAAAGATATATATACCCATATTAAGGGATAAGCCTCCATGAGTAGGATGAAAACAAGAATGAAACCCCCGGCACGCAGAAACACCCCCACCAATGTCTGTGAAAAACCTTGAATCATTTTGAAAGAATGACTGCCCTACTAAAACGTACCCTCTGCATTGAACATATATCATCACACTGTGTCACTCAAGCAGCAACATATCGAGATTCGAGAAATATAACAAATATATAATGTTGACACACCTATCAGCAGCATATTGTCTAACAACAATGTCAAGCACCCTCACAGCATCTTGCGCGTTTTTGTCGTCAGCTCCTTGAAGGGCAAGAGAGATTGACTGCAGAGCAATTTCCGCAGCATATGTGATCACCACCATGAAAGTTCTTGATCGTAGATATCCTTTCGCTCTTTTGACAGACTTACCAGGGCTGTCAGTCTGTGAAGGACTCTTACTGTAAATGACAGATAAATCACAAAGTGACGTCATGTATGCATTTAAAACAATGTACTGAACAGGTTGAAGGAAAAAGGAATTCAATCAATGAATCACTACCATTTTGCAATAGCGTCCTCAATAACTACTGTGAACTCAAAGTTGTTACGTGGCAACGGCCCCACTGTATACAAGGCTTTTTGTCCATCATATGCAAATCTCTTTCCAGCAAGCTCAGATTTGTATGTTTGCCAAAGCTTATCAATAACTTTTCTCCCAATTCCCTTGCTTTCGATTTCTTTTTTGTCCTCTGAACTGATCGACACCTGCGTATATTGGAACATGATTACTTTTTTTAAGGAAAAAAAAAAGAGTTTGAAGAAAAAAAACACTTCATCGGCAAGGAGCTATACACTGTATTGGTAAAATACTTCATCGGGATGGTTAAACAAAGCTTTAAAGTGGTTTGCCAGCAGGGCTATCGGGCGTCCAGAGGTTCCAACACCCGCCCTACTGATAATACTACGTTTAGGCCTGTCCGCCTGCTTAGGCTCTTCGTCTAGAATGATAATAGGTTGTGTGGAAGGCAAAGCTTCAGGACTGCCATCTACTTTTTTCGTTTTGAAGGCACTTCCATCTACTTCAATAGGATTTTCCATTGTCAGCTTGACCCTGTCCGTCTGCTCCGGCTCTTCGTCTAGAATTATAATAGGTTGTGTGGAAGGCCAAGCTTCAGGACTGCCATCTACTTTTCTTTTTTTCAAGGCACTGCCATCTACTTCAATAGAATTTTCCATTGTCAGCTTGACCCTGGTAGATTAAACATGAAATACTAATTAGCTTCTGAATAACAAGCATTGCTTGGAAAAATTGCTACTGTGCATTGTCAAAATTCAACAAAAGAATGTTGATACAGCATAACAGGCACAAGGGTATCATCAGTTTAAAGATATAAGGAACGAAAATAATCCCAAATTAATCTAACCTAAAATCCCCCAAATCCTATGGCCCCTCGAAAAAAAGGTAATTAGCAAATCCTGAAATCACTAACAGGAAAGAGAGGAAAACAAATATGCAACCAGAAAAGAAAATTGTCCCATAAAAATTACATTATAGCTCTCCATACCAGCCCCAAGCAGAAACGATTGCAAAAATTACCAGTTTTCACCATGATGTTAGGCGAATCCAATCCATTCATAACATGTAACACAAGGACAATTAGCCACGCACCTAAAAGAAAAATAAGAGAATTCAAACCCAAAATCTTAATACTTACACCCCCAAACCTTTATTTCATACTTCTACAACCCCCACCAAAACCCCCAAAAGCAACAAAAAAAAATTATTTCCACACACCCAAAAAATAACTAAAAAAATAACAGAAGACCCAAAACTAAATTGCAATGTCACTTTAGAACACATTGTAACACAAAGGAAAGAACCAATACATTGCATGCAGCCGCTTACACGAAGAAGAGTGCAATTTTGTCAAAAAATTAGCAAAGATAGACCAAAAAATCACAACACACCTTCTCGTTATAAAACATCAGCAAAAACAACAAAAATAAACAAAGGAACCGGGCCCTAAATCCAGAAGCATTCACCCCCGACAAAATGTATAAGAAAAAAAGGGACGAACGAAAGAGACCCAGTATAAAAAAATAAAAATAACCACTAGAAATCAACAATCTAATGTAAAAATTACAAATTACCGAAAACCCAAGGAAAGAGATAGCAAGAGTAACCGAATAGAGGAGACTTTTGGTGCTGGAAGATGAGCAGGAGCAAAATTCACTCAGTCATCGGCAAGAAAAACAATCCATTTTGCGAAATCCGAATTCTTCACCCTTTCCACCCCTTTTCCCTACAATATATTTGAGTGTGCGAGCTCTGAAGTCTCTGCAGTTTCAGTGAGCTTCAGAGACAGCGGGCAAGCAGAGGGAGCAGGGGGGTGGGTAGGTACGATGGAGAATGAGAATATGGAGGGAAATAATTTGTACATATATATTTTGAGTAGTTTTTTTATATATATATGATATATATATATATATATAGTAATTATTAAAGAGATGACATTTTTTAAAGCCTAACTGTTATTATTATTGATATTTGTTGATCATAGTACAAAAATAGAAGATGCGTTGTATCTCCCTTAATTCATAAAATATTCACCGGCAAATTGTAAAACCCCGATTTCTTATTTAAGGGTGTTTTTTTCTTTTGAATTAGGTTTTTCTTTTCTTTTCTTTCTAGTATCTTAAGGTTGTTAATTAAACTTTTTTTTTTTCCAAGTCATCTTAAAACCGACCTATGCTTAGATAAATATTATAAAAAAAACTCAAGATAGCTCTAGACTTCATAGATTTTGCGCATTCGAGGGTTTCAATAAAGCATTGGGCCGCTGTCCTGGCCCTTCTCCCGTGAAAGCTCCCCCAGACTTAGTTTCTGGGAGGCTCTGCTGGCTTTTTGGGTCCGTTTTGCATACCGCAACGGCGTTTTCAAAACAGTTTCGATTCCAGCAGCAATTTCAGTCTTATATTCATCTTGTGAATGTAAGATCTAATTTTTTTCGTAGGAGTTTTTTGCTTTGATCATAATTATGTTGGTTCGAGGGTAATCGTTGTTCGATTCGTTGTTGGTTTTGTAGATTCGCATGGATTTGGAAGTTAGTTGATGTTCGGTTCGTAGTTGACTCGTCTTTATGGTAAGGAACTCTTTTTATCAAAGGGATCTCTTTTGGTTTTAAAATTTATGTTTTTAAATTGTTTTGAATATTACTTTATGTTAAATTGCACGAATACGGACATGATTATGTGTATGTTGGTGTGGAAATATTACTCAATAGACTCGATCTGGCGAGGCTTTCAACAGTGGTGCTCAAAGCAGATTGTTTGAGCCTTAGATTTCGTGCATAATATTTTGTACACCTTATTTAATTAAAAATTAATTGTAAAAGACATATTAATTGTGAGTCATATAAACAATTAATACGTCAAACTCTAGCTTACTTTACGCTGTATATAACTTTTACTTTTTACTTTTGCATGCTTGCCGCCCACATCTACATACTCAAGTGGTCGCCTGCTAGCTAAATAGTCTCTCTATCTCAATTGTATCTATTTATACGCCTTTTTTACTCAATGAATAAACTAAGTTGAAGTTTACTCTTGTGTTTATCACATTCTCAAACTCTCTTCACGGTATCGAGCCATACCGAGTTCTAAAATCCGCCGCAAAACTCAGCTTCTTTTTCGTAAAAATGTCAACATTATCTCGATGTTTCATCTTCTTCAAGACTCTCACAAATGCCCTCAAAGATCGATAATCGAACACTCTTCTTTACAAATCATAAACTTGATGGTAACAATTACTTGCTATGGTCAAGTGTCTATGAAAATGTATATCTCCTGGCCAGGGCAAGATGGGATATCTGTGCGGTTCCAAACTCTGCCCTCACAAATCGACCCCAAGTTTGAAGCATGGGACACAGAAAATAACCAAGTCATGACCATCCTCACGAGGTCTATGACAAAAGAGATCGATGAGAACTTCATGATGTATGACATCGCTAAGGAAATCAGGACAATGCCGTAGACCTTTACTCAAAAAGGACAATACATCCAAGTCTATGAACTCAAGCTCAGATTCAAAATTGCGCATGCAAGGGGATATGTCTCAGAACTCAATACTTTAATCAACTATCTAAGGCATGGCAACACCTAGATATGTTGGAAACTCACCCTGGAATGATGTTAAAGATGCCGCACTCTTTAAAGACATTATCGAGAAAAGAGAGTATTCAAATTCCTTACCGGATCGAATCTTACTTCGATGATGTCGAGGTAGAATTCTTGCTACTAAACCTCTTCCAAATCTCAAATCCATGTTTGCCGAGGTCAAACATGAGGAAAGCAGGAGGAAAGTGATGTCTTTGAACCCCTGGCCGACAACCCTACTGAAAGTGCCACCTGTGACTATCGGGAACCTGCCGAGGCTAATGAGGCTTACTGAGAAGCCCGGGCCGATAAAATCGGAAGTCGTTTCGCGACCACCGCAAACGCACTAATCACACCAAGGACACTTGTTTGGAAGCTACATGGCAAGCCTAACTCCTCCAAGACCTCCACTCGCCAAGGAAAGTCGTAGGCGCATACATAAGTGAGGAAGAAGATGACAACAGTTGAATGCTCGACTTTGTCGCATTCAAAGCCTTCCTAACTCAACAAAAGGGAGGTAGTCACTCTACCGACATAGCCTCTCATGCCAAGACAGTAAAATTCTACTCATCTATTAGTAATGAAACCTGGATTGTTGACTCTGGGGCCTCATCCCATATGACTGGTAATAAAAATCTCATTACTCAACTTAAGCCATGTCCCCAAATTCACAAAATTAAGATCACAATGGATCTATCTCTAGTGCAAAAGGTTTTGGTCAAAAAAGCTTACTAATAAGATATGCTCGAGAATGTCCTATTTGTTCCAAAATTAGATTGCAATCTCATATCTCACAAGAAACTTACTAAAGATTTGAACTGGACTCGTTGTTTTTAATGAGAATCGGTGCACATTCCAGATCATTCCTCAAAGGCGTTGATTGGGACTGCTAAACCTTGCTCAGTCTCTGCTTGTGGTCAACCTCACTGAAGATGTAAGATCAAGACCGAATCGCCTCAAGAAATGCACTCAAAACCTGCACAATATCATGTTATGGCATTATAGACTAGACATCCCGCTTTAGTTATTTAAAGTCTATAGAACTCCGAATTGTTTAAAGGTTGTAATTTGAATGATCTTCAATGTGATATTTGTCGGTTTGCTAAACTCACCAAATCTGTGTATGCAAAATTACCTTACTTACCATCCACACCATTCACCTTAATTCACAAAGTGACGTATGGGGACCCTCAAGAGTAAAAAGCATAACAGAAAGAGGTGGTTTGTTACCTTCATAGATGACCACACCGTAACCACTTGGTTATTTTTAATGAAGGATAAGTCCAAGTTGGACCCATCTTTCAAGAATTCTACAACATGGTCTCCACTCGCTTTGACACTAAGATCAAAATCTTGAAGACCGACAATGCTCTTGAATATTATGAGTCTCATCTCGGAATTTCTTGATGGATAAAGGGATTGTCCATATCGGAGTCAGTGTTGAAACCCCTCAAAGAAATGGGGGTTCTTTGAGAGAAAGAACAGCATCCGCTTGAAATGGCTAGGTCTATTATGTTTACCACAAATGTTCCAAAATATATGTGGGGTGAAGCCATATTGACTTCCACATACTTAATCAATGCACTTCCCAAAGTGGTACTAGGCTTCAAAACTCCTATCAAAACCCCACTGACACACACTCCTCGCCCCATCTTATTTCCCGCTTACCTCCAAAATCTTTGGTTGTACTGTGTTTGTCTATATCCATGCCCAACACGTAAGCAAACTTGATCCCAAAGCTCACAAGTGCATATTCCTAGGATATGCAAAGGACAGAAAGGTTACAAGTGCTACTCTCTTCAAAAAAAGATTTTACAATTCTATGGATGTAAAATTTTTTGAAAGGACTCCCTACTACAAAAAGTCCACTGAGGCGCCACAGCGATGGAAACTCGATAGAAATTGACCTAAACCCTTCCTTCAAAGAAACTCTTAACCTCAAAGAACTCTATCGATCCTCAAGCAGATCAACCCCAAGATACCTACTCGACTCACAAAGAACCTCATCGATCCTCAAAGAACTAACCGACTCAGAGCCTGGCCGACCGAGAGCCTCGCCGACACTCAAGAATCTGCAGATCCTCGGCAGACCATCGACATTGATGATGAGACTCTATTGCTCTCTAAGAAAGTGGAAAAGATCATGCACCGATCATTCTATTCATACTTATTTATCTTATGATCGCTTGTCTCCTGCCTTTGCCATGTTTACACAGACTGGACTCTCACTCTATCCCTAGAAATATTCGTGAGGCCCTTCAAAATGATAAGTGGAAAGTCAGCGTTAAAACCGAGATGATCGCTTCTCCCGGATAATCATACTTGGGACCTCACAACTCTTCCCAAAGGCAAGAAGACAGCTTAGGCTGCGCAGATGGTTATTCACTATCAAATACAATGCCGATGGTACTATTGACAAGTACAAAGCCGATTGGTAGCAAGGGATTCACTCAAACTTATGGTATTGACTATAAGGAAACTTTTGCACCCGTGGCAAAACTCAACACCGCCGTGGTTCTCGATCTCTCTAGTTGTCCAACCGGGATCGCCTCTACACCAATTGGATATCAAAATGCTTTTCTCAATGGTGATCTCACCGAGGAAGTCTATATGAATGTACCTCCTGGTTTTGTCAATCCCCACACTCAGGGCAAGGTATGCAAACTCGTAAAATCTCTATATGGCCTGAAGCAATCCCCAAGAGCCTGGTTTGGAAAACTCACTCACCGTGGTTAAAGTCGCTGGATATCATCAATGCAACTCGATCACACCATGTTTGTCAAGACAACCAACCGTAGGAGATCCATTCTAATTGTTTATGTGGATGATATCATCCTTACTGGGAAGACTTCACCGAGATCCAAAACTTGAAGACTCTACCGGCAAAGGTGTTCCAAGTTAAAGATCTGGCTACCTCAAGTACTTCCTTGGTATGGAAGTAGCTAGAAACACCAATGGCATTTCGGGCCTCCCAAAGGAAGTATGTCCTGGACTCTATCAAGGAAATCGCATCTTTGGGATGCAAACTCGTCAGATCTCCAGTGAGACCCCGGGTCATACCTCTTGCATGGTGACATTGCCGTCGAGAAAGAACAATATCAACGGCTTGTAGGCAAACTCATATACCTTTCTCACACAAGACCGATATTGCATATAGGTCGATCCTGTCACAATTCATGCATTGCCCTATCTTGAGCAACATTGGGATGCAATGAATAGATATCTTGGTATTTAAAATCCACCTCGCCAAGGCCTGCACTTCACCAAGTCTACCGATAGATCAATCAAGCGTCTACACCGATGCTTGATTGGGTGGATGTCACATTGACAGAGAGGTCTACCACAGTGCTATTGTTCATATATATGGGGAACCTAGTTACTTGGAGGAGCAAGAAACAACCTCATCGTGTCAAGAAGCGATCTTGAAAATTCGAACTAAGGGCACTTGTACTTGGCATTTGTGAAGCTCTATGGCTAAAAAGTGGTTGGCGAACTTCGAACTTCAAAGAATCAGACAAGAACCTATCACACTCTGTTGTGATAATAATTCAACCTTATGCATGGCGAGAAGATCCATCCATCATGATAAAACCAAGCATGTGGACATTGATGAGACACTTTCTCAAGGAGCGATTGATGCCAAGATTATTCAACTCCAAGATGTTCCTCAAGCAGATCGTAATGTCGATATTCTTACCAAGGCTATTCCACCTCTTATGTTCAAAGAGATTAAGTAGCAAACTTGGTCGCATCAACATATACAAATTCTTATTTGAGGGGGGTGTGGAAATATTACTCAAGAGACTCGATCTGCGAGGCTTCACAGGTGCTCAAATTGATTGTTTGAGCCTTAGATTTCGTGCATAATATTTTGTACACCTTATTTAATTAAAAATTAATTGTAAAAGACATATTAATTGTGAGTCATATAAACAATTAATATGTCAAACTCTAGTTTACTTTATGTCATAGACATAACTTTTACTTTTTACTTTTGCATGCTTGCCGCCCACATCTACATACTCAAGTGGCCGCCCAAGCTAGCTAGCTAGTCTCTCTATCTCAATTGTATCTATTTATACGTCTTTTTACTCAATGAATAAACTAAGTTGAAGTTTACTCTTGTGTTTATCACATTCTCAAACTCTCTTCAGTTGGTAATTGTAAGATTAATTTCAAAGTACTGTTTGGTTTTCTGGACACTTTTCTATGACCTGTTTTATACGTTTTGGTTACGAGTAGTGAAGATAAGACGAGAGTTCGGTGTTGCTATGACATTTGTATGCTCACGTAAGTTAGATTTGCTTTTAATATGACATTACGTGGCGTGTGTGCTTCACTTGTTTCCGTATAGTCCTGGTAAGGTGCAATTACTTACCCGCGATGTGTTATAAGAGCACTGCAACCGACTCACGGGTCGTATTTAGATGTATGACTAGCTATTACCCTTGTTGATATTCAATGTATACAAGAATACCGTGATCTAACGTGTCACATAGGATGTGGTATGCGTATTACCCAAACTTGCATCATGGCCTCCTTGGTGGGTTTTTATCTTGGTGTTGTACCCTGGAATATATGGCTTTTATGTGGTAAGCAAGAAAGATGAACAATACAAGTAACATGAACAAGACAAGAAACATAAGCATGACAAGAACATGGATATGATAAGTAAGTAAGAGACAATAACATGCTATGGTTAGTAGACAAGTAAATTATGGGTTAGTAGTAACTTGCATAAGTTTGATAAATATACTAAACACAGTAAGTAAGTAGTTAATGACGCGAACAAGTACGTGCAAGATGAACTGAACGTAGTTTATAAACATGTCTTTAATGCATTGTTCAACGTAGTTTTAAAGTGGATTTCATTTATGTTTAAATGTTTCAAGTTATGAATTAAAAGCAGTGTTCTAAAAATCGCCCTGGGCGATCGCCTAGGCGCCGCCTAGGCCCTGGACGACCCCAGGGCGTTTTGACTTGGCTCTAGGCGATTTATCTGGGCGACAAGTGTGCTAGGCGATTTTCTGGGCGCTCCTAGGCCCTTCTAGGCAATTAAGGTTCCATCTAGGCGAACATCCAAGTTTTCCCAAGTGTTTAGACAAGTGATGACGGTCAAATTATACCCGTAAAAGTCATCAACATTGACCTTAAATCGAGATTAATAATATATATTTCATATTAAATCACATGTTTATATTTAATATTTAATGTTATGTGATTTATATTATGTAAAATGGTATTTAAATTGTTTTTATTATTTAAAGCCGATTTATTGTGTGATAATTATTGATTTTGCGTATCACAACAAATCGAGAGGATTAATGTCATTCATATCAAGATAAAGAAGGAAGAAAATCGGAGCATTAATCAAGAGATAAATGAGAGATTAATCGATCAACACGAAAGCGTGCAAATGGGGAACAAGATAGACGAAAAAGCGATTGACGCGTGAAAAGTTAGGTTCGGTCGATCGAGGCTCGATGCTTCGATCGACCGAGTGTCACCTCTCGGTTGACCGAGCCTTAGGTTTGGGTCGGTTTTCGGTTTTACTCGTGTTTATCTTCTAGAACCACCCTAAGTCGGCAAAAACTCTATATAAGCAAGCGACTACTTAAATTGTAAAGACACACCTTTCATACTTTAGAATATAATTCTACTTTCATATTTTAATACAATGTAGCATAAGTAGATTGAAGGTTTCAAAGAATTTAAGAATTTCGCAAATATGTAAGCCTTTATTTTCTGCTTTCTTTCTTTTAAGTGATTAATCCCTCCCAATTATGCTTTATCGTTTGAGTTAGTTAATTCATAGCTAGATGATGTAGATCTAGGCTATGACGTTAGTGGATGTGGCGAAGCCTTGTCTATGAGGGTCCCATAACCTACGCCATATGTTTAACGCCTATTCATGACTCGCTTGGTTTAATTAATGCGTATCTAAGTAGTTTATATGATTTCTTTACGAATTCATCGCTTAATCATTGTGTATGATGAAACGCCGAGAGATACGTTCGAGATGTAATTTGGGAGTTGAAATCATTTGGGTGACCGAATGGTGTCACTCGGTCGACCGAGCCCAGCTATTCGGTCGACCGAGCCCTGCTTTATCCGTTAAATAGCCACGTCTTTATGGTTAGGTTAACTTAATAGAATTTATTATCTCGGTGAGGTATGGCCACGGCCACGTTGCTCGTCGCTTTTAATTCGCGCACGATTAGGAAATACCAATATAGGACTCCTGTGTCGGCTTACATGAATGACCTTCCGGGCTTTCAATGAGATCTAGGCGGTGTTTTGTATTTGGGAATTGTGCACACCTAGTTATACGTGGGTCGTAGACTAGCATGAGACCTAAAAGGTAATTGTTAGTTGGACGAGGGCTTGAGCGATCGTTTAGGAAATGCGCCTCACCATAGGAATGTTGCCTGGACGAGGTGTGCGGTTAATATCGGCATCCTGTAGAGTCGTAAGCGTGTGAGTTATATGAGATGGAGGCACCAAAAGCGCGAAAGTCACGTAACAATACCACGATGATCTAGTGACCTAACCGGTGCTAAGTCAAGTTTAAGAGGATGACTCCCGTAGCCAATCTAAGATAGATACAAACGGATTGACAAGCTTAATAAGTTCGGTTTATTATATAAATTATCTAGGTCCAAACGATAAAGACTATAATTGGGGAGGTTAATTACGTTGTGTCGAGTCGTGTCTTTACTTTTCTTGTTTTATGTTGGTCGTAGACCGCCTCTATGTCCTTGACATGTTTAATTAATTGTTTGTATATAAGATGATCCACAATTGGTTCCTGTGGGATCGACCTTGATTCACTATAGCTATACTACGATGGGCCTAGTCCTCTTTGCTAAGTCTTGGTTTATGGTGGTCGAGTATATTATAACCTGATTGACCACGCCATCAAGTTTTTAGGCGCCGCTGCCGGGAGCCAACGGTCAATTTTATATATAAATAATTTTTTTATTCATGTCGAGTTTTCGCTTTTAGAGTCGCTTTTACGCTTTGAGTCCTCTGGTTTGTCTGCTTCATTCTGAAAATTCCGCATTCTAAAAAATTTAAAAAAAAAAAAAAAAAAAAAAAAAAAAAAAATAATAATATTTATTCGGTCGACCGAGAGACCTCGTTCGGTCGAATCGAGAATTTAGATTTTTGTTTTGTTTTGTTTTGTTTTGTTCTTGTTCGCTCGCTTACACGGTTTCGATTTGTGTTTTTCGTGTCTGAATTTCGGCGTGTTGTTTATCCCCAGATGTTTAATCCGTAGTCCGATAGCAGATGGGAAACCATGTTAAAATCGATCTACGGTCCGTTTTTTTTTCTTCTTCTACATTTGCGCGAAACCAGGAAAGCAATAATGCAGTGTCATTAATTTTCAAGGCGCTGAGAAAATAACCCAAAGAAACATGTGGAGCTACGAATCTAAAATGGGAAAAGCAATGGAAGCAATACCTTTAAAGCACCAAGATGGCTCCGGAAAAAATTTTAAAGGCTTAAATTCTTCGTGGTACAATGTTGAAGGCAAGGTACTACCCTTTTTTTGCTTATGTTTTACTACCTTTTGGTTTTTTGAGCATAAGTTAGCCTATACATGAACCTTAGTATGAATCTTGGCCCGGAGTGGTTTGTAAGATTAATTTTATTAGTGTGGAAGGTTCTCATCTAGAGGGTGTAGGGAAACATGTAGTAGTTGAAGGAAGCAGTGAATAAAGAGTTCCTCGTAGTTCTATCAAAATCTCATGGTCCTATGCATGAAATTGCTTCCACCGCCATGGGAGCAACAAATTGTGTAGTTTAAGCATTCGCAATCTAAAGAAGACGTTGAGTTTTGAAAGAACGCGCCAATCTTCGGCTTTCGTTGATGTTTATGGTGATGGCTTCTCGGTGAACCCACCTTAAACAAAAACGAGATTACGCTTTGGGTGACAATTTAGAAATCGAAGAATCTTTGTACATAGGTTCGAAATGGTTTAACCATGGTCGGCGAGTTCAAACGAGCTTCGCTCAATCGACTTCCTCCACGTGTGATATAATGTTACGCCAGCTTCAACAAGATTTAGCATAGCCGATAAGCCTTCGGGCTAAACGGGCTTATCTTGACGGATTGGCCTGAATCATCACATATGTTCCAACGAATAAGACGGCATAGGCTTGCCTACATAACCGACCTTATTCGAGTACTTTGATTCATTGTTTCTTATTGTCAAGGCCAAAACCGTAATTAGTAACCGTAATTCACTAATTCCTAAACGAGCCGAGGTAAGAGTTTTGGATAAATGGTATGGATAAATGTCGCTTTCCTAGGTCTCACAACCAAAGGAAAAGTATTAATCCGCAAAAAGCGACAAGCCCACCTCATATAATGCTCAAAGGGTCAAAGTCCGCGATCCAAGAATGATAACCGACAAGGATACTTTTGGAAAGTCAAGTTGAGGACTTTAAACTCGAACTACTTTTTAAAACCCTTAGGATTTCTTTTTAGGATTTTAGGTTTTTCTTTCTTTGAGTCAAATAAGAGTAACGTGAAATATGTTGAGGTTTTTTATTTTGCCGTGTTCCGATGGCCATTGGGCTAAGGATGTGCAAAATTTTTTTTACTCAATATGGGCCACGTGAAATAGAGTTCCGTAGGAGAGTCGAGAAACTGCTAAAGAAAAAAATTTAGCAATCAATCTTAAGATGGAAGCATTAAGAGAGCTTGAGAATTACTGAAAATGTAACAGAGAATGATTGGTGCGAACAAGAACAATTTTGGTCAACTTCCAAAATCTTTTAGAATGATGATCCAAGTGAAAATCCAAAGTGATGTGCAATTCATTCTGCAATTATCCTTATCTTTTTCACCTTCAAACTTTTCGATCCTCTCACCAATCTGCCCCGGAAGTTCACATTTCTAACCATTCTTTCATCGTCTCTCTTTCTTTCCATCTGTTTCACTCTCCCACCCAATCTCAATGCCTTAACCATTTTCCACCTACCCATAAACACAATTTCTTACCCACCCTTTATCTTTTCTTCCCATCCTTCTGTGTATCTTTTTCTAAACCAATCATATTCTCAACCTCCATTTTGTTTACACAATACCTATGTGTTGCGGAATTTGAATATTGCTCACTTTAATGATTATCTTTTATCATTTTGATTTTCTTGATCCTAGTTGGGTAAGTGTAGCTCGACCACTAGCTAGCTAGATTTTAAAGGTTTTTGGTTTAATCAAAGTACAACTTATCTTTCTACCGGAAGTTTTAAATTTCACATTTTTTTTTTTTCCGTTTATTCCGGCATTTCTAGATGATAAGTTTTGTTCTACATCATCATACTGATCAGACCTTGTTGATGACGGTTATGACTTTTACGTGATACATTGGGTTATTAGTAATTTAGAGAGTAGCTACATCTCCTAAGTTGTGGATATCCAATGCAAGCGAGAAGTTTCTGCGTTAAGTATTTGATTTTATCATTAGCCAATAGGCCGCATTCAATCTGTTATACCTTACCAAGTTTCTCTTTTATACTAGAATGAATACATAGTGCACCACCCACCTCGTGCTTTCCCACACGGGGTTATGCTTTTTGATCTTTGTCTTATCCACCGGTTTTTAGATGGAGACTACCATCTTTAGTTGCTTGTTTATTTTTCTTTCTATTTAGTATTTTTCTTGTCTTTGGTTGTATAAAATAAAGTGGCTTAAGCTGTTTTTAGGTATTCATACCTAATTACTGCCACGTTATTTTATAACTTCCATAGACATGGTGTTATTAACGGTTTCATGGAGTTTGTCTGCTTATACAGTGTTTTCACTTGCTTCTCCACAACATGATGACATTTACTCGATATTGTTCCTTTACTTGAGAGCCGTTTCCAGAGCTAAGTCTTTTCTTAACTTCTCACTTATTTTTGTCATTGAGGACAATGCCATGTTTAAGTGGGGGTGTAGAGACTTAGCCATGTTATGTTATAATTGAAAATTGAATGAAACGGCACAAAATTGAAAAAATTTAATAAATACCATATTATGTATCTCGCACCCTTAGAATTGTGAGTTCTAGCTAAGAATTGATAGGAAAGGAACCAAGTTGCATGAGTACGTGATCATTTTATACTTATGCTAAGTAAATTTAAGGATATTCATGCCGGTTGTTGCGAGTAGTTATTTATTATTCAATTACTCAAATCATGAATCGAGTATACCGCGCAAATCATAATAATCAAGAAATTATGTGTACATTGCATAGATGATTGGTTATGTAAACTTAGTATCAATATCTATCTGGCGATGTATTCTTATCTTCTTGCCAACAAAAGCGGAGTAATAAGCTTCGAGACGTGCTGTGTTTGACAATGCGTTAAAACACTGGGCTTGTAGTAACATTACCAAAGTAGCCCCGCTTGTGGTAATATTCGATGCTATACATGATCTAAGAAAGGGGATACTTTAAAAGTTTTCTTCCTTGAGATTTATAGTATTTGAAAAATATGAAGATATGAAAAGAATATTCAACTCTTTAAGAGGCTTTGAGTAGTACTCGGTCTCCAAGTCCAAAACCCTATAGATACGCTCTTGCTTATTGCTCTGTGCTTCAAAAATAAAAGGCATAAGAAGTATGAATGCCGAGGTTGGTAGGTTGAGATTGCGACTGCGCATAAACTCTAATCTTGCTACTGAATATATAAAACCTAATGCACATGCACACGCCAACTGCGATTCATAGTGAGTAGTGAATAATGGATATCTTATAAGCATGACTAGTATGAGTTGACTTGAGTTTCTTGTGTAAGTATGATTTGACCATAGAAAATGTTGTCTTGGGAATGACTTATTGATGCTTTGTTCGGGACGATCAAAGTCTAAGTGGGGTAGTTGATGACGGTCAAATTATACCCGTAAAAGTCATCAACATTGACCTTAAATCGAGATTAATAATATATATTTCATATTAAATCACATGTTTATATTTAATATTTAATGTTATGTGATTTATATTATGTAAAATGGTATTTAGCTGTTTTTATTATTTAAAGCCGATTTATTGTGTGATAATTATTGATTTTGCAGATCACAACAAATCGAGAGGATTAATGTCATTCATATCAAGATAAAGAAGGAAGAAAATCGGAGCATTAATCAAGAGATAAATGAGAGATTAATCAGATCAACACGAAAGCGTGCAGTGGGGAACAAGATAGACGAGAAAAACGATTGACGCGTGAAAAGTTAGGTTCGGTCGACCGAGCCTGATGCTTCGGTCGACCGAGTGTCACCTCTCGGTTGACCGAGCCTTAGGTTTGGGTCGGTTTTCGGTTTTACTCGTGTTTATCTTCTAGAACCACCCTAAGTCGGCAAAAACCTCTATATAAGCAAGCAGCTACGAAATTGTAAAGACACACCTTTCATACTTTAGAATATAATTCTACTTTCATATTTTAATACAATGTAGCATAAGTAGATTGAAGGTTTCCAGCAATTTAAGGGCTGCAAATATGTAAGCCTTTATTTTCTGTTTCTTTCTTTTAAGTGATTAATCCCTCCCAATTATGCTTTATCGTTTGAGTTAGTTAATTCATAGCTAGATGATGTAGATCTAGGCTATGACGTTAGGGATGTGGCGAAGCCTTGTCTATGAGGGTCCCATAACCTACGTCATATGTTTAACGTCTATTCATGAATCTGCTTGGTTTAATTAATGCGTATCTAAGTAGTTTATATGATTTCTTTACGAATTACTGTTTAATCTGTTGTGTATGATGAAACGCTGAGAGATACGTTCAGAGATGTAATTTGGGAGTTGAAATCATTTGGGTGACCGAATGGTGTCACTCGGTCGACCGAGCCCAGCTATTCGGTCGACCGAGCCCTGTTTTATCCGTTAAATAGCCACGTCTTTATGGTTAGGTTAACTTAATAGAATTTATTATCTCAGTAGGTATGGCCACGCTCACGTTGCTCGTCGCTTTTAATTCGCGCACGATTAGGAAATACCAATATAGGACTCCTGGGTCGGCTTATGAATGACCTTCCGGGCTTTCAAATGAGATCTGCGGGTGTTTTGTATTTGGGAATTGTGCACACCTAGTTATACGTGAGGTCGTAGACTAGCATGAGACCTAAAAGGTAATTGTTAGTTGGACGAGGGCTTGAGCGATCGTTTAGAAAATACGCCTCACCATAGAATGTTGCCTGGACGAGGTGTACGGTTAATATCGGCATCCTTAGAGTCGTAAGCGTGTGAGTTATATGAGATGGAGGCACCAAAAGCGCGAAGTCACGTAACAATACCACGTTGATCTAGTGACCTAACCGGTGCTAAGTCAAGTTTAAGAGGATGACTCCGTCGTAGCCAATCTAAGATAGATACAAACGGATTGACATTAATAAGTTCGATTTATTATATAAATTATCTAGGTCCAAACGATAAAGACTATAATTGGGGAGGTTAATTACGTTGTGTCGAGTCGTGTCTTTACTTTTCTTGTTTTATGTTGGTCGTAGACCGCCTCTATGTCCTTGACATGTTTAATTAATTGTTTGTATATAAGATGATCCACAATTGGTTCCCTGTGGGATCGACCTTGATTCACTATAGCTATACTACGATGGGCCTAGTCCTCTTGCTAGTACTGGTTTATGGTGGTCGAGTATATTATAACCTGATTGACCACGTCATCAACAAGAAAGAGGCATAAAACCCTAAAACCCCCTTAAATCCCTAAACCCCTCCGTAAAAACCCTAAAAACCCCCATAAAAACCCTAAAAACCCCCTTAAAACCCTAAACCCCCCTTAAAACCCTAAAATCGCCTAGGCGCCCCTGTAGCGTACCGACTTCGCCTAGCGAGTTTTAGAACATTGATTAAAAGTAGTTTTCTTAATGTGCTATTTATTGGCTTTAAATGTTTGTATACTGAATGAAGTAATTTCATGTCATGTATCTCGTCATCCAACAAACACGAATCTGTCTTTTGATATTCTTTCTCATTACTGAGCCTTATACACATCGTACTTATTTATTTAGAATAAGAGGATATGCATGTTGAAGTCGAGTTGGATGACGAGCATAAAGAGCAAGCTTATGAATGGAGTCATGAAATTCTTTTGTTTCGGCAGTTTTATTTTTTGTCAAGTTGAGGTGTAATAAGTGTTAGCGGTTATTTGTGATTTAGTTTGACAACAGGTGCAGTCGATTGAGTTAGTTAACGGAGGACCCTGATGGTCAGTATTCCCGAGTCTCTTGCTTGTATTCTTTTCTTCCGCGCGTTCTTTAATTACTTTGATACGACATGAAGTTTATATGAGATTCAAAGTTTACCCTAAATGCCATGTGCCGAAAGTTCATTTTCTGAATAAGGATTCGGTATCCGGAACATTGACTTTACAACAAATAGTTGAATTTGTAAATATTTCGAGGGAAGACGATTCATCCAAAATCTATATAAAACCTGCATCAAATACTATGTTGTGTTTGTGAGTGTTCTTAATATTTTTTTGTTATATTTGTTGTTGTTGTAAAAGCGATCAATCTTATCAATAAATTCAAAGAAAATACAAGTGGGAAAGCCACACGAAGTCCTCAAAGGAGAATATAAGTCATCATAGGTGTTTTCATAAAAATTAAGAAAGTTGTTGAATGTCATGAAATTGATGGTTAAAGTCTAAAATACCCTTGACTATCATTAATGCAATAGTTGTTAAGTAATGAAAAGTGGTTGAATTGATAATAAATTAGGAGTAAGATAGAAAAAATAGTAATAAATGTTGAATTTATTGTGGGACAAAACAAAAAGTGTAGGATTGAAAGAGAAAAGGGTATTAGTGAAAATAAATAATAGTTTGTGTGATGAGTCATAGGGTGTACTCTAGTTTGTTACACTTAGATTAGTGTGAGAATCTATCTTTTATTCCTATCTTTGTACCGTTGGTTTTCACTATGTAAAAATATATGCTGATGAATGAAAACTGTGAGCTCATCTTCTTCAAGCTAAATCAATGATGATTATTGTTCTTGTTTCTCTTCACTAAAATCAAACTTGGTATCAAAGCTATTAGACACGCGTCATGAGTTTTGGGACGGAAAATATCTCAACCGGAGCTGATGCTACAACAACCATCTCGGTTCGAGAAATCAAAATAAGAGGCGGTTAGCACTCCAGCATCAGCGGTCAGCACTCCGGCACCGGCATCTGAAGAAATGGCAGCTACAACAGCTGGTGGTCGTCTTCAATCTTACACTAGCTCAGTTTTTGGTTATGTGCCATATCCAGGTTTTTTGTTTCCAACCCCGGAGTTCACCGGTGGGATTCCGTTTACACAGATAAGTGGTTATGTTCTTCCTCCTTCTTTTATGATGATGTCCTCACCCCTTAGATCATCATCTCCTAGCCCTTTTGTGCAGCCCACCTCACCGTTTCAAAGTCATCTTAATCAGACATGCACGGTCAAACTGAAAAGAGAAAACTATCTTCTCTGGAAATATACTATTCTCCCCATTGTTAGAGGTCACAAGATGGAAGATCTTCTTCTTGGAACATGACCTGCACTTCAGCACTTAAGTAGGATCGATTCTGCTTCCAAATTTGGCTCTGAAGAATGGAAAATCGCATATCAACTCTTAATGGGTCGGCTTTTAGTTCTATGACCAAGAAGCTCTAATTGAGGTGATGGGATGTAACACATCTCATGAAGTGTGGTCTACACTGGAAGTCCTGTTCAATAATCAGTCAGAGGCAAGAATGCTTGAGTTCAAAAGTGCCCTAACCAAAACAGAAAAGGGATCCAAATCTATGAGTGACTACCTAGCTCAAATGAAATCTTACAGTGACAGTTTGGCTGCAGCTGGTTATCGTATATCCAGATCTGAACTGATTTTAGCAGCACTGGGAGGATTGGACAAAGAGTATGAGGCTGTGATAGTGAATATCACTTCCAGAATAGGATCCCTTACTTGGCCGGAAGTTCAATCCCAGCTCTTGACTCATGAAAGGTTGTTGGCCAGGTTTAATCCTCATGTTACTGGAATACAAGGGAATCCTACAGCAAATATGGCTGCTTACTCACAAGGAGTTAATACAGGAAATAGACCTTCAGTGAGACCAAATTCCAATACTGGACAAGGTAATTATAGAGGTAGATGAGGCTCCAGAGGTGGTAGGAACAGAGGTGGAAGATCAGGTGGTAAAAATGTAGGTAGGAACAGGCCTACATGTCAATTGTGTGGAAAGAGTGGTCATGTTGTTGTTGATTGTTGGCACAGATTTGAGCATGATTTCCAAGGCCCTTCAAATGCTACTGCTGCTCAATCTGGAGGTCCGAAGCAGATTTCTGCTTTTGTAGCCACTCCTAACATTGTTTCTGATCATTCCTGGTACATGGATAGTGGTGCAACCAACCATGTTACTTCAGATGCAGGTAATATCATTATTAACAGTAGATACAATGGTAAGGATACTCTCATTGTATGAAATGGTGATCAACTTGAAATTACTAATATTGGCCATACTGTTTTGTACACTGATCATAGACCTTTGCACCTGCATAATGTTCTTCATGTTCCCAGAATCACAAAAAATCTTTTAAGTATTTCCAAGTTGATTTCTGACAATCCCATAATTGTTGAGTTTGATGATTTGCTCTGTGTTGTGAAGGACAAAGTTACAGCGACAATGCTTCTCAAGGGGGAGCTTCAGGATGGTCTGTACAAGATAGCAATACCTCTTAGTGGATGCACTCAGACCTCCCTTCACTCCAAATCCTTGTCTACTTGTTTTCATGCTTCTAAAACTTCAGTGAGTTGTAATAATCATGATGTAAACCCTGATATTTGGCACAGGAGACTGGGCCATCCATCCAGTCAGATTCTGTCTTTTATTTTGAATGATTGTAATGTTAAGACCTCTGGTGTTTTATCCTTCTGTGAGTCATGTCAACTTGGTAAAAGTCATAAATTGTTTCACCCTGTGTCTGAATCTCATGCTAAGACTGTGTTTGAGCTTGTTCACACTGATTTATGGGGGCCTGCACCTGTAAAATCTGTAGAAGGATATTCCTATTATGTTCATTTTATAGATGATCACACTAGGCACACATGGATCTATCCCTTAAAGTCTAAGTCAGACACTTTTAATGTTTTTCAGAAGTTTAAAGCCTTGGTGGAAACTCAATTTTCCACTAAGATCAAATGCCTTCAATCTGATTGGGGTGGTGAATACAGATCCTTCCAGACTTATCTTGATACTGAAGGTATCAAATTTAGACATCCTTGCCCCCATGATCATGCCCAACATGGAAGGGCATAAAGGAAACATAGGCATATAGTTGAGACAGGGTTTACCCTCATTGCTCAAGCTAGTATGCCACTAAGATACTGGTGGTATAGCTTTCAGGTTGCTGTCCATCTAATCAATAGTCTGCCTACCCCTGTGTTACACCACAAGTCCCCCGTGGAGTGTCTTTTTCAGTCCAAACCCAACTACCAGAGGTTCAAAGTGTTTGGTTGTGTTGTCTACCCCAATTTGAGACCATATCAGAGTCCCAAATTTCAGTTCCACACAAAAAGATGTGTCAACCTAGGTCTTAGCCCTATTCACAAAGGTTATATGTGTCTTGATGACACTGGAAGGATTTACATTTCCAACAATGTTGTCTTTGATGAAGGTACCTTTCCTTTTTCCCAAGGCTTCCTTCAGGGGCATTCCACTCAAATCATAGTTGATCCCTTCCTGTCCAGTACATCTCTCAGTCTGGGATCCACTCAGCAAGAGGGGGAAAAGATAGACATCCTGAGCAGCCTGCCTGAGGAAGACATTGTTGCCACCAGTGATCAGGTATTACAAAATACAAATACACCTCTACAAAATTCACCAAACACTCCACACAGACAAAATTCACAAAATACTGTACATTATTCTAATGATGGCAATATCGCCTACTTCACACCATCACCAGCTACTAGCTCTGTTAGATCTCAACACACTCCTACTACTTCTCCTGTGGCTCAGCACATGGAGAATGCATTCTCTATAGAACCTCAGAGTGATGCATCCTCTAGTCCTTCACCACCTGTCACACAACACAAGGTGCATCCCATGCAGACTAGGTCAAAAGTGGGATTTTCAAACCCAATGTGTATTCTGCTGCTATTGCTAGTGCTCACTCTTTTCCTACAGAGCCTGTTACTGTGAATGAAGCTGTACAAAGGCCATAATGGAAGGAAACCATGAAACATGAGTATAGGGCCCTGATAGACAACAAGACTTGGGATCTTGTAAAAATACCTCCAGGACAAAGTGTTGTGGGGAACAGATGGATATTTAAATTGAAACTCAAGCCAGATGGTACTGTTTTGAAGCACAAATCTAGACTTGTGGCAAAGGGGTACATCCAAAGCTATGGAATTGACTACAATGAGACTTTCAGTCCAGTAGCTAAGTCCTCAACAATTAGAATTATGCTTACCTTAGTTGTTTCCATGAATTGGCCTATGCATCAGATTGATATTAATAATGCCTTCCTCTATGGACCTTTACATGAACCTGTGTTCATGGAACAGCCAGAAGGTTTTGTTGATTCTACAAAGCCACACTTTGTGTGCAAGTTGAACAAGGCCCTATATGGTCTAAAACAGGCACCTAGAGCATGGTTTGATGCTCTAAGATCACAAATGCTGGGTTGGGGGTTTGTTCAGTCAGTATGTGATACATCCCTGTTTATGTTGAAGCATGAAGATAAGGTGTTGTTTTCTCTTGTATATGTGGATGACATCTTACTTACTGGGAACTCTACAAATTTGATTCAAAAGTTCATCAAGTTGCTGGATGCTAAGTTCTCTCTCAAGGATCTGGGGCCAGTCTCACACTTTTTGGGGATGCAAGTGACAAGAAACAGTTCAGGTTTGTACTTGACACAAACCTATTATGCTGCACAGTTACTTAAAAGGTTGAATATGAAACATCTTAAGCCTTGTCCCACTCCTATGGTGGCTGGTAAACAGCTGATGCCTAAGCAAGGTACTCCTTTGGTAAATCCTGGGATATACAGAAGTGCCATAGGAGCTCTTCAATAACTGACTCTGACAAGACCAGATATAGCATATACTGTTAATACTCTAAGTCAGTACATGCAAGAGCCCTACACTAAACATTGGCAAGCATTGAAAAGACTGCTGAGGTTTGTACAAGGAACACTGAGACAAGGGTTACACTTCATTCCCAGTCAGACTCTGGAGTTGCATGGGTTTACTGATGCCAATTGGGCGGCTTTGTCCAAATTGATAGAAAACTACTAGGGGATACTGTGTGTATCTTGGAAAGTCATTGATTACTTGGAGTTCTAAGAAGCAGTCAGTGGTGGCAAGATCCAGTTGTGAGTCAGAATACAGGGCTTTATCAAATCTGGGAGCAGAAATTCTGTGGATAATGCAAATTCTTGAGGAAATCAAATTCAGGCTACCAGCTACACCAATTCTGTGGTGTGATAATACAGGGGCTACTACTCTAGCTCAGAATCCGGTATTCCATGCTAGAACTAAACACATTGAAGTGGATGTACACTTCATTAGAAACTTGGTTCTTGACAAGAAGTTAAAAGTGTGCTATATACCTTCAACAGCTCAAATAACTGATGTCTTTACCAAGCCTCTTCCAATAACAGCATTCTTCCATTTCAAAGACAAACTAAATGTGAATGAACCCCATGTTAGTTTGAGAGGGGATGAAAGAGAAAAGGGTATTAGTGGAAATAACTAATAGTTTGTGTGATGAGTCATAGGGTGTACTCTAGTTTGTTACACCTAGATTAGTGTGAGAATCTATCTTTTATTCCTATCTTTGTACCGTTGGTTTTCACTATGTAAAAATATATGCTGATGAATGAAAACAGTGAGCTCATCTTCTTCAAGCTAAATCAATGATGATTATTGTTCTTGTTTCTCTTCACTAAAATCAAACTAGGATGACTTATATTTTAAAACAGAGGTAGTAGTAGTTACAATCATTTAAATTTCAGGCTAACCTTATGACCATTTGCTCTAACCTATGATTCCACAATTACCAAAATGTCGTTGATCAATTCTCCATACCTGGCAAGAGAAGATACGCCAATAACTAGGATTGAAAAATAAGCATGGATTCGTGCGTAAAGATGGGTCGGACTAGGGTTGAAATTAAATAAGCATCATCCGATCTTGGATCAATGCGGTTGAAAGAAAAGATACGCCAATAACTAGTAAGGAGAGCTAGACGAGCATAGGGACAGTCATGCACCGTATGCAAAATAGTTTAATCCTCGCAGTCGCATAAGCAGCACACGGTTGTATCTATCATATTAGCAAGAAAACACCAACCATACTAAATTGATTTTCCAACCACCACCGTAAGAGAAAGTTACCCCGTAAAAGACCTTTTATTTGTCAATTCCAACTTTCAAAGAGGGAAAGATGGACTATATATGTGGAAGTTGAAGATCGTATCCACTAGCGACTGTTATTAGTTAAATCCCACCTAGGAACATCTTGGCTTAAGTTCATGCCCTCCGTTAGACTCTTTTTTCATAAACATGCAGTACTCCATGACATCCATTTTAATTTATCCACATGTTAAGTACGTGAGTTAATGCATTAACTTTTAAAATAAAATGACAAGAATGTCTTCGGATATAATTAATGTAGCTTTTTTTTTATATCTCATAATGTAATAAATAATGATAAATCAAGTAAAAAACACAATAAATGTTGTACTGGAAATTGTACCGGCTCACATAAAATGAAACAAAACATTTTGACAACTACATCAGTTATTTTGAAACGGAAGGAGTATAAGATAATTGAATAACATGACCTTTTTTGTGATGAACGAGAAGATGTTTGAATTCAGGACCATTTGGTTCGGAGACCTCAATATTTAACACACGCACCATCAATTCTCCTGTCAGGTTATACCTTAGTGATAACCACTAGAGCGTTGTATTGTTGACGGAAAAAAATTTGTAATTAATTAATCTATATAACTTATTTTTTCATCTAATAAAAAACAAAGACAAAAAAATAAACTAGATGACCGGATTTTTTTATTTCACCATATATTTACACCATCGTGATTTTATAATATACCAAATTTACTATTAAAAGCATACTAAATTAACATTCATAATATGTGGGTGTTACTCCACAATTGTGGTTGTAAATAGTTATAGTTTCTTCATTCAAATTGTAATTAAAAAAAAATAACATTTAGAATATCAAATTTTGAGTCATTAATTTTTGTAAATCAAGTATTGATTAAATATTCAACTTTTAAAAATCGATTCAATATAATGTCCAGTAATGATGGTAAATCATTAAGTTTGATGTCATCCAATTTCAAATTTTCTTTAGTCACTCCCATATTGTTGGATGGATGTAAAAGGATAATTTATTTTTTTATTTAGAAAAGGAAAACAAAGTTTTTAGTTTTGTCCCATAATGTGCCTATTTAGAAAACCAAAATTTATTACTATATTTTTCTTATTTTACCTTTCATTTATTACTATATACTCACTTAGTTTCATAGTCCACAGTTATTCTAGATTTTTTTTTATTAAAATTAATGACACATAACAATTTTAACCAATTTTCTTAATTATACAAAGTATTGAAATGGACTCACATTTTCGGAGGTAGTAGTTGAGCAGCTCACAATAGTCAATAGTGTAGTGTAGTGCTGCTGTCCTGCACCTCCCACCTCCTTCGGAGATACCGAGAGAGAGCATAAAACTACTCTTCTTGTTTCGATTTACCTTCTCCAATTACAATTTTCGTTGGTGTTGCAGCAAAATCAGGAAGATGATCCGACAACTCAAGCTCGTTGCACGGCCAATGTCGTCGTCTTCGCCGTTTTCCGTGATGCTGCTGCTGCAACCACGCGGACTAAATTACTCTTCGTCGACGGCGTCGGCTGCTGCTATTGAAGCCGAGAGGTGTATACGTGAAGGACCTAGAAATAATTGGAGTAGAGATGAGATTAATTCTATTTACCAGTCTCCTCTCCTGGATCTACTCTTTCATGGAGTCCGTAATCCGTTTCCTCTCTCTATATCTATTATATCTTCAGCTAAATTAGCATTATTTATTTTGATTTTAAATTGTTTAGCTTGAATTGTTGATTGCAATGTGATTACTTGGCTCCGGTAACATTTATATATATATTCGAAAAGTATTTTCTTTAGGAAAATCATTCTATTATACTACTATGGATGATTTCGAATTATTAGCATTTTCGGTGTTTGTGGCTACAAATGTAGGAATTGGACTATACTCAAGTCACATTGCATGTTTGTGGCGTATATACTTCATTTGGTGCATATTAGGAATTGAGGAAAAATTATTAAGAGTAGCCTTAGTAAGTGGCAAAATGAGTTGATGCTAATGCATGCATGCCACGGGTATACTATTTCCTTCCTGTTCAAAATCTTTAACTTATTTTAGATGAAATTGTATGTGATTGAGGCCGTTTGTAGGTTCAAAGTCAGGGACTGCTTTGCAGCATCTTTGTTATTTCCTTATGGAAGTCATCATGCATATTTTTTATCTATGAATTAGCCGATGCCTTGCTTTCTTTTAGCTCTGGCATGGATTATTTTCAAGTGCTCTGAGTGCACGGGTTCTAGAGGCCGTGGCATTTGTAGATGCTTTCTCTCTAATATTTTCTGTATAACAGTGCATCCGTGTTATGGATGGAGTGTTCTTTTTCTTCTGATAGTAATGTAGAACTGATGTAGTAGTTAAGTAGGTACATGTATTCCCTTTTTCTGAGAGTCATAGACCTGAAAACTTTGCGTTATTAATATGTTGAAACTCTTTAATTTATCACCTTATGGTTGTTCATACACACAAACGATGCACATTTTATAGTTTCAAATGATTGATACACTGGAGTTTTGCATTTGATTTATTGAGCTCACTACATTTTTTTGAACCTAGGACTCCATGCAAATTATAGATTGGTTATTCCATTTGTTGTCTTGTTTTCTCTCTGTTTTCAAATTAGGTGGCTGCAACAAATTGTTAATTTGCAGGCACAAGTTCACCGCCATACGCATAATTTCAGGGAAGTGCAGCAGTGTACACTTCTATCAATAAAGACCGGGGGATGCAGTGAAGATTGTTCTTACTGTCCTCAATCATCCAGATATGACACCGGAGTTAAAGCACAGAGGCTTATGAATAAGGATGCTGTTCTAGAGTCTGCACGGAAGGTAAACAAACTATGTTGTTTATTATGGAGCAGTGTTCCAAGTATTTTGGAAACATGGCCTACTTTGATTCTAGTCTAATATTAGCTTTAATGTAATCTCTTGTTGTTTGGGCTCAATAGACCTCGGTCAATGTGTCAGGAAAAACCAAGATCCTGATGACCGTGGTCTATTGAACCCAATGCTTCTTGCATAATGACAAATATGTGAAGTAAATAAGATAACCTAATTAGTTCCGTATGCAAAAGTATAGCTCCGAATAGTAAATAAGATAACCTAGTTGCTTGACAGTTCTTACCAAAGTCGGTCTAAGTTTTAACTTTTTGCACCGCAGGCAAAAGAGGCTGGTAGCACCCGATTTTGTATGGGAGCTGCATGGAGAGATACAATAGGAAGGAAGACGAATTTCAATCAGATCCTTGATTACGTCAAGGAAATAAGGTAGTATATTATATTCTGTGAATTGTGAAAGGGAATAAACGGACAGGGACATAGTAAAACTACTTGAAGGTACAAAATTGTACCTGTGGATATGTGAATATCTTTCCCCTTGTCAGTGAGTGTCACTTTTTAGTAAGCTGTGAGATCTTGTGTATGGTATACATACACGTTGAACTGTCGTCTTACCTAAAAACTTCAGGTTTTTAAACAATTCAACAACTTCTTGCCGACAAGAGCCTGGCCAACAAAAGACACAAAACAAAGAGTTTGGGGCAACATAAGGCACAAGAATGCAAATAAGGAGTCCCAACACGTGGTCAACACAAATAAAGTAGTTATTTCAATCTGTAGTTCGATAAAAAAAAGAGATTTAAAAAAAGAGTAGTAATGTCAGCATTAAGGTTTTGATCTCTTGGGCTGTTTCAATACAAACTTGAATTATTGTCTCAACCGAAAGCATAAGGTGGGAGAGAGAAGTTCAATTTACCTTATGTACATGTTTCCTTATGTGTGAATTTGCCAACACATTGATAAGATTTGGCTGCAGTAGAGTATACTAGTAGAGTAAGTTCAGGGTTTCTAGAGTCAAATTAAGTAAACACGCCCCACATTGGAAATATCTTTCTTTTCACTATGTCTAAACTAGAAGGATTAATTGTATGCTTCAATGTTGTAGTATCAGAATGTCCCTTTTGATTCATGTATCCTTAACAATTGTTTCTGATTTAAAGGGACATGGGAATGGAGGTCTGCTGCACGTTGGGAATGCTTGAGAAAGAACAAGCTCTGCAACTGAAGAAGGCAGGTCTCACAGCTTATAACCATAATCTTGATACATCAAGGGAATTTTACCCCAATATAATAACCACAAGATCATATGATGAACGCCTGGAAACCCTCAACCATGTGCGTGAAGCTGGCATTAATGTCTGCTCAGGTAGTTCCTAATCCCCTTTCCATGCAAGATGAAATTCTCAATTCTTGTTATGATCTGCATATCATGTAATTGTACTCTGATTCATCATTGCGATCATGTAACTGTACTTGGTATGATCATTGCACGGTTTTCTGACGGACTAACCCTACAAAAACCTTGCGTACTTTTTTGAATGTTGCTTGATTTGCAAGGCTTGTAGCCGTGCCTATGAATATGCATATCTCTCATCCATCTTGCCCCATGTGTTAACTTTTTATTCAAATTCTTCATTAGGGGGAATAATTGGGCTCGGAGAAGAAGAACACGACCGAGTTGGCCTTCTGCACACATTGGCTACTCTTCCATCTCATCCTGAGAGTGTCCCCATCAATGCACTTATTGCAGTAGAAGGAACACCATTGGAAGATCAAAAGGTAATAAATACTTACATTTGTCTTAGAAATTTAAATCCATGCAAAGTAAAAGATATAGCCTTTACTTTGATAAATGATTTTGTTATTCGAGGCCTTTTATGTTGTGTCTGAACATGTATGTATCAGCCTGTTGAAATCTGGGAGATGATTCGAATGATTGCAACAGCTCGTATTGCAATGCCAAAAGCAATGGTCAGGCTTTCTGCTGGCAGAGTTCGGTTCTCCATACCCGAGCAAACACTGTGTTTTCTAGCCGGTGCAAATTCGATTTTCACCGGTGATAAATTATTGACGACACCAAATAATGATTATGATGCTGATCAACAAATGTTTAAGTTGCTTGGACTAATACCAAAAGCTCCTGATTTCTCTGAAAACTTGGTGCAACAATTTGAGCCAGAAAACGTTGAAGCCGTTGCATCTTGAGTTTTCCTTTTCATAATTTTTTATATCCATTTTGTTTGGATTAAATAGATGTATGATAGAATACTAAGATTTAACCATTTATATGTATTGGGAACCATTGATACAACAACTATATTATTGAATCTTCAATTCTCTTTCTTCATGAAACCAAAAAAGATAACAGTAAGCGTCATCTTATATAATTTGTAATTCTCCCTTAAAAATAAGTGTCATAACTTGTAACAAAATGTGTTCAATAGGGAATTTCTGTATAAGTATTTTCTATAGTTTACAACGTTTTGATAAGTAATCACAACCTTGATATACCTCTAAACCAGTCTGTCCAAGTTCATCTTCTTTATAACATGCGCAACGCTTGCTCATTTTCCCTGTTATTGCTATTTCTAAAGGTCGCTGTACCAGCCTCGGGTACCCTTCGTCGCACCAAACCTGTAATTGATTATAAGGAAGAAAACCAAAGCAGTTCGTTTAGACATAAAATTTTTTTTTTTTTAATTTTTAATTCTTAAACGAATCGGATAAATCTTGGCTAAGATGTTTGAATTGCATCGGTTATCATGAGATATAGTACACAAGAATTGAAAAGAAAAAGTAGTTACCTGAGAACCTTCATCCTGACTCCAGCTGGAGTTGCAGCTAGGTAATTTAGCTTCCTCAATTTTCTGCTTCTCTAACAATTGTGCTCCTCTAGCAGCCTTAGCTTCAACTCCTTTCAAGTACTTTTTCGGGTTTCCTTCGTCATCGTAATAGCTGCCCACCAACTTACCCACATATCTGAAAAATATAACAAGATTATTCCTTTGAGATTAATAACCCAAAACCTGTAAAGTTCGATTCAAAAGAAAAAGGACTTACGTGTAAGTTCTCAAGTAGAAATCTCGCCATTCAACGACACTTTTCACCTACAGACAGACAGACAGACAGAGAAGCTTGTAAATAATTCTTTTACTTATGCAACTACCAACAGTATATTTAGTTCCAATGCAAATATGCACTTACTCAGTATATAAAGTAGTAGTAAATGTATGTAAAGCTACATGTCCAAGAAAACGGAACAAGGGAATACGGATTCACAAAACTAAACATATATAATTCAAAGAAAGCAAACAACATAATGGCATAAGTTTACTGACACAATTACCTCTGTGCTAGATAAATTATGCAATGAATCAGTAAGTCCATCCCCTGTGGCAAATAAACTTGAAATCAAATTCAAAAGGATGTGAATCTTATACAAATGTACATAATTAAAGCCAGAACATTATATGTTTAAACGCACTTAAACTTGGAAAAATGTATAAACGGTGGTGTAGGCTCAATTTCACAAAGTTGGTCAGAGATATATATATAAATGCAGGTATGTTGTCCTCAAGTTCACATGCAAATTAAACACAATCTTAATCTAAAACGGTGATCTGAGCCACAAGAAAATGCAATCAATTGACTTCTATCATAATGGTGTTGGTAAAGAGGTAACGATATTTCTCTCTTTATCCTCCATGAAGGGTGTGAGAACCAACGGCGTATCCAGGAAAAATTGTCACTGGGGCCGGTTCCATCAAATTTCCGTGCACTAAAACTTAATTCCGGATGTGGATTGTAGAGTGAACAGTGCACTTTTTTTATAGAGTGCGGTGGAAACATGTGATCCACGTAACCAAAAACCCTACCTGTGGAAAGCTGAATGTCAACCTAGACTAAGCCAATTCCTTTAACCTAGGCTTGGAAACAGCTACTTTGAGATACTCAACACAGCTATTTAATCACTTTCAATAAGGAAGAATAAATAAAAAGTTAGGAAATATAATGAGGACGTGAAAACACCTCAAAGGTTGAAAAAAAAAAAATGAAGCGTCGTATAAAGCATTCAGAATAAGATCCGGCCAATAGAATGCTATCAGGCCTTTCTGATTCTATGGAATTTCCTGGTCGATAACTGTATTTTAGTGTTCTTCATTTATATGCAAATTCTATGTTACACCAAGAATTCTTATTGGCTCATATTGATTAGCCATTTCTACACACATTGTTATTGAGCGCAATCGTTTATGGCAGATTTGCAAAAGAATATGTTTCCAGATGCATAATTTATGTACATTGCACATCATCAAAACCAAAAATCAGGGGGGAAAAACAATGATTGCACATATACCTGTAAAATTTCCGGAAACAAAGGCCCGTGAAGCATCCCTGAAAGCATTGTAAGAACTGTCTTAGATTTTGAAACAAAAATCACTCTTTGACGATCTAGAGAATGCATTTGCACAGTTAAATCTACCTATACATATTCCTCATAGAAGCTTCAAAAAGTTCAGGAATTGGAAAAAGAAAACTTAATCTAACTCCATTATCCGAATTAAAGATTCAATCTTTCATATGCTTCAAAACAATCATTATAATGAAAAAGTAAATAAAAAGAATGGAAAGTAATGATCCTTTAGTTTCTGTACAAAATGCATACACAATAAGAGCTAGTAATCAATCAAACACAGTGAACACAAACCTTCCAGAAAAATGATGGTAAGCTCCTCCTGGACCATAATGAGATTTTCCTTTAGTTACATCAAACACTGACCTGATTCAATACCCAATCCATAAGACAATCAACCCTCAACCCACAAATCAAATTATTACGTAAGCAATACAATATCCAAAAATAAGCACACACAAAAAAATGTTGATTCTTGCTTAATACATAAAGTAGGATTATGGGAAGTTACCCAAGGATGCAAAGATAGATAGGCAACTGAGGATCAGAACCATTGTAAAGAGATAGCTCTTCTGTAGTAAATATCCTCTACAATTAGAAATTTCATTAAAAAAAACAAAATTAAGAAAAAAAGGAGTGAACTTGAAGAAGAAAATCATTAAGATACAATAAGAAAAAAGAAGATGACGTACAGGTGAAGAAGGGCTATGAGTTGAGAGAGGATTAAGAGGAAAAAGCTTGAAAAGGAGAAGAGAAAGGAGAGCTATCCCTATGCTAAACGGCAATCCCACAAATTGGAACCAAACCATCATCCTCCTCGTACTATTGTCGCTCAATTTTTAGTTTCCAGATTTTACAGAGTATTTCGGAATGAATCTAGTAAAACAAAGCAAAACTTTTTAACTGGAAATACCGGTAAACCCCCGTAATAAAATAAATGAGAAATTAGATATAATGACACAATCTGGAATATTTTTAACTAACAGAAATAAAATATATATATTTTTATAGGGAGAAGACCAATCTGCGATAATTTTTATAATGAGAAGAATGACAATGAATAATCTCAAAATCAAATAATTTCTAAATTGAATCTCAAATCGGTGAATTTCGATAAATAATCCCGAAAATTAGTGAATTTTCGATGAATGAATTTTGAAAATTAGTGAATTTAAATGGTGAATTTCTAGATGAATTTAAATAATGAATTTTGATGAAATGAATAAATAGTTTTGTCCTTTATGCAAAAGTTTCAAAAGACTGTCATTCTACTCAATTGATGAAATATTTCTGTCATTCTCCCTCATTCCCCCTAAAATAAAATAAACGAAAAAATAAAATAAACGAGCTGAGCAGTTTAAGCTTCCAGGTATTCGAAACCTATTGGTCTGACTAATTAGAAATTCGTTCCAGTCGTGCCTGTAGAGCCTGATCAATTTTACCTCTCTTTTAACAAAATTAAAATAAATTGAAATAAGACTTAGAATGCTATGACAATCATCAATGATACTTTCGACTGTCGAAAGGCCTTTCACTTTAAAAAAAAAAAAATAAGCCGAATGTATGATAAGAGAATCCCTTTAAAACCATTTAAAAAAATCCACCAAGTGATCACATAAAAGATAGCATGATACATTATTAGGGCTTCTCGCACAAAAACACCACAAGCTCTATCTAGTTTTAAGGAAAAAATGTTAAGTATGTTATCTCGTGGTTTCTGATGAGACCTCCTACTCCTGTAGTTCCATTCCCAAAAGTTGTGTGCACATTAAACTCCAACAAATGTTGTTCTGGAGAAATCCATGCCGAAGTAAGGGTTGTTGTGTGACTTGGGGGTCCAAAAAACTCTTTAGTGTGCTTGTAGTCGTCGGTTTCTGCCATGGAGGTGTGAAGAATAGAATTCACATGCACGCTCTTATTTTCATAGACTGGAGAGCAATACGTTCTCCAGATGTTCCACGTTTTACATATCAATCTTAAGATTTCGGGTTCACCTTCTTTAAGAGAAGGAACCTTAGACGGAGGTGACGTAAAGAATCTCTCAATGGATAACTATCCCAAACAGCATAAGGAATTTCACATTCAAACAAACACTGACATATTGTTTCTTCACTAGAAAACAAATATTACATATTCCATTTTCAATCCCTCTTTTGCAAAGAGACAATCATGTAGGTAGAGCATTTTTAAAAATTTCCACAAAAAATGTAAGATTTTAGGTTTTAATTTAACGTGCCAAATGCCCTTGCAAATATTAAAACCGGATGATGAGGAAGCATAGTCGGAGATAGTAGAAATTTAAGATCTTTAGCTGTTATAACAGATCGATCAAGAAGTGATGGTGATGTGAGTAAAGATAAAAAAAAACTAACAAGTAAACAAACACAGAAACAAGAAGAACACGGATTTAACGTGGTTTCCGGCAATGTGCCGACTACTCTACGGACAAACGAGGGTATTTTATTATCACAAAAAAGTTACAAGTTACAACAAATACATATGGTATTTATAGTCTTGGGAATCCAATCCTAACGTACTAAACAGCCAAACCAGACAATGACTAAAATACCCCAGAAGTAACCTTATCCAGATCGGAAAACCATGCAGACGTGTACCCCAATTCTGCTGAGAATCAGCAGACTCAACTTCAGCGGCCTCAACTTCAGCAGGTTGATCAACCCTGCTGATCTGCCCCAGCTGAACACCAGATTTAGTAGACACCTTCATGCTCTACTAACCACCATAGTTTCCCCAGACTCTGTTGTGCATCACACTCAGCAGACCAAACTCAGCAGCATAGTTTAAGTCATAATTACAAATCTCCACCTTGACTTCAACTTCATGCAGACTGACCAGATGCACAACCAAGTGCCATAAATCCTTTTTGTCTTCCGATTTGAATACCTCATCAAACCCCCACCTTCAGCTGAGTATTCCCAGATTCAGATTAACAACTTTGGATATTTAGAAACTCCAGACACAACTGAAACTTGCCCCTTAGAACTGGTTTAGTGAACATATCAGCAGGATTCACATCAGTGCTGATCTTATCCACTTTGACCCTCCTCTCATTCCTCAGAAAATGGTACCTAACATCAATGTGCTTGGTTCTCTCATGATGAAGCTGATCCTTAGCCAAACATATTGCACTAAGACTGTCACAATACACCCTGGCTAGATTTTGATGCAGACTCAGATCATTGACTAGCCCTTTTAACCAGATTGCTTCCTCCATGTATTCTGCTTCAGTAGTAGATAATGTCACTGTACCCTGTAAAGTTGCCTTCCAATTTACCATAGAACCACCCAAAGTAAACACATACCCAGTCATAGATCTCCTGTTGTCCACATCAGCAACATAATCAGAATCACAGTACCCTGTGACAAAACATTGAGTACCACCTCCATAAATGAGTCCAATATCACATGTACCCCTAAGGTACCTAAATATCTTTTTTCACTATTTTCCAGGTTGAGCCATAAACCTACTGACAACACTGACTGCCTGAGCCAAATCAGGCCTAGTACAGACCATGGCATACATTAAACTGCCCTAGCATATGGAACTCTTGACATGTATTCTTCCTCTTCAGCTGACTGTGGAGCAAACACAACAGATAAATGTAGATTTGGTTCTATAGGAGTATCAATAGGTTTGGCTGCTGACATGCCAAACTTAGATAATATCTTTTCAATATACCTCTGCTGAGACAAGAACGGCTTCCCCTGCTTCCTATCTCTATAGATCTCCATCCCCAAAATTTTCTTTGCATTTCCCAAATCCTTCATCTCAAATTCAGTTTTGAGCAGATTCTTCAGATCATGAATATCAGACTTGTTCACAGCATCTATCAGCATACAAAACCATATAGATGATTGAACAATCCTTCAACTTGTTGTGATAGACACATCAATCATATGGACTCATGCTATAACCCTGCTGAATTATATAATCGCAAACTTCTTATACCGCTGTCTTGGGGCCTGCTTAAGTCCATATAAGGACTTCTTCAACTTGCAAACATATCCTTCCTTTCCAGGAACGTGAAAACCCTCTGGCTGAGTCATATAAATTTCCTTATCTACATCTCCATGTAGAAATGCTGTCTTCACATCTAATTGCTCAAGTTCAAGATTTTGATGTGCCACTATTGCTAACAGCACCCTGATGGAAGTGTGTCTCACCACTGGAGAAAATATCTCTTCATAGTTTACCCCCTCTTTCTGACTGAACCCTCTTGCAACCAAACGTGCCTTATAATTGATACCCTCAGCAAATGTCAATCCTTCATTTTTCTTAAAGATCCATTTGCAGCTGACCACCCTTTTATCCTGTGGTTGTTTGGCTAGTTCCCAAGTCTCATTTTTCTGAAGTGACTTCATTTCTTCTCACATAGAAACAAGCCATTGGGATGCCTCAGAATATGTCACAGCTTCCCTGTAAGTGTTAGGTTCAAAACCATCCACTTCTTCAGCTACCTGTAGTGCATATCCAACCATATCCTCCTCAAGCCCATATCTCCTGAGGGTCTAATGTTGGTCCTGCTAGCCCTGTTGAGAGCTATACCCTGTTGACCAACATCAGCTGTTTGAGTATCTGCTGACCCTTGTTCAGCAGACTGGCTTGGATCCGGTTCTGGATCTGCTGATTGTTGACAATCCTCTGTTGAGTCTTTTAATCCAGCAGAATCTGCTTGAAGCTCCACTTGTCTGTCAACCTTCTCAGTTTCAGATCCAATTTCAGATTCATATGTGGCTCTCACTGATGAGTTAAGCATAGAGTTTTATCAAAGACTACACTCCTGCTTAGTATAACCCTATTTCAGCTGATAACCAGATTCTATAGCCCTTAACTCCATCTTCATATCCAACAAACACTTCTTTCTTGGCTCTAGGTTCTAGTTTACCTTCACTGATATGATAGTAGACTGTGTTTCCAAAAACCCTTAGACCTGAGTAGTCTGCTGACTTTCCTGACCAAACCTCAAGTGGTGTTTTGAGTTTGATCCCAGTGTGAGGTCCCCTGTTGATTAAGTAGCGTGTTGTATTGATAGACTTTGCCCAAAATCTTCTTGCCATAGCAGAATTAGAGAGCATGCTCATTGCCCTCTCCAGAAGGGTTTGATTCATCCTTTCTGGAACACCATTATGCTGTGGAGTATCTCTAACATTATGGTGTCTAACAATGCCTTCATTCTTGTAAAATTCATCAAACTCAGACCAACAGAATTCCAGTCCATTATCTGTTCTAAGTCTCTTGATCTTCTTCCTTGTCTGATTCTCAACCAATGCCTTCCACTGCTTGAAGTGCTTGAATGCTTCACTCTTGTGCTTCATTATGATTACCCAAACCATCCTTGAATAATCATCTATAAAGGACACAAAATACATGTGACCACCTAGTGACTCAACCCTTGAAGATCCCCAACAATCAGAATGGAGACATAATCAAGTGTCCCTTTTGTGATGTGAATTTATTTTGGGAACTTGCTTCTATGTAGCTTCCCAAACACACGGTGTTCACAAAATTCCAATTCATTGACCTTATGTCCCCCTAGTAGATCAGACTTAGATAGAATTTGCTTTTCTCTTTCACCCATATGAGCCAATGTCATATGCCACAACTTGGTCAACTGTGACTGATGAACTTATGATGATGCAACAATAGCAAAACCTGATACACTAGACCTTGTAGTATGTATAAAGTCCCCTGCCTGATACCTTTAAGAATCACAGCTAAACCATTATAGACATTCATCACTCCACCTTCACCCCTGAACTTGAACCTTTTGTTGTCTAATAGACTAAGTGATACCAAATTCTTGGTCATTTGTGGAACATGCCTAACCTTATTCAGTGTGCAAAATTTACCATCATGTGTCCTCAATTGGACTGATCCAATCCCAACTATTTTATAGACCTTGCGGTTAGCCATAGCAATATGGCCTCCATCCACCTGCTGATAAGTTGAAAACCACTCCCTGTTTGGACACACATGATAAGATGCCCCAGTGTCCAGAATCCACACATCTCTGTGCCCTGATGACTCTGAAATTTCTAAGGCCATATCTTCTTCAAAGTAGTCGTCTTGTTATGCCAAAGCAACTGTACCCTACTGAGTACCCTGTTGCTTTTTCCTTTTGGACATTCATTTTTCCAATGCCCCTGTTCCTTACAGTAATTACAGATATCCATAGCTTTAGGTCCCCTGGAAGTTCTCTTGGATTTCTTCTTTCCCGAATTTCCTAGCCCCCTGCTGATTCCACTGGCCTCCAATCCAGCAGGCTGATTGTCTGTCCCAGAACCAGATGCCTTATGGCATAGCTCTCGAGCATGAAGTGATGATCCATGTTAGAAGTAGCACCCAAAAGACAATTTATGTAATTGTTTTTAGAATTAATAAATGACAGATTTATTCTCATCTTATTACTTGTTTCGTGCTTGAAAGTAATACACTACTGAAAACCTAAGTCGTATCATATGTAGCCATATAACTTAGTGTGTGTCACACGCGAGGATTAAGTTTATGGTGATACACTTGAACTGTTAGTCCGTGGTGAAGTTAATCAAAGTATGAGGTCTATTGATTAAACCACCAATAATGCGCCAGAACTCTTTATGGTGTGACCGTCTTATCCGGACCGTCGAGATTGGTTGTCTAAGTGGGGCATTTATATATGATGAGAGTCATATAGGACTGGACCGATTTAATCTGCGTTTCTCATATAATTCCGTGATTGAGAAATCTTATTAAATCACAAGATGATCATATATGGATTAACCTCCTGATGTGATTGCATACTCCTACTGGTTTCAGGAAAGGGTTTGATGTGTTCGTTAAAGATCGCTAAGAGGCGCGGTCCGAATCACTTTCACGTTGGCACTATTATGGAATGAGTGAGAAGTGTGTGTCTCACATATATGGAATCCATTCCTTCATACGGGAAGTAGAAAGACAATCACCTTATTTGTTAATCCTAGAAACTGATCGATCCCGGGAGTTCGTATTGGTTATGAACTAATTATCACTAGTGAGTTAATGATAAATAAGGATAAGATGTAGTGAAGAAGGTTTACGGAAATAATCTTACTTCAGTACGGATAGTCTATGGAGGGTTAGTTTATATAAAATGATTATATCAATGGACACTTATCGACTCGACTCGACGTTTTGAGAATAAGTTATATCTATAATCGATAGAGTTCAGTTCCGGATTTATGGTGTCGTAATTCCGGAATTAATGAATTAAGTAGAAATATTCTGTTCGATGAATATTTTATTTAATTTATTGTAGCTACTGATATAAGTCAATGGTCCCCGGATTGGCTCCTAACACGCGAGTGTTTTCTCGTTTTATGGAACCTCGAGATTAAATTAAATAGTTGGTCTATTTAATGAATATGCAATATTATTTATTTGGTAAATAATATGTAAAATAGAAAAGACATTTTCTATTAAAAATAGTGACTAAAATGGCGCCTCACATGTGGATAATTTAGTAGAAGAAATTTTTCTAGATTATGTCACATGTGTAATTAATTAATTATCTATTTGTTGGATAATTAATGGAAAATTAAGAGATTGATTTTTTGGGAATTATCTATTATTTTGTGGGAAAAATATCTTTTCCTTATAGGAATAGGTTTTTGTGGTGTGAAACGGATAACTCTCTTGACTAATTATTTTCCTATATAAAGAGAGTTCCTCCTAACACAATACACATTCATACTGGCGCCACTTCTAAATAAAAAGGAAGAAAAATTAGTTTATTGCCTTAGTCATTAAGAGAAGAAAAACTTAGGGTTTTTCTTGTGCATATTCGAGGAGGTTCTACGGCGAGGATCGACGTCCACCGATCGTCGCCGCTAGGAGATACAATCCGAAGATCATGCTTCTCCTTGGTCGATTTTATCATCTCTCCGGTATGGGTAAATCTACTAACCTTTTCGTAGGATTAATTAGTTATATCTCATATCGTAAATCGCATAAGCTTCCGCTGTGCTAAGATCGAGTGTCTCGATCGGTGCTACTACTCCCAGCATGTGGTATCAGAACGAGGTTAAATTTTACGATATCGAGTGCATAATTAAATTAGGAGTGAAATTGAATAAATATTGCATCTTTTATATATTATATATATATATATATATATGCGATTGAATGATTTGGTTGACGAGATGGATTGGGGTTGGTACTTGTTTACCGTTAGATCTATTGTAAGCTCGTATAATTGGTATTATACGAGTATAGGACATATGTAATTTATTTTGCAATTTTAAATTTCATATAGTAGTTTTTTTTTTGTCGGATCCGTCGGCCAAAACATCTTCAATGAAGAAGAAAATGGGCGCTGCAACAGTATCAACAATATTGGACTTTGGACTTCCAGGCACTGTTCACGGAAAAAGGGACGGCAAAAGTACAATGAAGAAGGAAGAAAAAGGTGCTGCAACAAGAAAAGAAAAAGGGACGGCTCAAATCCTTTGTTTTTAGCTATTGGGATTGCTTTTATCTATTGGGATATAGATCAGAAATTGGAAAATCAGGTTGTGTCAGACCTTTGACTTGCAAATCAGGTCATGCCTTTTCTGACATTAAAAATCAGGTAAACGTAAGGAATCTTCATAGCTGTAAACGTAGGTTCCTTACGTTTAAACGTAGGGTAAGGAACCTACGTTTAAACGTAGGGTATTTCAATAAATTAGGAAGTTACAATAAATGTCTATTTCTCTACGTTTAAACGTAGGTTAGAACGCATTTCTCTACGTTTAAACGTACTGTTTCTACGTTTACAAAGCAATTATCTACGTTTGGAAGTGGTAGATGACAATTAATGTTGTTGTAAGGTACTTGTTCAATATACACCACATTAACGGGCTATTTTTCTCATTCCTTCAGAGTCTTTAATGTTAATATAAATTTTCTAACCACTTCTTCATCTTTCAAATCCATTTCTTCATCATTCAAGTGCTCAAATTGGTAAGTTTTTGCTATGTAATTTGTCTTAATTCAAGTGCTCAATGTGATTATGTTATTTATGCTAGTAATGAAATGTACTTAAACTAAATGTGTGTTTTTAGTAGGAATTGTTTATGTAATGTTTATACATTTAAGTAGTGTGTTTAAGTCTTTTCTTAGTGTTATTGTTTAGGGTTTAATTACTAGGGTTTAGTGTAAGTAATGATATGTATTTAACCGAAATGTGTGTTTTAAGTAGTGATTATGTTATTTATATTGTAGTAATGATTTGTATTTATCGAAATGTGTGTTTTAAGTAGTGATTATGTTATTTATATTGTAGTAATGATATGTATTTAATCGAAATGTGTGTTTTAAGTAGGTTGTTTATGTAATATTTATACATCTAAGTAGTGTGTTTAAGTCTTTGGCATTGTTCGATTGTAGTAAACTTTGGTATTGTTGATTTGGTATTGTAGTTTTGAGAAGTTGGGAAATTTGTTGTTGGTAGTAATGGAATTGTCTATATTGATGGTTTGATCGTGCATAAGGGTGATGTTCCTACCCAAAATGGTACTGAAAATGGCTCTGTTTCAGAGACCGTTGTTATTGGAAATATTGATCACACTTAAACTTAGAGTGAAAGAGTTTTAAGTGTTAAAAGTTTTTGTTTCCTTGTTTGAAACATCTTAAAAGGGAAAAATAGTCTTTGTTTCCTTGTTGGGGTTTAATTAGTAGGGTTTAGTGTAAGTATACTTTGTTTTCTATTTGTGATAAATTTGCTTAGGTAGAGTTTTGAATTATTATATTGAATGTATATAATGCATTTTAAGTTGTTATCTAAGTTGATATTGAATGATTTAATAATGACTTGAGTTGTTTAAAAAAAAAACAGATAATCGCAACACTATGATTGTTGTCTCGTTCTACGGAGAATTTACGTACGATCCTCTCTATAACCGGTGGAATCATGTAAATGGATTGATGTTCTCATTATTTGTCCGAAAGAACATATGATTGAATGCGTTGTTGGATAAATTGCATGTGAGGCTTGGTATTGATCGGTATGATTCAAAGCTCGGCGTAAAAGCTTTGTTTACTTATGCTAGTGTGGAGAATATACCACCTAATGATATCTTAGACGACGAGACACTAAATGGTTACATCGAAGCGGCCTCGGCGACAAGAAAATGTAATTTTTTGCGTGAATGCTACACCAGTGGAGGCAAACAATGAACCGATATTTGAGGATGATGGCACTGATTAAAATCAAGATTGCAATGCCCCGGATGATAACAATAATTCGGATTATAGTCTTGGTAATTTCCCTTCTCCGGTACAAGAACTTGCTACAGATCCAAATTTTAATCCATTCGAGCAACAGTATGGATGTAGTGGGTTTGAAAACCATGTTTCTACACAAAGACTTGGTGAAGCTTCGGACCAACAGTTTCAGTATCAACCAGTCAGACCAAGTCATAATCTTTCAAATCAACCTTCAAGTAGTCATGTTCGTGTTGAAATGGTGGGTGAATACACTGCTCCGTTTGAATTCGGTCCTCCAAGTTATAATGTTATAAATAGCCAATCACATAATCCGTTTCAATATCCTCCTAACCAACTTTCAAGTAGTCGTGCTCAACCTATCCAACAGCCATATAATTTGTTTGGTGGATCAGTCACTAGTTTTTTGGCTTCTCGATCCGTTTGCACCTCATATTCAAACCGATCAAACGGACAGGGATGACAACAATAATCAGGGTGCCAATGCTAGGGCAAGTGTACGAGAAGATTATTCATGGAGGATTCCCACATTTGAAGATGATGATTTACCGCAGTGTCTATCTACCGGTACGTTACATATGAATGACGTGAACGAATTGTTCATTGGGAAGAAATATGATTCGAAAGAAGATTTTAATTTGAAAATAAAATCGTATGCGGTTGCCAATAATTTTCAGATGAGCTTGGGTAGGTCGGACACACGTTGCTTGTATTACACATGTCTAAACGATACATGCAAATGGCATGTAAGGGCGAAAAGGGTGAAGACGAATACATTTGAGATCACAACGTTGAATGATGTGCATACTTGTGCCTCTCAGAATACGGATAATGACAATCGACAAGCAACACTTATTGTTATTGCGAGTCTGCTAAGTCAGAAAATGGAAGAACTCGACAATGAGTATAAACCCAGACATATTATGGAGGACATGCTCATAACTTACAGTGTACAGTTGACTTATGACCAAGCATACCGAGCTCACGAGATGATGAGAATGCTGGTTAGAGGTTCACCGACAGAGTGTTACAATGCGTTACCCTCGTACCTATGGATGGTGCGTGAGGCTAATGAAGGGACCTATGTTGGCTTTCAGCTTGATAATCTGGGAAGGTTCGGTAGTTGTTTCATGGCTTTGGGAACAAGTCGTCGTGGGTTCAAGTATTGTCGACCTATTTTGTGTGTGGACGCCACTTATCTAAAAACCCGTTTCTCAGGGCAACTATTTATTGTTGTTGCTGTAGATGCCGGTGACCACCTATTCCATGTAGCCTTCGGTATTGCTGAAAAAGAATGCAACGATTCATGGGGGTATTTCATGAGACAATTGAGGGTGGCCATTGGAGGTATCCATGCTGAAAGCTTTATATCCGACAGACACAAGGCTATTAGAAATGCGGTTGGTCAAGTATTTCCCAATGCATATCACGGTGTTTGCTATCATCATTTAAAGGGCAATCTAACAAAAAAATGGAAAGATTACGGTTTTTGTGAAGACACATTATATCAAACAGCCTATGCATTCTCGGAGGCCAAATTTCTCCGAAAGTACGCCCTGATCAAGGCACAATGTCTTGGCGCATATCTAAAACTAGAAGAAATAGGTGTTGAACGGTGGGCGTGTGTCAAATTTCCTGGGAAAAGATACGCCTTAATGACAAGCAATTACGCTGAAAATTTCAACTGTGCGATTAGAGGAGCTCGTCGTTGGCCTGTTCCTAGCCTCTTGGAATTCATTAGAGTTACACTGCAGAGATGGTATAATGATAGACGATAGAAGGCGCTTGATTGTGGGACTGTGTGTTGCACCGGAGATCGATACAATAAAGGGCTTCAATATTACGCTAGAAGGAAGTTCGGGTTAATCCTATTAACCCCGATGAGTTTGAGGTTCATGGAAATAACTTGCTTCATGGGGTGGTAAATCTACGAGAGAGAAAGTGTTATTGTGGTTATTTTGAGAAAATGGAAATACCATGTACGCATGCTATAACAAATTGACAAAGCGAACGCAGAATTAGTCCACCCAAACTCGCTCACGGTATTATAAAGTTTGAATGTTTTAAGGAGATTTACATGGGTAGCATATATCCGGTTCCTAACGAGAGGATTGGGATGTTCCGGGGCGGTAAGAAACATGAAAGTCGGAGTGCCTAATATGAGATATGCGCCTGATGCCAGTGGAGCTCTAAGAAGAGGTAGAATTAATACCACTAGAATCCCTTCTGAATGGGAACATCCAGGCCATCAGAATGTATGTAGTAACTGCAAACATCCAGGACATAACAGAGCCAGTTGCACGCAATACCGGTAGGTAGTCATTGTCTTTGTTATGGTGATATTAGAATGGATCGTTATTGTGTAACGTATTAATAGAATGTAGTATTTTATTAATGGATTGTAGTAATGATTGTATTCAGTTATTAATCGGAATCAAGTTTGTCTTATATTACACTACATCTGTAAAACTAACAGTAATTATTACGGGGCTTACACACAAGAACAAAGAGTAATGATACGTTGGCTTACATACATGGCTTACAAACATAAAAACAAAGAGTAATGATACATTGAGATAACAATAAGATGACGCTTAAATAAACTAATGGTGATCATTAAATACGATAGGATGACACCTATATAAATGTTCTTCAATATTTAGTAATCACCACATTAAACACGACGTGATTTTCTATAGGTTGATCAATGACTTCAAAGCTGCATTCATCTCCCGCATTTAGGTCATTGTCTCGTAATGAAATCATTCAACCCGCTTAAAAGAACTTTTTGATTTACCATATAGACAATTCTAGCAGGCCATGATTCCCCTGTGGCAATTCGCAGTTCCACGGTATTGTTTCGCAACATATCGTTTGTTCTAGCAAATGCCTTTGGAATATTCTACAAATCATAAACAAATTTAAATACTGTTTCAAAATGGGGAAAAAAGATCAAACAAGAAAACAACTAAAAATATTTTAAATATCTCACCACATAATAACAACCATGTGAAATTACCCAGTTTGGCAGCGTCGTCTGAAAATGGGGATTTTGGTTACCTGCACCTGCATCATCATCTGCATCATCTTCTTCACTCTCGGACTCAGAAAAAGTCTTCTCACAATAAGTGTGATCCATCACAATAGTGTCGAAAGTGAAACCCCCCCTGTGTTCAAACACTATAAACTCCCTTTCATTCAAGTAATGAGCCACCACATACTCCTCCCAACCTTCCCCAAAGAAACGAAGAATTCCATTGTCTGTGGCTCCAACCCTCACTTCCCATGTCCCTAATCGGCTTTTGAGAACGGCCCTATCTAGGTTCCTCAGCGTGTCGTTCAACCTATTAACGTATGATGGAGGTAGTGTCTATGAAAAAAAGAAACATTTCACGTTTGTTCAATCATAATACAAGTGATATAAATGTAAGTTAATTAATAATGACATACCAAACTTGTTGCGAAACCACCATCAAGAACTTTAAAGAAACGATCATTATCCATTTGCTTCAGTGTAGATTATAAATTGAAAGGTGAAGAAGTGGTTAGTTTAAATTGACTACTTGAATGATGAAGAAAATTCAGATGAACTTAAAAGAGTTTGAAGAAATGAGAGAAATGGCTCGTACTTGTACAACAACAATAATTGCCATGTTCCAATACTAGTACTTGCATTCCCTACGTTTGGACGTAGAGAATGTTGCATTCCCTACGTGTAGACGTAGGTTCTCTACGTTCAAACGCAGAGAATGTTGTAGCCATACATTTGGACTAGGTTCTCTACGTTCCGACGTAGAGAATGTTTCATTCCCTACGTTTGGACGTACATTCCTGTGGGATCGGGGGTGGGAGGGTCCCTCACGGTTAGGCTTTAACCGTTTTTCTATGGAGAAAAAAAAAAAAGAATATCGTAGTGTCAACATTGTGTTTGAGTTGGGTTATGCAAGTTCAATATTATGCACTCATTGCTCTCGGCAAAAAAATTGAGGTATGCGAGTTCGATACTCTGTATGCACTTCACTTAGTAAAAAGTGTGTACAAACAATCTTTCAAACCGGAACAAAAAGACGTAATCTTTGATTTACATCATTCACGAAGTTTTAGGGATGGGACAACAAGAGCCTTTTGTGTTGGGGCTCATATATATATATATATATATATATATATATATATATATATATATATATATATATATATATATATATTTTTTTTTTTTAAAAACATTGGCTAAACAGGTAAAATGGTTAAGGGTACTAGGAAATGGTTGTGCCTGATTGGAGCATTTTGGTCATGTTATAAAACAATTGCGTGGTTTTGGTCTCCATCGTTGCAACTTCAAATTATTTGCAACCTTAATTAAGAAGTCAATTAAGGCTTGTGGTCCGGTTGTATTTTCCGTTTAATTTATGTTTTAATGAGAATATTTCGTTTCTATAAATAATAATAAAAGATAAAAATAAAAAGTCAATTTGTTAGTGTAAGATAAGAAAGAGTTTTAAAAAATGACAAGGACTTCAGGTTTGGGCTTGACGCAAATGACTTGAAATGGTGTCTTTGCTTATTTTTATTCAATCAAACTAGCTAGTGAAAGATCAGTTTAACTAATTCATTACTCCCTCTCTTAACCATCGAAATTGCCAAAAACACACATATTAAATAGTCGTAGTTAATGTTTTGACTTAAAATCAAAATGACATAACATTCATTAAATATAATTAATGCAATTGTATTTTCAAACTCTCACCCCCTTAATAAATAAAGATAGATATAGAAAAATATAATGAATAATGTGTGATATCCCAATAATTCAAGTAAAGGTAAAAAGAGCAATTGGGAATTTATTTTAAAAAAAAATCCTAATACTTATTTTTGCTTTATTTAAATTAACTGGATAATTACAATTAATGGGAATTAACTCCAATTAATTCCCTTAATTCCTCCCTCACCTCTTATGTCGACTAAATACTCACCTCTTATGTCGACTAAATACTCAGTAGACTCTTATGTCGACTAAATACTCAGTCAGAAGCAGAGAAGGAGAAACTTAAAAGCCAAGGGAAAATCTTATCTTTTCTGAGCAATTCAATCGACGTTTTTGCAGGATTTTCATATCAAAACGATCACCGTGTCGAGGACAACATTTTGACACAAGAATTGTTATGGATAGGCTGGTAAATCAAAAAAACCCTCTTTTTAGAATTTAGGATTCTTGAGTTTCTCTAAGCAATTAGGCATTAACAGATATTTTAGATTAATCGTAGTTTGTTATTTTTGTTGTAGGAAGCAAAAGAATCACCGTAGTTATTTCAAATTCAATTTGGGATTTTGATTTTCTGCAAATTAATAAGGTAAAAGGGTGTTCAATTATTTTTAATCATGTGATTTTTGGAGTTATTTTGGTTTCTATTTATTTTGTTTGATATAAGCTTTATTGTTGTTTTTATATATTTTCATTGCTTGTGGGTTAGTAGCTGTCGAAAAAAAACGGAGACATGTGTTCATACACATGCTTTCGAAGTCTTCTATAAGTAACAGGAAAAAAAAAAGCTAATTAATATATTTTCGTTAGCACATCCTGGTATGTTTTGGGTTTAAGGTCAAGTTTTCGAATTGGGTCTTTTAGTTGAAGTTGTTTTTTTTTTTAAAACATATTTATCGTGTTTTTAACATCCGTAAATACAAAATTTAATTTATTGATAGTCTCATGCCTACAAAATAGTCTTTTCTAGCATATTTAGAAACAATTCATTCATGCCTACTTATTTTTGTTTGTTTGGTTTATTTTCCTTTGTGTGTTTTTTTTTAATATAGATATATAATAATATAAAATAATATATCATTTTTAATTTCTATAGTTTTCCAAATAAAAAATTAATAAAACTTGTTTGTATGTCTATTTTTTTTTAAGCCAAGTTAATTTTTTTATTTGGACCTTTATCGATTGGAGTAAAAAAAAAATTGGGTCTTTATAAAAAAAAAAAAAAATATATTAGATTCGATCGGATTGAATCTACACGGATTTTTTTTTCTTTTAAATAAACACGCATCAGTTTGCTTCCTCCCGACATTGAGAACTTAAGACAATCATTCTCTAAGCTACACATGAGGGCCGGCCCCGTGTGCATCATGTTTATTTCCTTTTTATTTATTATATAGTTTGTGCTTTAATATATTATTGGTTGGTAGAACAGAAGCCGTCGATTTGAAAGAAAAAAAAAATATAATGGTGCAAGCATTCTACAGTATAATAGGGTACTGTGTAGTTTCGCTTCGTTTTCTTTGAGAGAATAAACGATACAAAAATATATACATAGTAGTGTTGTGTTTGGAAATGCCTATTCATTGTTGTTATCTTTTATTAAGTATGTATTATGATAAACCATAATTGTTATATTGTAAAGTAAGGTGTATGAGTTCTGGTGACCTTAGCTCTGCACGGGAGCACCGGAACACATCACTTGACTTTGCGGGACGTTGTGTTTAGTAACCTGCGTCTTCCGTGCAATGTGATAAGTAATCAGTGGTTTTATGGTGGTCCGGATCACCATGTCACACTTGTCCACCAATGAAAATCCTTATAAGAAAGGTAAAAATGTAAATTAATGGCATTTATATTTTACACGGTGGGCCATTGTGTGTTTTGTTGCTTTCCTATTGGTCATGGATCACCAAGTCATACTTGGTCCAGGACCATAATAAAATTTCCGGATAAGTAATATAATGATCTAAGACTAGAAGTCCCTAAGGAACCTTTTACGTGAAATGAACTTAGGTGGTTAGTTTAACTACGCTTAAACATATTTGATAGTCTAAAGATAAAACACATTGGTCTTTGGTAAGACATGTTTCTGTTTCGCAGCTAGAGACTATTGTTGAAATAGTGTCCTAAACCCAATCGGGTTGGACCGGATCCGATCAGATCGGATAATTTCTACTATTTCTTTATGTTTATACATATATAATAAATGTCTTTTCTGTTGTCATATATTTGTTCTTTTAAAGAACCAATTATGAATTGTTATATGATAACGTCCTTAGTATTAAACTGTGATAGAGAAAACCATAATAGACGATTATGGTTTATGATATATGATCTCTCATCACTTTAATAAGTTTGATACTTAAATGTCTCTAGGCTTATGTACTATTAAACAGGCATTGATAGTACAAACAGGCTAGCACATATTAGATGTGTTATGTCTTTAAGGCCAGGAATAGATCTCGTCTATCGAAGTGTGGAGACACTTGGACTGTACGTGGACGTGTATTAGAGAATGCATATGTTAGGATCGACCACTTACATCATTAAAGTGTCACACACTATGTGACGGTTGTGTAATTATCCTTAGCACCGGAGTCTACATGGCATCACAATGTGGATTGTCATACTTTGACACTATTAAAGTTTCCCCTAGCCATGAGGCGATCATGCGGTAGTGATTGAGTGTGATAGTGAAGCATGCGTAGAATTTATGTTGCTCGTACGGAAATCGCGTACCCTCCGATTAGGGGTGCATATCCGAAAGGGTCTTCTTATAAGGAATGTCTTACTCACGTGAATCTTTGCAAAGTGGAAGTAAATGAGTTACTTCGAGAGAGCATGATATCCAGATTATAAGATACGATCGTTGATGTTTGACACTCGACGTATGACCGTATGGATATTATTACAGCGATACGATTATATTTACACGGTAACTGTTTCACATGAAAGGTAGTAGTCATTGCATTTGACTCTTCCGATGATTGGGGGTCACGATGTGTTGTTAGACGCTATTCCGTGATCGTTATGTATGAAAGACATTTTCGTAATTGCACTTTGTGCCTACGGCCAACATATTCGGAAGCCTATCGGGTCACACACATAAGAACATTTAGCCGGATTAAAATGCGGTTATAGTGATAACCGAATAAGGAAAGTTTATCTCGACTATAAAAGTGTTATAGTGATAAATTAATATGGTGGTATTTATTTATTGTGAATAAATTAAATACAAGATATTAATTATGTTGATTAATTAAATATACACATAATATATGTGTATGTCAAAATTATTATGTGTATATGATACACATGTATTTTGCAAATTAATTAATCATAGCATTATATTAATTAAAAAATATTCCGGATGCCAATTTATGGCACATAGGGGCGCAGATTTCTAGTGTATTATATACACTTGAATTGTGCAATTTAATTAATGAGATTAACATATATAAATATTAGATCTTAATATTCATATATATGTACATACGTGAGTTTGCACATATGATGTGCATGTGCACATTTGTTTCCAATATATATAGATTTATATGTGTATTATATATATGTGATATACACATGTGTAAATTGATTTATAGTAATAAGATAAAGATAGTCAATATTAGATATTGACAATATCTTGAAAATATTTAATATGAGATATTAAATTAAATGAGATAATTCAAACAAATATACTTTTCATATTTTATTAGGAAAATGTTTTATTTCTCATCAATCTACTACTCCCCCGTTCCACAATAACTGAGGTAGTTGCCAAAATGTTTTGTTTTATTTTATGTGAGGCAGTATAATTTCCAATGCAACATTTATTGTGTTTTTACTTGATTTACCCTTAATTATTACACTAGAAGAAATAAAAAAGAAGGTCACATTAATTATATCTAAGGACATTCTAGTCATTTTAATATAAAAGTTAATGCATTAACTCACCTCCTTAATATGTGTGATTTTGGCAACTGCCTCAGATAAATTGGAACGGAGGGAGTAGAAGCTAATCCCAAGTGACTAATAGTTTTTTTGTGAAAAATGGAGAGCTTCTTAGGGAGAGATTTGAGAGATAGAAAAGGTCGGTCTAGCAACCGAGTTTTTCTAGTAGCAATCCAATGGTGGATTCCGGCGGGTTGTTCGTGTGGACTAGCGGTAGAGGCCGAACGCTTGGGCGGCTCCGTGCACCACTACTTTCCGTAGACGGTCAAAGCGCCGATCTTTTAGATCAGGCAAGGTAACCAACGTCTACTTCTTTTATGCTTGTTGTTTAAACGAAGTCGATCCTAGTTAAATAGGAAATAAATTTTGAATTCCACTGCGTTCCCGCGTAGATTTCCTAACAACTATTACCCCTCCACAAAGGTAGCCGCTGCGTGGACTGTGTAATCTCCCACATAGGTAGCAGCCATGCCATATGAGGAGCTGAGGATATGTCATGGTGCATTCTCACCATGCAAAGTGTCCTTAGACATTTTGTGTAACAAACCTCTTGTTTGGTTGAGTTTTACTAGTGAGACTAGCTAGTTGAGGGGAGTGAGCCTTTATACATACGTGGTTGTAATGATAATTTTTGTGCTATGACTTGTTTTAAATTCGGTGCTTCTACCTTTTACTGAGTGCTTATGTACTCACCCCTCTATTTGTATGTCTGTTTTCCACCCCGAGAAGATGCAGGTTACTATGATGGTGATGATGTTTATTACGAGGAGTAGTGCTTATGTTGATGCTTGAAATTTACTTTGATATTTTATTTATTTGTCTTGAGAGACGATAGTTGAAGTAATTATTTATCTTTTATTTTGTCCTTTAAGTTCATGGTTGTAACAAATACACTAGACGCTCGTATCTTCTTGTCAGTTGAATGTTGTTGGAACAACATTTACTTTTCTTTAGTTTGTTCGACATATTGTTTGTCGTTTAAGGTTTCTCCCGTGTCGTTTCATTTCCGATTTAATTATGATGTAATTATGTAAGGCTTACGTATATAATTGATTTAAATATTAAATTATATACGTGCCGGGCGTTCATTTCCGGATAAGGATACGGTGTTTGGAACGTGGCGTCATATATATAATGCTTTGGAAATGTAACTACGACAAATAAAAAAGAAAATTTTGATTTTGACAACTGCGACAGTTATTTAGGAACAAAAGGAGTATTATATTATCTCAACATAGTTGAGAAAACAATGACATGTTTTAAAACAAATCATACTAGTATTCAACTGCGTCAAATGTGATTTTCAAATATATATATATAAATATACACTCACAATAAACAGCACGAAAAAAAGGGGGGAAAAAATTTGTGAAAATCATGATTTTTGGAGATTTAGATTAAATTATACAGATGTTTAAGTAATTTTGTTTGTCTACTAGAGAAAAAATCGTTGGAGATTTGTTTTTTTAAAAAGAGGGAAGAAGCGAAACATGTTTGTGCGACTCTAACCATTTTATCCTTATTAATCAGTAACAATGATCGGATAAGTGTGTCATTTATTTTGTCAAAAAAAAAAAAAGTGTGTCATTATTTTCTACTTAAGTAAAAAAAATTGTATTTCCCATCCCAGGTTTACGTATCTTTATTTGCAGAATTTTGTTACAAAAATTGCTGCTAAGATGCGAATATTATTACTCTTCTTATCCATCATCTCCTAATTATAATAAATTGTTACTTACTGTATTTATTAATATTATATTCTAGAACTATTAATTGTGTCCAGTATGATTGCACTAACTAAAGACCAGACCAGAAGTTTGATAGAAGAGTAGTAGGTGACCGACGGCCGCACGTCTCCTCTATTGAACACAAATTACAACCCATAACAAGAAGAAGAAGAAGAAGACTAGTACTACTAATTTACTCGTCAAAAACTATTTGAAAAAAAGAAAAATATATTTATTAAACATATAATATTACAGAAGAAGAAAGAAGAAAGAAGAATAGTAAATAGAATGTAGTGGACAATTGAGAGGATTACATCACATTGGACGTAGTTTTTCGTAACCACATGCCTCAACAATAAATACTAATAAAATAAAATGCTATGTCCATAACAAAATAGTTATAATAAAATAATCTTTATATATTTATATTATTGATTATGATAAAATCCATGTTTTATCTATAGATGCTACATTATAACTAACGATATGAAATATGTTGTGTCTGATTATTGTGTTTATTTTGTTATGAATATAGCATTAAAAAAAAAAAAACAAGTTTACGAAAAATAAAATAGAATATTATTATAAGTAGGCTGCTTCTTTTTTTCTTCCCGAAGGTGGGCTTGACTTTGACTTATTTACAATGAATTTCAATACCAAGTGCCACGACCGACGCCAACAATTTCTTTAAATTAATAATAAAATAAAACACTGATACTACACGCCAAACACGAGCAATACGAGTCACTTTCCATGCATTTGCATTTCTCCACCTATATATCTTTCTCTTCTTTTCACTATGAAAAAATATCAGACCAATCTTTGAAAATTAAATCTTATCTTATCCCACGTTTCTCTCTTTTCTATACTCTTTTTTTCTTCAAGCTTATTAATTACCTTTTTCATTTTTTTTTTTTTTTTTACAATTATTGTTGAACAGTTTGATTAAGGGACATTCATGGATTACCAGAGTTTGTTAGATACTTCTTTGGATCTTACTATTAGGCCTTCAATAAGGTTTCTTGATGATGCTGTGGTAAGTTAATTATTTTATTAATTTGGTTACTTAATTACTTGCTTTTTAATTTATTCAAATCAAAAATTCAATAATTAATAATATATAATTTCTTTTTTATCTTCAGATGAAACAAGAGGTGCAAAGAAAATTTGAGGATGTTAATAATTACCAAAAACGAGTGCCGCAGCCTGTCAAAGACGAGGTCAGTATATTATATATATACTTGTGTTTTTTTCTCCTTCCTTTTTGAATGAATTAGCTAGATGCGGCAAGAAGTATATATATTATATAGAACACGAAGTTTATTTTGTTTAATAATATTGGATAAATTTTTGAGGATGCAGGCTGGTGTGTTAATGGAGGAAATGAACAGGATATCAGCAGAAAACCAGAGGCTAACAGAAATGTTGACAGTAATGTGCGAAAATTACGAGAATTTACGAAATCAATTAATGGAGCATATCAACAAAACTAATAATCCTTCTTCTACTTCAATGGATGATCATAATCAATCAAAAAAGCGAAAAGCCGAAACCAATGCGTCTTATCACAATCACAATCACAATCACGATCATCATTATAGCATGGACGCAACAACCAACAATAATAATAATGGGCCTAATTCAGAAAGTAGTTCAAGAGATGAAAACAACAACAACAACAACAACAAGAAACCAAGAGAAACTGCTGAGCATATCAAACCTACGGTTTCTCATGTTTATTATCGAACCAATGCTTCTGAATCTTCAAGCATGGTAAGTCTCGAGTTCTAGGACGTTATCTTTATCTTAGAAGCTTAAATTAAGTACGCATAAATGGTCGACCAAATCTTTATCTTAGAACAATGATACATTAATTCACGTTGTTTTATTCGTTGCGATCGAATGGCGGTCGATTAGCATTTATCTTATCCGACATATAGTAATATAATAAACTTTGGGGGGCCCCATGGAAAATAAGGTCAAATTCTTCTCATTTCAATCTTAGTTAAGACTTGGTCAAGGATTGTAGGCATAATTAAGCAAACAAGGCACATGCTTGTTTTGATAATAATTCTGGTTTTTTTCTGACGAGGCTTTTGACCATATATTATCTTATAGTAAATTGTTTTTTAAAAAAGGAAAATGTTTAATTTTTATTTTTTTTTTTTCATGTGAATTGAATATTTCAATATTTTTAGTAATTTGTGGCATGAATTCTGTATTTCAGATTGTAAAAGATGGATATCAATGGAGAAAATATGGTCAGAAGGTTACAAGAGACAACCCTTCACCTAGAGCATACTTCAAATGCTCATTTGCACCAACATGCCCAGTCAAGAAAAAGGTAATAAAACAAATTAAAGTTTCCTCTCTCTAATCTATATATTATTACTTACATTTATTTAATTACGATATGATAAATTGCTTCACGATATTGTATCACGTACTACATATTTATAAAACGGATTCGTGTTTGAATCAATGATTCAGGTGCAACGAAGTGTTGAAGATCAATCGATTTTAGTGGCAACGTATGAAGGAGAGCACAACCATTCCAATAATTCATTGAAACTTGAATCTACCACGAGTTTGAACTCGATTACTCCTAGCGTAACAACCACGACGACAACAACGATAATCGGTTCGGCATCACCTAATAACGCGACGACGAAAGCCGAGTTACGAGAACAATCAAACCGGCCGATTCATCATGAAAAACCAGCAGTAAGTGGATCAATGGAATTTCAACAGTATTTGATTCAACAGATGGCTACAACCTTGACAAAAGATCCTAGCTTTAAAGCAGCACTCTCAGCAGCCATGTCAGGAAAATTTGCCCAACAAAAACAGACAGAGAATTGGTAGAAGAAATAAGAATTAATTAAAGTCAGAGTCGAATTCGTAGTTATTAATTTTGGAGAAAGGTGAAGAAATTGTCCATGTACTTTACCACTTTTGCAGTAGGAAAATTTGTTATTTTGGCACATGAAATGCAAAGCAGTTTGTCTTGAAAAGTACATATTAGAACTATTATTAGTACCTTATATCCATGGTGGTATGATTTCTTTTCCAAACGCACACATCCTTCAATTTCAACAGCTAACATGTCGTTCAATATCCAAATCAATGTGAATCATTAGAATTGTATGATTTATTATATTATATGCTCTTGTATTTATCTATTTTACCCTTGGTTTGTTAGGGTGTGTGGACGCCTCAACATTAACAACCTGATATATGTACTCTCATGTATTCAGAATAGAATCTATTGAGATAGATTAATGGATTTTCTGAGTTTGTACTTCCTAACTTGGTATCAGAGCTAGCCTAATGGCCTTTGGGGCCGATGCTCCGCCGGTAAACACCACAAACGTATCGAGATCCATCACCATAACAACCACTACTCCCATTATTATTCCCACACACCCAAATACACCAGTGTTTCCCTCATAGTCGTCACCGTTTTCATTTGGGAGTACGCTCTTTCTGCCGGAATCCTTCAATACAACTTCTCTCTCTGCGTCTCCGAGTTCCTTCAAACATGATTTGCCTTCCTCGTCAGCATCGGACCATTTGGTGGTACCCTAACCCATACCTGCACTATGAAACTCGATTGGAATAACTTCCTCCTATGGAAACCGACGATTATTCCCATTGTTCGAGGGCACCGGATTGAAGGCCATCTTCTGGGTAACTCTGCCAAACCTTCGGAGTATCTGCTTGCCACCACATCTTTTGGTAATTATCAATCTTTTAGTCTTCCCGTTCGTAATCTAGCGTATGATGTGTGGGAAGCCACCGACCAATTACTTATGAGGTAGCTTATGAGTTCTATAAGCAAGAAAGCTCTAATTGAGATCGTCAGGTGAGGATCTGCTCATAAGATTTGTACCTCTCTTGAAACCCTATTTAACAACCAGTCTGAGGCCAAAATGCTAGAGCTAAAATTTACCATTACTCGCACTAAAAAGGTTAACAAATCTATGATGGATTATCTGGCCCAGATGAAGTCCTACTCAGTCGGACTTGCTGTTGTTAAATACCCTATTACCAAGGGTGAGCTCATCGTAGCCATTATGGGAGGTCTAGGAAAGGAATACAAGTCGGTTATTGTTAATGTTGCTTCCAGAATTGGATCATTATCATGACCGGAAGTTCAAGCCCAACTTGTCACGCATGAGCATTTGATTTCCATATTCATTCCTCCTACCTCCGTGGACCTGCCTCTCTGGATTTTGGTTCCCCTGCAACTCATTATGCTTCAAACAGACCAAACTCAAGAAGGGGATCCATTAATAGATCTAAACAAGGTTTTAAAGATTCTGGCAGGGGAAGAAGTTCTGAGAGGTCTAGATGTAGAGGAGGAAGGCTTGGAAATCCTAATGTTCCTGAACCTACATGTCGGACTTGAAGCAAGGTTGGGCACATTGTTGTTAAGAGTTGGTCTATATATGATTCTACTGTAAATCCTCCTGTTGAGGAAAGCAATGGAGGTCAGAAAAACAATGCAATTGCTTATTTGGCCTCTCCATAGTCTCTGATAGATTATAGTTGGTATGCAGATACTGGAGCTACAAGTCATGTAACATCTGACCTAAATAACCTACACCTGAACTATGCCTATGAAGGATCAGGCACCTTAAATGTAGGAAATGGTGAGCACTTGTCTATTGCAAACATTGGTCAGTCTGTCATTTCTACACCTAAATCATGTATCACTCTTAGAGATATCTTACATGTCCCTGAAATTAGAAGAAAAAAAACTGAATCTGTATATCCAAACTTACCTCAGATAACACTGTTTTTATTGAGTTTCATTCTGTTTGTTTCCTTGTGAAGGACAAAACAACAGGGAAGGTTCTTTTGGAAGGCACTTTTAAGGATGGTTTGTACCATCTATCTCTTCCTTCTGCCAATCCCTTAAGTCTGAGCTCTCTTCACTCCAAGCATTATTAGTCTCTTTCTGCCACCGTTCAGTCTCATGGTCTGTCTTGTTAGTCCTTAGTAACTTCTATGCCAAACAATGAGTTTGTAAAACTCTGGCATGAAAGGTTTGGGCCACCATTCTGCTACAGTGTTAAGCTTGATTTTGAAAAGATTTAATAAGTCTATTAATGATAGTGTTGACTTTTGTGATGCTTGTCAATTAGGTAAATCGTATGATTTTCCTTACAACTTATCTACTACTAGATCCAAACGTGTTTCGGATCTCATATAAACAGATTTGTGGGGTCCTACCCCAGTTCAGAGTTCTAATGGCTATTTGTATGACTATAGCATGTTTGCATGGATGCATCCTTTAAAGCTTAAGTTGTTGAAATAGTGTCCTAAACACAATCAGGTTGGACCGGCTCCGACTGGGTCGGATCATTTCTACTATTTTTTATGATTATACATATATTAAATGGTTTTTATGTTGTTGTATATTCTGTTCTTTTAAAGAACCAATTATGAATTGTTATATGATAACGTCCTTAGCATTAAACTGTGAGAGAGAAACCATGATAATCGATTGTGGTTGATGGGATCTATAATAACTTTAATAAGTTTGATACGTAAATGCCTTTAAGCTTATGTACTATTAAACAGGGTATTGATAGTACAAACAGACTAGCATGTATTAGGGCACTCTTATCAGAGGCCCTAAATTTTATCCCTAAAATAATATAAAATAATACATATCCCTATTTTACAACATCTCAATTCAAAAACCTCCACAACAAAGATCCCTATCCATACACATTTCAAATAATATTAATTATTTCACAACCCTCATACACATTAAATATTTATTATTTCACTCCAGCAGCATCCCTATCCCTATCCCTATCCCTATAATTTTTAATAATTAAATATGTTTAGGGACGTGAATAGTACATCCCGAGTTGACAAGATCTTTATGTCTCACACTTATATTATGGTGATACGCTTCCTCCACTTTCAACGTGGGATATCACAATAGGCGTCCCTATATTTTTAGGGATATCATCCACATGCTTCTTTAACAGATAATCATACATTCATTATTCATACTCACTTATGAATCAACATTATTTTTACTGGTCAAATAAATGGCCTAACCACTATAACACCATATTGTAACCTCTTTGACTTGAAATTTGTTCGTTTCCCTTAGTTTCATAACAAGGATATTTTGATGAAATTAGCCTTACAAACCTTTGAAGATACATTTTCATGTATGCCTTTAGTTAGCTTTATATGAAAAAAAAATTGTACCATTATTTAAAAACATGATAAAAGTTACTCTATAAATAAGTGTTAATCGTTTGGACTTATGGTACATTAGAGGGAAGTTATACCGCAACGTCTTCATACGTGTAGGAGCACTCGTAGAGGATACTATAAATGCTTTTAAAATGATATTTTAGAAATTTCAATATTCAGACTTAAAGAAAAATACTACAACAATTATTTTATTTTTAATGTAAAATTCATATTTTATAAAATTTTATTTATATTTATCATATTAATCCATATTTTACAAAATAGAGAATGTAATGCATTTTATACTAAATTGAAAATGTATTACTAATGCTGTGACGAATGTAGTATTTCCTGAATAGTACCATAGTCATTGAATTATCATACTACTCTGTTTTCTTACAAGATTGTCTCACTTCTAACAATATTGATGTGAAAAAAAAAAAGTTCTGCAATAGACTTTGCAATATAAAAACTGATTTAATTCAGTAGAATTATGCTGCTTTAATGACCATCAATAACTTTTTTTTTTCCTTTAGAAATCAAATAAGTTTGTTCATAAAAGAAACCAAATAAGTTTTTTTAACCATTTTTTGCAACACCGTAACGATTTAATTAAATCTTGAAATTTCTTAACAAAATTGAAGTTTACTTTATTTGATAAGTGAAACCGTCTTTAAGCCATTTACATGACTTGAACACTATCTTATACGTATATTTCTTTACTTTTGGTTTTTTTTATAATAAAAATAGTACGAAAAAATATCAGGTGAAAATTACTATTTAAAGGATTTTTTAAAAAATGGATTTGGATAATTCTGCACCCTGACAAAATAGCTGAAAAAATCGAAGCGCGTGTCTCGTGGATTGAAGGCGGTTGATAATCTGACGCCAAATATCTTCTCTCTCTTCTATCAATTCCTGTCTTCGCCGGCATTCAATCCTTGCTGTCAACCTCATGCCTTTGCCATTTCTTAATCCAAATCTCCTTTTTTTTTTCCTTCTATTATTCTATTTTTTTAATTTGATGTTATGAAGTTCTTTGGCAGTGCTGTTGTTGCTGCTGCTATTGCTATTGCTATTATTTTTCTCTCTGCCGCAATTGATTGCCGTCGGATTAATGCTCTAGGATTCTTCATTAGGAGAGGAGGTAATTGGTAATAATTCCAGGAATTTGGTCATTAGAAATTAGCATTTTCTATAAAGTGTATTGTTTGGATTTGGAGCAGTGTGTTTTGGTGTGAATTGGCTAAGGAAGAAAGTTGTATTAGCGTGTGATCGTGTCTCTGCTGATGGTGATGCTAACGAAGGAAGACGACAACCACGGCCGCTGTACGTTTCCCTTAACCAGCCTGCAGATTGGGTAAGTTATTTTTGTTGATGTGCGCATTAAGCTTAGAACAAATTTGGATAATTTGGGAATTTGGTTGTATTGTTTTATGAATCTTTTGATTCATGAATTAGAGCGTGCGTTTTATGGATATTTGTTCACGAGGCATTTGTTATTGTTGCATGTATCAAGCTGGTATACGATTCTAAAAGATGATGAAATTGTTTGCTCCTGTTTGATGCTCGGTTATGTTTGTTTGGTTAATATTCTCTCCTGATTTTTAGCTACCTCTTCCTTCTGAGGCTTCCGGTTAACATTTTGTAGATGTATGTATTAAAATCAGGCTGGGCAAGGAAAACTAATAAAGAAAATGGTGCAAACAGAGGGTAAAGGATTTCCATTTGCGAATTTGATAGGAGCCTTGTTCGTATAGATCTAGTCTATATCACTATATCAGGGAGGAGTTATTGGTGTTCAATTACATTTTGTTATCAGCTCAATGATAGCATTTGGTAGATGGATTATACTGGATAGTTAGATTGTTATGTTTTCAGTAAGGTGATTATTTTTCTCAAAAATAGAAGAAGAAGGTGATTATTTGATGAAGTCGATAGCTTATCACATCTTGCTTAAGTTAATATTCTGGAGGCCAGCTGCATGAAGTTATCTACCTGCAGTTATTCAAGTAACACGAACTGCACACATATTATGGATGCGCGTCTTTTAAAGGGAAATCTTGATAATTAAAATATTAAATAGATAAAAGCATAGCCATAGTTTAAAAAATCGGACCATTGCACGCTATGTAGACAGCCATTGGACTGGAGAAAGTGGTGATCGGACGTTACATCCTTCTTCTTACTGTTGGATGTACATTAGAAGGCAAGACAAGATAATGGTATTCTAGTTTTCAGAAACTAAAGTCCTCACTGTTCCTTGTTTGTTAAAATGTATTTGCGGGCTTACTGTGGCAACTGGCAACTAAGTCTCTCATTACTGGACCGTTTTGCCTGAAGGGCATCTGATGGTTATACCTTGTGATTTGAAATGTGCATCAGCTTCTCTTTGTTTGAAAGCCAAAGATATTAGATAAATAATTCGTTGGCATAGTTTAGCTATTTCGAGGCCAAACAGGCCCTCTATGTTCATGATGATTTTAAATAGTGTGCGCTTTTTTTGTCATAGCAGTTTATGTCAAATTATAGATTCTTCTTGCTTGAAGGCTTATTGTATTGTGAGAAGTCCTGCGTTGTAGATGAAAAGATCTTTTATTTTAATAAATTTGGCCTTATTACATAGGATGTGAACGGAAATTAAATGCAATTTGGCGTCAAAAGGCGCTGCTTTTTTACATTTAGAGAGTTGTGTAACATCTGGATCAAAATTTTATTTGATATTTCATCATCTGTGTTTGCAGGGACTTGCAGTCTTATCTGTCACATCTTAGCCTTTTCCTGGCTCCTGAAAGTAACAAATTTTATATTCTTGTGGACAACCGGCCATGGTTGATGGATATTGTTTCAGGACCTGCACATTTCTGGCAATTGATGGTGACTAAGGTTGCTTTGCTTATGTATTTAGTTGTGATCTGATTTTGTAAGCTTAATGTTGCAATGGAATTCTTGCTTAGTTTCATTGTTCAATGTGCAATAGTCCAGGCTGTCTCCTTTTGCAAATACAAGAGGCCGGAAAGGAAAAAAGGAGATAACAGAAGTAACTCAATTCTCAGATACCCCAAAATCGAGAGCAAGAAGGCCAAAAAGGTTTCATAGATGGTTCTCATTAGTTGATGCTGCCACTTTATCACAGAAGAGGACTTTATTACCTGTAAAGAAGTTGAGGAACTCATTACTTATGAATAGCAAGTTGCATAGAACCTTGTATGGTTTTATCGTCTTTGAAGTTTCTTGGAATGCTGTCCGTGGTTTGAATTATCTAAATGAGCTTCAGGTACTTGATTTCACTTTCATACTGGAACTTATCATGAAAGGCATGACTTATGAATCTGTCATACGTTTATCTATATCCTGCAGACAGACACTTCACTAGCTGTAGAAGCCAAATTGATGAACAGATGGGAATTTGATAGCATAGATCAAGCTTCTAAACTCCTCTCTTTCTGGTTCCTTGGGACAACCTATGAGCAGATTCTTTTTAAAGAATATCTGGAGTCTTTAATAGGTATGATTGCTCTGGTCTACTGTCCGTAGTTGATCTTAGTTGATCTCTAAAAATGCAATTCGGTTTGGTTTCCTTGTCTGGTCATTTTGTTCCATAAAGTAGGCTGTCTTTCTCCTGTTATTGTGACCGTCATCCAGAATATTGTGCTTCTTGTTTCAAGTTGCAAGAATGTCCTAGCCTGGAACTTTTATTATCTGCGTTTGGCTTGAAGTTATAAAATTGTTGCAGTAGGGTAGGACTGAAGAAAAACAGTTAAACCTATTAACTGTATATCCATGTGACAGCTCAGTTCTCAATAAGTTGAGACAATATTCGACAGCTGAAGCTACAGAATATATTTGTTGACTAGGTCTTATCATCCTTAAAGAGACTTGTAGCTATATGAAATGCCCATTTTCTTTAGTAATTTCTGTCACTACCCCGTAGCAAAATTTGTTACAAAATCTGTTGGTGTCGTTTTCGGTTCCACGTGAAGTGTATGAGACTACTTTCTTAGTTTCTTATGGTTGAATGTTTTATTCTGTATTAAGCTGTCTGATTTGATGCCCACTTTGATTTTTGTATGTATCGTAATGGCAGGGGGTCCTGCAGGAGATATCTTCTATGATGCAGAAGAAAATTTTCCATCAACAAGTTGTACAGATTATGATGTTTTTAGTTATGATGCTACTCGCGCCCAGGATGAATCCTCTTCCTCTCGGAATAGCTTTAGTTTCTACAGTGTATGCTCGGATGATGGAAGTGGAACATCTCAAACACCGCCTCCATTTGACGGTCCGTGTAAGAGAAGAAAAGTGATGAGATCCATAGATACTGATTTTGATTTTGATGCTTACTCCTCTAAAGATGAAACGTATGCTGATATAGTCGGCTCACCAATACGTTCTCTGAACTCTGATGCTACTGACTTTGAGGATATTGTGGAACCTACTCAGTACAAGGATGTTTTGCTTTTGTTTCGGTTTAACGATCGTGACCTTCCTTTTAAACTAAAAGATATAATAATGGCTGATCTGCATTTGCTTACTTTATTAGAAGCTGGACTTCCATCTTGGGTCCTTTTTCTTCAGTCTTATCCGGGGTTTTGCCATCTTTACCGTCCTTGGATGTGCCCTTTGGCCAGGGCCTTGTACGTTTTGATTTCTTTTATTACTGTTCTCATTGGATTCTATGACCTTTACAAGAATGTGCCTCTTCTCAAAGCAACCGCATCTCATTTATTTGGGCCGTTTTTTGATTGGATAGAAACTTGGGAAATGCTCACCAGAATCAAATATCTGGGAACAATGCTATTTCTGCATCATTTTCAAAAAGCTGTTAAGTGGTTTCTGATGACGACATCTTCTCTTCGGACTTTTCTTTCCTTCCTCTTGAAGCCTATGACTGGACCATTCCTTGAGTTTCTGGATTTGCTTCTTCCATTATGGAACATGTCTTTACAAATATTGGAAGACCTTTTCTCTGTATTTGGGGTGATTATAGAGTCATCGTGCAGTCTTGTCGGGAGCTTTGTAGAAATTATACTTATGCCGTTTTTGTTTATCACATCCGTTATTTGCAGCATTGGTAAGTCCTTTGTTTTACACAGTACAAAGATTTTGCTGATTTTATCACATTGGTACAAACTGTTGATCGTATTTTTTTCCTCTATAATGTTGGTTGACAGTAACATCTATCTTATATCCGATATTCTGGATCTTCGGGGAGATGCTCTATGCGCCAGTTCGTATGATATCTGGAGTGTACACCTTTATTGTGTATATTTGTTCATTCACATATGGGCTAGCTGCGGATGTTTGGTTGATTGCAAGTGACATATTTCGGTTTAGTTCTGGAGTAAAATCGACGGTGGGCTCAACTAATGTTTCCTTGTGGCGTTCCCTGTGGAATGATCTTTTCTCCCAGGTTAGTCTTTATATTATGCTAGTGAGTATACATGTATAAATTACACTTTTGCCTAGCATCTTTATCTTTTAGCCGAGATGAGAATTTATCATAGTATTATAACCTGAGTTAATGGGATCTAACCCTATTGCTGTGCCATTTGGGGGAAAAGAAATAATACTATGACGGCTATTCTACTTTTACTGTCTGTCTGTTCTACAGCTACTGGTGATGCTATTGTTTTCTGTTCACGTGTTGGCGAGCCACACTTGAGTGGATGTGTTGAATGTTAACATGTATAAGACCCCTTTACCTTAACAACTTAAGCTCTCACGGGAGTTGGTAATTTTTCAAGTGAATTTGCTGGTTTACATATAAAGAGAGAGATCTTATGCATTGTTTTCTGGCCAGATTTTCCGAGCTGTCCGGAGCATTCTCAATGGTGTCATTGCCTTCTTTGCTGCTTGCAATAGACATCGTTTAAGGTATGATAATGATGAAATGCATTTGCTTTATAATCATTATGTGACGGTCCCGTAAAGGACAAATGCTTACATCATGACTTGTGTATGTAATTTTTTCTATGGAAATGCTACAGGAAATTTCCAGGAATGTGATATGAATTGATTATTTTTCTGGCAAAAACTTTCTATTATCAGATTTCATTATTTTCTTTGTAAAATTTGTCCGTATGAGGCTTTTTAACATATTGAGTTTTGCTAAAAAGTTGTCGTTTAATCAGGTTTCTTTAATAACCTGTTTATGCAGCATTTACAATCACTCGATGGGATTCATTCGAAGACTCCATCAGCTTGGTGATAGATCAAGGACGTTGGAGCATACTAATAGACCGGGTACTCTAGTCTCTGAGTCATCCAGGAACTTGGACGGTAAGTTTTTGAAGCCATATATTTGCCATGTTGTCATCGTAGTTGAGCCCATATAGGTTTGTTATTTTAGTTGATCCTAGGTTCCGTGCATGTATTGTTTGATGGGTGTTGTTGAACTTTTTACGTGTATGTATGTAAACACTATAATACACTCCTCATGTGCATGATTGATGCATAACATACATTTCGCTCATAAACTCTAGTACCATGATAAGTTGAAACGTCATGGACAATAATTATTTATACAATAGAAGTCTTTCAAGGGTTTCAAATAAAATGTCTTTTAGATATTGGACTCCGAATCCCATGCAGTGTAAAGGTGTTGTGTTGTAGTGTTCGAGTGTATGAACACAAAAAAACGACGTCGTTTTGGTATTACTCAAAAAAAAAAAAATCTATGGCGAGATCATCTTCATATTGTAAATGTGTGGTTGGATCTACACCACTTGACCCACCACCGCACCGGTGCACCGTAGAGGATCCGAACTCCTAGATATTGATGCATCTCCTTTCCATTTCACCATCCTCTACCAGGTTTTGCTTGTGTGTATGCATTAACATGCTTCAGTATTTCTGCTTTTTTTATTCCGTTTGCATCCAGGTAGGCGATGAACAAGTGAAAATCATAATAACTTTTTTAATCCTTGTATGATCTGCAGATGGAGGATGGAAAAAAACTAGATGATAAAAGGATAGGTCTTTTTTACATGAGAGTTGTTGTAAATATGGCGCAATGTTTCACCATAGGCTCTGACCAACCTAAAGGGAATGTATAATCAGAAGCTTCTAAGAAATACATACACAGGTAACATTACAGCGGGAATTTCGTTACATATGATCTGAGAAATCCTTAGCTTGTTGTTTTAACCCATGCTTGCAGAAGGAGCTCTGTAGTCTGTATTATGACAGCTTTTAAAGAGAGAAATAAACAAGAGATAGTTGTACAGGTCAACATGTAAAGGGAAACATAATAATAATAATATCTGCAGTTGTATGTAGTTTGTGTAAGTGCAGTGTACACACCCTCCATTTATCTTTGGAGAGAATTGTTATGTTGTATCAATGTCTTTTGTATAGTATGTAAAAACATATGTACAGGAAGAAATTGTATTCCCTTTGATTACTTGTGTTAGTGTAGTGAAAGACTTCCCTGCCTCCTTGTATAGCTCAAAATATGAAAATTCAAATAGGTTCAAGATGCAGCAGAAAACAGACAGATGTGAAGCACGTTAAAAATAATAACTTGAGATTGGTTAAAGCAAGGGGCAAGCACTATAATGCTTGCTAGGTCATACATAATAGAAACGGCAACAACAAAGGATATACCAATTCAAAACCAGGAAGTAGGTTTTAAGAAGAGAGTACTAGGGTGAACAAAATACTAAGTTCCACAAACCTCTAAACAGCATTCCTAGTTTACACACCACTCAACTTAAAAGTGGGAGGTCCAAAATTTATATAAAAAAAAAAAAAAAAACAGGGGCTTTTAGTTATTGCAGCAAAACAGAGAGATCTTAAGGACATCCTTTGTTAAAGCCTCCCCATGTTGGTGCAGCCAGCAGAGCCTCCAGTTTGGTGCAGCATTGCATCGATCTCATCACCATCTTCCATTTCCAGCTGAGTCAAGGCCAAAGGGAAAAGAAAAGAAAAAAAAAAACCATTGTTTGTTACTTGTTAGAGATAAAAACAGGGGGTTTTTCTTTATTTGCACCACCACGACTCTACCGGTGTACCACACTGCCTGTGCACTACAGTAGAATCGACCCTGTGAAAGTCGAGCCAAGATTGACACTGCGGCCTGCAGGAAGTCACATGTTGCCCAGACATTCAACTTCCACAGGGTCGATTCTGTGAAAATGATGTGGTGAATCGCTAGGTGGGGAACACCGGGTAGATAAGTTGTGGTGCAAATAATAACCCACATAAACTTAAAAGAGGTGTCTGTTGGAGTGTAAGTTACAATGAAGACAGGATGAGTAAAAAATTGTACAATACAAACGGTACAGAAAGGTTGATTGTATCAATTGACGTACGACATGCATCTTCGTTTATACTCTTTTCTTTCACATGATAAGGGGGTCGTATTGTGAGAGAGTAACGGAGATAGAAGGGTACCTCGTCTGGGGTCTGTTCAGCACGGAGACGTCGGCCATCAAACAAAAAGGCAATCGACTTGAAATCCACAGACTGCCGATCGCAGTAAGCATTCATAAGCTTCTTTAGCTGTGTGCTCCTTTTGATCCGGAAAAACACCTCATTACCATCCTACATTATTGAAAGCCACACAAATAGATATTCATCAAGATACAGGGGTTAAAAAAAAATTGACAGTAAAAGGCACCACAACAATCCTCTTGAAAGTATACAACTTTCTAGAGATCAAATTTGCACAAATGACCTCCGATAAGTCGAATCTAAGGTTGTAGTGTGGTGTCACGATAAATTCAGTTTGGTGGCATCCTCATCCTTTCTTTTAGGATTGTTACAGGCACCAAAACAAATCTACCATGACACCACACCAGGAATTAAGCATTGACTCGCACATTCAACCTCTGAAAAATCAAATCTAATGTCCTAGTGCAGTGTCAGCCGCACCACAGTAGAATCAATGCGGTGCCTTTAACAATGCCAAAAAACAAGGGATAAAGATGCCAAACTTGTGCTTATGCATGGCTCTTTGATAAAAGGGAATAACAGTAAGGGAATGTTTATTAATAATAAGCAACAGAAAAAGGATCCACATTCAAGGAAAGGGCAAAACAAAAGAGACAACAATAATATACACATTTAAAAATTTAAAAATAAAAAAAAAAGGTTTTTGGAATTGACTGCAACACATAACGGGAAACTGGAAAGAAATCCAAAGAAAAACTTTGTTAAATCTTAAACAAACATCACCAAAGACAATAGTAAAGTACCTGAAAAACAATTAAAAATTCATTAATCATGCACTTTCACGTTACAATACATACAGCAAAAGTCCATGAACAACAACTAAAGCGACAAAAAAAAACTAAAAATTAATTATGTCAACAACCGCTTTAAATATGAAAGCTGGAAAGCACCTTTCTTTTTTTTCTTTCTTCTGAACATAACCCATGAATATACTAATTGAATAGAAACAGATATATATATATATATATATAAAAAAATGCTAGGTAATTTAATACTCCTATCCTCTAACTTCTATTGCCCATGAAAACATGCAATCTACAAACTGGAAAAAAGTTGATATTTTTACAGTTCACATTAATAATTTAACCTAGATTTATATTTTGGGGCAGGAGGAAAAAAAAAAAGACCTGGCCTTTAACTTTGAGGTTGATGTGAGCACCCTGATCTCCAGCGGGCTTCTTGTCTTCCTCCCCACCCTGCGACATCTTTTCTCCTCTCTTTTTTTTAATTTAAACAAATATTTTCTCCTCTTTTTACTACTAGCTACTTTCTTCGACTACTCGTTCTCTCACGATTTAATGTCTGTATATATATAATATTGAAAAAAAAAAAAAGAGGGATGGGGGGAATGTCAAGAAGGCGGCAGCGATTTAGAAAAAGAATGGTTATGGAGGGAAAGGGTATCAATTCCAATTCCAGGGTTTGGGTTTTGCCTTTTCTATTTACTTTTTCATTTTGACTTTTTCTATAGCTTAAATTCCACGCTTTAGCTTTATTATTATTATTATTTCTTTTATGAAAAAATTAAATATTCTTTATAATTTCAACATCATATGAACACTCGCATTGAATCCTTCAAATAAATTATTTATTTTTTAGTTTTAAATACATATTTTTTTATTTTTAAAATTTCACTTAGCTTTATTATTATTATTTCTTTTATGAAAAAAAAATATTCTTTATAATTTCAACATCATATGAACAAACGATCGTGATTCTCTATTTTACATGATGCGTGGCGATCTTTGAATCACCAATGATGTGTTAATCCGAGCCGATTTTATCTAGAGGCAAGTATTAAGATCCAAGAAACGTAAATAAATTATAAAACGGGGGTGTTTTGTGTAATTTAAACTGAGCCTGAGAATTGTTGTTCTCAGGTTGCCTACGTATTCTGGAATATTCCGGGATCAAGTCCGCAGTAGTTCTAAGAAACGTTTATGACGAGGGTCGGACTAGCCCTCGCCACGTGTCATCTTTATATTGACTAACCATTAATTGAACATAGAGAATTAATAGCTAATAAAGGCCAAGAGCCCTAGAGTTTAACTGAGAAAGCGGACATGAACCCAGGTGGGAGATCAGCTCGGCCCTTCTTAACTTACCACCGCATGTCGGCTCGGTAAGAGTGGAGTTCGGGTAATGCGGTACACCTCGGGATGGCCCGGGGGGCTCGACGCATGTCGGCCAGAGCCTTCCTTATTCGTATTTGGCACACATGCTTAATAATACCTGATGAACACGGAAAGAATCCGATGATATAATGACATTGATCTTGTCATTTAAATATGTCCATAATTATCTCTAAATTATAGGGATTTACGTGTATTAATCCTTAGGGAAATAATAATAATAATAATAATAATAATAATAATAATAATAATAATAATAATAATAATAATAATATAATTCCTTGCAGGACAAGGAAAAGGATAAATCGTCCCTATATAAACAACCCAAGAACTACGGAGACTTGATTCTGAAATATAACAGATATCGTGAGGCAACTTGAGAGAGACTCTCAAGCTCGATCTAAAAATCACCCAAAAACCATCCTCGCTTCATATTACCCTAGATTAAACGGCCCGGATTATTACTAGACGAGATCCAGCATCGTCAATTGGCGCTAGAAGGAGGGTCTTCTATCGGTAATGGATCGAGGTGGTTCGTGATCAAGTTAATGGCAAAAACATGCCAAAAACGTGGTCAGATCCGGAGCTTATTTCCGGAGATTGAACCGTTGGAATAAGAATTCCACCGTTCAGATTAAAGAAGAAGGAGGGGCGAACAAGACCTCCAAATTTTATGCCGATCAACGTCCGTTTAAAGGCCCGATCGTCGCCGGAAAGTTGCTGATGTATCATAGAAAATGAAGCAGACGCAGCTGTCAGATCGAGGGCTAGTTTCCAGAGACGCAGCAAATAGCATCTGTCGAAGTCCTAATTGTACGACTTTGGTATGATGTCCTTCCAATCGTCAGTTTGGGGAATGGTAATTCTCTTTCCTCTGACGAGCATTAGCGAACAGTATCCCTTCCCGGGGAGAACTCTCAAGGTATCGCGCACAGAATACTTGCGGGTCATAACATCGCTAAAAACAACCATCGACTGGCAAGATAGAGCCCGGGAGCAGAAAGAGTCAGGGGGTGAAGGGAATTCGTCCATACCATCGGTAAAGTTTGGAAGACCACGACTGATCCTGAAAGGGGATCTTGGTTTCGTCCAGTCATTAATAACTTGATTACTTTTAGATAATAGTAGATAGAAACAACGCTTGTAAGGAGTCCTATTAAAACCAAGAAATAGAGGCCTGCCCGCCACCCACACCAGAATAAATAGAGTTTTCCGAAAAAACCCGCTGACCAAGGAAGGTCCAACAGCGCCAATAGAGAGAGAGTGAAAGGTGTAGCGATTGAAGTATTACCTCGTATGATGTATCAAGTCCTAGATATTGCTACTTCGTTCTATTTTCACCCCGTAGATCAATGGGAGATCTTAGCACCTTAGTTCTTTGGGATTACGGTCGATGGCCTAGGCGATATGCTTCATATTTCCATTCTCCGGGGATGTGAATGTGCTTCAATAGATCATTTTTCTCTTTTTGAAGCGGGCGATATCCACACGGGGAAAGTCAAAATAAAGTAAGTTGACTGATTATCGCAAGCAATAGATAGAATGGATCCATTGCGCAAGCAGTAGATAGACTGACCCGTCCTAGTTGTCAAAGCCCATCATGGTGAATCGGATTTCGCTAGGCGACCACACGAAAGAATCGAGATAATGGTATTATTGAAACTGGCTTGAACATGAATAACTCCTTTTGGTATTCTACAGGGACCGACGGGAGATCGCTTTTTTGACCCAACTAGCAAATGATCTCCAACGCCATGGCCGACACTCCAAATATATGAAAGAAATACTCGACGTATAAAAGCTATTGATTCTAGGAGGACTTTAATGAGGAGGACGGCAGACCCTGATCTCATCTTTTATGGAATCGATCCCCCTTGACTGTACAAGAATATGTGGAGCTCGGCATGTCTGGAAGCACAAGAGAACGCTCGTTTGTTGATATTATTACCAGATTCGCTCTTTGGGTCATTCATAGCATTACTATACCTTCCTATTCATTGCGGTTAACGACCGACCGCTCTACCATCGATCTCTCGAGGAACAACGGAGATTCGATCTCATAGAGTTCAATTCTAATTATAGAGTTCAATTCCTGTTCTCAACCCATGACCAATATGAGCTAGAAGCTTCCTTCGTAACCGTAACCCCTGGAACTTCGATCCCTACATCCTTACATTCCATTTAGGATTAGGAATAGGCATAATCGGACTTGCTTTTTACACATCTCTCCTTATTTGGGACCCTATTCATCTCTTTGAGCTTCTATTGAATCGATAAATAGGTTTGATTGTCCATATTTTTGATATATCTAAGGCATTCTCCGGATAATTCAAATCGAAGCAATTGGATGCCCAACTCGGGCTGGCCAACGAAGGGGGGAAACCAAAAGGCGTTTTCTGGTCCCCCCTGAGCCGGGCGGTGCTTGTGGGGGAGGTGTGCCACGATGAAATAAGGGGATGAAAGGCCGGAACAAGATTTCCACCGTTAAAATTGAAGAATAAAGAGGGGAAACAATCCCTCCAAATTTCGTGCCGATCGGAGTCCATTTAGATGTCCGATCGTTGCCAAATAGCTGTTGTTATAACACCAAAAACGCAGCAGTCATAAAAATGCAGTCAGATCGAAGGCTTATTTCCAAAGATTTCACCGTTGGAACAAGAATTCCACCGTTCAGATTGAAGAAGAAGGAGAGATGAACAATCCCATCAAATTTCACGCCGATCGGAGTCTGTTTCGATACCCGATCGTTGCCGGAAAGATGCTGTTGTATCACCAAAAGAAGCTGCGAATTTTCCATCCAAGATCTCCATCCAAATCTCCAGAGCTCGGCCATAACAAGCTCCACCAGAATGAGCTCGGCCCGAATGAGCCCACGCAGCGTGAGCTCGCCCCGTATGAGCTCCCAAACTCTCCAAGTACGAGCTCTCCAGGTACAAGCCCTCATTATAATTTATTTCCTACAACTTAAATGAGCTATTTCCTATTAAGTCCGAGCTCGGCTCGGCATCGTATTTGGAGCTCTATCGAGCGTATATTTAATAAGACCGAGATCAGGCTCGGCATCGTATTTGGAGCTCTCCTCGAGAAAATCTTTAATAATCATATTTGAGCTCTCGAGCAAATCTTCTATAAGACCGAGCTCGGACTCGACATCATATTTGGAGCTCTCCTTGAGCAAATCTTCTATAAGACCGAGCTCGGACTCGGCACCATATTTGGAGCTCACCTTGAGTGAATCTTTTATAAGACCGAGCTCGCCTCGGCATCAGACCGAGCTCAGCCCGGAATCTCTCCTATAAGACCGAGCTCGGCTCATAACCAGATACAAGACCTTCAGCTCTTCAGATACGAGCTCTTCAGCTCTTCATATACAAGCTCGCAAGCTCTCCAAGTACGAGCTCTCCATAATGGCGGGACCATTCCACGAAGTTGGCATGCCAGCAACCTCTGCAAATTACGCGTCTAGAACAGGTTCCAAACTTTATTAAATTGCTTTATTTTTTCAGTTTCAATTTTACTACTTTGTGTTATCATAGCAAATATCTTTTCCATCATACGTGATGGCTCTGATCAAGTTTGCAAGAGTTCAAACTTCCCAAATCTGCAGGTCAGATATTTCGAACAGAGCACTTCCGGTCAGACTCAAAAATTTTTTAACTGAGTACTGCAGGTCAGACTCAGAAAGCTTGAATACCAAAAGCTTCTCGAGTCCTCAGGTCAGGACATGATTTTAACTGAGTACTGCATGTCATACTCAGAAAGCTTGAATACCACAAGCTTCTCGAGTCCTCAGGTCATGAATACCACAAGCTTCTCGAGTCCTCAAGTCAGGACATATTTTTAATTGAGTCCTGCAGGTCAGACTTAGAAAGCTTGAATACCACAAACTTCTCGAGTCCTCAGGTCAGGACATAATTTTAATTGAGTACTGCATGTCATACTCAGAAAGCTTGAATACCACAAGCTTCTCGAGTCCTCAAGTCAGGACATATTTTTAACTGAGTCCTGCAGGTCAGACTTAGAAATTTTGAATACCACAAGCTTCTCGAGTCCTCAGGTCAGGACACATTTTTAACTGAGTCCTGCAGGTCAGACTCAGAAAGTTTGAATACCACAAACTTCCCGAGTCTGCAGGTCAGGCTAAATTTTTAACTAAGTACTGCAGGTCAGACTCAGAAAGTTTGCAAAGGACAAACTTCCCAAGTCTGCAGGCCAGGCTCAGAAAGTTTGCAAATGAGACTCAGAATAAATTTTTAACTGAGTACTGCAAGTCAGATTCAGAAAGTTTGCAAAGGACAAACTTCCCGAATCTGCAGGTCAGGCTCAGAAAGTTTGCAAAGGAGACTCAGAAAATTTGCAAAGGACAAACTTTAAATTTAGTATGCCATCCAAAAACTATTAAGTTATTACGTGGCATACTGGAGGGCTGGAAGAGCAGATCAGATGAACAGACAGCTGATCGGCCTTTTCTAAGTGTCCAATCTCACCAGCAGTGTACCGGGTCAACTGTAGCCTAGAATTGGTGAGTCAAGGTCGTATCCCACAAGGAATTTGGTCGAGTACCAAAGTCGGTCTCGTCCCTAGTTCAGGTCAACACAAATATTGAACGTGGTGATTTGTCAGATCACCGGTTCTACAAACTAATATGCACAACAAAGAGAGATTTAAAACTATATAAAAGAGATAGCCGAGCTATGATACAATCGACTACTATCTAACCCTAACTCGTAACCAGAAGTGATTTCGATATACTCTAATGTTCTTGACATTGTTAAAGGATGTCGTCTCCTATTTCCGAAACTAAGCGCCAATTTCAACAACCTAATTTCCTATGTCGAATTCAACAGTCCGCTGACCGGATTTAACTGACTCAACACGGTCTACGCTCTATGAGACGCTCGACAAGTCGATACAAACCTCACAACGAAACCGAGTCTGAACAACTCAGCCGGTTTTACACAGTGATCCTAAAACCCCTTTTCCCGTATCCTCTCGCAAAATACATATGTAAAGAAGACGCGTGAAATACGATTATCGAGTCGCGAGTTCAATAAAAGTCATTTACGAATAAGTTCTAGAACGATAACAACACCGAGAATCTAACAATCATAACATCAAAACACTTTAATCAACGAGCTAAGGATTCGATTTCATAGACTATCACATAACTCGACTATCGGACTATTAGCTACTCATTCTAACAACAAAAACAACAAGAAATCAAAAATAAATATAACAAAAACAAAGATTGAAAGCAAGAACAAGAAAGGAAAACGAATTACCAAATATATTATGTCGTGAAAATCGATCCATCGAACGAAAATCCGTCAATAACAGCGTCAATCTATCTTCGAGATCCTCCGGATTACAACAATCTACAACTAATCTAAGCTAAACTATGTACAAAATTGATCTAAGCTAAGAAAACGCAAAAAAGCGAAAAAAAGCGAGTTGGGGAAGAGAAAGTTGTGATCTAGATCCAAAATGGGGTATTTATAGTGTTTTATATGTTGACGCTAGGCGTGCGCTAGGAAAGTGTAGGCGCACGCCTAGGATGCTGAAAACACGGATGAAACTTTGGCGATTTTTTCCCGTGGCGTGCGCCTAGCATTTCTCAGCACGCGCCTGGCTGATACACCTCCAGTAAATCAGCCGTAACTTTGTGTGTAGACCTCCAAATAGAGTGATTCAAAATCCGTTGGAAAGCTAATGAAATTGTCTACAACTTTCATGAAGATGTCCAGCCCATAAAATGCCTCCAAGGTGGATCAAAATGCAGATCAATGGAAGGTATGGTTGTTGTACCACCGCGTTTTGATCCGTTTGAACGTTTAAGCTTCGGGCACACGTTCCAATCCTCGTATCTCACCTTCCGAACATCTCTAACACCTAAGTCCTGTACAAAATCACAACAAATACCACACATAATCCCTACAGGACACTAGGGTGACCGAGAGTATAGTAAATTACACCGAAAAAGACCGAGAATCCCGGACTTTACGTCCTAGGTCCCGAAATGATAACCAATGTGTAAATACATCAAAATACAAACAAATGTCTCAGAAAACATATAAAACGAGGTATAAAAGGGGTATAATTACATAGAAAATGATAGCCAATTTGACTCTCATCAACTACCCCCTACTTAGCTTTTGCTCGCCTCGAGCAAAAATGAAGCGATTCAAAAATAAAGATGGAGTCAACATTGCAATCATACATCTAGTCTATAAGAATTGTAATGGTAAAACACAAGTAATTGATATAAATGCATAAGATTTAAGTTCTACCTTGTATTGAGAAAAATGAATGTGTGTGTGCAACTTCTTCCAACATTTATAAAGTTTCTTCAACATTTATCACTCTCTTCAACATAGCAATTATCACTAATGCATCAGGGTTGAGATTATAGACGTATAATTTACCGAGGTTACACCATAGGCTTATACGTCGTAAACATCTCCACTAATCGAGGTCAATCAAAGTCTAGTAGGTCAGCAGACTTGAAGGGTTATAACGTTAGGCTAGGGTTGGGGCTAACGAAAGGGATATTTACGATAAAATAGAAAGTAGAAAGTGCAAGTGAGCTTAATCAAACATCAAACACTAAAACCGAAGCTCTTCCTTTCGTAGCAACGGAAGACTCAACTCCTCATAAGGATGCTCGTTCGAATAGTACAAACCATCAAACGAATTTCAACCTATAATTCATCCAACCTTCCACCTTTCCACATCATTCCACAAAAATTGGAGACATACGTCGTATCAAGTCTAGTTCATACCTAAGCTCGTCAACCTGGAACAAACCACTTGAGAACACAACAACATCTCCTTCTCCGTACTAGATTAGAAGAAGTACCCTTCACCAACATCAACACAACAAAAATCAAACCCCAAAATTGGCATTCCAAGAACTCTTATATAAATATATACAACTTTTTTTTTTTTTTTTTTCTTTTCTTTTCTCATTTTTTCAAAACCACAAAAGCGATCAAAGGCCGAAAAGCCATAATATTCCACCTCCTCCGGGATATACTCATTTTTACCAACACCACTCGAGAGATACGTTTCATAATCACCCCACACCATATCGTAAAATGTGAAAACAATAAGCTCAATCTTGCAAGGTGGTCAAGGAAACGTAGACCGTAATAAAAGCTAAGGGCATTGGTAATTATGAGTTAGTAGCACAAAAGGTTAGTTCGGGTGGCGGTCTAACCACCCTACAAAGGCTTAGAGGGGGAACTGAGGATATACATATAAGGGATGGAATTTGGCTCTGATCGGGTCAAAAAAATGCCATAACCGTCATCCCGTACCTAACCAAGACCGACCTTTCTATTTCGCCTCGAAGTTACTAATATAAGTTCTAGGTAACCGGGTCATTAATAGCTACCATAATCGTTCACTAGTCAAGGTGATTCATGAAGTCGAAGCTAACGTGATAGAACTATTCCATTCTCAATACAAGATCCCAACTCAAATGAAATGCATCTATACAATAACTAGATGTTTAATCAAAGCAATACTATAGGCTCAATGTATCAAAATCAATGTCAAAGCCATCAAAATTCTCAGAATCTGACTCATTTAAACTAAAGGGATAACAATCGCTAAGTATAACTCGTTCGACATGAATACGGGACATTTAAGCTAAACTAACCACCCCTACTTTAAAACGAAACACGAAGGATAAGGGTAGAAAAGTTAGCTTACAACCGAAAATGGTGCGAGTGCGATCACGTGGCATCCGTAGAAAGTCCTCCTCGAGGTACTTGTGCTAATATCAACGAAACAACAACTATACGAGACACACAGGTATGGAGATATCAAAAATGAAAAATATACGGATCACCATGATTCATCAAAAACTAAAAACACCACACTAACCCCCCAATAATACACACTACTTTCGGGTTATATCACAACAAAATTTACCCGAACACACACTAAAGAAACACGGTGAAGCACGAGGGAAAGAAAAAGCAATAAAAACACATTCTCGAGTTTGAAGTCCTCACCTTTCGACTTTCTACCCCAACTATGTCAAGGATAGCTATACCAAAGGAGAGCAAACCGTTGCTTCTCCCTACCAAAATCATAGGAATTGAGCACCCTTGAAAATGAAACAAAAGAAATATGGGGCTCAATCCCCACCACCATGAATGGTTCGATGAATCCGTTGCACGAACAACGAATTCACTTTCCCGAACTAAAACATATCCCAACTAACAATGACTCTAGCACCAAGTATGAACAAATAGGCTCAACATCAACAACAAACTCAATAGGGTGCACCCCGAAGATATAACAATAGGGCTAAATGAAGACGGAACAGTGACTCAATAGATACAAGAGTCATACCATCCTCGTAGTGTTCCTCCGGGGTGATTTCAATCATACTTTCTTGCTCTCTCTCTCTCAAACTCCTCAAACAGTGAGTTACACTTTAAGCTCCAAGTTTCGTATGGTGTTTGCATTGCATTCCTGCCATCTCGAAGCTCATTATGGTGCTCTTGGACCACTTTACTCAACTCTTCAACAGTTTGCTCAAGTGCCATCCGTTGCTCCGTTGAGGTCTCTGATTCCGGAGGTGGAGAAGTATCGAGTTGTTGATCAAAGTAACTAGGGGCATTATCCCACTCATTTCCATAGAGATGCGGCGTATGGGTTGAACTGATAAAATGGTTGTGTTTGGTAACCCATAGCACCGTAATTGTAATATCCGAATGGGTAAGGATATGAGCCGTAATTGTAGTATGGATTCATTATCCGCAAAACAGGAAACAACACGAACACAATCACGGTAACTTGTCACTACCACTACCGAAGTAAATGGTGTGACACTTCAACAACAACAAAATAAAACAAACTATACATAAATAAATAATAATAATAAAACGACCTAATCCTAAGAACTTAACTAACTTACAAGATATCAACCCGATTCCCGGCAACGGCGCCGAAAAACTTGATCGGCCTTTTCTAAGTGTCCAATCTCACCGGCATGATACCGGGTCAATCAGTAGCCTAGAATAGGTGAGTCAAGGTCGTATCCCATAAGGAATTTGGTCGAGTACCAAAGTCGGTCTCGCCCTAGTTCAGTCAACACAAATATTGAGCGTGGTGATTTGTCGAGATCACCGGTTCTACAAACTAATATGCACAACAAAGAGATTTAAAACTATATAAAAGAGATAGCCGAGCTATGATCCAATCGACTACTATCTAACCCTAACTCGTAACCAGAAGTGATTTCGATATACTCTAATGTTCTTGACATTGTTAAAGGATGTCGTCTCCTATTTCCGAAACTAAGCGCCAATTTCAACAACCTAGTTTCCTATGTCGAATTCAACAGTCCGCTGACTGGATTTAACTGACTCAACACGGTCTACGCTCTATGAGACGCTCGACAAGTCGATACAAACCTCACAACGAAACCGAGTCTGAACAACTCAGTCGGTTTTACACAGTGATCCTAGAACCCCTTTTCCCGTATCCTCTCGCAAAATACATATGTAAAGAAGACGCGTGAAATATGATTATCGAGTCATGAGTTCAATAAAAGTCATTTACTGAATAAGTTCTAGAAACGATAACAACACCGAAAATCTAACAATCATAACATCAAAACACTTTAATCAACGAGCTAAGGATTCGATTTCATAGACTATCACATAACTCGACTATCGGACTATTAGCTACTCATTCTAACAATAAAAACAACAAGAAATCAACAATAAATATAACAAAAACAAAGATTGAAAGCAAGAACAAGAAAGGAAAACAAATTACCAAATATATTATGTCGTAGAAAATCGATCCACCGAACGAAAACCCGTCAATAACGCATCAAACTATCTTCGAGATCCTCCGGATTACAACAATCTACAACTAATCTAAGCTAAACTATGTACAAAATTGATCTAAGCTAAGAAAACGCAGAAAAGCGAAGAAAAACGAGTTGGGGGAAGAAAGTTGTGATCTAGATCCAAAATGGGGTATTTATAGTGTTTTATATGTTACGGGCGCTAGGCGTGTGCCTAGGAAAGTGTAGACGCACGCCTAGGATGCTGAAAACACGGATGAAACTTTGGCGATTTTTCCCCGTGGCGTGCGCCTAGCATTTCTCGGCGCGCGCCTGGCTGATACACCTCCAGTAAATCAGCCGTAACTTTGTGTGTAGACCTCCAAATAGAGTGATTCAAAATCCGTTGGAAATCTAATGAAATTGTCTACAACTTTCATGAAGATGTCCAGCCCATAAAATGCCTCCAAGGTGGATCAAAATGCAGATAAATTGAAGGTATGGTTGTTGTACCACCGCGTTTTGATCCGTTTGAACGTTTAAGCTTCGGGCACACGTTCCAATCCTCGTATATCACCTTCCGAACATCTCTAACACCTAAGTCCTATACAAAATCACAACAAATACCACACATAATCCCTACAGGACACTAGGGTGACCGAGAGTATAGTAAATTACACCGAAAAAGACCGAGAATCCCGGACTTTACGTCCTAGGTCCCGAAATGATAACCAAGGTGTAAATACATCAAAATACAACCAAATATCTCAGAAAACATATAAAACGAGGTATAAAAGCGGGGTATAATTACATAGAAAATGATAGCCAATTTGACTCTCATCAACAGCCGAAAATTTTGCAAGGAAAACAACCGGAAAGGGCAAGGTAAGTTGCAAAAAAATTCATGCGCTGTAATTTTCGTACTTACACAACTTTGATATGACCAAAAAAACTAAGTCTGCAAGTCAGACTTAAAAAAATTAAGTCTGCTTGAGCAGACCCCAAAAAATTAAGTCGCCCTGAGCAGACTCCAAAAAATTAAGTCTGCAAGACAGACAAGCCGAGCTCCGAAGAACGGACTCTGCTCAAATCATTAAAACTGACACCTGAGCTCCGTCGGTCGGACTCAACAAACATATGTCAACAAATTTTATTAAGCCTGCAGGATGGACATAAAACTGAGTACTGCAGGCCAGACTCAGAAAGCATACAATGGACAAACTTCCCGAATCTGCAGGTCAGGCTAAATTTTTAACTGAGTACTGCAGGTCAGACTCAGAAAGTTTGCAGAGGACAAACTTTCCCGAGTTTGCAGGTCAGGCTAAAACCAAAACGTAAACAGTATACAGAGCTCAAAATCAAAAACAAAGTATGCCATCCACTACATTTAGTAATGCATGCCATACTAAGGGGGTGCACAGGATACCAAGTAAGCACTCAAACCTCACAATAAATTTCAAAATAAAAGTACAGTGGGCAGAGCACCACAAACATCCAGAAAACATACAAGTTTTTTAGAAATTTCATAAAACAAGTATGTCTTGGCAATAGGAGAAAGGTCAATCAATTATGGGCACCAAGATTTTGCTCCGTTGAGGAAGAAGCCGTCTCAATGCTCTGAGAAACAGGGCTGCGTTTAATATGCTTAGCCCCAATGTCCTCCCATTCCTTAAACTCTCCCAATCGGTCGTCGTAAACCTGACCCACACCTACCTTGTACATGGTTCGATAGTGAGGAAGGTCGGGAAGAACCAGCCCGGCGTTGCTCTTTAGCCTCTTCAACTCCGGTAGTGTATCCATGCTGCATAACGGGGTTTAACAGAACCTTCACAGCCTTGGCAAAGTGGTCAGAAGACTTGTACTCGTGAATGAATTGGTCAATCCGAGCAGGGGTAGAAGCTTCCAGGGCATCCCTCTCCGCACGAACCTTGGCCAAGGCCTGCCCTAGTTCAGAGTTCTCCGCCGTATACTTGTCAAGTGCAGCTTGAAGCTCAGCGGTACGTGATGGCCAAAATAATGACGATCCAACTTTAATCGGCAGTGTACCGAGTCGGATGCACTATAGTGGAGAGCAATGTCGTATCCCACGAGGAATCAATCAAGTATCAAAGCCGTCTTCGGAATTAGTTTAGGTCAATCACGATGTTTTAAGTTCAATTACACTAAAATAAAATATAAACTAAAGATACTAAAGAGAGAAAGATACAAAGCCAAACTATGATCCAATTGATTACTTTCGCCTCTAATCAATTAGCTCGAACGGGGATTAACCAACCTACCAACCTATACTTATATCGACTCATTCATGGTGCAAACTCCTAAGCTAGTATACGACGCCATACAACAATCGGACACCCTTTGCCCGGTTCAACAGTCCGCCTTTAAGAATTTAATTGACCGAAACAAGATTAATGTGCTAGAGTTGCCCGATTTCACAACCAATTGAACCTCACTCCTAATCAATCTAAACAACTCAGTTGATTATAAGAAATGATCTTAAAACCCTTTTCCCACACCCTTCGCAACATACATTTATAAAAGTGGTGTGTGAGTTCATGAACTAGATGATCAAGCTAGTTCAAGCATTAAGAACAAGTTTTAAGACATGAATTAAATCAATATAACAACAATTAAACACTACCCATTCCCAATTTCATCAATTAGAGGTGATTTCTTCAATTTTCACATAATTTGGCTATGAAAAGTTTAGCTACTCATAATAAAACTAAAAGCAACAATCAAAGATAGAATTAAAGCCATAAATGAAAGAGAAACTGACATTAATTACCAAAATCGTAGAGAATCGGAGTTTACATCAAGCTTTTTCAACACCCATGTCAATTGGTGAAGAAGAAGACCCAAAAATCAGCAAATCCAAGATTAGAGAAGAAACTTGAGCTAAAATCTAAGCTAGATTGTGTTTAATTTAAGTAAAAGATGATAAAAGAGTGAATTTAGGGGAGAAGAATGAGAGAAATCGATCTCAAGGGGAAAAACGTAGGGTATGAAAGTGAGAAAGCGTGTCTAGAATCCCTAAAAAAAATCTGTGCAAACCGTATTTATATTCTCCAAAATGTGCAGGAAAAGTCATTTTGGCGCGCCCCAAAGGCTTTGGCGCGCCCCAAAACTGGTTCAGTGATTCTGCTAACTCTCTGTTTCACTTTGGCGCGCCCCAACATCTTTGGCGTGCGCCAAACTGGTTCAGTGACTTAATGTACATTCTGCTTCAGCTTTGGCGTGCGCCAAACTCCTCTAGACTCCAAATTCTTCACTTTTCTCTATTTTCTTCTATCTCCAACCATTGGTTTCATCTTTATACTCTCCACGCCTTGTCTCCCGGGCTCACGAGCACCTAGATCCTGCGTCACAACATCTAACACAAACCGAGCATAATTCCACAAGATAGATAGGGCTCGAAAAGGGCCAAAAACATCGTAAAATGCCGAGGTTTTCCATCTATATGACGGTTTACCCCATGGTGGTCGTGTAATGCGATTTTTGCCCTAAATAAGGTCTAAAACTACCCGGAATGAGCCGAAAGTGCCGTAAAAGGGAGTTGAAACATGCACCGGAGCATAGTAAAGTTGACTCTCATCAGTACGCCGAATCTCGGTCTGCTCGAGCTCAGCCTCCCGAGCTCCGAACCGTTCCTTTAGAGCTCTGATTTCTTCATCTTTTGACTTAAAAGCATGCACGTCAGGAGGAAAACACAGCAATACAATAGGGCAAAGTCAAGCAAAAGGAAGAATAGATATCACTGCTGCCAAGTCGTGATCAGACAGGCGCCTCTGACCCGAGGAAGGTCTATCCTCGGTCAGGTCCTCGATATCGTCTGCCGGACGAGCCTCATGCCTCCTCTTTTTGGATCTACCTCATTGTGGAGTAGCAGCAGTTATAGCCTGCCTTTTCCTCTGAAGGCCGACTTCCTCCACTTCCTCGTCTCTCTTCTCTGCATCCACATCCGCTTCTAAAAAATCAACCCCTTCGCACGCGGAGGGTGACCCAGGTACGTCGTCAAGAAGCCGAGCTGAAGAGGAATTCAGGACGGTACCCACAGATCGGGTCGCCTGCAGATCAATGCTCTCGGTCCTCTCCGAGCCCTGATTAGTCTCAGTGGTCATCTTCGGGGACCTCCTCCTCGTTCACATCAGCAAGCAGCTCAACAAAAATTGACACTGCCAGCAGCGAAGCAGAAAGATCAGTACGACTATTCTATAAAAACAAAGATGGAAAATACAACGAAGCATAAATGAAATGCAAGTTCAAAAACCTAATAAGCATTAAGAGCTAAATTCAGCCCAGAATCTATAGCAGGAGTAAGATTCTCCATGGAAGCATTGACCCGGGGCAGCTCGGCAGGAGCCGTTGAAGCAGAAGCAGTAGCCGCATAAGGCACTAAACAAGGAGCTGCAACAACGTTCTCAAAAACCATTCCGCTTTAGAAGACGTGGGCACGAATAACAACATCATAACGGTAGCTCTGCCACCTGGTAGAGTATGTCATTGTAAAATTCTACAAGTCTAGATGACAGTGACCGAACAACACCTCTAACAGATCCGATCTCACAACAAGTAGTTCAGTCAGATCTAGCGGGCTTATGACGAGGGTCGGACTAGCCCTCGCCACGTGTCATCTTTATATTGGCTAACCATTAATTGAACATAGAGAATTAATAGCTAATAAAGGCCAAGAGCCCTAGAGTTTAACTGAGAAAGCAGACATGAACCCAGTGGGAGGTCAGCTCGGCCCTTCTTAACTTACCACCGCATGTCGGCTCGGTAAGAGTGGAGTTCGGGTAATGCGGTACACCTCGGGATGGCCCGGGGGGCTCGACGCAGGTCGGCCAGAGCCTTTCTTATTCGTATTTGGCACACATGCTTAATAATACCTTATAAACACGGAAAGAATCCGATGATATAATGACATTGATCTTGTCATTTAAATATGTCCATAATTATCTCTAAATTATAGGGATTTACGTGTATTAATCCTTAGGGAAATAATAATAATAATATAATTCCTTGCAGGACAAGGAAAGGGATAAATCGTCCCCTATATAAACAACCCTAAGGAACTACGGAGACTTGATTCCTGAAACATAACAGGATACGTAGGCAACTTGAGAGAGACTCTCAAGCTCAGTCTAAAAATCACCCGAAAAACCATCCCTCGTTCATATTACCCTACATTAAACGGCCCGGATTATTACTAGACGAGATCCAGCATCGTCAGTTTATATGGGGAACATTGGTGCCTTATGTTAGAATTGTGTTGTGTCCTTCAAGAACTCTTGTTTGTAACCGATTATGGATAGGTCTGGGTTAGTATCTGTGATTCTAGGAGATAATCACGCATGTTTAAATGACAGGATCAGAGTTCTGATAATCGGGGATTATTTTCATATTTATCATATATGTACCCATGTGGGATAAGGTTGTGATCAGCTCTATCCGACTTGCGGAGAGCCTCAAATTATGCCATGGCCTAAGCTGCGTTGCTCTGTCTCTACGGTGCCCTGACCGACATACGGTGGGCTATAAATGGTGCTCGACAGACTTCGTAGACCTCCCTCATCGGGATATATGTATTTAAACTGAGCATTAGCTAGGGCTCCTTGCCCCTATATGTTTTCCTTCTCTCTCTTTATCTATTAGTTTGCTATTTATAGGATGACACGTGACCGAAGCTAATCTGACCTCCGTCAATTCGGTAAATATAAAAGAAAATTTATAAAATCTGGATGAATGGGATAAATGTAAAAGAAATTTTAAATAATTTGTATTTTATTTTAAAAAAAATACAATATCCGCTCCGCTGCATTGTAATTTTTCTAAATTTGAATGTTGAAAATTCTAAATACAATATCCGCTATAAAGTAAATTTTTCTAAATCTGAATATTAAAAGCCTTGAAAATACAGTTTTTAAGCGAGAGTGTACCCTGCAGAGGAGATTATTACTCCAACTTAACTCTGGTTAAGAAAATAAAATTAAATTTTAAATTACTGGATTAAATTCAATATTCTTATCCCTAAAAAAAAAAATCAATATTCTTAAGTTTAAAAATAAATAAAATTTCATTTAAAGCAATAAGAATAAGTCAATGATTAAATTAATGTTGCTTCGGTGAAATACCTTTTCACCATGTAAACCTCCTCAAATTATAAATGTCACAACATGATATGTCAATGACATGTGTTGATATAGTGATTCTTCTGCGTCATAGGTGATCCATTAATACATGATAATTTATTATATCAAAGTAAATGAGTTGTAAAAAAAAATGCCGTATCATAATTCTTTTTTTAAAGATGTTTTTACCCTAATTCTTATAGTATTTGTTCTTATGATCTCAACAATGTCATAAATAGTTGAAAGTGAAACGTAGTAACAACGTAGACCAAGGGGACGTCATTTGCTCCGGGCACTAAGAGCCCTTAGCATGCTAGAAGCCTCGGTGATGGGTTAAGGTAGTTATTGAATAGTAAGAAGAGTCAAAAGCTTGTTTAGGGCTTTATGATTATCTTAAGTCTAGTATCGAGCTAGTATGTGGTCGTTGACCCCACCGCCGATCAGACTTTAGTCTCTCATCCTATGAATAGATATCAGACAGTGGTAAAACAACCATTGTACCATCAACGTGTCTCAAAATAAATAGAGGAGAAAAAAAAACGACATGCACATGTTAGTTGCTTAAAAATATTATGACATGTGTCAATAAGTAATAGACCCTAGTAAATCTACTAGAACACCTAAATTAATGGATACCATACATGCCTCTTGTCTTTCTCTGTTGATTTACTTATGATACCACGTTGATTTATACATATACTTATAACATCACATTCCAATTACAACAATATAATATTTACACGTAACACCACATCTACAAACTATTTTCACCGATCGACTTTCGAAAATTTAATAATATACTTAATTGACTATTGAAAGGCCGATTATATTACTCTCTTCGTCTCAATTTGTTTGGGACATTTTAAAACTCACAATATTTAAGGATACATCAATTAATAGGTTGTATAGCTATTTAAAACTTAACAAAACTACTTTTTTTATTATCATTTTTATATGTAGCATCGTTTTCAGTTTATAAAATACATCGAGCCAGTTTAAGTAAAATCTTTAAGTATAATTAGAGTTATGAGGTATTTTTAATTTTGAAGGTAAATTGAATAAGCATGATTTTTTTTTAAAGGTCATAAATAGAATAAGTCCGAGATAAATTGGAACTAAATAAAGGAGTATTATTTAGAAAAACAGCGGCAGTACATTGTCGTGGAGGGAAAGAGTGATCGGTGTCTACATTACGCGCGTACACCCTACTACACACACACATTAGTGTGTAGTCAAGCTCAAGCCTTTCACTTTCACTTTCACTTTCCCTTTATCGTTTTCGATACCATATACAGGGTCAAACATTTCTCGTGTCTCTGTGTTTAGTCTTTCTCTCCTCTCCCACAGCCTCTACCCTCTTTCTTTTTTGCCCTCCTTCAATTTCGCCTCCTTTTCCTCTCTTCAATTTTTCCTACTCTTTCCCGTTTCTCCACCGTCTACCGCCGCCCTACGCCGCTCTTCTTTCAATGCTTTCCCTCCATTAATTTCCCTTTATTCCCGCCATTTCCCCCCCGATTCACAACAGCTTTTACTGTAATAAAAGTAAAAAGAAAAGAAAAGAAACATGCATCCAGCGAACTGTTCTCTTTCTGCTATTACCACCACCGCCACAGCGACGGCGGTTTTGTCGTCTTCGCCGCCGTCTTTGTCTCAAATGCTGGACCAAGTAATTCAGCTGCTGACTAGTCTGGTGCATTCGTCGCTGTCGATTACCTCCTTTACGTCCAGGTGGCAAGGTATCAGGTCGAAGCTAGCGAGTTTGAGATCTATGATTGATGACCTTTCTGATTCGCCTCACTGGTCGGAAAATCCTTTGCTTCATTCTCTACTTCCTAATCTGCTGAATACCCTCCGTCGTGTGGATACGCTTCGTGGCCAGTGCTCTGACCCTAATTCTACGCCTGGGAAGCTTCTGATGCAATCCGACCTTGATATTTCTGCTAATTGGCTTTCTAAGCAAATTCACGACCTTGACCTTCTACTCAGGTCAGGCGTCCTTCGTCAGTCTACTGCTATTGTTCTCTCTCAGCCTTCTGTGAATGCCTGCAAAGATGATTTGCGGCTTTTTGTGAAGGACCTCTTTATCAGGCTTCAGATTGGGGGTGTGGAGTTCAAGAAGAAAGCTCTCGATTCCTTGATTCAGTTGATTGTTGAAGATGATAAAACTGCTGGCTTGGTTGCTAAAGAGGGGGATGTCAGCTACTTGTTATCGCTTTTGGATATTAATGTCAATTCATTTGTCCGGGAGCAGGCGATTTATGCGGTGTCCTTGCTAGCTTCCAACAGCGAGTCTTCAAGAAAATGTTTGTTTGAAGAAGGTGCTTTAGGGCCATTGATGAGGATTATTGAGTCTTGCTCTATGCCTTTGAAAGAAAAGGCTGCTCTAGCTGTGGAGAGTATCACTTCGGACCCTGATAATTCATGGGCCATATCAGCTTATGGAGGTGTTCCCTTACTCATTGATCTTTGTAATTCTGGTTCTGTGATGGCTCAATCGCACGCCATTGGTGCGCTTAAGAATGTATTGACAAATGAAGATATTCGTTCAACTTTAGGCGAGGAAGGAGCCATTCCGGTTCTTCTGCAATTGCTTGTTTCAGGGAATGCTCCTGTCCAAGAAAAGGCGGCTAATTGTGTTGCGATCCTTGCTTCTTCGAGTGACTATTTTAGGAATTTGTTGTTACAAGAAAAGGGATTGCAAAGGCTGCTTCAATGTTTTCAAGATACGTCTAGTTCAGATACAATGGAACATGCTTTAAGGGCAATTTATTATCTTTCAGATGTGGAGTCTGCATTTAGGATCCTGTCATCATCTACCATATTTATCATACAAATTGCAGATCTTGTAAAGCATGGGAACATAATGTTACAGCATATTTGTGCTTCATTGCTTGCTAAATTGTCAATAAGTGAGGGCAATAAGAGAGCCATTAGCGGTTGTATCGGATCATTGGTGAAACTGATGGAGTCTGCTAAGCCTGACGGTATACAAGAGGTGGCTGCTAATGCGTTGGTTTCCTTACTAGCAGTTAAGTCTAATCAGAAGGAGTTCATGAAGGATGAAAAGAGTGTTATGAAGTTGGCTCAGATGTTAGATGTGAGAAATGATTCTGTTTCTAAGAAATTTCCAATAGCTGTGGTCTTGGCCATTACTGCGGGAGGCAGCAAGGGTGTTCGAAAAGGATTAGTTGTTGCTGGGGTTTACGGACATTTGCAAAGGCTGTCGGATATGGAGGTTGCTTGTGCTAAGAAGGCTTATCAAAGACTCTCCGGTAATCGGCTCAAAAGCATATTCACCAGGACTTGGAGGGAATCAATCAAATAACTGACCCCACCAATGCAGGTAGAATTCTTAATCCCCTAAAGTTACCTTTATACAGATATTTAGTACTTAAACATTCCAAGCATAACATGAGTGGGCTTAAATAATCATTCAAGTAGAATGATTTTGATAACATGGCAGCTTGCAGTTTAAGTTTGTTCCTTTTCATTAGCGTGAGTTGCATTCCTAATGGAAATAATACATAATGGACATCTTACTCCTTTGTTCCTTGCCCCCCAATCAATGAGGTGTGGTAATGGGCAGAGGAGGCAAGACTCACTCTGACCATCATGACTGTATTTTTCTTAAAGAGATTGGACCAGTTGATTAACATAATGCCTTCAACTCTGTGGACCCGATGTCAATGGAATCTATCATTTTTTTCTTGTGCATTGCCCTCTTTAACCTGTAATACTTCATCCCTTGAAAAACCAAGATTTCTTATTTCTGTATGTGTGCAATGAATCTTTTGATTCCTATATTTCAATGTGTATATCGATTGGAAATCAAGAGTTTTACTTTCCCACAGGAGCATATCTACTATTATTTGTCATCTTGAAATTGTCTGTTAGTTTCAGTCATTAGAACTTGGCTTGATGGTATTGACTATGGCTCAGGATGGTGTGTGGTTGGGGACAAATATGTGCGTGTGTGTGGGGGATGACACAGTGACAATTAGGAAGAATTAGATGTGATTCATGGTGCTTAAGTAAACCAATCTGAGAGTGATGCGCATACATTGATAGCACGCAGTGAATTTTTTCAGCTATTTTAATGTAGTTATGTTCTTTCACAAACAATAGTCATCAACAAATGGATGTTTTGGCATCATATGGGTATAAAATTAACATAAAACTCTGAATTGATGCTTAAAGACAAAGGCTTAGCATGATTGTGTGTTTGTGTCTGGCCAGCTTTTCTGATTAGATGTTGACAAACTTGTATTATTTTCATAAATATCTCCAAACATAAATAACTATAAGATAAATGATGCAAATAATTAGATCCCTTTCTGCATCCTGACCTTGATGCACATGTACTGCTGGTAGGTGGTGTATTATTTAAAGATATGATGTGATGCACCTCTCACTTTCTCACATGGGTTATTGCATTCAATGTTGATGTGGTTCCTACTTCCTACTGTTTTTATTTAATTTTCCTCTTCCTCTTCCTTTTCCTTTTCCTTTTCCTTTTCCTTTTCATTTAAGCAGGATATTACATGGACTTTCTAACTGTCAATCAGGAAGCTGCATGTGTCCTAAGCGAAATAAAGAACCATCAGACGCATACATGGTAAAACCGTAACATTTAAATTATACTACTATATAGTCGATACAGAAAACTTCATAAAGAAAGAAGAAGTAATCGGTCCAAAGTATATTGACACCAGCATGGATGCGGGTTTTAGGATGTATCCTTGTCTCCCCTTGTCTCTCTCATTTTGTAGTTAGAGATCCTGTGAAGCTCATTCTCTGTCTGTCTGTAAGCTATTAGCTAGAGGTGCTTTTTTGTAATTTTATTTGAGTGTTATTTTTTTTCCTTATGAACAAATGTTTCATAATGTAGATTGAAGTTGTTTGTTTCTCTCTGGGGCATGTCCTAGAGGGGGGGTTAGAGCTCTGTCTGGAAAGAGTGAAACTTGTATTTTTTCATGGGATGTATCTCACATCCCCTGTTAAAAAGCATAGTGTTTATTGTTATTGCTGTGGATATTGTTGTCTGGGCTTCTTTTATTTTGTTGGGTTTGTGTGTTGGGGGGGGGTTACGGGGTTGAAGTGGGAAAATTGGGATTGAGTATAGCGGTAGGGAGTAACCATTGTGGTTACTCTTAGCATCAATTCCCTATTCCTATCTCTAAAAATACTATAAAAAAATACATATCTCTACTTTACAGTAACTAAATTCAGAATAATCTACATCAGCATCCCTCTCCTTATTCTTACTTGATTAAAATATTCATTCTATATCTATAAAAAAGAAAAGCTTTTTCAAAATTAATTTTAGTGAGAAAGAGAGAGAGAGAATGAATAAAAAATATGTAGGGTGAGCTACAGTACCACCTTATATTTGGGGTAACACTATTCATGGTCCATATTGTAGGGTGATATTGCGGTGAATACCAGATTTACGGTAATAGATATATTTTGGGGATATATGGCTGTGTATGTATGATTTCTCCGGAGAGAGAGTGGCGGATATGAAGAACTCGGTGGTCGGAATGATGCTTATGGGAGTAAACACAAGTGATTCGACAAATTGACAAAGTAGCTCTGTTTATATTAGTTCTTGGTCATTTTCTATTACACTGTGATCCCATATATATAGGCTAGGACTAAGTCGGTCGACTAAGTCGGTCTACTATTCATGACAAGACAATTAAAATGATATAATTAAAGATAATCATAGAGATAATACAGGTGGACCAGCTAGCTGTCTGGATAGGTATGGCGGACAGCGGACTCGTTTGTAGGTCGGACTCATATTTGCCTTGTCTTGACATCAGCCTGATGATATGGGTAGAAAGCACACGGAGTGGAGGGGTCCGGCTTACGGCCGGCGGACAGGATCCGACTTACTTATTGCGGATAGGACCCGGCTTACACACGGCGGGTTAGGATCCGGCTTATGAATTGCGGACTGAAGGGATGGAGGCCCAAGATCTGCTATTGAGCTATGGAGACAGACCCAATCTAGATGAATAGAGCCCCAATCCAGTTTGGGTATATCAATGGCGCCCTACTCTGTGCCTGGCGTGCCCGCCATGGCGGAGAGTAGAAATCCTAAAGCCGAAATTACCATGATGTGGTCGTTCGTGACAGAGATGTCGATAATGGCTATCGGGCTTAGATCAGTGTTGCGAATTACTTAACATATGTTGTGCCTTGTAGCGAACATGCTCTTGATGCCGTGCAATGGAGCGAACGGGCTTATATGCCGATACTTTTAATCGGGCTTGAATCCGTGTTTGTATCGCGTAGCGAATTACCGATTACGAGCTGCGCATTGTAGCGGACAGGCTTATTCGCCGATAACGTTCTATCGGGCTTAGGTACCGTGCCATGAAGCGGACGGGTTTAGACGGCTGCAAGTCATGTTGAGTGAAGGCCGTAAGCCAATCGAAGTGGGACAGTTGTTGGCCAGAGAAAGCTGAGGCCGCAGGCTGTGTAGGTTTGAGGCCGCTAGTCGGGGCCAGGGCAGTTGAGGTAGCAAAGGTCGTACCAGTCTGCCAACCGTCGCCTCGGTTGGCGTGAATGACGTGACGTTTGACATGAACCGTCACGCGTTCTGATTGGCTGGGGATTATTGTAAACCGCTCCCGCAATAATCGTGTTTGAATTTCGAATCCCAAACGTCGTTTCCCTCCAGTTTTTGTCTATAAATAGAGGCCTCCACCCTCATTCTCCTACTTTCCTTTTTTCTGAAAATTTCTCCGGCCAGTTAGCGAGTGAATTCCGGCAGAGCAGGCAGATTCCGGCAAGAGCAATTTCCAGCTAAAGAGCACTACCTTTTATCATTATTTCATCAATCAGATATGATTTTGAATGCCTTTATTGCTTCTTTGCTTCAGTTTCGTTTTTTCTTTGATAAAAGCCATAACGTGGTAGGTAGAAATTAGGGTTTCTCTGGTTTGGGGAATTGAAAGTTCATTCTTTTTATGCTTCGATATGCCATGTACTCATTTTCTGAGAAATCCATCAATGTATAAATGTCCAAATCGTTGCCTGGGTTAATTTGAGGGTTTGGTTTTGCTTAATGCTTTTTTGGGTTGTTTGTTTAAGGAAGATGGAGGGGCGAGGTGTCGGGATGTGATTACTCTCACTTCGGCCTGATTTCCATGTCTGGGTGATTATACTTATCCACCTCGCCCTGTTTCTTTTCCAGAATGTCGGGATGTGATTACTCTCACTTCCCGGTAATGGAGCCAATTGATATTGCGGTGAATACCAGATTTGCGGTAACATATATATTTTGGGGATATATGGCTGTGTATGTATGATTTCTCTGGAGAGAGGGTGGCGGATATGAAGAACTTGGGGTCGGAATGATGCTTATGGGAGTAAACACAAATGATTCGACAAATTGACAGAGTAGCTCTGTTTATATTAGTTCTTGGTCCTTTTCTATTACATTGTGATCCCATATATATAGGCTAGGATTAAGTCGGCCGACTAAGTCGGTCTACTGTTCATGACAAGACAATTAAAAGGATGTAATTAGAGATAATCATATAGATAATACAGGTGGACCGGCCAGCTGTCTGGATAGGTATGGCGGACAGCGGACTCGTTTGTAGGTCGGACTCGTATTTGCCTTGTCTTGACATCAGCCTGTTGATATGGGTAGAAAGCACACAGAATGGAGGGGTCCGGCTTACGGCCAGTGGACAAGATCTGACTTACTTATTGCGGATAGGACCCGGCTTACGCACGGCGGGTAGGATCCGGCGTATGAATTGCGGACTGAGGGGATGGAGGCCCAAGATCTGCTATTGGGCTATGGAGACAGGTCCAATCTAGATGAATAGGGCTCCAATCTAGTTTGGGTATATCATAGGGAAATGATGAGAAGGCTGATGGAGTGTATTTTTGGTTGTATCTCTGCATTTTAACGCTATTGTGGAGATAAAATATATTGTAGAGACTTTGATGCTAATGCTCTTAATGGTAAAAGAGCATACGTGTTGTATGTACTGACGGTTGGGGACGAGGAGTTTGATACAATGTTTCGACTTCTTTCAGAAAAAAAAATTGAGTACATATAGCTTTTGTAAAGTAGTAGTGAGGCACAACTTTTAATTTACATCATCTATTAGGGTATTATTTTTTTCTATATCTTATAAGATGAGAAACAGTAGCATCTAAAGGCATCCACGTCTCCTCTTTGCTTTAAATTTGGCTTGCTTCTAGACTGCCATGTGGCAAGCTGTGAGCTTGACACGTGGCTGACGGTATTATTATTATTATTATTTTTGAAAATTGGTTTTAATGTTAAAAAAAATAAAAAAAATTCTACCGTAATTTTTTTTCTTGATGAAAAGTGGTTTTAATGTTAAAAAAAAAATAAAAATTCTACCGTATTATATATATATATATATATATATATATATATATATATATATATATATATATATATATATATATATATATATATTTTTATAGGGAGAATACAAATAATTTTTATATATAATCCCGAAAATCGATAATATAATCCCGAAATCGCTTGAATTTTGGCAATGATGAATTTACGACGGTAATCCCGAAAATTAAATTTAAATGATGAATTTTGAAAATTAGTGAATTTCGGCGTTGAATTTCGGCATTAATTTAAGCGATGGCATTTGAATACAAGTGAATTTAAACGATGAATAAATAGTTTTGTCGCTTTATCTGAAAGTTTTTAAAAAGCGTAGACTCAATTGATAAAATATTTTGTCATCTTCCATTCTTCTATATATATATATATATATATATATAGTTATACAACCTTTTCAAATGTTTCTAGCGTCTGGAGTGAATATAATAGGTTTGTTTTTTTTCCAACCTACAAAAACTTTTTCCAACCTACAAAAACAAACCATTTTATACGGTTTCTTTATTTTCAACCCAAACTGAAACGAGTTTTAGGTTAAAACCATTTGTTCAGTTCGGTTTCATTCGAATTTGGGTTGATTTTTCACGGTTTTCGTTAACAAATAAAATTATCGATTTAAAATGACTACTTATCCAAAAAAAACATCATTAGGCTGAAACCATTTGTTCGGTCCGGTTTGGTTCTACTTTGTTTCGATTTTTCACGGTTTTCATTAACAAATAAAATTATCGATTTAAAATGACTACTTATCGGAAAAAAAAAACATCGTTAGGCTAAAACTATTGGTTCGGTCCGGTTTGGTATGACTTTGTTCCGGTTTTTCATGAATAAATAAAATTATCGATTAAAATGACTACTTATCCAAAATAAAAATATGGTAATATAAGCTACATCAATACTACTATGTGATTGAACCCGAAGAGATGATAAAACAAATTATCGATATTGAACTAATTCATACCAATCCTAAAATTGGATCCCAAAATCAACCCCCCCACTCCCAACCATCATCCATCATCCAAATTAACACATGCGTTACCTACCACCGAATTTCTTAACTAGGCTTAGTCAATATAATAACTAACCAAATTTCTTAACTAGGCTTAGTCAAGATAATAACTAATCGTATTTTTCTCATTTCAATTCACCAATTAACATTTAACATTGACACATTATTAATATCGAGCTAACATCTTCCTTAAAAACTACCAACTATAACATTGAATAATTAACATAAAAAAATAACAACGTCTTTAAGACAAAATAGTATTTCAAATGAGTTCAGCTTATAAATATCGGCGTATTATTTTTTCCGTAAGTCGGTGAGATAGATGAAATGTAACTATTTTGGGAAAAATATTGATGTGTGGTCTCAAATATTGGTATTGAGAAAGCAAAGATAACATAGAGTTAGGATTGCAAATCGTTAATTGATTCGTGTTGTGTTGTTCTTTTATGATATCGATTTATTGAAATAAAAGCTGTTAGATATTTTTTTCATAAAGTAAATATTTTTATAATCATTTGCATATAAGTTGTCGTACGAATTAATGTTATCGCAACGAAAGCGGGGTTTGACTTTGTCCGGTCGGCGCTTACTCGTGGGGTTTAGGGGCGCCTTAAACCCTAAACGGATACATGGTGAAGGAAAAGGCAAGTTAAGAGTTGGTGTATGTTTATGTATTAATAATGCAATCATGGTTGTTTTGTAAGTTTTTTAAAAGCAAAACTTTGATGTAGTGGGGAACATAGTTAGTATATTACCACCATTATCTTTTGTCATCAATAATGTTTAGTGGTGTAGTGATATACATAACTAGGAGTGCTTACAATGATTGTATTCAACTATCTTTTGTAACTTATGATAGCTAAACTAATGTTACTTTTAAATTATATGACTTCATATTAACAAAAATCCATAATTGTATCATCTCTGTGATTGTAAAAATATTATTCATTTATATGTTTACGGTTTTCACGGGCACGTTGTGCCTTGTACGGCCTAATATAACCACTAGTAATTAGAGAAAAAGTAGGATAGCATAGAAGAGGACAAGTTCACATGGGAAAGATAGGAAGTAGTAGTATTAATAATAATTAGTACTAATAATAAAAAGGTGTTAATGTGAAATGGTGGGGTGGGGGTGGGGGTGGGGTTGGGGTCATTATCATTTTCATATTTGTTATTTCTTCTATTTATTTATTTATTTGGGTCATCAATCCCTTTTTGTCTTCCTAAAAACTCTCCCGATATTCACATGCTTTTGCATAGGTAAAATCAGCTGCTACTAACTTGGCTGTCTCCTTTGTTTATCTTCTCTTCTTCATTAAGTATTCTACCGAAGCTTCTTGCCCAACGTGTTTCAAAGTGGTAGTAGTAGTTTATTCCTTTAGAATTTAACAATAATATCCTACGTTTATGAAAAATGGGAAATAATAAATCGATGCAACAACCAACATTGAAAAGAACAAATTTTTTTTTTTTTTTGGTTTTGAAGAAACTTTTTATTTTATTGAAGAATAAGATAGAATCAAAAAAAAAAAAAAAAAAAAAGAGGATATTTTCTAAAGTTTTCCTTTACGATCAATTATACGAGTAAAACAACAGGTTGAAAGATTTGGTGAAAAAAAAACCCCACTCAATTCAGAAAAGAGGTGGTGCATCAATGAATTCAGATTAGTTATAAGAAAAAAGGTGAGACATATTCTGTCTATTTCCTCCTCGTGAATATTTTTGCTTAAAAGCTACTGGATAGATAGACCCCCCCCCAATACTTTGCTTGCTGTAAAGCACACACCCTTGGTTCCTACCGCCCATTGTTAAAAGATACTCCTCCTTTGTAATGACAATATATGTTTTTGGTTCTCTATTTTATAATCGACTTTTACCGTATATACAATTGATCGCTTGAAGGTTGATTCTAGCACTCAGAATCAACTTTCACCGGCGGTTGATTGTGTTTGTGTCCGGTTGTAAAATTCAATGTTGAGACTGTTTGTTGTGACTCTACAATGATTAATTGACTTTTACAGCAATCGATTATCAGTTTTAGAATCGAATTTACCTCGATTGATTAATTGTAACACTTGATCATTTGAAAATATGCCTCCAAAGTTAATTATTGAATTATTTTCATATGATGGATTGTTTTTATGTGACGTTAGAAATAAAATTCACTAACTATTGCATTTTTCCCCAGCTAAAGCCCGATGATTACTTGTGAATGCTCATCTCTAATCGGAAGTACACTTATATATTTATCTGTCAATTTAAAATCAAATATTGATTTCCCTCAACAAAAAAAAAATAATAATAAAAATCAAATATTGATATAATGATCCGATGCTTGTCACGTAATAGGAGCATGCATGTATGATAATATTTAATTTTTTTTTAAAAACGTAAAATTTGAAAGATATTTTGTATTTGATACAACATTTTTAGAAGGATGTATCCTAAAGTCAGACCTCTTAGTTTGGAGACTTTAAGAAGCAGTTGTGTTTGGTATTGAAAGTTTGTATAATACATACAACTATAATAAGAAGTTTGTATCGAGTCAGGATGCATCACTTTCATTTACACACTTTGCGTAAGATTGTATAAATATATATAGATGGAGATGATTTATCCACTTGATACAACCTTTTTTATTATTTTTTTTTTTAATCAGATCTAATGTATCAAAAAATGATGTGTTCTTTTTCATCATTTTCCAGTACATACATGATGTTAATTTTCTTAGCGAACGGGAGTACAAAAACTCATCATATAAAAGCATTCACAAACATTTTGAGGGCAATTCTCATTTGTGGTGGTGCATCCAGTGATTGTGTTGCAGCGATCTGGTGGAAACTCCCTAAACTTTCTCTGTCTGGGCTCCAACCGCAACTCCGTCTTCAAGAAAAGGGAAAAAAGAAAAGTAAAGAAATTAAATTAAATTTCATACTCTCTGTCATACAACCTACCTACACTTTTACTTAAAGTTGATTTAAGGGGAAGGGAGAAAAGGTGAATTATAAAACGAGTAATATGATTGGTGAAACAATGAGAAATATTTAATAGCATTGGACGGCCCATAAGATCACTTGCATCAGATATTTTTAATGAATTATCTAGTTTACAGGTTTGAATACTACGGAGTAGTATATATATTTTTTTTAAGTTTACGGAATTTCTGTCCATGCAAGATGAAATAATACATCATATTATTTATTTTACGGTTTCTTGCTGAATGTGCCGATTGGTTGCATTGGGGATAATGTGCTAAAAGTTCAAACGACAATGAAAGTGCTATACTAATAATGTTACCTTAAAAAAAAAACGACAAGATTGTAAATGAAAAAAGAAAAAAAGAGAAAAGAGAGAGAAAAAAGGGACCAACCAAAAGGAATGAGGAAGCACAGGAGGAGTATGAATTGGACGAGCTGCACCATGACGTATATAATAATTCTATGAATTTGGAAGCTAATAATAATTAATATTATGATCAATGTGAAATGTGGGATGATTAGCTTAAAAATGCCTCTCTATTTATATGAAATGATTTCTTTGGCCACAACCTAAAGGTAGTATTTTTCTTTTAACAAAACAAACATGATAGAACAAGAATAGAAAGGAAAGAAAAAAAAAAAAGAGATTAAGCGTCCCTTTCCATTTTGGCCCGGTCAAACCAACAATCTCAAGAATCACATTGGCCGAATGAGGAAATTGTTTTGAGTCGGGCTTGTTAATAGGCTATGTTCGTATAATAAGATACGCTGGCTTAGAATAACACGATAATTTGAACCGAATGATGAAGGTTTAGGAACACGACAAGTACATCCGAAACTACATAAAATTACGCTCATTATCATTATCAAGTTCAATTCATTAAATTATCCTAATTCAACTCACACGACTATATATATATTCTGTGCGGTGATGTGTGTGTCTTTTTCGTCTCGGAAAAAAAATAAAAAATAAAAATATATATATATATATATGTGTGCGGTGAATATATCAAACATCGATGACTTCTAGTCCATTTGCTTTGGTGCATTGAATTAGTGCATTGAATTAATTAAAGGCGAAAATACAAAACAAACATGCTCACACAAAAACAACAAGGTATTTTTTAAAGTTAAGAAGTTGATCGACGTACGATAACTAGCCTCTAAATTTTAAGGCATTAAAAAATAATATTTCCGAAGAGTAACTAAATATTATTAAACTAAAAATATTTCGGATAGATCTTTTTAATTTGTGAGTGAACCTTTCGGATTAAAATTTGCGCTGAACCGATTCTACATTGAGACACTACGCTTAGAAACAAGGTCATGCCTTAATATATATAAAGTGTTTTATTATTTTATTTTTTTATAGAAAATATAACTTTTATTGATGAAAAGAGGAAAGAAAGAAAATACATGTGGTTGTCGCCTTAGTTCGCGGTCGATTCCATAAAAACACAAAGCAATAAAAGACATTTAAACAATGTAAGTATTAATAGTAATCGTAGTCTTCATCATATTTGCGGTAACTCTGCTTTCTTGCCCTTGTCGTCATCCCTTTATAAGGTGCTACTGTCGAGAATCATTTGGTCTCAGAAGCCGTTGTCCATTCATCGTAGTTGTCAAAGAAAGAATTTAGATATTGCTTTGACTCCTTATCTGAGGTATCGAGTTGGTCTATTACTTTATCCACGTCTGAGCTGCAGGAGAGTTTATCATGTTGGCGCGAGTGTCTCTTGGGCGATGTCTTGTTTTTCTTTTTGCCTCGGCTCTTCTGTTGTTGAGCAGCATCAGGTTCACTCCCCCTCTTCATAGCTGATTCAAGATAGGTAGGGGTCTTGGATTCTTTCTCTGAGGTGGATGATATTGTCGAATCAAGAATTACCCCGGAAGTGTCAAAACGGGCCTGCAAGGTGGAGTGGAAAGCTCTTAAGATGTCAGGCGAGATCCGGGCCCCAGTCCCAGTATTCTTCAAGATCGGAGCACTCTATTGTCCCTTTTCTATCTGAGGTTGTACCTTGCTCTTCGGATATTCAAAAGATTTAGCACTAGGATTCAATGTCGTGGTCTTTTTCTTTGCCCCCTCGCTCACGGCTGAGGGTTTCTCAACCACGATCGACTGTAAATTCTTGACCATATGCTCATCGGCAGTATGTGGGTGTTGCTCCTCAAGGTCCTCATTACCATCAGATTCTTGCAACACCTGGAAGGAGTTCTGGTTGGCTTTGCTAGTTGGCGGCGCGGTGGTAGTTGATGGCACATTGCTAGTCTCCGTAGCGTTGCTCGCAGATGTCGGTGGGTTCCTAGTCTGTTTAACCTGATAAACTTGTTTTGGCTTACTCAATCTAGTATTGGTAGCCCCTTTCCAATTGGGGGGTTTCGGCCCTCTTGTAATGTTTAGGGGTTTGCGCTCAGTTTCTAGAGGTGGATTCTTCTTACGACAAGTAGTTTCAGAATGACCAATCCTCTTACAAAAGTTGCAGTATTCGGGCCAATATTCAGCGTGAATTTCTTGCCATTGCCCTTTATGTACATCCTCTCCTAACCAGACCCTAGTACATCGTGGTTTTTGAATGTCAACCTCTACTAGGACCCAAGCCACTGACGGTCTTCTCATGTCAGTGGTCGCAACATCTGTTTGTAACGGTCTCCCAATAAGTTTCCCAATTTTAGCCACATACATAGGATTAAAAAAAGGTAGCGGAAGGCCGGGAATTTCAAACCAAAGTGGGACTGTGGAGCAATCCTCGTTACAACGAAAGTCTACTGTTCATTTAGAGAAAACAAGCGATTTCAACCTATGTTCCATTCTCGACGCGTAAACAGACGATTATAGTCTTCTAGACAACCTGGATGGACAAGAACATTTTTCGCATCAAGTAGACCAACCTTACATTCTTCTTTTAAATCTAAGCGAGTAAAAAACTTACGGATTTCATCGATTCTTGGCCGATAGTCAGGGAATTTGGCAACCAAAGCATTCTCGAAAGGTCGGGCAAGAATCTCTAGCTCAGTTCTGGATACGAAGAGGGCGGGTTCACCCTTGCAAGTACCAAAGACGCCGAAGTCTGGAAGGGTAGCTTTAGCACTGCCTGTAGCAGCCGCATAGGATTTGGTGGCGGTGCGGCTACCATCTGGTGGTGGGGGAGCCTCCTTTAATGGTGGGTCAGCCATATAGATCCTGAAACATGTGCTCTGAACAGCCTGAAAGTCAAGGTAGCGCCGGCCTGGGATCCAAAACCACAATCCAGCAGCGGCGGTGAGCCTTCACTGCGTCGGAGCAGCAAAAAAGAAGGTTCCTCCTGAGCTTGAGTGACGGGCAAGAAGAAAAATCAACAACAAAGCTGATGAGTGCAGCGAAATTCAGAGAAGCCAACGATTGAGGATCATTGCGCCGGCGAAAAGTAGTGGTGATGGCCGCCTCCATCAGAACGTCATCTGAGTATTAAGAATAATGAAACGGCTATGTTCTTTTGATATATAAAGTGTTATTTGTTTATAAGGACCGGTTACAATTTAATACTTCCTCCGTTCTTTTTTTATGTGTCACATTTCACAATTTATTCATTTTTTATTTATCTGTCATTGCATATTTTCCAATTCATCGTTTATTACTTTTTTCTTCTTTACCAATAAAATATTTACATCTCCAATAAAAAAAAAATACATTTTCAATACTAAAAACACATTTACCAACAAAGTATTTACATCTCAAATAAAAAAAAAAATATTTCCAACACTATATTTAAGACATACTCCTCCGCTCACTTTGTTTGGGATTATTTTGGGATAAAAAAAAACTTCTAATGTTTAGAATTAAATTTGTCTCTTAAATAAAAATGACTTCATATAATAATTTATTGAAAAATGTAAAGAACACAAAATGTAATTATATCTGATGTTTTAATGAGTAGATATTTAAATGATGTCTCTTATTTTTATGAGTTAAAAGTCCCAAACAAAGTTTTAGTGGGACGGATTAATTAATTTCTTTCTTATGTGTGAATCTTCTATCTGCGACATATATATAAAAAAAAAGAGGATTCTAGTTTACATGTATGAGTCCCGGCCCAATGGTAAAATGTTTGAAAGGTTACCACTGAAAACGGGAAGCCAACCTTCGCAAGTGTTGGTTTAGGTCTAAATGTCTAATTAGTCCCGCTGTAAAACGTCTAACAAGTGGTTCGGCGGCTCGGTTCACCTACTACGAGTTTCTCGTAAATTCAAGAATGGATTTGGTCAATCCAGAAAATAACCCTTTTATTTTCCTCTTATCTCAGAAATAACCCTTATTTTTTCATAATGATCGTTTTTATCCCTAACTATGTAATTTTCTACACTTCTTAGACACTTGATGAATCCGAGTCAAACATCAAGTATCTTAAAAGTGTGGGGAAAAAAATGTATAATTAAAAGCAAAATATGTCATTATAAAAGATAAAAAGACCACAAATGTAATTATCAAATGCAAACAACATAATATGTATAGCTAAGGGAGAACCCACGATTCATCATACATATGGCTAATGGCTTGAATGTACATTGAAATAAATAATTAAAAAAAAAAAAACACTCATTATTAAACACATTCCGGTTTGAATACAGAAAAATTACAAACAAACTTCTGAGCTTCAATCCGACTATGAACAAATCATATATAAATATAAATACAGACATGTACAATATCATATACACAGGCATCTATTGTAGCAAGCATTTGTTGGAGAAGCTAAAAAAAACATCATAGGGGGGAATTCAACGACGAGGGGGCTTATAATCAAAATTCTACCTTCCAGACATTAGGCCAATAAAACCTTGGTTCCCATAGAAAGAAGCAACATCCCAGTCCTCTGTAGATGATGATAGTGTCATTAACGCCACTACAATGGATCGCATACTTGGTCTTAATTGAGGGTTTTCGTGCGTGCAAGCCTTTGCAAGCTGAGCCATCTGCACCAAAGTTTTAGATGATGAGAAATAAGAATAAGTGAGAGGAGATGCCTCTGTTTATTGTTTGTTTGTTTGTTTGTTTACTTATAAGAGAGAAATAAAACCTTGTGAACTGAATCAAGGGGATAATTGTCTTGAAGTCTAGGATCGATCACTTTGCGAAGATCCTCACTGGGATCTGGCTGACTAAGTACTTCTTCAAACTGTCCACATAAAAAAGGTTCAAAAGGTCAGATCATAGAGCCTTGAAAATGAAACAAACCCTGCATGTATGTATGTAGCCATTTCAATCAAGCATGACACGTGGTCTGGTATTTGTGTCTGTGAATACGGGCTTGTTTGATATTACATGCAGTGCTTTGATTACATGCAAATAGTGGATCATCCCCTCATTGAGGACACTGCGAGGTAGAAATTCCTCTTTGCCACCAGGGCAATGCCTCATTGGCACGTTGTCGTTCCTATTTACATTTCCCACTTTGAAAACACAAAGGCATATATGCGGGAAATCTTACCAAACCAACAAGGCCCTTAGATTCAGTGACTGAGTTCCCTTTCACAATGGCTTCCTTGGCTGAAATCAATTCATAAAGGACAACACCAAACGCGTACACATCTACTTTAGGAGAAACGTCGCCATATTGAGCATACCTGTTTGTATGCATGGTGAACCATTATAGAAAAATACATACAAGTACATGGAAAAGTACAACAATGAATGACTTTGCAAGGCATGAGGGTATCAGCAGAAACAGCAAAACAAGACAATCAAGACATAGTACCTCCAGATATTTAAGAATAACACAAATTAACTCACAAAATTCCCAGAAATGAATGAGAAAAAAAACACATGCATGCTATGCTATATGGTGAAACCGACAAAACTTTTGACAAAAGATATACATGTGTGTATGTGTGGACGCATACATTTACGTTTGACAAAAATTATGAAATGGAAGGGAAGAATAAAATATTCACTTCTAGCATCAGCGCTAACATGCTTGCTGCAGTATTAAAGCTAATACTCCACAGTTCACAAATGCTTATCTGACTTAAAAAAACTTACTCAGGTGGCATGTAGCCAAATGTACCCACAAGGCGTGTGGGCAAAGATGAGCTTCCTACTTCAGTAAGCTTTGTTAACCCAAAATCTGCAACCTGTGGAGCAAACATTACTGGTCAATTATTTGAAGAATCTTCATAGTTGGCTGACATTATTATTGTCAGGGAACCGAATACTACCTTCCCGTGGTAATTTCCGTCGATTAAAATATTTGCGGATTTGATATCACGATGGATGTAGACAGGCACAGTGTGCTCATGAATGTATTCAAGACCTCTTGCAGAATCCAGTGCAATTTGCACCCGGGTTGACCATGACAAAGGCTCCCTTTCTGGAATATAGCAACAAAGATGATCAAGAAAAAACGCAACCCTGTCGCTTGATAATAAACTGGAACTTAGCAGTCGTATAGCTATCTCCAATGTTTAACAGATGTGACCTTACCAGTTCCACGCAGATGTTGGCTTAAGTTTCCATTCTCAATGTATTCATACACAAGGAAAAGAGAACCTTCAACGCAATATCCTATTAACCGCACCTGCAGTCCAGAGAAACATAGCATGCTGATGAATACATAATAAAGATATTAACAGGTGATGCTATTGGACTGCTCGTTAGTTCTACAATTTCAACTTCTCTTGAATTTCTATAAATCCACAATTAGATTCACAAACTAGTTACACATGCCTACATGAAAATTTCTCACACTTTAATCGACTCTCTCAAAAGAGCTAATGTATATAATTTTGGCAATCATACTTCAAAATTTTTGTTGGATATGGTCAAGCAACAAGACACATAGCACCAAAGTAAGTTTCGGTTTTGAGTTCCTTGAACTCTTGGATGGTTGACTTTTGGATTATATGTAGCATCCTCACTCGTTTACAACACCAAAAAACAACAACAACCACACACACAATTCCTTGTACCAAAGTACATATGTATAATGTTGCTTAATACAAGTAAACCATGATTCAGCCAATTGTAGCTCATCTGCATACTTTTTTAGCATGTACAAGTCCACTGACAGGCTAGCTTATTACACATGAGAGTAGCCCACAGAACTGGTAAGGATAGAGCATAGAAAGAGGCATAACTTTTTCGTTCTTGGTTCGTCTTAAAGTTTCATTACAATGTAAACTTGCAGCATACTTATAACAAAAATAGAAGCAAAACGAAACAGACAATAAAGTGTTGGACGTGGACTTAAACACATAAATTGTAAGAAGGCCAACATCAAGAAGAGAATGAGAGCTATGATAGCGTATTACCAGGTTCAGATGATGTACATGGGTCAAGACCTTTAGTTCAGCAAGAAATTCTCTAGTTGCTTGCATATCCATTTTCTTAATGGCAGCTTTCTGCAGCATAAAATAAGGTAATACGAGCAATGTCCAGAAGATAAGGAAACAGATTGCGAATATGTATGGTAGGTAGCAGTTCCTCCATTCATGAGGAAGCTCGTTTTATTCGACAAAACATATTTGGAATATAGCAGCTAAAGTTCAAGAACATTCCCATTAGGGGATCGGTGAATTGCCAAAGATTCCAAGCAGTTTCAGGAGGAAGAATTATTATCAGAGAGATTAAAAAGTCATAACTATTTGTTAATTAACAAAAATACATGATAGTTGTATCCACAATACTTTGCTGTATACATGCAAGAAAAAAATTACAACCAACCTCGCCCCTGAGTTCAGCATAATAAACAGCTCCAAATCCTCCCTGACCAATCTTATAAGCAATGTTGAAATCATCAGTAGCTCCTGCAAGTTCTTCGTATGAGAATTCAACTGATTTGTCAACAGTGATGCCAGTGACGCCTGGAGAAACACCATCACCACCTGTTGCGGAATCTGGAGCTTTATCAGAGAATGCTCCAGGACCTACACGCCAAGAAACAGTAGAAATAACCAACAGCTTACGATTTCTGTACAAGGTCTTTCCATTAAAGGAATATAGTGGAGAACCACATGCAATTTGTCAATCCTATGTAACTAATTCGAGATGAAGTGGAATTAGCGACACGTGGATGTAGACATTGGCATCATCTGCAGAAACCATATGCAATGGATCGGCAAGCAAGTACAACTGTAGCTTGTAATAAGACACATGCCAGGAGAGATGTTAAGCAAAGTAGTGGTGAAGCAGTGTAAGAAACCACGTAGAAGAAGCTAAATTAAAAAACGTCAATCCTATAGTTATCATTCAACCAAGCCGGCAGACAACTGTGCCATCCCTCGAAAACATTTGCTGCATATACACTTCAAGATTATATTATTAAAAATATCAAATATCAATACTTGCAAACATTCTGCGAGTATTGTTAACAGAATAGCAGCATGTAAACTTAATGTGAACAATCATGAACTCATTCCCATCAATAAGCCAACGCTTTATTAAACCTGTTTTAGGGTGTAAAAATCTTACTTCAACAAGGCACCCCAAATGTAAAAGGTCTGCAAAGATTGTTTAAGGCATCAAAGAAGCATTAGCACAAACGGCTACCCAAAGTCAACAAAACCACGCCAACATTGGTCATGCATGAAACATGAAAAATCTACGTACTTATATGAATCCAACAACAAGCCCATCCGAGAGATCTTATTGGGATTATATTCGGCCTTACTAAATGCGGTATTAAAGTATCATCCAATTCAACAGCCTAAGTTTTCAGGAAGGAAAGAAATTACTAGGTTTCAATGTTTCAGAGCTACAAGAAAGAGAATATTGGTATAGTTAATATGCCTCCACGATTAGAGCAAAGGTTGCAACATAGCAATTGGCAACAAAAACTGAAATTTTCTATCAAAGTCGTCTCTAACTCTTTAATTCCAAATATTTTCTTATATCACCAGCAACTTTAAAGTGTGCAGCTATCTGGATGTGAATGATATTTTCCTCTCTTTTTTTTTCTCTCTTTGATGAAAACAGTTCTTGTTTCTGGTGCTATAAATGTTCCAGTATCTGTCCTGTGGCATCTATCTGAGTGCAGCAATAAATATTTTATTTGGGGATTTTAGTAAGACATAGAATGTTGCACTCCAGCAAGGTTTTTCTGTAATGGCACAACTTGCAAATACTCATATAACACTTGCCCTATCAAACAAAATGTTGTCAAGCGGATAGTCTAACTAAGAATGTGAAAGGTTATACTAATATAAAAACTAGCTATCAGTATCCAACAGGGAAAATACAAGCAGCTCAGGGTAAACATAGGAGGTAAAGGTAGAGAGCTACCAGCTGAAGAATGAAGAGCTCGATTCTCAGAAGTCAGTGCAAGCAAAGATACTTTTTGTCTTTTCCTTCTCCTGTAAACTACCACATATACACAGATGGAAACAAGCACCGCTAACACTGCAACAATTATTCCAGCTATAGCTCCACCTGGCAGCCCTGAATTTAGGAAGGAATAATAAACTTGACTTAACGGAAGAACTTCAATTATCTTCGAATTTGTTACGAGTAGGAAAATGAAATCCAATCTTGAAGGAGTATGAGAAGGCCAAAGTACCTGTGCTGCAAAATAAGGGAAAACACGTTGTAATGGATGTCAAAATATTTAATACACAAAGCCTGAGAGACATAAATTTTAGCACTAGCCCCAAAAAAAAAAAAGACAAGATCACTACCTGGAGGTAAGGGGTCGATAACTTCCACTCTGATCTGCAGAGTCGATAAAAGGTCAAACAGTAAGAATATGCTGCATAGGTAACGTGTTATATCTCTAAGAGTACATGCACAGTTAATACCCCAGAGATTAATCTCAGAACCATTATTAACACACATCTGTCAATCTATACATATATATGTACACATAGAAAGTAAATAAAATAGGAACAACCTCACACTTCAAAATAAAAAAAATAAGAATGAATAATCCGACCATTTGCTTAACATCCAAGTCCAATAACAGTAAGCAGAAACTGCAGGTTGAAAAAAAAAAAAAACTTGATACATTACCTTAGAAGATCTCACATAAAGTCTTTTATGTGATGAGTGCAGAGAAATAAAAGATAGAAGGAAAGTGGGATTATCATCATGCCTATGACTTTCTTAACGATAAAAATAAGCATATGCCTAAAGAGAACCTAGGCGAGCTTTGACATATGTTAATCATACAAACGTTAGAAGGCTTATCATAAAGAGTTATATTCAGCAATTATTATTTTTACACCAGCGCTCCAATGTAGCAGAATAAAATGAGCCTTGCCCTTAGACTCCCAACATTCTTGCACAAGTGGCATACACATAATAGTTCTGTAATATCAAGCACAACACCAAAGAAAGCTACATGACATAATACGGAGGGGGAAACGATTTCAAGTGCCAAAACTCATCGTTATTTGATAAATTTTATATACAAATCAGTCTTGGGCAGGTGCCGATGCCAGAATTAGTGTCAAAATCCAATTCTAAGTATGCCAAACAGACAAACAACAAAGAAGTTATGCATAAGTTTCCAATCCCACCTAGCAAACGTGAACACAAGCAACAATTGTTCCTTAAAACAAGCTAAAATGAGCAAATCAAGTCAAAGAAAGCTTGCCTTTCACAGGAATATACACCAAACCACTCCCATTAAAAGTAGCAGTAGGGTTAAAGCTTTTGATAACATCAGTGGTCAAATTATTGGCCGAAGCCACAAACTGCAACGTATCCCCAGGCTTCAGAGGATAAGTAACAAACAAACCATAAGCTTTGTTCACAGAACTATCCCCACAAGAGCAGTTGACTGTGACATTCAAAACCGCTGAATCCGGAATATTATTCGGTGGAAAAGTATTAAACTTCTGCAACGAAGCTGTATCAGTCAAATTAGAATACGTTGTATTGGAAACCGTATCATAGGTGTCACCGGATTGAACAGCGTAACTAAACACATGAGCTAAAAAGTCGTGGTTTATGCAATCACAAGTAAAAGGGATGCTGATTCTGTTTCCAGCTATGATTGTGTTTTGGTCAGGGATTTGTGGGTTCCAGCTTAGGATAGTGGAAATTGAAGTGTTAAAATGCTGTGAAATATTGGGAAGAAGAGAACCTTGGGTGATGATGAAGGAAGCTAAAGCTAAGTCACAACCTTTCTTGCAGCTGCAATGGATCGGAAAGAATTGAGTAGAGATTATTGTTGAGATGAAAATGAGGAAGAAGAAAGGTGAAAGATTTGGGGATTTGGGGAAGAACATGATGAAGAGAGTAAGGGAAAGGAATATGGTATCATGTGTTTGATGAGTTGACTCTGAGAACTAGAAGAAGAGAATGTTTTTCTGAGAGTTAGGAGGAGGAAGAAGAAGAAGAAGAAGAAGAAGATAACAGGATTGGGGGGTTTTTGACTTTTTTATTCTTTTTACCGCGAAAATTGACTTGGTCTAATTCGTCGACTTTCAATTCTTTTAATTTTTTATTTTTTTTTAATATTATATTTAGGTTATTATTTGAGTACACTCTGGCTTTTATCGTTATTAAAAGAATTGAATGGTTTATTCTTTCGGTGATCATAAAAAATTATTTTTCTATTGTTTCGTCATAAAAATTATTTCTGTTCGACATCTTTGTACCGACACGTTGGTGTTCAACATAGAACATCGAGTGTATTGACGTTCGACGCTCCCTATATAAAAAGTGTTAAAACTTAGAAACGTCATTCCACGACTTTCCACTGGTGTTGGTGTTGTTGTTGATGTTCAACAAAACACCGTGTGACTGACGTTTTTTTCAACCAAAAAAATAATCAAAAAATAGGTGCCGAAAATAAAAATAGGAGTGCTAATAGAACTCACCTATATTTAAATATGGAGATTTTTCAATTTTTTATATATTTTTACTATGTATTATTTATGAAAGAAGACGGGTTGGGCTTTGATGAAAGGTATCTTCTTTGGTGTGTTATATTGTTTCTCAAAGACATTTTTACCCAAATACATAAATTGTATAAAGTATAATAACGTATAAGTAAGTATAAAATCGAAAATATAACGGTTGTATTGTTTGAAAAGTGACGATGGTCGGCTCGGCCAAAGCCACGTGTCATGAATATAAGGGATGCGTCTAAGTTAAAGTAGGAAGCGAAGGGCGTCCCGACCAGAGGCCGGGAGCCCGACCAACATCCACTACAAAGTACAAAGGCGAGCTGCCTCGCCCCTCCTGGCCACCGCGGGACGGTTTGGTCGGTAATGTACACGCAGAGCATGACCATAGGAACTCGGCTAGTATGCCCGAGCGCTCAGTCAGTTACATGCACGTTTCCATAAATTAAGGATGAACGTGGGAAAAAAACCTAGCATTATTATGGCCCTAGTTCAACATTAAAGATAAAGGAGATATTATCTCCTAAGAATAAGGGATTCATATCAATCCCATTTAATGATGATGTAACCGAATCCTTGAAGGATACGGCAAGATTAGGTCATCACTTGAGATTAAGTAGTAGTTATTATATAAATTATCGTATTTTTATAAGTTTTTATAAGTTTTGTACCGGTTTAGTAACCCGGTGTGTATGTCATCGGATTCGTTTGGTATTTTGGTGGTTCATTGCGAGATTATTCATTGACCAAGATTCCACGTAACGACATGTTTTGAGTCTAAAAGAGGTATTTTGAGGGATGAAGAAGATGCCATGCTTCAAGTTCAAAACGGATCAAATTGTTCTACGTGCTTCTACCGTAACCAATTCTCGATGGAAATTTGACCCAACTTAGAGGCGTTTTCTGGGAAGAGTTCTTGATGAAAGTTGTAGATACTAAAATGATCTTTCCAACGCATTTTGAATCACGTCAATCAGAGGTCTACAACTCAAGTTATGATTTTTATACCGAACAATTTTGGAACTTGGGGACGAACCGGAGATTTTAGGAGGTTCCTTGCATGTTCCTTGCATGTTACTTGCATGTGGCATGTAATGATTTCTTGTAACAAATTTCATGCTACTACATGACTCACCACCTCCACATGATGGCAAATATTCTCCAAAATTATCCCACATGCTAAATGGAGATAATTCCTCCCCAAATACAACCTCCTCACAACAAACTTCTCACCTCCCCAAATACACCTCCCCATATACACCCTTCTCCTATATAAACTCCTCCATCTCCATTGATCTTTCTTGCCCCCATCTTGGCCACTCTTGGCCAAGATCTTTCTTCTCCACCTCCTCCCATTTCTTCCATTCCCCTTCATCTCCGTTCTTCATCTCTTTCTCGTTTTATTTCATCTTTAAGCGAAGCAACGGGTAGAATCGGTATAAGTATAAATGTTAATCGATAGCCAATTACTATCATTTTCCCTTTATCATCAAGCATTTATTATAATGGTTATGCGTATTGTTACGTGTTTTAATATCATTGGTGCCAGCGTATCCGATATGTCACGTATATTATATTAGTAATCCTTATCTGGTAAAATGAATGATGGAGATGTAAAACATGCGGTAAATGGCCGCATTAAAACCAATTATAATGAATACTCGTACTTTCTATGATACTTTACAGCGTATTGGATTGATATTCGGTTGGCGTAATTAAGTCTTAGATGAATGTTTGAACATGCATTAACGGCGAGCGATTAGCTGGTTATCCGAAGATCGAAGGAGAGGATATGAGATAAAATAGAAAAACGCGAGGGTCTTGGACTTAATTGGCCCGAGTGGAAATAACGTGAGGATACGGGTATAAAAGACTCGAGTTAATGCTTTTATATCGTTACGTTTAATGATGCGAATCTGTTTAAATTTCAAATAAGATGTGACATCTATTGATTGAAATACTATGTACTTTCGAGGAAGTCTTAACTTTATCGTTAAACCGCAGTTTAATATGAAACTACTATTTGTTTTGACTTGTTTTAGTGCACATTTGGCATCCGACAGCTTATTTTGCCTGCGGCTCTTGAGGATAATGTAAGTTCGTAAGTGGGGAGTGCCGTCGTTAGTCACAGCAATGGAGATTAACCTCTTATCGGGTATCAATAAAATCCCTTAGTACTTCGATATTTTGAGCATTATTTAGTTGACTAAAATAAATTGTACAAACATATATTTCATGGCGGAAGATATGGACCAATTTGGATGTGTATGACCAGCGTGAGCGAAGTAAGTGCATTGTAATTTCAAATATATTCGTGTGAGGAGAATTGTCTAGCAAGTACACTTTGATATTGAATGATAAATTTTAAAATTGTATCCATTCGTTATCACAGTGGTTAATAAAGATAAGACTTGACAGCGTAGTACAGCTTTTGAGCGTGTACTGTAAAAGATATTGATTCATTTGAATGTGATAGAAGGATATAAGTTGGCGACTCCTATACAAACCTCATACAAGAACTACGGCCGACAGATTCCAATAAAACGCATTGGATACGTGGCGGCTTTGGGAATAATCACTTGATTCCAATAAAACGCATTGGATACGTAGGCAGCTTGGGAATAATCCAAGTTCAGTCATAATATCCTAAACACTACCCCTTTTTTGGTGTTTACCGGTGATCAGAGGAACTACCCCTAGATCCATTAACCCGAAAGTACTTGTTGGTGAAATCCGACTTCATCATTGGCGCTAGAAGGAGGGCTTTCTACTGGTAGTTTCAACATAAACTGTCACCACAGTCATCATGCCGCCAAAAAACACGGGGGAAAAGACACAGGTTGCAACCACCCAGGGTGGTGGATCAAACTTGGCAGGAAAGGAGGCCGGAGGACAAAACGCAGGAGGGGAAAAAGACGCCACGGTAGCACAACCGTCACAGGTAGAACCTCTTCCGGATCCGGCACAGCAGGCTTTAGTGGAAGCCCTGTCAGGTCTTAATACAATGGCCTTTTGATCGCGTGTAAGTCACTAACGTCGATATTACTAGCAAGAATACTAGGTACATCGTAGTATAGTAAATGCGAGTCAAGGTCGATCCCACAGAGACAATGCAACTTATACATATAAACGATTCTAACCTAATTAAGAAGCAGCATATAGGCGGTCATTGACCAACAATTACATAAAAAGAAAACAAACATGGTATACCTCTCCCTCTCCTCACCGATCTACTAACTTGGATTAGTTAATCATTATGTCTACTTCCCCACATAATTTCCTTAGATTAATCGCGAGCTTTTAATGATTATTATCATATTTATCAGCTACTGGTGCAATTCCTACTCTTATCTACTCCGACAATGGCAGTAAACAATCTATACGCAAGCTACCCTCCTTAATTGGTCCGTAATAGCCCATACGTATAAAGAACTAGAACTGTTGATATTGAGCGCTACCTCATACCGCTAACCCGCCTAGACAGCTGTCGACATTGACCAGCACATTCCAAGGGTCCATCAAGACTATGTCCTAATTAACACTTCACTTGCGGTCCTTCATGTTAATTTATGAATTACTAATACTAGATTGGCCAGACCTATTACTTGTTTTAATTATTTCTGCCGATCAACGTAGCTGTAGTGAATCCCAGTTTAGGTTTTCTAAAATATGCCTCGGTAAACCGGTATAGACCGCCGGTTTACCGGGGGTGACTTTTCCTAATTTCTGGATCTACATTACTCAATACGAGTAAAATAAGTAAATTATGGGGTTGTTAAACATGCAGATTAACAAAAACACATAAATACGAACAGATCTACCATATTGAAGACAATAAAGGAACGTTCAAAGCTTCATACCTTCAACAATGGAGATCTAGCTCGATCTACTCAAGCTAGAGATGATGGAAGAAGGGAGGAAACCAAAAACAACTCTCCAAAGCTCAAGAAAACTTTATTTCATCAAAATATATAATTGTATTTGTAATACTAATGAAAAGTTATTCAAGATGTATTCAATAATCTGTAAACGCGGCCTTATATAGATATAATGACCGACTTAAGACTCTCTAAATCCCTAACCGACTTAGACAATGTGGCAGAATAAATTTCGTGTTGAATAAGTCACCGGTTTACCGGGCCTAACCCTCGGGTTACCGGGCCTAACCCTCGGGTTACCGGGCCTTCTATTCTTCTTTTTCTTCATCAGGCTTCCTCTTGGACTTCAATTACTCAGCCCAATGCATCCCTTTTGGTCCAGATCCGTTCTTCAATGCTCCAGATTCTGTACATCCTATAAAATACACAAAACGAGACAAAACAGTACCAAAACATCGGGAAAATAGCATAGATGCAGAATTATGATCCTGGAAACACTCATATAGAATCTAACATATATTCTAAGCAATAATGAGCCTATATATCATCTCTTGAGCAGAATTCGGGGTGAATATATGTATAATTATTGGTACCATTTAGAATGTCATCACCTTCAAAGCTATTGTGGGCAATGCGTTCAAAGTACGAGGGGAGGAGAATACAGATGAAGTTCTCCAAGAAAACCCACAGGTGGAGGATCACGATAAAGCTCTTGATCTATTACGAGAGGAACACGCCGAAACTCTATCTTCCAATTCTAATCTTGGGAGAAGAGATGTCAGAGACCAAGCCCGTGAGGCAGCTCAGGTCGAGCTGGATGCCATATTGGGTAAGACTACTTTCTCCTTTGAATCTCCCTTTACAAAGCAGGTGGAAAGTTACCCCAGGCCTCCCGGGTTTAAGATGCCCAAGATGGACCCTTATGACGGGTCAAAGGACCCAAATGACCATATGCATCAATACTTGACGCATATGACCTTGTTTAATGCTGTCAACCAAATGAAGTGTAAGGCTTTTCCAGCTTTACTCACTGATCGGACTCGGGAGTGGTTCATGAAACTACCTTCAAAGTCCATAAATGATTTTGTCACCCTGGCAAGAAAGTTCATGAACACCTTTATTACTGCCCGACCATTCGAGAGGAATGCCACGCGCACTTTCTCACTCTGAAACAAAAGACAGACGAAAGTGTTTTACAATACTTAAAGAGATTCAATGAGGAGTCGCGTCAAGTCCAGGGGGATGACGAGCACTTAATAGTCACCTCATTCATAGCCGGATTGCGCGAGGGTCGGTTCTATGCTAAATTGAACAGCAAGCCCCCGTTTACCATGGAGGATTGCGTAGAAACCGTTTTTAAGCATTGTCAATGGAAGGAAGCCAATAGGCTAAAGAGAGATCAAAAAAGAGGAGACCCCAAGAGGGGACGGTCGGAACGGCAACCCGACAGAGGTCGGAAACAAGTTTGGGATAGGATGACCACACCAGTTACTGATAGGCTCGGCAAGAAAGGCGCTCTGCAGGACAGAGACCTGACACCGTTAAACAGACCACGTGAGCAGGTGCTCGCCTTGATGTAAAGAAAAGGAATAGCGTGAATCCACCCCACCTCTGAAGGGACCAATAGAGAAAATAGACCAAACAAAGTTTTATAAGTATCATAAGGATGTAGGGCACGACTCAGAGAACTGTCGAGAACTCATCAGAGACAAAGATGCTGTAGCCTTGGAAGGAAAGATAGATGAGGCAATAGACCGTTCATGGAATCCTAACCCGAGAGGTAGGAGAGAGTACAAGAGGCGTAATTACTATCAGGGAAACGATGGTCGAGCTGATCCAAAATGGAGGAGAGATCCTTCCCCTGATCCCGATGGGCAGATGGAAAATAGACCCATCAACACAATCTCGGGGTCCGCAGTTCCGCACCACCCAGAGAAAGCAAATGTAGCAAAACCCACACTGAGACAGCAATAGCAAAAAAATTGTCCGGAGAAGTGGTATATGGACCCAAAGACTCTCTCCCTCTAGTCCCAAACAATGAGGGACTCGTAATTGAGTTGGTGATTAATAATCACGTAGTGAGGAGAGTTTGTGTAGACACGGGAAGCGCGGTCAATGTTTTGTACCTATCGGTCAGATCCCGTTTGGGGCAATTTGGGCAACCCCAAGTTATGGTAACAAAGAGTGGCTACGATGGTCGGACAGAGAGGTAACCTCATACCACAATCAAACTGTTCTTTATAAACCGCACAGCAACCGGTAGGAGGCTCAGAGGCATACCGCCCGACGACCTGAGCGTCGGTTCTAGATTGGGGACTGATAGGAATTTGGGGGGCAAATCTAGTGGCATCTATACTATACTGGTTGCAGAGATAGTCAATGGTGTGTTGAGAGGTGGTAGATTCAATGCCAAAGCTACCCATAATAGATTTAGTGGCAGAAACCGCTTTAAGATGCCTCACAATGGAAGAATCCTTAGTAACTTGGGGCACAGTGTGCCTGGGAACAAGTCCCGCTAAAGAGTAAGGGAGAGGAAGAGTGTCCGGAGGAACCACCGGAAAAGATGAAGTGCAGGGGGCTGAAGGAGAAATCACCTCCCTAGTTTCAAAATCAAAAGAGGAATCTAAGTTTAACTATTTGACTACAGATCTCGTCGGAGGGGGTAGAGTATCTCACCCTCATAAATGAAGAAATCAATGAAAAATAAAATGAATTGCGGAAGAAACTTACTTGCAAATAACGGGGAGAAGAAGAGAGACGTTAGCTTGCACTCCGGACTCGGATATAAAACGGCAATGATAAATGAGGAAATGACATTTGAAGGGATGGGTTATAACCCCAATCGACGCCTCGGTTAATGACCTACTTTATGTCATAAGATATTGACGCCTCGTTTCTCATGCTAATTATTACGACACAGCAACGACTTTGACACACGCGCTCTGATCGGCTCCGTCAGATGAACTCGCTCGTCCCAACTCGAGCATAGTCAGTGACAGATCGCCCAAGCCCATAGGTCCAGGCCGACCTGGGGGGCTTATGACGATGGTCGGCTCGGCCAGAGCCACGTGTCATGAATATAAGGGATGCGTCTAAGCTAAAGTAGGAAGTGAAGGGCGTCCCGACCAGCATCCACAACAAAGTACAAAGGCGAGCTGCCTCTGTTGGAATAGTGTCCTAAACCCAATCGGGTTGGACCAGATCCGACCGGGTCGGATCATTTCTACTATTTCTTTATGTTTGTACATATATAAAATGACTTTTCTGTTGTCATATATATGTTCTTTTAAAGAACCAATTATGAATTGTTATATGATGACATCCTTAGTATTAAACTGTGGTAGAGAAACCATGATAGGCGATTATGGTTGATGAGATCTCTAATCACTTTAATAAGTTTGATACTTAAATGTCTCTAGGCTGATGTACTATTAAACAGGACATTGATAGTATATAAACAGGTTAGCACGTATTAGATGTCTTCTGTCTTTAAGGGCAAGGATAGATCTCGTCTATCGAAGTGTAGAGACACTTGGACTGTACGTGGACGTGTATTAGAGAATGTGTACGTTAGACTGACCCGCTTACATTAAGTGTCGCACTATATGGCAGTTGTGTAATTATCCTTTAGACCGGAGTCTTCATGGCATCACGGTGTGGATTGTCATGCTTTGACACTATTGAGGTTTCCCCTAGCCACGGGCGATCATGCGGTAGTGATTGGATGTGATCTTCAAGCATCACGTAATATACATGTTTGGTCGTGCAGGAATCGCGTGCCTATCGGTGAGGGTGAATATCCGAAAGGGCCTTCTTATAAGGAATGTCTTACTCTCGTGAATCTTTGCAAAGTGGAAGTAAATGAGTTACTTCGAGAGAGAGCATGATATCCAGATTATAAGATACGGTCGTTAATGTATTGACACTCGAGATACGATCGTATGGATATTATTACAGCGATAGGATTGTAAGTTACACGGTAACTGTTTCATATGAAAGGTAGTAGTCATTGCATTTGAATCTTCCGATGATTGGGGGTCACGGTGTGTTGCTAGACGCTATCCCGTGATCGTTAGGCTTGAAGGGCATTTTCGTAATTTTCACTTTCTGTCTACGGCAACATAATCGGAAGCCTATCGGGTCACACACATATGAACATCTGGCCGGATTAAAATGTGGTTATAGTTGATATGGTGGTAACATCTACCCGAATTTGTCTCATACTATAAAGGTTATAGTGGTAAATTAATATGGTGGTATTTATTTATTATGAATAAATATAATACAAGATATTAATTATGTTGATTAATTAAATATGTATATAGATACATATAAGTCAAAAATATATATGTATATTGATACACATATATTTTTCAAATTAATTAATCATAGAATTATATTAATTAAAGAAAATCTCAATTCCCAATTTTGTGGGGAGAAGAGGCGCAGTTTTTGTATGTATATGATACATTTGAATTGTGCAATTTAATTAATAAGATTATCATAATATTAATATTAGATATTAATGACTATAGATTTGCACACATGTGTAAATTGATTTATGCTAATAAGATAAATATAGTAATATAAGATATTGACAATATCTTGGAAATATTTAATATAGGATATTAAATTAAATGAGATAAATCAATCAATTATATTTTCCTTATTTTACTAGTAAAATGTTTCTTTCCACTCTAGTTGGGGCGCCCATCTCACTATAAATAAGAGGTGTGTGTCAAGCTCTTCTGTACATCACAACTTCAAGAGCTAATAGTTGTTTGAAAAAATAAAGAGCTCCTTAGAGAGAGTTTTGGGAGAGAGAAAAGGCCGGTCTAGTAGCCGGATTTTTCTAGTAGCAATCCAATGATGGATTCCGGCGGGTTGTTCGTGTGGACTAGCGGTAGAGGCCGAACAATTGGGCGGCTCCGTGCACAACTACTCTCCTTAGCCGGTCAAAGCGTCGATCTTATAGATCAAACAAGGTAACCACCGTCTACTAGCTTATTTGTTTATTGCTTAAACGAAGTCGATCTTGGGTAAAAAGAAATCAAATTTTTGAATTCCGCTGCGTTCCCGCGTAGATTTCCTAACAGTGGTATCAAAGCAAGCTTCGAGCTTAAGCAATAAGCATGTTATTTTGCGTAGTTAATTTTATCGTTTAAATCACATAATTAAAAGATGAAAAAAAATTTATTCGCAAAAGTGATACATGAAAAGGAAGAAAAAAAACGAGATCGGGTGGTGCTCGGCCGACTGGCGGCGGCACCACCACAGGCTTCGATTGACTAGGTCAATGCTGGCGGATCTCCTAAATTTTGTTTTGTATATTTTGTGATTCAATATGGTTCATAGTTGTGATTGGTAATTCCTCCTTTGTTTAGTTGTGTCATGTGGCTAACCAATGGTTCAAATAGTTTGCACAATTGGGATGCCACAAGGCATTAAAATAATAATAGTCTTTCCAAACTTTGTTTGGAATAGGCCTAGGCCTTTTCCAAATATTTGATTTGGGAAAAGCTTTGAGCTTGTTACTTTCAAAATTTTGATTTTGAAAAGTGGCCATGCTATTAACCAAAATATTGGCCTTTCCAAATTTTGTTTGGAATAGCTTGCAAGCCTTTCAAAAATATTTGATTTTGGAAAAGCGCAGACACTGCAGCTTTTAAAAAATTTTGATTTTGGAAAGGGACAGGAGATCGCTTTTAGTTTAGGAAAACCAAAGCGTCCCTTTTGATTAGGAATCAAAAGGAAAGAAACAAAAGAGACTTAATTTTGATTTATTTTAGAATAGTTCTAATTAATTAAAATTGAAATTAAAATCGTTTAAAATAACCGTTAAATTTATTTCGATTAAAATCATTTAATTAATTAAATGTTAATTAGTTAATTGATTGGATAAAATTATTTAATAGATTAAATGTTAATTGATTAATTAAGACACAAGTAGTTAAGTTTTAATTTTATCTTTTTCATAAGATGTTATTGTATGGATTAGATATAGTAGATATAATATGATTATATGGACTCCGATTGATCATGGATTCGACCGATAGGATAGATGTGATTGATTTAATTTTTCTGTTGGTTTAAAAATTGTCCTATGCCGTTATGAAGAACGTGACCTAGTTTATTTTCTGTATTATCCCATTCCCGTTAGCTACACCCCCCCCCCGCGGTGTGCGGCGGGTGTATTTATTTTATTAGATAGAATTAAATGTAACAAGAATGGAGCAGAAGATGGAGACCAAAGAAAGAAGAATAAAGATCCCATTGGAGATGGCGCATTAAAGATCTTATTGGCGGTTGCAGCTACCCTTAGATCGTGTCCCGCGGTTTCGTCAGTTTGTATTCGAAACCGCACCTAGGAAAAATCCATGATCATACCGGTTATTTTACACATTTATTTATTTTGTGCTTGTATTTATTTTATATGATACGATAGATGCATGACTAGGCACGATCTAGATAAATGTGAAGGATATATGTCTATAGAGATAGATATATTAATGATGAGACCATAATTAAAATTAATTAAGTGAATTAATTTACATAAATATTTCCACCTCAAAAGAATCAAGTTGAAATTGCCTCCCCATATTATAATGACGGTGAAGAGCCCTTGTTCGGATCCAACTCATCAGCCAAAGCAAGGGGTTGACCTACCTCGGGTATATCGTCATTATCGAGATATGATCGTATGAGATCTCACGAATATTTGAGTTATGACTTGACTAATAATTCTCTCGGCCACCAGAGCGTGATCATAGGAACTCAGCTAGTATGCCCGATCGCTCAGTCAGTTACACGCACGTTTCCATAAATTAAGGATGAACGTGGGAAAAGAACCTAGCCTCCTTAAGGCCCTAGTTCAACATTAAAGATAAGAGAGAGATTATCTCTTATGAATAATGGATTCATATCAATCTCATTTAATGATGATGTAACCGAATCCTTGAAGGATACGGCAAGATTAGGGTTACGACTCCCTATATAAACCTCATACAAGAACTACTGCCGGCTTGATTCCAATAAAACACATTGGATACGTAGGCAGTTTGGGAATAATCCAAGTTCAGTCATAATATCCTAAACACAACCCCTTTTTTGGTGTTTACCGGTGATCGAATGAACTACCCCTAAATTCATTAACCCGAAAGTACTTGTTGGTGAAATCCGACTTCATCAAAAAGTTATTGCGTACTGTATTTGATAAACTAATAGGAGCAAACTAATATTGATTTCCTCCTAAGTAACTAATATTAAAATAAAATAAAAATTTGGGTACATGGCCGGCTTCTTCAAGCGGGGAGAGTAAGAGTTGGAGGAGTTGCTGGCAGCTTCCCATGCAGTCGCGTATTCAGCACTTCTTGTGGAGGCGTTTACATGATTGTCTCGCTATTGGCTAGGGATTACAGAGGAGGCAAATGGGGGATGACCGCTGCCTGGCATGCGGGGAGGGTCTGGAAACTTTACGCCATGTGCTTCTCGAGTGTGAGATGACAGATGGGATTTGGCAAGTGTCACCATTTTATGGGATCTTGGGGAGTCTTCGTTCTGCCTCCTTTGCGGATTTCTTTATGCGACTACTAGAGGATCAGGGTGTTCAGGGCACTGCGAGATTTGTGCGGCTCATGTGGGGGATTTGGAAGGCACGTTGATCTGCAGTGTTTGATGACCAGGCTGTTTATGTCTCCGCGGTGTGTACACGCTCTCTAGCAGCATCAGCGGAGTATGCAGAGGCTATGGAGGTTTATCGGACACAAGCCTCTGTTCCACACTTTGTGGATAAGTGGGTGCGGACATCAGAGGGAGTTATAAAGGGCAATGTTGATGCGTCAGTTACTGAGGCAGGAGCAGGGGTTAGAGTAATTTTCCGAGATTCTCATAGGGCAGTTCTTCATTCTTTTGCTTATCACTTCGATCCAAGGGACTTGGTGGAATATATGGAGCTAAATGTCATTTTCTTGGCTTTGGAGGAAGCGCGTCATTTGGGGATTCAACGACTACAGGTAGAGAGCGCCTGTTTGACTTGTATCTCGAGGCTCCGCAGACCTGTCGAAGATTTTACGGCCTATGGTTGTCTAGTACAAGAATGTTTGACCCTATTATCTAGTTTCACATCTGTTTCCTTTACTTTTATTCGGCGTATGGAGAATGTCTCTGTGCACATTTTAGCTCGACATGCTTTGTTAGTTTCGACTCGGACATCTTGGGGCACCTTGCCTCCGGATGACGTTTCGGCCGCTTGTTTGGCGGATGTTTCTTAATAAAAGTTCTTTTACGCTAATTTTTTTTTTAGCCCATTAAAATAATTTTTATTCAGGTACAGAGATAGTTTTTTTTTTTATAGAAAATAGGAAATAGATAGTTTTTTTTTTTTTTTTGTTCGAAACCGGATATTTTATTAAAAAAATTTACGAAAGTTGTACAAGCAAACGAATTGTACAAAACTAAACTTTATAGAGGGTAACACTAACAAAAAAAATAAATACAAGAAAGGCTCAAGGCCACGCCAATCGAAGCTCTCGAGCGCGCCTAATGGCTTCTGAGATGAACACTCTCCGGGGGGGTCGGTGGAGCTCATCATGATGAAACTCCTGATTACGCCAAAACCAGATGCTTAGGACAATCTTGCGGAATAGAAATCTCCAGAATTCAATGATGTCTTGTACATATTTATTTTCAAACAACGCTACCAACCATGAGGGGATCTCATAACTCGAAATAAAAGAACTCCAATGTTGTCGGTGGATGACTTACTTCCACATGGTTAGAGTCCATGGGTAGTCCCTAACCACATGAAGGGTCGACTCAGGTCTCGTGCAGCAAAGGAAGCATGCATCATCTTCAATGATATGGCGGTCCTTGAGAAGGCCCGCGGTAGGGAGGGTGTCGCGATAAATCTGCCAAAGTAAAATATTCCCTCGAAGAGGTCTTTTAATGGACCAAATTAATCGCCAATTGCCATCCTTGGGGGCCGCGGGAATCAAAGATCGGTTTTGGATGTTATGATACGCCGAGCTTACCGTAAATTTTCCGGATGGAGTCAACTTCCAGCATGGGTTCCCATCATTATCAAAATCGATTGCATCACGTACAAAGTTAGTAGCATAGCATATGTGGCGCCAAATGAAAGAACAATTTACTTTTGGATCATCAAGGGGCGACCCATATTTACGGCTTAGGAGTTGCACCCAGAGCTTATTTGGGTGCAAAGTTAGTTGCACTCAGAACTTTCGGTATTGTTTTATCTCAATACTTCTTCAAATTTAATGCTTAACCATATTATTTTACTTTATTTTTTGAAAAACGATCAATTACTAATAACCAAGAGTGGAAATCCATAAATTACATGAGTAAACAAAACCAAAAAGAGACTATCACAAATTATCCAAATTCCAAACTAATCTAAGACTTCGAATCCAAACTAATATAAGATTTCGAATACAGAAATGGCTCCCCGACGGTTCCAATAAAATCTTCATAAGAAAATTATGTAGAAGGGTGAGTGTTCACCACCTCCACCTCATCCTCATAAAGGGGGGTTGAGGCCTAGAGTGACCATTTGCTCATCACATGCACTTTGGATTTGCCTAGCATCATATCAGGAGGTTTACTTTTGATATTGACAACCTGCTGGTTGGTGTCAAACGAGAGATCCGAAAAGACTGATTTTAACCACATTATTTTAACACTACACAATTGAATTTTAAAAAGACGGTTTTTAAATTACACAATAAAAATATATATAATTAACCTTCAAATTTGTGATGATTGACGTTTTAAAAAACGATATAATCGACATTCTAAAAATCGGTTGAGTATCTAATGCAGCTGATATATGATTGAGATGCATATAACAATTGATAAAAATTAAAAATTAAAAATTAACGTGATATCCACCAGACAAATTGTGTGCATTCTCTGTCCTTTAACAATTATGTTTTATCCAGGCAACTAACTTTGATTGCGACTTTGTTTTGAAAGAGTCCTAATGAATACTTTTAACCTTTGGCGGTCGCTAACATTGTTTAATAAAATACTTTCATCGACTAGAAATACTTCAAAGTTTATGTCCAAAAAAAAAAAAAAAAAAAAAAAAAAACCTTCAAAGTTCAAACTTCCTGATTATTTCATGATATTATGAAATTATTAGTATATGATTATTTTTTCACACAGATGACATTGACGTTTTCTAATTTATAAAATCATACTGGTGAAAATCGTTGGTCTCGGTGTGATAGTTTTTTTATGTATTCTATATGTCGATTTCTAACATGTGTTAAGTAATTTTAGATCTTGAAAAAGATATTAAACAAATCAGTGCAAAAATAAAAATAAAAATGAGATGTCGTTAAATGAATGAATATGTTGCTTTTCATGTCAAATCATATGGATTGAAAATTGAATGAATGCCTGAAATAAATTAGAATAAAAACCTAGATTCTAAAAAATGATAAATATTACTTTTTTTAAAATAAAGGACCAAAAATATCTTGCTATTATTATTTAAGGAAACTGGAAAAAATATGTCTGAAAATATTGCTATTTACGCAGATAACATTTGAATATTGCGTCTGAAAAACATTTCATAGCATCTCAACTATTTCACAGCAAATCTGCAAAAAAAAAAAAAAAAATCAGATATATTTTTAGAATGTTATTATTTTGGGACATATCACATAAATAATAAGTTAGTAAGGAATATTTTTCAAGTTTCCCTATTATTTAAGTGCGGAATATTTTTCAAGTTTCCCTTATTATTTATTATGTGCGGAGTTAGCAAGACTTGCATGCATGTAGTATCTCTCAATAGCACACAGAATCTTTAAAAAAAAAAAAAAAGAATATAATTCCCAACTGGCAACAAACATTCATTGCCTAAATTTAACTCTATCTAGTTGTCTGCCAAATAAAACAGCTGAATCCATCACAACAGAGTCGATAATAATAATAATAATCTCAGATACACGTAACAATACTAAAATCAAACAGCTTTCTGGATGACAACAGAGTTCCCCACACCAGCTTGTTCAATGGTTTGATCCAATTCATTCAGCACTTTTGGAGGAAACCCCACAGTTTGTAGCTGGTATATCCTTGATCCTCCAGGCCTTGATGCATCAATAAAACCTCGAATATCTCGTATCGTGTGACTTAAGTTGAACCGCGAAACCATACGCGTACCATCTGCAAGCCTGAGCTGAATTGAGGTGGAAGGATGTGATTCGTCGACGATGAGGCCAATGGATGGGGCTGGAGCAGTAGTAAAGGATGCAACTTCAGATGATGCTGACTCGTCTGTTGGGTCGCTGGTGCTACCTAGGGTTCTTCCGACCCCCCTGAAAGGAGCCCGAGTCTTCTTTTGGACCTATATAAACATACTGTTAGCAGGAAAAGAGAGAGAAACAGATCACTTGATTAAAGAAGCAAAAACTCTGAGAAAGTGAAAAGCAATATCGGTCTTACGGGGTACTTGTCTTCCTTTCTTGTGAGATTAACATGGACTGGTGTCCTCCTATCTGCTGGTTGTAGCTCATCTGGGCACTCGGACTTCCTGATGCTCTGCTTTCACACAAAACACATAATGAGGATGCAACATAAAATACAATTCAGTATATTTTGTCAAGTATTCACGATTATCCTACCTCCAAGAACGAGGCATTTTGTGGATCATCCAATCTACGCAAAGGACCACCATCAACAGAGAAACCATTGCTCCAGAAAACAATGTTGTGAGTAACTATTTCAGGTTGCTGAGGAGCAGCTGCTGTCACAGTCTCTCCAGATAATAGTCTAGCAGTTCCAGCAAAGTTTCTAGAGCTTGAAGATGGGTTCAAGTGCTCAGCAGGTCCCTCAATGCCGCCAGCCTCCCTAGCTTGCTTAAATATCGCATCCACATCATTTGCTTTGGAAGGATCTTGGACAAGCATTCCACTGCACAGCAGGGAAGGCATTACTCAAGCTTATTTACTAGAAGCCTCCTTTGAACATGTTGGCTTTTTTAGCCATCTAATGGATTGATTCTGATATCTATATGTGCCAACTATAACAATTTCCAGATTGACGCAATTAAAACACAATTAACAAATCCTGCATGATCTGAAAATATGCACATACTACTTAGCTAACAAAAATCTAAAGATAAAAAGGCAAGAGAAAACATTGAAGCACATAAGAACCATCGCTAGTACTTCAAAACATATCCTACTAGCTCTTAAAGACTTCGTTTCTCCAAGGGTCCGCATAGTTCTTGTTTGCTTTTGGAGCTAGTTTCATGCTCATTGAGACTAATCCCCTAAAACACCAAAGGAGAGGTTGAATGCTCCTAGTCAAAAAGGCCAATATGAGTCATAGGCTGAAGCCCCAAGCAAACCCATCATAGTTATGTTAATAGTCACAAAAGCGGAAGGCACACTTAGGGCAAAGGTCCAACAGCCCGGAGGCACCAAATGAAGTGCAAACGTCACTGAACTGAGGTGCACTTTCAGCAACCCCGCTTAGATTAAAAAAAATCTCAAAAAGCCCAAGTGAGAAGAAAGCAATCAGGGAAACATAAAAACCTAAGTACAACCAGTGCATTAATGTTTTACTATAAGCGAAGTAGGCATAGAGTTGGGAAATAATTTAAAAGAGCCAGGCAATATGGGGAAAAAAACTACAAGAGGAGAACACGAACAAAAGCAAAAAAGGTGTGAGGTTAGTGCAACAGACAAGTCGCGACTCAAATTTAGTACGGAGTAGCCATCAGATGAAGTATAAGAGATAACAAAGAAAAGCAAGAAAAAAGAGGGAGAGAGCCCAAAAACTGAGGAAAAGAAGATGGATATTTGGTCAGGATAGATTGAGATTATGCCATCATAGTCAGAAAGGAGAAGCTTTTTGCCACCATCAGTCAAATTCATCCATGGAATATGTTCGAAACAGGAATACTCTAGAACTATGTTGGCCTCCAAACAAAATGTTTAACATTGGACACTATATATTCATCTGGTTTCATAGTTTGGCTGCAAGACAAAGAAATACAAATCCAGTCCATTGATGCCAGGCAAAACCAGAAATGCAAGATACAAGTTTTATTCATTGACCATTTTATGGCATCCTCACACTATCAACCATACCAGCGTTCAGCAAAATATTGATAAAGCAGCAAATAAAGCATACTATCGGCTACGTTACCTTAAAGCAAAAACTTTCAATAAAAAAGCTACGTTACCTTAAAGCCAAAACTTTCAACTATCGGCTAAAAATCTATAGACGAAAAAAGAGAAGTTACTTGTGCCTTTCTCCATCTTTTTTCTCAATGTAGAATTGTAGATAGATGTTAAATTATACAGAATTACACTAGTTCTTGTCTACGGAGACCCTTCCTCCCTGAAAAATACACAATATAGTGTTCAATTGTTATCTGCCGAGCCATTCCAAAGAAATCTCAAATTCCACAATTGCAGTGTTACAGCTGGCAGTTTCATAATCCATCGCCAAATGTGACAGTTTGCTCAAGAAAGGGAAGCACAACAGTCAAGGCATCTGCTTGTCCAAAAAGGCAAAAACTATTATCATTGCAGTAAATCTCACTCATCTGCTTGTCCTAAAACTATTATCATAGCCGTAAATCTCACTTTTTGGAGTTCAATTCAGAAGCTATTATTAAAATAAAATAAAAAGGCTACAGATTGAAAGAATACCAACAATACGGCGAAGAGCATAAAAGAACACCATAAATCCATGAAGAACTGAAAGTGAACTGAAAGCACAATATACACAGTATGAAGCATAAAAAACAGGTTTTTACATATGTACCTTTTCTCTCCACCAGTATAATATCCCTGAGGCTCATCAGAATCACTATCAGACCCATCATCATGACCCGATCGCTGACTCAGATCCGCAAGCGTCCTAATCCTGCTCGAATTCGCCACACCAGTCGATTTCGACCGTAAATTATACTGAGACCGGCGTAAGGCCGCGGTAGGAGATGGTGAGCGAGAGCGAGAAGGTGAAGCAGACGGAGATTCAGCAGGAGAGTCGGAATCAGACTGTGATGGCAATCGCAACTGAGCAGGAGGGTTACGATTATCGACGGCGTCAGTGTCTGCTGCTGCGGCGGCGGAGACAGTGGTTTCGAGATAAGTAGAGACTGCTGAGTCAAGTGAATAGTTATGGGACTCCAAATAAAAAAGAGCTTCCGATTGTGAAGCGGAAGTGATTTCGCAGAATGTATTGACTGAGGCGCTTAGGGATTCCGGTGTTCCATCTTCATCTCCTCCAGAAGCCGCCGGCAGGGGAAGGTTTTCCATATCCGGCTAATGGGAAGAAGCTGTCGGGTTTGCAATGGCGGAAGAGGCTATTTATATTTTTAAGAAAGCGATGGCCTTAATTATTAGGGATTATTCCAATTATTTTCCTAGACAAATTATGTTTTGCGTCTTTTTATATTCCTTTATACTAATCTTGTCCCTAAAGTCTCTATTTTTTTATAATGGGAAAATCTCGAAGTTCAATGAATTTTTATTTTATTGATTATTGATATAGCTAGTTTGTTGAAATTTTGTTTCTTGTTATGTGTCTATTAGTTGCGCTACAACGGTTCTACAAACCATTTATATAGAATCGATCGTGTAAAAATTGATTCTAGAGCCAATGATCTACTTCCTACATAATTGATTCGCCATTGGGAAGGTCACGTCTTGGCTGTAGAATCGACTTTCGTATGGTTGATTCAATCGTGATACATATATAGTACGATACATCGATAAAGTTGTGGTGGTGTAAATATATGGCTCATTTCTTATATAGTCTGATGTTTTTGGCTTGTATATATGTAGTTTTGTAACTTTTTTTTTTTTTTTTTTTAAGATCCGGTTTTCTGAATCAAGAAAAAAAGAAAAGAGGGTCATTAAAGTTTAATCCGGTTTTTTTTTTTTTTTTTTGAATAGTTTGATTCAATACGACTTGAGATCATATAAATTGTGCTCAAATACTAAACGAGTAAACATGATCGACTAGTGAACTCACAAACACGCAAAAAAAACTTCAGAAAAAGTATAATTGATTTAATATTTATTATACTTTATGTTTAATCCTCTTATTTCTAAGTTAAAACAAAAAATTATATGCTTTTATTTAAGAATTACTTTTTATAATATTATATAAAAATACAAATTTTATTTAACTCAAAGCAAGCTCAAATTCAGCTTGAGTTCTAGGTGTTCGTGAATGAGTTTGAGTATGAGTTTGAAAATTATGTCAAATTTTTTGCTTAAACTCGAGTTTGCAAAGTTAGAAGTATGCTCGATTCGACTCGGATTGTCGAGACCTCTGCTTGTGCATATGAAATTCTTTGTGTCGGTTCATTACGAGTTTCTCCATTTTATTGTATTTCTCTGCATTTCCCTAGTCATCTCTGAGAACCGTTAATCCGAATATGATAGAAATATGGCGAAGCGGAAAGAAGATCTATAAGAAATTATCATATATTTTTAAGTTTGTCATTTTCACCAAAATTTTCAGTGCGAGTAAGCATTGATGTGTTTTGAGTGATTCACTCTAAAATAAAATACAATGATTTCATCAAATCATCTTTAGCTATGACAAAGTCGAACGATTTTTCATGTCAAACTAATGAAAACACTATTTACACCGACGATATGAACGCACGCAATGAAATGGAAACAAGACTTGTAATAAAACTTACACTAAACTCACTTGAAACTAGTAATTTCATCGTCACTATTTCATTCTACCATCCACGTCGCTTATTTGTAATTTTATTTCAATGTATACCAAACATTTATATGAACAGACCTTTCCATTCCAATTTGAGTTGGAATTAGATGGTTCGACTCATGGTTGAAAATGATTTGTAAATGCACAAATTTTACAATGGTGAATGAGTACCATGATCAAGATTGCTAGTAATCAATTAAATTGTCATAATTTCACACACATCCATCCATGTATTGATAAGTGTCTTTGATTGGTCATGGGTTACTAGCATTCTTCTTTGCGGAAAAAAAACCAACTAACTTCTATATCAAACTCTATTCACTAAAGCTAAAGCCTAAAAAAAAAGGGTTTCTATTTGGAACCCCCTTGGTTTCTATTTGGAACCCCCTTATTACTACTTATACACATTATTTGATTATTTTTGTTTTACTTCTACACACCCCCATTTTACTTATTACACCACATAAAATAAAAAAAAATAAAAAAAATACACTTTGGTCCCTTCAATTACACTTTAGTCCCTAAACAATACAAAAACAAATTTATCTTTTCTTCTCCAAACCAAATACCCTAATTCATCTTCCACCCTATTCCCCCACCTTCCAGCCGCCGCCCCTTCCTCCTCTGAAAAACAGCCACCCTCTTCTTCCTCCCTCAACCACCCAAATCGAAAATCTTCTTCTCAAATTGCAGGGAATCGAGCCCCCAAATCACAACAAAATCAAACCCCCAAATCGCAAATCTTCTTCCCAAATCGCAGCGAATCGAGCCTCCAAATCGCAGCCCCAAATCTGCGTTTTTTTGGATGAACCTTCGAAAATGGATGGAGGAAGACAATGGTGGTGGTGGGAAGATAGCGGCCGGACATTGGGGCTTGAAGGTGTTGAACCTGCGTTTTTTTTTTTTTTTTTGATGAAGGGGAAGTTGTTTTTCAAAGGGGTGGCCGGGTGGTGTTGAGGCATGTCTCGCCGAAAAAGGCACAAATGGAGATTGGGTTTGCGGTTAGAGGAAAAGCGGCCGAGGGTTTGGTTTTTGGGGTGGTTTGATTTCCGTGTTAATGGTGGTTTATGGGTGATTTTTGGGGTTGAGGATGGCGGTGTTGGGTGGCGCCGGGGGGGGGTATGAAAACGCAGAAGAGGGGTGGTTTGGGAGGTTGGCGGCCGGTTTCCGCCATTAAAGTAGCGGGCGGTTGGTTTGTGAATGAGATACAGGGCACCGCAAAACAGGTCGCGGAAAATTTGGGGAGGTGGGGGTGGCTGTATGAAAATGTAGAAGAAGGAAGATGGAGAAATGGGGGTTTTGTTTAATTTTGTTAGGAGGACTTGTTTATAATTTCAAAAACATGTGGTGTATGTAGTAATTTTTTTATTAATTGTGTAGTGTAAGAAGTATAAAAATAATCTAAATAATCTTGTGGTGTCAAAAGTAAAATTTTATGGTACAAGTAGTAATTGGATGTAAGTAGTAATAAGAGGGGTCCAAATAGAAACCCCCTAAAAAAATAGCAATTATGTTAATGTGTGAGCAAAAATATTTGAAGCAAAATGTTAAATAGATTGACCCTTGCATGAGAAAAAAAAGCATTATGAATAAACTTTAAAACAAATGTTGAGCCCGACCCAACGGGCCTCACTGCTCCGTCCCTAGAGTTTTGTGGATGATGTAAATCGAAAATTATGCCTCAGTGGTCTTAGTTTACAAGAGAATGCCCGTACGCATTTTTTTTTCTTTCTAAGAGAAGTCATTACAGGGGGATCGAACTCCCACGTCCCAAGACAAAACTACCACACCAACAACCTCGTTTTTTTTACCACTCAACTGTGCCCCTGGGGCCAACAATAAACTTTAATGGGAAACAAGAATGTGCAATCATATCTTTCTTGAGTCTTAAATTGTAGTACTATGTTAGAAGAACCATTTTGGATGAAAAAGAAAAAAGGTTCACCAGCATTACAAACAAATGATATACATCAACGAAGAGTTTCAAGAAATACTGTCTTGACATGAAGAATGCATTTGAAATGAAAACTAAACCTTACCATTGTTGTCAGCTCACAAGTCCCCAACAAGGTCACTTGTCCATGCAACAAGGTTTTTTTTTTTTTTTTTAAGGTCTAGCTCGAGGGACTACTACAGGAACACCACGAACCTTATCAAGAGCAAAGGTTATTCTCAATGGCCGACCAAGAAATGCCTATAAGAAAGATCCGGTTTCAGTTCAATACTAGCTAGTGCCTCCAGAGAACAGCACACACAATGAAAGAAAACTAAGCGTGGCTATACACACCTTTCCGTCCATAGCATCTTTGGCACTACTAGCTTCATCCTCTTTTGAGAAATTCACAAATCCAAAGCCTCTTGATCTACCTGTTTCTCTGTCATACATAATCCTCACTACAAATGAACATACAATAGGTGAATAATGAATATGAGACCGAAAGAAAAAGAAAAATCCCATTTCTGGCAAGAGAACTTCTTGGCACGTTTCTGGATTAGACATAATAATTCAGAAACAAGATTCACAAAACAGAACGTGAACTTTCAGAGATAATATTTTCATTTGACTCGGAAAAAGTTTGGAGAGTGGACTTTAATTGTCAAAACCAGACTTGATACAAAAGGGTGGAGGATAGTTAACAAGGCACAATCGTGCTAAACATTGCTGCTGAAGTTCAAGGAAGTTATATGATGAAAAAGGCTGAGTGTTCTTTAAAATCTTCATCAAACACATTATATTGATAATTGTACAGGCCTTGAGGCTATATAGCTGGAGTCCGGATCTCCTATGCGTGATCACTGATCAAGGATGAGGATCTGGACTCAGGCTGAGTTTGGTTGTTGTAGAAGTTAAGTTTTTCAAATTCTATACAAGAGTATGAAAAAACAAAAAATCTGAGGCTGATTTTAAGTCATCCCAACGATTGTGTTCACGTTCTCAACTATTGAATAAAGTTTCAATTATATTCATACATCATCTTCTCAAGGATTGTTTTAATTTAGTTTTGTTCAATAGAAAGTTGTTGTACTAGTATATATCAGTTAACGGCACAAGTGGGATTTCATTTCATCAGTCGGGAAATTAGTCAAACAGGTTACCTTCAGTAACCTCACCAAATGAAGAAAAGGCATCCTTCAATGATTTCTCATCCACAGACCACGACAAACCTAGAAAGAAATCAAAGAAAATGAATGCTGATGGATGGAACACAATCAACAGGCAGGCACCAGAGAATAAGGTTCAGAAGAACAGTCTCACCTCCGACGAAGAGCTTATTGGTTGGCGGAGGAGAGGATGCTTCAGAAGGTGAAGAAAACGCAGAAATGTAGCGGCGGAAATTCGGTGCCGGCAAGTTAGAGGAGGAAAGGGCAGCTAGGAATCGTCGGGATTCGTATACCAGGTTTTGCTTCATTCTACCAAAACGGTTGCTCTAAACAAGCCTTGCGCTTCTGGGTACCTTAAGCGCGCTCAAGTTAAAGTAATAAATAAAAATAAAAATAAAAATAAACAGTGTTATTTTTTCTGAAAAATACACATAACTCGCAGCTGGACCATGATAAAATTTATTTACATGCGTGGCGTGGGCAACGGAAGGCACACCGAAAAACATGACAAGTTTTGTGGGATGAAATCTGGAGTCCAAGGACAGCAGAGTTGATGTTGCTGCTATTCTCCAAGATATATTAGGTAGGTAGGCAGGCAGGCTGGCTTCTTATGGGTACTTTGTGTTAATTGTAAAGTGGTAGAATTTCTCATATATGGGTTGATATTGTAGCAAGAAAATTATCATGTTGATGTAAATTGTAGTTGATTCGGTGCAATGGAAATCTTTCGGTTTGGTGAGAAAGAAAAAATAAAATAGAGAGGATCCAGACGCAGAACAAGGTTGGGGTTTGGTGCATTTCTCATTCATTCCCTTTCAATGGTTATTTTGCTTCACATTTAATAGTTAATATATTCAACATCATCATCATCATCATCATCATCATCATCATCATCAGCCTTTGTTTTAGCATTACTCAAAGTGCTAAATAATCCATTCATCCATTGTGATAACCATTTACAGTTAAGAATTGATTCAAACTTAGTGCATATGTCTTGCTAAGATTGAGTGTGTATTCGAACTCTTTATAGTAGTTATTTGTGACTAGAAACTTCTAAGTAGTATAGAATATGTCAACAATCTTTTTTGACTCATAGCAGCCAACTTCAAAATATTAATGCTTTTTTGATTTATTGCATTCAACTGACTTCGTAGCGGATATTTCTTTCCCAATTCATATTATTATAGGAGAAGCTAAATCCAATCACATCATCGCTCTCAATATCAATCTTTAGCTAATAACTAACGCATCCTAATCATCCACGTTTCCTCAAACCTCGTTTTAAAAGTGGGGCATCAAAACATTACTCCTAAGCACGTGCCCCAAGCTCTAGCATCAATGTGTGATTGATTTCGTTTGCTGTTGGCCCCACAAACTGCACTGGACCTGCATACCACATTTCCAACACAAACTAGATTCAATCAGTTTTCTGTTCATTTATATTTTTTGATTGAATCTGTTTAAACTTTAAACCTTTTTTCTTTTTACAGCATTAATTCCAACCAAATTCGTAGACAATACACCATGCAAAACAAAGTTTACGAATAAGAACATTAACCTGGAAATGCCCTCCAGCCAGCGGGATTGAACCTCGGACCTCTTGTCCCAGGTTTCTGTCCTAGAACCTCAGCATTACCTAACTTGGTTAAGCCTCATTGGCCTTTTTTTTTTTTTTTTTTTTTTAATGCATTATTAAACTTAGATTTTTAACTTTTTGAATTAGTTAATCTACAAGGTTGAGGAATAGGTTCTCTATACTAGCTTGACCTCACAAAAGCTTTACTAATTTTTTTGGATTTCCAGTCAATACATTAAGTCTAAAAGAATAGATGCAATATATATTGACTCTACCATTCCCACTTGAAGGGACTGAAAAAGACACTAATTCGTACCTGGATTGACATATCGATTCGTGAGCGCCCAATCATCTCTCACAGATGCAAACTTCTTGAATGGAGCCCCTGAATTTCGTAAAAATACAGTGATTTCTAACAATGAATGAAATCTTGAAACATGCAAAAATACTGAATATAACTTCAACATACCTTCAAGTTCTACCATTGCCTTCTTTATCACAGGTTTGAACTTTCCTAAAAAAAAATCGATCCCAATCAAACAAGGTGATTGATATTAGACAAGCTACACAATCTCAGGCTTTTACATATTTTCTTTCAGTTTGATTTTTTTTTTTTTTTAAACTTAGCCGGAGGATCCCCTGAGAAAATGGTGCATTGATCCTCCGAGTGTCTTTGACATGTATCTTCACTGATTTACTTGTGTTTAATGTAACTGACGATATCACTGCACCATTTTCATAGGAGGGAACCCACACCTCCAAAACATGTGCATGTAAGGACTTAGAAGTGAGAATAACATGCATATATATAATGCAATTCAAAATCAGATGAAAAGAATTTCGATACAGAGCTTTTGCATTTCTAAATTACAAGCCTAAAATGTTTGTACCGTGTCTCCTCTCCACATCCATCAGAGAAGTTAGAGCTGTTCCCCCTACTGTCCAATCTTCAACCGGAGCTCCTAAGTTCCCCACCTGGAAATGCAGTGACAAGTGATGTTACTAAACATATGACAATTCGTAAGTCAAACTTATCATTTTCAGTAACATCGAAACAAGAGCTACATTGCTAGTATTTAGTAGAATTATCAAAGAATACCAACCGAAGATATCAAGCCAGTTTTTCCAGAATGAAGAAGAACGCCAGCAGCATAGCCCAATGCGTAGCAGTAGTTAGAATCAAAGTTTGAAGGCAAACCACATCTCCCCTCATAACTAGGTGAGAATAAGAAATAAGGGACTTTAAGGCTAGATAGAGACTATAAAGAAACAGATATACAGAGAATTAGAGGCTATTTAGTATTTATTCCATATCATAGATCAGATATGAAAAGTAATCATGACTGTGAATCCTGTCTAATACATACCCAAAGAAGTGAGATTGCCCTTTGAACTCTTTATTGTACGAACCCTGTTTTCTCCGGATTTCCAGTTCTGTTTCTACCATTTGGATGAGCATCTTTTCTGTTTCTATTTTGGCCACCTACAAATCAAGTAAAAGGATGCAAAAAGGTTCATTTTTTTATAGTTACAATTATACAAACGGTCTATAAAAAAAATACTAAAAACAGAGTACCTGAACATTTCCATGAGGATCTCTTTCAAGTAAAAGTTGTTCTTGAATTGCTTGAGGCAAGAACTCAAATAGCTGGAGAGATTGACTCCTTAGTTTCTTTTTCCAATTTCCTTCAGCATCAACAACGTCATGTGAAAGAATTTCATTAAGCTCAGCAATCAGCTGTTGAACCTACATATGCAAAAAAAAAAAAAAAATTACTGAATTTTCTACCATGCACTCCAAGAACAATGGACTTTAACAACTTTATGCTGAAAAAACAAAAAACAAAAAACAAAAATTATGGATGCAGTTATTCATAATAATAAACCTCTGGAATAAAATCGATCAGCCCTTCTGGAATCAGTATAACCCCATAGTTGTAACCCAGCTCCGCACGCTTGCAGATTATGTTGGTTATGTTGTCTGTAACTTGCTTCAAGGTTTGTTTATGAGAAGCAACCTGCAAGATCATAAGGCCAATGGAATATAATAGACTAAAGAGATCTGTTGACGAGAAATGTTTTTATTCAAAAGTTTATAGTACAGACATAATGAAACAAATCCAAAACCATCAAATTAAACAGATGGATCACCATGACATCACAATGCTAAATGTGAGAGTGATATCATGAACACATTATGCAGCAAGAAAGAAGCAGTTGCTACAATATATTAACACTAGGTGCTCAAATAAGTAGTAGACAGGAGATGTACATTAAAATACTAACAAAGATCGCAACAAGCTTCTATTTATGTATAATTACACTTCTTCCCAACGAAGTAAGTTTTTAGATCAGATGATATTTATCAAAATACAATGCCAGAACAGAGAAAAACTAATGCAGAATGACAGAGAGCGCAAACTGGAAATTACCTCTTCACCGATGATAGTAATATTGGGATGTGTCTGCAACGCGCACTCCAGTGTTATGTGAGAAGCGGCACGGCCCATAAGTCTGACAACTATGATAAAAGTGGAAACAATTAGAAAAGCCAGTCCAAATCCACTATTTTCAAACCGTACACAAAATTAAGTTGCACTCTGAAGCTTTTACTGCACTCAATGTAGTTTCATGCGTTTGAAGTCTAAAAAACGCAACTGGTAAATAATCAGATTAGTTAGAAGAGGTTGTCAAAGACATCCTGACTAAGTCTTGAATAGTAGATTTTATATACTAGGGATCATGTACTATTTCACTTTCCCTGGTGTGGCACATAACATCCTGCCAAAATACAACATTCTAAGTGATTGTTAATCAAACTCTAGCCAAACAATGTTCAACGAATTGTCAAAGGGCTGCCTTGTTTCCAGTCTATTTGCAAATAATTGTTGATGCAATATTAGCTTCACCATTTTGGTTGAAGAAGGATTGCAAAAGATTTGACTTTTTAAGTTGGAGCTCTAGCGACCTATCTATATGCCATACAGGAAATGCATCAATCACTTATCTACCTTTTAAAGTCACAACATCTTCAAACATTCAACGTATATGACAAATTTCACGCTTTGTTCAAGTGAATTAATTGTAACTAACCAATCCTTAGACATCAGAATGAAAATGAATATGAATGGAAATTGAGTCTTATTGAGGTACATAGTAGAGACTAGTAATTCATGTATTACTGCATTAATGATATCCCAACAAAGACACGTGTTCTCTGTTCTGAAAAGAAAACCTTAGAAAAAAATTGGGGAATTTGTCTGCAGGTTGTTGAATAGAGTATCTTCCAGTATCTAGATTTTTTTTTTCTTTTGTAGATAGTCAATTATTGGTGTATAGATATGACAATATAAGAAAACCTTAGTAGGATTATACGAAAGGTACTCACAGTGATAGTATTTTCCAGTGGAACGAGCATCGATCATCACATTTCCAATCATTTCTGCATATATCTACACAGCGTAACAAAAGAAGCTGATGATTATCTATGTCCGTCTCATTCAAAAGTAAGTAGCCGTAGTCATATAGATGCTTTTTCAATCCAAGGAAAGCCTGTTAAAAAAACTAGAAGTGGAAGCGAACTACACAACAAGGGGATAAGTTGACTTCATTATCAAGGTAACCAATTGGAACTTCTTTGCATTTCAAGCCAAACCGGCCATCTATACACCTTACGGAATCAAAGTGAACAGAACCCTACAACCATGAATAAATAGTGATTGCTACTGATATACTATAATCTGTTATTTATATTTTGATGTCTAAATGTGGTTTTTTACTAAACTAATCGACAGTCCACCAAAACTATGGTGTATGGAATGGGTTAGTCAGAAAAAGTTATAAGACCCAAGAAAATGAATTACAGAAACAAAGCAGCAGAAACAAAGCAGCCCAAGAAATACTGCAGGTTAAATATTCAACAAAAAGGAAAGCAGAACCCAATCAAATTGCAGTTGAAGGAATAAAGAACCTTGCAAGCAGTGTCAAACCCAAAACTTGTTGGAACTTCTTTGCATTTTAGGTCGCCATCAATCGTCTTTGGGCATCCAATTACCCGAGTTTTTATATTTTTTCCCCTACACGCGATAAAAATAGTATAAAATCAAGCTATAGTGACACATGGGGGCAAAAACATAGATCAACTTGGAAGATTCTTAGGTAGAGAGTCTCTATTGGACCGGGTATGGGTGTCATGTGAGCAAAAAGTCAAAATATGCTGTCTTTTTGCACACTTAGCACTTATCTGATGGTCCGGTTCAATACATATAAGAATTTCTTGATCAACTACGAAATCACCTGAAATTTTCAGCCAGAAGACATGCATTTGTATTTGAATCATCTCCGCCTATGACAACAAGGCCATCCAGATCAAGTTTCACTGCTGTTTCTTCAGCTTCTTTGAACTGAAATTGAAGAAAACATCATGATTCCAGCTTCCAAGCATCAGGAATATTATAGAAAACATTGCCCTATCTACATTATAATTAGCAGGAGGCTAACCTGTTCAGGGGTTTCAATTTTATCTCTCCCACTGCAAATCATATCAAATCCACCCTGACAACAGATTGGGATATGTTACACAAATGGAGCTATAAAAATACGAGCATCATAGAGTCGACGTTTTTTTGGATAAACTCCAGTAAGAAACCTATACATTAGCTTCAGTACATTCTAATGTAAGATAAGGAATCATCTTACCTAACAACCAAATACAGAAATTAGTGTAAATCTGCAAATCATACATTATGAAGTTGCAAAATCTCTTTTACAAGTACACACACACAACATTGTTTAGTGATTTTCGCCATGTTTTTGTAGTTTTTCTTCACTTTGGAGAGCTTTTCATTCATTATGTGGCACTGTTACTCAATCGTGAACATGGTTATTCTTTTACAAATTCGCCCCTAAGTGTATCGTGAGTATTCAGTGTGCATTTGTGTTGGATACATATTGCATATTAGACACACAACGGAACAGAAGAATCGGTTAACAGCCATGGTCTAAAGATCATCAGAAACTTTTCCAAGAGCATTATAATTTTCAAGAGAAACAGCTTTAACATTCATTAAAATACCTGATTCCTATATGGATAAAGGAAATCAGTTGTCAACTGGACATACTTGCACTTCATAATGCCAGCAGGACCACCCCTGAAACCATAAAGTGTGCTACCTTCTGTTCTCTCCTTCAAATAGTCTGCACGTATGTAATTATTAGTCGAATGAACAGGTACGTTTTGACTATGCTGCTGTAAATATGAAAATGTAAAGATAATTTACAATCTTACCAAAAATCCCACAAATCACGTTATGTCCACCTGGTGCCTGTCCTCCAGACAGTACAACGCCAATTTTCAAGCTCTGGTTTGATGAAACCCCTTCTGAATCACTAGGCACCAGCATTGCTGATGGCTGTCCAAACAGGTTTGGAAATAGTTTTGCAATTTCATCTGCAAATAATACATGAATGAGACTGAAAAATATATCTCATTGTACTAAAATTTACTCAAACATGACTAAAATGTATTCTGATGCGGAATGTCTGCAATTCGAACAAAGAACACTGCGTGTATAGTCATATACAGGTAATTTTCACCAGCATCAGAATCGACTTTAATAAGTCGATAGTAACAGACTACCGGTAGAAAGTCGATTTTAGTGATTAGAATCGACTTTCATACGATCCAGTTTTGACATTCCACTAGCGGTTCTCTAGAATCAGTGCGCCGTTGTACAATGCTAGCTCGTTTTTAATTAAAAAAATCACTAATGAGATTTCTCTGTATAATACAGCTGCATGTACAGATTTATGATTTCTACTTATCATGTACAACGCCGGAGTATATAATATGCGCGTAATTGATGCATGAAACAGTAATGGTGTATATCTCCATGCAGATAACGATCAACGATCAATAACTAATATTGAAGCAAAAAAAAAAAAAAAAAAAAGAAAGAAGAAGTAGAACCGGGATTTCCAGCGGCGGAAGAAGGGGGGCCATCGACGACGTTGAAAGGTCGAGTGAGAACGGAAGGCAAAGGGAGGGTTACGTCTAGACGGCTGGTTTGAAGATCGCTGTATACTGATACTAACCGTCCCCCTGGTGCCGACATTATTCCTGATTGTACGATACGTAGCGGATCTGCAAATCTGTAAACTGTATGTGTGAAAAATTCTGGTGTGCGATTAGAGAATTGCGCGGTAGGTGTTTGGGGGTAGTGTAATGGGGAGAGAGAGAGCGAGCGAGTTGTTGTTATATATGAATATGGCTTGGAAAACGGAGTGTTTGTTATGGCATGCTCGCTCATGGGATGGCCGTGGAGAAGGGGTCAAGGACTGTTGCATACGTGGTTTTCTTTTTCTATTCTTTTTTTCTTCTCCAAACCTAAAACGTAATTACCTCGTTTGGAACACAATCACAGGCGGATCCGAAAAAAATTTCAGTGAGGTCACCTAAAAAATTTCTAAGGACGGGTAATTAGGTCAAAATTTCCGGGATCGAAACCGGATTAGACAGATAATTAGGTCAAAATTTTTAGGTCGGAACCGGGTTAGACGGGTAATTAAGTCAAAAATTACTTTTATTTTTTTTTATTTTACCAAAACGATGTCGTTTCGCAATTTATTTATTATACTTATTTTTTAGCCCTTGGCTCACGTGGCTCCGCCACTGCACACATGTATACGGTGAGACCGTATATGATTTGCCATGAGAAATTCAACACGTCATTTACTCAAAACCGAATTTGTGACATCAAATGAATTATAAATAAGTTTTCGCAATACAGACCGACTAGTATGTAATCGAGGCGACGGTAGGCCGACTTGGCCGAGTTTTAGAACACAGCAAACAACTATATATCTTTGATTTAAACATTCAAAATCATAAATCTTTTGTGGGTGTCACACTTTATCCTTGTCATCCGGAATTTTTCACAATGGGTTTGCCGGAATAAGATCTTATCCTCCAGACTTTTTCACATTGGATTTTTGCCGGAGTAAATGTTTTGAGGAGGTGGGTCATGTGTTAATGATGCTGGTTTCAGGGAGGATCATAAAAATGTTTGTAATAAATCTTAAAAAGACTAAAAGTAGGAAACTTGTCATTAAAAAGAAAAAAGAAAAAACTTGCTATCTGAGCTATTCTGCAAACATGAAGAGTAGATCCACACTCTAAAGCAAACTGCACAAGTGCAATGATGTGCATAAAATACATTTGCAACACATGGAGAAAGCACTATAAATAAACTAATTGTCTTTGCTCTGCAGATTGGAATATAGAGACATCTCAATTTCTTCAAGAGATCTGCCTTTGGTTTCAACAGTGAAGTAAAATGCAAATGCTGCTGTCAATAAAGAAACTCCCCCAAATCCAGCATATACCGGTGCAAGACCGAACTTCTCCACCACTTCTAAGAAAAATAAACCCACTATAAAGTTGCAGACCTGAATATGATAATCACAAGCAGTTGGTGAGAGGTTCGAAAAGTGTAATTCTGTAAATTCGAGAGAAAAATAGTTTTTGAATCTGTAAAATAGAGCATCTCTTCAAAGAAACTTATGCTAAGTGCTTTTGTTAGCTAAAGTTTGATAGAATACAAACCCAATGAACAGACATACTGAACCCCATGACTTTCCCTCTGGTCCTGCTGCTGCTAAGCTCCGGTATGATTAGACCGGTGACCGGGCCCGCGCCAAACGCAAAAGATACTATGTACCTACCATTATCAAATGCCCCTTTATAAACGTCAGGAATACACTACTTTCACTTAATAAAAACACGATTTTTCACTGTCAAAATCAAATGAAGTAGCAAGAACAAATAAAGGATGAGATAGCTGCATTTTATGGTAAAAAAATATAAAACAGGAAATGTACATTATGGTCCCCAATATGGTTAAGTTGACGCCGATGTCCTTCTCCACCGGAAGGCCGACAACAGATGCCACGATAAACATCGATACTGCCTGGAGAAAGAAAGCCAACAACAGATTTAGAATGGATGCTACTATATTCGTCTCGTTTTATCTGTCATTTTAGCACTTTGTGTTTTTCTCACTTTACTGTACACAATGCAATATTTAGTACTACCTTCTATTGTTATGTGTTTATTGTGTTTAATCTACTTTGTAATACATATATTATACTATTATATAAAGTATAATATATGTATTTATTCTAGCTGCTTTTTCTCTGTCTTAACTCCTGGAATCCGCTGTCTCCAACCCCTGGAATTCCAGCCCAGACAAGAAGACAGTTGCATTTAATGCACTGTCTTCTAGCCGTTTAACTACTGCCTTGTACTCCTATTTATATTCCGCATTGTACTCTGTTTTAAGTAAGAAGAATACTTTTATTCTATTATAAAAAACTACATGGTATCAGAGCGTAAGTCTTGAAACATACTTTCAAGCAACCTTTCATCTTCTTCTTATTTTTCATGGCTGAAGTATCTGATAATTCTGGAGTCACTTCCAGAAACAAAAACAGTACACTTCATGCTCATGGAAGTGACAATCCAAACATCCAAATCACTACCATAAGGCTGAATGACTCCAACTACATTCAGTGGGCGCAATCAGTCAAAATGTATGTGACAGGAAAGAGAAAAATCGGTTATCTCACTGGTTCTATCACTGAACCTGAAGCTGATGATGAAGAGGCGTATGAAACATGGCTAGTTGAGAATGCCATGATTATGTCATGGTTAATCAACTCCATGGAACCTGAAATTGGACAGGTAAACATGTTCTTCAACACTGCAAGGGAGGTATGGGAGAATGTTGCCAACTCCTATTCAAACAGAGGGAATTATGCTCGAGCTTTTGGTGTAAAAACCAAGCTGAAGGATATAAAACAATGGTCAAACATACCATCCAAGTACTTCAACTCCTTGAAGATATTATGGCAGGAATATGACCTCTTAACAGCCAATGTTTGGGAGTGTACCACTGATGCAAAATCCTTCCAGAGTATCATTGAAAGAGAAAGGGTTTTTGAGTTTCTAGGTGGACTCAACTCTGCCTATGAAGCTGCAAAAGAGAGGGTACTGGCTCATGATCCTTTACCCACTGTTCTGGAAGCTTTCAACTCCATTAGAAAGGAAGAAAGCAAGAGAGAAACCATGATTGGATCGTCCAACTCAACCAACCAAGATGAGCGATCGCCTTTTTCCACCCAAACCGCCTATGCTTTGAAATTACGAAAGAAAAATGAGCGCGAAAAACCAGCTCATTTGTGATCATTGCAAGAAAAAGGCCATCTAAAGGGATACCGCTTTGGTTCCTACATGGCAAACCGAGTGGTGATAGGAATCGAAATCAAAGGAAACCAACCAGTGGAATAATCGAAGCATGCTCACTCTGCAAACACAAGTGGAAGATGCAATGCCTTTCACCAAGGAGCGAGATAGACATGTTAAAACAAATTTTCTCTCAAATGATAAAAGCACTCCTACCGTTGATATCGCCACGCTTTCACAAGAAGGTAATCTCTCATGGATTATTGACTCTGGAGCCTCCAAATCACATGACAGTAACTTTAAACTTTTCTCTTACTTACTACCCATCTAATGGACAACACAAGGTAAGAATAGCGGATGGATCCTTTCAACTGTGGTTTGGAACTCGACTCGTCAGATATCTAAGGACTTAAAACTTATGTCCATCCCTCCATGTTCCTAACCTATCATGCAACCTCTCTCTGTTAGTCAGTTTGTTCATGAAAATAAGTGTATTGCAAATTTTTCGACTCCCAATGTGTCTTTCGTGCTCTGGATTCGAGAGATGAGGATTGACAAAGTGCTAGAAAGAAAGGAGGCCTATATTACCTTCAAGAACATGAGGAGAAAGCTTTAAGCCTATCCAAAGCTAATGACAATGATGAGGAAATTCGAATTTTGCATTGTAGACTAGGACATCCTAGTTTCTTTTATTTACAAAACTGCTTCCTAAGTTATTTATGCATAAGAAACCTTCTTCATTTCAATTGTGAAGTGTGTATTTTGGCTAAACAAACAAGGAATGTGTTTAAAGCAAAACCTTACAAGGCATCTCTCCTTTTTCTCTTATACATAGTGATGTGTGGGGTCCATCTAGAATACCAAACCTATCCTATCAGAGATGGTTTGTAACTTTCATAGATGATCACACAAGACTATGTTGGGTGTATCTGTTAAAACATAAGTCTGATGTTAGCCAAGTCTTTAAAGCTTTTCATAATATGATTAAAACACAATTCTTAACTTCCATCAAAGTGATTAGATGAGATAATGGGGTGAGTATTTCAACTCGTCCTCGGATCCTACCTCACCAAGAAGAAGGCATTGTTCATCAATCCTCTTTGCCCTAATACCTCACAAAGAAAATGGTGTCATTTGAAAGGAAAAATAGGCACCTTCTTGAAGTGGCTAGGGCTCTTCTCTTTACATCTTCCCTGCCCAATTATCACTGGGGTGATGCTGTTTTAACAACTTCATTTCTGATAAACAGAATGCCCTCAAGAGTTCTACAATATCAATCACCTATCTCTATGTTTACTAAGTGCTATCCCTCTAACAGACTTGTCAATGATATTCCTTAAAGGTCTTTGGTCAGACCACTTTTGTGCATATTCATGATCACTTAAGACACAAATTGGAACCAAAGGTCACAAAGCTATTTCCTTGGTTACTCTTCCACACAAAAGGGTTATAAGTGCTTTGACCCTATCAACCGAAAAATATATGGTTCCGTTTGTTTTGCAAGATGTTTTTTTGGGAGTTTTTTTTCCATCACATCACCAATCATTTCTTACAATTCTCACACCAATCAAATCTTCAACTACAAATAAAAAAATATTAAATCATCTATCATCATTTCACTTTATCAACTTTATTACTTTTTTACCATTATTTTATTCATTATTCTACTTTATTCCATCAATCATTTCATAATCTACACCAATCATTATTCTACTTTATTTTACCCCATCAACTTTCTAATCATTACTTCATCAAAATCTAAAAACTCCCAAAAAAACTACAACCCAAAACAAACGGAGCTATGTTTCATGTGATGTCTCGTTCTTTGAAAACTTACCCTACTACTCCAAATCTTCTATGGCGTGTAATCGATCTAATTGACTTTGATGAAGGAGTCCCACTCCCACAAATCATTGAAGCTACCACCTACTAACCAAAAATCCTTATCCTGATAAGGAACAAGGGAAGAGTGCACCAAGGACAATGAGATAATTATCTATACTAGAACAAAGGAAAGAAAGGACTAGAGAGTCAATGGGGACACATCATCCATTCCTATCTCCACCGAATGCAATTCATCACCCTATCCTGTGGACAAAAGTGCTAATGAAACCGAAATTGTCCTATCACGAGATCACCGAGGTAGAACAGAGCCATCTAACCAGGAAGGTGAGAACATTCAAACTCCAACTCCCACAACAGTACTACTAACATTCAAACTCCAACTCCCACAACAGTAGTACTAGTCCCGATACTGAGACTATTGCTCAAAGAAAAGGTACTAGACTTTGCACTCAACATCCTATTCAAAGATTTGTTTCTTATGGCTCTGCTTTCGATCAATATAAGGCCTTTGTTACTGTCCTTGATAGTGTCAAGATTCCTAAGAATATCTATGAAGCCCTTGAAAGCCCTTGATCGAAATCTGCTTTTTCTTCTTTGAATTAATGCCTTGCAATCCAATAAAACTTGGATTCCTGTCATTAAACCTCAAAACAAGAGAGACAGTGGGTTGTAAATGGGTGTTTAATGTTAAACAAAATCTCGATGGTACTCTTGTTGAAAGATATAAAGCTCGTTTAGTGGCTAAAACGGGTTCTCTCGCACTCTATGGAATTAACTACAATGAGACGCTTTGCTCTCGTAGCAAAACTTAATCTTCGCGTAATCCTTATTTCTCTTGCTGCTATTAAGGATTGGCCCTTGCATCAACTTGATGTAAAGAATGCCTTCCTTAATGGTGATCTTAAGGAGGATGTTTACATGTACCCTCCTCCTGGCTTTGAAAGTATAATTGGTAAAGGAAAGATTTGCAAACTTCAAAAATCCCTATATGGTCTCAAACAGTCCCCTAGGGCTTGGTTTGAGAAGTTCTCTAAGGTAATACAGAAAGGTGGTTATAAACAGGCCAATGCTGATCACACTTTGTTCATCAAACATAACACTGGAGGGAGAGTCACTGCCCTTGTAGTGTATGTTGATGATATGATCATCACTGGCAATGATGATAATGAAATCAAAAGGTTGAAATCTTTCCTAAAGTCTGAATTTGAAATTAAAGACTTGGGAAACTTGAGGTACTTTCTAGGTATGGAAGTGGCTAGGTCCTCTACTGGGATACTTGTTACACAAAGGAAATACACCCTTGATCTTCTCAAGGATTATGGTCTTCTTGGTTGTAAACCTATTGGGACCCCTGTTGATTACAATCAAAAACTTGATAATGATCCTAACAGTGAACTTGTCAACCAAGAGGCCTATCAAAGGCTTGTTGGTAGGTTAATCTACCTAACACATACTAGACCTGATATCTCTTTTGCTGTTGGACAGGTTAGTCAGTTTATGCACATGCCTAGGAGGATTCATCTGGATGCTGCCCTAAGGATTCTCAAATATCTAAAGAATGAACCTGGCCTTGGCATTTTATACAAGAGGGGAGGAAATCTCACTGTTGAAGGATTTGTTGATGCAGATTGGGCAAGTTCAGTTGTGGATAGAAAATCTACCTCTGGATGGTGCATGTTCATAGGTGGCAACCTGGTGTCATGGAGAAGCAAGAAACAAGCTGTTGTTGCAAGAAGTAGTGTGACGGGATGATTGTGAGTGCCCCTTGGCATCTGTGAAATAATGTGGATCAGAAGGGTTCTCAATGAACTTAAACTACCCCCGGCTGCTCCTATAAGGTTCTACTGTGATAGCAAATCAGCTATCAGTATTGCTAATAATCCTGTTCAACATGATCGTACAAAACATGTTGAAATTGACAAACACTTTATCAAAGAGAAGTTGGAAAAATGAGGACATGTGCATAATATATGTGCCTTCAAAACTTCAAGTTGTTTGATATCTTCACCAAAGGGCTTCCCAAAACACAATCCAAGTTCTGTATCTCCAAGCTTGGTTTATTGGATATCTACAAACCAGCTTGAGGGGGAGTATTGTTATGTGTTTATTGTGTTTAATCTACTTTGTAATACATATATTATACTATTATATAAAGTATAATATATGTATTTATTCTAGTCGCTTTTTTTCTCTCTCTTAACTCCTGGAATCTGCTGTCTCCAACCCCTGGAATTCCAGCCAGACAAGAAGACAGATTGCATTTAATGCACTGCTTTCAGCCCGTTTAACTACTTGCCTTGTACTCCTATTTATATTCCGCATTGTACTCTGTTTTAAGTAAGAAGAATACTTTTATTCTATTATAAAAAACTACACCTTCGTCCCAATATATAAATCTTTTTAGGGTTTTCCACACTGATTTAAGAAAATGGATAGATGTCATAAATTTTAAGCGAAAAAGTCAAAAATACCCTTTGACTATCATCAATGCAATGGTCGTAAAGTATTGAAAAGTGATTTGATAGATAATAATTAAGGGTAAAAATGAAGGAAAATTTGAATAAATGCTTCATTGGTATTCTAAAAAGACTTGCATAATGGGACACAAACGAAGAGTCAAAAAGACTTGTATTACCGGGTGAGGTAGTACTTTTTTTCCTCATTCTAGCCCTTTTGCCACTATTTATATATAGCTACAACATTTATTAGTACTCGAAAAAGGGTAATTTAGTCAATACAATGCAAAAGTAGATCATCTGTTAAGTTTATTAATATGCATGAATGAAAAGCCTAAAAGTGACAGATAAAAGTTGTTCACAAGGAATGTTACATACCATGCCTAAGTAGCTTCCAATCAGAAGTGTTTGCCTTCCTTGCTTTTCAATCAAGTATGAAGCAAAAAGGGCACCTGGAGAATCGAAGCAACCAAAAAACCGCTCAGGGCTGTGCTAAACCAAGACATTATTCGAATTATTGGGAAAAAATTTATATGCATCTAATAATATCAATCAAGAAAAAAGAGGAACCTGCAAAGTACATAAGTCCAACATACAAGCTTGCTAAAGCACTGCTTGAGATTCCGACATCCACAAAAGTCAAGGATGAAAAATATAGAACAGCATTTATCCCAGCAAATTGTTGAAGTAGAAAAAGTGTGCCTCCAATAAATGCAACTGCAAGTTTACGAAAAAGATGAAGTAAATGCAGCTGCAGCAAAATTAGACGCAGGATCATATAAAGATAACCAAGGACACATGGATACAGGATACGTGGATGCGGGACTCTTTAAAATATAGGGTACAGGTACGGAGGGAATATGCATAAATATTAAAAATATAATGATCAAAGGACCAAACAATAAATAATAAAGCACCTACACAAACATTTTTTAGTGGATTTTGGAAGTTTCCCATCATTTTGGACAGCTTTTCATTCGTTATCTAGTGGTTTTTACTCAATTTTCAACATGGTTCTTCATTTCACATATCTAAGTAAAGAATATGCATATCCAAATCCCGTATCCAACTTTTAAAAAGGCTTGCCTCGTGATGTGTATCCTAAGAATCCAATGCATATCCATGTCGGATACGGAACACGCTACCACTCAAAAGTATCCGCGCATCACTAAAGATAACAACTTTAAGTGATTGAAAATCTCTAAACAGCACAACGTATAAAATAAGACCACTTCAGAACAACCTCTAGAGTGTGGCTCATCTAGGAGTTCTAGCCAATTGCTATCCAAGTCAGCTCCATCATTTCTAAGGACAGACTGAAATTCTTCTATAGCTCTGTCGACTTCTGATGGGCCCCATAGGTTCTTAACAACATTTGCAGCTTCATCAAGTCGACCTGCCTATATATTTGCCACACGGGGTTAACAAACACAACATGATAGGAATTCATCGTCCAAGGAAAAAGATTAATACTTTACACAACCAGCGGGGGCTTTCAACCGCAAACTGCATTCCAAAGAACAAAAAAAAGCCAGGGACACTAGCAATATATAGCATTATTCTCCACCTACAAAGGTGTAAATCAAACCAAAATCACTACTTTTGCATAAAATCGACATGTCAATTGTTACGTGTTATTCAATAAGCTCTACCCCAACTCCACCACCAAAAGAGAAAAAGTACTGCAAACTTGACAACAAGAAAAGACGGTAATAAGTTGACGAAGGACAGTTATAAGACTAGACACTGTCAACCAAATAGTGGAATCAAATCTTCCACATACATGTTCGAGAAAAATGTTCACTTACCAATGGGGATCGTTTTCTGATGAAATAGCTAGAGAAAGTGAAGCAATGATTCCAAGGCACGTGCCAATCTGACTAACTGTTCCCAAGGAACCCCTGTGCTTTGTTGGCGCAACCTATTGATATCAGGAAGTGACACTTAGCGGTGGAAGATGAAGTAAAGAAACGTAGCTACAACTCATGCAGTCATGCATCAACTTCAACTGCAGACCTGTTAGCGCGAAAAGGTTATTATTAAGGCACAAAAATAAATTACTGATAATGAACATCCGTCTTTCTCTTCAACTTGCTTCTATTCTAAAAGACAAGCTCCCGATACACAGGCTCCTCAAATGTAACTGTTAGCAATTGTTATTGTATGATTCTCCTATTTCTCCCTCGTCATTAGGTCTTTTCTTTTAAATCACAATAGAAAGTTCAATTTCTTGCATTCATCTAACGTACAAAAAAGTGGCATTTGGTTGATGCCATTTCACTAGTCAGATTGTGCGTAACGAATGGGTGCATACAAGTCAGGGCCTTGTGAAGCATCACCTTCCAAATTTATATCATAACTTTGCACAATACATTTGTCTTTAACCAATCAAACATGACATCAAGCGAATCAAATTTCCAAGTTTCATTGAATAAGACTCCAGCTTCCAAAACTCACTAGCATAATATTACACATCAGCAATCAACTGTGGATTTTTTTTTTCAAGATACTGCCATTAGCCAGCATAAATATTACTGATCTTAACTCCTACCTCGGAGATGTAAATAGGAACAAGAACATTGTTCACACCAATTCCAAGGCCAACGAGAAATCTTCCCAACAATATCTCATTCAAGGAGTGGGCCTGTGCACTGGAACAAGAATTAAGAAAAGGATAAGATCAGAAATTCAGGAGGCATGATCTGACATGCACAAATTTAAGAATTCCCAGAATATCCAATTAGAGAGATGACCAACACAAGAAGAAAAGAGCAATTACAGCATGTAATAAAGAAAAGCCTTGTGTTTCTTCTCATTTTCATATAAACGCCTTTTAAAGGCTGGTAACTTGCTTTCATTTTTTACCTCCTGACATATATCATTATTTGCAAGCTTAGAAAACAATTTTGAAGCACATATTTTATATGACAAATTTTATGAAAGAAATTATTCCTCCTTGGAGCTGTTTAAGGAATTAAACAAAGAAATTCTGCGGATCAAAATGCTGACTATAGCAAGAAATTAACAAATGATAACCCATTAAAGTCCGAAGCTAACACCTGATGATCGCCCCTAGAATGAGAGGTATTGTATCAACTTGAAAAGTTCTCCTACAACCAAGTTTATCCACTATAGAACCAGCACTTATGCTCCCAATAAAAGCACCGCCAATGAATATGCTCACCACTAGTCCCTCAAGAAATGAATTTCCATCAAATCCAAGCTCCTTGGCGATAGATACAATAGGACCATTCATAACTCTGCACCCAATCAACAATCAGACAAGTACTAGATATTAGATAACTTGTTTTGAAAGACTAAGGGCCAACCGTAAACTTTCTGTTCCCCCAAAAAAATCAAGAACGGAAAAAGAAATCTAAGAGCAACAACACAATCAAGCAGCTTGTATTCCACCAAATGCTGTTGAATCTCATGCTTGGTAAGGGAACTTTGATTTGTACATGTTCTAAGCAAAACCTGCTTTCATTTTACAAATATGAGAAGAGTTAAGAAGACATCATGTGGCATGATGACTCCGTAACCCCTCTAATACAAGAATTGCATCATTGATGCATGTTTGTATACCATTTGCCTATGATGCGCGCATACTTTTGTCTAGTAGCATGTCCAGTATCCAATACGAATTCGACACATATATCCACCAAATACTAAGGATACACATGACACATATATGCACCAAATACTAAGGATACACATGAGGGCGAATTTGTTGTTTTCAAAAATTGGATACGGGATTCGGATATGCATGTCCATGACTCGGATTTGCGAGAAGAAGAACCATGTTGAAATGTGAGTAAAAACCACCACATAGTGTATGAAAAACTCTCCAAAATAATGATTTTTTTTGTTGAAGAAAACCACTAAAATTTGTTTCATATTATGTGTTTTAAAAGTTATTATTCGGTCCTCATAGTTTTATTATTTATTACCCGGTCTATATAGTTTTAATATATACACATATGCCTTTTGTACCCATATCCTATATTTTCCAAATATCTCACACCCGCGTACCACTATTCGTGTATCCATACCCGTGCAACCTAGCTTTTCACAGAATCACAACATTTCACATGACACCCTTGTATTAAAGAAACAGGATCATCTGTCCATTTCCCCTGTCTAATTTGTTTGTCCATTCCAAAACGAAGTCATTTAGGACGAATTGCCACGCCTTGTGATGATCTGCTACGAATTGGGACGCCACAACGCTTCCATGCGACATTTTGCAACGCTGCCGCGATGATTTGCGATGTTTCTGCTAAGATTTTCTGCAATCTGTGATGCCCTTTGATGTAAAACAACGCCGTTTCATCTAAAACGACGTTTTGTACTGGACAGGGGATTTGGACAGATGATCCAACCCATGCATTGAAATAATTACATCCGACAGCATACCACTTGGTAAATCATATATGCACTAACACAAATATTTCTCAAATACATGAAATTTGACAGCATAGATCACAAAAGACATGAAATTTGAAAGAAAATAAGTTACCCTATGTGATATCCGAAGAGGAAATTGGACATGGAAGCAACTGCAACATAAGGAATAGCTTGTAAAAAGCCATATCCTTCATCACTGTTCATACTGAGTACAGCTTCATTTTCATCTTCTGATCAAAGTCAAAAAAAAAAAAAAACAATCTTTTAAGCAAATGCACGCCAGAAAAAGGAAACCCGCAAACTTAATGTAGAAAAGAGTAGTGGGCGTTTGACCACTTAATTCTGAGGTCTGCTCTTGATGATCCTGCTTACTAGAAACGGAAATTCTCCGGAGCTTGGAAAGTGAGCCAGAAAGTGACGGGAAAAATGGTGTTTCGGAGGAGAAATTGTTAATGGTTGCCGTGAAAACACGGTCTTGTGATTGAAGTGTGGGGAAAAGCGGGAAAATGGTGTGGTGGTTAAGTGAAGGACTGGTAGTTTTCAACATTGGATATCGCAAAGGAGATGATGAAGAACCAGTTGGACAGAGCAACCTGTTGAAAGTACTAGGATATTATCCCTTCTCCTTTTCAGCAAATTAACAAAAATAGAAAGACACCGAACATTTGTCAATAAATGATAAATATAGTACGTATATTTGTCAATATATCATTGATCGTTTTAATTCTCTTACCGTAATATCTGTCTTTTTCAAAAACATAGTATTTAGAAACTTGAGAATCTATTCGAAGTGAAGAAGAAGTTGGTAAACAAACACATGAATTTTGTTTCTTGTATGCTGTGCATTTTTCTGTGTGAAATTTATGTGTTTGTATCACTCTTGTTGAAAGTAAATGTTGAGTTAAACTGATTAGCACTAAAAATCTTCTCTTTGCATCCAGAAGAGTCTGTTTGTATTGTTCATGCTTTACAGTCTTTTACAGACCCAAGGTTTACTCTAGATATGTTTCAGACCAAGTTACTTCTTTGTTGTTCCAGTCTTCAGATTGGTCATCTCTATATATACACTCAACAGTTTGTCAAAATCAAACATCAATTTCTTACATTTAAAGAAAATGCTCCATTTGTCTTCAAGTATAAGCACAGTTCAATAAAGTGGTTAAATGTAACTACCAGAAAGAATGGATGTGTAGCAACGAGTGACACAACACACTGCTACACCATTGTTCATGATGTATAGAAAGTTCATGTCTGCATACATAACTAAACTCCATCCAGATCAAAGAGCTACTTCACCTGTACAGAAAGTTCAATCCATGGACTAAATTCGGTTCAATTCAATTCTTACTTCGAGCACTTATCTGAGAAGAAGATGCCTTTTAAACTACATGGCCGTTTAACTTTGCATTAAAGCAGAAAATCCGAACTTAAAACCTGACAACCGATTTAGTAGTGTAGGGGATGTGCTGATTTAACCTGGTAGTAGACAAAATGTCCAGAGTTGAAACCTCACTAACAGTTGGTTAAGTGTTTGGGCACATATTAGTACCTACATTGCAAGCATGCTTGTCCACACTTGAAGGGCATGTTAGTTCAAACAAGCAAAATATATTTGGACAACTTAAGACCAGTATTGATGGATCAAACTAATGACTACCTCAAAAAAGGAAACAGTTATGAACAGTGATTTTCAGGTAAGCTTGATTCTACTTTTCACTGCCAAGTCATGGTTGAAGAAAGAAACCAAACTAGTGCCAAAAGGAATAAATAAGTAAGACACAAGAGGGATTTATGTAAGTTGTTCTAAAGCCCTTGTATCTGCATAAGCCATAGCCATGAAAAAGGCAATAATAGCATTTACACCTAGCAGCGAACTTGGAAATGCACTAGTCAGTAATCGAATGCTAGTTAAATTGTTAAAACCTTGAGATAAAAGATGTTTTAAAGGAATAATAAATTGCCATTAGAAGGAATACACAACAAAATGACAACAGAAATCACTCTGCGTTGATAAAACCAAAATCCATGCCAAACTCCCAAGAATGAAAGGAAAGTACAACACAAACTTAATAGCTGAAAATAAGAAGTTTTTGGCATTGACAAATTTGTCATTGGAACTAAGGTAAAGAAAGCAATGGAGAACACATAACATGTAACAGGACAAACTGCTTTTCCTAATTCTGCATTTCACATCACTCCTTAGGCTTTTTAGCAGTGGCTTGTGAATACAAGAAAGTGCCGAAAATTGCAATAGCAGAGCCAAGTGCATTAAGTGGCCTAACAGGATTCCTGAAAACAAGAACTGTAGCAACAATCACCACCACTCTCTTCATTGTATTTCCCACGGAGAATGTCAACGGGCTAATGTCATCAAGGGCCTGGTATGATGATTGATTGTAGAGATGGTAAAATATCCCAGAAATGAGAACCCATGAATACAAGATCCACGAGTTACCGATTGTTGCAATAGCATTATGGTATCCAGCTACCCATTGAGACCCTTCAACAAACACTGCTGCTGGGAATAAATAAAGCAGTGAGATAACAGTAATACAACCATACAAATTCAATCCATTCACTTCCTTAAAGCTTTGCAGACTCTTTTTGGAGTAAATATTCCGAAGCACAAATCCAACATTACTAATCATAGCACCCGATAAGCCTCCGAAATTGAACGAGACTTCAGTAACAGCAGCTAGAGAGCAACCAAAGACAATAGGCAGTATTGAAAGCCAAACAGCAAGAGGATATGAATCGCCTAGAAACGATGAAAAGATAACAGAAAAGACAGGTTCTGCAGATTTTATGACATGTGTGAAAGAAACAGCCACCTTAGAGAATGAAACACAAGCTGAAATGTGGCCTATAGTATGAAACAGAGCCGGACCTAAAAGAGCTATCACAAATGCTTTCGAAATTTTAGGGAAAGGTTGGATTCTGAAGGACCATAGAAACAACATCCAAACAGAACCACAAAATAGCTGAAATGTAGCAAGAAGCCATGGGAAAGGGAAGATGTTCAGCACCTTTTTATTGTAAATATTGAAAATGATGTTCTGCAAATACCACAAACCAAAAATGATTCCAAGCTGAAGGTTTTTATTAGGCTTCACAGCCTCAACTTCCCCATCTGGGCTGACTTCTTCAGGAACTCCAGATGCTGATTTGCGAACATGAAAGAGGGGTTTTGCAGAAGAATCAAATGGGTGCTTAAAAACAACAGAAGAATGCAATCTTGACCTTGAGATCCCAAAAGGGCTTCCATGGATTTGGCTGAAATCAAGGTTTTTCTTCGAGGGAAGAGAAGGGCATTGCAAACTTCGCTGCTTTTGGCTTCTTTGGTTCACAAAATTTGGATCGACAAGTGAATGACGTAAAGCATAGGCAGTAGTGGATTTGCCCAAAGTGAGATTTGAGGATGGAAGATGATTCAGGGTGATCATTTTAATGGGGCTGTGAAAGATTTCAACTTTCTGCAACACAAACAGTGATGAAGTGAAGTGTGTAGTGAGTGGGAGATATTTTAGCACTTATTGTTGAACAGATCAAGCAAACCTAGGAGAATTTGCCACCTTCGGCTCTGATTGAGTAGTTCTTGTATTTTTGTTGTATTTCTATTATTGCTCTCATGGAAAATTGTTTTTATGTGATTATTTTTTTGATGGGTGTTTTTATGTGATTTCAATATTTGTTTATTATTAGTACCCAAAATATATTACATTTTATATGATTCACATAAGACAGATCCATCTAAAATTTGATTCTGAATTGCATTCATTATTATTTTATTAGCTAAAACATGTGTAAAACTTGAAAAAAAAAAAAAAAGGATGAAAAAGAATTAACATGAAATTAGTAAAACCGAAATTTCAAAGTTTTCTTTAATTAAGTGCCATTTTTTCTTACATTGAAGTATATGTGATATTGTGAGATGACATGCGAGATACAGATGATGTGTCAAGATCATGTGATCAGAAGACCACTCATCACCACTATATGTATTCGATTTTACCTCAACAACACTCTTTAAACTAATAAAAAACCAAAACCAAAATACCAATTTTTTATTATAGAGACAGTAAATAGTTTTCAAAAGGTTGCTCAAGTGTCAAAGATTTTTTAAAAAAACAAAACCATATTTTTAATAAAAACATGTCAAAATTGTGTTTTAGTTCGACATTTATCGTACTAAATAACAAATGAAACCAAAAAAAATATCAAAAAAAAAAAAAAAAAAAAACAAAGAAACTTAATAATAGTAAAAATTGCAAAATACTAGAGGAGGAAACGATCAATGAAAGTTTTCTTCGAGTTACTGTATTATTTTATGGCTTTATGAAAAAGAAAATTGGGATCGAAACACAGATTAGCATATTATTATTATTATTATCAAAAACTCAAATAAAAAATGGGGATCAAAAAAACATATTACTATTAAAAACTATTACTATTATCATCCAAAAAAGAAAAATATCAAAAACTATTTTGTAATAAAAAAAAACCCTTTTTAAAATTTTTAAAAAAAAAACTTTAAGATTTTCATATTTTATCACCAAACTGTAAAATTGAAGTTTAGGAATCTAGAGAGAAAACAAAGGCATGACATCCAGAATATTCCTAAAACCTCTCCTCCACAACAATAATAAGCCCACTTTACCCTTTGTCTTGAGATCACTGTCAAAACCCTTTCCCTCTTTGACTTCTATTCAAGTTCGTGCAATGGCTGATTCCTCTTCTGCTGCTTCATCTTTACAGAAGATCCAAATTCAGAGGGACAACACTGTCAGTTTCTCCTTTCTTTTCAATCCTTCTTTCATTTCCTACTTTTTTTTGTGGTATATTTGTTAATGTTAATTAACTGCTGGTTGTTCACTTCTGAATTAACTCTATTTTAGATTAAGTGGACTTTTATTGGACTCAAACCTCGAAAATGTTGATTAATTACGAAAATGGAGTTGAATGGCTATTGATTTTGAGAGAATATAACAATTTATTTATTTTTTGTCTTTTTTGACCTGGTTTGAAAATAAAGTTGCTTTCTATTCCATTTTGTGTCTGCTATTGTACATTTATCTTACTTAAAGATGCATAAACTGTTCAATTGGGATTTTGTTAAAGTTGTCCTATATTGGGCACTTGCTATTGTATCATTGACCATATCAAGATATGGACTTCTCTCACCTCATTCTACAGATTTTAGTTTCAGTCCTTGCTTTCCTTCTGCACATTGATTGAATTGTATTTTAAGTGCAAATATGGGAGATTGTCCCAAAATTAAGCACAAGGAATCATAAGTTAAGCTACATCACATGGGTTGACTATTCATGATTTGAGAAAAGAAAAAAAAAATTGATCCTTTGGGGTGGTGGACATATAAGATGGATATGTGAACCTATAAAGATGGATGAATGACTCAATGTACTTGAACGAAAGTTGGAGTACCTTCTACCAATTAGAAAACAATAGAATGATGTTTGAGATGATTTCAGCTTTAACTAAGATGCAAACTTAAGATGCACATTTTAGGCATTGAGACATATATAATTCAAGAAAGCTACAACATGCTTGGGCATTGGGAAGGTGTGGTATATAACAAAGAGACATGGAGACAAAATTCAACCTTGTGTAGAGGGTCCAAGGGTTAACTGTTGTTTTTTATTTAAATGTGGTCACTAATACCTGAAAATGACATGATCAAGTATGAAGGGTTAGTTGAGATTTTAATGCTTTTGCTTGTTTTCCTTTTTTTGCTTTCTTTTCTGATTAGCTAAAGAGACTGTAATAGGCTGTTATTTTCGAGAACACAAAAATGCTTTCAGTTCATTTTGGTATTCTGTATGGCTTCCTAAGAGTCATTCATCTTACCATGTGAATACTGTTTGACTCATGGATTGAATAGCTTTTGGACAATTAGTGCGAAAGGAAAGCTTCATGTTTGGATCTAAAGATTTTGATAATGGAAAATGAAATGCTTGAAGGTTAATGAAATTTAATATAAAGTTAGTAGAGATTCTTTAATTAACCTTTTTTTTTGTTTCTTTTTAGTCCACCTATACTATACCACATCTGATTCGGATTTATATAAGGTTCTGTTTGAAGATAGGAAAAGTGTCACTAAAATGGATGGATTTTTTAGACTCTGTAATACTGCATCCAACCCAAGCCTTTGAAGAATATTTTCATGTTTCCGAATTTTATGGCTTCTAAGTGTGGATCAGGTTTTTTGAACAGACTTTTGATGCTTATGTGGTTGGAAAGGAGGATGCTCCTGGGATTATTGTGCTCCAAGAATGGTGGGGAGTAGACTTTGAGGTCAAGAACCATGCGAACAAGATCTCGCAATTTGATGGGGGCTATAGAGCACTTATACCTGAGTACGATACATGCATAACCACAGACATTTGCTTGCACTTTTACGAAGTCTCTCACTATTCTAATGCTTATTGTTTAATGGTTGCCAATCTAGTTTGTACCGTGGGAAGGTGGGCCTCGATGTTGCAGAAGCACAACATTTGATGGATGGTCTCGACTGGCAAGGAGCCGTTAAAGATATCGAAGCCTCGGCTAACTGGCTCAAGAAAAGCGGTGCCAAGAAGGTTTTGAGGCTTAAATCTTATTTTAAGTTGCATCTTATTGGAGCGAATTATCCACACCGTTCACAATGGACTGCTTTGTTAAGTGATGCAGGAATTAAGAACTAAACAAAGTTGACTACAACTTGAGCATTTGCTTTAGATACTCTTTTATCGATTCAAACACCACATTTCTTTATTTTACATAATCTCTATTCAAAATGAATGGTATCAGAATCTCTATTACAATCTACAACACTGAATAGAAAATCTTTATATTTCATACCACAGAAGTAGAGTCTTGTTTGCAGAATCTGTATTTTACATATAAAAACAGAATACGTGACGCGCTTGATTTTTAGAGATTGAAGAGTTTGAATCTCTAAAATTACAGATTTACAAGCATTTACATTTTCCAAAGTGCCCTTATCCGTGATAGAAAAAGATCTGTATCATTATTGTTGTTGTTGTTTTTGTTATTATGACTATTTGTACTACTTATTTGTATTTGGAAAAGGTTGGAGTAACTGGATTCTGCATGGGTGGTGCCCTAGCCATTGCAAGTGCTGTTTTGGTTCCGCAGGTTGATGCTGCTGTTGCCTTTTATGGAGTTCCTTCACCACAGCTTGCGGATTCTGCTCAAGCAAAAGTCCCTGTGCAAGCTCATTTCGGTGAACTTGATAGTTTTGTTGGATTCTCAGATGTGACGGTATTCTCTATCATCCTTTTTTTTTTTTTTAAATTGTTAAGTTACTCCTTTAATTTAAGTGTCCAACTCTTTTGATGTGCTTATAATGATAATCCTTTGTTATGCCAAATAAAACAAAGATTAACCATTTAGATTCTTATGTATGTATTCAACAAACAGGAAAGATGTCTGCAGGTGCGAGTCTTTGTGGGTTATTCTTTTTTTGAATTTTCTTTGTCCTTTATGCAACTTTGGCCCATTTCCAATATATCTGAGTATTGAAGATACTGTGTAATAAATGCCATAAAACACAATATTGTGTCATATCGCCTTTGAAACAAGAGCCACTGACAGTTGCATGATAGAAAACCTAAGTGTAATTTGATCGGATATCAAACAACTATCCGTAACCATACTGCTCTCATGACAAATCAAACAGTGCTTTTTGTTCACATGTACATCAAAGGGAGAGTCTTGTATGTAAATGGTAAATGAGTTCAACAAAAGCCTCGATTGTCCCATCTTTGGCTGAAGAAATATCTTCAAAGCTTTATGGTCATGTGATGCAAGAAAAAAGCAATCAATAAGCGACACCACCTCGCCTCTCGTCTTACAACTATGAAACGAATAATGCATCAATCATATGTTTCTATAGCCATCATCTTTCATTAGTTTCATGTCTGCAGAGTTGTGAATATTTATGTGAGTGAGAGTGTAAATATGGTATCAGCTTTTAATGCTAGTTTCTTGTTTTCAGGCAGCAAAATCATTGGAGGAAAAGCTAAAGGCATCAGGGGTACCACAAGAAGTACACATATATCCAGGCATTGGACATGCTTTTATGAATGCATCTCCAGAGGGTTTGCAGAGGAGGAAGAACATGGGAATGAACGATGAAGATTTTGCTGCTGTTGAGCTAGCTTGGTCTCGTTTCCGTTCATGGATGAATAAATACCTGTCTTAAGCCTTCTGTTTTTTCTCATTGTTATGCTTGTTGGATTGGCTGCCCCATATAGCAATGAATCCGGACGCTTTGTAATAATGCCTCCTACTTAATAACACAATAAATCGACAGCTTTTCATTCATGTGGTGGTAATAACATTTTCTCTGATGATAGACTGTTTGCTTGTTTGTGTTGTGTCTACATCTGCACCTATTTTGCTTTTAAGCCTTTTGTGCTGAAAGGATTTGTGGTTTGGGTATTGGGGTACGTTTGGGCAAATTTTGACAATAAACAGAGCTTGTTTGAGTTCAACTAGTTTGTCCTATATGAGTCAAACTGCACTTAGCACTCAAGAAAGAAGCTCCGCAAGACGCGAGTTAAAAAAAAACAAGACAATTAACCCATTTGCATTTCAAACTTGGTAGTGAGAGTTACACAACATCGATTAGCTCAACTCAAGCTAGAGTAAATAATTAACGAACATAGCTCAATCATAAATTGTATTTCGTTAAATAAACAAACAAGCTCAAGCTTCACGAACTCACACCAACATTTTGATATCCGGCTCAATTCGTGTGAACTTCTACCAAAAAGCAAGAACTTCAAACTTCAAATGCTGAAGAGGAAAATGGGTAATGCGTTGCTTTGGATTGCCCTTTCCATTTAATTGCTAGAACTTCAGTGATCGATAACCGGCTGGCATCTTCAGATCATCAATCATTTGGGTGTATGGTTTGGCATACGTTTGGGATGAATTCACGGACCTTCCAACTTTGTCCTTGATGGTACCCATGATAAATTCCTGCAACTGGTTGATAGGGATGGTTCCATTGGGGGAAATCTTCAGATCACTTGCCAAGGTAAAAGACTTGGAAGCTTCTTGATTTTTGGAAGAGTTTTCTGGGGCAACCCTCAAGTTATTCTCCATGCGAAAAGACTTGAAGGCTCCTTGAACATTGGAAGTGACGTCAAGTCCATCCTCATCATCATGCACCACTTCTTTTGCCTTACTTGCTTCTCCAACGGAATCAAGCCTGTTGGCGAGCTTCGCAATTGGCTCGTCTTGAGTCTGAACATGCGGCGTGAGAGCTTCAATGGCCTTTGTGAGGTTGAAAATAGGCTCCTTCGGGGTGGTGGAAATTGCCATTATGACGTCCGTGGCCATTGGTGACGAGGATCCATCATAAGTTTCTTAAGGGAAAAAGAGATGAGGACCAGATTCCTTTGACATGCTCCGAGTGATAGGGCCAGAAGGTTGACCTTGAGATGAGGAAACATCCTTAGCGGCAACAACTTCGTAGTGGCGCCCTCTGAAGCAACAACTTTCGTAACAGCAACCTTCAAAGCGAAAATCTTTGAAGTAGAAGCCTTTGAATCGGCAGAAGTCTTTGGTGCCATTTCCTCAAGACTTTTCTTTTTTGCAAGGAGAGATTGGTCCCACCGGGTGTGCCAGAAATTTGTAACGCAAAATTCGTTCTCCTACAATTAAATTAAAAAAAGAAAGACAAGAAATTGGAACAAATATAATTTTATTAATTTCAAAATGTGAGTGGGTACAATCTCTAGCAAAATCCTTACATCTATGGGACACCTTTGATTCTCCTTTAATTTCACCGAGGGTCGCGGGGACTTGTTCTCGGACTTGTCAGTACTCCTCCAATTTGTTGGGAAGAATGCTGGATCTGTGGAAGAACTCCGGATATGGCGGATGATCTTCATTTGTCGGAGATGACTTGGATGCTTTTGTGCTTCCTTGATCTTCTCATTTAATTTCTCTTAGGGTCACGGGGACTTGTTCTCGGACTTGTCAGTACTCTTCCAATTTGTTGGGAATAGGGCCTTTATTTGAAGAACACCGGGTTTCTTGGCGACCTTCAATTTGTTGAAGAACTCCGAATACATCGGAAGTCTTTCGATTGTTGTTAAAGAACTCCGAATATGTCGGAAGACCTTCGTGTTGAAATAGTGTCCTAAACCAAATCGGGTTGGAACCAGATCCGACCGGGTCGGATCATTTCTACTATTTCTTTATGTTTATACATAGATCAGATGGCTTTTCTGATGTCATATATTTGTTCTTTTAAAGAACCAATTATGAATTGTTATATGATAATGTCCTTAGTATTAAACTGTGATAGAGAAACCATGATAGGCGATTATGGTTGATGAGATCTCTAATCACTTTAACAAGCTTGATACTTAAATGTCTCTAGGCGGATGTACTATTAAACAGGACATTGATAGTACGTACAGACTAGCACGTATTAGATGTCTTCTGTCTTTAAGGACAGAGATAGATCTCGTCTATCGAAGAATATATACACTTGGACTGTACGTGGACGTGTATTAGAGAATGCGTACGTTAGACTGACTCACTTACACGGATAAGTGTCACACTATGTGACGGTTCTGTAATTATCCTTAGGACCGGAGTCTACATGGCATCACGGTGTGGATTGTCATGCTTTGACACTATTGAGGTTTCCCCTAGCCACGGGGCGATCATGCGGTAGTGATTGGGTGTGATACTGAAGCATACGGAGTATACATGTTTGGTCGTCTGGAAATCGTGTACCCTATCAGTAGGGGTGAATATCCGAAAGGGCCTTCTTATAAGGAATGTTATACTCTCGTGAATCTTTGCAAAGTGGAAGTAAATGAGTTACTTCGAGAGAACATGATATCCAGATTATAAGATACGATCGTTAATGTACCAACACTCGAGATACGATCGTATGGATATTATTATAGCGATAGGATTGTAAGTTACGCGATAACTATTTCACATGAAAGGTAGTAGTCATTGCATTTGACTCTTCCGATGATTGGGGGTCACGGTGTATTGCTAGACGCTATCCCGTGATCGTTAGGCATGAAGGGCATTTTCGTAATTTACACTTTGTGTCTACGGCCAACATATTCGGAAGCCTATCGGGTCACACACATATGAACATCTAGCCGGATTAAAATGTGGTTATAGTTGATAACCAAATAAGGAAAGTTTATCTCATACTATAAAGGTTATAGTGGTAAATTAATACGGTGGTATTTATTTATTATGAATAAATATAATACAAGATATTAATTATGTTGATTAGTTAAATATATATATTGAATAGATATGTGGCACATAAATGATGTGTATATGATACACATGGATTTTACAAATTAATTAATCATGGTATTATATTATCTAGTATTAATATAAGATGTTAATATTTATATATATATATATCTTATACATGCGTGACTTGCATATAAAAGGATATGCATGTGCATATTTGTAGTATATATATATATGGATTTATATGTGTAATAAATATATATGTGATATATACACATGTGTAAATTGATTTATGGTAATAAGATAAATATAATCAATATAAGATATTGACATTATCTTGGAAATATATTTAATATAGGATATTGATTATTAATAAGATAAATCAATCAATTATATTTTTCTTATTTTATTGGGAAAATGTTTTCTTCTCCTCCACACCTGGATGGGGCGCCCCTCTCACTATAAATAAGATGTGGGTGTCAAGCTCTTTTGTACATCACAATTCCAAGAGCTAATAGTTCTTGTGTAAAATAGAGAGCATCCTATAGAGAGTTGGAGAGAGGGGAAAAAGGCCGGTCTAGCAACCGGAGTTTTCCAATAGCAATCGATTATGGGATTCCGGCGGGCTGTTCGTGTGGACTAGCGGTAGAGGCCGAACACTTGGGTGGCTCTATGCAGAACTATTCTCCTTAGACGGTCAAAACGTCGATCTTTTAGATCAACTAAGGTAACCACCGTCTTTAGCTTAATTGTTTATTGCTTAAACGAAGTCGATCTTGGGTCGATAGGAAATAAATTTTAAACTCATCTGCTTTCCCGCGTAGATTTCCTAACAGTGGTATCGGAGCGAGCTGCTTAAGCAATAATCATGTTATTTTGCGTAGTTAATTTTATCGTTTAAATCACACAATTAAAAGATGAAAGATTTTTTTATTCGCAAAAGTGATACATGAAAAGAAAAAAAAAGATATCGGGTGGTGCTCGGCCGACTGGCGGCGGCACCACCACAGGCGGCGGATGGTCGGCGGCGGTGGGGGCAGGGCAACCTGCTGCCGGCGTCGGTTGTCCGGTCAATGCTGACGGATCTCCTAAATTTTGTTTTGTGTATTTTGTGATTCAATATAGTTCATAGTAGTGATTGGTAATTACTCTTTTGTTTAGTTGTGTCATTAGGCTAACCAATGGTTCAAATAGTTTGGGTTATTAGGATGCCACATGTCATTAAAATAATAATGTATTTCCAAACTTTGTTTGGAATAGGCCTAGGCCGTTTCCAAATATTTGATTTTAGAAAAGGCCTGACCACTTCCAAAATTTTGGAAAGTGACCAGACATATTAACCAAAATATTGGCATTTCCAAATTTTGTTTGGAGTAGGCCTAGGCCCTTTTCAAAATTTTGATTTTGGAAAGGGCCAAGGGTGATGCCTTTTGGTTTAGGAAATCAAAGGCATCCATTTTGATTATGAATCAAAAAGCAAAGAAACAAAAGAGACATAATTTTAATTTTGATTTATTTTTGGAATAGTTCCAATTAATTAAAATTAAAATTAAAATCATTTAAAATTAATCGTTAATTTTATTTCGATTAAAATCATTTAACTAATTAAATGTTAATTAGTTAATTGATTGGATAAAATTATTCAATAGATTAAATGTTAATTGATTAATTAAGACGCAAGTAGTTAAATTTTAATTTTATCTTTTTCATAAGATGTTATTGTATGGATTAGATATAGTAGATATAATATGATTATATGACCACGATTGATCGTGGACTCAACCGAAGCGATAGATGTGAATGATTTAATTTTTCTGTTGGTTTAAAAAATGTCCTAGGCCGTTATGAAGAACGTGACCTAGTTTATTTTCTGCATTTATCTCATTCCCGTTAGCTCCCCCGTGTGCGGCGGGTGTATTTATTTTATTAGATAGAATTAAATGTAACAAGAATGGAGCAGAAGATGAAGACCAAAGAGAAGAAAATAAAGATCCCATTGGAGAATGGAGCATTAAAGATCCTATTGGCGGTTGCAGCTACCTTTAGATTGTGACCCGCGGTTTCGTCAGTTTGTATTCAAAACCGCACCTAGGGAAAGTCCATGATCATACCGGTTACTTTACGCATTTATTTATTTTGTGCTTGTATTTATTTTATGATACGATAGATGCAAGACTATGCACGATCTAGATAAATGTGTAGGATATATATCTATAGAGATGGATATATTTGATGAGACCATGATTAAAATTAATTAAGTGAATTAATTTACATAAATACTTTCACAACAAAAATCAAGTCGAAATATTGTCTCCCAATATTATAACGACGGTGAAGAGCACTTGTTCGGATCCAACTGATCGACCACTGCCGGGAGTTGACCTACCTCGGGTATATCGTCGGTATTGAGATATGATCGTATGAGATCTCGTGAATATTGGGTTATGACTTGACTAGAGTCTTTCGGTGATTGGCCACCGTCAGGGTCGTTTGACTTTAGAGACAAGGGGTTGACTAACGCATAGGGATATGTATCGCCAAAGAGTTGACTAGTCAACCACTGAGAATTACATAGTGATGTGATTGGTAAAGTGTTACCTACCTTTCAAAATTATCTTGATTGATCGACCACCGCCAGGAATCAAGTAACTAGATTGGATCTCAGCCACTAAAGAATTTTTGAAAATTCTTGAAAGTCAATTAGGAGTAGTTGACTAGTGAAAGCAAAATCATAAACCAAAAGACCATTTTTGATTTTGCGTGTATAAACAACAACACTCTTTTAATTTCATTTTAGGTTGTAGTTTTAGCAAACTTTATATTTATGTTTTATTCTCGATTAGTAAAACCAAATCATGATTGTTACCTTTTGAGAAACTTTCTCAAAATTTGGTTAAGAAATTTTAATCCTTTTAAAATAAGCAATGACACGAGCAATCCCGTTATAGTAGTTAGAGACAAGGAGACTACATATTTGATGCAGTACTCCAAGGCTTTAATTATTAATGAAAGCGGAAACTCATGATTGAATCATTTGAAATAAGTTTCAACGAATTAATCATATATTGGATACGATCCAAGATGATCATTCTGTCGTACAATGACAATTAATTCAAATGTTGGATAAGAATGACCACGTCTAATTTTGGAGAGGTTGTTTTCAAAATTGTAAGATTTAAGTGTCGACTTAATTCTATCATTGCTTAAAGGTTAATTAAATAGTCAATGTTTTGAATACGATTCAAAAGGTTAACTAAACTATTTAATAAACTTTAGATTTTCTTTACGAAGGAAATTAAAGACATAGCTCTTGTGATTTTTCTTAAGTCTTATGAAGACTACACTAAGAAATATTTACAAGTGCTTAAAGGATTAAAAAGGAAAGTGAGGGCATGTGCTTAAATAGATAACTTATTGAAGTTTATATTCTAGGCAAGTTAGTTGAGATAAATCTATCTAAGTTCAAAGTTGACTCTAAGATATATGATATCTTACGAGTGTGAATAAATTAGAAAGATTAAATGCAGATATGGAAGGTGAAGCAAACGTTGTGACACTTACCATATTTTGGATCTAGTAAACTGATAAGGGAACGAAATAAATGTTATTATGTTCCGGTTCTTATGAAGAACATACTTTCAGTTATTTGTTATGATTTAGTAGACATATTCAATTGTAAAGAATAAATGTTATTCCTATAAAGTTGGAAGGTCACTGAATCTAACATATATATTGATGTCACTATATAATTGATATATGTGATGAGATCTCAACTAAATATTTGCTTGGCTGTTATCCTTAATATTTGTGGTTGTTCTAGACATAGTCTCTTTGGAAGGGAAGCGTGTAATTAAACGTCATTCTGATGATGTTGAACCATATGATTATGAATCATGTGGGTAATACGTATCTTATCTAAAGATGACTAAAATACCCTTTTATGAAAAGGTTGTAAAATCTAGAAAAATTGTCTAAAGCCTAAACATACCGATGTTTGTTGGCTTGTGACAATTAATGCCACAAATAATTGTTTATTAATCTCTACGACTATTTTTAGAAATAGACAAGTGTACTCAGTGAAGTGCATAATTCGGAAAGCCCGAAAGTTCGAGCTAGTGCGAATATGAGATTGATGAGCTGCTTAGGAATTAAATTTCAATTGGATTGAAGCAATTAATACCTGAATGGTGTTTCAGAAGTCGTCTGAAAAGGAATAAGATTCTTCCCTTGAAGGATACCATCTTTGGGATACGCAATTAGATTGTATTCCCAAATGGAAACAACATCTTATATGATAAAGGTGTGATGCAAGCCATGCGAAGTATCCCTTACCCGTTTCGGGATAGTGCTCTTATACTTAACCGAGTTCCAAAGAATAAAGGTTGAATAAATTCCATGTTAGATATGGAAGGCGATAATGTCGAATCTATCTTAACCGATGATTTGAAGTTGTCATAGGCAAAGTCAGAATGGCTTGGAGCCTAGTACAACATATGCGACTTTGTGGAATGTCTTAGCAAGTATGCTAGATATTATTTACTTGCTCGTGGAGCAAAATGTTTGTCTCCAAACATGTTGTCTTCTAGAGGAAATGTTTCTTCCAAAAGAAATAGTGGGAGTAGATTTAGATCTCAAAGGTAGTTTGAGAACCACAAAGATATATTCAACCATTGGAACATGAGTGGACGTCGCATAGCGATGAGTTGTAGAACACTGCTCAGTGCACACAAAAGTTCTGTAAGTCTGTAGATAACCTCAGGCCTGAAAAGGCTGTTGGTATGTTCATCTTGAAGAATGAATATCTTACGACTTATGAAGGAATGTTTGAAAGGCAAGATTGAGAGATATGGCCAGGAGCCACAATATCTGAACTAGATTCCATCAGTGACAACCAGGTTATGAACCTAGTCTGTCTTACTTAGAGGGAATGTCCCTGTAAAGCTGAGCTCAGTTCTATTCAGACTATGCTTGTTGTAACTTCGTATCATGGCTATATGATAGTGTTGAAGACGTTGGGCAGAAAGCTCGATGTTCATAGACGATGACATGATATGTAAGCCCACGAGATCCATTTATGGACTCAAACAAGTTTCTCTAGACGATTTCTTTGTTTGATAATCAAAGGAGTTTGATTTAGTCAAAAGAAGGATATGCCCAATGTGCAAGATGGATAGTGGGAGTGTGTTACGATTTTTGAGTAAGGTATTAGATCTCTCTCTCAGGAATTGCCACCCCATGTCACAGTCAATTAATGTTTGGTAGTTCAAGGTCTTTACGAAATCACTTGGATTAGTAGTTCTTATTTTAGAAATAGGAATCTATAGCAATAGATTTAACTGCTGTTAGATTATAGTTTACCTATATAGATGTGATGCTAAAAGAGTTTAGCATAGATCACGACAGGGGATACTGCTAGCCGGTATTCTCAAGATCAATCTATGTTAGGACGTTTGTCCTAAAGATAAGGTGAAAGATGACACTTATGCACTACAAGAAAATTCGGTTTTTACAGCGCGCATTTTACAACGTGCTTTAACGCACGTTGTAATCCTTACCTTTTATGGCGTGAAAAAAAAAGTATGTTGTGATTTTGTGTAAATACACTTATTTTACAACGCTATTGTGGATACATGTTGTAATGTTCCTGTAATTTACAACGTTCTTTGAGTGCACGTTGTGATTATTAATTTTACAACGTGCATATGCACGTTGTAAAGTCCTTCTCACATACTCGGCGTGAATATGTGTGTTTCAAACGGGGAATATATACAAAAGGCTTCTATTTTTCTACTTATCCACCCCGCCATTTACGCCTACTAATCACGGTCCATCTTCATCGCAAAAGTGCCGGCCATATCCATCTCGAATTAAGCATCGATCCGAGCCCTAATTTCACCTCGAGTTAAATCGCCACCGGTGGCCTCCGAGTTTCAACTCACCGTCATTGTGCTCCTTCGATTGTGCGAGACAAGTAGGCGGCATTGTGCAACATTGGAAGTGAAGGAAGATTTATTCAATTCTTCATTTTCTTTATTACAAAAGTCGACGGAGTACATGCATTAATCATTGATCTCTAATTGTTTGTGTATTGATCCATTCAGCTTCAGGTAAGATTTTATATTTTCCCTCTGTATTTTTGTTGTTTTGTAAATTTGGTTGTAAAGAAGGCTACGGGTAAGGTTAAGGGTAAGGCTGTGATGATGATAGAGAATCAAAACAGGGATGATTATGTAAAGTCCGTTAAATTCTGTAGTGATTATGCTTTCAGCAGGTTCGTCGTTCTTCAGTGCTTAGAACCATTTGATGATTTAGATTTCTAGTGGAAAAGACAAATGGTTTCAATACTTTCTGTAGCGATTTATTTACGGTACGAGTATTGAACTTAAAACACATTTTTTTGGTTACCTTTGCTTGATTTTTGTGCGAGATTTCTCTTTAAATCTCTTGCTCCGATTCTCTGTATTTTTAGTAAAGTCCCTCCTTCGTTTTACCAAAGCTAACTGTTTTAATCTAATTGTTCTTTTTCATCTCATTTGGTTTTGGATTTAAGGTTGGGCCTTTGACTACTCCCCTGCACCTTTTTCCTTTATTCTAGAGTGTTATAAATGAAGAAGAGCTCTTAAGACCCGATAGAAAGGTGGATTGTATATTGCGAAAGCTTTGTTTAATTTGGCTTGAGGCATGTGATATTTTATTGATTGGAAAATGTTATTGCGGCCAGATTGTGTCATTAGTTATGTGAAACTTTGAGAGTAAGTCGTTTTTTTTTTTCTGTTTGATGGCTTTGTTTTTGTAGTAAATTGAATAACAAGAATGCATGAATTCATGTGTTTGATGGCAAATATTGTTATCTTTACACTAAGTTTCACATACATTGTTTTTAGTCATGTTGATAATTCATGTGTTTCTACATTAATGCTCTTTGAAGAATAGATTTAAGGTTAAACGAAGATGTTGTTTATATATTTGTGAGTTAGCCTGCTTTTTTTTTCTTTTCATATTGTAGTGATGATCTTTTGTTGATTCCTTTTTATAAAGGTTAGTAGTGTATAGCTTGTCAATGCATTTGTTAATCATTTTGGTTTGCGGGATCACGATCTTTCCCGACCTTGTTGAGAAGCTATATCACATGATTGCTGTTTTTGTTTGCTTTTGATGCATCATATCTTATAAACCGATGGATATAAATTGTAATCACTTGTAGTTTAGATGCATTCTTTCTTGATTTAGTAGTAGTTTGGATGATGAAAAGTGATATTTACCTATTTGTTTGCTTTCTTTGGATTTAAGGTTGGGCCTTTGACTACTCCCCTGCACAAATTCATTAGTCAAAAGAAAGCGTATGGAAAGCGGAGAATATATTTCTTGAATAAAAAAAACTCAGGTAGCATATGTCCAGTATCATCCAAGATTTATTATATATAAATAACAAAATGAAAAGGAGTAATTTAGAATATTTATTATATGGACAAGATTTGATGACTAATCAAAATTTGTGAAGTAAGGGGAACAAGTCATTTGTGAAGGCATATACCACTTAGGCATATACCACTTAGAGATGGATACCATTTATTGTTGTATGTTTTCTTATATATGATATTGTGTTTGCTTTTGTTAGATTGACGAAGCTAGTGAAAACAGTGATTGATAAGTTGATAAAACATGACAGGGGAGGTAAGAAGTTGTGCATTGATTTTTTGTGTACTTCTTTTGTTCTTTGTTACAAACATTTCATTGATTTTTTCTTCTTTCATTACTAATCACAGTGTTCTCAAAAGGAGAAAAACAGAGTAAAAAACAACAAATGGTGCGAGGCAAATGCTATAGCTTTAATGTTGCAAAACAACGAGAGGGTTCGCATTTAACCACCAATGGGATCCCAAGATGCACCACATACAAATGTGCAAGCGAATGATCGAAACTTCGAACCGACCGGAAAAGGTAAAGCCAAAGTTGTATTTGATACGGGTGAAGTATCGAGTAATCAAAATTCAAAACCAAAAGGAAAGTCACAAGCAAAGGAAAGACCAACGGACCAAAGAAGGTCAAATTCAATGAACTCGGTCAACTTTGTTGGTAAAAAGCGACACCGTTTGCCCATTTTCTTTCGAGAGACAACCCGAGGCTTTGTACCATTGATAGTTCCCAATTGGCACAAGGATCTCAATCTGAATACAAAGATGTAATATGGAATCATGTCAAGGCAAGTCTAAGTTTACGTGTATTATTTCTTGAGATTATTCTACATTGAAAATTTTGTAGTTGTATTATCCCACTAAATTTGCTATCTTTTTTTTTGTAGAAACATTACATTGTTGATGATTGCCATAGGAAACTTTGTTTTCAAAACATGGCTAAGTACTGGCGCCAACACAAAAGTTCAACGATAAAGGACATCGAGGGTAGAGTTAAAAGTTCAAGTGTGGAAGTTGTTGCGAAAAACACTCAACCGGCCAATGTTCATTCTTTGGTTGATTGGATAAAGTTTATCAAGTTTTCTCTAAGTCCAGCAGAAAAGGTAATAATTTGTCTAAAGATGTCATGTCAAAACAAATTTGTTGGTGCTATTTAGGAATAGATTGCAAATTTGTTGGTGCTATGTGGGTTCATGTAATTTTTTCTAATATTTCTTACAATAAATTGATATGTGTAGAAGAGGCGTAACGGGTACAAGGAAATGCGGAATCTTAGGACGTTAAACTACCACAAAAGCAAGAAAGGATTCATGCGCCTTGCGTATGAAATGGTAAGACTTAATTTTTATATATTTCACGAGCTTTGTTAAATGAATCACTAACCAATTAATTTTTGTCTTATAGAAGAAAAAGAGTGATAAGCCTGATGAAATAACAAGGGTTGATGTGTGGCTTGCTGGTTACACGAGAAAGAAAAAAGACGGTGATGAAGACGTTGAAGATCCAGAAGTTGTGGTGAGATATTCTTAATCTTTAAAATTTCCTTTTTGTTTTGATGTGGCATCAACTTTATGAGAATTGGGGTCATGGATCAAGTTTGATTTGTGCAATTTTTTTTCTTTCTGTTAGTAAAACAACTCAAACATAAATAATGTTTCTTAATATGCAGAATGAAGTTGAATGTGCTTATTATTTAAGAACTGGCCATTGCAACTTTTTTTCTTAAAATTCTTATTGTTTTTACCTAAGTTTTTAAATGTAGTGATTATATATGCAATTTCATTCTTTTCTGTTGAAACAATAACTAATAATATGTCTTTTTTTTAAAGAGACAAGTTAAGGAAAAGATGGCGAACAACCGGATTCATCGCAATGGACTATTAATGATGATCCGGTTTCTCAAGTTTTAGGCCCCAACAGACGGGGGCGGGTGCGGGGCTATGGCTTTGGAGCAACACCTTCACAGTTGATTGGAAGAGGTTATGCTGATCGTAAACTTATTATGATGTTGGGAAAGAAAGTTCAAGAAATGGAGATGAAATTTGAAGATGTTTTATCTCGACTTAACAAAGCAGATAATAGTAGTGTGAGTATTTTTACTTAGGTTAATCTTATATTATTTATTGAAATCATGTATTTTTATAATTTAATGATCATCTTATTCATTTTTATGTTTGTCTTGATAAATAGGAAAACAGCCACACTGTGATTCCGCCAATTCACATTGACAACTCCATGGATGAGAAGGTAGTACCTCGGAAGAGAAAAGAAATTTCAGATGTTTCAACTTCTTCCAAACAAGTTAAAATCTCAAAAGGTGAAAAACATGGAAAATTAGTTGAAAATGTTAATAAACAAACACCGCAAATGCAACATGTGTTTTTATTGAGATGGTATGGTACCGATGAGAAGATTGTTGCTTTTGGAGACCTTATGTCTAAAGATCCGGACGATAAAGTACATTGTATTAAATGCAGTGCTGGTGTTTGGAAGGTATGGGTTCGGGAAGTAATTGAAGACATTGATTTATATCGTCAGACCGAAGAGTTCAGTACCCTCTCTGCAGCTAAAGGAAGCACAGTGGCTTGGCCCTCTAAATATGTTAAATTACTTTGAGGTAAACCATTTTAATACTAAAAGTGATTTTTTTTCATTTACTTCTAAGCTTGTTCATGAAATCTGCTTGTAGTACACATTACACATATGCCCACCTCCAAGAGTTTTCAATCTGGGTTTTTCCTTTTGAGCTGGATTTCTGTCAAGATTTAATCTTTGTGGATGGATTGCATTTGAGGTGCTTTGAAAGCACCACAATCAATTTCCCTCCAACACCACACAATAATCGATTGACATTGATTATCATCTCTAGAATCGATCGATTTTCATCAGTCGATTGTGAATCGACTAGTAGATACTCGATTATCTAGTGTTCAAAATTCAGATTGTATGGTGATGCCAACAATGGTAGATTTAGTGATTTGTAATTGGCTATTGGATCATTGTTTTCATTTCTTTCCCTCAAGTTTCTATGCATTGAATTGAACGCTTTCACCAATTAGGATTCTTTTTGATTTGAGTGTTTTTATTGCATGTGGCTTACAATGAAGTGCTTACCGTTTTAGCTTGCATATATTTATGGATTCGTACAAGGTGTGAAGCATTGGACCCAACAAATGAAGAACTCCAAAATGCCCGAGGCTTCATGTGTGGATTAGTATCAAGCCTCTCTCACGCTTTTTTTGGTTAAAGGTTTTCCCATCTTTTTTATTTAAGAATTCTCCTTGTAAGTTAATAATAGGAGACCTGGGATTCTGCATTGTTTGGTTTGAATGTCTATTTCTGTTGAGTGTTTTTGCTTGTCCTGTGGATGACTGCCAGTTTAGCTACCGAAGGAATGATTATCTGTATTTTGTTTGACTTGTTTTGAGATATTGTTTATGGTACATTTGGAATGGAATTTTATTAAAATTTCATTATCTATATTGCGGTGTTTGGTGTGTTACGACACGCAAAAGCATGTCGTAATTGGAATTTTTATTGGAGGGAAATCAATTTACGACGTGCATCTGTGGGTCATAAAGTGAAAAATACAACGTTCATTTGAGCATTGTAAACAAATTGGCGGGAATGTTACAACGTGCATATACACGTTGTAAATATATTGGCGGGTATGTTACAACGTGCATATACACGTTGTAAATATATTGGCGGGTAAGAGTCCTTTTACAACGTGTATATGCACGTTGTAAATCTATTAGCGGGAAAGAGTAATGGCGCATAAAGTAGGCCGTAACTTAAAATTTACAACGTGCAAAGAAGCGCGTTGTAAAAAAAATTTCAAATTACGACGCTGAGTTTTACAACGTGTTTACGCACGTTGTAAATGTCAATTTACAACGCGCAATGCACGTTGTAAAAACCGACTTTTCTTGTAGTGATGGAAGGTTCCCTTTGCTACTGCAATAAGATCCATCATAAGAGTTATGCTAGAGGTTCACACTCCATGAAGAGTCATGAGCAAGTATGAAAGTGATTCTAGCAGATGTCGAGAATATCCTTAAACAAGTTAAGGAAAGTTTCCTAGTTTATTGAAACTTGGAATTAAATAAACGTAGATATACATACGTATATCCTGAGTCTTATGAAGGCGAGTGGGAGCTACAGTCTGGGTTTGCAGTCACTTTGATTAAGTGATACAGTGAGCTGGAAATGTTCTAGGTGTTAGGTGTGATGCCCGAAAGACAATTTTGTAATTGTTTTATTTAATAAATGAATTGAGATTATTATTCATATTTATTATTCTCATATTCACCGATGTGACAATAGTATTTACACTACGTAAAAACCCTAAAGTATATCGTTTATGTAATCACTTAACTTTCGATGTATGGTATATACACGGGAGGATTGAGTTAGTGAAGATGTACTTAAAATACAATTAGCCCGTAGTGAAGTTAATCGAGAGTATCGGGTCTCTCCTTTAACGTGCTATTAATGCACCCAGAACACAATAGGTGTGATAGTCTTATCCGGACTTTCGGTTAATAGAACCTAGTGGGGCATTTATATATGATAGATATATCATATAGGACTGGACCGATTTGATTAGAGTTCACGATATAATTCCGTAATCGAGAAGTCTTATCGAATCAATGGATGATCATATTTATGGATATATCTGTTGAAATAGTGTCCTAAACCCAATCGGGTTGGACCGGATCCGACCGGGTCGGATCATTTGTACTATTTCTTTATGTTTATGCATATATAAAATGGCTTATTCTGTTGTCATATATATGTTCTTTTAAAGAACCAATTATGAATTGTTATATGATAACGTCCTTAGTATTAAACTGTGATAGAGAAACCATGATAGGTGATTATGGTTGATGAGATCTCTAATCACTTTAATAAAGTTTGATACTTAAATGTCTCTAGGCTGATGTACTATTAAACAGGGCATTGATAGTATAAACAGACTAGCACGTATTAGATGTCTTATGTCTTTAGGGCAGGGATAGATCTCGTCTATCGAAGTGTAGAGACACTTGGACTGTACGTGGACGTGTATTAGAGAATGCGTACGTTAGACTGACCCACTTACACAGATAAGTGTCACACTATGTGACGGTTGTGTAATTATCCTTTTGACCGGAGTCTTCATGGCATCACGGTGTGGATTGTCATGCTTTGACACTATTGAGGTTTCCCCTAGCCACGGGGCGATCATGCGGTAGTGATTGGGTATGATATTGAAGCATGCGGAGTATACATGATTGGTCGTCCGGGAATCGCGTACCCTATCAGTAGGGGTAAATATCCGAAAGGGCCTTCTTATAAGGAATGTCTCGTTCTCGTGAATCTTTGCAAAGTGGGAGTAAACGTGTTACTTCGAGAGAGCTTGATATCCAGATTATAAGATACGGTTGTTAATGTTTGACACTCGATGTACGACCGTATGGATATTATTACAGCGATAGGATTGTAAGTTACACGGTAACTGTTTCACATGAAAGGTAGTAGTCATTGCATTTGACTCTTCCGATGATTGGGGTCACGGTGTGTTGCTGACGCTATCCCGTGATCGTTAGGCATGAAGGGCATTTTAAGTAATTTGCGCTTTGTGTCTACGGCCAACATATTCGAAGCCTATCGGGTCACACACATATGAATATCGGCCGGATTAAAATGTGGTTATAGATGATAACCAAATAAGGAAAGTTTATCTCGAGACTATAAAGGTTATAGTGGTAAATTAATATGGTGGTATTTATTTATTATGAATAAATTAAATACAAGATATTAATTAAGTTGATTAATTAAATACACTTATATTGATGAGTGGCGCTACATATGTGTATATGTGATACATTTAGATTGTGCAATTTAATTAATGATATTACCTATTATTAATATTAGATATTAATAAAATATTTATATATATATATATATCATGCATACATGCGTGTGTGTGTACACATTAAATGCAAAATAGTGATTTGCTTATGTGCGCACCAATGTATAATATATATTAATAGATTTTTATATGTGAAATATTTATGTGATATATACACATGTGTAAATTGATTTATGGTAATAAGATAAATATTGTCAATATAAGATCTTGACAATATCTTGGGAATATTCAATATAAGATATTGACAATATCCTAGATTTATTTGATATAAGATATTATAATAAATGAGATAAATCAATCAAATATATTTTCCTTATTTTATTGGAAAAAGGTTTTCCCCTCCTACAAGCCTCTTGGGCGCCCCTCTCTAGTATAAATAAGAGGGCTTGCCAAGCTCTTTAGTACACCATTCTTCCAAGAGCAATTGTTCTTGTGAAAAATTGCAAGAACTCATAGTTCTTGTGTAAGAAACAGGGGGCTTCCTATAGTGAGTTTGTGAGGGAGGAAAAAGTCCGGTCTAGCAACTGGGGTTTTCCGATAGCAATCCATGGTGGGATTCCGGCGGGCTGTTCGTGTGGACTACCGGTAGAGGCCGAACACTTGGGCGGCTCTATGCAGAACTACTCTCCTTAGACGGTCAAAGCGTCGATCTTTTAGATCAACCAAGGTAACCACCGTCTACTAACTCGTTTGTTTATTGCTTAAACGATGTCGATCTTGGGTCGATAGGAAATAAATTTTTGAATTCCGCTGCGTTCCCGCGTAGATTTCCTAACAGTGGTATCAGAGAGAGCATCGAGCTTAAGCAATAAGCGTGTTTATTTGCGTAGTTAATTTTATCGTTTAAATCACGTAATTAAAAGATGATGTATTTTGATTCGTAAAACGCGATACGAAAAAGAAATTTTTGTTTTGTGTATTTATGTTTCAATATAGTTCATAGTTGTGATTAGTCGATAGATGCAAGATTCAAATCACGATACGTTAAGTTGAGGTTGAGTGATGGATTCTCGGTGAACCCACTCTTCGTTAATTCGATGTGCTCGACTTTTTCGTCCCCGTGATATTTATTGTGCATAGACATCTCGTTGTTTAGTCGTGTCATGGTTTAGAAAACCAACGACATCCCTTTGATTACGAATCAAAAGAAAAGAAACAAAGAGAGATTTAATTTTAATTTAATTTTAGAATAGTTCTAATTAATTAAAATTAAATCGTTTAAAATTAATCGTTAATTTTATTTCGATTAAAATCATTTAATTAATTAAATGTTAATTAGTTAATTGATTGGATAAAATTATTTAATAGATTAAATGTTAATTGATTAATTAAGACGCAAGTAGTTAATTTTTAATTTTATCTTTTCATAAGATTTAATTGTATGGATTAGATAGTGTAGATATAATATGATTATATGGACTTTATTGATCATGGACTCGACCGATAGGATAGATGTGAATGATTTAATTTTTCTGTTGGTTTAAAAATTGTCCTAGGCCGTTATGAAGAACGTGACCTAGTTTATTTTCTGCATTTATCCCATTCCCGTTGGCTTCCCCCCGTGTGCGGCGGGTGTATTTATTTTATTAGATAGAATTAAATGTAACAAGAATGGAAGCGGAAAGATGGAGACCAAAGAAAGACGAAAATGAAGATCCCATTGGAGAATGGAGCATTAAAGATCCTATTGGCGGTTGCGACTACCCTTAGATTGTGACCAGCGGTTTTCGTCGATTTGTATTCGAAACCGCACTTTAGGAAAAGTCCATGATCATACCGGTTACTTTACGTATTTATTTATTTTGTGCTTGTATTTATTTTATATGATACGATAGATGCATGACTAGGCACGATCTAGATGAATGTGTAGGATGTATGTCTATAGAGATAGATATATTTGATGAGACCGAAATTAAAATTAATTAAGTGAATTAATTTACATAAATACTTCCATGACAAAAATCGAGTTATAATATGTCTCCCAATATTATAATGACGGTGAAGAGCCTTTGTTCGGATCAACGATCGACCACCGTCGGGAGTTGACCTACCACGGGTATATCGTTATTATTGAGATATGATCGTTACGAGATCTCATGAATATTGGGTTACGACTCGACTAAAGTCTTTCGGTGATTGGCCACCGTCGTATTGTCGACTTTAGAGACAAGGGTTGACTAACACATAGTGATGTGTATCGCCAAAGAGTTGACTAGTCAACCAACGAGAATCACATAGAGATGTGAATGGTAAGATGTTACCTACCTTTCAAAATTATCTTGGTTGATCGACCACCGTCGGGAATCAAGGTAACTAGATTGGATCTCAGCCACTAAAGAATTTTGAAATATTCTTGAAAGTCAATTGGGAGTAGTTGACTAGTGGGAGCAAAATCATAAACCAAAAGACCATTTTTGATTTTGCGTGTATAAACAAACAACACTCTTTTATTTTCATTTTTAATGTTGTAGTTAGCAAATTCTATATTTATGTTTTATTCTCGATTAGTAAAACCAAACATGATCACCTTTTTGAGAATCGTTCTCAAATATGGTTAAGTAGTTTTAATCCTTTTTAAAATAAGCAATGACACGAGCAATCCCGTTATAGTAGTTAGAGACAAGGAGACTACATAATTGATGCAGTACTCCGAGACTTTAATTATTAAAGGAAAGCGGAAGCTCATGATATTGGATACGATCCAAGATGATCATTCAGTCATACGATGACAAATAATTCAAACGTTGAATGAGAATGACCATGTCTAATTTTGGAAAGGTTGTTTTCAAAATTATAAGATTTAAGTATCGACTTAATTCTATCATTGCTTAAAGGTTAATTAAATAGTCAATATTTTGAATACGATTCAAAGGATGAATAAACTATTTAATAAACTTTAGATTTTCCTTATGAAAGGAAATTAAAAACATGGCTCTTGTGATCTTTCTTAAGTCTTATGAAGACTACAATAAGAAACATTTTTCAAGTGCTTAAAGGATTGAAAAGGAAAGTTAGGGCATGTGCTTAAATAGAGAATTTATTGAAGTTTCTATTCTAGGCAAGTGAGTTGAGATAAATCTGTCTAAGTTCAAAGTCAACTCTAAGATATATGATATCTTACGAGTGTGATTAAATTAGAAAGGTTAATACTGAGATATGGAAGGTGAAGCAAGCGTTGTAACACTTACCATATTCTGGATCTAGTAAACTGAAAAGGAACTAAATAAATGTTATTATGTTCCGGTTCTTATGAAGAACGTACTTTCCATTATCCGTCCAGGATTTGAGAGACATATTCAATTGTAAAGAATAAATGTTATTCCGATAAAGTTGGAAGGTCACTGAATCTAACATACTAGATTGATGTCACTATATAGTTGATATATGTGACAAGATCTCAACTAAATATTTGTGTGGTTGTTATCCTTAATATTTGTGGTTGTTACAGACATAGTCTCTCCGGAGGGAAGCGTGTAATTAAACGTCATTATGATGATGTTGAACCATATGATTATGAATCATGTGGGTAATACGTATCTTACCTAAAAGATGACTAAAATACCACTTTTATGAAAAGGTTGTAAAATCTAGAAAAATTATGCAGAAGCCTAAACATACCGATGTTTGTTGGCTTGTGACAATTAATGCCACAAATAATTGTTTATTAGTCTCTACGACTATTTTTAGAAATAGTCAAGTGTACTCGATGAAGTGCATAATTCGGAAGCCCGAAAAGTTCGAGCTAAATGCGAATATGAGATTGATGAGCTACTTAGGAATTAATCTTCAATTGGATTGAAGTAATTAATACTGAAGGGTGTTTCGTAAGTCGTGCGAAAGGAATAAGATTCTCCTTGAAGGATACCATCTTTGGGATATGCAATTAGATTGAGTTCCCAAAATGGAAACAACACTTTATATGATAAAGGTGTGGCGCAAAGCCATGCAAAGTATCCCTTACCCGTTTCGGGATAGTGCCCTTATACTTAACCGAGTTCCAAAGAATAAAGGTTGAATAAATTCCATATTAGATGTGGAAGAGGATAATGTCAAATCTATCTTGACCGATGATTTGAAGTTGTCATAGGCACGATCGAAAGGCTTGGAGCCTAGTCGACACATGCAACTTTGTGGAATATCTTAGCAAGTCTGCTGGATATTGTTTACTTGTCCGTGGAGCAAAATGTTTGTCTTCAAACATGTCTGTTTTCTAAAGGAAGTGTTTCTTCCAAGAGAAACAGTGGGAGTGAATCGAGATCTCAAAAGAGTTTGAGAACCACAAAGATATATTCAACCATAGGAACATGAGCGAGGCCGCGCATAGCGATGAGATGTAGAACAACGCTCGATGCACACAAAAGTTACTGTAAGTTTGTGGATAACCTCAAGCCTGAAAAGGTTGTTGGTATGTTCATCTTGAAGAATGAATATCTCACGACTTATGAAAGAATGTTTGAAAGCGGAGTTTGAGAGATATGGCCGAGAGCCATAATATCTCGAATTAGATTCCATCGGTGACAACCAGGTTGTGAACCTAGTCTGTCTTACCTGTAGGAATGTCCCGTAAGGTGAGCCCATTCTATTCGAGATAATACTTGTTGTAACTTTGTATCATGACTATATGATAGTGTTGAAGACGTTAGGCGAGGCGACTCAATGTTCATGAAGCGATAACAAGATATGTAAGCCCATGAGATCCATTTATGGACTCAAACAAGTTTCTCTATACAATTTCTTTGTTTGATAATCAAAGGAGTTTGATATAGTTAAAAGAAGAATATGCCCCATGTGCAAGATAGATAGTGGGAGTGTGTTACGATTTTTGAGTAAGGTATTGGATATCTCTCTCGAGAATTATCACCCCATGTCACAGTCAATTAATGTTTGGTAGTTCAAGGTCTTTACAAAAGCACTTGGATTAGTAGTTCTTATTTTGGAAATAAGAATCTATAGCGATAGATTTAACTGCTGTTATATTATAGTTTACCTATATAGATGTGATGCTAAAAGAAGTTTAGCATAGATCGCGACAGGGGATACTGCTAGTCGGTGTTCTCAAGATCTATCTATGTTAGGACGTTAGTCCTAAAGATAAGGTGAAAGATGATGGTTATGAAGGTTTCCTTTGCTACTGCGATAGGAACCATCATAAAGGTAATGCCAGATGTTCATAGTTCATGAACTGTCGTGAGCAATTAATGAAAGTAAATCTGGTGAATGTCGAGAATATCCTTAAACAAGTTAAGGATGGTTTCTAGTTTATTGAAACTTGGAAATAAATAAACGTAGATATCTGGGCGTATATCCCGAGTCTTATCAAGGCGAGTGGGAGCTACAATGCAGGTTTGCGATCATTTTGTTTAAGTGATACGATGAGTGGAAATGTTCTAGCCTATGGGTCATCAGAAATTCTACAACCCAGCCAAAACACAGTAGTGCCTTAAAGCGCGAGAGGCGATACATGGATCTAGAAGGTTCATTCCTGAACCTTGTGCGTTCCTCCACTTTTTCTATATAGTTGATATAGTAAGTGGATTCATTGCATGAAGCAAGGACCAGGTCTCGTCGAGATTCGTGTATGTGTTGAGGCGAGTTCCTTTGACTTGGTCATTTGGAACATGATATGAAGATAGTTTGAGTCCCCACGGATAGCGATCCGTTTATGGCTAAATTTTGGTTGCGAGTATTGCATGAGATTCTTGTGTTTCAACTTGGTCTTGTGTGTGCTAGTGATTGGTTTTAGGCCAAGTGGGAGATTGTTGAAATAGTGTCCTAAACCCAATCGGGTTGGACCGGATCCGACCGGTCGGATCATTTGTACTATTTCTTTATGTTTATGCATATATAAAATGGCTTATTCATTGTCATATATATGTTCTTTTAAAGAACCAATTATGAATTGTTATATGATAACGTCCTTAGTATTAAAATCGTGATAGAGAAACCATGATAGGTGATTATGGTTGATGAGATCTCTAATCACTTTAATAAAGTTTGATACTTAAATGTCTACAGGTGATGTACTATTAAGCAGGGCATTGATAGTATAAGCAGACTAGCACGTATTAGATGTCTTATGTCTTTAGGGGCGAGGATAGATCTCGTCATCGAAGTGTAGAGACACTTGGGTATGCGTGGGCGTGTATTAGAGAATGCGTCGTTAGGTGACCCACTTACACGGATAAGTGTCACACTATGTGACGGTTGTGTAATTATCCTTTTGACCGAGTCTTCATGGCATCACGGTGTGGATTGTCATGCTTTGACACTATTGAGGTTTCCCACAGCCACGGGGCGATCATGCGGTAGTGATTGGGTATGATATTGAAGCATCACGGAGTATACATGATTGGTCGTCCGGGAATCGCGTACCTATCGGTGGGGTAAATATCCGAAAGGGGCCTTCTTATAAGGAATGTCTCGTTCTCGTGAATCTTTGCAAAGTGGGAGTAAACGTGTTACTTGAGAGAGCTTGATATCCAGTTATAAGATACGGTTGTTAATGTTTGACACTCGATGTACGACCGTATGGATATTATTACAAATAGGATTGTAAGTTACACGATAATCTGTTTCACATGAAAGGTAGTAGTCATTGCATTTGACTCTTCCGATGATTGGGGTCACGGTGTGTTGCTAGACGCTATCCCGTGATCGTTAGGCATGAAGGGCATTTTAAGTAATTTGCGCTTTGTGTCTACGGCCAACATATTCGAAGCCTATCGGGTCACACACATATGAATATCGGCCGGATTAAAATGTGGTTATAGATGATAACCAAATAAGGAAAGTTTATCTCGAGACTATAAAGGTTATAGTGGTAAATTAATATGGTGGTATTTATTTATTATGAATAAATTAAATACAAGATATTAATTAAGTTGATTAATTAAATACACTTATATTGATGAGTGGCGCTACATATGTGTATATGTGATACATTTAGATTGTGCAATTTAATTAATGATATTACCTATTATTAATATTAGATATTAATAAAATATTTATATATATATATATATCATGCATACATGCGTGTGTGTGTACACATTAAATGCAAAATAGTGATTTGCTTATGTGCGCACCAATGTATAATATATATTAATAGATTTTTATATGTGAAATATTTATGTGATATATACACATGTGTAAATTGATTTATGGTAATAAGATAAATATTGTCAATATAAGATCTTGACAATATCTTGGGAATATTCAATATAAGATATTGACAATATCCTAGATTTATTTGATATAAGATATTATAATAAATGAGATAAATCAATCAAATATATTTTCCTTATTTTATTGGAAAAGGTTTTCCCTCCTACAAGCCTCTTGGCGCCCTCTACAGTATAAATAAGAGGGCTTGCCAAGCTCTTTAGTACACCATTCTTCCAAGAGCAATTGTTCTTGTGAAAAATTGCAAGAACTCATAGTTCTTGTGTAAGAAAAGCAGGGCTTCCTATAGTGAGTTTGTTAGGGAGGAAAAAGTCCGGTCTAGCAAGCTGGGGTTTCCGATAGCAATCCATGGTGGGATTCCGTGGTATTGTTCGTGTGGACTACCGGTAGAGGCCGAACACTTGGGCGGCTCTATGCGAGAACTACTCTCCTTAGACGGTCAAAGCGTCGATCTTTTAGATCAACCAAGGTAACCACCGTCTACTAACTCGTTTGTTTATTGCTTAAACGATGTCGATCTTGGGTCGATAGGAAATAAATTTTTGAATTCCTCTGCGTTCCCGCGTAGATTTCCTAACAATATCTTAATCTGAGGTGATCACGATCAAATCGCTTGAATCGATATGAAGTTTGACTTGACGGTTAAGGATTACACCGAGTCTGTGGTGCGAATTACCCCATCTTGGCATTGTCTTTGGATTGAGTGAGTAGTCGTGTTGTCACGAATACGGAATCCATTCCTTCCATTTATGGAAGTAGATAGACAATTCCACTTATTTGTTAATCCTAGAAACCGATCGATCCATGGAGTTCATATTACAGCGATTAGCTACCAAAGGAGTTGTATGAATTAATTGATCACTAGGGGTTAATGGTAAATAAGGATAAGAGGTTCTAGAAAGGGTTAACGGTAACTTCCCGATTTAGAATGAACGATCTATGGAGGATTAATCAATATGTAATGATTATATCAATGGGCGCTTATTATTATTCTCGTGAGAGATAAATATAATCTTATAATCGGAGGAGTGCGATCACGGGATTATGGTGGCATATTCCTGTGATTGATTTATCGAATATAATTATTACGTTAGTAAGATAATTATTTATTTGATTTATCGGAGCCACGATTATTAGTCCATGGTCCCGACGTGCCTCCTAATAATATAGCATAGCTATTCTCGGACGTCGAATCCTAATAATATTAATTTAGTTCTTGTTGGACTTTATTAAAGCGATATGTGAATTAATTGTTTAGTGGACTATTAAATTAGTTGGGCTAAATAATTAAAATAATTGGAAAAGACATTTTCCTAATCTTGGCAATTAATGTGTATGGCAAAATCATCAAAGTGACTAGGTCACAAAGTGATTCACGTCCATGACATTTTTATGGAAACAAGAATTGTTTTCCTTGTGTATTAATAAGACATGTGCATAAAATATTTATTGGATAAATATTTATGGTAATAAATAAAGATAAAAATATTCTTGATTGGTTCTTGAATATTTAGGAATTATTTTTATTTATAGGATTTCTTAATAATTGATTATGTATTAATTATTAAATCCTTGGGGCTTAAGCTTGACTCTCTATATAAAGAGAGCTCTCCCAAGCTTAAGGACACACATAAATTCGACTTCTCTTAGAGAGAAGGAGCAAATTTTCGGCCAAGGAATATGGGGAAAATCTTGGAGATTTTTCCGGTGCATATCGGAAGGATTCGAGACGAGGATTTCCTTCCACCGGGAGTTGCTTGGATCACACGTCACGGAAGATCGTGGTGCTCTTCACATCTTCTTTCCTATTGCGGTTCTCCAACTTGGATTTTGAGATCCAAGAGGTATGTTCTACAACCCCTTGTAGAGAATAGATCTAGTTGTTTTATTACGTGTATTATATAGATCTAGATCCTTAAATCGCTTCCGCTGCGGATGATATTACTAACAGTGGTATCAGTCGCCAAGGTGATCTATATTTATACGTATAAAATATTAGATCTAGGAGTGGAAAACATGTAGATTTTTTTTGTCCCAATTTTTTTAATAGGGGCCGAAATATATGTTTTTTTATTTATTTTATGTTATGAATGGCTTGGTTGAAGAGATGGATTGGGGTTGGTACTGTTTACTCGTTAGATCTATTGTAGCTCCTTTGTTTAGTAACAATTGAGCATAGGAATTGTATTTATTTTATGTCAATTTTCGAAATTTATATGTAAAAGTAGCATCTTTTATTGTAATTTTGAATATCCGGGCTGGAAAAGATGAAGATCTTGCTGAAAAATTGAAGATCAAGGCGAAACCCAATGTATGAACGAGGAGAAACGGATAAAAACCTGATTTTAAATTAAAAATCTGCGCTACAGGACTTTCTGCGACGCTGAAAAGCGTCGCTATAAGTCCTGTATAATATAACTAGCATGCGGCTAGGGTTTTCTGTTGCGGCTGTAAATTTTTTTTTTTGGTTTGACCTAATTTTTTTTTATTGGACACACTGCCGTAGGGCAGAAGATCATCAAAAAAAAAAAAAAAAAAAAAAAAAAAAAAAATTATAGTAATAATTTAAATTACAGCCGACATAAAAAAAAAAAAATCTGGGATATATTTTTTTTTGGAGCACCGCATTAATAATAAAAAAAAAAAAAAATTAAAAGGTTTTTGATAATTATAATAAATTGGTTTTATTTGATTAAAAAACCTTTTCTCCTCTCGGGTGTTCGTGGTTCGTGATCCGGCGGTTCGAGTTCAAGATTTGAAGATCAAGACTCAAGACATAGATTATGTAATTTATCGCTTTCTAGATAGATTAGATACGTTAGTGCAAACAATCCATCTCGGTGTTTAAATTTTCCGCAATTTATTTTTATGTGTTTGATCATAAAAAAGATATAAAATCGGAATTGCCATGACATGCATCATATCATAAATCCACTCCTTGCATACATGTAGAATTTTAATTTTGGTAATTAAAATAGGCATGTATACAAACTCGTGTAATTAGTTGAAATTTAATTAATACGTGGTAATTAATTAATTTAGTAACTAATTAAAGATCCGAGGACGGGTTATGAAATCGTTAAGCCTTTCGGTGTGTGTTCTCGGTGAACCGCCGTAAAAGCCCAAACGAGATCACGTTTTCGATTCGTAGTGTCTACGAGATTGAATGATGGTAAAAAAGAACAATAAATCTTGGATAAAAACGGTTCGCTCATAGGTTGGGTGGTTTACTGAGCTAGGCTCGACCGACTTAACCCTCCTAGTGTGATGTATGCACGGGGGTCCGGCAAGACTAAGCTACACCGGAGAGCGGAGGGGTGATTCCTTCCTATCTCAATAGGGCTCTCTTGACCCGACTTCGTCCAACTGTCACATATGTTCCAACGAATAGGACGGGTAGGCTTGCCTACGTTACCGACACCATTCGGAATCCTTGATTTGATGTGCTTTTATGTTAACATAAAAAAGACATGGTTAGTTAACCCACCACCACTTCCAAAATATTGAGTGGGAGCGGGGGAGGCGACAGCCAACCCCACGGCCTCTACTATAGATACAAGTAAGTGAGAGAAGGGTGACGCCTCGCGGCGCTTTGATTTCGTCCCCCTACGGATGGTGTTCACTCCTATCAACATTCATGGCTTGGTCTCCGAAAGGATAGGATTTCTGGGTACTCGTCGGGTCACTGACCTATCCTACGACGGCATACTCGGGGCATACCTAAGAGATCCGATATAGTAGGTCACACTCATACAGGATATTTTTAGTAATATCTAGGCTAAATAAGGAAGGTAGTCAATGAATAAAGGGATGTTCGATTCTCGTGGGATGTTTGATTCTCACAAGTTATTCATTGATGAGATTGTCTCGATTTAACCGTCATCTCTTTGACCTACCTACGGCGGCCTTTGAGATGCGAGGTTAAAACCTTGGAATGGTAGAGTAGACTTAATTTTAGTTTACAATTCCTAAAATAAATATAGTAGTGTTAACTTGAATTAATATATGTCATTTTATTTACTGACATTATATCCTTTACTAAATTGCTTAAAATTTATAATTGACTAGTATTGACTTCGTTAAAAAGTGGAAAGTAACTAGGGCGTTGAACTACTTAATCGATAATGCAATTATTTTTCAAAGATTTTCTCTTAAGCCTTTTAAAAACCGAGTGACATATAGTTATGTCACTAGTGTCATCGTGTCAAGCGGAAGACAAACTTAGTTTGATCAAAGGTGATTTCGGACTTTGAAATTCTTAGTGAATTTTGAGTTTGTAGTAATTACAAGAGTAATTTTCTAATTGAAAAATTGGAAAATCATGAAGTGTTACTAGTTGGGCGATATTTGGAATCGATGAACTAGTGGGAGCTTTATGATTTGTTGTTTTTCTAGAACATTAGAAAAGTGTAATCGACTACACACGTAACCGTTCTAATTGAAAAACCGGAAAGTCATGAATCGTATGTCGCTAGTTGGGCGATATTTGGAATCGATGAACTAGTGGGAGTTCTATGATTTGTTGTTTTTCCGGAAACATTGGAACTATATACGAAAGATTTTCTAAATCGAAAAAATCGAAAAATCATAAAAAATAAAGCATTGCTCGTTAGACGGTATTTGGAACCGACAAAATAGTGGGAGCTTTAATATGATTTGGTGTTTTTTCTGGTATATTAGAAAATCCGAGAAGTCCAGACGAGTAACACTCGAAATAGACATCCCACGGTTCAAGAGTAGTGTCTACTCAAACGAACCGCTGGTTCAAGACTGTTTCCATTCATGGAAAGTCAAGAATGGGAGAATATGTCTAAAAGTGTTAAAGTCACCTAAAGCGAGAAAATTTTAAAGGTTTGAACCGAAAATTAATTAACGAAAATCATAGGATAAGGGCGGTGATTTTGGATCACCAACCTATGAATCCTTGGTGATTTTCTCGAGCTAAGTTCTTTGGAAGAACAAGGTAGCGAGTGCATCTAACGATTAAAAGAGTAAACAACGGCGATTAATTTTAGCTAGAATAGTGGGAGTGATATAAGAAAATGAATCTCGATTCAATCCTTGGATATCGCGAAAAAAAAATATTTTACTTTTAAGATTCGTTGGAACGAATGGATTTACCTTCTATTCGATAATTTGTTTGTCGTATAGAAAGTGAATATACCATTTGTAAGTCTGAATCCAAGACTCGGACTTTTGTTTGATAAAGTCAAAAAACCACTTACAACTGCTGAAATATGTATATAAAACACATCTAAAGACCTATTAAAAGAAATTGGTTTCTATATTTAGATAAACGCTTCTTCATATTCCATAGTTAGTGCATAGTACCTAAAAGACAAGACCTGAAGACCGGCTCAGGGTGATTCCTTTCTCCCAGTCTGGTTATATTGTCTCAAAGGTTCAATGACTAAGTTTCCATTTCAATCGGGAAAGGATAATGGTTATAAAGAATTATAGCTTGTTCATGACGACCTTGGGGTCTGATGAAAGATACAAGCTAGTAGGAGCTTCCGAGTAGTGACTTCTTGTCTGATAACTATTCAAACACTCCGGTAAGTTTATCCAAAATATTACGAGGTGTCTCGATTTTGTCGGAGATGGAGTATTCTCTACTCAAAAATGGGCCATCACATAGTCCTAGGGACTGATGCTCGGCCTGCCTCATAGTGAAATGCTTTCACTAAGGGAGAAACCGTTAAATTGCCTTACATAGTTTTAGATGTGCTACAATACACTGCTTAACTCAATAAAGATATTGGAAGAGAAATAACGGTTTACATCGAAATGTAAGACCAAGAAGTCTACCTAGAATATGCTTTGCAATTTACGGATAAGGTGTGGATTCGGTTCACCCCACTTCCATAAATATAAGCATTTAGCACACGGTGCTTGAAGGTAGATCTGAAATTTCAGCGAACACATTCGGTCGATGACCAATCGTTTCTATATCTTGTAGCATTGAGAAAAAGGTTTGTTATAAGATTCTTGAAATCGGGAAGGGACAGTTATACTGTTGCATCCTTCCTGATAGAATCCATGAACAGAAAAACCTTAAACCTTGAAGTACATTTACTAAAGGTAGTTACTAAGCGATTAAAATCGAGACCACATCCAACATCGGTTGTTGGTGATAACACTAAATACTACTAAACTAGATCGAATTTGATCCACCCGAGAATGTAGTGGGAGTATGGTTTATCCATTACCCATTCACGGGTTCTGCGGACTTTGTAGTTTGAGGATCGATTGATGACCTATGGCTCTTTTGTGAGCGATATAGGATTACGATAATAGAGGTTGGTTTAATAGCCATAACCACAGTGAATGGAGTTCGGTACTCGGAGTCGTTCATACTCTTGTAGAACCACCTGGCGTCTCAGGCCCGGTGGGAGTAATTGGATCTACACGGAAAAGAGTAGAATGAGTTCGGTATTGCATGATTTCGTTCAAAAGCGAGAAAATAGGGGTGATTCCTGAGACTTTCTTGCCAAACAAGCGGAGTCTGGATTCATTCAAAATGAAGGGTATTGACTTATGAACTTATGATAGGATGACCGCCCAAGGCTTATGTCCTTTGTGGATAAAAAGCAAACCTCTCGGTCATTGGAAGTCATATATTTCTACAATATGTGGATTTGACGAGAATATTGATAAGTCTTTTGTAGGCGGATATCAATTTTAGTATAGTAGTGAATATATAAATATATATTAGTGTTTGTGAAGGATAACACTTTGCACCGATTGGAATCAACATGGGTGTGTTATCTGAAGTCGAAATCGACAATACCACAATTCTCTCGCAATGTGAGATTTGGACAACATTCGAAGAGTTTGACTCGGTCGAATTCATTAGAATCGATCCTTTAGTTTCCCGTCCATCTTATTGGTTAAGATGATGCATCAGTATATGCAACATTCAACGAGGAAGTTCTACCCTATGCCTCGGGAATGACTCTCTAAATCTTTGGATCAAGAGAAATGGGATAGATTCTCTTTCTAGTAAGAGATGGTCGAGTTATTGAGCGTCAACTTTGATCGAATCTTAGATTCGGCGGTTAACAAAGCAAGTTTAGTATTTCCTTTAGTATCTTGAGAGAGCGAGGAATAATATGCGGACATATTCATGTATGAACTTGGATATGTGTGATACACTCGATTTTGACTTTAAGTCGATTGAGGATGATCGTTAAGTCGATCTCGGGCTCGATGTTTACTCGATACCACATGATTAGATAGACCGGTAACGTTTGATTCTACGGATCGTCTCGAGCCGACAACCCGACTAATCATTAAGACCCATGACATTTAGATGTAGGTACTTCCCGAGTCAGCGACCTATCCTACGACGGCATACTCGGAGTGTACTTTGGAATCGAAATGGTTATGATATACTTAGTGGGTACTAGCATACGGGATGAGTCTCCATTGCTTTAGAGCAAGTGGGAGATGTAGTTTGTTGTATTTTAAATAATAGGGTGTGCTCTAAAACAATTAATCACATGCTTTCGTGCAAGTGGGAGATTGTTAGGTGTGATGCCGAAAGACAATTTTGTAATTGTTTTATTTAATAAATGAATTGAGATTATTATTCATATTTATTATTCTCATATTCACCGATGTGACAATAGTATTTACACTACTGAAAAACCCTAAAGTATATCGTTTATGTAATCACTTAACTCAGTGTATGGTATATACACGGGAGGATTGAGTTAGTGAAGATGTACTTAAAATACAATTAGCCCGTAGTGAAGTTAATCGAGAGTATCGGGTCTCTCCTTTAACGTGCTATTAATGCACCCAGAACACAATAGGTGTGATAGTCTTATCCGGACTTTCGGTTAAGAGAACCTAGTGGGGCATTTATATATGATAGATATATCATATAGAATTTGGACCGATTTGATTAGAGTTCACGATATAATTCCGTGTCGAGAAGTCTTATCGAATCAATGGATGATCATATTTATGGATATATCTTAATCTGAGGTGATCACGATCAAGCGCTTGAATCGATATGAAGTTTGACTTGACGGTTAAGGATTACACGAGTCTGTGGTCCGAATTACCCGTCTTGGCATTGTCTTTGGATTGAGTGAGTAGTACGTGTTTGTCACGAATCGGAATCCATTCCTTCCATTTATGGAAGTAGATAAACGATTCCTTTATTTGTTAATCCTAAAGCGATCGATCCATGGAGTTCATATTACACTTCGATTAGCTACCAATGAGTTGTATGAATTAATTGATCACTAGGGGTTAATGGTAAATAAGGATAAGAGGTTCTAGAAAGGGTTAACGGTAACTTCCCGATTTAGAATGAACAGTCTATGGAGGATTAATCAATATGTAATGATTATATCAATGGGCGCTTATTATTATTCTCGTGAGGAGATAAATATAATCTTATAATCGGAGGAGTGCGATCACGGGATTATGGTGGCATATTCACGTGATTGATTTATCGAATATAATTATTACGTTCGTAAGATAATTATTTATTTGATTTATCGGAGCCGGCGATTATTAGTCCATGGTCCCCGACGTGCCTCCTAATATAGCATAGCTATTCTCGGACGTCGAATCCTAATAATATTAATTGAGTTCTTGTTGGACTTTATTAAAGCGATATGTGAATTAATTGTTTAGTGGACTATTAAATTAGTTGGGCTAAATAATTAAAATAATTGGAAAAGACATTTTCCTAATCTTGGCAATTAATGTGTATGGCAAAATCATCAAAGTGACTAGGTCACAAAGTGATTCACGTCCATGACATTTTTATGGAAACAAGAATTGTTTTCCTTGTGTATTAATAAGACATGTGCATAAAATATTTATTGGATAAATATTTATGGTAATAAATAAAGATAAAAATATTCTTGATTGGTTCTTGAATATTTAGGAATTATTTTTATTTATAGGATTTCTTAATAATTGATTATGTATTAATTATTAAATCCTTGGGGCTTAAGCTTGACTCTCCTATATAAAGAGAGCTCTCCCAAGCTTAAGGACACACATAAATTTCGACTTCTCTTAGAGAGAAGGAGCAAATTTTCGGCCAAGGGGAATATGGGGAAAATCTTGGAGATTTTTCCGGGTAGCATATCGGAAGGATTCGAGACGAGGATTTCCTTCCACCGGGAGTTGCTTGGATCACACGTACGGAAGATCGTGGTGCTCTTCACATCTTCTTTCCTATTGCGGTTCTCCAACTTGGATTTTGAGATCCAAGAGGTATGTTCTACAACCCCCTTGTAGAATAGATCTAGTTGTTTTATTACGTGTATTATATAGATCTAGATCCATAAATCGCTTCCGTTGCGGATGGTATTACTAACACTAGGCTACGGGTCACTGTAAGTTCTACAACTTAGCCAAAAACACAATAGTGCCCTTAGAGGCGCAGCGGGAGCAGTACACGAGTCTATGAGGTTCATTCCTGAACCTTGTGCGGTTCTTCCACCTTTTCTATATAGCTGATATAGTAAATGGATTCATTGCTTGAAGCAAAGACCAGGGTCTCGTCAGAGATTCGTGTGTGTGTTGAGGCGGTTCATTTGACTTGGTCATTTGGAGCATGGTATGAAGATAGTCTGAGTCCCCACGGATAGCAATCCGTTTAGGGCTAGGGTTGTTCGAGTATTGCATGAGATTCTTGTGTTTCAACTTGGTCTTGTGTGTGCGAGTGATTGGTTTTAGGCCAAGTGGGAGATTGTTGAAATAGTGTCCTAAACCCAATCGGGTTGGAACCAGATCCGACCGGGTCGGATCGGATCATTTCTACTATTTCTTTATGTTTATACATAGATTAGATGGTTTTTCTGTTGTCATATATTTGTTCTTTTAAAGAACCAATTATGAATTGTTATATTATAACGTCATTAGTATTAAACTGTGATAGAGAAACCATGATAGGCGATTATGGTTGATGAGATCTCTAATCACTTTAACAAGTTTGATACTTAAATGTCTCTAGGCTGATGTACTATTAAACAGGGCATTGATAGTACGTACAAACTAGCACGTATTAGATGCCTTCTGTATTTAAGGGCAGGGATAGATCTCGTCTATTGAAGTGTAGAGACACTTGGACTGTACGTGGACGTGTATAAGAGAATGCATATGTTAGACTGACCCACTTACACGGATAAGTGTCACACTATGTGACGGTTGTGTAATTATCCTTAGGACCGGAGTCTACATGGCATCACGGTGTGATTGTCATGCTTTGACACTATTGAGGTTTCCCCTAGCCACGGGGCGATCATGCGGTAGTGATTGGGTGTGATACTGAAGCATCACGGAGAATACATGTTTGGTCGTCTAGAAATCGCGTACCCTATCAGTTGGGGTGAATATCCGAAAGGGCCTTCTTATAAGGAATGTCTTACTCTCGTGAATCTTTGCAAAGTGGAAGTAAATGAGTTACTTTGAGAGAGCATGATATCCAGATTATAAGATACGATCGTTATTGTACCGACACTCGAGATACGATCGTATGGATATTATTACAGCGATAGGATTGTAAGTTAAACGGTAACTGTTTCACATGAAAGGTAGTAGTCATTGCATTTGACTCTTCCGATGATTGGGGGTCACGGTGTATTGCTAGACGCTATCCCGTGATCGTTAGGCATGAAGGGCATTTTTGTAATTTGCACTTTGTGTCTACGGCCAACATATTCGGAAGCCTATCGGGTCACACACATATGAACATCTAGCCGGATTAAAATGTGGTTATAGTTGATAACCAAATAAGAAAAGTTTATCTCATACTATATAGGTTATAGTGGTAAATTAATACGGTGGTATTTATTTATTATGAATAACTATAATACAAGATATTAATTATGTTGATTAGTTAAATATATATATTTAATAGATATGTGGCGCATAAATGATGTGTATATGATACATATGAATTTTGCAAATTAATTAATCATGGTATTATATTATCTAGTATTAATATAAGATATCAATATTTATATATATATATATTCTTATACATGCGTGGCTTGCATATAAAAGGATATGCATGTGCACATATATATATATATATATATATATATATATATATATATATATATATATATATATGTGTGTGTGTAATAATATATATATATATATATGATATATACACATGTGTAAATTAATTTATGGTAATAAGATAAATATAATCAATATAAGATATTGACAATATCTTGAAAATATATTTAATATAGGATATTGAATATTAATGAGATAAATCAATCAATTATATTTTTCTTATTTTATTGGGAAAATGTTTTCTTCTCCTCCACACCTGGATGGGGCGCCCCTCTCACTATAAATAAGAGGTGGGTGTCAATCTATTTTGTACATCACAATTCCAAAAGCTAATAATTCTTGTGTAAAATAGAGAGCATCCTATAGAAAGTTGGAAAGAGGGGAAAAATGTCGGTCTAGCAACCGGAGTTTTCCAATAGCAATCCATGATGGGATTCCGGCGGGCTGTTCGTGTGGACTAGCGGTAGAGGCCGAACACTTGGGCGGCTCTATGCAGAACTACTCTCCTTAGACGGTCAAAGCGTCGATCTTTTAGATCAACCAAGGTAACCACCGTCTTTAGCTTAATTGTTTATTGCTTAAATGAAGTCGATCTTGGGTCGATAGGAAATAAATTTTAAATTTCGCTGCGTTCCCGCGTAGATTTCCTAACACTTCGATGGTTGTTGAAGAACTCCGGATATGCCGGACGAGCTTCGAAAGTTGGTGAAGAACTCCGAATTTGGCGGATGATCCTCGAATGTTGTTGAAGAACTTGAAGACTTCTTCGTTGCTTCTTAGATCTTCTCTTTTTTGAAGAACTCCGGATATGGCGGATGATCCTCGAATGTGGGTGAAGAACTCCGAATGTGACGGACGATTTTCGATTGTTGAAGAACTCTGAATATGGCGGACGAGCTTCGAGTGTTGGTGAAGTACTCTGGATGTGGCGGATGATCCTCGAATGTCGTTGAAGAACTTGAAGACTTCTTCGTTGATTCTTAGACCTTCTCTTTGTTGAAGAAGTCCGGATATGGCGGATGATCCTCGAATGTTGGTGAAGAACTCCGAATGTGGCGGACGATCCTCAAATGTTGATGAACTCCGAATATGGCGGAAGACCTTTGATTGTTGTTGAAGAACTCCGGGCATGGCGGACGAGCTTCGAATGTTGAAGAACTCCGAATATGGCAGAAGACCTTCGATTGTTAAAGAACTCTGGATATGGCAGACGAGCTTCGAATGTTGGTGAAGAACTCCAGATGTGGCGGACGATCCTCGAATGTTGGTGAAGAACTCCGAATATTGTGGATGACCTTCGATTGTCGTTGAAGAACTCCGAATACGGCGGGCGAACTTCAAAAGTTGTTGAAGAACTTGAAGATTTCTTTGTTGCTTCTTAGATCTTCACTTTGTTGAAGAACTCCAGTTTTGGCGGATGGTCTTCGTTTGCTAAAGAACTTGAAGGCTTGTTTGTTGCTTCCTAGATCTTTTCTTTGTTGAAGAACTCCGTATTTGGCGGATGATCTTCAGTTGTTGGAGATGACTTTGAGGCTTCTTTGTTACTCCTTCAATCTTCTCCACAGGTGTTGAGTAGAGGGCTTTATGCTTTCTCCCCATCTTCTTCACCAATTGTTGTTGTGTTGATGAACTCCCGGATATGGCGAAAGAACTTTGACTTTGATGAAGACTTGACGGAATACTTTGTATTACCTTCAATCTCCTAGTTCAAGTGCTTCGACTTTGCAGAAGATCTTCAATGTTGAAGACGATCTTTCGTGTTGCTTTGAAGCTTTGATGTTCTTCATCTTCTTGAAGAACCTTGAAGACGACTTCTTCCGGCGTAGCGGACGCTTTTCGATCTTCTCGCCTTTCTTGACTTTGGGTTGATCTTCAAGTGTTGAAGACGCCTTGTCGAAGAACTCCGTCTTTGTGTTGATCTTCAAGTGTGTAAGACGCCTTGTTGAAGAGCTCCGCCTTTGTGTTGATCTTCAAGTGTTGAAGACGCCTTGTTGAAGAGCTCCGCCTTTGTGTTGATTTTCTAGTATTGAAGACGCTCCTCGATCTTCTTGGATTTCTTGAAGAACTTAGAGAAATTCTTGGGAGATCTTCGAAGCTTGAAGACACTCTTCGATCTTCTTTCTTTATTGAAGAACTGCGAGGATTTCTTGAAAGATCTTCGATGCTTGAAGATGCTCTGAGACTTCTCACCAGCTTCTATGCGCTTCCTTGTGCTTGTTCTTCTTCTGTGTGTCTTCTGTGTTTTTGTGTGTTTTTGCAAATGGCCAAGGCCTCTTATTTATAGTGGTAGACGAGAGCCTTTGAATTGATTTGCACTTAATGCGTTCACACTCATTTAATGTGTCCACTGATGTAAGTCAACTAGATGATACTTTTTGCAATATTTTATCCTCATTTCTCATGCATTTATTGATGTTTTCGTATCAATTCGAGTCAGTATTTGCTTAGTTTCATCCATACGTGTAGATAGTACTTATTATATAAAATATCATATTTTGATAGGTTTTGTACCGGTTATGGTAACCGGAGCGTCGTGTCGGGTTTACGTTTGGTATTTTTGTGATTTATTGCAGGATTATAGGTTGACCAAGACCCCGAATGACTCCACATGTTGAGCATAAACACGTCTTTTGAGGGCTAGAATGTGTGCCGTAAGCTTACAAGTTCAAACGGATCGTTTGTCTTTTATGCTTTTACTGTAATCTATCTTCAAGCGATATTTGACCCACCTTAGAGGCAGAATTCGGTTTGGACTTCTTCACAAGGGTTGTATATCTTCGAACAAGCTTTTCAACGCATCTTGAATCACACAAATCAGAGATCTACACGTAAAGTTATGATCAATTTACTGAAAACGTTCTAGTACTGAACCACCTGTAGAGCCGAACTTCGGGAAGCTCGGCTCGTTAGGCGATTTTCACCATAAGAAGTCGAATTTGCAGCAGTTTTCAGCATTATTCAGCCCCCAACCCTAAAACTTGAAGACACCTCCATCCTCAAGGCTCTCCTAGCCAAATTCCACCACATATTAGCATCTAATTCCACTTGTAACATTAAGTATTCTTAGTTTTGATTTCTAGAATCATTTAATGGAACCAAGCTTTCATCCTTTTGGGTGTGAACACCATTGGAGCACTTCAAGATCTTGAATGCAAGTTTCTCTTCTTAAATTTGATAGCTTTTGGTTGGGTAAATTCTTAATCTTTACCTTGGATTAATTGTTCTCATGATTTTGAATGCTTACATTGACAAGTTTGTGTTTTTAATTATGAGTGGCTAGCTCACCACTAGCCAAGATGATGTTGTAGAAGTAGTATAATCTCCTATGTTGATTGAGAATGGTTGTTATGTTGTTTAGCTTCAATTGTTGTGAATCTTTTCCTACTTGCATTGTATGGTTTGCTTGTATTGGAGTAATTAACTAATGCTTGCATTTACACACTTGATGGAGACCGAAAGGAGATATTAGGTGTGAGAAGAGGGTAGGAGAACCGGAAGGTAAAATCGACCTCTTTAGGCATTCGACTTCTTATCCGGGGATTGTTGACCTTGTCATTGCATTCAAGTTCTTATCATACCAATTCATTAGGTTTAGGACACCTAAGCCAAAGAGGAGGTATAGAGTAGTTTCATGCACTCGAATGAGCGGGAACAACATGCTTAGGTTTGCACCGTTTCACGCTTTTGATTACCATTGGTTGGAAGGAAGGAAATCATTTCCATGATACTACGAGAGATTTACTAGTCTACGCATTGTCTTGGTTAGGTTTCTTTTATCATTTATCACCCTTTGTGGTAATAGATTCTTAGATATATTTACTTCCTTGAATTATTGCGACTTAGATCAAGATAATCATAGTTTTTCGGTGTTCAACCTCACAATCCTCGTGGATACGATATTGACCACTAGACTAGACTACAATTGACCCGGTACACTGCCGGTAAGATTGGAACCCTAGAAAAGTCCGATCATCCACACACTTGATTGATTTGCATTTAATGCGTCAAGACTCCTGATTGATTTGTATTTAATGCGTCTAGACTCTTGATTGATTTGCCGTCCAGACTCTTGATTGATTTGCATTTAATGTGTCCAGACTCTTGATTGATTTCAACCATATTTAGAAGATTGACATTTATTACAAATCAATCAAATTAATTACTAATTTATTTTAGCGATTTGATTTGAATAATTTCTATATTATCTCCTAATATTTATTGTAGGAAATAATATACAATATTTGGATTTAATGGCCTATGTAGTATGTGACACATATAACGTTTCACATTTATACTTATATAGCCATTTATTACAAATTAACTAAATCTCAAATTTTTTAAGAGTTTTTAATTATTATTTTATTATATTACTTCCTAATATTTTATATAGGAAATAATAATAAAATAATTTTAATTTTAGGACATATATAGTGATTGACATGTATAATATGCCACATAAAATTTTTATACCTAGATTTTTTATTCCCAAAACTTTCAAAATCCTATTGATTTTCTATCACAATATCCCTGTGTTTTTTTTTTTTTTTTTTATTTATAAGCTCACCTCTCGTGCATGATGCACGGGTTATTTGGCTAGTTATTTTATAGTTTTATGAAAAAGAAATTGGGATCAAACCACATATTAACATATTATTATTATTATTATTATTATTATTATTATTATTATTATTATTATTATTATTAAAAACTATTTTTATAATAAAAAAACCCTTTTAAAAGTAAAAAAATAATAAGATTGAAGTTTAGTAATCTATAGAGAACAAAGGCATGACACCAAGAATATTCCTAAAACTTCTGTGCCTCCTCAATAATAATAAGCCCACTTTGCCCTTTGTGTTGGAAAATCCTTGTGTGGTGAGAGAATTTGAGATGAAGTGACGGGTGAAACGATCAGAACCACGCAGTTTAAATAAACTGTGTGGTCTGTATTTAGCCACACGGTGTCTCCACGCCGTGTGGAGACACCACACAAGAATTACCCCTTTGTCTTGAGAACACTGTCAAAACCTTTTCCCTCTTTGACTTCTATTCAAGTTCGTGCAATGTCTGATTCCTCTTCTGCTGCTTCATCTTTACAGAAGATCCAAATTCAGAGGGACAACACTGTCAGTTTCTCCTTTCTTTTCAATCTTCCTTTCATTTCCTACTCTCTTTTTTGTTGGTAAATTTGTAATGTTAATTAACTGATGGTTGTTCACATCTGAATTAACTTTGAATTTAGTGGACTTTTATGGACTCAAACCTCGAATATGTTGATTAATTACGAAAATTGAGTTCATGGCTATTGGTTTTTTTTAGAGATTCTTTTGATTGCTTTATAGTTCACCTATAGCATAGCTGATTTGGATTTACATAAGGTTCTGTTTGAAGATAGGAAAAGTGTCATTAAAATGGATGGAGCCTTTGAAGAATTTTTTCATGTTTCGGAATTTTATGGCTTCTAAGTTTGGATAGGGTTTTTTTAACAGACTTTTGATGCATATGTGGTTGGAAAGGAGGATGCCCCTGGGATTATTGTGGTCCAAGAATGGTGGGGAGTAGAGTTTGAGGTCAAGAACCATGCGAACAAGATCTCGCAATTTGATGGGGGCTATAGAGCACTTATACCTGAGTACCATACATGCCTAACCACAGACGTTTGTTTTCACTTTTACCAAATCATTCACTACTTTTTTTAATGCTTATTGTTTAATGGTTGCCAATCTAGTTTGTACCGTGGGAAGGTGGGCCTCGATGTTGCAGAAGCACGACATTTGACGGACGGTCTCGACTGGCAAAGAGCTGTTAAAGATATCGAAGCCTCGGCTAACTGGCTCAAGAAAAGTGGTGCCAATAAGGTTTTGAGGTTTAAATCTTATATTTTAAATTACATCTTATTAGAGCGAATTATCTACACCTACACCGTTCTCGATGGATTGCTTGGTTAAGTGATGCAGGAATTAAGAACTAAACAGAATTGATTGCATTTGCATCAGATAATCTTAATAGAATATTTTTTATTTTTATTTAGGTTTAAACACTGCATTTCTTTATTTACACAATCTATATTTAAGGTGAACGGTATCAGAATCTCTATTACAATCTACAACATTAAAAATAGAGAACCTATATTTCATACCATAGAAATAGAGTCAAGTTTACAGAATCTGTATTAGGTTAAAAGTTGTGGATGGCTGTTTTTAATCTAAAATGTGGATGATTGTTTTTAATCTACATGTTGCTACAAGTACATGTAGTAACAGACGCGTTTTTGTCCTTGTTAAAACACAGACGAGAAACTTGCACTTGAAGAAAGATAAAACAGATGCAATCTAACAGAAAAATAAGGCGGAAATTGATACAACACAAAAACAAATAGAACACAGTGATTTAACGTGGTTTCCGACATTGTTCCAACTACTCCACGGACAGAAAAAGAGATATTTTATTATGCACAGAATTACAATGTTTTCACAAGTGTGTGAATAACACTTTGAAAGACACATTTTGCATTGATTACAACTTCGGTATTTATAGGCACAAATCCCAAACCCTAACTGCCAAATATCTTTGTTGGAATTGTCATAAATACCCAGATGTGGACCCCAGCTCCAGCTGTTATCCACCAGACGAAACTCAGCTCCAAACTGACTTTCCCAGAAAACTCACTTGTAATCAGCAAACTCAGATGTAGAACTCAGCAAACTCGGTTTCCACCAAAAACCCAGTTTTCACCAAAAATCGGTTTTCTCAGCTTTTCCCAAAACTCAGTTTCACATCACAAAACTCAGTTCCAGCTTTCAGATTAGTTCCACCAGTTTTAGAGATCAAGTCACAAAACAAACAAATCTCCACCTCTACTTGAACTCTCATTCAACATCACCAGATTACATAATTCAGATGTATTTGTACCAGATGCATTCGTCAATGCCAAGATTTACTTGTACCAGACTTCTCCACGAAATCCACTCACCGACTCGCCTCTCAACCGAGTTTCGAAAAAAACGATTATAAGCTTTGAATGTTAAGCAAGTCCGAGACAATAACCTGAAACTTGCTTTGTTTGAATCGGTTTAGTAAGCATATCAGCACGATTTTCTTTGGTGCTGATCTTCTTCACTACAACCCTTTTCTCATTTCTCAGAAAATGATATCTCACATCAATATGCTTGGTTCTCTCATGATGAACCTGATCCTTAGCTAGACAAATTGCACTCAGACTGTCACAATAAATCTTAGCTTGATCCTGATGCAGCCCCAAATCACTGACTAGTCCCTTCAACCAGATTGCTTCCTTGGTTGCTTCAGTAAGAGCCATATACCCTGCCTCAGTTGTTGATAAAGCTACTGTTGCTTGTAGAGTTGCTTTCCAGCTGACAACTGAATTCCCCAATGTGAAAACATAAGCAGTCATTGATTTTCTACTGTCTAAATCACCTGCATAATCAGCATCACAGTATCCTGTGACCAAACTCTGAGTATCACCTCCATAAATGAAACCAACATCAGTTGTACCTCTAAGGTACCTGAACATTCTTTTTTCAGCTTTCCAGTGTTCCTTTCCAGGTTGAGCCATAAACATGTCGACAACACCATTGCTGAACGGATCGAGCCTAGTGCACACCATGGCATACATCAGACTGCCAACTGCACTAGCATATGGAACTTTTGACATATATTTCTTCTCCTCGGCTGACTGTGAAGCATAAATTGACAAATGAACATTTGATGCCATAGGAGTATCTATTGGCTTTGCAGTAGACATACCATACTTGGCCAAAATCTTCTGTATATAGCCCTACTGAGATAAAAACAGTTTCTTCTGACTTCTATCTCTCTAGATCTCCACCCTCAAGATTTTCTTGGCTGCACCCAAATCTTTCATTTCAAATTCAACACTAAGAAGGTCTTTCAGATTCTGAATATCAGACTTCTTTCTTGCAGCTATCAGCATATCATCCACATACATAAAAAGATAGATGTATGATCCATCTTCCAGCTGACTATTGTAGACATAACAATCATAAGAACTTCTGCTATAACCCAGCTAGATCATGTAACTATCAAACTTTTTATACCATTGTCTAGGAGCCTGCTTCTATCCATACAAGGACTTTTTCAGCTTACAAACAAATCCTTCTTTACCTAGAACTTGAAATCCCTCTGGCTGAGTCATGTATATCTCTTTGTCTACCTCACCATGTAGAAAATCTGTCTTCACATCTAACTGCTCAAGTTCAAGATCTTGTTGTGCCACCATTGCTAGTAACACTCTGATTGAAGTATATCCGACTACTGGTGAGAATATCTCATCAAAGTCCACCCTTTCTTTTTGACTGAACCCTCTAGCAACCAAACGTGCCTTATAATTGACTCCTTCTGCCTCAGTCAATCATTCTTTTTTCTTGAAGATCCATTTGCATGTAACAACTCTCCTATCAGCTGGATGTTTAACTAGATCCCAAGTCCGATTCTTCAGTAATGACTCCATTTCATCTCCTATGGCAGCAAGCCATTGAGATGACTCAGAACATGTCACTGCTTCCTTGTAAGTAGAAGGTTCAAAACCAAATGCCCCCCACATCACCACGGTGGTGATGTGGGGGGTATTTTTTGGAGCAGGTTTCTAGTATTACGTCATCAAGCGAGTATGGTAAATTAATAGCAGATTTCCCCCGCTTCATCAACACAACACACCTATATTGGTTTGTGGTAACCGAACGTACTTGGACGGTGTCGACCCCAACCTTCCGGCCGAAGACTAGTGGTAGGTGGTCCTGCATCATAGCTTTTAACCGAGCGGGTGGTACGGCCCTTTTACAAGCATTAAATAAATACAGGAGGTGACGGGTCTACGTGTGCCAACAAAGGTTTACTCGCTACCGCTCCGTGGCTTACCTTATAACATATATAATATTATATAGGAAAGTAGTGACGGTACTTGTATGTGCTATGACGCTCCCCCGGTATCCCGCTTTTACGATACACTTCGTAAGCTTCACCTCTTCTGCAACTTGAAGTGCATATCCAGCCAAATCTTCAAACCCATACCTTCTGGGAGGTATCCCAACATTGGATCTTCTAGCTCACGACAATTTATACTTTGTTGACCAATATCGATTTGACGCTTCACCGACCCTGTTCAAATTGGTCGCTTGGATTCGATTCTTGTTCATAACGGATCGATGAAAATCGACTTTGTTCACCGAGTGTTGCATCTCACCGACTCCACCTTATCTTGTCGCTTTTTCGCCAACACTGGTTTCGATTTGATTATCCTCCCCACTGATGAACTGAGCATAGAATTTTCATCAAAAACTGTATTACTGCTGAGAATAACTCTGTTTTCTGCTGATGACCAAATTCTATAACCCTTAACTCCATCACCATACCCTACAAACACTCCTTTCTTGGCTTTTGGTTCCAGTTTCCCTTCACTCACATGATAGTAAATTGTGCTTCCAAATACCCTTAGAACTGAGTAATCAGCAGGCTCTCCTGACCACATTTTAACTGGTGTCTTGAAACTGATCCATGTTTGAGGACTTCTGTTGATTAAGTAACAAGTTGTGCTTACAGCTTCTGCCCAAAATCTTCTTGACAAACCAGCATGAGAGAGCATGCATCTTGCTCTCTCCAGAAGAGTTTGATTAATTCTTTCAGCTACACCATTTTGCTGAGGAGTATTCCTGACTGTATTATGTCTGGCAATACTCTCATTTCTACACAGCTCATCATACTCATTCCAGCCGAATTCCAGACCATTATCTATACGAAGCCTCTTGATCTTCTTCCCCAACTGATTTTCAACTAGAGCCTTCCATTGCATGAAGCTCTTGAATGCCTCACTTTTGTGTTTCATCATCACCACCCAAGTCTTTCTTGAATAGTCATCTATGAATGACACAAAATATCTGTGGCCACCCAATGACTCCACCTTTGAAGGCCCCCCAACAATCAGAATGAATGTAATCAAGTGATGACTTTGTGCTGTGTATCCCTTTTGAGAACTTGCCCCTATGAAGCTTCCCAAACACACAATGCTCACAAAATTCTAGATTCTTGACCTTACATCCCTCAAGAAGATCTTTATGAGAAAGAATCTGCATCCCCTTTTCACCCATGTGACCCAGTCTCATGTGCCACGGTTTTGTCAGCTGTGACTGATAAACTTCAGTAGATGCTACACCAGCAGACCCAGACACAACTAATCCTTGCAAAATATACAAGGTTCCCCTTTTGACTCCCCCGAGAACTGAAACTGAGTTTTTGTAGACACTCAGTTTTCCACTTTCACCCTTAAAATCGAATCCATTGTCATTTAAAAGATCGAGAGATACCAAGTTCTTGGTCATTTGTGGAACATGTCTAACTTCACTCAACATACAGAATTTACCATCCTCTGTCCTCAACTGAACTGAGCCAATCCCAACTATCTTGCAGACCTTGCTGTTTATCATGGCTATATGACCACCATCTATCTGTTGATAACTTGAGAACCACTCTCTATGTAGACAAATATGATAAGATGCTCCAGAGTCCAGAATCCACACATCAGCATGATGTGCCGACTCTCCAGCTACTAGAACCATGTCCTCCTCTGAATCAAAATCACCGCACTCAAAGAAATTGCTCCAGTGTTCTCTGTTGTTTCTTTTTCTTTGGGCGATTGGACTTCCAATGTCCCCGATCCTTCTGATAATTGCAAACATCTGTGGATTTAGGACCTTTGGACCCTGTCTTCTTGGATTTCTTCTTATTCCTGCATCTCGCCCATGCCCTCTTCCACCATCGATGTCGACTACCACCCAACAAATGACTGCCTACCCCAACTGCCTTATGTCTCAGCTCCCTGGCATGTAAAGCTGACCTTACATCTTCCAATACAATCAGATCATTCCCAACTATGAAGGACTGCACAAAGTTCTCATAAGAAGCTGGTAGTGATACCAACAAAATCAGAGCTGCATCTTCATCCTCAATCTTCACATCAATATTCCTGAGATCAAGTAATATTGTGTTCAACTGATCTAGATAATCTCTCACCGAGCCCCTCATGCATCCTCAAAGCTAAATACCTCTGCTTTAGCAAAGAACTTGTTGGTCAATGACTTAGTCATATACAGTGTTTCAAGCTTTGACCATAACTTAGCAGCAGTGTCTTCCTCGGCAACTTCCGTGATAACATCATCATATAAGCACAACATGATGGTGGAATGTGCTTTCTCCTCCAAACTGGCGTAATCTGCTGCACTGGTACCCCCTTTACCAGATAAAGGAGTCCACAATCCTTGTTGTTTTAACAAGGCCCGCATTTTGATTTGCCACAGTGGAAATCGCTTCTCTCCTCAGAAATTTATCAATCTTTACGTTAATTGCTGACATCTTTCTTGCTAAAGAACAGACCTTTGATCACAAAATCCTAGCACCGGTCACCGGTCTTGGTGAAGATCAACTCCGTTCAACCTGCAAATCTCTCTGAACCTTGAACCTGACGCTCCGATACCTGTTTGTTAAAACACAGACGAGAAACTTGCACTTGAAGAAAGATAAAACAGATGCAATCTAACAGAAAAATAAGGCGGAAATTGATAAAGCACAGAAACAAAGAAAACACGGTGATTTAACGTGCTTTTCGGCGTTGTGCCGACTACTCCACGGACAGAAAATGAGATATTTTATCATGCACAGAATTACAAGATTTTCACAAGTGTGTGAATAACACTTTGAAAGACACACTTTGAATTGATTACAACTTCGGTATTTATAGGCACAAATCTCAAACCCTAACCGCTAAAGATCTTTGTCGGAAATGTCATAAATACCCCAGATGTGGACCCCAGCTCCAGCTGTTATCCACCAGACGAAACTCAGCTCCAAACTGACTTTCCCATAAAACTCACTTTTCAGAAAACTCACTTGTAATCAGCAAACTTAGATGTAGAACTCATCAACCGGTTTCCACCAAAAACTAAGTTTCCACCAAAACTCAGTTTCCTCCAAAACTCAATTTTCTCAGCTTTTTCCAAAACTCAGTTTCACTTCACAAAACTTAGTTTCAGCTTTCAAATTAGTTTCACCAGTTTTAGAGATCAAGTCACAAAACTAACAGTCCTTCTCAACCACTATCTTTTTTTCTTGTCCTTTTTTTCTATTTTGTATCTTATTTTGTCTTTCTGGCCCGCCACCCCATCTGTATTTTACATGTATAAATACAAAGTATGTGATGCACTTGTGTTTTTCATAAAGTGAAGAGTTTGAAATTCTAAAAAGACCAATTTTCAAACATTTACGGTATCTTCTGCACGTGCCTTAGCAGTGATAGAAAATGATCTATTATCATCATTATTGTTGTTAGTTTTGTTATCATGACTACTTGTACTACTTGCCTGTATTTGGAAAAGGTTGGAGTAACTGGATTCTGCATGGGTGGTGCCCTAGCCATTGCAAGTGCTGTTTTGGTTCCTCAGGTGGTTGATGCTGCTGTTGCCTTTTATGGAGTTCCTTCACCACAGCTTGCTGATCCTGCTCTAGAAAAATTCCCGTGCAAGCTCATTTCGGTGAACTTGATAGTTTTGTTGGGTTCTCAGACGTGACGGTATTCTCTATCATCCTTTTTTTATTACGTAATCGTTAAGTTACTTTGTTTAATTTAAGTGTCCAACTCTTTTGGCTGAGGAAATATCTTCAAAGCTTTATGTTCATGCGGATGCAAGAAAAAAGCAATCAATAAAGCTTTGATCTGTTATATAGCATGCATATCCATTATTAGTTACATGTGAATATATATGTGAGTGAGAGTGTAAATATGGTATCAGCTTTTAATGCTAGTTTCTTGTTTTCAGGCAGCAAAATCATTGGAGGAAAAGCTGAAGGCATCGGGGGTCCCACAAGAAGTACACATATATCCAGGCAGTGTACATTCTTTTATGAATGTATCTCCAGAGGGTTTGCAGAGGAGGAAGAACATGGGAATGAACGATGAAGATTTTGCTGCTGTTGAGCTGGCTTGGTCTCGTTTCCGTTCGTGGATGAATAAATACCTGTCTTAAGCTTTCTGTTTTTTCTCATTGTTATGCTTGTTGGATTGGCTGCCCCATATAGCAATGAGTCCAGACGCTTTGTAATAATGCCTCCTACTTAATAAATCGACAGCTTTTCATCCATGTGGTGGTAATAACATTCTCTGATGATAAACTATATTTTGCTTGTTTGTGTTGTGTCTACATCTGCACCTATTTTGCTTTTAAGCCTTTTGTGCTGAAAGGATTTGTGATTTGGGTATTGGGGTACGTTTGGGCAAATTTTGACAAGAGTTCAACTAGTTTGTCCTATATGAGTCAAACTGCACTTAGCACTCAAGAAAGATGCTCCACAAGACACGAGTTAAAAAAAACAAGACAATTAACCCATTTGCATTTCAAACTTGGTAGTGAGAGAGTTACACAACATCGATTAGCTCAACTCAAGCTACAGTAAATAATTAACGAACATAGCTCAAACATAAAATTTATTTCGCTAAATAAACAAGCAAGCTCAAGCTTCATGAACTCACACTAACATTTTGATATCCGGCTCAATTCGTGTGAACTTCTACCAAAAACAGGGAACTTCAAACTTCAAATGCTGAAGAGGAAAATCGATCAGCCTGCTGTCTATATTGACAATGACATCCTTTTTCTTTTCTTCTACTGAACCACGGCTCTCAATTAATTCACAGCAGACTCCAAAACTGCTTGATTACTTTGGAAAGACGCCCAGTCAACTTCCTTAAGCAATTCAAACCTTTGGTCTAATGTCACAAACTCGGCTCCAGGTGCCACTGCTCCCAGTGCTTCTGCTTTATATAGCAAAACCACAGTTGAACCCATATCAGGCCCTTGCAGCCCTCCCGTTAACAGCACTCGGAGAGGCATGAACAATGATTTACCCTGCACGGATATGGTACAAGTTAACGTTTTGGAGAGGGGGCAAACAGACATTGTTCAACCAAGAGAAACAAACCTTGCGGTTTACTGATTTACCAAATCCCTTCACCCATTTTTTCCAACCAGTGGAGCCTTCTTTCAGTGATTCAACAAGTTCACCTCTGTCATACGCTGCACACAGACTAGCTGCAACTTCCGACAACCCATCCTCTAGGATGGTTTTACACTCGGGACTGGAGATGGCAAAAAGCTGCATTTTAGTGTCTTACACGCGCTCACACACACAAGTGGATAGGCAAAGAGCTTAAAATTGCTAAATAAACATACACAAGTGACCTTTGAGCTCAACAAAGCCATACAAAAACAAGTTCTTTCAGAAATTCATGTATAATCACCTTGATAGAGTCGTATATAAAGGGTAGGACAGCAAGTCCGAAAGCGCCTTGTCTGCTTCTGTCACCAAATATATTCCATCTTTAAGAAGCTGCAAAGCATCCTGCGTAAACAAAGGAGGTTTTTCTTATACAATGATCAAAAATTTGTCAGGGATAATATAGAGAAAGAATGCAATAAGAGAAAAGTACATGGATATGCTTATTTATTCAGATGAACAACTTCAAATAGTTTTGACTTTTGAGAAGCTATTCTTACAGGATTAAACTTCCTATTTTGTTTAGCTAAAATTGCAATCGTGTCCCTTAATATTTCGGTTCAAGGCCTCAGTGCCTCAAAACTGATCGCGAGTTTTTAAGTGTTCTGTTTGTAGGACACCTACAAATCAAGAAACAACCCATTCTCGTTCATCTGACTTATAGTCTCCGCAACGTTTATTACAAACTAATCATTGAAAAACTTTTCAGACAAACAAAATGTAGTCACATTGGGGTGCCTCCACTTGATTAACACTCCTCTTGGCAGAGTGGGAAAAAATGGTTTAACTAGTATATCTGAAATTCGATTTAGTTATGATTTTGAGATTTGCTAGAATAATTCCCGGATGAATGACAGTCTCACTAATATAGGTAAAGGTAGCAGGGTCTTCAAGAAAGATTCTACCAACTGCAACTCATTAGACATTAGTCATTACTTGAATAGATTAATTTTAATGTTCCTGTATGGTCCTAAATCTGGGAGCATATGGATACATGTACCTAAATCTGGGAGCATATGGATACATGTACCTACAAAAATTATCCAGGTTACTGTCCTAAATCTGGGAGCATATGGATACATGTACCTACAAAGATGAGCAAGTTGACAACATTTCAGAAAGGGAAAGAAAAGGTTCATATTAGAGCTCTCTTCCAATATAAAGTAAATAAATAAATATCCAACCACAGGAACATCTGACATTATATTTAAAATAAAGATTGCTCAACACTGACATGAGTAAGATAAAGATCTTACTTCAACAAACGGCCCCTGAGATTCTTTTAGAATACCACTGCTCTTCCAACGCTCCCCAATAAGCTCAACAAGCTCTATCGAAGGAAGTGATCCCAAATGCTGGCCATTCATCCACCTTCATTTGGCAAAGGTGCAATCAACACAACAGCAATGTTATGAAATATCACGCAAACATTTGCTATCAGTAAAATGGCATAGGAACTGGAAGTATATAAAAAAAAAAATCCAATCCAGCTCCCCACCCCACCCAGCCAACAAAAAAAATGAAAAATAGCATGGTTCAGTTTTTTTCTTGCAGGTGTTCAGTACCTGAGCTTCGTGTTATCAAATATAGCCCCACTCTTGTTGATGCGTTCAAGCGTGAACTTTTGAACTGTAGAGATTAAAAGTTTTGAAAAGAAAAATAGGCAAAGGAATACTCTATCTTCCCTTTTCTGAGGGATTGAGAAGAGTTCAAAAGTCCGAGGCGTAATATATTTTACAGTATGTAAGCAAAATCAAGGTAAGGAGAAGAGACAAACCAAGACTCTCGATGGTATAGAATTCATTTTCAGTACCATCACCCCATCCTAAGAGTGCAAGATAATTCACCATAGCCTGAGGCAAATATCCCATCTCCCTAAACTGTAAGCAAAAGAGTATAACAAAAACTGATTAATAACCCAGATCCGTAAATGTAAAGGTGAATAAAATCCACTGTCACTTTCAAGGGTAGGAAGAAGTATATAGTTTTTTTGTAATGGATAGGAGCCCACAATCACCTGGCCAACTGATGTAGCACCATGCCTTTTTGAGAGTTTGCTCCTATCAGGAGCAAGAATTAAGGAAACATGGGCAAAGTAAGGCATCCGAAACCCTAAAGCCTGAATAAGCATATATGTTACAGTCACTCTCAATTACAAAATGTAATCAGATGTGAAGGTCAAATTACTGAAATGCAAAAGAACCTTATATAATAGAGCTTGTCTCAGAGTATTGGGTAAATGCTCCTCCGCCCTGTTGCATAATAGTCAGAACAATCATGGCATTATAAATTAATATAATGCAGGCAGAGACTATTAAAAATCAAGACTCAAGAGAGAGGGAGAAACAATGTGCATGGAATTAAAGAGGTGGAGTTCCATTAGCATTAGCGGCGCTTACCTAATAACATGTGAGACAGCCATAGTAGCATCATCAACGGTTACACAAAAATTGTAAACCGGTTGCCCATTACTTCTCATAATCACAAAATCCCCCAATGTATCCAACTTCCAACTAACCTTCACAAGACTACATAAACTCAGCAACTACAAATGTAGATAAATCATTGAAAACACCAAATATGCTGATACAGCCTTGTCATTTGAAGGGGTAAACATCCAATCTTAAGCAAAGAATTTCTTGCTATGCAATGCTATAAATATGACCATGGTAGCCAACTTGATCATGAAGTCATCATTTCCAAGAAAATAAAATTACAGGAATACAAAACAAAAAAGAGAAGAAAGAAGAGTACTGCAGAAGTAGTCCTAAAGCTAGCAAAGCCAAATTTCAAGTACAGTAATTGGTATGGAAAAAACTCTTAAGTAAGAAGGAGCTAAGTAACTGAAATGCTTCATGAAGCATCTACTAAACAATAGCTCTTCAATGGACTCAATATCATCGAAATGGGTCATTCGGCATTTTGAAGAGTCAGTCCATCAGGGCCACCATACAAGAGAATAAGTAGTAGGCAAGTAAAGATGTCGGTGGCTTGTCACACTTGTGGATGTAATACTTATTCCCTTTGTTACAATTGGCATCCTAAAAGTGAAGAAATTCAGGGTTCTCCATTCAATCTAAAGTTCTGAAATTGATTGATCAAGGAGCTAAGGGTAGGCTTGTAGCAAAGGGATCATTTCTTTCTAAGTCCAGATCATCAAATAAAATGTCCCAAGTGATTTTCATCATTGTATTAAGAGGGGAATAAGTCTGATATAGTCTCCAAAGCCAAGAAAAGATTCAATTTGAAGAACTCACCAATACATTTCCAAGCACCATAGCTGACTAGCTTGTGGTCTCATATTATCACTAACAAAGTATGAAAAAAATAGAAAGATAAGAAACTTCTCTTATTACTCATATCATTAACAAAGAAAGACATTTGGTAGAGAAGTCTACTGAACTCGTTCCCTATGTCATTGTGATAGATTCTTTCACACTTGAACTAACTTCTTCATATGCATTCTGATTTACTATGTAAGAAGGTACCAGAGCACATAAGCAGGTATCTTAACTAAAAATGAAATGCCATCATAGATGCAACTTCACAATCCACTCACCTCCCCACGGATAAGGTCATTAATTTTCAAACTCCCATCCTTAGGCACCCGAAATCGGTAGGTGTATGGTGTCCCTCTCGCCAGTTCCACGTTCACTTCTTCTTCGGTAGCATTGGCCCACTTTCCAGCATAGACCGGAGGCAACTGTTTCAACTTTGCATTCTCTTTCATCTCTTCTAGCTCCTAGATAATTTTTCCCCCAACAAAACAGAAAACACCATATTTAACACAACTTAAAAGGAAGGAAGGAAGCAGCAGCAGCAACAGAAATACTAGGTTTAATTAAAGTGCATATGTAAATAATACATTACCTCATTGGAGCAAAAACATCGATAAGCATGACCTGACTTTATCAGTTGTTCCGCATAATCCTTGTAAAGGGAATTTCTTTCAGACTGGCGATAAGGACCGTAGTTTCCACCAATATCAGGACCTGCATCACAACTTTTTTGTCACTCTATCTTCTGCATTCGTTCCATCAACAGCATTTCTCAAAACTTAAAGTATAAAAAGAAAATGAGAGGTAGGAAAGGAAACCTTCATCCCAATCAAGACCAAGCCAAGAAAGATCACGAAGCACAGCTTCCTCGGATTCCTTTGTTGATCGCTCCAAGTCAGTATCCTCAATCCGAAGGATGAACTCGCCACCTCTAGACCTAGCAAACAAATAGTTGAACAGAGCAGTTCTGGCACCTCCTACATGGAGATTACCAGTTGGAGAAGGGGCGAAACGCACACGGACCTGAGAGGATTCCGCAGCGCTGCTCGCATAAACGGAAAAATCTCTTCGTGCTGGTCTGCAAGTTGTTAAAGAATTGGATGACAAGCTTCTGCGATCAAACAAATGGCGGTAATTTTTGCTGGTAAAGCGAGTGGTAGTTGTAGTAGTGGTAGGGTAATGATGCATATATGCTACACGGACAGGTGGGATAATCCTCATTCTCAGCCATGGTGTCGCCGCCAGTCCCACCATTGCTTCTGATTCTCCGACTTTTAGCTTCCCTCCTCCGACTAGCCTTTGACTCTGCTCCGTGAAAGGATAACGCGGCAGACTAATATATGTACTATCTCCCTCCCGTAATATAAGTCATTTTGGCTTTTTAATGTTGTCCCAAAATATAAATCTTTATCATAAAATAATATAATATTAAATACATTGTTTTCACTTTCATACAACTTTCACACAAAACAATGTAATATTATTAGTCAGTCTCACAAAATAATACAATATATAGTTTATTGTCAATAAGGACATTTACATAATTTCATTGCTGTAAGAAGTCAAAACAACATTTGATAAGTCATTAAGAACAATGACATCATTTAATACCTAAAATACCCTTAATATTTTATTTTCCCAGATTATTCAACATAATCAATTTCTTTTCTCCTCCCAAATTTATTCTGCAAAAAAAAAAATCCAAATTTTTCTGCGATGAAAATCTCTCCGGATCTTCTTCCTTTCCGTTTTTCCTGTTGATTCTTCCTTTCCGTTTTTCGTTTTCATCTTCTTCGAGTCTTTATTTGATTCGTATCAGTGTGTGCGTATTCCATTAAATTGCTAATCGGAAGTATCTTATTCGATTTCGAGGCTGTTCTGAGAAAACAAAACCATTTTGCAGCAACTCGATCTATTAAAGGATTTTTACCAGTTTTCTTCTTCAATTGATATGATTTTGTGTTTGATTCTTTGATCGATTAAGTCACCACTCGATCTATTCAGTGTTTGTGTATTCCATTGCTCTGAATTTGTTCGTTAATTGGCTTTGGAGGCGTTTGTCAATGATTCCTTCTTCCAATTCAGTAAGTTTCCTTTTTTATTTTTCCAGAATCATTTTGCTCTTTTGTCCACTCTGTGAGTTGCATTATTCCTGTGTTATTGATTCAAGTATAGTCATGTGTTTTTGATGGATTTTGTGAAGCATTTGTCTATTTGTTTGAATAAATTTGTAAGACACAGTGAACTTTGAAACATTGAAGACTAATGCTTTAATTGAATTTTGTTTCAGATGTTGTTTGATAAGTAGTGTTGTTACATGATATTAGACAAGCTCTGGGTATATGTAGATGCAAGTGTACAAGTACATTATGTATTTTTTAGCCTAGATGTAAACGAGTGAACCAGATAGCATATCTGTGAAACAGTTAACTTGAATCAATGTTGTTTAGTTTTCCAATTGAATTTGCTTTTATATGATGATTGAGTTTTATTTAGTTTTTATTAATGATGAAATGACTTATAATTTTTTGTTGATGTAGCTCAAACGGTTTTATTTTTTAAAAAGAGTTTTCCTTTTGTGCTTGTGTTGGCATTTTATGAAACAATGAACTTTAAACATTGTACTTTAGTTTTTTGTATTGAGTTTTGTTTTATATGCTGTTTCATAACTAATGTTGTTACATGATAAATCATACAAGCCGAGTCTATGTGTAGAGACAAATGTACAAGAACATGTTGTAATTTTCTAGCTTTGCTGTAAAATAGTGAACCAAGGAGTCTATCGGTAAACAAAGGAACTGGTCTTTAGTGTTTGAATTGAATTTTGTTTTATATGTTGTTTGCTAACTAGTGTGGTTACATGATAAATTAGAGAAGTTTTGTGTATCAGTACTTGATTTGTATTAGTTAAATTTAAACAGTGAACTTCAGACATCGACGTTCTTCATGTGTTAGTGTTTCATGAAACAGTGAAGTTTGATTTTTGAAATGAATTTCATTTTCTACATTTTTTTTAGTTTGTTGTTGACGTAGTTAAATGGTTTTACTTTTATAAAAGTGTTTGATAACTAGTGTGGTTACAATGTAGTTGAGGCAATCTTATGGTACAAGAACATGTGATTTTTTAGCCTAGCTCAAACAGTGAACCAGAGAGTTTTGACAATATTGTAAAAGCAAAGGAACCAAAGAGTTTTGACATTATTGTAAAACAAAGAACCGCAGAGTTTTGACATTACTAGTATTTGATTGTTGTTGACGTAGTTAAATGGTTTTACTTTTATAAAAGTGTTTGATAACTAGTGTGGTTACAATGTAGTTGAGGCAATCTTATGGTACAAGAACATGTGATTTTTTAGCCTAGCTCTGAAACAGTGAACCAGAGAGTTTTGACAATATTGTAAAAACAGTGAACCAAAGAGTTTTGACATTATTTTAAAACAGTGAACCAGAGAGTTTTGACATTACTAGTATTTGAACTAACTTTTAATTTCTGTTTATTGTTGTAGGTTGTCTCTGGTGACCTTTTTGGTCTATTTTCATATGCTGGTGAGTGTTGTGTGATCCATTTAGATTTGAATGATACGTTCCAATCTACCTTAAGTCGTCTGTCGTGTAGGTGGAATAGTTTAGAGATAGATAAGGTTTCTTTGTCCTATGCACTTCCTGATTTTCCAAATTGTTTACTTACCAATGATGAGGATTTGAGAAATATGGTTAGGATTTCACGTTCTTTTGGAATTGAACGTGTCAGGGTCGATGTACTTGAAACTGATAAGACTTCTTCTATGGAATGTAGTTCTTTGGGTTTTGATGAGGATGAATTTTCTGATGTAGTTGATGACATCCAAGATTTTATTCCAACTTTTTGCTCCCGTGAAGATAATGTTTTATTGAGTCTTGGTTGGAATAAGTGTGTTGTTGGTGTTGGTCGGTATATAAGGGTGGTGCCGTTGAGTTTAGGATTGCATTGCGTAAAATGTCTATTGATAGTGGTTATCCGCTTTCCTTTGTTAAGAATGACCGTAAAGGGTGACTGCTTGTTGTCCGAAGAATATTGACCGTGGTTGTCCTTGGATGGTTCATGCCTTAGAAGATCCTCGTTAATAAGCATTTTTATATAAGGAAATGGAAAGTTTGCATACATGTGGTCTTTCTTCTCGTACTTTGTCTCGTGTTCGGGAAGTTCAAGTTTAGTTGCCGATATAGTCCGTGATGATGTTCGTAGCAATCCGCCTACTAGGCCTTATTTAGTTAAGAAAGATTTGCTAAAAAGTATGGGTTGATCTGCTTAGTATGACAATGCTTGGAAGGGGTTGACAAAGCTAAATCTTCCTTGTATGGTAATCGCAAGGAATCCTACCGTGGTCTACGTCCGTATGTGCAGAGTATATTGGATACGAACCCGGATCTTATGTTATTTTGGATGTTTATGAAGGAACAAACCGCTTTAGACGGTTGTTTATTGCATTTGCGGCGTGTATTAAAGGTTTTCAACATCCAATGTTGTTCTTGGATGGGTCCCATTTAAAGAATCAATTCAAAGGTCATATTTTGTCCGCAATTGGTAAATATGGCAACAACGGTATGTTTTATTTTTCATTTTTTGTTCTTTTTTTGTTGTTGTTTTAGTGAGTAACATTATTATTTTTTTGCTTATTGTGTTTTTTCATGATGTTAGTTAACTGATATCATGTTTCCCCTAACCAACACTTTATGAAAGTAATTTATTTCATATCACTTTTCCAAGTTTGCAATGACATAATGTCTTTTATGTCTACTTGTGAAACAGTGAACCAGTGTGTTTTGATTCTTTCTAAAACAGTGAACCAGAGTTTTCCGATTAGTTTTGTTGACTGATTTTCTTTTTTCTTATTTTTTGACAACAGGTTTGTTTCCTTTGTGTTTTGCCTTTGTTGATGCGGAAGATGTGGAGAATTGGTCTTGGTTTCTAACCCATCTTAGAGAAATTCTTGGTTCAAGCAGAATATAACATTCATTACGGATCGGAATTGGGTTTAGTAGATGGAATTCCTCGATTGTTTCTAATAGTTTTCATTCTTTCTGCATATATCATTTAAAGTTGAACATTCGTGATAAGTGTTCTCGTAGTAGAAGCAAGTACAAGTTTTTAAGAAGCGTATGGTTTTTTTTGTTGAAAGCATGTGCTTATGCTCCACTATTGAGTTGTTCAATTTGAAGTTGGTGACATGTTAGATGAGGGTGGTGAAGTTGCGCTATCAGCTTTCTTAGTACAATTCCTTTTGAGAATTGGGCTCTGCGCAGATTTTAAAGGGATGAGGTATGGTGAGATGGCATCTAGTGCGGTGGAGTCTTTTAATAATTGGATTGTGGAGAGAGGAATCGCCTATTTGTCGATGCTTGATGTCGCTTCGGATTAAAATAATGAAGCGGATGTCGTATCTTTGTTTTACTTATTTTCATCTTTGATAGTTCATTTATAGTATATGTAGTATCATTCACCATTTAATCTGCATTGTTTGTTTTTTTTTTTTTTATATTTGTAGATCGTAAGAGTAAAGTCACGTTATGGAATTATGAAGTGAGTCCCATGATAGACAAAATGACTTGGGAAGTCTATTGATGTGTGTAGAACTTGGAACATTATTAAATCGTCCCAAAGATGTGTATGAGGTTTTTCTTCTCCTTCTTGCACACCAATTTGGAGTCGTTCACTTGCTCTTGTATGTATTGGCAAATGACCGGTGTGCTTGTCATCATCTTTGTTGCATGTATATTGAGATCCGGCGAAGAATTGCATGACTTTGTTGATATAGGTTATTTGTCAAAGAGTTATCTTTTAGCTAGCTATGATGTTGGATTGTATCCAATTTCTACTATATATCGATCTGGCGCAGAGTAGTAGCACTTCCAAATAGCTCGGATGTTCTTCCTCCGTCGTCAAAGCGGGCCCAGTCGTCCAAAGAAGATTAGGATTGCTTCAGAGGTGAATTTAAGAGAAGCATGACATGTGGGCGTTGTCATGTGCTGGTGGTAGACACACAGGAGGAGTTGCAAAGCGCTGCTTTTATTTGATTAGAATACCATTGCGCTTTGATATTATTTTCCCGTAATAAATGAGTTTTTATAGTCGTAAAGACAGGGAACCGAGATAGCAAAGTCAGAAACAATGAACTTGAATGTTCTTTAGTTTTCCAATTGAATTTGCTTGTATATGATGCTTGAGCTTTATTGAGATTTTATTAATGATAAATCATAAAAGCCGAGTCTATATTCAAATACAAATGTACAAAATCATGTTGTAATTTTATAGCTTTTCAGAAAAGCAAAGGAACTGAGAGTCTATGGGTAACACAAAGTGAACTTGAATTAGTGTTCTTTAGTGTTTGAATTAAATTTTGTTTTATATGTTGTTTGCTAACTAGTGTGGTTACATGATAAATTACATGATAAACTACTTGATTTGTACTAGTTAAATAATGAAGTGCAAACAAAGAACTTCCGACATTGACGTTCTTCATGTCTTAGTGTTTCATGAAACAAAGGAACTTTAGTTTCTTGAATTGAGTTTTGTTTTATATGTTTGTTTCATAACTAATGTTGTCACATGATAAGTAATACAAGCCGAGTCTATGTTCGGATACAAATGTACAAGATCATGTTGTAATTTTATAGCTTTTCTCAGAAAAAAAGTTGAACTAGAGAGTCTATCGGTAAAGCAGTGAACTTGAATTAGTGTTCTTTAGTGTTTGAATTGAATTTTGTTTTATATGTTGTTTGCTAACTAGTGTGGTTACATGATAAATTACATGATAAACTACTTGATTTGTACTAGTTAAATAATGAAGTGCAAACAGTGAACTTCCGACATTGACGTTCTTCATGTCTTAGTGTTTCATGAAACATTGTACTTTAGTTTCTTGAATTGAGTTTTGTTTTATATGCTGTTTCATAACTAATGTTGTCACATGATAAGTGATACAAGCCGAGTCTATGTTCAGATACAAATGTACAAGATCATGTTGTAATTTTATAGCTTTTCTGTAAAACAGTGAACTAGAGAGTCTATCGGTAAAACAGTGAACTTGAATTAGTGTTCTTTAGTGTTTGAATTGAATTTTGTTTTATATGTTGTTTGCCAACTAGTGTGGTTACATGATAAATTACATTATAAACTACTTGATTTGTACTAGTTAAATAATGAAGTGCAAACAGTGAACTTCCGACATTGACGTTCTTCATGTCTTAGTGTTTCATGAAACATTGTACTTTAGTTTCTTGAATTGAGTTTTGTTTTATATGTTGTTTCATAACTAATGTTGTCCCATGATAAGTCATACAAGCCGAGTCTATGTTCAGATACAAATGTACAAGATCATGTTGTAATTTATAGCTTTTCTATAAAACAGTGAACTAGAGAGTCTATCGGTAAAACAGTGAACTTGAATTAGTGTTCTTTAGTGTTTGAATTGAATTTTGTTTTATATGTTGTTTGCTAACTAGTGTGGTTACATGATAAATTACATGATAAACTACTTGATTTGTACTAGTTAAATAATGAAGTGCAAACAGTGAACTTCCGACATTGACGTTCTTCATGTCTTAGTGATATGAAACATTGTACTTTAGTTTCTTGAATTGAGTTTTGTTTTATATGTTGTTTCATAACTAATGTTGTCCCATGATAAGTCATACAAGCCGAGTCTATGTTCAGATACAAATGTACAAGATCATGTTGTAATTTTATAGCTTTTCTAGAAAAAGCAGGAACTGTAGAGTCTATCGGTAAAACAGTGAACTTGAATTAGTGTTCTTTAGTGTTTGAATTGAATTTTGTTTTATATGTTGTTTGCTAACTAGTGTGGTTACATGATAAATTACATGATAAACTACTTGATTTGTACTAGTTAAATAATGAAGTGCAAATAAAGGAACTTCCGACATTGACGTTCTTCATGTCTTAGTGTTTCATGAAACATTGTACTTTAGTTTCTTGAATTGAGTTTTGTTTTATATCTTTGTTTCATAACTAATGTTGTCACATGATAAGTGATACAAGCCGAGTCTATGTTCGGATACAAATGTACAAGATCATGTTGTAATTTATAGCTTTTCTTCAGTAAACAAAGGAACTGTAGAGTCTATCGGTAAAACAGTTGAACTTGAATTAGTGTTCTTTAGTGGTTGAATTGAATTTTGTTTTATATGTTGTTTGCTAACTAGTGTGGTTACATGATAAATTACATGATAAACTACTTGATTTGTACTAGTTAAATAATGAAGTGGAAATAGTGAACTTCCGACATTGACGTTCTTCATGTCTTAGTGTTTCATGAAACATTGTACTTTAGTTTCTTGAATTGAGTTTTGTTTTATATCTTTGTTTCATAACTAATGTTGTCCCATGATAAGTAATACAAGCCGAGTCTATGTTCAGATACAAATGTACAAGATCATGTTGTAATTTTATAGCTTTTCTGTAAAACAGTGAACTAGAGTCTATCGGTAAAACAGTGAACTTGAATTAGTGTTCTTTAGTGTTTGAATTGAATTTTGTTTTATATGTTGTTTGCTAACTAGTGTGGTTACATGATAAATTACATGATAAACTACTTGATTTGTACTAGTTAAATAATGAAGTGCAAACAGTGAACTTCCGACATTGACGTTCTTCATGTCTTAGTGTTTCATGAAACATTGTACTTTAGTTTCTTGAATTGAGTTTTGTTTTATATGCTGTTTCATAACTAATGTTGTCCCATGATAATTAATACAAGCCGAGTCTATGTTCAGATACAAATGTACAAGATCATGTTGTAATTTTATAGCTTTTCTGTAAAACAGTGAACTAGAGAGTCTATCGGTAAAACAGTGAACTTGAATTAGTGTTCTTTAGTGTTTGAATTGAATTTTGTTTTATATGTTGTTTGCTAACTAGTGTGGTTACATGATAAATTACATGATAAACTACTTGATTTGTACTAGTTAAATAATGAAGTGCAAACAGTGAACTTCCGACATTGACGTTCTTCATGTCTTAGTGTTTCATGAAACAATGTACTTTAGTTTCTTGAATTGAGTTTTGTTTTATATGCTGTTTCATAACTAATGTTGTCCCATGATAAGTAATACAAGCCGAGTCTATGTTCAGATACAAATGTACAAGATCATGTTGTAATTTTATAGCTTTTCTCAGTAAAAGCATGTGAACTGTAGAGTCTATCGGTAAAACAGTGAACTTGAATTAGTGTTCTTTAGTGTTTGAATTGAATTTTGTTTTATATGTTGTTTGCTAACTAGTGTGGTTACATGATAAATTACATGATAAACTACTTGATTTGTACTAGTTAAATAATGAAGTGCAAACAAAGAACTTCCGACATTGACGTTCTTCATGTCTTAGTGTTTCATGAAACATGAACTTTGATTTTTGAAATGAATTTCATTTTCTACATTTTTTTTAGTTTGTTCTTGACGTAGTTAAATGGTTTTACTTTTATAAAAGTGTTTGATAACTAGTGTGGTTACAATGAAGTTGAGGCAATCTTATGGTACAAGAACATGTGATTTTTTAGCCTAGCTTTAAAACAAAGAACCTGTAGAGTTTTGACATTATCTTAAAACAAAGGAACTGTAGAGTTTTGACATTATTGTAAAACAAAGAACCGGATTTATAACAAAAGCGAAAAAAACAAAACAGTTTAAGAATCCTTAAGAGCAGCTAATTAACATTCATAAGGGATAAAGGTAAAACTCATCCTTTTAGGTGAACTCTACAAATTCATTTACATTCCATTCCAGAAAATCATATCAAAGAAAACAATAAGTTTTTTCAAAAGGTAAAACCCTTCTTGCAAATGTCATTGACAACCATTGCTGTGAATTTCTTCACGTCATTGGCTTTCCGCTTTTTTTTTTTCTTTTTACTGTACTAGCTCTTGAAGATAGTACATTATGTATACTCCACAATTAGATCCCGCAATTTTTGGAAACATGTTGGAAATTCAATCACTTGTAGTTGAGTTAATCTGCCTTTTAATCGTTATTTTTAAGTTTTGGAAATATACATGCCACTGTCTTGCTTTGGACAGATCTTTCAACAATTAAAATTTCCTTCGTTGTTTCACTTCCTCATCAAGTTCTTTCTCCTCAACATTTGTGTACATGCATTTCCAAAGGTAATTTTGTCTGCAATTATGATGTATAAAAGTCATTTGATATTTTTCTTAGTATAAAATGAACTTTTATGATACTTATCACATCAGCACATTCTTTTTTGAAAGCTTCTATTTCTCTTTTAGCGCAATCCAGGAATTATACATTTTCCAATCTCCTTCAATTGCTTGGTTCAAGGCTAACAAGATCCAGTGATATGGTCTATTTTTCAATCCTTTGGAGCATATTGGAAAATATATCCGCTCGCAATCTGTGAAAGTTTTCTTGACTCTCTTTTCCAAGTGATGTTGAAATTTCTTTTCTTTGTCATATAAATTTCATCTATTAGAAGAAAAAAACGAAAACTCAAACGATATTTAAGTTACATACAACAATTAAATTGTCGATTTCATACCTTGTCCCCATTTTCTGTGACTTTTGAACAGATATCTTTCAGGAATTTCCGATTTCGAACCCAATTTTGAATTCGAAGAATCAGCAAATCTAACAACGCAGAAAATTGCTAGATGTTAAAGCCGATCGAAGCGGTTCACTCTTTCTTGAACGAATCGCTATTGAATTGCATCTGATTTTGAAGCCGATCGAATTCCGCCTTGGTTTCTAGGTTTTCCGTCTGGATTTGAGATGAAGATGGAATTTTGGGTTTCCACTGAAGAAACCGTATGAGCTCTGTTTTTTTTTTTTTTTTTTTTTTTGTAAGGTTAAAATGGTCTATTCAGTTAATTCTTTTGTCCTTATTCCCTTATATAAATATCATTGTCCTTAATATTAGCCAGTTGAAACTATAACACTGTCCTTTTTAGCGTTTCTCCCTACAATATATTACATTGAAATATTAAAAGATAACTCATTTATTAAGTTTTTTTAAACCGTATGAAATGGCCAAAAGACCTTATAATATGGGGTGGAAGGATTAGGTTTTTTTTTGAGGGATATATGTAATTATACCCTTCAAGTTTTAAAAATTCAACTTATAAACCATTCTCTCATGTTAACGAGTCGAGTCGAACCATGTATCAATTGTTTAAGTTCATACTCATTGAGTTCATGAGTTTATTTGTGATCATTCGGTTAATAAACAAACATAAAATTATAAATTATGTTCAAGTTTAGTTCATTCAAAAGACAAATTGCTTAAGCTCGTGTTTTTGAATTCGACTCATTAAACATATTTTTGTCGTTTTACTCGAGTTCGACTTGTTAAGATAAAAATTAAGTTCAAATGCATTAATAACAAATTATAAAACAATATTAAAAAATTAGACTAGTGCAAAATGTATTCACCCTCAAAAAAAATGTATTAAATTAACTCTATAAATATTCTATAAAATTATCTTCTTATACATGAGTAGATGAATCATATTAATTGAACCCCTCTCCCTCCTCTTGATCTCTCTCGAACTTGCCAGCTTCTTCATGCCGACGCCGGCGGCAAACGGCGGCCATTAGTTTTTTCTTATATTTTCATGTGTTTTTTTTCGGCTCTAGTGTTTTAGATCCTCTAAGGCATAGAAGTCTTTAGAGATGGTGGCCAGCGGCGTGGGAGTCTTTAGAGATGGTGGCCAGCGGCGGTTCCTTGGCGGTGGATGAGCAGGGGCGGATCCATAGGGTCTAGGAGGGCAAACGCCCCCCGCCCCCTCTCCCCAAATTTTTTAAAATGACTAATATACATTTGACAATTCTTAATATTTTTTAGAAACGCGTATATGTAGTTTTTTGTCTCATAATTACCAAACCTTTAATGTAGCTTAATTGGTAAAGCATTTATTATTTAGTTATATGTCTCAGGTTTGATTCTGAGTCATAGCATTTTTTTTTAGCTTCTGCAATTTACGCCTCCCCTAATCGTAGATCCTGGCTCCGCCCCTGTGGATGAGGTGTGGTAAGGGTGGCGTTCGGTAGTGCTCCTTCTCGCCTTTTCCTCTAGACATTCGTCCTGTTCCAGCGGGGGCACCGGTTCTTGGACCGCCAGTGGTGATTTCTCTATGTTGCTCGAGATTTGTTATTTGCTTATTTGGGAGAGGATGTCAAGCTTGCGGGCTCCTTGTATCGTGCGGTGGGCGGCGTGAGGCGGAGTGGATGGAGTCTGGTTCAGGAATATTATTGTAATATTTAGTCCTATTTTCGTTGTTTTATGTATTTTGATATTTTACTGCAGTTATTGTGCTGTCAAGTAATGGATTGGCCTTGAGGTCCCCTGCCTGAGCACCATTTTAACATTAGTGAATACTTTTATTCATTTCAACTCAACACGCCTCTCTCCAATCCATTACCTGGCTTTAGGGGTGTTCATTTATTTTTAAAACCGACCAAACCGAACCGTTTAAATGGTTTTTAAAACTGTAAAACCGAACCGACACAAACCGAACCGGACTGACTCTAATTGGTTTGGTTTTGGTTTTAACTAATGAAACCGAAGAATCAAACCGATAGGCGATAGCCACAACAAATTTTTTTTTTTTTTTGAATGACATATTTCTACTTTTAAGAAGAAGAAAAAGAAATGTACATTTCAATGCTGTCAAAAAATTACGATTGAAAAGACGTCCAAAATAATACATTAAAATATTAGGCCAAAAAAATGTCCATCACCATATGTTTTTTTGTCAAATACGGCCGAACGAGCGAGAAACCTTATGGTGATGGACATTTTTTGGCCTAATATCCATAGATTAATTTTGTATAGGATTGTCCTCGGTTGTGTTTTCCTTTTGGTGTTTGTTAGTCTACACTTTGTAAAGCTTTGCTTATTTTTTGGCCTTTTGACGGCATGATAATAAAGAGATCGTTTTGAGGAAGAAAAAAAAAATGTCCATCACAATTTTTTTATATGTATTATATTTACATATTTTCTTAAAACATAAAATCCTTTATCCTCTTTTATCGTTCCCCCCCCCCCCCCCCCCAACTTGTTTGTGTGGAAAACATCGTCAGCATGTCTATACTATGAACAATATGGAAATGATAATTGAAGAAATTTTGATTGAATAAGTAATTAATAGTTGATAGATGGTATTCATTTTCCTACGGTTTATTTTTTATGAATTCGACTGTCTAATATTCTTTAATTTTTGGTGGATTTTATACAAACTTGTTAATTTGGACATAAAATTAAGAAGAAAAAATGTTTTAAACATTTTTTAAGGAAGTGAACCTTCAGAAAATTAGAGGGAATCAATTTTGTCTATAATTGTGTAAATCTATTTTGTTGTGCTCAACTTAGTACTATATTTGGTTGACGGACTATTTGTAGTGTAAACCGAGAAACCAGACAGAATCAAACCGAAGAAATGACAAACCAAACCGAAGTTAATGTGATTGGTTTTGGTTTCATCTTTTTCAAACCGAAATTGTTGGTTGGGTTTTGAAAATTAAAAAAACCGAACCAAACCGAACCGTGAGCACCCCCTACCTAGCTTTGTTGTTTGTTGTGTGTTGTGGTCTAGGTTTGGTTCGTGTCTTGTGTAGTCTAACCTTGTGCTGGGTCGTAGTCCAGCTTTTTGGCTGGGTTGTAGTCTAGTAGTTATTGTTCGGTATTAATAAAAGTTTCGTTCTTTTGTGGGAAAAAAATAGTAGAAAAATCATCTTATGTGTTAGGTTATGAAAGGGGTGTAAACGATCGGAGTGAAATGAAACAAGTACTTATCGATTCAAGTAACTGCTTAGTAATTTGATGTTCGAACTCGGCTCAAATTCGTTCAAGAAAAAATAAATTGCTTAGAATCGGCTCGATTATGTTTTAATTATGCTTGAATTCAGCTAAATGACGTTCAACAAAATTTTAAGTGCTTTCAAGCTCAAACTATAGCTCGAGCAGCTAAAGAGCTTGAGTTTGGCACATCGAAATGAATACAAGAGCATATATATTTTTAGAAAATTCAATAAAACTCGTGAATATTTCAAGTCAAGTTTGCTTAAGGTCAAGTTCGGCTCATTAAATTTGATGACCTGCTCGAGTTCAACAATACTATATTTGAACAAGTATTTACGAGCCGAACGTCGAGTTGCTTGTGAGCAACAAGGCTCGTTTTACACCCCTACTTGCGGTGAATGAAGAATTAATACAACCACCACCCCACCCCAAAAATTAAAATAAAAACCAAACAAACAAATTTGAGAAATATCTAACATGACTTGCTCAGGACCTCTCGCACATCATGACCAACATTCATCAGAAAGAGAAGAACAAGACAAGTGTGTAACGCCTCCAAACTAAATGAGTTGTAAATGATCCGGTCAACTGCACCGTCCTTGCTTGGTTTAAAAGAGCTAAGCAAGTTGACAAAACATTTATGTCTCACATTTATATGGAGGTGAGTATGCACTCACTTTACTGATTTGAGACTTTACAAAGTACTATTATTGTTTTCTCAGCAACAAATACGTGGCAAATTTGCATATAACAACTGTCAATACATTCAGATTATACATAAAATTGATACAACAAAATATCATTCCCAATACATCAACTTAAAAAATAAGCAAATCAACATTTTGCAGTGCAATTAAACAACTACGTTTGAGTTCTTGGCTAAGAGGTATATCACCCCCTCTCCCACCTGCCCAATCTGTGGAATAGAAGATGAAACACCCCTTCATGCTCTTCGTGATTGCCCTTGGGCTACCCAAGTGTGGAGGTTGCTGTTACCTAGAGTTCAATGGAGTCATTTCTTTGGCACAAGAAGTATAGCTGTTTGGATAGATGAGAATCTGTCCACCAATGGATCCCATGACTGGAACTATATTTGGAGGGAAGTGGTTAACGGACTATGGACTTGGAGAAATAAAGTAGTTCATGATTCGATAGTGGAAAGACCCCCAGCCTATGTGATTACGTCTCCAATTTGTGAAAGCGAAATAAAAACCTACGCCTCTAACTTTGCGAAAGTAGTAGCTTTTATTTTGTCTTTTAAGTTTTATGTTTCTTTCTTTTATACCATTTTTGGTAATGCTACAGAACCATGTATTTTGTGTCTGGTGTAAAGTTTTAAACACCAGTTTATGTTGATTAAATAAAAGCTCGTTTCCAACAACAACAACAAAAAAAAACTACTATTCAATACATTGAATACTTTGCTTTCCTTCTTGAAACAATAAATCAAAGGAAAAATGATCAAAAGTGTCATTTTTATTAAAAGCCATAATAAATCTATTTTTTTTCCTTTCCTGAGAAAGGCCTTATCGTTTTTTAGCATTAATCATTTATTGGCGGCCAAAAAATATGGGTGGGTTGTATTGCCATTCGAATTTTACTTTCACCAGATGATTCGCATACCTAAAAATTACTTCTAAAACTACGATTATTTTTTGGCGAAAATGAGCACTCATGATGATACTTCCTTTGCAAAACGTCAATGACGCTTATGAGTTATGACACTGACATTCCTGATATACAAGAAACATTCGTGGCAGTGACGTAAATAGAAATTGCAGTAAACAATGGCATTTCTACTTTCTACATGTATGGTATTGGAGGTAATTTTACAATTTAATGAGAAAAAGAAAACATAATACTAAAAAAGTGGTGCCGAAAGTAAAATGGTGTCGAATGAACTCAAAATGTATGGGCCAATTATTTTCCAGGCAAACTCGAATCAGGTCCATCCACTGCTCAACCCGGCCCATGACCCTGCTGCTATGGCAAGAAGCAGCGTGAAGGAGTACCACACTGCTCTCAATGAAGCAAACAGCGCATGATTTAAAGAGAAAGTTGAGCAACCCATGTCACGACCTTACTTGAACAGGATCTGTTCTATAGGTTCGCACTTTCAGAATCTCGAGTTACAGGAGCAGAAAAATCAAACGCAGGTTGATGGATCCATAGCCACCTGACCAGAGCGTGATTAGTAGCGGCCGTGTTCTCGGATTCAGCCTCAGCAGATGATCGTTCTTGCTCAGCTTGCTGGGTGAGATGGTCTCGTGGCTGTCTGACAGGTTCTCTACCTTTTTTTTTTTTTTTTTTTTTTTTTCCTTGCAATGGAAATATGCAAAGAGGCACACTTTTGTTCATTTAAGTTTTGGGTCTTCGGTTTCTATCATTTCTGCTGTTAAAATAATTCAAGGAAAATGTCACCTCCTCACTGCAAGAGAATGATGATCCAAAGGTGTTTGATGAAATGCCAGAAGGTTAGAGGCTGTTGAGGTATTCATCGAATTCTTGCAGTTTTATTTTTCGTTCCTTGTTATTACATGTGAGAATAATAGTAGAGTCCCAATGTTGTTTGTTTCCTTGAATGTTTTCTCTGTGGTTGCTACTGATATCCAGGAAGCACCCCTTAAACGACTGCTTGCACTCCTAAATATGTTTATCTGTGCAAATTTGCTGCATAAACATTTCAATGACCCCGAAAATAGTAAATTTCCTTTGCAAAAATTCTGAAATATGGATCGTCTCCCATCATGTCTGATGAAATTCATCCATAGTATGCATTGTAATTTGTTTATCTTCTTTTGCTTATTCATCTAATAATTCACATGTGGCAGGCAGTATCGCTTCTAGATTCTGCATTCAATGTGTGTCCCTGTATTCCTTAAACTGATGGTGAACCCTAATATCCTGTCTTCCCCAAAATCCTATCTTTAGTATAGCAAATAGGGGGAATCCTACTGCACAAACTCCCTATTCATGAGTTATATCACTCTTGTATAAATAGGGTATAGGATGAGTTTAGGTTTAAAAAAGCATGAGACACATATCGTGATGTGATTGGAGCAAGTTATAATTGTTCAATAGTGAGTCTGTATAGTAGGGAAGAAGAAGGAAAAAAAGTTTGTCTCATTTGTTTTTGGTTGTGTTACATGCATTGCAGCAGGAGCAGGGTCATCTAATACTAATACAACTCCATTATAGTATTGTTCTGGCTGAGAAACTGAGCATTATACCTCTCTCTCATCTCAATGGAAATAACTCTGCAGCTGTTTTGCATCTGAATAAAGATTGCTAATTTCATGGCCTAACTCTGAATCTTGCAACTAGTGTGCCTTTGATTTGTAGATAGGGGATTAAGTTATATGTGTTTTGACTTGACACATCTCTACATGTTACAACCTGCTTATAACATTGTACCATGTTTTTTTTTTTTCGATGAATACTTGGATAAGGAGAAAATTTGCCATGTCTATCCACTCTAAAGCATTTGTACACCTCTCTGATATCATATCATCGTTCGTTTAATAAACAAACAAAAAATCATAAATTATGTTTAAGTTTACCTCATTCAAAACGCAAATTGCTTGAACTCGTGTTTTTTAATATTTTGAGTCAAGTTTTCAAAGGCTCAAATTCGACTCGTTAAATTTGATGAACAACTGCTCGAGTTCAATGAAACTATATTTGAACAAACATTTTGCTATCGGAACGTCGAGTTGCTTGTGAGTAACTAGGCTTGTTTTACACCCATACTTGCGGTGAATCAAGAATTATCTAAACCAAAAAAAAAAAAAAAAAAAAAAACAAACAAACAAACAAATTTTGAGAAATATCTAACAGGGCATATCATGACCAACATTCATAAAAAAGATTAGAACAAGCATTATTGTTTTCTCAGCAACAAATAGGTGGCAATTTGGCATATAACAAGTTAACAACTGTCGATACATTCAGATCATACATAAGAAAAACTGATACAACAAAATATCATGCCCAATACATCAACTGAAAAAATAAGCAAATCAACATTTTGAAGTGCAATTAAACAACAACTACTACTACTATTCATTACATTGAAAACCTGCTTCCTTCTTCTCATCAAGTGTTACATCACCGTGTACAACGCAGGCACAGTTGGCTGAAACTCCATAATTTATCAGCAAAAATAATTCAAAACTGCACTTTCCAGATGTAAATTCACAACTCAAATCTTGACCTTTTTGCTGAAATGGAGTGTATGGAGTGGAACATGATTTGAATAAACACAGCAGAGATACCATTTTCTTGAATCAACAACATACACAAAAATAACCCCCCAAGAAAGGAAAAAAAAAAAAAAATAGAAAAAAAAGTTGAGGTGAAACATTATTACAGTGTTCACTTCGAGAAACTATGAGCGCCTGGGGCATCCCTCATGCTGACATTGATACTGTTTCTCATAGTTCGTCGTCCAATGCCTCCGTTACCTTTTTGCATCATAGCCACAAATTCTCCATAATCGATCCTTCCATCCTGTAACAAACATGTATTGAGTAAATATCAGCTTTTTGAAATTAGGCTTAAAAAGGAACTGACACAAGTTACACAATAAAAGAAGCATGTTGTTATCAAGAATTAGAACTCACATTATCTTGATCAACTTCTCTGATAATGTCCTCGAGCAAGACATCTGTCATATTGTGTTCATTACATGCTTGCTGAAGCTCATCCACCGTAATATATCCACTTCCGTCTTTATCAAAATACTGAAAGGCTGCCATCAGATGTTCCTCACGCTCTAATTTGTTCATATGAATGGTAGCTGCTATAAATTCTCCATAGTCGATGGTTCCACTGTTATCAACATCAGCCTAAAAGTGCATGGCAACATTAAGCTCGTTTTAGTGTCAAGGAAATTCCACACGCAAAGTATCAGCTTAGTGCTAATGCATGCATTTATTTTATTTTTGATTTTTTTTCCAGGGGGGGAGGTCAAAGAAGAACCAGGATCTCAACTTGGAGACAATTTACTCTGTGCGTGAGAAAATGTACTTGCGGTCATGAGTTTTCTCAGTAACAGGAACATAGTATTAAAATATATGTTATGTTCCTAAAGAGAAGACATAAACATGAAGAAAAAAAAACTTGGAGTCTTTAAGGAGTCGATGAAGGTTGCCTTGGGATGGTAACATGCTAAAGAAAGTGTAAAAGAAAGATACTCAAATCACGGACAGGAATGATGGACCAGAATGCAAGAAACAAAGCTTTATCAAGGATGTCATTGAATAAATGGAAGAAGGAAAGCACGAAGAAGCAAAAGCAAGTGGCTGTTATGCTTCAGTTGTAACTACCATAGGTGTTTTTTTAGGGATAAACGTGCATCAGCTATTCACAAACATGGGGGGAGGGGGGGGCAGCACTCATTTGATCATCTCTTTGCAATAAATTTGACAGCTTTCCATACTAAGTAAATGGGAGGGGGGTGAAGGAATTGAAATTCATCCAAATTCCATCAGCATTTAGGGATGGATGCAGATCCATTGGGCAAAGAAGTTTGTCATTTGGCTTCTTTCACACAAGACAACTAGGATCAGATGGTTCACAGAAATTTAAAAATAATCGGACGATCTTGTGGAGTTTGTTGTAAGGCCCCTTACTCATTCATCAGCTTTCTTCCATTCTATTCGACAAATAAATCAGAACATGATGGATTATTTTGTCAGACCAAAAAAATTGGACTTGTAAAAATGGAATTTTTTATTGATATGTCACATTAAAAATATCAGCCACAGTTGAGTAAGTTAGCAAGAGGATGTGACATCCTATGTTCCTAAGGTCTCATGACCACAACCAATGTCAAAAAACTGCTGTCAAAAGCATGAAAGCAGCAAAGGTCAAAAAAGGTGTATAGAGATCAATGAAAACAAAAATATAAAATAAACACTCATCAGGGTACGTTTTAAGTGCAAAATCTAGGACCGTGCAATTAACCAAAGGACAATACAATACCCAAAATGATTCACTCCTCAAATAACACAGGAAAAGTAAATGAGACGTAGTAATAAACATTGCTTACAGCATCCATGAGGTCTCGTATCTCGGTATCCTTCAAGGTAGACCCGTATTTTCTCAATCCAGCTTTGAGTTCATCAAATGTGATTGCACCACTATTATCGGTATCCATGGCCTTAAACATCTCTCTTAGGCCAGCAATCTCCTCTTCTGACAAGCTTTCAGCTATAACCTGGTCAAACATGGGTGAGCTTAGTTTTCTTCAATCTGATTTTGACCGAGATTTCCATGACAGTCACATATGTCGGTAAAATGGAAAGACAAATTGAACAGATATATAATGCAACTGTTCAACAGAAGATCTTGGTGAGATGATAGTAAATACATCTGCTATCATTCATTGCATACCCGTAAAGCCATCTTTTTCAACTTATTCATTGCAGAGAATTGCTTCAGACGCGAAAGTACAGCTGCATCAAGAGCTTTATCTGGAGCTACACCGTTTTCACATATCCAAGGATGACCTAAACAATTATAATGTAACATACAATTACTTCAGTAGAATTAGGCATTGAATACAATAATACATTTAACAAAGTATAGTAGGTGATTATATACAATCAACCATACAATACATTCATTTAGCCTAGTGATAGAAACAAGTACAAGATATATGATTTGGAAATGGGAATAAAATGAAGCTCTAAAAAGAGCTGCATGAAGCAAAACATGGAACAGTGCATTTATTGCTAAGGTTCTTCTGCGTTCTTCATAGCAAGCAGGCTACATAGATTCCATAGTTCTGCTTTTTTTCTACCGTGGGCTTACATATACACATTCAAAGTGCCAATATCCAGTGCATATGTTATAGAATCATTGAATCGACTTTTAGTCAAATGAAAGCAGCTGTAATTGATATTTCTAGACAATGTTGTTTACACAACTTGAACTAAAAACTTCAAAAGCTACGATTTTTAGCAGCCACAGATCACATTAAACTTAAAAACGCAGAATTTCTAAGACCTTTAGTGGTTGAGCAAGAAGGAAGGATTCACCCTGCATGACAGAGGGAAAAAGTCAAAGTTCCAATTATTAAATACATCGTAACTCACATAATACTTGATGAGCACTCAATCGCTCTGAAGGTCGCATGCATAGCATCTTCCTAATAAGATCTTTTGCGCTGTCAGATATTAATGGCCAGGGGTCAGAATCGAAATCAATGTGTCCCTTTAAAACTGCATCAAATATCCCCTGCTGTGTTTCTGCAGAATTTAGATCATAAACATAAGATACAGTAAACATACACACACATGTACCACAATCAAAACTCAACACCTTACCTGCCCAAAAAGGTGGTACACCACTTAACAAAATGTACAATATGACCCCCGCAGTCCACACATCTGCCTCTGGGCCATAGTGCTTCAAAAGCACCTCAGGGGCGACATAATATGGGCTTCCGACCACATCTGAGAAAATTTGGCCTGCAGCAGGAAGTAATAGCAAAGAAGAAAAAAACATCAGGATGTCATCATTTATCGGCCACTATGTCGATTTGATATCTAGATGTCCCTGTTGATGCACATCAAGCATTTCATAGTGGAAATGAATACCAACAGCTGGCATAATGCAAGCGGTCAGTTCTGTATGCCTTAAACATGGAGAAGCAGAAAAGTAAGGACAGCAGTTAGATATGTCTTTCTGTGTTTTCTGTGCCTGGAATGGAGAAGGCACTCTCGGTCTCTCACTTATTTCTAACGTATAACAATCATAATTACAAAAGTCCTATTATTTCTCCTTTAAAAAGGCTATTACTTTTACCTGGCTTGAAGAAAACTGAGAGCCCAAAATCAATTGCTTTGAGCGAGAAATCATCATCCTTGTTAATCAACAAAAAGTTTTCTGGCTTTAGATCTCTATGCATAACCCCAAGGGAATGGCAAGCTTCAACAACACCCACAATGATTTTAGTCAACTGAGCAGCCTTTCTCTCACTGTAGTGGCCTCTTTGAATAATGCGGTCAAACAACTCTCCTCCAGCACAAAGTTCCATAACAATATGGACGTATAAAGGGTCCTCATATGCACCTTTAATCATAACAATATGCTTCTGGCCAGCCAAATGGTGCATAATCTGAATCTCCCGTCTAACATCTTCAACATCCTCTCTGGAAATCAACTTCCTCTTCGAGATAGATTTACAAGCATATTCAATGTTCGTGGAAATCTCCGTGCACAAATAGGTAGTACCGAACTGACCTTGTCCTAATTTACGACCAAGAGTGTAAAGATCACGAATATTAGCAGTCCTGTGACCCAATACAAAGTAAGCCTGATTGTTATTCGAACGGCCCCTAGGACTAATAAGGGAAGACATGTTATTATTGGCGGTGGGGGTGCTGTTATGGTCCTTTTCTGGCTTAGGCAGATTATTATTATCCTTGGAAAATTCTTGTACAACAGGTAACTGAGAGCTCAAGCTAGTGGGATGAAAATTATCGTAAGAAGAAATGTTGGAATTGGAAGCAGAAGTGTTACGTTTGGAAACCGAATTGTCTTCGGGCTGAGAATAGCCCTGAAAATGTTTCACTCCGAAAGATCCACGGCATGTATTGCCCATCAAACAACCACAATCGCCGCCAGTTCTTCAGCTCAATCTAGCTCACAAAAGCTGCTTCTTCATTTGCATCATTGATAATTCACTTTTATCCAAATTTTTTACACTAATTATGCTGTAATAAGAAGGGAAAAAAAACAAAGAAAAAGAGCATGAAGTTACGGTTTGTATTAATTAACATACCATTAAAGAGGAAAATTACAAGATATTCAACTTTCATCAATTGGAAAACAAACTAATTACAAAAAAGGAAAAGGACGGAAAAAGAGACAAATTTAGAAAGAAAATAAGAATCTTTAGAATCAGATCTTGAACCAATCAATATTGAACTTTAATAACCCCTCAAAAAAAACTATTGAACTTTAATAGATCAATAACAGGGAAACAAAAGCAACGAGAACCCAAAAAAAAAACCAACCGGAATAATAAGAGGTAGAAAGCAACCACAAAAAAATTGGAAATATCAAATACAGAAAAACAAAACAAAAACAAAAAAAATCACCAAAACGAAAAGAGATTGGTGCTGTTATATATAAAAATGTTAGAGGTGAAACAGCAATATATATAATTGTAAATACACAAGTAGATCGACATACCAGGTAATAATGAACGCCGCGGTGTCAACCACCGTAAGCTCGGCGGAAGATGATCAGAACAAAGATTTCCCCCAGCTCGGACCTCCTTTTTCTACGGTATTTAAATGCCAAAACTCCTGTTATTAAATAAATATGGAGTCGTATAATATTATCGAGAAAAAATGTTTTGGTAATATATTAGTATTACAAATTACCGGTTTATGTGATGGATTTCTTGGTAGATAAGGACGACTGGTTTAGGACAACGCAGTCGGATATTGCCGAGAAAGATCGCCGATTCATTTTTATGGAAATAATTAATTTTAACATAATCAATCCACAAACATTAAATATTCTCGTTTATACTAGTTAATTATCGGCTTCTTTGTTTCCGTTAATTCCTACTGGTACTTGTCTTTTATTCCTTTCCACTTTCACCACATTATCTGTATCTGTATCGAAGAATTTGGGAATTAAATGCTACTATTATTTTTTTATAAAAATGTTAATATTATAAAGGTTGTTTATATTATCTTTGTTTCTATTTAATTGTCCGTAGTTGTCACACACACACACAAAAAAAAAAAATTAAATAAATAAAAAAATACTCTTTCCGTTCTTATTTGATTGTCGCAGTTGTCAAAAAAATAAAATTTCTTTTTTATCTGTCGTAGTTACGTTTTCAAAACATATTATTCTACATCTACATTTATTTATTAACGGGTGAAAGATTGAAAACAACATTGCATTAATTATATTCAATGAGTGTTATTGTCATTTTAATATTAAGTCAAATCATTAACTGCTTTCTTTAATACGTGTGTTTTATGCAACTGCGACGATTAAATAAGAACGGAGGGAGTAAATTCATTTTTATTTCCAAGGCACTATTTATGTGTTTTTCTAAATTCAATCTTATTTATTGAGGGATGAGAGTGTGAAAACAATATTGCATTAATCACATTCAAGGGTGTTGTTGTTATTTGGATGTTGAAGTCACAATATTAACTCATCTCTTTAATCTGTACTACATCCATCCCATAAAAAATGTCCACTTTTGTGGTGCACACAGATTAAAAAGATAATTAATGTGTTGTATTTTAAATAGTGATAGACGCATACGTCTCTATCACATAATAAATGCTCTTTTGGAATATGTAATGAATATATAAATATTAAATGTTATGATAGGGGTATGTTTGGAAAAAAATGCATAAAATGATGTATTGATTTTCTAAATTGACACTTTTTATGGGTCAATTCATTTTTCAAAAAAAATAGACATTTTTATAGGATAGAAATAGTATGTTTTTTTGCAACTGCGAGAAAGTAACGAATTACGGAATATATTTTTATATCATTATAATGATGTATGATTAATTGATTATGAAAAAACACAAAATAGTTAAATGTATAAAAATATATTAGGTCGCTCGTTGTAATTAATGATTGTGATAGTATCATCCTTTGAAATAATGTAGGGGTTGCTAATAATTGAGTGGGTGTGATCTGTTACCAGCCCCATTCCCCTGGCCATCCCTTTCAATATTAATCCAACAACAACAACAACAAAAAAAAAAAAAAAAAAAAAAAAAAAAAAAAAAACCAAACAAAAACAAACACTATACATGCAACTTTTGCAAATCATTTTCAAATTCAAAACTATGATATATAGTTGACTTTTAGACTATTGTTAATATCAATCGGCTTTAAGCTCCCTTCTATTTTATAGCTTGAATAAAAAAATATTGATTGTTGCACGATATGATGACGTAGTAAATATTGTATAGTCAGACATAAAAAAAAAAAAAAATTTGAAGAACGATGGTGTCAAGGAGCGAGTGAGAAATTTTCTTTTCCACAACAAACACGAGAGTCTGGTTGGTAAACAATATACCATAACACGGGGCGTCACAGTATGAATTGGTCCATATAGGTTCAAAGATGTTGTCCATAATATTTGGTACAAGAGGAATAAAAAAATTCATGAAAGATCCCAAATTTTGGAAACTAAAGAATAATGTGGATTAGGCAGCTAATTAGTAAACGTTTGGTTGACTAAACACATTTGGACTTTGAAATAGTTAGAAAGGTCCGCGCAACTACGCTGACTGACGCCAAAGTTCGTTGAATTCAATTCATGTAATTAAAACATGTGTAATAATAATATATTTATTATTAATCCACTCAAAACAAAATTTATACTCCTTATTAATACTACCTCCATCCCAAAATATAAGTCCTTTAGTTTTTTAGTTTTGTCTCAAAATATAAATCCATTTAAAAAACCAATAAAGCATTTATTAAATCTTTCTTCTTCTATCCTTCATTTATTATATACTCAATCACTTTTTACTACTTTGCATTAATACAAATGAAATGTTATTTTAGTCTTTTTAATCAAAATTAATGACAAATAACAAATTTAACTAATTTTTCTTAATATGTGTGAAAAAAACCTAAAAGGACTTACATTTTGGGACGGATGTAGTATAATATATATATATATATATATATATATATATATACTAGTTGGAAAACTCGTGCGATGCACGGAAAACCTAAAAATCAAACACAAATGTTATTAAATGATTGGCTACATATGTTCGAAAGTGAAATGTATACATATGATATACATTTAATAATGTTTTAAATGACACTTGACATTCCATGTGGAACAACTACTTCGTAATTCCTTCATCATTCGATTCACAAAGGCTAAACGTCACAACCTCCCAAGAAGGTTTCACAAATTTATCCAGCACCTGTTACTCATCTTACAACCAAAAAGTTACATTTATAAGTTTGCATAAAAAAGATTGCACGCAGAAAAAAAAACAAATTAATATTAATTATTATGTTAGCTCAGTTTGACATAGCAAAAAAACATTATTACACATCATTAGTCATCATCAAAACCATTATACTTGCCACCGAGTTAACAAATTTTCATGAAATAAGCTATATTGCAAAATGAAAAAACCAATGGCCAGGCTAATCTTTGGAATTCTTAAGGTTTTACCTTCCACTTGGTCTCCCCCTTATGATGTAGAAAGGCATTTTTGTTCTCCATGGATGGGAACAAACGTCGAAGGCTTGATATTATGTCTACCTCGTCAAACACCTTAAAATTAAGTATGACAACCTACACACAGCAAGAAAAAAGAATGACGGCTTCAATTGAGCGTTCCGGCCACAAAAAATATGCACCTCTTGGCACTAAGAGAGGCGTTTTGATTTTGCAATCAAACCATTGTTTTCGAAAAAAAAGTTCCCTCGCTCAAACTTCAAATTCTGAAAATGAAAAGAGAAAGACAAATGGAGAAACTTCTTACTTCATAGTGAGAACTCTTAGAAGCTGTAATTGAATTGGAAAATACTGAAAATGCAGCCCATTGCAGAGGAGCAAAGTACAAAACGAAAAAAAAAAAAAAAAAATGGAGAACCTTTGATGGAAAGTGTCTCCTAATCACCTCATGTAAACCATTTTTATTATGAATCAAATCAACTAAGCACACAGCGTGTTGTGATGTATTTAACTACTCCAAAGAAAAAGACTTTAAAGGCAATGAGAGATACAATTAATGAAATGAAACAAAATTAAAATGAAATATAAAAAGAACAACAATATAAGGTAAAAGTGTCCAAAGCATGATAGCAATGTAACTAACATGAAGAGAAAGATAGGGAAAGATCAATACTCTTTGAAGCTGAGTTTGAAGGGAATGAGAGATACAATTTAGACGTCAATCCCGACCTTTCCTCGACCTGTCAAGATACCAAAAGGAAGACAATGTATTATGTATTAGAAATGAAACAGAGTCCTAGAAGTGCAACAACTGACAATAGTAATTTTTGTTTTGAGAAAAAGGAAAGCAAGGGTAAAGAACATCCATTTAAGCAAAACAAATCACATTACCTCTATCACCATAATAACCCAATATTGCAACACAAAAGAAACTAAATGAAAGCAACCCTTAGAATGAATCAAAGTAATTAGGTGGAAAAACATAACACAGAGTACCTCGTTTTTGACAGATTTACAACATCTGCAACAAAATTATCACCTGAACGATACAAAATTGAAAGTAAGATTACGGGACGAAAGAGTAACCTTTCAATAAGTAGTGGTATGAGGCACAACGATCCTTCCAGCTTCAGCACAAAGGGGTTTCATGTGATGCCTTATTAGTAGAAAAACCTTAGTTGAAACAAATTTCATGTGATGACCCCACCTTAAGCTAGAGCTCCTGACTTCAACACCTTTATTATGAGAGCTTCAATATCTATAGAGTAACACCTTTCTTTTCGTGTGATTTATGCAACAACACAAAAAAAAAAACAAAAGGTGGATGGAATGTCTAGTATATCGTATGCCACTGTCTCCCATGTGCGATTTTTTGCATCGCAATTGAAACACATCAACAATTTTACTATACTTAGTTGCTATGATTAAATGTAGAGCAGTGTGTTAAGCTTGGACAAAACACAAACAAAACAAAGCATCAAATGCATGAAGAACAAAACTGGAAATTTGTATAAAGGAAACAGATTGCCGGTGAAAAAGGATATAAAAAAAAGGACAACGGCAAGACACCATTTAATCACACATATGAAAATATGAGCAATGAGCTTCACTATAGTCATCAAGCACATATAATTCAAAAATCAATTTATCCCAATATTTTACACCTGAAAAGATTTTTAAAAAAAAATGATTATTTCACCTTCAACCTTCAATAAGAAAAATGAACAAAGAAAACCCCAAATAATTAAAAGGTGATTAGTATGGCATTTATCTTCAAGGTTGGTTTGATATTATTTCTCTACTGTTCAGTTTGGTGATGAAAATCTGAAATAAAATTTGTATATTGTTCACTTGTGGCATTCTTAAAAATTGGAGATTCCAAGTAAAAGGGTGATTTAGCTGAATTAGAGTCGAACCGGGTTCAACAAAATTGTTGTAAAAGTAAAGTAATTTGAAAATCTAACCTTTAGCTTCACCCGGCTTTCAAGCATCTTCACGACATGTAAAGTAAGTGAAAGGGTACCTGTTAAACCCATTGATTTAGAAAGAAAAAAAAAAAAAAAAAAAAAAAAAAGCATATTTATGAATTTGTCCAATATATCTATATATACATTCCTGGACTTTCATTAAAAAAAATAAAAACAAACGACAACATAGGTTAGTTAAAAGGTGAGGTAAATAAAAAAAAAAATTGGTAAAAAAGGTTGAAAGTATAGCCAATTTCCCCAGAAATTAAATTATGAAAGTAGTGTTTGAGGTACAAATTAAAGAACAGAAAGAAGAAGGAAAAAAAAAAAAAAAAAAAAAAAAGGCGCTGACTGCAGGGAGATAAAAAAAAGCTAAAAAGATGTCAGTAAAGTAATGGGGCGGGTCCCACTCCTCAAATGGACCACCCATGGAAGACTTACCCGGAGTTATAGCAGGAATTGGAATAGAATAGTGAGGTAGTGGGACGGTTTGACGGAGTGGTTTGCTGGATTGGTTTTATTTTATTTTATTTTAATGTTTTTTTTATCATGTAGGTCACGAAGCTGGTCAACCGGATAAAATCGGTCAATTGACGGTTATTTATTGTAAAATATTAATATAGATATATATATTTTATTATTATTATTACAGTAAAAGCAAAAAGTGAAGAAGTTTGGGAGAAGGCTAGTGATGATACATAGTATTATAGTGGACGGCTATAAAGTAATATAGTGTATAATAATGTAATAGTAAATGTTTAAAGTGTTTATATTATATTATTCTACCTGAAACTCTATAACCCTTTTTAATATTATATTCGTTTCCATCTGTGAGTTCTCATTAAAGAAAGAAACTAAGAACAATGTTATCAAAATTTATATAGAAAAAAAATTATAATTCAAATAAAATAAAACAAAGATAAGCCAATTATTTGGATAAGATAACCAAAGATAAACAGTAATATTTAAACCACAATTCTATCTTATCTATAATTTGAACATCATCTTTATCTTATGCTCTAACATGCATCACACTTATCATATATTACACTGCATTGACTTTAAAAGCCAAATTTTTGAATCAAAAATTGATTTTCAAACGACAAATTTTTGAATGAAGAATTGATTTTCAAACGATAATTAGGGTGTGCTGCATAGATATTTGGTGCTTGATAAATTTGGACGAGCAATTATACATGCATAACCAATTGGTCATAACGGGTGACACAACATAATTATTCACCCTTGATTAGGATGAATCTAGATCATTATGAATGGGGACACAACCTAATCCAGGGTGGATGATTATGTTGTGTCAGTCGTTGGGTCGATAAGGCATTTTAGTTCGAAGGTTTTTTTTTTCGAAAACATACTTACAAAATATTACTTCAACATCGCGTTTTTAAAATATGTAGATACAAAATTCAAATTTATTGATGTTAGATGTTTTTCCAAATATTGTTATCGTTTGCATTTGAGTTATTATAAAGTTTGGCATGTAATTTGAACATTTATCAATTCAAGTAAATTTTATTAGCACATTACATTAATGGGCCTATAATTTGAGTTTTTATCAATTCATTAAATAAATTTATACACGTTATATTAGGTTGGTTGACATTGAACCTATACGAATTTTATTTTTAAAGCAAAACATGTAATTTTGGATCCATCCTGATGGTGGGTCTTTGGCGGACGCCTGACCCGCTGCATGGGTGGGCCGACCCTGTCCGACTCCTATAAAATCGAACGTAATCCGATATGTTGTGTATTTACCAATTTTTTTTCTTTCCCAGATGAGTTCAAACCAAGAGTACAAAAGTGTGTTTTTTTTGTTTTTTTTAGTGGGACATTTATGGACTGCAACCATCAATAAACACGGGCGGATCCACGCGACGCAAAAGTCGCGTGGCCGACCGAATTTTTTATAAAAAATAAAGTATTAAAACTATGTAGTTTTGTTGTTAAAAATATCGTTTTGTCGATAAAATTTGATGTTTTAGACTCGCTAATTGACTGCATGAATTTTTTGGATAAAAGATATAATTTTAAATAATCGATGATGTCATTTGGAATAAATTCCTAAATCCACATCACAATCGATATATATCCCGACTTTTCTAAAAAGACAAAAAGAGTCTTTTAACTAAACTCAGATTTTCGTGTTATTTAATTAAACGATTTAAAGTGTGTATATATATATATATATATATATAAATTCGAAACCTATATATTTAAAAGGATTTTGGGGTTAATTGGTAATTAGGAGGTTGTTTTGAGGACTTAAATGGTAATAACTCTTTGGGGAGTTATTTTCTACATTTAAACCTCCCACTAATAAGAAAGGGAGTTATCAGGCAAAGAGTTATACGTTAAAAAAAAAAAAGAGAGTCTGTGAATGGAGAGCAAAGGAAGAAGGAGAAGAGACTTCTCCAAATTTCTTTCTCGATCCTTGACGGTTTTCAGAACGGTGGATGGATTCGGAATCGGTGGATGAAGGTGATCGTTTTGGTACAAGAAAGTTGAAGCTTTGGAAAGGTAATAGAAAAGCCCTAGTTTAGAATCTTTAGTTTCTGAACCTTTCTTGTCGTTTTAAGTTGTTCAATTCGTGGATTAGTTTGAGTAGAAACCTACGATCATAGTTAATTTTGAATTAATTGTTGATCGTCTAGGTTTTTGGTGGAAGTTTCAGAGTTGCTGCTGTTTGCTTGCTTTTGCTTTGGATTTAAGGTAAGAGGCTCTTCCTATTGTTTAATTGAGATCTTATGTTGTTAAGGTTGCGTTTTGGGTATAAATTGTGGTGTTTTGATGTTGAAATCATGTTTAAATGTGGTCATGCTTTTGCTTAATGAGATGTGATGTTAAAGTAGAGATTTTCTGCTTTATGATCTTTGGGATTGATGTTAAACATGTTTGGTTTGGGTTAGAAATCGAAAAGGGTGAAGAAAACGCGTGTTTAGAGAGTTTTGTGCGTTTAGTGTGCGCGACATTGACTATTTGTGTCGCACATTTTTAAGGTGAATGTGCGGTTTACGGAGTGTCGCGACATTCCCCTGGAATGTGCACACACCTGGCGGCGGCTGAATGTAAACTTTGCCCAATGTGCACACATTCCCCTGGAATGTGCGCACATTACCCTGGAATGTGCGCACATTACCCTGGAATGTGCGCACATTACCCCTGTTTTTGATAAATAGGTTGTTTTAAGCTATGGTATGAGTCTTAAATGTTGTTGCATGATTTAATAACATTAATTAAACATGAACAAGCCTCGATTAAGCTTCTGATGCGTTTAGTTCCGGCACCGAATGTACTCTTCAAGGGAGTTGAAGTTCGGGACCGTCGGAAGGGTTTGAATGGCTTGTGCTTTGATGAATTAGTATTCATCAATGTCTGTGTATGTGCTAGGCCTTGTCCGTGTCTAGCGGTCTAGGAGAGAGTAATAGAGGTGAGGGAGATTAATTGAAAATACTTAGGTGCTAGTTAAAAATTAATAATAAACGTACGTGTGTAGTTAAAAGACTAAACATCGTAACATTCTTGGTAAGGCACCTAGCTATATCGCGATGTGTGGGCGGTCAGATAAAGTGAATAACTCTGCTGGCCTATAAACGGCTAAATGGCAGGGGGACTTCGCCGAACGTGTACACTATCGGGTCTTAACCCGTGGCTATCGGTGTGATCCACTGATAGGTTGCAAACGATACGTCGTGGTGGGTAGCACCATGCGTTGTGCCCTTGAGTGCCGATGTGACAAAGATAAGTTAAGTTAGAAACGTTTAGTCACGACATGTTGATGAGCATGAAGTGAACCCTAGAATTGAGTCGGTCTCATAAAGATAACTTAATAATAATTAATGAACCTTTCAATTCGTGGTAAGACTTAATTTTACATTAGCTTCTTCTTCTTGCTAAGTACTTTGTACTTACCTCAATTGCATATGTTGTTTTGTGTGCTTTTGGGGTGAGAAGACGAACAGGTTGTCCTTGAGCTCGTTGAGGAGTTCGATGATGTTTTGATGACGTTGGTGCTGATGATGATTTCTTTTACTTTCTTTTAAAGGTTGTACCATAGTATGTTGTAGATTCTTAAATAGCATGTTGTACTTTTATTCCAAGTTTGTAAGACAAGGGTTGTATCTTTATTTTGTAACATCGTACGTTGTAAGCTTTATCTCATTGTTGTAAGCTTTTCCTTTCTACCCCTAGTCGGTTTGTATTCTATTCTAGTAGCATTTATGATTTTACCCGAGCCTTTTGGGCTTCCGTTGCTTAAATTTTGATACTGACGGCGTGAGAGGTCGACGTATAATATTGGAGTTATTTAATGTTATACGCGCCGAAATTCTTTTCCGGATAAGGGCTCGGTATCCGGGAGCGGGGCGTTACAGTCAATAAATGCACAAAACTTGTCAAGGCAACGTAGTGCTTGGGCCTAAAACCCTTTCTGGTTGCACAAGTATTAGTTAGACGTTTGTACCCTTGTAATTTTTACTATTTAAGTAGCACCTCATTGTACACCTTTGATATGATTAATATATACAATATACACTTTGACATGGTATCGGAACCAGATGTCATGAGATCGAACCCTGGTTGGAACATTATTATAAAAAAAATAAAAATTGTGCAAGTGTTAGACAGATTGCTAACACTTGAGGGGGGGTGTTGGGTCAGATTGCCCACACTCTTAAATGATAAGAAATATAGTTGCGCCTTTACTAACACCAATTGGTTGTAGTACAACGGTAAGCGCTTGATCTTAACATGGTATCAGAGCAAATATATTGAATCTCTACTTGCTCGCTCACGCATGTTGGATGCCAAACCTTATAAAACACCGATGGCCTCCAATACGGTTCTCTCCCTATCTGCCGGTGATCCTTATCATGATCCTGCTCATTACCGCAGTATTGTTGGCGGTTTGCAGTATCTAGCTATGACGCGTCCGGATATCGCATTCGCTGCTCACAAGGTCGGCAAATACATGCATGCCCTCGTGAACCACAATCGACGCGCGGTTAAACGTATCTTGCGCTACTTGAAGTTCACTCTCACCGAAGGCTTGTTCTTCAGGCTCACTCCTTTAGTGACATTCACGCTTACTCTGATTCTGATTGGGCTTCTGATCCTGACACTCGTCGCTCAGTTGGTGCCTATTGTGTTTATCTCGGGTCTCACTTGGTCAGTTGGGCGTCCAAGCAACAACCTACCATTTCTCGTAGCAGCACTGAAGCCGAATACAAGGCCGTTTCCAATACGGCAGCTGAACTTCAATGGCTCTCCGGCCTTCTTCGTGAGCTTCGTATTTCTCCGTCTTCGATTCCGGTCCTCTGGTGTGATAATATTGGTGCTACTTATTTATCTTCCAATCCGGTTTTCCATGCCCGCACGAAGCATGTTGAGGTTGATGTACACCATGTTCGCGAGCTCGTTCAACGTCGTCACTTGATTGTTCGTCTTCTCTCCACTAAGGATCAAATTGCAGACTTACTCACCAAACCTCTTGGGCATGTCCGGTTTGCTCTGTTAAAATCCAATCTCCATGTGTGTCCTACACCCTTGGGATTGCGGGGGGATGTCAAGGCAACGTAGTGCTTGGGCCTAAAACCCTTTCTGGTTGCACAAGTATTAGTTAGACGTTTGTACCCTTGTAATTTTTACTATTTAAGTAGCACCTCATTGTACACCTTTGATATGATTAATATATACAATATACACTTTGACAAAACTGTGTGTAACTCGTTTCTGGACAAATCATTAATTCTTTATTTTTAAACCTGTTAAAAATTGGTTGAGGGGGAATATACTTTGCATGTTTTAATGAAACAAAACAAACAATTAACAGAATCAATCAAATAAATTGAATAATGAAATTATAAAAGTTGGCTGTTATTTTTCCATTTATTTTTGTTGTTCTTTTGGCAAAACAAAATTCTTAAATATTCTTTTTCCCGCATTTTACTATATCCGTCAAGAATGGGTGCTTTCTGGTGCATGTTTTGCACTACAAATAAGCCTACGAAAAAAAAAAAAAAAAAAAAAAAAAAAAGGCACTTATGCAATTTCATGACAAGAATGGGTGCTTTCTGGTGCATGTATGGAAGAAAAAAAAATGCTTGCGTTGGGCCTATTGTGGATAGGGGTAAAATCTGGGCCTTGGCGATGGTTAAGACCTGTTTTAACTCTTTTGTGGCTTACAATATTTTACAACATGTATATCTTCTTTTTTTCCCATATTTTTAGACTTGCATTAAATACTCTCAAAGTTCTCTTCCTGATTCCAGGTACAAGCTTCAAACTATAATAAAGGTATTAATTTTTTTTTCCAAGTACTAGCATCAAACTATAATCCTGATTCCAGAACACATTCCTTTACATTTAAAAAAGATTTTCTTTTTAAAAGGGCAATTTAAAATAAATTTATCTTTCACCATATATATGCTAAACTTAATTGTGAAAAAATACGTCTACAAATGACATCACTTTTGCTTGAACACCGACACGTTCTAGATGACAATACTTGCATGATTTGTCAGGATCACGAGGAAACCCTGCTTCATACGTTTCGAGACTGTGGATGGATACGCGACATTTAGAAGAAGCAGTGGCACCGTGCTATCAACGGCATTTTTTTGGTAGCATGGATGCTCGTGATTGGATAGATGATTGTCTGATACATAATAGTTTTGGTCGAGATGACATTACAAGCTGAAGGTATTTATTTCGAGAGGTTATTATGATAACTTGGTATTGGCGGAACCAAGCAGTTCACCACACAGGTACTCAGCGCCCTCCGACGATGGTTTCCTATCCCCACGCAGTCAACAAGGCAACAATGGCAAATTAAAAAAAAAAAGTTTTAAAAACCAAGCAGTTCACCACACAAGTACTCAGCGCCCTCCGACGATGGTTTTCCTATCCCCGGCAGTCAACAAGGCAACGTTGGCGGACCCATTAATTTTTTCCAATTGGAGCCAAATTAAAATTAAAATTTAAAAAAAAAGGTTAAAAAAAACTCACTTGTAAGGTTTCAAACTCATGACCCCCATGACCTTAGGATAAGTAATAAAGCTTCTAATCAGTTGAACTAAATAGATTATTATATTAGAAATTGTCTGAATAATATACATACACAATTTTAATATTATTGGAGAGGTATATTAGTTAATTCGCCCGGAAATTAGAGTGGGTCAATGGACCCCACCCTTAACATGTTGTGTCCGCCCCCACAAGGCAAGAGAGTTGAAATCGCTTGACACACCGGGTAAGGGATAGTTCATTTTTTATTTTAAAAGAGGGAGAATTAGTAAATACGGCTCTTTTGGAAAAAAATTAGGAAAAAGGCTTGTTTTGTCTTAAAGACATTTTGACGCGATTTTCTCCCATTTTTTTCACAACGCAATGCGCGATCTTAAGGCGCCAAAATCCCAAGCGGTGCTTCTTCCCAAATAGGGTTTTAGTTTGGTTAAAAACACCTAAAACGGGAAAAAAATTAATTTTACACCAAAACCGTTTTAAAACTTTTTGGTGAAAGACCGTTTTAACCAAAGCTCCTTTAAAAGATGTATAAAAGATGTTTTTTCTTTTAGGTTGCGTTGTACATATATTTTTCGTAATTTTAATAAAAAGTCCGGTTTAGAAAAAAAGAGAAAAAAAAAAGAGGACAGATCACCCTTCTCGTAGAAAAGAAAAGGGACAGATCATCGACGAAGGGTAAACGCCAGTCGATGATTATGCTTTGCACGCACATGCATCCACGTACTCTCTTAAAAATTAAAAAAAATGAGGGTATACCCACTTAAATTTAGGGAGTTGTTGGTTCTAAAAGATAAATTATTATTATTATTATTATTATTATTTAGGAAATTATTAATGACACTACAATAAATTAATTTTGCATTCTAGCTCTTTAGAGTTGAAACTAAATTCAACATTGATAAGTTTTAATATTTCACTTTTACAGAAATTGGAGCGATAAAGAGCTATATAAACGAACAATTTAGAGTGAAAATAAATCTCATTAATATAGAGATTAGGGCTGAGTTTGGATTGATTTGAGTAGGTTTGGGTTGGTTTTGAACGACTTCTGGCGGTTTGGAAAGATAATTGCTCTTCAAACCAAACCAAAACGTGTCAACCCCATAGTTTTGTTCGAATTGGTTTGATTTGGATTGGGTTGGTTTTGCTTTTCTGGTTTCTAATCTTTAAAAAAATGACAAAACCAACATTTTTTACATAAACTCTAAATAAATTTACACCTGACTAAAATAAATTATTCACCAAAATGATAAAAAAACTTAAAACAACTAACAAATAACAACAATACATTCTGATATAATTCAAATTACGATCAATCCTCCATAACAGATACTTACATACATGTATTCTTGATTTACATATTTATATAAAAAGAGCAAAAGATCGAACTAAACTCTACTATCGCTAAGTTAGGTAAGAGTCTAAGATTGTTATAATGAGTTATATTGAAGAAAAAGGGTTATATTAAGGTTATATTGAAATTTGAATGAGTAATGAGTATGATATATATCACTATTAATGTATAAAAAACTTGGTTTGGTTTGGATTGGATTGGGTATAATTAAAAATATCCGAAACCAACCCAATGCAATTCGGTTTGGTTCCAAACCAAACCAATTCATTTGGTTAATTCGGATTGGTTTGGTTCGGTTTACGGTTTGGATTGATTTACTGGTTATTTTGTTCAGCCCTATAATAGAGATAAAGAGGGCAAAATATTTAATATTGACTTTACATCTAGTTCAGTTTTTGCATTTTAACCTTTGTAACTTGTTTCTGCTAGATTTTATAAGAGTCTTTATTTGTACCATATCGAACATGCGGTGCACCGCACCTACAATGCACCACACGAGATCGTCTTTTTAAAAGTCGAATATTGAGTCAACAATAGGCTTCTCAAAGGCCAAATGTGATAATTAACAATCGAAAAGCCAATTCATGACTTGAGATTCGACTTTGAAATGGTCGATTCAGTGTGATGTGTTGCGGCCAATGATTTCAGCAGGTTTTCAATTACAAGAGCTCTAGTAAAGATACTCGTTTGGTTAGTGAACACGATTCAAGAGTTTCACACTCTTAATCTCTTACAATACTACGTACGTCAAACTCATTAGTTTGATAAGTATATTTAGTGGCGGCCTATTAGTTAGTTTTATAACCAAATCTTCATAACTATAATCAGCCATATAAACGATAAATTTATAGTGAAAATGAATCTCTCTAGCTTATAAGATTATGTTTATGTTGTAATCATTTTTCACAATCCATGAAAACTTTCCTCTCAATTTCGATCGAGTTCTTGTTTATGCCTCAAGTTTAATCACTTATTGTTTGTTTGTGTTTAAACATTTCATGATTGAATCATGAAATTTAACATGATGCAATATAAATGTGTTGTATCGATAAAATGATGTAAATAAATAGTCCATTTTATAATATCACACCTTTTTCCAAAACAAAAAACAAAAAAAACAAATTCAAAGGCTAACTACTAGATCACTCATCTCTCCATCATGTGGATAAAAATGTTTCTCCAAGAAAAAAGGGAAAAGCAAATAAAGCAAAAAGCGAAAAACAAAAACAAAAATATTTTTTTTTTTGAATGGGCAAAAATCAAATTTGTACGTGAATTAGTGATAATGGTTGAGTGTTGACAGGTTGTTTTTTCTTTTATATATGAAAACAGGCGTGTACTTCCCTCCACCACTTGCTAGTAGCTTTCCGATAAATGGGCATAGCAGTAAAACATGTCGGCCACGGTTATTTTTTTGGTGGTGGACCCCAGAGTACCTCTCAAAAAAAAATCAATAAAAAAAAAAAAGGTATCCATCAGAGTAAAAGATGTCGGCCGGGGTTGTTATTATTCTCTTCTCATTATTGGGGGTTGTTAAAAGTATAAAAAAAAAATCCCGTTTTTTCTTTTCTTCTGAGGGAAAAAAAAGTCCTCGTTTCTTAAAGTAGAGTGAATGTCTTCTTGACACTATCAAATATCTTAATACATAAAATTTTCATTTTCATTTTTACTTTATAAATTTATGTTTTTCTTCACTTGATAATTCTGATCAAATTTCAGATAGAATGTTGGATTTTTTTCTGACTCAATTTTAGTCAGAAAGTCTTAGATATTGGATATGGACAACGTTTAAAATTCTGATTTGAATTGAGTCCGATCAATGTATGTGTCTTAAATTGGATTAGAATAATTTGATGTGCCAAAGAATGCTTTCTTAAAATAAAATAAAATAAATCCTGTTTTTTTTAATTAAAATTCTGATTTGAATTGAGTGCGATCAATGTATGTGTCTTAAATTGGATTAGAATAATTTGATGTGCCAAAGAATGCTTTCTTAAAATAAAATAAAATAAATCCTGTTTTTTTTATAAATATTATACTCCATCGGTTTCAAAACAACTGACGCAGTTGTCAAAAACACATATATTAATGAGGTGAGTTAATGTTTTACCTTGAATGCAAAATGACTAAAAAAAACTTTAGTTTATAATTAATGCAATATTGTATTTATTCTCTCGCTGCTTAATAAATAAGTATAGATATAAAAAACACAATAAATGCTACATTGTAAATGTAATTTCCTCCGACATTTTGGAACAATTTTTTTTAACAACTGCCCATTTATTTCATAACAATTTTTTGGTACTTCCTGCGCACGCATATGGGTGGATTACTGCCTCAAACAAGATTTGTGGGGAGGAAATGATACGAGTTTATGGAAGTTCCTATTTCGAGATATCGTCACAGGAACCTGGTATTGGCGTAACCAGGCGCGTCACCAAACCGGGATTCAATGCCCCCCGAAAGATGTATTCATTAAGCGTCACGATCACCAAAGAAAGGAATCAAGATAATTTTGGAATAATAGGTAGTGTGTTTTTTTTCTAACTCCCAAACTAGTTGGTAGTGTAGTTACACTTTTAATTACGCAAAGAAACTCATAGATGTAAATATTTTGATTTTTGAGGTTTAATAAAGATCCGGTTTTCCAAAAAAAAAATAAACTTCTAATTTCCGTTAAAAAAAAAAGTCCTGTGTTTTTTTTGTTTTTCGTTTTTAACATATGCTCTGTTACTCTCCATTTAATATCTTGAAATATTTGCTCTCCATTTAATTACTTGTTATAAAAGATCAAAGTAAATGCGTAATTAATCCGTGAAAGACTAATACTGTCAATTTAACGCATTAGTGTTTTTTTTTTTTTTGAGGTTTAAAGCAAAAAATTTATTAGCCGTGATCTGCGGAACTAGCAAGAATTACATTAGTGTTTTAAAATGACAGTTCTGTATACTCATTTTGTTTTTAATCCAAAAATAGAGCAAGATAGTACTATGCATTATTCTTATACACTTTCATCTTCATTGACTCATAGTCATATCTGATGCATGCATTTTGATCCATGGTAATAAAACATGTACCAAATATCTGGTGCATGCACATTGATTGATGGTAATAAAATATGTACAAAAAATGTGATGATTATATATGATGTACACTACGTTTCTCATTATTATAATTATAGATGAATCGTGGATGTACTCAATCAATTAGGGTTTTAATTTTCATAGTAGTAGACGATATTTATGACAATAGTAGAGTTAATAATATAAAAATGTTGTGAGTTATAATAAAATATATTGTGAAAGATGTGATATTAAAATATGTAGTACATAAATCGTTTCTCATCAAAAATATAAATAGGTTGTGGATATACTAAATTAAGTACTGGTGTAATCGTTTACATTCATTATATTAAATGCATAAAGAACAATTTATAGATCCATATTCTAACATCACATTGTAATTATAGTACCAAAATTACACTAAACAAACAAATAATCATAGAAACTAACGAGTCGAACACGAATTTATTCACGAATAACTCTGCACGTTTAACAATCCTAGTTAAAGTACTCAGACAATTGTATATTATTTTTATGGATTTATCAATGTTTATGATATTCAAATATTAAATTTATGTCTACAACATAACTTACCTAAATCGATTAACATTTTGTCTTTTTTTGTTTTTCCAGGTTGGTATCGTCTACACCTTACATTTTTTTATTTCTTGATGCGTTATCCATTAATATTTTTCTTGGTTATTATTAATAGCAGTAGTATATTATACCCACAGAGCTTTTTTTTTTTTTTTTTTTTTTTTTTTTTTTTTTTTTTTTTTTGGGCAAGGGCATACCCACAGAGTTAATAAAAAAATTTATTATATCCACAGAATTATCCACAAATTGGCAAGTGGGGGCCACACCCACTGGTTCTTAAATTCGTCACGAAGAACTAAATTTCATCACATATCACAATACAGAAAAGCGGATAACGTAAAAAGAAGGATTCTTCCTCTTTAATCCTACTTTTTCTTGGAAAGATTCAACTAAACGGAAGGTTTTTGAACAAATTATCTGTTCAAGAAATAATTTTCAGCAATTTACGAGAGTTTTTTCAAGGAAACTGACCGGAAAAATATTTTCCGACGTTCAGAGTTGACGAAGAAAAGCAATCTCCTCCGGCTGTAGCAAACGGCACACAAATGATGGCGATCAACGGCAGTCTGTTTTCGTCTTCAACCTACACAATCGATTCTGTTTCTGATAAGCACCGCCTGTCGATCTTTCCCGGTGGTGTCAATAAATCGGATGTATTCCCGTGCGAATCCAAGCCTGCGCTCTCTAATTTTCCTTTTGCGCCTCTCAAAGTATCATCTCAAGAGGCCGCAGTAACTTTTCAATCGCCGGTTCCAGCTTCCAAGGTAATTAGTTTGACCTTACTTCTTATTACAGATCCAAGAGATCTAAGATAATTGCTAGGGTTGATGACTTTTATCTGGAAATAATTTCCTAATCCGATTAGATAAGATAACTTAGCAATTGAACTCTTTTAGTTGAATTTGCGTGATTGCAGTTTCTATTTTTATTTTTGTTCGTTACTGGAAGTTTAGCCAAATTAGGCTTAAGCATTATGAGAGTACTAAAAAAAATAGTACGTCGTTTTTTTTTCTCTAGAAAGCAGTAGTATTTGTGAAAATTATACATACATAAATATATGTATTATTGTATCTATATACAAGACGCCTATGTATATATATCCTATGTAAAATGATATAAATTTGTGACATATACTATACAAAACTACAAAATATGCACACACACGAAGAAAAAAAAAACTTTGTTGTAATAGAAAAATCTGAAAATTTGTGTGATATATATATATATTATATATATATATGTATGTATGTAGGCAGGCCTAGGATTTATGAAAAGCCAGAAATGGTGGGAGAAAGGCCTTCAATCTAACATGAAAGATGTTACAAGTGCCCAAGATCTTGCTGATTCTCTTCAAAATGCTGGTGATAAACTTGTGGTTGTCAATTTCTTTTCACCTGGTTGTGGTGCCTGCAAAACCCTTCATCCTAAGGTTAGGACACAGATTGTGCATAGCTTTTTTATTGTATAAATGTGATATATGTATGTTAACCTTAGTTTTTATTTTTTTTTGGTGTCATTATGTGTAAAATGCAGATATGTCAATTGGCACAGCTGAATCCGGACATTGAGTTTCTACTGGTGAATTCTGAGGAGCATAAGTCAATGTGCTACACTCTTCGTGTTCATGTTTTACCGTTTTTCCGGTTTTACAAGGGCGCTCATGGTCGTGTCTGCAGCTTCAGCTGCACTACTGCCACGGTTTGTTCCTAACACGATATATTGATCAACTTCCTGAATTAGCCGAAACTTGATTTTGTTAGACTAAGAAATGTTGTTTCACAGATCAAGAAATTCAAGGATGCAGTGGCGAAGTACAATGTCGATTTTTGCAGTATTGAGCCGACAAAAGGGTTAGAGGAAGAGGAGCTACTTGCACTTGCAGCTAATAGCGATCTTTCTTTTAGCTATACGAAAAAGGCGCAGCCACCTGTTCCTGAACCAGTAGAAGTTGGGGAGGCACCGCCTCATTCGAACTCCGGCGGCCTCCGACAGCCACTCCCGCTTCCACTTCCGCTTCCATTGATGGTTACATCAGACGCAAACCAGATGGGCTCACCGGTGTCTTCTGGCGTATGATCAGTGGTCTGCCGCCGGTAGTTGCCCTAGACGACTAGTACTATTTAACTGGCTGTCTCTTGTACAGTTCTATATGATGATTGTTTATATGTTATATTTATTATTCCAAGGGTTTAAGCAGTAGTAATCATATGTAAGCTTATGTTATGTAATGTCATGCCCCCTGAGCTTTGAAACTTGGAATTCTGGTTATCTTTATAGTGTGGGGGACTGATTGAAATCTTGATTTTTGTACTATTAAGTACCCTCCATTTTTTAGAGGAGGAAAGTCCCTACTCCCTACTAGTGAGTGAAGTAGCCTTTTGGAAAGTGCTACACCTGCAATAATAGTTAACATGTTGTTGTTGTTCGAACTTTTGTGCTGCTTTATGTATGCTCAGTTTCTGTGTATGATTCCTTTTGGGATAGCAATATGATTCATATCCTAGGGTCAAGTAGCCTCTAAGGTGAAAGATAGAGTATCATTGTGTGCCAGAAATCGAAGATTTGGGGATTTATTAATTGAGCGCCCAAGCATCACCAAGTTTTGAAACGGTTCTTCGAGCATTCACTCTTGAGGAAATTTTCAGAATACAACTGTATCAAGTAAACATGCATTATATCAATTCTTTTGTACTCTATCGCACAATAGGGGTGTAAATAACGTAAGAAAGTAGGTACATAATGATATGATGCATTCTATTCAGTGCAACCTTCCTATAACGATTTGAACATAAAGATGTAATTTGGTACTGTGCAGGAATGCATCATACAAAACACAAGGGTACCATCATTTCTTGATATCAAGGACGACATAGCTATTAGGCACAAAGCAGAATTGTTTTCCAGTTGTACTAAGTGAAAATTATCATATCCTTTCATTTCTATTCTTTCACGTTGTAGGAATGTGTAATAGTGAAAGAGTAAAAACGGTAGAATATGATGCATACCACTTCCACGGAAATTGATAATCGCCTAACTTTATTGCTGCTGTGTTCTGAGGTCCAATGATAACAATGAATGCCAGACAGTTATGTGAATCCTTTCTTCAAGCTTGATATCACAACTCTTCTTTGGAAGCGTCATCTGCTCTACGTTCCTCAAAAGTCGAATAGGCTTTGATTATTGACTCATAAATGCTGATCCCCTTTAAGTACTCGTCCTTGTTTAAGAACTGCAAAAAAATTGGTTATATGAGCAGAAAATAACAGCTAGGACCTAGGAATGCTACTATATGGAAAGAGACTTTGAGATTAAACTGTGGCAACAGCTCGGCACACTCTTGGATAGTAGGTTTAACAGGTGCCCCCCCACTGTCTTTCACAGTGTAGCCCTAAGTTCCGTTTAGTAGCTTGCTCTGGTACCACCCGTAACACCCTATAACTCGGTCTTACAGCACTCAATCGAGTCATAATGAATTTGGTAACTACTTAGGTCCATCGTGGTTCAGGTGTTTGTGTGGACATCAGTTGACCGGATGCCACCACCTCCGATTCACAAAACTTCCTCCTACACCACCCAATATCAATATGCCGTAGCAACTTTGGGGTTTTGGTAGACAATCAAAGGAGTGTTTTCTTACATGATATACTGCGTAGATATACACCTATCAAAGTTAAAACACCATAGTTAAATGCTCACCTCATTGTGATCGTGAAGTAGAATCGGAGTGTTAGCCATTGGAGAAAAGCCAATAGCAGGCAAGCCAAGATCCCTGAAGTAGCGAGCATCTGTTGAAGCAGGAAATATTTCTGGTTTTCCGAGTTTTCCACCGGCATTTTCGACTGCTTTTTCTAACAGCGCCCACCAAGGGTTGGAATTATCCGAAGCTGTCAATATCGGCTTCCCGGACTTATCATACACAGAACCTTTCTGCTTGAACTGCCCAAGCTATTATTAAGTTAGATTCATTAATAAATCAATATAAACAAATGACATTTTCCAAATCAGTGCCTGACTATGTTTTGAAGTACTAAAAATCAATTAAATGAACTTCACTGTATTAAGAAATAAAGACAAAAAATGTCAGGCATCATGACAAACACTTCATGCAACTGTGAGACATCAGAACTTTTTTCAGATTAGATTTTAGAATCATACTATGATTTCTTCCAGATCAAAGAGATTTTTCAGATATAATTCCTTTGAATCAAAGAGAATTTAAAGCTTATGAAAGAGATTTTAATCTATTCTTTGATTAAAAACCAGGTGTCAAGTGTCAAGTGTCAAGTGTCAAGTGTCAAGTGTCAAGTGTCAAGTGTCAAGTGTCAAGTGTCAAGTGTCAAGTGTCAAGTGTCAAGTGTCGAGGCACAGCCATTTTTGTGTTAGGTGTTCACAATAATGAACAATTTTTGCATATAGTTAAAAGCTGCTGAATTTTGCATTAATTATCAAAGTCGGGATGGAAACAAAGACAGCCCGCAGTTGAAGAAACAAACATGAGAAGTGTGAGAATGGAATTTTTAAAGTTCATATCCAACAGCTTCTTCATAATTTAGATCTATTGGATCTTTTTGTTTCAGGTTCAAAGCTTTTTATTAGTTTCGATTTACTAGGATTGAGCAACAGAGGTGTATGTTACCTGATGTGAAAAATGTATTATTTGTATAATGAAACCTTTTACAGAATGCAGTACTATTCATCAGAATGAACAAGATATTAAAGTTCCAATCACGTTACCTCAAAAGTCATGTTACGTGATTCAGGTGCCCATTCTTCAGCAATCCTCCTCTCCAGGGATACTGGATCTGCAGTTGGAGGGACCCGTATATCAAATCCTGCTTGTGCTTCGGAGGGTTGAAGATTCATTACGAACCCCTACAAAAATATCCCAAGGATGGAATCACTTGGAATCTCTCAAACTCAAGTGTATAAACCAGACAGTTTGTGAAATTTCATACATTAACTAAACTAGAAACACTTGGCAAAATTGAGGCGATAACACATGTTTCAGCAGAAATAGTTATTGCCATAACAGGTATAGATATATTATACATACATCTGTGCATGCATGTGTAGATATAAATACACATCTGTGCATGCATGTGTAGATATAAATACACCACCAAGTATTACATTCCCCAATTATATGCACCCAGGTAATTTAAATATTAAATGAACACACAAAAAAAAGAGTCAATGCAAAACTACATAAAGTGCAACATCACATAAGAAAAGCTAAATGCTGATATTTGAGAAAATATGCTGTATGCCATCCACCAAAAGTAAAGCACTTACCGAGGGAGATGGAGTGCCGGCCTTCAGAAAGACCATGTTGACTGATGTGACTTCTCCTTCGGCTTTAGAGCCAGACTTAACCAAATCATATTGAGCAGCTCTAAACCTTCTAATAGCCTCTATGCTCTTAAAGAGATTCTCCATGGCACTATTATCATAGAGTTTAGCACCATGCCCAGGAGCCCCAGCAGCCTTAATCACAAGCCACCACGGACATCTTTCCCCATAGAATGCCCTGTAATGTTCATCGGGCGAAGCTAAGCCTTCATCAAGCACTACTCCGACATTCAAGTCCTTGAAAGCTTTTGACTCAGCAAATTTCTCAGCACCATCATGCCCACCAATCTCCTCATCAGGGACAAAGGACAGGTAAACAGTCCGAACAGGAGAAAACCCTGAAGCCTTGAGCTTACGAATGGCCTCCAGGTACTGCATCCCAACACACTTCATGTCCTGAGAGCCTCTGGCGTATATGTTCCCGGTGGTGGAGTCTAGGTGGGCTTCAAAAGGAGGGTGCAACCACTTATGGTGCTCAGATGGGACAACATCAGTGTGTGAATTGAGAAGTATGGTGGGAAGATTTGGGTTTTTGCCTGGCCACTTGATGAGGACTAAAGGTTTGCCCTTTACAAATTCAAAGATTTGGGATTCCAGGGAGAGAGACTTAGCTTGAGAGATAAGGAAATCAGTTGCTTCATGGTAGTTGGGCTTTGGTTGGGGAGTCTCAATCTGAAGGTATTGCTGGAATCTTGATAATATGAGGGATGCATCATCAGCTAGGGCAGTTTTCTCGGTAAATATAAATAGTATGACAAATAGGTAGAAAAAGCGAAGATGAGAATGGAAATGGTAGATGTAGTGTGAATGATCTGTAATAGTCATCGTTTTGGTCTGTTACAACAGGAAGACGAATATCATAAGAAAACAGGAGAAACATTAGAACTGAAGAACAGAAACCTCGTGTATCATAGTAAAAGTGAAAAACAGAACAGTATGGTAAGAAACACGATCAAAGTGAGATAGGCTTCCAGCCTGAAGAAAGCATTCAAACGCAAACCAAAATATCAGGGTAGCAATTGATGTACTCATTGAACATTTTTCTTTTAACACAACAGCTAGCATGAAGCTTCTACAATATTAGGCGGAATTCAGAATCGTATTATTGAACCATTAATTGATATCAACAACATGAATTGTGGCAAAAATCTTGTTTGCTTTGGGATTTTGGTCTGCATATCCCAAATTTTAAAAACACAGCTGAACATTTTCTCATTCCAACTATCAAATAATCCGGTGGAACTAATGAAGGACATAAAATCATACTGGCTTTTCTACACTATGAGCACAGTCACAGAATTCAATAATTATCACACCACACAAATATCTAGAAAACATACTCCAGCTTCAGAGCAAGACTTGACTAGGAAACACACACACACACACACACACACACACACAGTATGCAATAACTGCATCATAAACCATGCCTAAAAGAAACTAACAGCCTTCATTGAATGAAAGCCACATATGCTTCTTATTTCCCCTTATAATGAATAAGGGAAACAATCCAGTAGCCATTTCTGAATTACTCTTCATAAATAAGAACTACGTGTTCTCGATCAATTACATCATACTACTTACTCACAGAACAGTATGGTATATACACAACTACAGCAACCTCAATTGATCAAAACATGTACTAGAAAATCGAAGTGTTTGGTTCTCTATCAGTTTGTTTTTTATTCAATTGGTAAGTAGTTGGTAGGATTTTGTAGATTACAACACACATTAGAGGTCAATTTTGCTGCGCAACATGCTAAAATCCATCAGAAAATAAATCCAAAGAAAAAAAATACCAGAAGAAAATGATCTTCAACGCCAAAGTGAACGAAATGGCTGGCGGTGGCAGTCCGCTTGGAGCTCTTCAGTTCAGCGACACTGACTCCTCAAATGCATCTCATTCCGATACATAGTAGACAACCGAATAACAACAACAAATGTTAGGATAATGCTATAATAATAATAATAATAAAGCCATTTAGGCACATAATAATGATGAAATTATTATATATTATAAACGACGAGTCTTACATCATAATAAAAACACGAGATTTGATGTGAGTCTATGTCATAATCAAAGACATAAAATTTGATTGAGACAATAGGAAAGCCGAGAAATTATTCATTCTGTTATAATCAATAATCAAATATATATTATTTGTTGTTCAAAATATATTTCTTATTTACGATACAATGATTTTAACTAATTGTCTTCAAATGTTATTGTAGTTTCAATTACCAATGCATCTTCAATTTGTCTCCGTCAATTCATATTAATATATTTTGCAATTCAATTGTCATTGCATCTTTATTATGTCATTGTGAATGCTATTGTTACTGTATTCTTAATTGTCTTTCTCAATGTCAATGCAATTTCAGTTGTTTTTGCTAATACATGTTCATATGTTTTGTAATTCAATTGCCATGTCTTTATTGTCATTGCCATTGTCACTTCACCATGCTAATGTCACTACAAAATAACGACGCACAAGGCAAGTGAAGTGTCGTGTATAAAGTATTACTACAAGTATGAATATTGATGCCACTCCATAATAACAACGACGCACAAGGAAAGTGAAGTGTATAAAGTGTTACTACATATATGAATATTGATGTCACTCCATAATGTGTTATTGTATTATGACAATTAAAAATAAAATAAAATAAAACTGGATTTCAGAAATTATATCGGAAAAAAAAAAATCGAATGGTTTTAATATAAGGAAGATGAAAAGAATATGAAGTACGATGATCAGGGTCTAGATCAAACATTGTGACATTTTAAAAAATCATGCAAGAGAGAAACACAATAATCAATTTTTTGTTTTACTAAAAGAAGGTTTTTTAGTAATTTTTTTTTTGTGAATTGTCATTTTCGCTTAGGATCATATGAGATCTAAATTCCGGTCCCCTCGACCGCCCTCCCTTGAACCTGCTAGTTGAGAGCAGTGCGACCCACCTTACGCAGGGGGTGGTCATGCCTCTCATACTGTAATCAAGCCTCTCAATTTTTTATTATTGTAGTAGTAGTGTTAATATTAGTATGTTATGTGTGCTTTTCTTAAAAAAAGACTTTATATCCTAGTGGTTTAAAGAACAAATTTTTAAAGCTCTATAATTACAGGTTGTAAGTTCAAATCCCACTACCAACATTTTTTATTTTTTTCCACGGATTTTTTTTAGCTTTGTAGTTTATATACCAAGATCACCCCAAAATTTTTTCCTAATTCCGCCACCGGTTGAGAGAGATAAACTGACTGAAAGATGTCTCCTTGCAAGCCTCGATAGGCCCTGACCGAATGTTCCGACTCCCGATAACAGCAAAACTTTTTGTCAATGTGTAGTAAATGTCTTATTTTTAACTTTTAACTTTTTTTTTTTTTTTGTTGTTGTTGTTGTCTATTTTTTTTAACGGAAAAAAAATTCACACACGCACCTTTTGTTTTGTTGTCGTTGTTGTCGTCCTCCTTTTGACCTATCTCCCCAAATAAATGGCAATTTGTCATCATATGATTGCTTAGTTGATTTGATTAACTATATAATAAAATCTTATTCTTAAAATATCATAATGGGATTATGATTGATAGTATTCCTTAATCACTTTAAAATCTTATTCTTAAGTATCTTTGGTCTTCCTTCAAAAAAAAAAAAAATCTTTGGTCTTTGTATTAATAATCAGGACTATAACACACACACCCACACATGTATACGGTGGGATTCGAACCCAAGATCTCTTGGTCATCGTCGGCTATGCTGGCAACAGCTATTAGAAGGATTGAATACGTATTGTTTTTAATAATTTTTTAAGACAAATTGTTACGGGGTGTCTTATAATAGTGCATTTTTTAAAGTAAACATGAAAACAAAACATTAAATATTAGTACATTATCTTGTGAGACGGACTAATATTTTAAGGCACACAAAAAAAAATTAAACTCTGTATACTGGGTGGAGGGAATACAAAATGCTACGAAATCGTATGAAAATTGTACAAAATGATACCCAAAAAAAAATTACAAATGCAAACGGAAAAAAAGGGTGCATAGTGATACGAATGATATGTTTGGAAAAATATAAAAATGGAACATATTTACAAATTTTTCAAATTTTGTGTTAAATTTCGAAAAGATAAAAAAATGCAAAGTTAAAAAGACTGATCCAGAATCAGGGCATTGGTATAACACAAGATCAGTAGTCTAAATCAAATTCTGCAACTGGCAGCTGCACAACACAACAAGACAAGAGGGAAGGCAGAGAAAATATCAGAGCACCAAAATGTAAAGAATGGAGTCTAAAACTATAAGAAAAGTTGATACATACAGCAAAGAAAAGAAAAGGGCAGAGGCACAGCTACTCACTACAGTAAATGAATTGATTCAGATCAAGAGTCACTCTTCCTTGCTTGCTTGTATCAAATGAACTAAATAAATTCCTGATGAATTCAAAGAAGAAAAAAAACGAGTTTGTGACGGTATGAGTGTCGTAAGCAAGCTCCAATGCGGGTTTGTCAGTGAAAATTCTGATGTGGAGTCTCCGTTCATCAAATAACACATAAGAAACACTAAAGCTTTCACGTGTGTATTGTTGATTAACTAGGTTAATCAAAATCATCCAAAATGTTTGACAAGCAATGTGTTTTTCTACCTTAACCGGAAAAAAATTAACATATCAATATGATTCCTTATGTCTGAAAATGAGAGCATTACCAAATGTACTATTATATATTTTAGCAATCACTTGCCTTGCAGACTGAACAAAAGTACAGATTCCTATGAAATCATCAAGTCTGAATCTTCCGCTCCTTTTTGGATCAAAACTCTGCGCAGGGCAAGGTCGAACTTATCAAAAACTAACTAGATCCTAGCCTCAAGATCAATAGGCATAAAAACTGTTTTAAGAACACTTTTTTGTTGAAGTATGTTATGTTTAACATGTAAATTGCTTACCTCTCCAACAACATAAGCTTTTGGTAGAGATGGTGCTTCAATACGGTATCAGAGCAGGAGGTCATGGGTTCAAACCTCTATGCCAGAATTGCCGTCTTATTTATATTGTTCAAGTGTTGCGCCCTTTATATGCCTTTGTATGCCACATATTTGGCCCATACTCTTTGTTATGGGCACACTTTAAAGGGCGTGTTGAAGTATGTTATGTTTAACATGTATATTAGTTACCTCCTAACAACTTAAGCTTTTGGGGGAGATAGTAATTCAACACTTGTGAAAACAACATGCTCCATTGTGATGCCCAAAAATATATTACAGTGCAGAATATTCTTGAAGATTGTAATATAGATGGATGGCAATTCAAGAAGTTCAAAACACAGGTCACAGATTGAGGAACAACAGTTTGTGGTTATTTTAATTCTTCTTGCAGTTCCATATGTTGCAAAAGGGAAGACCATAAATGAAAAAAAAAGACTGAAAAGGGTACAAATCAAGGATCATGACTATCAGCATCAATAGAATTAGTCATGATGATTAGAAGCCAATTTTGTTACTTATCAGCATACCTCACACACTGTATAGAGTGCCGGAGTGTCAAGGGAAAATCCAATTTTCACCAATCCCTATAAACCAATATAAGACACAAATGCAGGTTATATTTTATAAATGAAAAAAGAAAAGAAAAGGTAAACAGAGATAGTGTATTATAATATTGGAAATGAGGAAGTGGTGGCTGTTGAAGGTTCAATGATCACTCGAAACGATTTATAGACATTCACCGAGTCATAAAACCATTTGTCTATTATTCCGTGAACAGAAGCAAGAATGAGACAATCATCCAAGCGGGCATGTATAAGAGGCATCACACCAAAAATATCAAATCTAGTTACTAAGAGGAAGTTGATACTTCTGCATTGTGCTTCTTTTTAGGGAAAAGAGACTAGGCTTCTTGCAAGATTTTACCTGATGAACGTCATCTGGAACAAGGAATCCACGACCCCTGTGAATCGACATGTTGAGCATACATCAGCTTTTAGTGACATTAGAACATCATACAAACCATCCATGATGCAATGACTAAGATCATTCGGAACAATTTAATTTCGATTCCATACAAGACATAAAAATGACCTCAAATTGGATTCATAGTATGGAACATTACAAGATGGTCATCTAACAACACATTTCTTTCATGCCAGTAGAAATTATAGTATTGCAAGATGTTATGCTAAAGCCAATAAAAATCTTCATAACTATCCAAAGGTAACATCTATCCAGCAAAATTCAACTTTTTCAAATTTTAGAGGTGGTTTGATGGACTGGTGAGTTAAAACCCCAGAGTAGTTGTTATAAACAAATGACATTGCATCAGCTTATTGGAAGTTTTGTAAGCCCCCTGATTACACAAATGGCTAGTTTGACATTTGTATGCTTAACAAGATAGAAACTGAAAGCCACATGACAAGTTTATTGTAAAAGAAATCATCAAATGAATGCATCAGGAGAAAGAGGGAGGAAAAAGGAACAGAGCAAAAATAAGTTCCTAAACAAGAAACAGGAACATAACGTTTTGCTCTTTACATGAACATTACCTCTCCAAGTCTGAGAAGGCTTGTTGCACCTACAATAAGAGCAACATAAACACCAAAATGCAGAAGTGAACAACCTGCTTGCGTATATTTGCCAGTAATAAATATTAACAAGAAACACAACAAATGGGCCTCAAGAAGATCCAAGCTACAAAAACTGTTTCTAAATAATTAGCCGTTTGAATTGCTAAGGCTTTCCCGGAGGAAGAATGCATGTGATATTGATTCCAATTTCATATGTATGGTTAGGCAAGCCCTTCCTGCCAACTTTCCTCCCCAAACAAAAGAATGGTGAGCTGGAAGCATGAATAGCTGATTCAGTTGTTTCTTTTTCCAGATACCAGAAAGAGGATGATAGAAAGTAAGAGCCCTCTAGAGTTTGCTGGTAAGGCATTCAGGATGACTGCCACTCCACCAAACTATGGCCCGTAAGAAACCTATTCCCTAATGTGAAAATATAGCAGTTTCAAACATAACCATAATTCCTTGGAATCACAGGTTAGTTATGGTCTCCCCTGACAACATTGGTACTCCGATTTCAATTCGTCAAAGGGTAGTGTTTTAAGCACAACACCAAACAGATCCACTTTAAGTGGTAACAAAATGAATGATGTTGTGTACAAACAGGGAAGCAAAAATGCCTTCTAAAACAAACGACTCACAAGATCCGGCTCAATGATAATAAGAATGGGAATTGCTAGAGCCAGACAAGGAAAAGATACCTGCCTTCAGAAGAAACTTGTTGAGTTGGACAAATTCTGCGAATCAAAGAAAAAATGAGACAGATTCAGGAAATGTACAGCCTTCCAAAACAACTATAAGTCAAAATACAGGAAAAGAAATCAGGGTTTAAGAAAAAACGAACACATTTACTAGGAAATAATGAAACAGAGGTATAATAAAAATGAGACATTCAGCGAAGACAATATGAGCATATCTGATTCATCATGGTACTGACCGTACTACAACAGTATGTAAACATGAAATATCATCAAATGGGCCATGCCGCCATGGCACAGGTAGAAAACGAGAAAATATACTTTGTCTGATCCTAAAAAACTTAACCGGATTCTGTGCTCCTACCCTCCTTGAATAACTACACCACGTGGGTAGATAATGCAGTAATCTCAGTTAATACGTGATGATCCAAACTGTTTGAGTGAGTTTGAGAGGGTCGTACCATCGAAACTCATGGTCCCGTTTCTGTCAAAATCGTGCATCCTAGAATAGTAAATGGTAAACAAAAATCTTTCAGTAACCTTGCTAGTAAAATGATATACTATTGGTGCAGAGGATCCGCTTCCCATTACTTCAAGTTCAAGTATTAGTGCAAACCTGATCATTTGCTGGACAACAGAAACCGGGAATTCCAAGTTACCCAAAGCAAACGCATCCTGAGCAAATTTGCAGAACAGATGAGAAAAGGGAGGAGGGTTCCGAATAAATGAGAAATTTTAAGATAACAAAAGCTGTAACGAACAAAATCGGGTTGCACTTTTCCATCTTTATAGTGAGGGGAATAAAAAAAATGGGAAGGAGAAGAAACCTTGAGCTGAGATGCAGTGATGCTGCCCTTCCCGTCCGAGTCAACTCGGCTGAACCATTCCCTCAAAACTGCCGTGTTCTCCATGGATTTACGACTTCTAATGTCTCCAGTCGCGCGGCTCGCGCCAAGTTAACCGATCATATGACGTTTGTTTAGTTAGTGGTCTTTAGATTTTTTTTTTTTTTTTTTTTTTTGGCTTCAATAAAATTACGTAATTTTATAAACAAAATTACGTTAATTTTTTTATTATTATTATTATACTATTATTTTTATTTTATTTTATTTTTGGAAGGAAAATTTTCTTAATCATCTGCCAATCAGACGTTCAAAACGTCATCCGAGGGCGAGGAGCCTCGTACGGATAGATATAAATAAACCATGTCTAGCTAAAAGATGTGTAAGAACATTTTCAATGCGTCGAATAAACGAAAAAGAAACAACTTCAAAGCTTGGTAGAAGAGCCAAACAATCCTGAACTAAACAACTTTGAGCTGTGAGATCAACTCCTGGCTGTCGAAGTCTCGACATACGTCGGACAATCACTCTCCACCTCTAGCCGTCGAATCCCAGGTGCACCGCCTCAGCTAGAGTCAGGGAGATTGCCTTAAGTTCCATATACGCAACCGGATCCCCCCGATCAAAATGATATGCGAAGGAGTGGAAAGCCCCACTTGAGTCTCTAAAAATCACACCGACACCAGCTGCAACCTCAATAACTGATGCGTCCACATTGCCCTTGACCACGCCCGCCTGAGGCATTACCCATGTATCTGCTAGATGTACCTCCGACGCTTGAGTCCGATAGCTCGCCAGGGCCGCGGCATACTCATCTGAAGCGACCAAAGACCGCATGCACACCTCAGAACCATAAACTGCTTGATTATCAAACACGGCAGAGCAGCCAAGGCTTTCAGTTCCCACATGAGCCACACAAACCTGACACGCGCTTTTCAACACCCCGCTCGCCGGCGGTTGCATAAAAACTCTCCAAATGTAACAGAACGAAGATGTTGTAAGATCCCATTAAATGGAGACATCTCCCAAATTCGAGCAGCCATCTTACATTCAAAAATCACATGCCGCATCGTCTCTAGGGCTTCCCCGCATGCCAGACAAATACCATCCTCTATACTCCGCCGCTGTAAGCCGTGACCAGCCGCAAGACAATCATGTAAACATTGTCATAAGAAGTGCTGAATGCGCGGCTGGACCGCAAGCCTCCAGCAGTCTCTCCAAAGCTTGCTCTTCCCAGCCGAAGTAGACGGCCCGCCCACTGCCGATGGCCGATAGAGCGATAAGGCCAAATAATATCCAGAATGCACCGTATAGACACCCCGACGATCGTAATGCTAGATCCGTCGATCCGGGTGCCCCCACATGAGCTACCGTAGCCTCTAATATAGCTTCCGCTTCCTAAGGCCGGAAGAGCTGTCTGACCCGCTAGGACATCCCATACTCTGGTGCCAGGGATAAAGAGAGATGAGACAGGGGAATCCGCCGGAAGTGCATGCTCTGCGAAATGTATACGGAACAAAGGCTGCCTAGTAGTCCGTGCATCGTGAAAGACATATACCGACTATCCATTGCCCACTCTCCACCGGAGCCCACTATACAGGAGGTCCCGACCCTCAAGAAAGCTGCGCCACAAGTAAGACTGCCGAGCCCCCAAGCCAGCTGCAAGGATCGTGCTATCCTCAAAGTATTTCGCATGTAGAACCTGTGCAGCCAAAGAGCCCGGACTAGTCATAATTCTCCAAGATTGCTTTGCCAATAAGGCAAGATTTAAACATTTCAAGTCGCGGAATCCCAGACCCCCCAAAATTTTTGGTAGACAACAGGTCTCCCAGTTCTTCCAATGAATCTTGCGCTTATTATCCGTGTTTCCCCAGAAAAACCCCCGAGCAATTGCTCAAGCTCCCGAATTAGGGTGACGGGTAGCTGAAAACACTGCATAATGTAAGTGGGAATGGCTTGGAGAGCTGACTTGATGAAGACCTCTTTCCCTGCCGGCGAGAGCAACTTGTCTTTCCATCCAGCTACCTTTTTATGGATTTTATCTCGCAGAAAAACAAATACTTGACACTCACTCCTCCCAATCATGAATGGCAGCCCCAAATATTTACACGTGCCATCTCCTTGGGGAATCTGTAACTGGTCTGAAACCCTGTCCCGCTCCACATCCGGGACCTCCTTCGAAAAATAAAGGCTTGATTTGTGGAAATTTATCGCTTGCCCCGGGAGGGCACCATATCTATCAAACAACTCAGCCAACACTTCCACCGCTGTCTAGCAGTTCAAAGAAAACCATGTAGTAATCGGCAAAAAGTAAATAAAAAATAGAGACCGGTACCTCCCTGCCAAATCGGATCCCTCGCAGTGCCCCGCGGTGCACATAGTCATTGAGCAGCGCCGTGAAACCCTCGGCACAGATAATAAAGAGAAACAGAGACAATGGATCCCCCTGGTTGGAAGTATTCTGCTACTAGGTTTCCCATTAATCAGGATGCGATAGGAAACAGTCGTCACACACCGCCTCACCACATCAATGAACGTGTGCAGAAATCCCATGCGCTCCATAACCCTCCAAAGATATTGTCATTCCATCCTGTCAAAGGCCTTAGCCATATCTAGCTTCAACGCCGCATGAGTAGCACATCCTTGCTCTCTCCTCCCCGATAACGAGAAATATATTATTATTGTTATGGATATAGGTGAGGGGGATTATATGACAAATGGTTTTTCCCCTATTTTTTGCGTCACAATACATCATATTCAATTTATTCGATACAAAATCCGATGTAATCTAAACATAAATTCAACGGAAAATTCATATATTGAATAAAAATTAACCCAAATAAGCACATGTCCAAACAAACTTATAATATTCCAATGGAATGATGGTCCGCTTATGTAATGAATCTGCCACCTATGACACAAAAATTGGGTTAAAGATCAATGTTTGCCACTTTAAGAAATGAACAATGATCACTGATCTGTACTGATCATACCGTCTTACGGCATCTGATTTTTATCAATAACATGGGTGTAGTAATGAAGGCATAAAGAGCTGCAACATTCTACCCAATTGATCGTAGTTCTCCGGTGAGCAAAGCATATTCTCTATGTCGGGATAAGACAGATGGTATTTTCACTGCTTCAAGCCTCGACTCCAAGTCATCGTTAAGAGGTTCCCGGCATTGTCCTTGGCTGCTTTAATTGTTGTTTGGAGAATCTGGAGGGGGTCACCATGACTGACAATCAACACAGCACATCTACAACATGAAAGCATCTACTCAGCAAAATGAACTGAATCTTGCAAAATTGTCAACTACACCTAGAATACGAGCCCAATTTCAACTTCACTTTGCAGCAATTGTAGTACCTGTACACGCTAAACCACCTTAATAATGAACGCACTGCACTACTTTTAATAATTTATGGATCTGCAAACTTCCATGCTGCTAGTAAATATAGACATTTGCTGCAGAAAACTACAGAAAAATGACAAATGCTCAAAAGCATTTTCTTCTACATTGTTGTTAACATTATCTTATATGTATACCAAAACTATCGTATAATCAACACAACACCAGCATAAGAACAATCTGAGGCTTGGTGAACTTTATAGTAATAAGTGGTGCAATGACAGAGACCAACTAGTAATAGGCACCACTTTACAGGCCTCATTCGGTCATTTCCAGGACCATCTTGGAGGCACCACCTTAAGGGGTTTCTTCACAAACTATCAAATGAATGCTTTGTCCAATTGTGTGTTATTTATTGGGCTATTGTTATCAAGCTTTTAGAGGATTGTTTGTAATATCGTCCAATTATAGTAATGTTTGTGGTGTCCATGGTCAAGACCGTATTGACAGAACCACATAATGGTGTCTTAGCCTCAGGCATTGTTTCTCCTACTTGCATCAATTTTCTAACATTTTCATTAAAGGCTATTAAACAGGGTTGTTTCCTAACATGTATGTAAACCACAGCAACATAAGGTCAGTGCAAGATATATTACCCCTGAAACTCTGACTCAATGTAAACCAAAGCCTTTGAAAGTCTGGAAACAACATCTGCAACACTCTCTCCACCTGCAGGCGGCACAAGAGGATCTTTCTCATCCAGAGCCCATATTTCACTGTACTGTCAAAGAAATATTCAAAAGAGTTCAACTCGGATATGATTTATTGTACTAGAGTACACAAATTCTCTGTATTCAGAGATGGAACACATTAATGCAGAAGAGGAAAAATAGGTCATATTTATCAGGGTACAAGTTCTTTTAAATATGTACTTTACCTTATCATGAGACATAAGTTCATAATCAGGCCCAAAGAAACGCTCCCGAAGTTCAGCAAGAACCTGTTAAGCTAAGAAACACTCTTTAGAAGAAGATCACTAGAAAAGGAAAACCGAAATAGCAACATAAGATAAAGTAGACATAAAATATTGGCAAAGACATCAAAAAGTATACAATTGTTGCTCAAATATGGATAGATACTGGACTCTAAACAAACAAATATGCAGTGCTGCACTACAAAATAGAAAATGATAAACGGAGATCTCAGCCTACGCAATATGTTAGAAATTTCCATGGTGTTTTTTTTGGTAAGAAGAATTTTTCATTGTTGAGATCCCTTCTTTGGTGTATAATTTAGCATGGTCTAACATTATATAATGATAGTTTTCTTTCTAAATGAAAAAAAAAACCGTATCCTCCAGAAAAAATAAAGTATTCCTGACTCTGTACCTATAACATATCTGAGACCCTTTAGAAGTAAGGCATAGCCAACAGATACACATAGATAAATATTTGGTTCAAAAATGCAAGCCCCAAGTAGTCGCAGTAGAACAGAGAGCCTACCCTGCACTGGGGTCCATCAAAGGGAAGGTCTAATACGGATGCAACCTCTTTTGCAGTGTGACTGGTTCTTGAAAATGGCGAGTAGCAAATTCTTACATCTTCAAGTGGTATGCCGTTTTCTTGTAGTACCTTCAGAGTTATAACAAATATAGTTGAATGAGGCAAGAATAAAGTAGTATGAATAATGAAACTTACACCAGCTAAAGAAACTTTTGCAGAATCACCAAATACAAACAACCAGGTAGGCTTGAGCAAAAACATAATGCATTAATGCCTCTTTACAGCAACGAAGTTCTTGCTTTTGAATGTTATCAACTGTACTTCCACCAACCCCCCCCCGCACGACCTCACACCAATGTAGGGTAAAAATATTAGCTAATGTCAGCTAAACTACAGAATGAAGGGTCACATAGAACATCAAAATTGTTTCAAAGAAAATATATATCACTCAGAGCTACACTACATACAGAGGAGCAAGATGTTGAATTATTTACTCTTTGGGGAGAGGGGGGGGGTCTGCTATTATAAGGAGAAGGGATGGTAGGGACTCTTGGTTGATACTATGACCTGCAATGACCTTTACCACCACTCTCAGTTGCCGGTTACATCCCTGAAAGGAAAGCTCCAAAAAACAAAAGCTGAATGGGCATTCTCAGACCATGGAGAAGTAAAATGAGAAACAAATAGCCAGATCAGAGTCAAACAAAGAGAAGGAAAAAGATCTATACTCACCTTGCGGAATGAGTGACCTGCCAAACGAGCTTGATCAACGCCTTCAGGAGCTAATTTGTATTCCTCAAGCGAGCCATTTTCCTATTGAAATTCGGGAGAGGGAATCACAAAGCTTAAAGTGTTGGAACATTTATAATTAAGAAGATAGAAAAAAGGAAAGAGAATGTTAATCCACTATAGACTACCAGAGAAGAAACTATGAGTCCTTTGGCGTTTGGAATGCTTTTGCCATGTCTCAACACCCAATACTTATTCCTCAGCAATGGCTTGCCATTACTGCCAGACGCAACCACCGCCGCCATCTCCCACCCTCGCCGATCACCCACCTCCCAAGTATTGATCAAAGGGGAAAAATTAGACGGTTGTACTTTGATAATCTCTCCGGGACAGCGGGTCCTCACCACTGAGGCTGGGGGACTTGCATGCTCCACTCCTCTCTCCTCAAAATTGTCTAAGTGGAACGACGCCGTTAGCCAATTTAGACGATCGACGGAGGCCTGTAAACGAGCCGAACCCTGGCAGGGTTCGAGCTCACTCGGTGTGTTCAAACCTTAGGCTTGGCTCGGCTCGGCTCGAAATGGCTGAGCCTTATATTTTCATTATCCGGCTCGGGTTTGGCCTGGTATTTGGGGAAAAAAGCTCGGCTCGGTTCGGCTCGAACATGTCGAACCGTTCGAACATGTTCGGCTCGAACTGGGTTTTAAAAAAAAAATCAGAATTTTGTGTTCGAACATATTCGGCTCGAACTGTATATGAATTTATGATATCCGAGCCAAACATGTTCGGCTCGACCACCGAATATCTAATTTGTAAGGTTCGGCTCGAAGTTCGAACCCACGAACTGAGCCCGAATCGAGCTTTTTTCAAAGCGAATACTCCGAATCGAATCGAATACTTAGGTTCATTTACAGCCCTCACACATGCTCAACTCGTATCACAAGTGAGGATAAATTAATAACATATTGTTCGGCATGTGCTTAGAGCGGCTCTAATGGTGATCGGGAGATAAGGCCATTGATTGGTGTTGTTTGGGTGATGTGGAGAAAGATGAGTGGAAAATAAATATAGAAGGATTGTAGGGATAAATTGTGTGTGATGTGATGTTGTAATGGTGATAATATAAAAGGATGGTAGAGATTAATTATTTGTGATTAAATATTATAATGATAATAGATATTTTGAATTTTTTGATTAAAATAATATTAAATATTATGAAATGTGTTTTTTTTTCTAGGTTGATGAATTTATTTCCTTTTTTTCAACGTTCTGTGATTTTTTGGCACTGTTTTTTAAGAGACCATGGTCTAATTTGTTGTCTAAAACCAGAGAAGATGGTAGATATTCTCTATGAAAAGTTCTCTAGTTTCTCTTTGTTATTTTACATTTTAACAATTTTAGTATTCTATTCTGACAGCAAGAAGGAAGAATCTCTCCACACTTGTGTCACTATGGTTGCTCTTAAGTCGTAATCAATTGAATACATAAGTCTAAACAACAACCTATCAGATTCAAAAGTGATAAAATGAACAACAGAAACGGATTTGAAAAACAACTCCACTGCACCTCCGAGGGCTCTACCGCAAGTCCGGTAGCGTGAGACCTCCTGGAAACCGTATATCATGTTTCAGATTTAACTACTATCTCTATTGTAACAAAAAAAAAACATAACAATAAAATTTTTGAATTCCAAAAATTGGTACAACTCCGAATCCACTGAAACAAGGAACTACAGTCAAATTAACATGTCCCTTGCCATAACTAAAAAACTAAAGGAATAAGTAAATGATTTCAACATCGGGTGCACAATATAATATCCTGCGCTACCAAACTCAGGTCTGAAGCCTTACACGCAATCTCATAAAAAATTAGCACAAGTGAAACATGGAATAAGTACTAAAACAAAATACATGCTCCTTTTATGTCTTCTCAGACTCAACATCATCTTCCTCTAAAAAAAATTTAAACTATTAGTCTAATAAAGATAATATACTAAAAAGGGAATCATGATAAGATCTATAATATGCACAAATAATTCTCTTTAGATTCATTCATACTTGTAAAGTAGCATTGTTAGATATTATACTCTGTTTCTGAAGAAAAAAAAGAAAGATATTATACCATATTTATAAGGACAATGATTTAGGTATCAATTTGGTGCATATAAAAATACACCGGTCCTATGCACCACCACACACTTTGGCTATTAAAATAAAATAAAATAAAATAATACAAACTTTTGGCACCACAAATTCAACATTTCGGGAGATGGGTCAGAGATAAATTATATGTACTAATCATTTCCTCCCTATTTATAATGCAACATATAAATAAGTGAGATAGGGAATATGAGATTGCATGACTCAATGTGTGTACTACATTGCTAAGGCATAACTATGAGTGCAATACTTACATTACCATATACAGATTAACAACGCTCGCTAACTTGCATTACTAGTCTTATCATACCATGTTGTGTATATTAGATGTAACACGTATATATTAGTAGAATAGATTTATTTATTATATTCTAGTTACATTTATACCCTTAGAGCAATTGTAATGGCTTCAAAATAGAAGTCATTTACATCACAGTCAATTATTTTAGATGGCATTGATATTTTTGTTATGTGGTAATAACTCTAAAATAGATTTAAAAATTTTTAATGCCATCTAAATGGGAGTCCAAAAATAGATTTACATCTAGACTCCCTTTTTTAATTTTTTTTAAATTTCTCTCTTCCCTGTCAAACATTTTACCGCGTTTTATCTATTACAACTGCAGTTTATTAATTTTATTTTTTAAATATGGTGTTCCATCGCTCAAGATTTTCACTCTCCGCTAGCATCTGAACACTCTGCTGCCGGATCGTTGCAATTGCACGCCAAGGTAAGCATTTGACTGAAAACTTGAGTACACTGGATTTGCATGCGAAAAAAAGAAAAGATTAGGGGTGATTGGGGCTCGGTGGATAGAGTGGTGGATGGATTTTGTTCCATATATGTTTTCACTAATTTGTTTGGCTTTTGTGTGCTGTTACTTTTTTTTTTCGGACTCTAGATAGTATGATGAAACTGTACCACGATTTTGTAGATTCAGAAATCATTTTAATCAAATGAGTTGTGTAAAAAAAAAAATCCTGGTTTATTTTCCATGAATGAGTGAAAATCTTTATTGTGAAATAGAATTTAAGGTTAAAATATATATTTATATTTTTTTTTTGGTGGAATGGATGCTGAGTTGATGAAAACTAGAATTAACAGTAATTGTAGAATATGATGTTTCTTGTGGAACTTCTGTCTTGTGAGGGCTCCATATTGGTTGTGTTTATTTGCTTCATTGAATGAGTCGATAAGACTTTTTTCACAATGTTCAGCAAAGCACAAAGACTCTTTTTAGTATATATCATTCATTCTTTGTATCGCTGCCATTACCTTTTGAATTGGGGATAATCCAAGTCTTCCGGTGCAGTCCGGACGTTGTTGAAAGTACGGATTTACATTCTCCACACTTTCAACAAGCCTCTCAAACAACTCCCGACGCATCCGAAATCTTCGTCGAAAGTAACTATCCGGAAATCTGTGGCCGTCATGAAAATAGTCTTGCATTAATTCCGCGTGTCTCTCGGCACGGTTGCGGTAAATAAATGTCCTCGTGATAGGAGGCTCCATTGCAAATAAATTTTCCTCCATAGGTGCCATGATGCAAAGATGTTGATTCCTTTGTGTTTCTACTTCCATTCGGTCTTTAATATTTTTTTCCCATTCCTCCCTTTCTCTCTTCCTTCTATTCCAATAAGTGTTGAAACGTAACATTATCACTCCAAAAGTTTTCCCTGTAGTCACAGATCGCAATTTACGAAACAAGCAAAAAAATTTCTTTATGCCGTGACATTTATGAACAGATTGCAGAACTTGTGAAGGTTGGCGCCAGTTTGTAGCCGCCAGTTTTATTGTTACCGTGATTTTATCTTTATATTTTGATTTGTTTTAAAAATTTGATTTTATTTTAAAGTTTAGATTGAAAGCTACTACAGCTATTGACTTGATTTAAATTACTATTCACATTTATTTGGTGGAACCCACATAAAAATAGACTTCATTTTTTCAAATGGCCACTACAGTTGCTCTTAAACTAGAGTGACTATATATATGTGTAATCTTGACAATTGTTAATACAATCAGAAAATATAATTTCCAAATAGTGTTGTTATGGTATCGGAGCAGTGATCCAAAACAAACCTAAATTTTTTTCTTTTCTTCAAAATCAATTTGGCAGCCGCCACCTCCATTCTGCAAAATAGCACCCTTCTTCTCCGGCCATCTCACCTCTCTCTCATTTCAATGGTGCAAAATAGCACCCTTGCTTCCGATGACGCCATGGCGGCCATGGATTCTCCAATCCTTTGCCATCTGCTTTATATCATTTTGCCCGGGCACATCCCCATTTATGGCTGAAAAATCACCTTAGTGTGAAACATTCAATCCGGCTCTCGGCGGCGTCCATGGGCATCTATCAAACTAGCCATCCTTTGCTTGTATGTAGTTGATTAATTTAGCCTTCTTGTGGCTTGTGCCACGAATTGATTTTGATTGTGGTTTTGAATCGTGAATCGGTTTAGCCTTTGGTGGCTTGAGAGCTTTTAGTCTTGTAGAGGGCTCGCTTGAAGACGAGTTCCAGAATATGATGCCGACCTAGAGGTCGGACTTATAAAATGCTCGCTCGAGGGCGAGTTCCGAATATGATGCCGAGCTAGAGGTCGGAGTTATAAAAGCGAGTTCCGAATATGATGCCGAGCTAGAGGTCGGACTTATAAAATGCTCGCCGAGGCGAGTTCGAATATAATGCCGAGCTGAGGTCGGACTTATAAAATGCTTTCGCTCGGCGAGTTCGAATATAATGCCGAGCTAGAGGTCGGACTTATAAAATTGGCATATGAAGCGACCCATTCACTTAGGACCGTGCTTTGAAAGCAAAGCGGCCTCAAAGTGACTTTGGGTCGATTTGCGACATTGTCGTGCGATCGGCGTCCACTAAGGACCGTGCTTTTAAAGCAAGCGGCCTCAAAGCGACTTTGGGTCGGGCTTTGCGACCTTGTCGTCGATCACGACGTCCACTAGGACCGTGCTTTTAAAGCAAGCGGCCTCAAAGCGACTTTGGGTCGATTACCTATTTGTGCGCGCTATTAAGCGGACGGACTTGTTGTTGATGAAGAGAAATCACATGTTGATGGCGAGCTTGTATATGAGCTCGTAATAAAATGAAATCGTCACGGAGCTTGTAATAAAATGAGCTCATTTGATGCGGAGCTTGTAATAAAATGAGCTCATTTGATGCGGAGCTTGTAATAAAATGTTTACTTTATTTTTGCTCGAAATATTTCATCTTTTTCGAAGTCCATTATTTGGGCCCGACGTATCATATATGTGTATATACATATGTGGCCCCTTTGTTTTGGACAAGATTGAGATCTCGAGTAACTCGTCTGAAATTAATGTTGAGGTCGGACTTAGAGCTGGCCGAGATGAAGGTCGGACTTAGAGCTGGCCGAGGGATCGGACTTAGAGCTTGCCGAGCTGAAGGTCGGACTTAGAGCTGTCGGACTTAGAGCTTGCCGAGCTGAAGGTCGGACTTAGAGCTGGCCGACTGGAATTATCCGGTATAATTAATTATGGAGAGCTCGTTGAGGGCTCGTAATAAGAAACCGAATGTGGAGATTAAGAGCTCGTATTTGGCGAGCTTGATTTCTTGCGAGTGGGTGAGCTCGATTTGGTCGCATTGGATATACACACCTTATTGAAAAGATCAACATTTCTAATAGTGAAATAAACTCAAAGCTTCCTCCACGTCTCCATTCTTTCCATATCCTGCTATCAAAGAATACCAAGTCTTTTTTTTTTTTTTTTTTTTTTTTTTTTTTTTTGTTTAGAATTTTCTGAAACAGCTTCTCCTCAACTAGACTTTGACTTGGTACCGGACCATTTCTATATCTTCTTCCCCTTCTATATACATATACATATATGTATACATATACATATATATATATATATATATGCAATCGATTCAATGAACATGGAATTTGATTTTTAAAGGAAATACCTCTAGATTGTTCTTCGAAGATGCTTCAACCGAACATTGAAGATCTAGTATAGTGGCGTCGGTGGCTGAGCGAGTGAGCTCGAATCCATGGCGAGGACCGCCGCAGCTTTGGCCCGGAGTCGCTGCCTTTCGCCGGTGAGCATTGAGCTTGTGCTGGGCTCTCCGTGTTTAGGTCCGAATTCTCGGAATTTCTCGATTAGCCATCTTTGTGATCGGATGAGCTTCGAATTCTTTACCGGAGTCACAACTCCGGCGGAAATGCTGCTCGAATTCTCCATTGTTTCAGGCCACGATATGAAGATAGTTTGCAGAGAGATGAATGAATGATTGAAATTAAGCTTAGAGAATTTTGCTTGTTCAGTGTAAAGAATGGTGCATTCTTCTGCTGACCTCATCGAAGATGGAGATTTGTGGATCTGAAAGAAAGATCTCTTAGATCTTGGTTAAGATCTATGATGATGCATAAATCGTGACGGATGTCCTTGCGGTGTTTGTATTGTGGATATCTGGCTATAAAAGTATAAAAAGTGGTGTTTTTCCGACGACGCTCGGTGGCGGCCATGGATTCGGCGGTGGTGTTTTATAAGAGGCGAGGAGAGGGGGATTTGGGCTTTACTCTGTTTTATATCATTTTGCCCGGCCTGCGAGTAGGCTTTTCTCTAAATGTTATGATCGAGTCATTGTGGGCCGTTTATAGAATGAGATCGCGCGTGGTCACTTCTCCCTCTTTTTTATCGTCGACTAGGGATGAGAACTTGAATCGATCTGAGGCTCGCGCTCTAATTTGGCTTTTCGAGCCAGCATGGTCAGTAATGGCGATGGCCTCATCCACTAATGTTGGTGCTTGAGTCGGACCGAATGAGATCCGCGACCAAGACATTTAAATATATCAATGGCCCTTACTCCGTGCCTTAATCATTTTCTTGAAATGTTAGGCGGGGAGTAATAGTCTGTTTGCGGATCCGTTGTCTTGAAATACTGTGATGGCTCGCTGTTGTGGCGGATCGCCTGTTGGCTTTGCCTAAGTGCCGTACTCTGAGTAGGTCTTTTTGTTGCTTGTATGTAGTTGATTAATTTAGCCTTCTTGTGGCTTGTGCCACGAATTGATTTTGATTGTGGTTTTTGAATCGTGAATCGGTTTAGCCTTTGGTGGCTTGAGAGCTTTTAGTCTTGTAGAGGGCTCGCTTGAAGACGAGTTCCAGAATATGATGCCGACCTAGAGGTCGGACTTATAAAATGCTCGCTCGAGGGCGAGTTCCGAATATGATGCCGAGCTAGAGGTCGGAGTTATAAAATGCTCGCTCGAGGGCGAGTTCCGAATATGATGCCGAGCTAGAGGTCGGACTTATAAAATGCTCGCTCGAGGGCGAGTTCGAATATAATGCCGAGCTAGAGTCGGACTTATAAAATTGGCATATGAAGCGACACATTCACTTAGGACCGTGTAAATGTGAAACAAAATAAAATTGTCAAATGATTTTAGGATATTACGCATTTGTATGGTCCAAATATGAAATAAAATTGTCAAATAATTTCAGGATATTACGTATTTGTATGGTCCAAAATGGAGGACCCTCGTAACATGTCATACGCACAATAGAAAATATGGTGTGACATGCTATTCATATTAGACCAGTAGGTGGGCTCATCTAACCGACCCAACATCTAAATAAAATTTATACGACCCCTAAACATGGGGTATCGGTCTATGATGAGCATGAAATCTACCCCTACAAAACAATTTATAAAGACTCGAAACCGTGGGTAAACTAACTCTCTAACCTAAGCAGCAGTCTGGGTCGATTGCTTTAGAATAGCTACTGAAGTGCGAGTCGAACCCCCGGGAAAAGTGTTTGCAAGTACCAAAGTGAACGTGTAACTTAGTCTAGGTGGTCAATATTTCAAAGTATTTATAACTACAACGACACTAACGTGATTCCTACTAACGAGTTTAAAGACAAGAAAGAGAGAAGATTAAACTACTAGGTTCTAAAGATAGATTAAGGGACATAGCCGAACCATGATCAAAATAGCTAGTTTCACCCCAAGGAATGACAAAACCGGGAGTGTGCACTAAACGAATGAACTCTTGCATTCAATTTCACGGGTGCGTACTCCTAAACCCGGTGCTAAGGTCTGAACAACTCTTCCCCATCACCTTATGCCATGTAAACTAACCTTCCCTAAGGAAGATTCACTCACAAGGCATGTTACGCACTAGAGCCGCTTAAACGTTAAAACGAGTAACCTCACTCTAAGAAGTGATCCTAGAACCCTTTTCCCACACCCCTCCATCTGAACAACTCTCAAGAGTGATGTGTGTGATTTTGACCTAGGTGATCAATCTAGTCCAAATCTGTTATAACAAGTTCTAAGAGCGTGAAACATGCAAGATACAACAATGAAAAGCACTACACACTCCCAACTTCATCACCCAAAGGGTGATTTCACTAAATTTCACATGATTCGACTATGAAAAGGGTTTAGCTACTCATTATACTAGTTAAAACAAGCACACAACAATCAATGAAAGCCATAACAAGTAAAAGGAAGGAGAAATTTACCATTAAATTGCAGAAAATCGAGATTAGATCCAAAAAGTACAAAATAGAGAAGTAATTAAAAGGTGGTCTCTTAGTGTTTGGAATGGAAATCTAAGCTAAGAAATGGAAAGATTAAGCTAAGATAATGTTGATGTACACTAAGAGAAAGTATTCTAAGCTATTACAAAAATCAAGCTAAGAAATGGGTAGAGTTTTGCTAAGAAAGTAATTGTTCTTCAAGAAATAGTCTAAGGGGGTATTTATAGTTGGGGAGAAAATCTGCAGAAAACTGGCCCAAACACACGTTTGGAGGGCTGGAACTGGCGTTTGGCTTCTTCAAACGCACATTTGGATTGATTCAAACGTGCGTTTAGCTTCATTTCTGGGCAGGGTCTTGAATGTTCTTCATCCTGAACGCACGTTTAAGGTGGGTCAAACGCGCGTTTGAAAGACTTGGAACGCGCGTTTGGAGTGGTTCAACTCTGTATCAACTTTTGCCTCTTTAAACGCACGTTTGAGGGGTTCAAACGTGCGTTTGGACCCCTGTTGCCCCAAAACTCCACTTTTTCCTCCTTTGATCTCTTCTCTTGCCTCGGTTATGCTTTTTACCATAAATCATCGCCTTCCGGGTCCTCGAGACACCACTACCCTTCACATCATGAACAACCAAAAACATCCAAACAATTCCGGAGGGTAAAAGTGCTCGGGAATGGAGTCAGTATCAACTAAAAAGGGGTAACAATCCAACAAAGTAACGGAGTAATTCCCCGTGCCACGAGCTCACGATTTCACCCCGAAAACGGTCTAAATCACCCAAAAATGTGCTGAAAATATGATAAACGGGGATAAATAAAGCACCGGAGTCACGTAAAGTTGACTCCCATCAGTCTACATGTTGAGGATTCTCAATAATTCACGACAACCAATACTCATATGGCATGCTTAGTTCATATGATCTGACCATGCATTTAACCATTTTACATGCCCGTAGTAAACTAAAATACTTAAATAATTCGTATATGGAAAATAAATGTATAACATGCTCCTGTATGCATGTGAACAATGTATTAGCTTTGGGAGTTGGCCCTATGGTGGCTCTAGTCCCCATATTGGCAGCAGAAACGTTAAGGTTGTGTTTGTTTTGGATTGGAATTTTTTTTAGAGTTTTTTTTTTTTTGGTTTTCTAGATAAAGTGATTGAAGTAATGATTAGAAAGTTAAGATGTTTTTTTAAAATTTGTGTTGATTATAAAATGATTGGTGAAATAAAGTAGAATAATGAATAAAATAATGGTAAAAAAGGTAATAAAGTTGATAAAGTGAAATGATGAGAGATGATTTATTATTTTTTTATTTGTAGTTGAAGATTTGATTGATGGGAGAATGGTAAGAAATGATTGGTGATGTGATGTAAAAAAAAAAACCCAAAAAAACTCTTGACAAAACAAACACAAAAAAAGATCTCCCAATGAAGCAACATACCCATACATCAATAATTACAATGATTAATTGCGGACTAACATGTTACAAAAATTACTTAAAAGTAACAAGACAAAATCTTAGCCCTTTGATTATATCTTCCTTAACTTTAACTCTTAGATTATGAATTATAACTCAAGGTTTGATGTTGGAACCGCGGGATCACTTAGATTAAACAATATATTGCGATAAGAATGATAAATATCGAAGCTTTTATGATAAGAAAGCAATAAAAACAATGAAATCCTAACTGCGACCCAAGAAATGAAAAAACGGATCTTTACTTACCAATATTTTTTGTCGCACGTGATGCTTGATGCTCGAGACTTTTGATTCGCGTGATCCTAATAATCTGCGATAAGAAAGCGATTAGGTAAAGATAAAATATGTTTTGGGAGAAAAAGGATGTTTGAAATTCTTTAAAGCCGACGTAGGTTCGTAATTATGATGTATTGTGTACATATCATATTAATCAGAGCCATAATAGGACATGTTCCCTAAGCCTGGGGCGTAGGTGCTGTTTCCCGACGCAAGTCCGGTGAACCCACTCCCAGATAAAAACAAATATAAACGTTAAAGCAACAAACCAACCAACAAAGTTTCAATAGATAGTTGAATTTTGAAGATATACTTTTTTTTAAGAGTTGAAAGCGAACATTTCATTAACTGTGATATGCAGAACTAGCATGAATTAAATGAGGAGAGGAAGAAGAACCTCATTCCACATTGCCTACAAGACAAAAACTCTTTCTAGCTAAATGGTGGTCAGTAATTTTTCCTAGCATTTTGACAAAAGAGAAGCAAAACAAGATAAAATGCGAAAACAATCGTCTATAATGCAGCCAAATGGTGAGTCAGTGAGAGATCTTCCTCAACTGATTGGATACGTTGAAAGGTTGTTAGGGAATCTTGTTGGATCTAACCGTATGTGATGAATCACTTTGATCCAGGATCGTTTATGCTAAACTATCAAGAATCTATAGAAAGATAAAGCGGAAGCGTACCTGAATCCGTAGTGCTGCAGATCTCTCATAGGATCCGGTCTTCTAGATCTTCACACTTTCTGGAGCCATTCAGAGAACCCTTTGGAAATCCTCTGTAATCTCTCTGATAACGGGAGACAGAGGAGTTGAGAATAGTGTGTGACCTAGGGACCATGACCCCTTTATATTGTAAATTATATTTTATGTATTTCCATTTCTACCCATCAACGAAACAGAAATTACCCCTTAGTCTCTACACAGAAAATGCCCACACCCTAATGATACATTATAGCCCAATAAACCGAATACCGTATTAGATCACTTTTACATCAGGGCTAATCTTTATTGACAGTCCATAATAAATAATTATTTCGTATATAAGCCCAACGTTGGATTAATGATCCAACAAATCTCCATCAAAAACCACTTCAAAGAAGCTCCAAGGAATCGCATAAAAAATTTCATGGTAAATGGCCAGAGCCTCGTCAATAGCCATGTCAAATCCTCCATTTAGCTTATTTGAGAAACTATTGAGAATTTCCATGCTCTGATTTCGAATGAGTCTTTCACTGCAGATTCCCCGTCTTCAAAGGCCGCGTCTACATTAAATTCAAGAACATCGCTTGTCGGAGGAATCCATGAGGTACAATTTGCGAAAACATTTGAACAACGTGATAATACTCTTCAGCTTCAACCATGGAATATTGAATAGTGGAATTAAGATGAACATCCTTACCGTCAAAGACCTAGGTCGCACCTCACTTTCCAGATGTTCCATAGGAGGGTAGCAATGCGACATGCTTTTAGTTCGTCTTTTATCTTTGTCAACTTATCTAGAAAGTCTAGAAAAGACTGCAGTCGAAGTTTATTCCAATCACTACCGAAGGGTAAAAATTTTCAAATCTCTCTAGGGACCAAGCAATGCCAAATAGTTTCATCTTCTCTCTTACATACTTAACAAATACCGTCTCCAACTCCCATTTTCTACAAGCCAGTTGCTTAAATTAAATGAATTCTCAAGAGGTACTTGAATGTAACAGGAGAATTGATTTATATTGAGTATTAAACGTTTTGGGTTCGATCATGTATTTTCACAATGTTTCGAGTTCGAAAAATAAATATATAACATACTCCTATATGCATGTGAACAATGTATCAGCTTTGGGATTTGGCCCACCGCAGGTCTGGTGGCTCCAGTCCCCATATTGGTTGCAAAAATCCTAAAAGATCTCTCAATGAAGCAACAAACTCATACATCAATAATTAACAGGTTGCAAAAATTAGTTAAAACTAACAAGACAAATTCTTAGCCTTTTGATTATATCTTCCTTAACCACAACTATTATACTCTGCGTTATAAATTCAATGTTTGATGTTGGAACAACTTTGGGATTTGGCCCACCGTAGGTCTGGTGGATGCAGTTGATGGGAGTCAACTTTACTGTACTTTGGTGTGCAGTTTAACCCCCGTTTATTACTTTATTGGCATATTTTGGGTAGTTCTAGACCTCTTTAAGAGTAATATCAAGAGTTATACGCACGTGGAGTTAAACTGTCACATCGATAATAAACTCCGCCTTTTTAGCGATATTTATCTCTTTTTCGAGCGCTTTTGTCTTGCGAAATTACGCGTGGTGTTTGTTCGTACATATTATTCCAGGACTTAGGTGACTCGAGGACCCGGAAGGCAATGTTTTGGATTGAGAAACATGGTCGTGGCACAAAGGTAGCATAAAAGTGAAGGAAAATCAAGTTTGGAGTGAAATCAAGGCAAATTGGCGTTTGCTCTACCCAAACTGGCGTTTGAATCAAGCTCACCAAACTGGCGTTTGGAGAGTTCAAACGGGCATTCACAGAATCAGCACTTGATACTGAAAGTAAGATTTTCAGACGGACGAGAGTTCAAATTACCCCCAAACTAGCGTTTGGATGGGTTCGGCCCGAATCAAGAAAGCTCGTATAAGACAAACTAGCGTTCAAGGCAGGCCAGACGCTCGTTCATGGAAAGAGAAACCCTAATCAAGAATCAGATTTCCAGGCAAACGGGCGTTTGACATGAGGCAAACGGGCGTTTGACATGAGGCAAACGGGCATTTGCTACCGACCGCAGAAAGAATCAGACCTACTATAAATACGCAGCTCGTTCAGCCCCTTGACATATTTTGCCGACTTTAGACATATTTAGGGCGATTTTGGTGCGGTTTTAGTGTAGGATGATCATCCTTTGATCTTTTGATTCCATAGATAACATCTTTTGATTCTAAACATTTTTTATAGCTTAGATTTACGTTTCAAGTTCCAAGGATTCAACTTTTGGTGGATTATTTCTTCATACTTTTTCAGATCAGATTTTGCCTCAATTATATGGTAATGAATTATACTCTTTTATTATTTCTAGCATGATTTCAATTCTTATTTAGTTTATTAGCATAATCATGAGTAGCTAATTGCATGTGTAGTCGAATTATGTGAAAGCGAGCGAAAACCCTAAGGGGGATGAGATTGGGAGTTGTGTAGTGCGTAATATCATGTTTAAACGATTAATCCACGTCCTAAAACTGATTATAACATCTTTGAATTAGTTTGATCACCTAGTTCACTGTCACACACATCGAACTTATAGATGTAATTTGCGGTGAGATGTGAGAAAAGGGGTTTTGGGATCGTTGCGTAGATTCGGCCTAGTTGTTAGGTCCGTTTCCAATACAGAGGTTTGTCATCGTTGTTTGAGCAGCTCTAAAACTTAATCATGTTAGGATAATCGGTTTTCTAAAGGGATAGTCGGTTAGCTTCACATAGAGTGGTTAGATCGAGTTGTTCAGTCTAATCACTAGAATTAGGAGTTGGCACCCGTGGATGTTGTTAGACTACATAGGATAGGTAGGTCGGTTAAGACACGCTCCCTGTCAAGTCCTTCCTAAGGGGTAAAAGTAGCTCGTGGGATCATAGTTCGGCTATACCCTTTAATACTTAGAAGTAAAACCGGTAGTTTAATCTTTATTTCTGCATTAGCATAATATCTCCCATCGTTATTTTGGCCTGAACTAAGTTCTACGTCAGCTTTGGTACTTAGACATTACTCCCTGTGGATTCGACCTTGTGACCACTATACTCCCGTTGACCCGATACTCTGTCGGTAAAAATTAGCGGTTAAGTATTTTGTTATCAGCAGTCCCCATATTGGCTGCAGAAACCCTAAAAGATCTCCCAATGAAGCAACAAACCCATACATCAATAATTACAATGATTAATTGCGGACTAACATGTTGCAAAAACTAGTTAGAATTAACATGACACAATCTTAGCCTTTTGATTATATCCTCCTTAACTATAACTCATAGACTATGCGTTGTAAACTCAAGGTTTGATGTTGGAACAACTTTGGGATTTGGCCTACCGCAAATCTGGTGCCTCCATTCCCATATTGGCTGCAGCCTGTAGAAACCCTAAAGGATCTCCCAACGAAGAAACATACTCATACATCAATAATTACAATGATTAATTGCGGACTAACATGTTGCAAAAATTAGTTAAAATTAACAAGACAAAATCTCAGACTTTTGATTATATCTTCCTTAAATATAGCTCTTAGACTTTGCGTTATAAACACAAGGTTTGATGTTGGAACCGCGGGATCAATTAGATTAAACAAGATTGCGATAAGAACGATAAACATCGAAGATTTTACGATAAGAAAGCAATAAAAGCAATGAAACCCTAACTACGACCCATGAAACGAAAAACGGATCTTTACTTACCAAGAAGTGTTGTCGCACGTGACGCTTGATGCTGGAGACTCTTGATTCACGTGAGCTTAATCATCTGCGATTAGATAAAGAAAAGATACGTTATGGGAGAAAAGGTTGTTTGAAATTCTAGAAAACTGACTTAGGTTTGTGATTATGATGTATTATGCACATATCATATTTATCAGAGCCATAAATAGGACATGTTCCCGAAGCCTGGGCCGTAGGTGCGGTTTCCTGATGCAAGTCCGGTGGACCCACTCCTAGATAAAACATGTACTACCTTCGTTCCAAAATATAAGTCATCTTAGAGATTTTCACACAAATTAAGAAAAATGGTTAAAGATCGTAAATTTGAAAGTTAAATGTCTAAAATACTCATTTACTATCATTAATGCAATAGTTGTTAAGTAATGAAAAGTGGTTGGATTTATAACAAATCAAGGATAAAATAGAAAAAATGATAATAAATGTTATATTGGTAATATAGAATAACTTATATTAAAGGACAAAACTAAACATGTAATATGACTTATATTTTGGCCGGAAGTAGTAAATGAAAAAACAATAGAGCGACCAACAAAGAAATCAAGATCATTTTATGATAGGGACTCCCTACATAGGCATTTAAATTCTGAAGTGATACTTAACTTTAACGGACAAATCGAATTATATCGAGTATTAAACGTTTGTGGTTCGATCATGTATTTTCAAAACTCCATCACATTTATTGAGGTTTTTTAAGCATTTTTAGTAGAGTCAAATCGAGCCATAATGTGTATCAAGTCTCTCCGACTCGATTATCACTGTGTTTAAAATGATATTTTTTTAGTAAAATAAAAAAGCTTTTCTGATTTGCCTTCCCATAGAGCTAATGCTTCCTTCTTCGTTGCCGGAGATCGATCACTGCAATTCAAACTTCAGTACAGAGCCGTACTATTTTCTCAATCAACGTCGTCAGTATCCGGCGGGCACCTATCGGCGATAGCTTATCAGTTGTTCTCAAACCATTTAAACAAATAGAAGAAAAATGGCACTCAATCTCCGGCAGAAGCAAACTGGTAAGCAATTGATACTGGATCTTGAATTTTGAATTAATGTCTAACTTTGTGCGTATTCAACTTTGAAATTATTGAGAAATCGTTCTAAATTTTCGTTTTTTGATCCACAGAATGCATAGTCCGTATGTTGAATCTGAATCAGCCCCTGAACCCTGGCGCCGGCGGTACGGCCAACGAGGACGTTTACAAGATCTTGATCTTCGATAAATTCTGCCAGGAAATTCTTTCGCCTTTAATCCATGTCAAGGATTTGCGCAAGCATGGTGTTACCCTCTACTTCATCATCGACAAGGCCCGGAATCCCGTCGCCGACGTTCCTGCTGTTTATTTTGTTCGTCCTACTGCTTACAATATCCAGCGTATCATCTCAGATGCATCCAAAGGTTTATACGATTCTTTGCACTTGAATTTCTCTTCCTCGATTCCTAGACCATTGCTGGAGGATCTTGCCTCAGGTACTGTTAATTCCGATTCCGTTGAGAGGATTGCGAAAGTGCATGATCAGTACCTGGAGTTTGTGACTTTAGAGGATAATTTGTTTAGCCTTGCAAATAAGAGTTGTTATGCTCAGTTAAATGATCCCTCTGCTGGAGATAAAGAGATTGAGGAGATTGTTGAGAATATAGTCTCTGGATTGTTTTGTGTGCTGGCTACACTTGCAGTTGTTCCTGTTATCCGGTGTCCACGTGGTGGTCCGGCTGAGCTCGTGGCAGCACGCTTGAATCAGCGATTGCAGGATCATCTACTGGCTAAAAACAATCTGTTCATGGAGGGAGGTAATTTTGCTAGCTCATTTCAGAGACCTGTTTTGTGCTTGTTTGACAGGACCTTCGAGTTGTCAGTTGCTGTACAACATGATTTTAGGTACAGACCATTAGTTCATGATGTACTTGGTTTGAGATTGAATAAGTTGAACGTGCAGAATGAGAAGGGTGGGATGATATCGTATGAGTTAGATCGATCAGATCCATTCTGGGTGAACAATGGCTCTTTGAGGTTCCCTGATGTGGCTGTTGAGATTGAAGCTCAGCTAAAGAATTACAAGAAGGATGTGGAAGAAGTCAATAGGAAGACCGGGGGATCTGGTGAGGTCGACTTTGATGGCAACACCAAGCACTTGATGACTGCTGTCAATTCTCTTCCTGAATTAACTGAGCGGAAGAATGTGATTGACAAGCACACAAATATAGCTACCGCATTGTTGGGTGAGATAAAGAAGAGATCATTAGATTCATATGCAGAGAAAGAGAAGGAAATGATTAGAGGCGGCATTGATCGTAATGAGCTTTTAGGGGTGCTGAAGGGAAACGGGACCAAGACAGACAAGTTGCGTTTTGCTATCATTTATCTCATTGCTACAGAAAACATCGTGCAATCAGAGGTTGAAATGGTTGAATCTGCTCTAAGGGAGTCAGAGATAGACACCAGTGCATTTCAGTATGTTAAAAAGATCAAGTCTTTAAACGTTTCCCTGGCATCTGCAAGTTCAGCGAGTAGGAGCAATATTGTTGATTGGGCTGAGAAACTATACGGGCAATCAATTAGTGCTGTAACCGCTGGCGTGAAGAATCTTTTGTCCGATGATCACCAGCTGGCTTTGACAAGAATAGTTGAAGCATTAATGGAGGGTAGGGCAAATCCTGAAATCGAGTCTTACCTTGTTTTTGATCCACGAGCTCCAAAATCAAGCTCAGGGGCAAGTAGCAGTTACCTAAAAGGCCCATTTAAAGAAGCAATTGTCTTTATGATTGGTGGCGGAAACTATGTAGAATATGGAAGTTTGCAAGAGCTTGCAGTCCATCAACAGCCAGCCAGACATATCATTTATGGAACCACTGAAATTCTAACAGGAGGAGAGTTTGTGGAGCAACTTTCGTTTTTGGGGCATAAAATGGGATTGGGAAGTAGTGCACCTCCTCATGTTCAATGAGATTGAAAACAACATCATCTTTCATGTGAGATATCAAAAGGATGCAGCATTGTTGACAAATTTTCCAGAATGCTGAAATATTAGGTACTTCTGTAATCTGTACGAGTGACCAGGTTTCAATCTATTTATTTGTTTTATGTCGTGTGTGTGTGTGTGTGTGTGTGTGTGTGTGTGTGTGTGTGTTTATGTAGGTAAGAAAATGTTGGAATCACATTCATGTATTTTTGTGTGTTAAAGGCACCATTACTATACCTATTCTGCCATTTCTATACTATCTAAATCTTTTGGTGATGTTTTGCTTCGACTGAAAACTATACTATCAAGTGTAATGCATTATGCATTATGATCATATGTTTTTACTTTCTTTTGTCATACACACCTCTACTATGGGAAAGAAAGTGAAAATGTGTGGATGTCATACATACCACGTAGTATAACTTAATTACAAGGGTCGTAGGAGAATTTCTTTCTCTAATTTATATGACCAAAGTTTTGAGGGAAATGTGGATCTTCTGTCCTTCCTGCATATGGGCAGGCAGGCTATAACTTAAATCTTACTGTATTATAGTAAAATAAGGACAATAATGGAGGAAGAAGCAAATCTATTGGTATTGAGTGTCAAAACTTACAAATTCAAAAAACATGTTCAATTTGTTCCTTTCCATAAATTTGGATTAATGCTCTTCATTGGTATGCTCAGCTCAGCGCTATAGATATTTCAAAACTAATTTTGTGTGGAATGGAGATCTAAATTATTCAGATCTATAAACAAATTATAGTACGATTAAGTGTGTGTGTGTTTGTTTTTTTTTTTTTTAAACATTGAAAAAGCATGTTAGTATTTTATTTTATTTTTTCCTTCTTTTTTTTGGAGTGGAGCATGTTAGTATTGCTTAATCTGACTATATACCCTAAAAATATATATATTAATCGACTTTAATATGCCCGTTATGATAGACTATTTTATCCCACTTAACGGAACCAAGAGAATCAACTCCACAAAAGAGAAAATACACTCTATCAAAGAGAATTACTGATGTGCATGTCTGATGTCCCCAGATGGATGGACTTTAATCTACAGGCAAGCAAGCAAAATGTAACGCCCCAAGATCCTGGGTCTTGTAGTGTTAAATAAGTCATAAATATTCTCAACTGCTTAGACCGCTATCCTCGCTTGGTCTAAAAGGGCTAATCCGAGTTTACAAGACATTTATGTCTCACACTTATATGGGGGTGAGCATTCTACTACTTTTCCAATGTGGAATATCACAATCTCCCCCCACCCTTATAAGGGACTGGGGTCCTCGCCAGGACGGCCAAGACTTGTCTCTGTGGACTTGTCCCAGTTCGTCTCTACCAGAGGACTCTAGAGGTGGCATGTGACACTTAGGTTCGTGTAGAGGTGGCCTGTGGCACTTAGATCCGTTTGATAGTCGGCTTTGATACCATTCTATAACTCCCTTAGACCCGGGTCCCAGTGCAGGTGGCCATTAAATGAGTCGTAAATGATCACGGTCATTTCTTGGGCCGCGCCTTCCTCGCTGTTACAAAAGGGCTAACTTAGAGTTGATGAGACGCTTTATGTTTCACACTTATATGGTGGTGATGCGCTTCTTACACTTCCAATGTGGGATATCACATTCTCCTGTGAGATATAATGTGATATTCCACATCGGAAAAGTAGTAGAATGCACACCTCCATATAAGTGTGAGACATAAATGTCTTGTAAACTCGGGTTAGCCATTTTAGACCAACGATGATGGCGGCGATCTAAGCGATGACCGACCATTTATGACTCATTTAACGCTACTGCGCCCGGGTCCTGAGGCGTTACAGAATGGTATTCAGAGCCGACTATCAGATGGAACTATGCATTGCACCATACAAGAAGACAGTGTAAGGATGACCTCTAGTTACCTCTGGTACGGACGATCCAGGAACAAGTCTTGACCGTCCTGACTAGGACGTCAGTCCCTTAGAAAGGGGGAAATGTAAAGTCCCACATCGATAAAGTAGTAGAATGCTCACCCCCATATAAGTGTGAGACATAAATGTCTTGTCTAACTTCAAGTTAGCCCTTTTACACAAACGAGACGGCGACGGTCTAAGCGATTGACCGACCGACCATTACTATTTATTTAACTATTCTGGGACCAGAAATCTGAGGCGTTACACAAAATAAACATTGCATCTCACGGAAGCTAAAAATACCTTTTTCTCTTTAGCGAAGTTGCTGACAAGATTTGGTATTGGAGAAACAAAACACTGCACGACCCTTTTGGTGTCCGTCCCCCCGGCTCATGTCTTTCTTTCTAAAGCGGTCCGATGATCCAGGCATCTTAAATTAGCATGGAGTATTAATATAGCGAATGCATAACCTATTTTATCTCTATTCATTTGTACCACTTTGTGCACTAGGCGTTTTTCCATCTTGATTTATAATAAAGATCTCTTTAAAAAATAAAAAATAAACATTTTCAGGAAAACTTGACTTAACTACCCGAGACACCACAACTCTATACAAAAATAGACTTGTATTTTGGTACACTTAAAGGTAATAATAGATTTCGTGTATGACAGACACCTTTCCCCTCTTTTTTCCTCCTTCCCTTTCATATTGGCAAAATCATTATAGTAAAGTATACTATTATCATCATATAAAGTATATAAGAGAATGCAGCAATATTACTCTCTTCGTCCCGTAATATAAGTCTTTTTAACTTTTTGGAGGTGTCCTAAAATATAGGTCATTCTCACATTTCAATATAAGATTAATGCATTGTTTTCACTTTCACATTATAAGTCAATCCCAAAAACCGATACATTATTTTGCCTTAAATATTAAAAAGTAACTCATTTATGATTTTTCTTAATTTGTGTGAAAAGTTCAAAAAGACTAATAATACGGGAAGGAGGTAAAATAAACGATTTATCATACAAAGTACATAAGAGAATGTAAACTAATCGATTATCATACAAAATGTATATATACGAAATTTACATTTGTTTCAACCCCCCAAAACACTCCCCCCACCCCCTAAAAAGGCAACTCTTTATTACAGGGCCGGTCCGGAAATTTTTTGGGCTTTCGACGAAGTCGTCGAATTAAGCATTTTAGTTCAAAGGTTTTTTTTTTCGAAAAAATATAATTACAAAATATTACTTCAATATCGCGTTTTTGACATCCGTAAATACAAAATGCAATTTATTGATACCTTCAAAACATACCTACAAAGTAAAAAAATTAAACATCTCTTTTCTAGCATATTTAGATCTTTTATTTCGAAGTTTGATTTCTAGCATATATATTATTTTATTTTATTATTATTTTTTCTTTCTTTTGTATCTTTTTCTAACCAAAATTAAAATAAAATTGTATTATGTATATATATATATATGTTGTATGTCTATAATTGTATCATTTCAAGTAAAAAAAAAGTGGATACCGATAGAAACCGCATATATTTACATCGGAGAGTGCTAATATATCAGAGTTATCAGGGTTTAAAGACTACCAAACGTACGTTAGACCCATTTCAGAAAAGGCCCAAAAATGGTTTTAAAGGAATCAATAAATTGACTGAAATAATATAAACAACATTTTAGAAAAGGCCCAAAAGAGGTTTTAAAGGAGACAATAAATTGACTGAAATAATAAAGAAAAAAAACAACATTTTAGAAAAAGGCCAAAAGAGGTTTTAAATGAGTCAATAATTTGGCTGAGAGGTTTTAAAAGAGTCAATAAATTGACTGAAATAATAGAAAAAAAACATTTTAGAAAAGGCCCAAAAGAGGTTTAAATAAGTCAATAATTTGGCCGAAATATTAATGCAATAATTATGGCTCTCTTGGGGAAACTCACGTGGCAACTCCTAACGGATGACTCCTCCCTGTGGGTCTCCATCCTTATTAATAAATATGGGAACCCGTTTGAAAAACCGAAGCTCGACGCCTCACCGACTTGGATGGGTATTTGCGTGGCTAGTAAGGCCCTTCGAGATGGTTTTGAGGCTCAAGGCGAAGACATTATTTGGACCCCATTCGGAAAAGAAAGGTACACCGTGAAAAGCACATACAATTCGCTAATGGACTTTCCGGAAAATAAGCCATCGGATCATTGGAAGATGGTTTGGACTCTTAAAGGACCCACCCGGTACAATTTCCTCCTTTGGCAAGTTTGTCACAATAGTCTAATGGTGGGTAAATTTTTTTTTTTTTTTCCGCCATGTTGCTCCATATCCGGATTGCATGGTTTGCAATCAAACTCATGAAACATTGTTACATGCATTGCGGGACTGTGATTGGGCATTCTCTATGTAGTGGAGCATCATTCCGGAAGATGAACGAGAGAGTTTCTTCTCCAATCCATCACCGCAAGACCGGATACGGAATAATCTCATAAAAGAGAAAAGTTGGGCCTATGTGTTTCGGGAAATTTGTCACGGTGTTTGGCCAGTATAATTTCCTCCGTTGGCAAGTTTTTCACAATAGTCTAATGGTGGGTAATTTTCTTTTTTTTCCGCCATGTTGCTCCATCTCCGGATTGCAGGGTTTGCAATCACACTCATGAAACAGTGTTAAATGCATTGCGGGACTGCGATTGGGCATTCTCTATGTGGTGGAGCATCGTTCCGGAAGATGAACGGGAGAGTTTCTTCTCCAATCCATCACCGCAGGACTGGATAAGGAATAATCTCATAAAAGAGAAAAGTTGGGCCTATGTGTTTCGGGAAATTTGTCACGGTGTTTGGCAGTGGAGAAATAAAGTTGTACATGATCCTTATTTGGTTCGGCCTCCTGCCCGAGTTTTTGTCGCAAAAGCTATTAAAAGAGCCAAGAACCTTCGCCTTGCTTGGAATGTTGAAGACTAGTATCAATCGGCTTCTGAATGTCTGTTTTAATTGTTTTTGTTAACCTATATACTAAATAATGCACTCTTTTATACTGCTACTACAGGGGCTTTTCCCACTTTGCCGGAATAAAACTGATCTTTTTCTGTAAAAAAAAAAAGTTAACAATTTGGATGAAATAATATAAAGGAAAAAAAACTCTATTGCCAGGACTCAAACCCAAGTCTTTAATGTGAGTTGAATATCCTGACTAACTAGACTACACTAGACAATGTAAAAATATTTAAATACATATTACTTATCGTTTTTACTTGTCGTATTTTTTGCAAAACATGTAATTTCGGACCTCCGGGATGGTTGGGCCTTCGGCCAATGTTTCCTCTGCTTACACATTGGGTCGGCCCTGCTTTATTACATCAGGTTAGGGTCATCTAATTTTATTTTATTGGCTTTCAGAAAAAGTAATTAATATTTCAAAAAAATAATTAATTTTATGAAACCATAACCAGTTTTTCAAAATAAAACTAATGAATACCAAACAATATTGGAGAAAATATAAAATCAGGTCAATGTAGGGATCCGTATTTATTTTCAGGTCATGTCAGACATGACATTTTTTTATATAGCACGTGTAATTTTTAAAGAAAGCCCGTGTAAATTTTCACGAGCCAAATGTTAGACCTAACATGATCTCAAAACAAATACGGTCCCTAACCCTGTTTGGTTTCAGGTTGGATTATGGTTGAATGAATTCAATAAAGAGAAATTAAAATACAATATACTGAAATAATGATTATAAAGTTGAAATGTTATGTTGAAATTTGTGTAATTGAAGAAATGATTGGTGAGAGAAATTTTAATGAAATATTATATTAAAAAAATAATAATTAAATAGTGTAGTGAGTGAATAAAATGAATTAATTAATATTATTTTATTTATTGATGTTGAATAATTGACGAGAGAATTTATAATAAATAATAGAATTAATAAAATAATAAAAAATAAAAAATATTAGGTTGGACCCACTATTGCTGAGGAAGGAAGAAAAGTCAAAAAACAAAAACAAAGGAAAAATATCTCCCGTCATTCATGCTTTCCTGAGAAATGCTTTTATCACAAGTACCCTCTTTCCCGGAATCCCCCTTCCGCCGCTAGTTTCCGTCGCTGTCACCGCTCCGGCAACTGAATCATCAATTCCCCTAGCGAAATCTATTAAGAAATCCAAGGTATTACTAATGGCTAGAAGAAGCATCCCGAATCTAAAGCAGCTGCTTCTTAGCAGCCGAGTATCTTCCTGCCTAGCTTCTTCCCGATCCGTAACCTACATGCCCCGACCGGGAGACGGCACACCTCGTGCGGTTACACTTATACCTGGTGATGGTATCGGACCGTTGGTCACCGGCGCTGTGGAACAAGTGATGGAGGCAATGCACGCTCCGGTCTATTTTGAGAAATTTGACGTCCACGGTGACATGAAAAAGTTGCCTTCTGATGTGATTGAATCCATCCGGAAGAACAAGGTTTGTCTTAAAGGAGGCTTGAAGACTCCCGTTGGCGGTGGTGTTCACTCGCTCAATGTACAGCTCCGGACGGAGCTTGATCTCTACGCTTCCTTGGTCCACTGCTTCAATCTCAAAGGTCTGCCTACGCGCCATCAGAATGTCGATATAGTTGTCATCAGGGAGAATACTGAGGGCGAGTACTCAGGTCTAGAGCATGAAGTCGTCCCTGGCGTCGTTGAAAGCCTGAAAGTAATAAGACATTTTCCCCTCTTTCGTTATACAGTATTACATTCATCATGATCTCCTTATATGATTACATCTCTTTAATCGTTTACTAATTTAGCTCTTAGGCATGTTTGAACTCATTATTTGGGTATGCAATTTCCCTAGGATTATTTTTGTTTCCAGTTTCCACACTTCTTGACCTTTTGAGAAATTGTTAGGAAATGGGAGCAGATTACTTATGGAAAATTGGAAATATAGATATTATGGTTCCATGATCTATTACCAGTTACATGGAATGCTCAGTCTGAAAGTGCATTGTATATTCAGGTCTGGTTTATTGTGCTTTAGTCATCAGAATAAGAATGTCTCTGAAGCTTGTACCTCAGATACAGAATTTCGATCATTTAACCGCTTCGTTTCAGGGGGTTACGTCATCGAAATGACTTCTGTACAAATAATTAAAAAATCGATCCTAAATAAAATTGTAATATTCTTTGCGGCTGGCTGTTCTCTTACTAGGTTGGGCATAATACATTTTTCTTTCTAAAATGCTGTAGTAATTTTTTGATTATGAACTTGTTGCTGCATTTATAAGCGCATCTTCTTTTATCTATGTGATGTTTACATACTAGATAATGTGAAAAAACCAGTTTTGCTTGTCCAAAAAAAAGTTAAATAAGAGATCCACACCTGTACATACATCAACACACACTTTATGCATTTCAATGGTCAATATGTTGAGCTTTTTAACGGATACATGCTGTTTTCAGCCTCAAATGACAAAGTATGCACAAGGTTTGGAATTACATTTTGCCTAGTGATCTTTGCTAGATGATGTCTAGTAAACAAAATTGTAACCATCAATAGTATCTTCTCTGTCATTCTGTTTTCAACTTACTCTACTTCATTTCTTGATATAGGTTACATTGAATTGTTCTAATGTTTTAACATCTTCAACAGCTTGTTTTGTACTCTAGATGAATTTCCACTACAGTTGTTTTGTTTTGGTAATTAAATCATTTCTGAATGCCATACATGGACAAAACATCTAAATATAAATGCCATTGGACCAACTTCAGCTGCTAGAGTTTCATTAAAAGAATTTGATAGATTCCTCTGGTTGTCCCTAGTTATCTTCTCCCTTTTCCAAGAGATAGTACAGGCTGTGAATCTGTGATATTCTTTGAAGCTTTCTTTCAAAATTCTACACATGAGTTTATGTCAAGGTGGGATGTTATATAAAAAAAAAAGTAAAATAGCTGACTCAACGTCATGCGGGTGATGCTTGAATACTGAACTGTTTTAGCTATGCAGCCCTAAGTGTTCTTGTAATTTCGTTTAGAGTTTTCAAATTAATATCGTTGCGGTCAAGTTTGACACGAAACGAAATTACAAGAACACTTAGGAAAATTAATCTCGTTTGGAGTTTTCAATTACATTCATTTAGGAAAATTACCTTTTCACATCCTATGGTTTGGCAGGCAATATATTTTTTTAACCCTGATTCCCATCTTTTTCCCATGCCCTTGTGGGATATGAATCTTACTTTTTACACCCTTGAATCCCTCTGTGGTGTAGAAATTTATCTTTTACTCTGCTTGAAGGGGAGGGTGAATTAGATTTTTCAGAACCACAATAACAAGGGAGTGTTTATTTTCTAGTTCAAGTACTTGGAGATGCTTATGTTACGTGTTTGTCTGATGGTGCTTCACTTGTTTCCTTTATATTTGAAGTATTTTCGTTTAACTTTTTGATTTCCTAATTATGTTATAATATGTTTTAACACGTTGCATGTTAGGTTCCTACAAGAGGTTTCTTGAATAATTGTTGCGCCTAATATGATTTCCAGAACATTGTAGATATGCATGTAAAGTTAACTACTGTAAATCTTTGTACTTTTGATCTTTCTCTTGTCACCATAAGGGAGCCTTGTGCATGAAAGCATCCTGCCTCGTGGGGTCCGGGAAATGGCCTATATGCATCATTGCTTATATTTCTATAAGTGCCTTACCGTATATTTTTGAGTCACTGTCTGTTTTTGAATGTTGAAACATATCATTTCTCATTTAGCCGCCTTGCTAGGTGATAACAAAGTTTTGCTCAGAACGTATTGCGAAATATGCATTTGAGTATGCGTATCTCAACAATCGAAAGACCGTAACCGCAGTACACAAAGCAAACATAATGAAACTTGCAGATGGACTCTTTTTGGAATCTTGTCGCGAGATTGCTAGTAAGTATCCCAGTATTAAGTACAACGAAATCATTGTGGACAACTGCTGCATGCAACTTGTGTCAAAGCCTGAACAGTTCGATGTTATGGTAAGGAACACTGCGTATTTTACTCTTGTCCAATTTATTTGTAGCTGCTACCAGTTCATTTCAGCTTACTTATCTTAGTGTTGCATGATATTCCAGTCACCCTCTTAATTCTTTATCCCGGTCTTGGTGGATCCCTGTGCAACACAGGACATCGTTCTGCAATCATAAGTAGGGATTCAATAAGTTCTTGTTGAACCTTCTGAAATTGTGTTCTTTGTTGTTCAAGATTTTGTATGTTTTGACGCAAACTGTTCTTGACCAAATTATTAGATGAATCATATCTTCTAAATCTTGTATGAACTTTCCTTTGTTGTTCCCTTTGGTAGGTGACTCCAAATCTTTACGGAAATCTTGTTTCAAACACGGCAGCTGGTATTGCTGGAGGAACCGGTGTTATGCCCGGAGGTATGAAGAACATATCCCCTGCCTCCCCCTTTTAATTAGAACTCAGATTTGCTTTAAATGGATCAAAAAGTGACATGTATATAGTCTTTAAATGAGCAACAAATTCGATTTACTGCTACAGGTAATGTTGGAGCAGATCATGCAGTATTTGAGCAAGGTGCATCAGCAGGAAATGTAGGGAATGAAAAAGTAGTAGAGCAAAAGAAAGCAAATCCAGTTGCATTGCTTCTTTCATCAGCAATGATGTTGAGACACTTGCAGTTTCCATCGTTTGCTGATCGACTGGAAACTGCAGTCAAGCGCGTTATAGAAGAGGGTAAGTGTCGTACCAAAGACCTCGGGGGAGATTGCAGCACACAAGAAATCGTAGATGCCGTCATCGCCTCTCTGGACTGATGAAGATTTCACTGCTCTTAGTATTCGTTGGATAACGAATTTGAGCCTATTTTTTGTCACGAGTTCTGACATATTATTTACCGATGTGTTTTACCGATTCTTTTACGCCTTACATTTTGTTTGTTATACTGCCACTTTCCAGATGACATTGTCACCTGTACATGAAAACCGTTGCTACATTTTTGATTTTTCGGTTCGTGTAATAAAATAAAAGCTCCTGGTTTTATGTTGTTCCCGAAATACGTGTGTTTGGAGCATTGTGTTTGGAGCATTGTGTATCGTCGTGTGCCCTATGAGCCTTCTGGAATTTGAAAGATGAGTTCTTTTTAAATAAGAAATCCTTTATTTTCATTTTATTTGGACACGAAACGTGTTTGATCGAACCTTTTAAAAGTTGATCGATCATATGGTCTGGAAAAACAGAAAAGACCGGATGAAAGAGAGTAAGTAAAATAGGCTTCTACAAGAACAATGCATACAACAAACAAACTTTGAACGAGAGTAAAGGACAACAGTGAGCGCACAACTACACAAGTCTAACTAGTTGTTTTGTCCCTAAGAAATACAGTACACACTCTTTCTTTCTACAAGGCAAAAAGAAGCAACAAGAGATGGAAGAAAATGGCAATTTTAGAACCTTCAAAGCTCTCTCCATATGAATTTTGTTCAGAAGCTGAAATAAAAACAATAACCCCAGAATATTATATCAGTGCTCTACTTCATATCAACCAACATAAAAACATTTGTGAAAAAGGACAAAAACATTTGTGAAATTAGCATTAAGGACATGCAACATTTTATTTTTAGTAAAAAGGACAAAACAGTGTCAAACAATCACTTTAACACTATTAATTTTCACTGTGACAAGAGTGACAATAATCAGTGTCAAACAATGTGACGCTACTAATTGTCATAGTGATAACTGGTAGTGACAAATTAAATGGCACTAGTTGTGTATTATCTGTGAATCAATGTGACAACTCATACTGTTTATTGTCACTACTGTTGTAGTGTCATGGTAGTGACAAATTAAATGACACTAGTCGTGTATTATCTATGAATTGATGTGACATTTAGTAGTGACACATTGGCTCACACTGGTTATTGTCACAACTGTCGTAGTGTCAATTGATATTGACAAATTAAATGAAACTAATTATATAATTTCGGTGAATCGGTGTGACAATTAATAGTGACACAAATTATTGCCACTACTGTCGATCGATATATATATGTGTGTGTGTATATATATCGTGTAGTTCCAGTTACAAAAAAAAAAAAAAAAAAAAAAAAAAACTTCTCTCTTTTAGTGCGGCTCATAGTGGGTGGTTTGTGCATTTTTTTTTTTTAAAATTCATTTAAGGAGTATTTTGGTACTTAACAACTAAAAATTGTCCTTTTTACTAAAAATAAAATAGGCATGTCCTTAATGCTAATTTTACAATTGTTTTTGTCCTTTAGAATAATTCTCCCAAACAAAAATGCCTTTAGTTTTTGAGTTGAGCCGAGCTGAGTATCGGTCGTTTGAACTCGAGCTTCTTCTTGATCTTTTGTTTAATAAATGAACAAAAAAAGTATGTTCAAGATCGGCTCGTTTGAAAGACAAACAGTCCAAACTCAGCTTGTTAAACTTATTTTTGTTTTCAAACTCAGTTTGGTTCATTGAGGTATAAAATATCAAGAGTAAACGCATATATATATAACAAATTATAGAACATTATTTCATATCGCGTAACCAAAAAATATTAGAAGTCTATAAAATTACCCTGGTTGATTAATAGACGACGTATCATGAACATAATCGAATGTTCGTGAACGAAGCTCGTAGTTGTTCGTTTAAAAAAACAAGCCTACAATCTAGTCCAAACTCAATTCGTTAAAGCTAAATGAACAAATGATCACAAACATTAAAGAGCCGAACGCATGATGTACGTGAACGGCTCTGTTCGTTTGACAACCACCTGATATAAAATTTGTGAATAGAATAAAACGGTTTTATAGAGCGAGGCACGGAAGTTCAGAAGTACGGCAATTTACCGAATCATTCTGATCTCTGATGAAAACCCAGGCATGAAGGGCTTCCTCTGTTACTCTCGCGTCGGACAAATCAGAGACATTAGAGGAAATCTTATGCTCTCTAGGTGGCTTCCCGAGTAATTAGATCTGCTGATAATTTGTATTTCGGGAGGTTTAAGTTTCAAGCGGAGGGTTCATCGTGTTCAATTCTTGTAGCTCTGACTCGGAACACTCAAGGTATGCATATAAGGTGTTAGAGGAACTGCGCATCGGCCAGAATCTTGTGGGGTTGGCACCTGCGTGCCAGGTGCTCGATGATATGTTTAAACCAGAAGCACAATTGAATGAATCAGCCTCTGCTTCCCCAAAATTGAAGATTCAGATTGGCCCCCAGTCCCTGTTAAGACTTTGATATAAGCGGTATGGAATTTTTGGAGTGGATAAGGTTGAAGAAGACCCCCGTGTGCTAGGAGCTTGGTGGATTCTAAAGTAAATTTATAAGTAGTGATGCCCTTAAAATATTGGAGGGATTGGAATTCTGTAGTAAATGTTCATTCTTAGTCTACTCTGCACACAAAAGTGATAGAGCGAAAAATACAACAGGAAAACATCTAGAGTGAAAGTGAAAGATTTCCCCTCGAAAAACAGAAAGCGAAAGATTTACTGAAGGAATACTGGAAAGAAGACTTAGCTTACTGTACCTTAGAGATGAATACTATCAACTATCAAGCTGTTCAGATAAGTATATTGCAGGCAAAAGGGGTCGTTTTAAACACGAGAACCTAGTACTAAAGCCAGCTTAAACACGATAGAACCATGAGAGGGTCTAAAGTTGCTGTTATTATGGTGGTAGTGGTGTTTTTGATGTGCTATGGAATGCTGACATGCCATGGTAAAGAGGTGTCTGTGGCTTGTATGATGGCCTATGACCAAGGTGGTGCCCCTGCTGTCCTCAATTCACTTGAGTGCCCTCTCTGGAATTACTCTATCGAGTCCTCTCCAATTCGCAGGGACAATTGCCACTTTGCTATCTTGCAAGGCTGGAGGAAATATCAAGAAGATCGTGTGGCATGCAATCTTGCAATCACCATCGCGCTCTTAGACAGTGATGGCATGATGCAGAGTGTCAACTTAAGTTTCGCAGCGATTTTTGATGGTCATGGAGGTGACGAGGCTAGTGAGTTGGCTTCTAGATATTTCCTGGATTACTTTTTGTTGCATGTTATATTCAACAACTACAATCAAGCATTCACATTCCACAAAGACAAGGAGGCTGCAGAATACGAGATAACTAAAGCTGAAAGGACTATACATGAAATCCTGGAGGAAGCTTTGTTGAAGACATTCAAAGACATTGATCTAGAATTTTCCCAAAAAGCTTTAGAAAATGGCTACATCTCGGGATCCACTGGAACAGTGGCTTTGTTGGTAGATGGTCAAGTTTTAGTGGGTCAAGTCGGAGACTCTAAGGCTATTCTATGTTCATGCAAAACAAACCCTCATCAGGGTGCCAAAGGTATTCGTGAAAGAGAAGTTTACGCCCATGAATTGACAAGTGATCATCATCCTGATAGAGAAGATGAAAAGGCACGTATAACACATGCTGGCGGTTTTGTTAGTCTGTGGGATGTGCCTCGAGTCAACGGCATATTGGCGATGTCCCGTGCTATTGGAGATGTGCAGTTAAAGAGATATGGTGTTATTGCAGACCCTGAAATAAGTAGGCGGACATTGAATGGTGATGATGGCTACTTGATTGTTGGATCTGACGGCTTATATGAGAGAATGACTCCAACCGATATCTGTAATCTGTTGAAGGAGGATATGCGCTGTGCCATTGAAGATGGTAACTTAACTTCTTGTTCATCCCCATCTGTGTTGGCTAAGCGCATAGTGGATGCAGCATTTGAGAGTGGAAGCACAGACAACTTGTCGGCTATCTTGATTTCATTGGAACCATATCTTTCTTAACAATAGATAGATTTTCTGGTTCAACAGAGTAGAGGGGGCGAGGGGAAGATTGGCCCTTATACAGTTTTAGGAGGGTGATGGATACATTTCAGAGTGCACAACTTCAAGTGATTGAAGTTTGTATTTTTACTTAAGGGCTAAGTAGTCTTTTGTTATGTTTAATGTCTTGGGTACTACTACTCTTTGCAATTTATCTATATAAAGGAATAAAGAGATTTTGAGGGATCATACCATTCGATCTCTGTTTCGTTTCGTTTTACCATGTGTTTTACAACAGGTTCAAAGTCTAGGACACCATGAAATGGTTGCGTATCCATGTCAACATGACATGAATCGGATGCATATCCGATACAATGTATTGACACGATAAATCAGCGAAGATCAGAAGGATTTAGCCGAGTTGACTCAGCAACCGGTGAAAGCAAGGTAAGGTGAATCCCATACATCGGGTCACCCGTACAACTTTTTGGCATTCTCGCACACATGTCACACATCTAACAATTCGCAATGTAGAATCTGTTCCTAAGACTTTCCCTGTTTAATGTGCTGGAGGAGTACCAGTGTGTGGGGAAATCACGCTAGAAGTTGTGAAACCATCAGTACCCAACAAAAACTTCATTTATTATGCTAATGTTTTGTATTCTGACTTATTCATGTCTGTGATTGTCCTTCTTTGCTAACTGATTTGTGTCCACCTATGCAATAGTAACAAAAAAAAAAAAAAAAAAAAAAAAAAAAAAAAAAACAATGCCCTACCCATAAAAGAAAGCTAGAGGGATCATATACTTACGGAGACAAGTTGATTCCAAGCTAGGCTGTGTGAGGATGGTTTGATTAGTGTAGCCAGCATAGGCACAAGTGGTCTTCTCACAACTTGTAGAAGAGGTATTTCCCAAATACAGATTATCACCACCAGTACCAGAGCATTGCACACTAGGACATGATGCCCATAAAGATGACTTTATTTGAGTTGGTTGACATTGTAATCTGCATTAGAGCAGGAATGAAATTACAGAGAAAAAAAACGCTGGATCCCGAAAAAATAGAAGCTTCTGTACTCTAAAACAAGGGGAAAACGGTTTTTTGTTTTGTTTTTAAATACTTACGTCCAGTTGTTGGCAGCATCACAGTTGCAGACAACACAGTTTGCAGCAGTAAAGTCATAAGTTCCATTAGGGATTAGTAATGGATAGTCAAGTGAATTATTGTTTACTTGTGAGGAACAAGCTGTGTGCAAAAGAGTAAAGCATAAAAGGTTAGTGTAATGGACTTTATATTTATTATACATTCCTTCATATTCTCTTCTTTCAGATCAGAAGGTAGTAGGAGGAGGAGGAGGAGGAGGAAGGGTATACTAACTAACCTCTGAGAGGAACATCAAGAATGGAACCAGCTTGAAGATCTTTAGGACTAGCCAACCCATTGAGTTTCAACAGAACATCCTGAGACACATTATACTGCTGCCCAATACCCTCCACACTGCTCCCGGCTTGCACCACGTGCCCGTAATGAACCACCTTCTGCCTCTCCACCTCATCACAGCTGCATGGCAGCGGAATCCACAACTTCTGCCCTATCTGGTATACATTTTGCATGGATACTTATCAAATATCATGATTTATTTTATTTTATTTAGGATGCGATTACGGTCGGGCATAGCAAAGATATTTAAGATATAAAAACTAAATTATGCTTGATAAAACTATAATGACTAAATAATTATACTGCAACACATAAAAGAAAAAAAAAACGTTTTTATAGTAATTTTGATTTCCTTTCAAATGGTTTACTAATTTTATACATGTCCTTCATTTCACATAATCGAGTTATTAATATGCATATCTAAATCGTCGAGTTATCTAAATTACTGATGGGAAGGTTTGAACCATGGATCTCTTGCTTATCTTTTTTTTTTACTTTTTTATATTGTTTTGTTGGCACTTTGCATAAATCTGCTAAAAAGTGTACATATCCATATAATATCTATATAATAAATATTCTTACTTTTTGAATTTAACAGTGTCTTCAATTGGGAGAGATGGCTGAGTGGACTAAAGCGACGGATTGCTAATCCGTTGTACGAGTTATTCGTACCGAGGGTTCATGTTGAGTTGCCGTTGCTAGTAGCTACAGATAAACAATATTTTATTATATATTTAAATATAAGTTTCGTATCCAACTTTAGAAAATTAGGCATATTCGAGTGTATTCTAAAATATTCAATGTGTATCTTAAAAAAGGAAAGAGAAATTATAGATCTAATTTAGAAGTCTACATAATATCTACACCCGTATATATTCTATTTGTAAGAAAATAAAAATAAAACTCATAAACAGAAGTTAATTTGTGATGTAAATTCACTGAAGAAAAGTAGCCGTGTGGCCTACCTGGATCAGATTAGCATTAGTGATGTGATTGACAGCCTGGATTTCGGGGTAAGTAACCAGACCGGAGAACAACTGCGCCGCTATATTGTAGAGACCGTCTCCCGGACGCACCGTGTAGATAGGTCGCTTGTTGGATTTTCCGGTACCGTTAGTGCAGATACAGGGGATGGGAATTTTGATAGTGGAAGTGGCTGGTAGAGTGGAGTTAGAAGGGGTTGAGAAGGGGAAATTATTAGCACCGAGGATTGAGCGAAGGTTTTTGACATTGAAAAGTTTCTGGACGGAGGAGAGGGTGGTGGTGTTAGGCAAGACGTAGTCGACGACGGCGTCACAGGTGGTGGCGGCGGCGCCGGAGTTGCAGTGAAATGAAGCGGCTGCTACAGGTTGAAGAAAGTTGAGGGTATAATAAAGCTGGAAGCTGAAAAAGAGTGTAATTAGTAGGAATGTTTGAGTCCTCATAGTAGACTAGTAATCTCAGCTCAAACAGTGATTCCTTTTTTTTCCCTTGTGATTAGAATAGATTCTCTTGTTTGAGTTGTTTCGTTCCATAAATCTCCTTCCTGCCGTTTCTTCTGTTTCCAAAGGGAAGCAAAAGCTACTGGCCAAAAACATGGATGAGATGGGTTATCTTACATGTGACATTCTTTAGATTTTAAAATATAATTAAGGTCACATCAACATACGGACCGACATGGACTTCTCTCCGACATAACATAACGCATGTCGTATTTATACTAATTCATGATGAAAGTCATTTTAGTGTAATCAGTCACTATCTCACGATAGGACACTACATAAAGGTTCATTCTCCACCTTCATAAGCTTCGCTCGCTATTTTATATTGGAATACAATGTGAAAGTCATTCTCAACTTTCATAAGGTATGTTCGCTATACGCTTGCTATAACATCTAATATACGTATTTCCCATACTATTCACATAAAAGTTTACTTGAATGTTAAAGTGTCTTTTCGTATTTCTCGTATTTTGGGGCCATCAAAAAATCTCCATTGGATCATTATCTCATCTGTTAGTTCAATAATCCGAATTACAATCAATTTGATCAACCAGACGGAATCCGATATCGTAAGATTATATTTAAGTTATCATTAAAGATGAAAAATAAACTACACGCAAGAAAATGTTGTGTCATTTAGCATTTTCCAAATTCAACTAAAATTGGAACTCGAAAGCTGTCAAGTGTGAAAGGAGAGGTACATGCACATGATGACATTGACCACAGTGGGGAATGGGATTGCAGTACAGCTTTGTCTTAGAATTTTGAATTTTTGTGGAAAGCATTTTATTGCTTTATTCTTCTCCTGCCCCATGTCAATGTGTGAGTATATAGTAAATGGGTAATTCTTTGGCGGGACTTTCTCTACGTGAGTGTTAGTTAGATTCTCACTGTAAGTGTAAGAGATAAAACAACAGCGTCTGTGCACAAGACATCTAAGTGCAGTGAAATCTTCGTCGTATGGAGTTCCCGCCTAAGTATTTTTCATAGTAAATAGTTAATGGCATCACATATGATTTATTCAGGCATTGTATATGTGCAAATTTTGATTTTGTAGATGTTGAAATCCGTTTTCAATCCTTTAAAAATTGAAATTATGCACAAAATTCGAGTGGAGGGGTTGAAAACAAATTTCGACTTTCACAAAATCGATTTACACGAGTTGTGGTGACCGAGTAAATCGCGTGTGGTGCCATTAACGATTGTAATTTTTTTTATCGTATATCTTTTTTTTTTTAAATTGCATTACTACCCTATTTCTAAATAAGCATTTTTAAGGAAAAGTAAAAAAATGGTTAAATGTCATAAATATATAATTAAAATATCTAATACATTTTTCAAAAAAAAAAAAAAAAAAATCTCCTATCTCTAAAAATATAGGTCCGTTTATATTTTTAAATTTATCTAATAATATAAATCAATTTAGAATACCAATAGAGTATTTATTAAAAAAAAATTCATTTTACACCTTATTTATTATACATTACTTACTTTACGGCTATTACATTAATGAGGTTAAAAGGGTTACCATCAAAATTAATAACACTTAATCACTTTCTTAAATTTATATGAAAAAATCTAAACGGACTTATATTTTGGGACGGGGTAGTACATCCTTTAGCATCATAAATTATGCATAAAATTCGATATTGAAAGGTTGAAAACAAGTTTCGACATCTACAAATTTGAAATTTGCTCGAAGTGTGTATCCGGGTAAATCGACCGTGGTGTTATTAACAATGCCCTTCAAATTAATACCGGTGAGGAAACATGCTCCATCAAAATCTTTTGCCACATTTCATTTCACTCAAAGGGTTGAAGGAAGATAGTGCATCAAGCCAGGTCCAAATTAATGATTTTTTTGGCCGTTTGATTAACATTTGTCAATTTAGCTCTTCATCTCTTAATACATGGATCATTTAAGTCAATCAAGGAAGAAGCAAAATTTCTAGTCATCGAAATTTCTAGTCATGCATTTGATTATAGTTGAAGAATATTTTAGATTTTTATCCTTCAAATTATTGTATTCTTTCACCTTATTACATTGCGTGAAAAATCAAGGGAAAAAAAAAAAAAAAAAACTTTATTTAGGGCGGAGGGAGTACATTACTTCTCTAAGTATAAGATTGTCAAAAGTAATTAAATCATTTTGCACATTTTTAGGTACAAAGTTTCCAGCTATTTGGTTCGACAATACATCCACAAAACTCTTGATTAAACAATTAAAATGAAAAATAAAAATACAAAACTAAAATAACGTTTTGCATGCACTTTTCATATCTATTTCTCCTCAAGACGCCGCAACACTGATTCTGCAAAACTCTTTTGCCTGAAAAAAAGGGGGGAGAGGAGAAAATGAGGAAACGGATGAGAAAATTATGCTTTTCACCATTCTCAATATACGGTTCCTGCAGCTAAAATGCATGGGTGCCTTTAATGGCACCATGGTGTTTTACTTGCACCACACCAAAAACAACCAACCTGTAGAAAGTTAAATCTCAACTCCAAAATCCGCTCCACTTTCACTCGAGTCACAATCGACCAGCGGAGAAAGTGGATCGTCTATGTGGTTCCACACCGGTAGATTCAGTGTGGGGCCACTAAAGACACCCAAAAACAATAGAATAACAATGTGACTTTACCTCTGTTCTTGGTGTTTAGGACTTGGACGAGAATGTTTCAAATATCCGTCCCAGGGCACCTTTTTAAGGCCTGCTCGAACCGAAATAATGTCTCTCACCCTACCAAAAGCATAATATCAGATTTCATTAAAGCCAGTCTCAATGAAAAATCTGTTTTCAAAATTTATACAACACCTCAAACAGGAAGCAGCCATTTACCTTTCTGCAAACTCGATAGCAGTTTCCCCAGGTTTCAGATTTTGAGGTTCAAGATACCACACGTCACAAACAACCGCCCACGACGTCATCAGTTGCAGTAAATGCATCGTAAAGGATTGCCTGTAAACAGCATTATTTCTCACAATTAGAAATTTCAGAGCTTTCAAAAGTATTACAATATTAGACAACAAAATATCCACACATCAGAAATGTCAATGGTTTACATAGAGCTTCAACCACCTACAATAAATATTCAAAAGACCTTAACCCATCCCTTGGATATGGCCTAGTGGTGAGGAGCGGGGTGTTATAATGACAGCCGGACCCTAAGCTGGAAGTCAGTGGTTCGATTCCCGTAAAAGGGGTTGATTTCCGATTGATAACACCCTTCAGTGATGGGGAACCAGCAAGCCCCTGACTCTGAGCTCTAGGTTACCTGATTAACCTCTCCCCACATTCCTGTGGGATCGGGGTGAGGGGCCCTCATGGTTAGGTTTAACCATTTTCAAAAGACCTTAACCCACCATAAAAGTGAAGCAAACAAAATTCAATATAAGCAACTTCAAATATATCTTACTTTTTACTGTTCCAGAAAGCATCAACAAAGATCTTGTTGTACTTGATTGCAATTGGGCAAACGGTGCATCCGAGTTCAAAAGCACCCTAAACATCAGAAACAATTTAAGCATGAAAACGAACATCTCAAACAAAGAAGTTGATGATGATGATGACGATGAGATGGTGATTACTCGTGTGTTCAAATCTCACTGTTCCTGTCTTTTTAAATTACATAAACCAAATATCGATGCCAACCGCATTTTTGACAGTTCTTATATTACAAGCCGACAGTTTTACCTTCTTGAACATGACAGTATAATGGTTATTAACGCATGTTCCTTCAGGAAAAATAAGCAGAGGATTGTTTTCTACTCCCTCCACATGCTCTCTTAGCCTGGTGGAGAAAAAAGAAGAAAAAAAAGGACCAAAAGAATCAAAATTTGCAATATATGTTCTGAATCACCGAAGAAAAAATTCATTATCATACCTTCTTGCCAGAGTCTCCCGATCCTTAGCTACTGAACGGTTGAACCAGATGCATCCTACACTTTCTAAAATGGTGCTTTGTAGTAATCCTGCATGAATTACATGCAAATCAAACAACCTAACAGCAAGAACACAAAATGATCTTCAAAAGACAAATACCATGAATTGGTCAATATATCCATGTGCCACTTAATTCAGAAATATTCACTGACTAAAGCTTATCGCTCAGCCAATCAATTAAAAATGCTTACCAACCCAACCCGGATGCTTCTGCATGATTACAGCGAATGCTGTCATTTGTTCTAGGATGATGAAATCAATCATGGATGTATGATTTGCAACAAATACCTGCTCAAAAACCGTTCAGATGAATGTCTGTATCACGGAAGTTCAAAATGGAACCAAATGTAACTATATTGGGTGAGACATAAATAGACCATCACAATAAAAACAACACCTCTCCTATAAGGGTTATTTCGAGAAACATGAAAGTCTTTAAAGGCATACTTGCTTAGGCCGTATGCTAGGACGTGGACCATGGTACTTGACAACTCCAGTCCATGATGCTACAAAGAAGCTGCAAATCAACTCCACCAGACACCTCTTCAAAAGTAATAAAGAATTGTCAGGGAAAACATTGCATCAAGACATTTTAGGTTTTCATAAACTTCAGTTGTTTCTTTGGTGAATGAACGGAACCTCAGCATCAGTAATAAAACAAGGGTTCAAACCAATCTAAGTATAAGTTGCACAACCAAACAATGATTTAAGGAAAATAACGCATGAAGAATAGCAAGTAGGTACACCTCTAACTTGCTCCTCAACTTGTCACGCCCTTTCAATAAGCAATGAACAGGAATGTAGCATGAAAGGAAAATTATCCACCCTAATGTGAGCACAATAACCCTGCATCAACATAAAAGGATGTTAAAAAGCCTTAAGCATAGGATACAGCATCAATATTAGTTCATTGACTTCAAAAAACTTGCACCATCCCTGTTGCTTTATAGATATTTGTTGAATTTTCATCTCTCCCAAAAGCTTAAATTGTTGGGAGGTAGATAATTAACATATTAAACACTTCAACACGCCCCCAAAGTCCTATAACAAGCCTGGGCCAACATGACACACGAAGGCATATAAAGGCACCAGCCCAATAAAGAGGCCCAACACTTGGACAATATTGTAAACTTAGAAAGAATGAGGAAAGTATTCTTGTTATTTAGAATAGAAAGCTCATTACAAATTAGGGGCCATCTTACTTCTATTTATAGAAGAGATGCCCAACGGCTATAAAGTAAAAGGTAAGCAGAAACACTGCTCCAACGGTTAGTTGGACGGTGTTTCTCTATAAAAGACAAGGAAAAACAAGGATGATTAGCCACTAATTTATAAGATTATTAGGGCTAATTCACGGAAAAAATACACTCGAATGTTATCAAATTAAAGCTTAGTCTATCGATGACTTAGAGAGAGTCGAGAGACTAGAACCCCCTATTGAGGTACCTTCCTCGAGGTGACCTCTTTGGTGATGATGTACCTCGCCGAGGTGTTCTAACACTTCCCCCTCAAGCCGGTGAATGGATATCAATCATTCCCGACTTGCTAAGGAGATAATCAAAGGATTTCTTAGTGCACCCTTAGTAAGGACATCAAAGAACTTGATTTTGAGAGGTGATAAACTTGAGCTTGATAAGGCCACACCAACTTTTCCTTGATAAAGTGTCTCACAACCTCAACATGCTTTGTTCTGTCATGTTGAACAGGGTTGTGGAAATGTCAATGGCCGATTGATTATCACAATGTAGAATCATAGGTGCCATCCTCTCGAATTCTTAGATCATCCGTAATGATTTTTAGCCATAGAAGTTCACAAACACCCACCGCCAAGGCTCTAAATTCACTTTTCAAAGACTTGATCCTGACACAACCCTTGTTTTTTACTCCTCCATACAACCGGATTTCCAAAAGAAACACACAATGACCAGAGGTAGATCTTCATCATCAATGCAAACAAAGATAGTCGAATCAGTGTAGGCCTCTGGCAGAATTTATGATCATCCTTTTGAATAAGACCCTTTTTCCAGATGACTTTTCTGGGTAGTACACAATTCTTTCAAAGAAAGATTTTGATGGCACCTCTTAGGTTTGTGCATATATCTCGCTCACAATGTTCACAAAGAAAGGCAATATCAGGTCTTGTGTGAGACAGATATATGAGTCCCACTACAAGTCTTTGATAGGCATTTTTGTCCACATCTTCATCTTGAGGTGTTAGGTTGATCCCACGAGTGAACTCTAGGGAGTCTTCATAGGTTTGCACCCCATTTTGCCACAATCCTTCGAAGATCTATAATATACTTCATTTGAGAAATAAAGATTCCTTGGTGAGAGTACATAACCTCAATGCCAAGGAAGTACTTTAATTTTCCAAGTTCTTTGATGTCAAATTCATTGCTCGTAAATTGTTTTAGAGTAGAATTGCCTTCATATCATCACCAAGATGATTATATCATCCACATACACCAAGAGGATGGACCTCTTGCCATGTAAATTGAATTTCATAAATAAGGTATGATCTCCTTGGCTTTGTTTATAGCCAATACTTATCATAGCTTTTGTGAACCTCCCAAACCAGTGCCTGAGGAATTTGCTTAAGACCATATAGGGCTTTCTTTAATCTGCATATTTTTCCTTTTTCCACTTGGAAACCAGGAGGTATATCCATAAAATGGTTTCCTCAAGGTCCCTTGTAGAAGGCATTTTTACATCATATTGATGTAATTTCCAGTCAAGGTTGGCGACCAAGGATAGGAGTATTTTGATTGTGTTCATCTTTGCCACGAGGGCAAAGGTGTCAAAATAGTCAATTCCATGGGTTTGGGTATATCCTTGGCAACTAACCTTGCCTTGTATCTTTCAATAGTGCCATCGACTTGTACTTGATGGTAAAGACCCATCTACGACCAACAGCTTTAGCCCTTTTGAAGCTCGCCAAGCTCCCATGTTTTATTTTTCTCAAGAGCATTCATTTCTTCCTTTCATAGCTGCACTCCAATTTTCATCTCCTAAGGCATCCGAGAATCTTTTGGGCACAGAACTATTTAGAAGGTTCTTCATGAACCTTTTTGTTTGCTAGAAATCTGTCATAAGACAGGAAATTCTTCATAGGGTGCAGGGTGCAAGCCCTAGTAGGTTTCCTCAAGGCAATGGGAAGATCATTAGTGGATGAAGCACTACTGTTTTCCTGTTCAGATATAGGAAAAGTAGGATCATCTTCATCAAAGTTTTGAGGAATATCAGTAGCATCAGAAGTAGGTTCCTCATTTGTACATGGAACATCTTGTTCATTTATGTCAATAGTATTGTCCTTAATTGGAACCACATTTTGAACCCTCATCCAGTTCTTCCTGGTATAGATTATGGGAGCCTTTTCTTTGCTCTTATTCATAAGAGGAGCATCAGATTGTTGCTCAGTAAGAGGAACATCAAGTTCATGTTCGAGAGATAGTACCTTCATGATTTGCATCATTACTTAGACCTCTTTGAGGACCTGTGCCAGGACCTCACGATTCTGAAAAATCGAATCAATATCAAGAAGAAACATTTCCCTTTCATAATCGGATTTAAAGTTCTCCCCCTGAATTATAGCTTTCCCTGAGAAGTAGGGATGCATTTCATAGAAGGTAACATCTTTGGATATAAAAATCCTCTTTGTGAGAGGATGGTAACATTTATAACCTTTCTGTGTGTTGGAGTATCCAATGAACACACACTTAACAGATCTGGGATCAAGTTTTCCCCTGTTAGGTTGGTGTATGTGAACAAAAACCTCACATCCAAATACTTTAGGATGAACTCCCTCAGATTTAAGAAAATCTGGAAAGTGTTTAGTAAGAACATCAATAGGACTTCTTTTTCCAAGGACTTTTGTAGGCATCCTATTTATAAGATGAGCGTGATGAGGGATCGCCTCTCCCAATAATGTTTAGGCACATTCATTTGGAAAAGAAGGGCCCTAGCCAGATCCATAAGGTGCCTATTCTTCCTTTCACCCACCCCATTTTGTTGGGGTGTGTACACACAAGAGGATTCATGTATGATCCCTTTTCTTCCAAAAAGGACTTAGGAATTTGTTGAAATAATCCCTAGCATTGTCGGGCTTATCTTTTGATTTTGACCTCAAACCGAGTCATAATCATATTGTAGAATACTGAGGAAAATCTGTGCAAGATCGATTTTTGTTTCATAAGATACAACCAAGTTGTTCTAGTACACTCATCAATGAAGGTGACAAACTAATGAGCACCATTGATATTGGGGTTGGTGGAGGGACCCCAAATATCACTTTGTATAAGATTAAAAGGATTAGCGAAAAGATTAGATGCAATAGGATAAGACACCCTTTTATGTTTAGCAAATTCACATTCATTACATTTGAAATCAACAGAGTTTAACCCTTTACATAAATTAGGAAACAAATGCATAAGAATCGAAAGGAGGGGGTGACCAAGTCTCCATGATACAACATAATCTTATCATGACTAGTCTTAGACAAAAAGAAGTATTCGACAACTAAGCTTGTCATTATCTTCACCTTCAAAACATAGAGACCTTCTTTAGCCCTAGCAAGTCCAATCTTCCTCATGGTTTCTAGAACTCAGTATCACCACGTGAAGGTTAGTAGAGAAAAGAGCATAACATTTAGAGTCTCTAGTTAACTTTCTCGATAGATGGGAGACTAGCGAGTGAGATTGGGAACATGCAAGACATCTTTTAAGGTTAGGTCATTGTTTATAGTAACATTTCCAATGCCTCGCCACACTCGTTGAAGAACCATTAGCAATCAGTAATGTTCCTTTTAGTAGTACAAGGCACATAGATTGAAAAAGCGTGCAATATCGTGGAGTCATATGGTCGGTGAGCCCCGAATCAACAACCCAATCCCCTGGTAACATTCTCGATTTAAGAGATTCAGAAGCCATACACAAAAAACCATTGAAGATGATGGATTTTCCAAGGTATCTAGAACTTCCTCAATTTCTCTATTTCGATTGACCAAGAGTAGGATTCGATTCATGGGGTTTTGATCCATACCATGCTCCATTGCTTTCTGACTTGCCGGAATTTGCAAAGTGAGCCAGGGGTTCTTTGTTTTTCCTGGTCTCCCATGCAATTTCCAATGAATTCTTTGGTATGTCTCGCTTCTTTTACAAAGTGAGAGCAAACAGATTTGTCCCTATCAGTTTCATATTTTCCTTTTGAGAAGGAAATTTCTTTTAGGTATCCTTTGACTCGGTGGTCTTAGGGTACCCTGATTCCTCCGACCCACCTATTAAAGCGAGCCATCAATAGAGGAGTGTCAATCATGACACCCTCCTACTTTCTCTCTGCTCTAACAATAGCAATTGTTTCATTCAAATTAGGAGATCATCTTTTCCAAGAATTTGGACCTCACAGGTCAAAGTCCTGGTTTAAACCGATGAAAAAGGAAAAAATCCTATCTTTTCCATCATCCTTCTCAAGGTAGCAAGATCATCTTTATCTTTCATTTGAATGCACCGATAATGATCAAGTTCCCGCCACATACCTTGCGTAAGATTGGAATACTCGGTGATGGATTTGTTACCTTGCTTGGTGTTTTGAATCTTTGCTCTTATCTCATAGATTTGAGCAAAGATCATTCACCTTTGAGTAGGATCGCTTGGCAGTCCCGATTTCTTTAAATTGTTTCCGAAAACATGTAGGGTCACCGATTTCGAGTCATAGAATTCCGAGCCATGACATCACCATTGAGTCCTTTTCATCCCAAATATCAAACCTGGATCATCCCTTGTCCGACCAGCCCCACTAAAGATGGCTCGGTTGCCTCTACCTTTCGTGAAGGTTCCGACAAACGTGACCATTTCGAGATAATTTTTCCATTCACTTGTAAGCAAAGATGAATGTTTTGAAGCTCTCCAGAGTTTATAGGATTTTCGAGAATAGATGAATCGCTGGTCGCACTAGTTGCGATGGGAACCAAATACATTGATCGAAAAGAAATTTGAATTATTAAAGAAGAAATTCCCGGAAAAAAATCTAAAGCTCCGATACCATGTAAACTTAGAAAGAATGAGGAAAGTATTCTTGTTATTTAGAATAGAAAGCTCATTACAAATTAGGGGCCATCTTACTTCTATTTATAGAAGAGATGCCCAACGGCTATAAAGTAAAAGGTAAAGCGAAACACTGCTCCAACGGTTAGTTGGGCGGTGTTTCTCCCGCTAAAAGACAAGGAAAAACAAGGATGATTAGCCACTAATTTATAAGATTATTAGGCTAATTCACGGAAAAAATACATCGAATGTTATCAAATTAAAGCTTAGTCTACCGATGACTTAGAGAGAGTCGTCAGAGACTAGAACCCTATTTGAGGTACCTTCCTCGAGGTGACCTCGCTGAGTGATGTACCTCTTTGAGGTGTTCTAACAAATATAAATGAAGGCAATGTTGAGAGAGAGGTTTGAACTCAAGACCTATTGCATACCACGTTGAATTGCCACCTCTCCCAAAAGCTTAAGTTGTTGGGGTCCTTGGGGAGGTAGACAATTAACATATTAAACACTTCAACAATATTGTTATCTAAGGACAGAAACCCACTAGCCACCAACAAGTGTAGTCGGTGAACTTTGGTGAGCTCTCAAGGAACATAATCCAGGATCCTTGGGAACAATGTTAAAATTCTATGCTGCAAAAAAGCTAGTGTCACTACATAAATATGGGAATAACGTTAAAATCCTATGCTGCAAAAAATAGGTAGCCTGGCTACATCATAATCTACTCTATCCAATATGGCTTCTGAAATGGGTTTGAAACAATAATTCAAGAGTAAAACTGTTTAATTCTCGTTCTAAGACAGGTAGCTCTAGTTCTATTGGTTCTGTCATCGTGTTTCTTATTAATGAAAAGGGCAATGAGATTGAATACGAGATTGATTTATAGCCATAGCAATTTAATGTTGTTGTTTCAATGTGAATCTATTCAACGATCCCAATAGGAAATCTGATCACAAATGCCAGGGGAAAAAAAGGTACCACATTCTGCGACGTGGTGTCAAAAACGCTTCTGGACTTGTTCCTCTGGTGATATAAAAATAACTTTTGCAGATATAAATGCTATATCTAATAGATTCATAAGCTATCAGTCAAACAAAATCACACAAGTACACAACCAAAGCCCCCATTCTCTTCATAATTAAGACTAGGCAGAAGCAAGGACGATGCAATCGCAGTAACTGAACATGTATTTGTAATATTAAGCCATGTCTTAAAGAGATCCGTGTCCTAATCTTGCATCATTTTAGCGCTTGAAGGGGACCCAAAAAAAAAGGGAGACTGAAAAATAACCTTAAAGGGAAAAGGATCAGGTATCTGACCACCACACCCAAGCACCACAAAGGGAACAAATATATATTCCAATTCCATGGTTCAGGAGGAATCGACTTGAAACACCGAGTGAAGGAGTCCTGTGATGCATCAAATAAAATACATAAACTTACACTGTCCACCTCTTAGCTTAAAAAAGCAAAATGGTGCATAGAAAGACGAAAGACGAAAGACTATCCCTCGTTATATATAAAAGGAGAAATGGTATTGCCTAAAAAGCAAGACAACATAGTTAAATCTACGACCAAGCTATAATAGGTGACAGCTCTTATTCATTGTAAAATACTATACAAAGTGAGTACAACAGCATCCATAACTGCTGCATAAGGTTGCAAAGGCGATTTAAAAATGGATATTGATTCGATCCGGAAAATGCTCATGCAGTAATTAAAGATCAAGTACGAAAGTGGAAAGAGTAGCAATCCAACTTGACAAAATCCAGATGTGCTAGCAAAACAGTCCTATTACACAAAGTGTGATGATAAATCTATGGAAAATGATAATAACAACGATAAGAATAACAAGCATAACGGCAAACACAAATTTTAAAAGGGCCCTGATGATGAAGCTCAGTAATCGTTCCCTGCCACTCGTATGACTGATGAATGGTGGTGTCCAAAATCTAACAATTTATGCAGCAAAAAGAAAATAACAGATAAAAATATCACCTCAGGGACCTCGTTTATAACTCAAAAACAAAACCTTTCAGGAGCTGTTTAGTCAATGGAAATGAGGAAAGCACAAAACAATGTATGTGATACAACATGAAATTGGATAAAAAGGGATAGAAGAAAACAGAAAATTTACGTCAACAATGGCACCAGCGGCCTCTGTTAAAGTTGGGGAAATGTCCAGTAAATCACGCCTGTCAGAATGCAAGAAGCCATGAATCATTCCCCAAAACAAAATCAAAAAAAGAAAAGAAAAAGAGGATGGAGGGAGATGAGAATCATATCATACAAGCGGAGTGTTCCATGTGGTTCTTGAATGGATCCAGAAGGAAGATAATCTTCTATATGCGGCCGATCCAAGTCCAATTCGGAGCTTGACGAAGTCAATTTGCTCATCTCTTATAATTTCCCTGCTTTTTACCAGTAATTTTTTTTTTTAAAGAATGGAGCTTAAGCTGATGGCAAGTGCACTGCACAGCCCGTATCAATGTTTGTTTTCTGCAGAAGAAATTAATAACAGGAATCGGCCATTTCCCGCAAACCAAAGCGCGCCAGCCACATGTGTTTCTCTGACGCCTCTTACATCTCCAGAAGATGCTGTCTTTTGGGCTTTACGATACGAACGCTGCTGCAACAAAATTTGGGCTTCCTGCATCCCAATTGGGTTGAAGTTTGGGCTTAAACTGTTCTATTTAATTTTTCTCTTTTTTGGATTTAGTAAGAGATATTATTTTAAGTATAAGACGTAACAGACAAATAAAAAACAACAGAACAATTAATTAATAATTAAGTATAACTTATTAACTAAACTTACTTGTGTTTTGTTGATATAGCATAATTATTTCAACAGCCACATTCTTGATTAAATTTTCTTTTTCCCATGACACTATGAAATTACTTTCAACACCTTGCATCTACTAAAGTAGCTCTCATTGTCACACGACATGTCATCCATCCCTTCCTACTTAGAACATCTCCAGTCATGAAGCTTTTAAAAGCATAACAATTCCACGTTATCGTTTTATAAATTTTTTCTCTATAAATTTTTTCTCCACAATATATAAACCATTTAAAAAGGTTTATAACATGAATCCACTACACATAAATATTTTTTCTACTACAAACAAACCTTAAAAAATAAAAAATAAAATAAAATCTACACGTCAAGCATACACCGGTTTGTCTGCACAAAGTCTTTCCATAAAGCTTTGCTGACGTGTACAAACCACAATAGTTTGAAAGATTTTGCAAAGCTATATATATATATATTTTAAAGTTTTTGAAATGTACCATTGGAGATACTCTTACAATGCCACCAACAGTCCCCACCACCTATATCACTTGCCACCATCGACATACCTCATCACCACGACCCGGATGCCACCCACCTAACTTTCTACCATATGCTTACCACCAACCCACCCCACAAACACACGTCGTCTTTTTTTCTCATGTCGCCACCGCATCCTCTAACTAATCCCTCTCCTCATCGACCCACTGCTACCACTTCTCATCGCCACCAACAAACTCATTATCCACCAATTTAACCCAGTACCACTCACACATTTATCACCCACCAATCTGACCTACCACCACACATCCCCACCGACCCAACCCGCTACCACCCATCACCCATCACCACTGACCTAACTTGTTACCACTTATCCCCACCAACCCACACTGCCACCACTCGTCCCTTCCCACATGCCTCACCTCCACCCGTCCCGCTCACTTTGCCACCACTCGTCCTATTCACCCTGCCACTATTCGTCTGATGGTCACTTTCTATGCTACAATTTAATAGCAAGTGCACTAGTTCAATTACTAGATACATTAGAGCTTATGAAAATGTTAATTCCACACTAAACTCACCCTATTTACATTATCTTTATCTGTCTGATGGTCACTCTCTATACCACAATTTAGTAGCAAGTGCTCTAGTTCAATTACTAGCTACATTAGAGTTTATGAAAGTGTTAATTCCAGAGTAAATTAATCAAAAGACAGATGATAAAAATAAATAAATGTTTTCTTTTGTTTGTTGAGGAAGTAAGGCAACTCTACCCGCATGGGTAGCTCAGTTGTATTCCGATGGCATATTGTATCAAGAAACGCATTATTGAATTCCGAGAGTCGCAGTATATGAGTTAGCTTTGAATTTAGGTTGACTTTTATAGACATCGAATCATGGTTCTCTAATCTAAAAAACCGTTGAGTCACCATAATTAAGTTTCTCATCATTTTGTTGGGTCGGACGAAGGGACCGGTGCAAGACAACTCTCGTATACGTAGTCGAGCATACATAATCCAACCGATTAGAATTGGGTGGATAAAGAACACTGAGGGAGTGGGTACGGAAATCCTAAGATGTGGCATCAGTTTGGCCACTATCATTCTCTGTTAAGGTTTGAATCCTCGGTTTTGGAATGTAGGAGCGAAATGGCCTCCTCCATCTTCCACAATCTCATACTCCCTATTCCCTCTCCCTCACTCAAAGTGATGAACAATCGGCTCTCTCTCCCCGAAAGCTGCCGTGCAGGTGATGCTTTGCATGACCACACACATTCTCTGTTTTTGGCTTTGTTGCATCATCCCAAGCCAAACCTTCTTGCTTTTGCTCCACTTCCTTTTAACCAAGGCAAGCTTTACCATTCATTTTGGATTTTCTTTTTTTATTTTTCGGTGGTAATGTGAACAATTCTACTGGTGCTTCAAAGGTATTGTGAACAATGTAGAATCGACTTTTCAGATGTTATTGTAGTGCTTCAAAATAGGTTTGTTGTGGTGCATGATCTCCGTTTTTCGTTCATTTTTCCTGTAATTTAACTAGTTTAAGTGTGATAAGTATCTTTAATGGTGATCATTTGTTGTTTTTCGAGATGATTTAAGCTAAACTTGTGTTTGGTTAGGTGGTGGATTAAGAAGGAAACACAGGATATCAATCCGATGCAGTTACTCGGCGGAGGCTGTGAATTTAGCGCCGGGAACACCTGTTAGACCGACCAGCATACTGGTGGTCGGCGCCACCGGCACGCTTGGTAGGCAGATTGTAAGGAGAGCACTCGATGAAGGCTACGACGTCAGGTGCTTAGTCAGGCCTAGGCCTTCACCTGCTGATTTCCTTCGTGATTGGGGCGCCACTGTCGTCAATGTACGTTCGATTGCATCATTTTCTTGTAATTCTTTCCTCCATAGCTCGCACGATCAAATAATTGCGCATTATATTTGCGAATTACGAGGTTATTTGCTCTGTGAATTGCAGGCAGACCTTAGCAAACCTGAGACGATTCCGGCGACTTTGGTCGGCATTCATACAATCATTGACTGTGCAACCGGACGACCTGAGGAGCCTATTAAAACTGTAACAGCTCTTGCTTGCTAACTTGTGCTTTGTGGACTTTGCTTATCCTTTCTTAAACTGTATATTGTCGACAAAACAACAAATGAATTATGTTTCGTGATGCACATGTGGCTTACCTTGTTCACTTGCTCAAATGTTATAGGTAGATTGGGAAGGGAAAGTTGCTCTTATACAATGTGCAAAAGCAATGGGGATACAGAAATTTGTTTTCTATTCCATTCACAACTGTGACAAACACCCCGAAGTTCCACTGATGGAAATCAAATACTGTACTGAGAAGTTTATCAAAGATACTGGCATCAACCACGTTATCATTCGGTTGTGTGGTTTCATGCAGGTACAACCTAACACTTGGAATCATTTCATGCCCCCATCATGCATTATCTTGCCTTTGATTGCTCAGTTAGTTCCATAATAATCTGAATACAGAAGGGTTTGTGTTCTACTTACCGGGCTCTTCATTTAGATATAGAGACACGCTACGTTAAATGATCTGAGTTTCTTATGACCTTTTAGTACTATTGTATTCCTGTTGCAATTCTCTATCAATATTCGTTTCTATGTTTATCTGTTAGAGTGAGACTTTTTTTCCCCTTTTCCCCCAGGGCCTTATTGGGCAGTATGCTGTTCCTATTCTCGAAGAAAAATCAGTATGGGGAACAGACGCTCCAACACGAATAGCATACATGGACACCCAAGTAAAACCATGTAATCCAACCACTGTCTAGTTTGTTTAAAAAAGTGTTGCATGAACTAGTTCTCTGTATTCCAGGATATTGCCCGATTAACGTTCATTGCATTGCGTAACGAGAATATCAATGGAAAGCAACTAACTTTTGCTGGACCTCGCGCATGGACAACACAAGAGGTAATGATCAACCTTCCAACAATCATCAATGCTTGCAGGATTTTCACCATTTTTCGTTTCTTCTTATTCGTTTCCCTCAAAAATATATTGAGAAAAATTAAAATAATTTTGCCCTTGAAGTCTTGAACTGTTCTGTCATTATAGCCTTCTAATCTTAAACAATGTTCAGTAAGGAATTAAAAGCATTAATCTTAAGTATTCACTTTTCATATTCTAATGTTTTAAAAGATCTCTGTGTAAATATGTTGAAACACATTTTCCTTTATGCTTTCTTTTGATGAATGATTCCTTTTTATTCTAGGTTATAACACTGTGCGAGAGGTTAGCAGGCCAGGATGCAAATGTCACAACGGTTCCTGTCTCAATACTGAGATTCACACGCCAGCTTACTCGTTTATTCGAGTGGACAAACGATGTTGCAGACAGGCTCGCATTTTCAGAGGTATCAGCTTTTTCCCCATTTAATTATCGACTTAAGACATGGAATACTTACAGAAAAAAAAAAAAAAAAAAAAAAATTAACTAGATTCTTATGAATTTCTCTTGATTCAACCATCTTACGAATGTTGTGCTGTTGAGATTCTTATGAATTTCTCTTTGAATAGAGATTATTATGTAAAATAGGATAAAACTGTATTTGAGTCTGTAAAATAGAGAATTTATTAACATAAACTGATTCAACTGCTCTAAAGATCCATTGTGATGAGTTGAAGTTTTTGACATTTTAGGTGCTTACTAGCGATACTGTCTTCTCTGTTGCAATGGCTGACACGTACCAATTACTTGGAGTCGATTCGAAAGACATCATATCGCTTGAGAAGTATTTACAGGATTACTTCACAAATATACTGAAGAAATTGAAAGATATTAAAGCACAGTCAAAGCAGACTGATATATACTTTTGATTGCCAATCTTTTGGACTTTGTGTACATTTTGGTGTCTGGATTATTATACATAGCGACTGTTGTATGAGATAGCCTTTGATGATGAGTTCGGGTTCCATGTTGTTTTATTTGATTTATTGTTTCCGTTTGATCGTTTTCCCCTAATCACAGCACCGAGTACAACACGAGGGTCACAACAGAGGATCTAAACTCCTACACATTATCGCTATAAATTAAGCACCTGTCTTTGACTCGATAGATATCTATCTATATATACGTGTCACCATTTATTGATCCGAGTCACCAGCAGCACGAGTGTGATAAATAATAATTAAAGAATCATTAAGGTAAGCATCCTCCTGTCCATTTTCATTAGGCTATTATGCACAAATCATCGACAACTACTACGTTGTTTTGTCCTCAAGCTAAAGCTAATAAAATTAATACTACTAATCACATATTACCCTTGGAATATGAGTGTGTTGACTGTGTTTATGAGTTGGTAATGCATGTTTAGAAACACTAACATTGTTTTTTACGGTTTTTTTGACTAACAAAACTTTAGTAAAAGTGTTTATAAGCAGAGACAAAAAGTTGGTTGTTTCCTATGTCTGTGTTTCCCATTTCTCTTTTGAGCAAGTCCTAAGTAACTTTATTACTATTTCCTAATCTATTTTGTACTTTTGTATAAAAAGAAGAAGAAAACATGTGTTTTTCAGTTAAAAGACGCAACTACTTTGAAAACTTTCGACCTTTTCTTGGTAATCTAATTGGGTTTGATTAACCGGTCAAGCAATGAAAGTTGGTTTTGTACCATAAAATCTTTGAAATTGTGTCTTTTACAGACATAAAACCTTAAGGCCTTTAGTGTCTAAGACCAACTGAGTCGACTAATTCGGAATTCAATTCAGATGATATCTGTAGAATTTGACTTGTATACTGAGTAAAGACTTAGCTCATAGTTTGTTTTTTTTTTTTTTTTTTTTTTTAGAACTAGCTCATAGTTTTTTTAACATGACGTTTAAAGGAGAATCGAACTTGAGGCCTCTTTCGGCATTCTTAAACCGCTAATTACTTGTGTTAAATTAAAGATGCTATTTGTGTCACATAAAAACTTATTATCGTTTCACCCGTCATATTGAAAGATGAATTTCCCTTATCCCGTAACTTATGTTTTGAGGGCAGATTCTCTTTTATATGTTAGTTGGATTATATAAGTTCAGAGTTGTGTAATGCACAACTATTAGTTATACATACTAGTGAATGTGAGCCGTGCAAGGCACGGCGGGCTCAACATAAATCGTTATCAATGATAACATCAAAGAATAGATCTCCAACGTGAAATAAATCGCGTAAGCTTAAACCGTAATAATTCAAGGCGACAAGACAAATAGAAAAATCAAAGCATATCACATTCTCTGCTAGAGGTAGCTCTTTTTTAGAGACGTGAATATTGTGAATCATTTCTCTTCCAGCCCTATCAGGAGTTTTTTCCTACAAAATAAACCATAATATGATGTATCGGAGAACAATGTTATAAAATCTATCTTTAGTTTCGACTTTACGTAATGAAACATTATAGAAAAAAATAAGCGGGCCATAACTACACGATCAAATCTCCCGGGACGCCTTAGCTTCCAGATCATTAATATGCTTGAAAATGCGTTTCATTCATTTTATGTACGACATTTCTCTTTCTTATCATTAATAAATATGTCATTGATATCGTGTTCATTCATTTGGTGGAAAAAAAACACGTTTCAAACGGTCCGAAAAATAAAAAAGTGATTTCGTATTCCAACGTCAATTTTAGTGACGTTCCGTCGGGTCCACCGACGTTATGTTGTTCAAAATAATAAAAATATTTAATGTGGTGTCTACGTGGTCACATGCGGGCACACCTTCTCGACGCGGATATTTGTTTGCCCTTATTTTTTTGTTATTGTATTATATAGCTAAAATTGACTCATATTCTATCGTACACTACACAATAGAACTTCAAATCCGCCGGCTTTTCCGTTTTTTTTTTCCTTTTCTGCACAAACTACTAACGGTACACGTTTGGTAAAAAAAATTACACGATTTTATTCAATTGTTGTGCCGAAATCGAATCGAAATTTTTCAATTCGAAAAACTGAATCCGCACTGTCTTTTGGGGATATTAAAAATGAACCATATCGAAATATACACTTTGTTGTGTATTCAATTGTTTTGTCAATCTCGAATCGAGAAATCAAAAATTTTCGGTTGATTGTAATTTAAAACTGAATCCGCACTGGCTGTTGGATGTACTAAAAATGAAACGTATCGAAATGTACACTTTGGTTCGATTTATGTATCGGAAAGTCGAAAAAAAAAATCGGTTTATATATAACCGAAATTCTGGTTTTTACCGAGGGGAAAAAAGAAACCGCTGTAAAAAAAAGGGGGAAAATGAATCGAAAAGTTACACATTTGATAAATAAAAAAAATACACGGTTTTATTCAATTGTTGTGTCGAAATCGAATCAAAATCAAAAATTTTCGGTTGATTGAAATTTAAAACTGAATCTGCAATGTCTGTTGGAGGTAATAAAAATGAACCGTATCGAAATATACACTTTGTTGTGTATATTCAATTGTTGTGTCGAAATCGAATCAAGAAATCGAAAATTTTCGGTTGCTTGAAATTTAAAATTGAATCCATGATTTATCTATTGGAAGCACTAAAATGAACCGTGTCGAAATATACACTTTGGTTCGATTTATGTAACGTAAGTCGAAATAAAAATTTGGTTTATATATAACGCTTCAAAAAATTCAGGTTATTATGGAAGGAAAACAAAAAAATGATGTTTTAAAAAAGATATAAAAAAAAGTATTTGATAAAAAAAAACACGGTTTTATTCAATTGTTGTGCCGAAATCGAATCGAAATCGAAAATTTTCGGTTGATTAAAATTTAAAAATGAATTCGCATTATATCTCATTGGAGTGACTAAAATGAATCAGATCGAAATATACTTTTGTAGTGTATATTCAATTGTTAATGTCGAAATCGAATCGAGAAATCAAAAATTTTCGTTGGATTGAAATTTAAAATCAATCCATGACTTTGTCTGTTGGTGGTCTAAAATGAACCGTATGGAAAATATACATTTTGTTGTGTCGAAATCGAATCGAGAAATCAAAAATTTTAGGTTGATTGGAATGTAAAAGCGAATCTGTATTTGTCTGTTGGAGTAGCTAAAATAAATCGTGTCGAAATATACATTTTGGTTCGATTTATGTAATGAAGAAATCGAAAAAAAAAGAAATCGGTTTATATATAACGAGATAATCAGAAATCGCAGCTTGAAAAAAAAAAAGCTGGTGCTTTAAAAATTTAAAAAAAAATTAAATCTGCGTGTCATGCGAGAATCGGCACGGCGATTAATAGAAAAGAACCCCTAAATTTCTTAATAGATATAAGATTAATAGATATAAGATATACATACCTCCTTTGAGTGTAAATGTGGACTTAAGGGCATATTAGTATTTTCATAATATTAACTATCTTCATAATTCTAGGTTTGTGTGGGGTGGGGGAGGTGGGAGGAATTTTGTGTGTGTGTGTGTGTGTGTGTCAGTGTGTGTGTGTGGGGGAGTTAGAAAAAGAGAAGAAAAAAAGAGAAGAAAAGGAGGAAGAATATTATTAGTACATGATGGGATATGTAAAGCTGGAGTTCAATCAAACCCAAATCCTTATTTATTTACTTTTACATCCAAAGTGTAAAAGAATAGTGAAAGAGAAGATGGGGTGCTTTATGGGAGAATATTCAAGGGTACAAACCCCTGAGCCTATTCATTTTTTATTTTTTTTTTTGGGATGTGGGTTAAAATTTAAAAAAAAAAAATTTAAAGTAGAGAGCAAATTGATAAAGTGACAGGATAGGGGGGTGCAACCAAATCTATCGGTAGTCTTTTCCAAATCGGGTTAAAATTTTAAAGCTGCAATTATTTTTTTTTTTAAGGGGAAAAGCAGCTATTATTAGAGTTATTATTTTTTAAGTGGGCCATACCAAACCACGTTGTTGTGGCCCATTGAGTCTCAGATCCGCTTTTGCTGATTGGCTCCCACTTCCCTTACATTTTTGTTGGTTTCTTTGGTTTTTTTCCTCTAAAAAATTTCATCCCAATTATTTTATCAAAACAAAGTACATCATTCTTGCATTAAATAACGATTTACAATGTGGTTTAACATATAAAGTTTTTACTAAAAAGAGTGAAAATGAAAGGCTCTAATATATATTACTTGATACAACTTTCCTACAACTGTTGCACCATAAAATTTCTCTGTGGTTTGAAAATTTTATAAATATAACTATTGTATTAAGGTTACCAAGTCGCATATATTACAACCAATCATTTCTAACATCTCACACACCATAAAAGTGTATTATGTGAGAGAGTGTAAAAATAAAATACTCTAATGTATGTCACTTGATACAACATTATTACAACCGTTGCACCATAAAATCACTTTCTCCGTTTGTTTTCGTTAGAGTTTTTTTATATCACTTCACACATTATATCTTACAATTCTCTTACCAATCATTTCTTCAACTACAAATAAAAAAATATTAAATTATCTTTCATCATTTCACTTTATCAACTTTATAACATTTTTACCATTATTTTATTTATTATACTACTTTATTTCACCAATCATTTCATAATCTACACAAATTTCAAAAAAACATCTTAACTTTCTAATCATTACTTCAATCACTTTATCTAAAACAACCCCAAAAAAACTCCATAAAAAACTCCAACCCAAAACAAACGGAGCTAAGTCTTTACTCACCAAGGGTTGGAAAATTTTATAATATAACCGTTGTATGAAGGTTGTATCTGTGACATACATTACAATAATTCATTTCTAACCTCTCACGCATGATAAAAGTGTATTATGTGAGAGATAGTAAAAATGAATGGGTATTTGTTTATGAGGACTGATTTGGAGACTTAATAAGCATTTAGGACACACATAAAACATAATTGGTTATAAGGACATATTTTAAACAACTTTCCTATTATACCCTTAGACAATAACACTGATATGATTTTGCAACAAAGGAAAAATAGATTTCGATGCCCCTTTCTTCTTCACCGCCCCCCTTCTTCTTCCATCCTTTATGTCCTCCATCAAGCAAGCAAAGATGGAGATCAGAGAGATGCTTCTCTCACTGGCGGCAATGGCTTTTGGCAATTTCCGTTCGGAAATTCCCTTCTTCTGAGCCCTCTTTTTATTTTCAGCTTGCTCATTCAATCTGTTTATTGATTTTCTTTCATGGGTAAGAAGAATCGGAAGGACCCCAAGTTACCCATTGCACATTCTTCGGATTTTGATGATAGCTCCCCCGATATTGTCCTCCCAAATAAGAAGGTTCTTTCTTTTGCGGTATTGAAATTCCCATTGCCGAATCTCGGTTTCTCCTTCTCGAGTTCGAGTTCCTTTGTATCTTTGAAGATTGGTGCATAAATGAATCTTCTTCAATGAGATTGAAGTCCGGATGGCTAGTTTCTGCGATTCGGACCTCAAAGAAAGACTCTGGTAGTCAATTCAATGCTGCTTTACACTGCTGTTGCGGCGTATCCTCTCCTTCCAAGGTATTGAATTTTCCTCCCATCGGTGATACACTTTTGAAGCATTTTGTTTGTGGACGGATTCAGTGGTTTACCTTATTATTGTTTCTTTTTTGGATTACGCTAGAGAATTAGCAATATAGTTGATGGTAATGTTATTCTTTTTTTTAGAACAATGGTAATGTTATTCATGATGATGTGGTTCTCCAATTTCTGGGATAACTTTTGCTAATGTTGCTTTAACTTCTGAAAATGCTTTTTTGGTTGAACCTGTTGTCAAAAATCTTGCTGTTAAAGAACCTGCTCCTATTGTACCTTCTAAGGATAGTGTTCTTAATGAAGTTTTATTAATTTGAAAATAATGTTTCTTGGGCAAATTTGTTCAAACAAAACCGAGTTTTCACTAATGAAGTCATCAGAGGATTTTTCTGATATGTCATTTAATCTTGTTGATATGGTGTACTCTGTTGATGATGTAAAGAAGATTGTGCAATTTGGGATGGAACATGATGTTAGAGTTATGCCGAAAAATCAATATGCTCTGTAATCTTTGTTTTAGTGCTTTCCTTCCCGATAAGCTTTATGAATGGAATGGCCTCAAGTTTGGATCTTGATGAAACAATTTACGATTTCGGGACTTGTTATGAGATTGAATCTGAGAGTTGTAAACCGAGAAGGTGAAGAAATTGGTTGAAGAGTCATTGAAGAAAAATGGCATTGTTGGCTGGTACTGTTATTAGTTTTGTGGGGTGAAATTGTTGGGTCTTTCGTGATTTCTTGGTGGGATAGTGATTTGTTTGGCTCTTGTTGAATTTCATATTTTTGCGGTTTGGAATGGTTGAATCTATGTGAAAAAAAGTGTTCTGAGGCAAGCGATTGGCTTTTGTTTGGCAAATTTCACCTTTGGATTGTCTTGTGTGGCATAATTATTACCTGTCGGTGAAGCTATTAGTGATTGTCGTTGCTAATCGTTGAATGTAGAAACGAATTACGCTGTCTGAGTTTTGATTTTGACTTGACTTTGTTCTGGTTTCCTGTTTGAGGCATTTTAAAGCGACTTCTTTTTGTTCAAAGGTTTTCTAATGTTTATTCATTTCCAGATTGATGTTGGTGTTTCTAAATTCTTGATGGAGGGGCTGCAAAATGGAACACAACCTGCCAATGCAAATGGAGCTGGTGTACCTCAAGTCAAGATAGATCAGAGCACATTTTCCAAATCAGACGAGGACCGACTGCCCTGCTGACAAGCATTTGCTTGGTGAAACTTGCAAAACGGATCGAAATGGCTGAAATGCAGCGGCTTTGATGAAAAGAGCATTCTTGAGTATAGTTTGGAATAAAATTGATGCAGTGACATTGATTTAATTTCACTTAAGACAAGTGTATCACAAAATTTGCAAGACAGGTTGGATTTATCCACTTGAAGAAATATCACGTTTGCAGCAAATACAAAATTGGCCGGAGATAATAAACACTTTTGTTGACCAATGTAATTAATCTTTTTGTTTAAGGGTGTCACTTCATAAACTATTGATGTCATTGAGTGTCAGTTCATAAAATGACATATTAGAATAAAGAGGACGAAAAAATATAAATTATGGTGAAAGATTTATGTTGATTGATGTTTTAATTTTTATATCAAAAGATATAGCCGTTTGAAGTCAAATTCATAAAGAAAAAAATTTGATTTTCTAAAATTAAGTAGGAAAAATATCAGTGGCAATAATAAATTAATGTTGCATGTCAAAAGAAAGTTATCAGATGTGTTTATTTGATGTAAGTGAGATCAGTTGATTGTTTGGATTCAGAACTTGAAAGATAAAATGAATTTTGAAAGATTTGAATAATTATGCTCATGTTTTTTAACATCCAAAATTTACGATCATTTGAGAATTGATGTAGTGACATTGATGTCAATGCATTTACAATCAAAGAATTGATGCATTGATGTCACTGCATATACACTTTAATACACAAATTCGGTAACTTTATAAAATAAGTGTAATGTCATTCACATTAGGGGTGTAATCGAGCCGAGTCGAGTTGATAGTCCATAGGGCCCAATTCGACTAAAAAAATTTGGGCTCGATCGAGCCATAAAAAGACAAGATTGAACTTGACTCGCTAAGTACTCGATATAGCTCGACTCGGCTCGTAAACTCGATTATTTTCTTAGAATTCATTTAATTTTTAATAAAATATAACAAGGCATCGCGGTTGTTAGTGCTTCGCGGTGTCACTTCATCGCGGTGTCTCTGCATCGGGGGTGATCATTGCATCGCGGTGTCTCTGCATCGGGGGTGGTCATTGCATCGCGGTGTCTCTGCATCGGGGGTGGTCTCGCGGTGTCTCTGCATCGGGGGTGGTCATTGCATCGCGGTGTCTCTGCATCGGGGGTGGTCTCGCGGTGTCTCTGCATCGGGGGTGGTCACTACATCGTGGCGTCTCTGCATCGTAGTGTCTTTACATCGAGGGGGTCACTGCTTCGCGGTGTCTCTGCATCGGGGGTGGTCAGTGCATCGCGGTGTCTCTGCATCGGGGGTGGCCACTGCATCGTGGTGGTCAATGGATCTAGGGTAGTCAATGAATCGTGGTGTCACTTCATCGAGGTGTCTTTGCATCGGGGGTGGCCACTGCATCCTGGTGGTCAATGGATCTAGGGTAGTCAATGAATCGTGGTGTCACTTTATCGAGGTGTCTTTGCATCGGGGGTGGTCACTGCATTGCGGTGTCTCGGCATCGGGGGTGGTCAGTGCATCACGGTTGTCAGTGCATCGCGGTGTCACTTCATCAAGATGTCTCTGCATCACGGCGTCTCTGCATCGCGGTGTCTCTGTCATTAAATTGCCTTCGATTTTTTTTTTTTATTAAATTGTCCTGTCATTTCTTAGAAAATAAGTTGGTTTTATTTTTCATTTTTTTCAAACGTGTTTTCTCATATGATGTACTAAGAGATACAAGCTGTAACTTTTGGGTTTGGAAAATGGGTAAAATTGACAATGATGCTCTACAAGTTGGTGTTGGTATAGTTTCTGTACAAAGACTTGATGGTGTGGCTTTTGCGGCTGTAAATCAAAGAAAAGAAGTTTGTCCAATATTTCTTCACATTAACCATTGGTTTGTTCTTCATAGTGTTATTTAAGATGCAATTGCACATGAGCATGACATAAATTTGATGGTAGTTTAAGTTTCATGTCACTGCACCAATTTTCTTTCAAATCAAACTTAAACCGCATCTTCAATTGGGAGAATGATTTGGAATAAAATGTTGGTGTTATTGGGTGTCACTGCATAAGGTGTCACTTCATAAAATGTTGTTGTCATTGGATGTCACTTCATAAAATGTTGGTGTCATTGAGTGTCACTGCATAAGGTGTCGCTCATAAAATGAGATATCAGAAGAAAGAGGGAAAAAAATGAATTAGGATGAAAGAATTATGTTAATCGTAGTTTTATATCAAAAGATGTAGCCGTTTGAGGTCAATTTATAAAGAAAAGAAATCTATTTTTTGAAATTGAGTCGAAAAAATATAAAATGTCATTGTGGTGTCACATCATCAAATGTCACTGCATCAGGGTGGTCACTGCATTACGGTGTCTGTACATCACGTTGTCTCTGCATTTCAGTGTCTCTGCATCGGGGGTGGTCACTACATCAGAGGTGGTCACTGCGTCGCGGTGTCTCTGCATCGGGGTGGTCACTGCATCGCGGTGGTCAATAGATTGAGGGTGGTCAAGGCATCACGGTGGTCAATGCATCGCGATGGTCGCTGCATTTGAGGTGTCTCTGCATCGAGGTGTCTCTACATCGCGGCGTCTCTGTATCGGGGGTGGTCACTGCATCGTGGTCTCTGCATCGGGGGTGGTCAATTCATCGTGGTGTCTTTGCATCGGGGTGGTCACTGCTTCGCGGTGTCTCTGCATCGGGGGTGGTCACTGCATTGCGGTGTCTCTACATCGGGGGTGGCCACTGCATCACGGTGGTCAATGGATCTGGGGTGGTAAATGCATCATGGTGTCACTTCATCGAGGCGTCTCTTCATCGCGGCGTCAATGCATCAGGGGTGTAACTCATCGCGGTGTCTTTGTATCGGGGTGGTCACTGCATCGGACGCGCTATTTTTTACTTGGCCCTTTTTTTTTTTTTTTGAACACTTTTTTGAACGGTAAAGGGACATCTCGATGTCTCTGCATCGGGGGTGGTCATTGCATCGTGGTGTCTATGCATCGTGGTGTTTCTGCATTGCGGTGTCATTTCATCGTCGCGGTGTCTCTTAATTGCAATGTCTCTGCATCGCGGTGTCTCTGCATTGTCAAATGTTATAACATCGCGATGTCTCTGCATCATCAAATGTTTTAACATCGTGATGTCTCTGCATCGCGGTGTCACTTCATCGTAGTGTCTCTGCATCGGGGGTGGTCATTGCATCGCGGTGTCTCTACATCGGGGGTGGTCACTGCATCACGGTGTCTCTGCATCGCGGTGTCACTTCATCGCGGTATCTCTACATCGATGTGGTCAATGCATCGCGGTTGTCAATGCATCGGGTGTGGTCTCTGCATCGCGGTGGTCGTTCATCAGGGTGGTCACTGCATCGCGGTGGTGAATGCATTGCAGTGGTTAATGCATCACGGTGTCTCTGCAAGGCGGTGTCACTTCATCGTGGTATCTCTGTGTCACGGTGTTATTTCATCGCTGAAGTCTCTGCATCGCGGTGGCCACTACATCGGGGTGGTCAATACATCGCGGTGGTCAATGAATCGGGGTGGTCACTGCATCATGATGGTCAATGCATAACGTGGGTCAATGCAATGGTGTGGTCATTGCATCGCGGTGGTGAATGCATCGCAGTGTCTCTGCATCGAGGTGTCTCTTCATCGTGATGTCTCTACATCCCGGTGTCACTGCATCGTGATTGTCAGTGCATCACGGTGTCTCTGTATCGTGGTGACTCTGCACCGCGGTGTCTCTACAATAGGGATGGTCACAGCATTGCGGTGGTGAATGCATCGCGGCGTCTCTGCATCGCGGTGTCTCTGCAATGGGGGTGGTCACTGCTTCGCGGTGGTGAATTCATCGCAGCGTCTCTGCATCGCGGCGTCTCTTCATCATGATGTCTCTGCATCACGGTGTCTCTGCATCGTCAGATGTCATAACATCGCGGTGTCTCTGCAATGCGGTGTCACTTCATTCATGGTGTCTACATCGCGGTGTCAATGCATCGTGGGTGGTCACCGCATTCTGGTGATCAAATGCATTCGCGTGGTCATCTGCGATCGGGTGGTCATTTGCATCGCGGTGTCTCTGCATTGCGGTTGTCAGTGCATCGCGGTGTCTCTGCATCGCGGTGTCACTTCATCACGGTGTCTCTGCATCGCGGTGTCACTTCATCGTGTTGTCTCTTCATCACGGTGTCACTTCATCGTGATGTCTCTGCATTGTGGTGTCTCTGCATCGCGGAGGTTAATGAATTGCGGTGGTCAATGCATCGGTGTGGTCAATGCATCGTGGTGGTCACTGCATCGTGGTGGTCAATGCATCACGGTGGTCAATGTGTCATGCGTCGCGGTGGTCAATGGATTGTGCATCGCGGTGGTCATTGCATCGGGATGGTTAATGCGTCGCGGTGGTCAATGCGTCTCGGTGGTCAATGCATCGGGGTGGTCAATGTGTCACGGTGGTCACTGAATCGCGATGGTCAATGTATCTGGGCGATCAATGCATCACGGTGGTAAATGTATCGCGTGGGTCAATGCAACGCGATGGTCACCGCGATAAAAAAAAAAAAAGAAAAAAAAAAGATTGCAGCAGGAAGAAAAAGAAAAAGAAAAAGAAAAAGAAAAAGAAAAAAACAAACATTTTTGTATAGCATCCAGAAAAAATAAAAAATAAAAAAACCAATACAAAACAACAACAACATTGCCGCCGTTTTTTTTTTCTTTAATATTTTCCCAAACAGCAGCTTCATAACCAATGCACCACTTTATTTTTTATTTCCTTTTATTTTAATTTTTCTTCATTAAGGGTATTTGAGTCTATCTATTTGATTGTGTCTTTATAACCAAATAAGATTCTTATCATCCTATTTGCTTAATTAAATTTCATTTTGTGTCTTTTTGACCCTTCTTTTTAAAAATGAAAGCTGCCTAATATATGCTACTGATACAATATTACTATAATTTGCCCATAAAATCTCTCCATTTGGTTTAACGTATAAAATACTTATTTCCCTATTATCATACGTGTCTCACTTGTTATTAAATGCTTTGTGAAAAAACACGAGGGTCAAACATCTATTAATATACCATAAAAGAGTAAAGACTTTATTCGGAGATTAAACATATATTGATATACCATATGAGATAAAACCTTTGTATGTTGAACCTTATAGGGGTAAATTGTGGTTTTTTTTTTTATTTTTATAATAATCAGAAATCAACTAGTCCGACTAATTCAGAATTCGACACGGGTCGTTCGTGGTTTTCCCTTTTGTTAAAAGGGCAAATATGATACGTTCAAATTAGTGTTTACTGTTTTGTTCAACCCATTATTTGTTTTCTTGCATTGGAAAACTATTTTGTTGTTTCTAAAGTAGTTATATGATTCAACTAAAAGAGGAGTGAAGAAAATAAATAATAAAAGGCTTTACTTTAGTAGAATCATATGGTTGACTATTATTGCATAAAGAAACCTATTTTTGATTTTTCAGCTGTACATTTCGAAAAATATAAAATGATAAAAATATAGAATAATAATAATCAGTTGTATAAATTTACCTGAGAGGTCTAGACCTAACATTTGACTAAAATTTCTCGAGAAATGAAAGACACGTAAGATGGCAAAGACAAATCCTTCTTCTCAACATTTCCACGTGGATTTCTGACTAGGAAAGAGGTAAAAAAAAAAATATCACAAAGAGGAATGATGTTGGCAAGAAGGAAAAAAAAAAAAATTGATAACGACTATTTAACAAATTAATAATAATAATTAGTGACACAAAAAGAGGATGCCCAAATGTGAACTATTTTTGTTTGGAAAAAACCCTCTAAAATTATATATTTAATATACATTGTATGGTTTGTTGTATTCCTACCAAAACCAGTTACTAATTTCTTTTAAAAGAAACCTTTTTTTAATGTGGAAAAAATGTAATATAACATTTTGAAAAAGTAGGATAAACATTACCGGTATATATACAAAGTTAAGAAATAATGAATTTGTTAACATGAATTAACCATTTTAGATAAAACGAAAATGATGACCCCAACATGTGAGTTCTAAAGAGTTATGTATCATATCAGTGGTGAATTAAGTGTAATGCCGTGAAGATGTGATAAGAATAATTTTAGAATTATCTGATAGAGCCATGATGACGACATCTTTTCCTTAAGAGATGAGAATGATAAGTGCTATGTTGGAAGAGAGGAACTAATGAGAGAAATATTATCAAATTGAGATAAAATTGACTTGTTCGACATAAGCATTTTTAAATTAAGCGAAGATAAACAGTTTAAATACTTACTGAAATTATTATGACTCAAATAACAGCCGAGTTATCAACTTTAAAAAAAAAGTTGGGAATTACCAATGTATGAAACACTTCAAACAAAATACGTGTTGAAATAGAAGTCAAAAAGAGAAATACTAAAAGGAGAAATCTGGTTTGACAAAGGTAAAATAATTTACTGTATTTTAGCAAAAGTAGGATGATTTTGTTACGTCTCCATGTTGATAGCTGTAGCCTGTAAGTAAAATTATTGGTTTTGGTAGGCAAATGCATTGTCCTTTGTCTTTTAATGCAATGACAACTTCCATGTTGATAAGGTCACCACTATTGCCTCATCTAGGACTAGAATAGTAATATTGTATCCCAACTTTCTTTCCATACTATATTTATTATATCTATCACTTGCCTTATTAAAAAAAGATTCATACATGTTTTCTAGTTATTATAAGAAATCATGATATCAATAAAAAAAAAAACATTATGTATGCATAATCTGTATATATTTAAAGTTATATAACATTTACTCATTCGTAACACGGTAATGCTACTTTTACGGTCATTCAATTTCAATTATTGACATAACACATTTTTATACTAGTTTCAGATAAACATCTCATCCCATCAGCTTAGTTATTATCAGTACTAAACCATACTATTAGATCTTGTTTGCACCACATTAATTAGGTCGTGTTATTGTTTCTCTCATCATATTAAATGTTGCATTCTCATCATCTTATAGCCTAGTGAAAATGTTTGAAATTGTCTAGGTTAAAATTCCAATGTGATATGGGTAAATGTACCACGTAGGGATGATCCAAATAGTTTTTTTTCGAAATGTTTAGGGTAAAAAGATTCTTGCAAAATGAACATAGCGCTAAATGAGCCCAAAATTGTTCTCCGACGCTCAACTCTCTATCTAATTATGGAATTCCAAATGGCTATAATTTCGAGCATGGTGTACGCATACATGTGAATAAAAATGAGAATCTTTTTATATAATGCTTCCTCGTGGATGATGAGTTATGGCATGGTTTTACGGTTTTGACGAATATCATGGGATAGTTGCAGTTGTGCTGTAATATTTGCGTGATATCAGGAATGCCCATTTAATGAAGAGTAACCATTGTTAGAGATCGAGATCGACATGTCTTATATTGAGTATAAATAACCGAGGTGAGCATCCCAGTCGTGGTGTAATGTTTCCGTTGTTTGAGATCGGGAGTGACCTACCTTATATTTAGTATAAATAGTCGAGGTGAGCATCCCAGTCGTGGTGTAATGTTTGTGTGATATCTGGAATGCTCATGTAATGGATAGTAACCGCTGATTGAGACCAGGAACAACTTGCATTATATTGAGTATAAATAGCCGAGATTAGCATGCGCCATGTCAGCAATATAAGACCGTAGACGCCCTACGTCATGTCGGCTATAGCAAACAAATGATGACATGCGCTTTGTCGGACAGATGACGACCTGCATCATATCGGTTGATTTGATCCAAGGGTGATATGCATTGTACTGAGATGGGCCTTATTGAAGTCGTCTGATATAAAACCCAATATTGAGATGAACCCAAATCTTCTCATTTGCTAAGATGGCCTTCAATACTCTTTATGAGGCCCGTTGAGTGTCATGTGTATAATGATCAATCATACTCATGTGAGCTAGGTTGTGTGTGGTTGAAACTTCATTTCTTATATGTTGTTGGGATTGGTATTCTACAAGATCAAGGTATTATGATCCACCAATATACGCTTCAATTATGTCAACTAATCACCAATCGTGTGCCAAACCAGCCACATCTAACTAGACTAAAAGGGTTACAATAGCAAACAAGTGATTAATTTTTTGGGATTGTGAATTTTATAAATAAAAAAATTACATTTCAAAATGGTAATTATAGTTTCCACTTTATTATATTTAAATGACCTTTCATGCTTTGATCCGATCACATCACATCCAACGTGACCTAACAAATCTTGTTTGCTAGCCTTGATATATAGAAATGTGGTGGGTTATTTTCAACAAATAGCCAAAGTCAAACTGTGAAATCCCCACATGAACTCCATTATACTTACACACGTATTCATAAATTCAATTCCTATGATCGATACACTCTTCTTTCTTGACATATTGGTTGTGTAAGGAGTTATATTAATCAATATGACAATATGTCATATACTTAAATCAATAATGATAAATATAATACGGTGATTTCAAACCAATAAAATTTAAGTATATGTATTACATGTATGAGAAAAAAAAATATTTAAAAAACCTGATTGACTGATAAATACGTGTGTGTTTTGTTGATCCTGAACCACCATCAAACTATTGTCTTTCTATATATATGATTTACACATGTGGAGAGGTCTAAATCATACTGTTTAAGCAAATAATGAAATTATGTGATTGAGATTTTATCAAATTTAAACTTTACATGTGGAGATCCTGTCCAAAAATCAACCAACATATATACTCCTATTGTTTCTATTTAACTGTCGCAGTTGTCAAAATCAAAATTTATTTTTTATCTGTCGTAGTTACATTTTCAAAGCATTATTTATTGTATTTTTTTACATCTACCATTATTTATTAAGGGATGGAGATTAAAAACATTATTGCATTAATTATTTTTAAGAGGTGTTATTGTCATTTTGTTGTTAAGTCACAGAATTAATTATCTTCCTTAATATGTGTTTTTCTGACAACTGCAACAGTTAAATAAGAATTGAGGGATTAAAAAAAAAAAAAAAAAGAGAGTGATCGAAGAAAGTAATGCACTAAGGGTATTCGTAGCAGAAGCTCTATATGACGCCATATCCCTAAAATGAAGATAAAAGATAGAGTTTACCTCAAATAGCTCTCACAGCAGAGTCTCTATCCCTATTTATTTTTAGGGATATGAACAATGCATCCCTACTTGTGAGCATACACTATTCACGTCCCTAAACATATTTAATTATTAAAAATTAGGGGCAAATGTCTAAAGGAACACGTATTAGACTTAATTAGGCAAATAAGACACTAAGAAATTTTATTTGGTTATAAGGACACATAATTAGTACATGGAACAAACTACCCTAATTTTGTTTTGCTTTTGTTTTTTTAATGTTTTCTTTCTTTTTTTCGTATTTCTTTTTCTGGGCGTTTTTTTTTCTGGTCGTTTTTTTTGAATGGCGTCTTTTTTTTTTTCTTTCTTTCTTCTGGTTGTTTTTTTCCCCCGGTGACCACCTCGATGCAGAGACGCCGCGATGCAGAGACGCCTCGATGAAGTGACTCCGCGATGCATTGACCACCCCATATCCATTGACCACCTTGATGCAGTGGTCACCTCACGAGATGCAGAGACCGCGCGATCACGATGACTACCCTAGTTCCATGCAGACACCGCGATCATTGACCACCCGATCACCGAGACACTACGCGATCACGAGAGACACGCGTGATGAAGTGACACCGCGATGAAGTGACCACCGCGTTCACCGCGAGACACCCCGATGCGAGACACCGCGATGCCTGATGCCTCTTTAGCGTTAAAAAAAATCACGTCCAGGAAAAAAAAAAAACCACTGCCAGGAAAGAAAAAAATGCGGCCTGGAAAAAAAACGCGGCCAGAAAAAAAAAAAAAAAACGCGTCCGGAAAAGAAAAGAAAAATCCAGGAATAAGAAAGAGAGAAAAAATGATAGTTTTGTCTAGTTACTCATTTTATGTAATTATAAACAAATAAGATTCCTTATTGTCCTAAATGTCTATTAACTACTCAAACTAGTCCTTATAAACAAATATCCATAAAAATTATAGAGATAAGGATGTGAAATAATAAATATTTAATGTGTATGAATAGAGTTGTGAGGTAGAATATGTATTACTTAATATTATTTGAAATGTTATAGGGATAATGATAGTGATGTTGTTGTGTATGTTTTTGAATTGAGACATTGTAAAATAAAGATATGAATTATTTTATATTATTTTACGGATAAAAAATAATACATCTCGTGCCCTAACAACATCAAGAATAGGGTAGCAAATTAAACCACCATTGGTTATTCCTCGATCCTCAATTATAAAAGGGACTAGTACCACTAATGAATTAATCATAGCATGGTATCATCAATGCACCACCCCCCGTAAATATTGATATTAAAATATTTGTGTCACAATAAAATATATACAACAATATATCATAATATATTTTTACACAGGACGGACCCAACAACCAAGAGAGTGCGTGGCTTCCATTGAGATCCGAAAATCGACGCTGCGTTTTATAGGTAAAAAATGTAAAAGCTATTGATGCCCCACTCGCCTTTTCGAATTTACTCCGATGCTCTAATGAGATTTTTTTTTCTGTCTCAGAATTATTTTTACTTCATTAATTTTTATGAGGCCCGTGTGAACCAATATGACTCATATCATAATTAACGGTTGTTGTCGCATTATCACTACTCATATTCAGTTGGACAGCTTTTGTCCTGTATCTTTTGACTCCCTAAGAGAACTTGCAATAGATACTATAAATCATTTAAAATTTCTTTTTTTGAAAGACATCATTTAAAATTTCTATTTTAGAGATTTTAACATTAAAAATAATACTGCAACATGTATTCTATTTTTTACTCTAAAGTAAAGTTTCTGTAAAATATTCTTTACATCTAGCGCAATCATCCAGATATTGTAAATTTTCATCTATACTACGGTATTATGTAAAATAGAGAATATGATGTTTTCCATCTTTGATAGAGATTCTGTAAACTAGAAAAACGTGTATTTTAAAACTGTATAATAAAAAATTCGTTAATAGTATATGATATGAATGCTTTAATATAATTATTATTGACGTCCCCAGCATATGAGGAATGTAGTAGCAGTCTTGTTTTTGAGTTGAGATATATAAGTTTGATACTCTCAGCAAAAAATAAAAAAATATGTATACACCGTCTAAACTAACTATATAGACTACTAACTTACAACACTCGATTTACATCATCCATATAACTTTAAGGACGGAGCGGTGGATGCCTTAATTTTAGGTTCAGTTTTTTAATTTTTTATTTAATTACCGGCTCAACCTCAACGTGTAAATCCAACCAAATGGTACTTTAGTAGCACTATTTGTATGCATAACAGATTTAGAAGTTTGACAGAAAATGTGGAGTACATTTTCATTTCTTTTGAAAGAAGAAGATTAGGTACGTTTCCCACAGCAGTGTGGTTGTTATTTAAAACAATCTCAACACACAATATTGTACTTTATTTGAGTTTTTTATTTATATAAAATTTGTTGTTGTTGTTGTTGTTTTTTTTTTTTTTTTTTTTTTTTGTTTTTTGGAAAGGAAAATTTGTATTTTGATGAACTCTTTAAACTCCTACATATTTATGCATACTTGACATAAATTTCAGTCAGTCTTTGATTCAATATTTCCTAAATCACTCAAAAATATGTAGTGATTCAAGTTTCAAATTAAAACCTTGGATGTTAGTTTCCCGACCCCGTAACAATCATGAATTTTAGATTTCAATTAATTAAATGATATATGAACCCGTAAGCGCACGTTGTTAGGCTTTCAAATTATATATAATTAAAGTACTCAATATAAAAAAAAAGCCATATAAGAGCAATCACATCTTTGATATAAGTCCATAGTAAAAAGCCATTGAAAACACATCTTTGATAAGTGAAATTTTAAAAATCTGGCCAGATTTGCAGTGAGTTTCTGCAAAGTGGCGTATATTACAACCACTCATTTCTAACATCTCACACACGATAAAAGTGTATTATGTGAAAGAGAGTAAAAATAAGAGAACTAATATATCGCCACTTGATATACCTTCCTACAATCAGCTTCTTGTAAAAAATCTCTCGATTTGATATACCCTGAAATAAATTCAGAAAATAAATCTTGATAGTTTATGATAAATGGGTGTCTCGTCAAAATTAAGAGTCAGAGATGTTTACCGTTGTAATTCTTAGCGTGTTATGACTCGATCGATCAGTACACAAAATATGTGTATGACATGTGAATATAATCATAAGATGAATAAGACATCATACATCAATCAATTTAACATCCTTAAAAGCTCTTAATGGAATTAATCAAAGGATAAAACTATTAGCATTTCACAATGAACAAAGTTTGTCACTAAAGAAGTTTACACACTCAGAACTTTACGATGTTTTGCCTAAGAGATTAATCTAAGTAGATTAGAACATGTTATTTTAATAATCCCTTAAACTTCTAAACTAAGAATAGTAACCATTGTCAACGTTTTTCTTCTTCGAAGGTATGATCTAACAACCCCTATCTGAATTGAATTGAATTGAATTGAATTGAATGATTTAAATGTCCATCATTATTTACACATTAAGTAGTTTTTGATAATTCATACCGCAACATACCTGAAAGTAGTGTCGAAATGGATGGCTCATCATTTTAACTCAAACCCATAAAGGAGTTGAAGATGTGTCTATTATGATAAAGAAATGTGAAAAAGAAAAATAATATGTTCACCACACAAAATGTCACAAATGTTGCACTACACATTTTCTATACATCGATTAAAGTGTAAGATTATTGCTTGACCTATGTTTTATCACAATCAAAGTGTTGAAGATGTGTAGTGCAATTTTTTGTGGCATTTTGTGAATTGGATGATATATCACCACTTAGTGAAAAATAGTTTAGAACATGTTCATAAAAATATATTTATATTGTATGATAATAAATATATTTAAAATGATTCATGACGTGAGATACTCTAAAGCAGGGGCGGATGTACCTTAGTACTTGGGGGGGCAAGCGCCCCCCCTTAGATCCGGAAAATACATTATTATGTATGTTGTGTATTTTTTTGCCCCTAAAAATTTACACTCGCTTTAGTATCGCCTCCTCACCGGGGATCACTGCGTCACTTATCTGCTCTAAAGGCATGTTTGATATAGAGAAAACCTAAAAAAAGAATAGTGGTGATAATAGGCTTGCGAAAAGGATATAAAACTTTTATTTTCTCAAGTCTTTTTTCAGTATCAAACATGCCCTAATATTGTATTTTGATTGATGGAATAGAAATGAATGAAATTAAATTGATAGAATTGAATGCAATGGAATAGAATAGACGTTATTTCATTACTACGTTTGACATACAATGAAATGAAATTTACGAGATTTATGATGTGACAAGTATTAATGCGGGTTATAGTAGTGTGTGGTGAGTGGTGGTGGCGGCGGCAGTGGGGTGTATGGTGGCGGGTGACGACATATATGATGTGAGATGGTAGTGGTTGTGGTGGCGATGGTTGTGGTGACGAGAGTGGAGTAATGTGCGATGATGGGTGGTGGAGGATTGTGGTGGCGTGGTGTGTGGAGGGTGGCGGTGGTGCGGTGGTGCGATGGAGTGGGCAGGTGGCGGGTGGTTGATTTTGAGTGATATTTTACATTTTATTCCACCCAACCATTTCGTTAATTCCATCCATTTTCTTATGAAATGAATATGGTTTAAATTCATTCAATGGAATGAAAATTCATTACAATGTGTTGCATCTAAACACACGAAAAAAATGACAAATCTGAAACAACTCATGTTGGACCAGCAACCAGATATACTGTGTTTACTTGAAACGAGAGCTAGAAGTCATAAGGCTTGGAGGATTTTGCAGCAATCGATTTTTACACAGGTGATTTGCGTCGAGGCTAGAAATACACTGGTGGTATTTGGTGTTTCTGGAGGGACACTTCGATTAATTTGCACCTGCTACCGAGTATGAACCAGTGTTTGAATGTGGCCATTATGCAAAACAGGGACATTAAGTGGGTTTTATCGATCATTTATGCATCTCCGACTCGGTTGTGCGCGAAGTGAGTGTTGGACATATCTTGAGCGATTATCTGTTATTATGAAGTTCCCCGGTGTTTAATAGGGATTTTAACCAAGTTGTTGATCAAGATGACAAAAGAGGAGGTCGGCCCTTGTGTACAACAAATCACGAACTCCATGCGACATATGCTCGAAACGTGTGATTTGGTTGGAATTAATTTCAATGGGCTAGATATACAGGATTTGGACCTTTATTTAAAGGTTTGCCAATTTTGGAAAGATTAGATCAAGCTTGGTGTACACCGTCATGGCTAACTCTATTTCCCGAAGCTACACTCACTCATTTGCCTAAGACCCACTCCGATCCACGACCTCTTTTGCTCCAATTGGCTCACAAGAAAACAAAGAGAAGGAGCCCTCTCGGTCTACTTTCTAAACGCATGGTTTGATCATCCGACATTTGCCGATCTTGTAGAAAATAATTGGGATTCCTCGAATCCGGAGTTTGGAATGGTAGCAAGAAACTTTATGGCACAGCACAACAATGGAGCAGAACCCATTTTGGAAATATTTTATTCGAAAAGAAAAATGTATGAGAAGATTAAAGGGGTCCAGGAATCGCTATCTACACATCCATCACCTTACTACTGGCTCAACCTGGAGAAACAACTCATGGAAGAATACAACATGATTTTAGCCAGGAAGAAAAGTTTTGGCACCAACGTTCACATTTGCATTGGTTGATTGAGGAGAAAGAAATCGCATTATTATCACATGAGCTAACAGTGAACGGAAACAAAAACAAGAGTTACGTCTCTAAAAGGACCGAATGGAGAGTGGAGTGTGGATGAAAGCGAGATCCAAGAGATGATGCGTAATTATTTTGTATCTCTGTATGCACACGAGGATGAACATCATGCGTGTGCGTGTGCGAGTACAATTCCGGCTCTTAGTGAAATTGTGAAACACATCTAAATGACGGAGTTTGTGAAAAAGAGATCGAAGATGCTGCTTTGATATGGGAACATATAAGGTGGCGAGCCCGGATGGTTTGCGCCGATATTCTTCAAAACTGTTGGGGATTGTTGGGGCTCGGTTGTGAGATTTATTAAAAATGTATTCAAAGCGACCACGGTTCCGCGGATCTGAATGAGGTACTTATTACGTTAATTCCTAAAGTTGATCGTCGAGAATCTCCTTCGCAATTTCGACCTATAGCCTTGGCAAGCGTAATTATTAAACTCATAACCAAGGTTTTAGCCAACCGATTGCAAAGTGTCATTGGGCAACTAGTTGACACTACTCAAAGTGCTTTTATACCGGGGACGAGGCTCGGGAAATGTTATTTTAGCGCAAGAAGTGGTCCATACTCTTCACGCAAAAAAGCAAGGAAAGAAAGGATACATGGTGATAAAAGTGGACTTAGAAAAGGCGTATGATCGGTTAGGTGGCAATTTTGAGAAACATCATTCACAAAGTGGGTTTCTCGGATCACTTACAAAGACTCCTTATGCGTTGTATTACAACAACTAGGCTTTCGGTTACGTGGAATGGAGACAAACTTGAAGCCTTTAATCCCAGTGAGGCCTTGGCAAGGAGACCCCATAGCACCATACCTTTTTGTATTATGTATGGAGGTGCTTAGTACTAAAATCAACACGGTGTAGCTTGCAAAAATGGAAACCTTTGAAGCTCTCTCTAAAATGGCCCCTATCTCTCATATGTTCTTTGCGGATGATTTGCTTTTATTTGGAGAAGCCTCGGAATCTCAAGCCCGGGTTATGGAGGAAGTGCTTACAGAGTTTTGCAAGTGTTCAGGACAAAAGATCGATACCTCAAAAATCCGGGTTTTATACTTCAGCAACGTAGGCCATCAAATGATTATTGCCTTTGTCGCGGTGTTTGCGGATGTCTCATACACATGACACAGGAAATATCTTGGTGTTCCCTAATCCATGGGAGAAAAAGAGTGTCACACTTTAGAGTACGTGGAAGATAAAATCACGGAGTAAATTGCAAAATTGGAAGTCAAAATGTCTCTCAAAAGTCGTAAGCGAGTTCTTATCCAAAGCTCTTTAGCAACACAATCTTTTTACCTTATGCAAAACGATGCTTTTGCCGAGTACTTCCTTGCAAACTATAGAAAGGATCTGCAGAGCAATTTTTTGGGAGATAATGATAGTGGTCGTAAAATTCATACTATAGCTTGGGATACACTCTGTCAACAAAACAGTTTGGTGGATTGGGATTTAAGCGGCTATATGAAATGAATATAGCCTTTTAGGGAAGTTGGTGTGGGATCTTGTGGTGCAAAAAGATACATTATGGGTTAAGGCTCATCCCCACAAATATAAAGAATTAACGACTACAATTAAAGTGGGTAGCTCACCAACATGGCGAGGAATTTGTAAAGCGTATTCCCATCGTGGGAAGGGCTTGAGAAAGCGAAAAGCGGGTTTAAGTGGAAAGGTGATCCAAAAGGAAAATATCACGGTTGCTTCGGGCTATGCCTTCTTTGCGTCCTATTACTACTAGTTCGAATATGGGGATATTTGGAGGCGGATTTGGGCCCTGAAAGGACCAACTAGAGCGATTATTTGGTGTGGAATATAGCGCATGGTGCTCTCCCGGTTAACCTTATGCTATACTCACGACACATAGGCGATGACCCGATTTGTAGCGTGTGTGAGAGGCGATGAGTCGATTCTCCATGCACTTCATTGGCCTGAATGGCCAGGCGAAGGATGTATGGAATCATTGTGTGCATGTTGATAAAAGGAGAGAATTTTTGGAGCGAAAAGCGGTGGAGGATTGGATACGATTTAATGTGATTGCCAACAGAGGAGAACTCTTGGGACGAGAAGGTGGACCTACATGTGGAGGGGAGCTACATGCGGCGTTTGGATGTGGCGAAATAGATTATGTCATGGTTATGATGGGGATAGACCCCGGCGTACTCTTTTGTTTTCTAGTATAGTGGAAAAGCGAAAGCAGAAGAAACTGCTTGGGTATAATATAATATGTCTTGTCCATAATGCAAATGTAATTTGTTTCCTGCCTGTTTGAAGGCTAGATAATAAAGAGATTTTTTCCGGAAAAAAAAAAAAAACACACGAAAAAAAGATGGATCGGAATGAAAAAACAATGCGTCTCGTTCCGTTCTAGCAATTTACACGCACGGGAAGTGAAAGATAGTTTGATCGTACTATTTTTTCTTTATTTGTTCTCCTCTTTAAATATACAAACATTTTTCTAAAAACCAAATCAATGGTACATTCATTACACTTCATGTTGAGAACCATTAATCAATTCTCATCTTCGCTACCAAAATAATAAAAATCCCTTCCCAATTGGGGAAAGCAAACATTTTTCTATAAAAATAAAATAAAAAATAGGATGCTAATTAATTTGCAGAAAATGATTAAAAAAGAGAGTAATACAACGTCTAAAACAAAATACACAAGAAAAATGTATAACTCATCTTACATCATTATATTAAAGTAGTGATAGTGTCACAACAAACTGACCACAACATTTGACACCACATTTTTTGATTTTTGATTCTGATGTGAGTCCTATTGATCTATATGAGTCTCATAAAAATCAATGGTCTAAAAGTACTTTGTGTCGAATGTTGTGTATATTTTTTTGTGCCAGAAACATTTCTCGTTATATTATGGTCTGATCATAATTAAAGGTGCAAGATATATTATGACGATTTTGTTATGAAAAAATGATATGTGTACAATACATTTGGTGACAACAGAAACCACTATCTGTGATCTCATCATTGATAAAAGTGTATGAATGGCATAAATTGATTTAGATCCTATCATCATAATAATAAATAGTGATAAACATATGTAGTGCAGTTGTGCGGAGTATGTATCACTACCGTTTTATTTGTGGAGGATATAAATTAGAGAAAAGAAAAGGGGATGGGACCACGAAAACCAGATAATGAATGTTGGGCACACATTAATAAAGGGGTAAATATGTCAATGGGTAGGCTAATGGAATTGTTACGTCTTAGTCATATCTCTTTTGATTTCTGATATCACCTGCTTTTTTAAATTATAAAAATATATATTCTATAATAAACGTTGACAATAAGACTAAATAGAGGTGTTGGAAAAGTAATAAAAAAATCCCTTTAAAAAAAAAAAAAGTGGAAGAATTGAATAGACGGGTGGATCATATTAAAAAAAAAAAAATGATATGTCACCTGATAACGACACAAGAGACTATGCATAATGCTGGTGGGGTATCACATATTCACATCACATGAATGGGTAATAAATTATTCCTCTTTTCTAAAATAATACCGGCAAGTCATTTACGGAATTGGTCAAAGATGACGTCACCAGGTGATAAATCTTTGCAGTTATTAATTTGGAAATTTTGAATTTAAATGCCGATGGAAACAAAAATATTTCTTGCGTGAATTTCTTTTGTATCCGTCAAAAAAAAAAAATGTTACGGAATTGTATTTCAAATATTCAGTTTGTCATTACGTATTCTCTTTTTTTCATGATGATTATTTTGGTCATATGTTGCATGAGGATACCCAAAAGCAATTGTTGCAAAAGAGGCACACCACCGGAAACAATATAAATAGAAGACGATGTCTATATAAAAATTTGAACTCATAATCTCAAGTTTTGATATCATGTTGATATCTTATTTTTATAAAAATTGACGGGCTCGATAGACAACACCTCCGGTGTTGGTTTTCATATCACACGCTATTTAGGAAGCACGTAAACTAAGATTAACTTGACACATGTAGTTTTTGAGTTTTAAGTAGATTTTATTCTTTGTATAGTTTTGGCATTAATTTTGTTATGTACTAGCACAATCTTTCTACAATTTGCTTTAATAAAAGATCCGATTTTAACAGACAAAACAATTTGTTTAAGGTGGAGGTGGTCAGGTAGATAACTAACGTTTTACGTACTTGAACAAAATTTACTGTATAATCACAAAGACAATATTTACTCGAAAAGCTTAAGCCGTGTGATACCGATATATGTATTATCTGTGCAATTGCTAATTAAGTGGGGTAAGATAACGAAGCTAGGCGTGAAGTAATAGTGGATGTTGAAAAGCCTTTTTGTGAATCAACATAGGTGGTTAGTTAAACTCACGAAAAATGTTTTGTTTTTCTTAAAGGATTAAATGTCATGATTTCTGGTTAGCACTACTCGATATCATGATGTTGGATAGAATTACACCTCGTTGCCAACCCAGACTGTTAGCAAGTTTGCACATAAAGGTGGTCATGGTGCATTCTCATTACGCGTAATTATATAATGTGCGTAACAAATCTCTTTATTAAATTAGCTTAGTATGAGAAACATAGAACATAAGAGTTACAATAGTAGTATGAGAAAGCAAATTAGTAGAATAGAACTTGATTGTGGTTGTCTTATTCACGATCTTGCCAATTATTATTGTCACGTTATGCATTATGATTTCAATGTTTTTATCATTTACTAAATCGTTTATCTTTACATATCTATTTATGTTGTTGCCACTTCGAGAAGAAGCGCTATGGTTGTCTTATTCACAATCTTGCCAATTATTATTGTCACGTTATGCATTATGATTTCAATGTTTTTATCATTTACTAAGTACGTTTGTACTTATCCTATCTATTTATGTTGTTTCCACTTCGTGAAGGCGCTAATGATGAGTTTGAGTTCAAGGTTATGGAGGAATAGATTTTGGATGTTGATGTTTTTGGTTTTTGTTTTGAGAAAGATGTTGATGTTGAAGATGAAGGTTGATGTTGTATGGATATGACAATCGAGCGTCGAGGCGGTCTAATTAGGAAAATAATACAAGAATAAGAATATTTGGGTATGATTTTGGACTGAACTATTGAGAGAACTGCCTACGTATCCAATTTTGGTAATAAACTGGAATCAAGTCCCTCTCGTAGTTCAGGGTATTCCCTTTATAGCTGTAGATCGTGATTCCCTCCTTTACATGATGGGAGGTTATCACCGATTACTCCTGCACGTTGCTAATCGTGGGGTCTACCCACGTTTATAAGAGGTTGAACTGATGCTGACTCGGTCTTCATTATCCTCGGCCGAGCATTCTATCTAAAACACTCTGCTTGTGACGATCGTTCGCTCTCACAGAGATATACTTACAGCGACGTGAGATGAGTCCTACTCCTCCAACTATTACAATCGTCGGCATTTGTGGTCTGCCGTGCCAATTCATTATCGTTCTTGCCTCGCTTTGGGCTGGCCCGATTCACGGATAACCCGGCCCAATGGGCCCACCTATCATCATAAGTCCCCAGGACTAGGGTGGGCTCTTTCTGATCGCCTTAGTGCAGAGGCGTTTTAATTTACGCCATCATTATAACTTGAAACGAGGCCAGGTCACGCTTGGTCATCATTATAACTGTGCATTGAACCATTGCGTCGTATCCACTTCCTGTCATATAATCACTTCTTTTGTCAAACGCCACTTCTATATCAGATTTTTGGAAACGCACTTCGGCAGTTACAAGTAAGTTTCACTTCTACATTGTCCCCTGTGTCTTGTGATTTTTTATTTCTTTCATGAGTCTGAGAGCGATCTCGCTTCCAGATTCTATCAAAAAAGTGCTTGAGTCTCACAAAAAAGTTCTAGGGCCATAGAAAGTGAAGAAGTGAATTCCTCTAATCCGGTGTTCTGTTCCGAAACGGTAATAAACCTCAATCATCCATCTTCTTCAATCGATTTGAGAAATACCTCCACTTTTGGGGATAACCCTTTGTGTCTCATACCTTCTCATCTTCTTCCTCCTGGGATTTTACCCCTTCCACCGTCCATCAATATCCGGAAGACCACTCTGCTTTTAAATACCCTAAAAAGGAGATTGCTCGATTTGATAAAACCAAGGCTATCATGGCTTGTCACGGAGTTGCTAGCAAGATGACCAAAACCAAAATGGCCAGTCTGTTAAAAACCTATCGGATTCGCACTGAGCCTTTTGAAGTTGTTCTCCCCAAACCGACCGAAATACGCTTACAATCCTCCTCAGCGAGGTTTTTTGTACGGTGTATCTTGATCGACTCCACAATGGATTAAGATTCCTCTTCCCCCTGGGTGTGTAGAAATAATGAAGTATTATAAGTTATGAGTTGGCCAGATTCATCCAAATAGCGTTATATTCCTCACAGGTTTCTTGATTTGGTGTCGTCTGAACACCACCCCCTTTTCTGTGAAGCTATTTAGGAATTTTTACCAGTGTAAATTGACAGTGGGGAGTGGAGGATGGTATCATTTTTGTCGTAGGGCCAGTGCTCCGCTTATCCCCATAACTGGCAAAGATAAGACCAAGAAGAAGTGGCAAGAACACTTCTTCTTCGTGAAACATAATTTGGATGCCACTTTAGGGCGGTGGAATACTGCATCCATGAAGGACAAGTTGGAAGATTTCATTGATGCTACCCTGTTCCAATACCTTGTTAATAACAAGATTTCCCTTAGTTTAGACTTCATAAGTTACGCTTACGATAGAAATTTGCTCGACGGATCACTGGGGCTGTTGGCTACATGGAGTTCTCCAAGAAACAGTACAGAAAATGTATGTTTGTACTTGTATTTTGTTTTGATTTTTGATTATACTTAATTATCTCTTTCTTCTTTTAGTGGCCAATGTAGATGACTTGATCAATATCGACGTTGAGGAGTAGGAGGAGGAAACGAAACAGACGGTAGGAGATTACGGCGGACTTTGTCCGTTATTCCGGCGGCGGTGACGTCTGCAGTCGACAAGAGGATGCGTAAATAGGCATCGGCTCGCATACAATTTGTCTTGTTTGGATGGTTTTGCATCATTAAACAAAAACAATTTATAAACCCTAACCTATATATGCAAAACTAACTCCTAACCGCCGAATACCGGGTAATTGCTAGTAAAGCGGAATAAGTAAGGGAGTCGATCCACGAGGAATTGGGTGTTGAATCTAGTTTAATTAATTATTCTAATTTGTCATTACTATTTATTTCTAAACCTAAAACAACTAAAAACGAAAAGATAAAGCGGATGGAGAGGATTGTCAGTCCAAAGCCAGGAAAGATCGTTGCGAACTTAACTAATAAAACCAAAACGAAAATAATTAAAACGAACAAGCAATGATCCACCAATTCCCGCAACCATCACCTCACCGAAAGTGATAAGAAGTACAAACATTTATTCACAAGTTACCTTGGATTTAAATCTTATCTAAAGATGCGTTTCCTCTCTCGATTTATCACGCAATTAATTAGGTTACCTCTCGGTTTAACTAACATCTATATGAAGCAAAGATCACGGATTTAAAACCCTAATCTAACAACATTATCCCTCAACTCTCGTTTGTTGGAATAATTATTGCTACTCTTCTTCACGGTAATCTAATGAACTTATCAACTCTCGTATTTCTAAGTTCTATTAACATGCGGCATAAAACATGAAGGTAGAACAAGTACAACTTGATAAAATAAACGCATACAAAATCTCATCTTTTCCGGTGATGATAATATCCCTCAATCTCTTTCTAAGATAAATTTGTAACGAATTAACTAAAGTTGTGATTCATGATGAACCTAGACTCCTAACCAAACAACTCTCGTTAAAAAGGTTAAAGCTCTAATCTTTTCTATGGTGATCAAGTTTACACCAACTCTCGTCATACGGCAAACATCAACATGCAAAGACATCTCTCGATTGAAATTGCAAGATAACAAATAAACATAGAAAAGCAACTTTAATTTAAACTTACAAAACATCCAAGACTTGAAATTGAGTTCGTTCTTTGAAACAGGTTTCACATGCTCGTTCAGACGGGCTTAGCTCATCCTTAGTTGCGAAGCAGGATGAAAAACAAAATAAAAAAAAAAAAAGTGGCTCGATCGACCGGCGGAGCACTCGGTCGACCGAAGCGTCCGGCTTCTCGGCGGCCGCTTACGGTCTCTCTGTGGTTATGATGCTCATCGTTACGCATGCATGCTTATATAGATGTTGTTTAAACCGACTTAAGACTTAATAATTATCCTTTTCTTTTAAGGAATAAAACTAAAACCCTAGTAAGGATAATTCCACATTTATCCCTTCCTTTTAATCCTCTTGGGCGCCTTACGTTTAACGTGATGGATGCCCGTCCATCGTTTACGCATGTTGAACGCTCATTCATGTCCTTGGGCGTTCGTCCAAACTTCTTCACTTCAACCTCCAATTATTCTTCTTCCTTCCATCTTCTTAAAGCTTCACCCAACCTCGTTTAAACTCCTTCAATGCCATGCAAACGTACCTACATTCATGATAACATCGTGCAAAATGTAATATCTCATATATAAAGATATTTATCTAATAAAATCACATAATTAGCCCTAATTTGCACTTAGACACTTTTAAAACTCATTTGCTCAATATTTCAATATAAAGCTCGATTTCTATGAAAATAATATGAATATGGGGAAAATAATTGTAAAATATATCGTTATAAATCGTATAAAAATACCCTTAACAACACCCCCACACTTAAACCTTGCTCGTCCCGAGCAAGACAAAACATAATCATAGCTTGAGACAAATAAACATCTTAGCTACCATAAAGCATATTCAATAGTTTAGAGGTTCACCCAAGTGAGTGTGTGCATAGCCATAATAAATTTCCACTGAATCCACACTTGAAATTAATTCAAGCAAAACTAGCCAACATCCCATTTAAATTAGAAATATAAAAACGATTATAACATGCACCTCACAAAACATACAAACCCCGAAAAGAATGATAGAGGGTATTTAAGACCTTTCTGACATACTCAGAGGATAGTCCCTACAACATATCTTTCAGTTTATACTGGGGATAAGATCGACGATAACTAAGTCTTTCGTTTAATTCATATCACTATTCTTATAAGTTGATTTAATTATTTCACTTAAACACACATCAGAATGAGCTATTGCCCTCATGCTGCGAATAGGACATTTCCGCTAATCCCCTACCTACTCCAATCATAAGGCGACTTTTTCTAACTGTCGTGAGCTTTTGGTCATCATAGTGGTATAGGACATCGTGGGTATGACCTACCTCACTCAAATCATCGACCCGACTTTTGACACACACATTTATAATTTAAAACAACTTCACTTATTCACTTCATTTCAAAAGCGCAAATAGTTACGTGTCATTTATCACATTCAAACTTTCGGATATTCACAGTATGTCATACTTTAACTCTAAATACAAACTATTAAAATTTTCAAAATTAAGTATGGAAGCAAAGAATCATGCGATAATCATCAAAAATCTCTAATCAAATGGGTATGGCTTAAAAACATAGCTCATCATCTACTATGTACGTGAAAAATAATGTTGGGTGAAAAACTAAATTTACTAAATATGCAAAATAATGCACCAATGATATAAGAACTCGAACAAAGATATGCATTTGTTCACTTGGGACAAAACAAAAATTTAAAAATTAAGCACTTTTCATAGAAATATAACGAAAATTGAGCAAACGACTCATAGATACATATAAACCATCCTCTCCCGACACTTAGATTGTAACTTGTCCTCAAGTTGTGCGAAAAAAATAAATTAGAGAACTTAGTGATTGGATCTTTGGCAATTCCGGAAAAATCGGTAAAAACCAAAATTCTTTGCATAGCTCAATGAAGCGTGGAGCATCACGAGTAAACTGATTCATCGTGAAAAGTGCACAATAGCTATCAAAAATATCCTGCAGACTTGATCGATTGCAAAAGAGTCTCTACGGGAAAAAAGAAAAGATCACATATATAAAGCACATGGAAAAGGAGATATAGAGATATTTCAAATTTAAGCTCATATAAAGATGGAATACATATACATGGAACATTACACAACAATGAGCTAGGTGCAACTACATGAAAATATACTACAATGCAGCCTACATGATATGCAATCCTAAAAATAAAATAAATTACAGTACAGCCGAGTGGCGAGTTGGAGGACAACCTACAAAGGACTACGGCCTATCACGAGAAACTAAAAATAAAGAAAACGAGGTAGTATTACGAAAACCGGCGCTTAACTACGCTCAAGAAAAATAAAAGAAAAATAGAAAAACAATGCAACTAGATGACATGCAACTAAATGATATGCAAAAATAAAAGAAAATAAAAGAAAGAAAACTAGCCCACTCATTTGCGCGAAGATGACATGTATATAATAAACGTCTACCAAATAATGACGAAGTTACGATAAACGATGATCTTTATTCATTACATGCGATGTAAACGCGCCTTAAGACTCGTAAAAAGTGATAGCATTATGGAAAACCAACAGTTAGCTATTCTAAACAGATATAACTCATATGGACTAGACGTAGCATACGGAAAACCGACAGTAGCTACCCATATGAGTTACAAAAACAACAAGGAAGCACATAAGTCTTAAAGCTTAAAAGATTCATCACAGCGGTATGTAGCATACGGAAACCGACATTAGCTACTAAATAACAATAAGAACAGTTATAGCATACGAGAACCGACAGTGACTATAACTTGCATAGATGAATCATGTAAATAAAAGTTAAGCAGTTATTTAACATGGATTCGTAGATGGAAAGATGTAAACATGCAAGTTCAGAACATCTACGTAAAATGAAATAGCCACAGAAGCTCTAATGAAAGTATCCAAGTTAGATTAAAGCATCAAGAAAAACAGAACCTGGACTGCATTCCGGACGAACGTTCAAAGGAAATCTCAAGATCGGGCGGGCGTTCCACTTTTCGTGACGCTGCGCTGCGCTTTGAAAACCGACCGGACGGGCGTTTAGAATTACAGACGCCCGTCTGATTCTTCAAATCAGAGCAGGATTGAAAATTCTGGAACGGACGAACGTCCCATAATTCCCAACGCTCGTTTACCTGCACGTTAGGGACTGGGCGGGCGTTCACTTACCTGAACGCTCGTCCAACAGTCGAATTTGCATAGATAACGCAGGAAACACAGCAAACCCTAATTTCTTAAAAGATCATACATCAAATATCACAGAGCAGCCACATCAAATTAAAGCACAGAGGGTTAGACTAGATACAAACAAACATATAGTTCACGTTTCACAAATCGAGTAAAAAACTCTTTGCACATTCTTAACCCAACGGTTATCGAAACACGGCAAAAATAAAAACTCTCGATTTATTTCATGCTACTTTTATTGAAAACGAAAAACGAAACGTCACAAAATCGAGAACTAGCTTAACTAGATTCAACATGACACCTATTCCCCGGCAACGGCGCCACTTTGTTTGGATGGTTTTGCATCATTAAACAAAAACAATTTATAAACCCTAACCTATTTATGCAAAACTAACTCCTAACCGGCCGAATACCGGGTAATTGCTAGTAAAGCGAATAAGTAAGGGGTCGATCCACGAGGAATTGGGTCATTGAATCTAGTTTAATTAATTATTCTAATTTGTCATTACTATTTATTTCTAAACCTAAAACAACTAAAAGCGAAAAGATAAATCGACAGAGGATTGTCACCCAAAGCCGTGGAAAGATCGTTGCGAACTTAACTAATAAAACCAAAACGAAAATAATTAAAACGAACAAGCAATGATCCACCAATTCCATAACCATCACCTCACCGAAAGTGATAAGTAGTACAAACATTTATTCACAAGTTACCTTGGATTTAAATCTTATCTAAAGATCGTTTCCTCTCTCTCGATTTATCACGCAATTAATTAGGTTACCTCTCGGTTTAACTAACATCTATACGAAGCAAAGATACGGATTTAAAACCCTAATCTAACAACATTATCCCTCAACTCTCGTTGTTGGAATAATTATTGCTACTCTTCTTCACGGTAATCTAATGAACTTATCAACTCTCGTATTTCTAAGTTCTATTAACATGCGGCATAAAACATGAAGGTAGAACAAGTACAACTTGATAAAATAAACGCATACAAAATCTCATCTTTTCCGGTGATGATAATATCCTCAATCTCTTTCTAAGATAAATTTGTAACGAATTAACTAAAGTTGTGATTCATGATGAACTGAGACTCCTAACCAAACAACTCTCGTTAAAAGGTTAAAGCTCTAATCTTTTCTATGGTGATCAAGTTTACACCAACTCTCGTCATACGGCAAACATCAACATGCAAAGACATCTCTCGATTGAAATTGCAAGATAACAAATAAACATAGAAAAGAAAGCAACTTTAATTTAAACTTACAAAACATCCAAGACTTGAAATTGAGTTCGTTGCTGAAACAGGTTTCACATGCTCGTTCAGGACGGCTTAGCTCATCCTTAGTTGCAGAAACAGATGAAAAACAAAATAAAAAAAAATAAAAGTGGCTCGGTCGACCGAGCAGGAGCACTCGGTCGACCGAGCGTCCGGCTTCTCGAGCGGCTGCTTCTGGTCTCTAGGGTTATGATGCTCATCGTTCTGCATGCATGCTTATATAGATGTTGTTTAAACCGACTTAAGACTTAATAATTATCCTTTTCTTTTAAGGAATAAAAACTAAAACCCTAGTAAGGATAATTCCACATTTATCCCTTCCTTTTAATCCTCTTGACGCCTTACGTTTAACGTGATGGATGCCCGTCCATCGTTTCTGCATGTTGAACGCTCATTCATGTCCTTGGACGTTCGTCCAAACTTCTTCACTTCAACCTCCAATTATTCTTCTTCCTTCCATCTTCTTAAAGCTTCACCCAACCTCGTTTAAACTCCTTCAATGCCATGCAAACGCATTACTACATTCATGATAACATCGTGCAAAATGTAATATCTCATATATAAAGATATTTATCTAATAAAATCACATAATTAGCCCTAATTTGCACTTAGACACTTTTAAAACTCATTTGCTCAATATTTCAATATAAAGCTCGATTTCTATGAAAATAATATGAATATGGGAAAATAATTGTAAAATATATCGTTATAAATCGTATAAAAATACCCTTAACAACACCCCTCACTTAAACCTTGCTCGTCCCGAGCAAGACAAAACATAATCATAGCTTGAGACAAATAAACATCTTAGCTACCATAAAGCATATTCAATAGTTTAGAGGTTCACCCAAGTGAGTGTGTGCATAGCCATAATAAATTTCCACTGAATCCACACTTGAAATTAATTCAAGCAAAACTAGCCAACATCCCATTTAAATTAGAAATATAAAAACGATTATAACATGCACCTCACAAAACATACAAACTCCGAAAAGAATGATAGAGGGTATTTAAGACCTTTCTGACATACTCAGAGGATAGTCCCTACAACATATCTTTCAGTTTATACTGGGGATAAGATCGACGATAACTAAGTCTTTCGTTTAATTCATATCACTATTCTCATAAGTTGATTTAATTATTTCACTTAAACACACATCAGAATGAGCTATTGCCCTCATAGCAGAATAGGACATTTCCCGCTAATCCCCTACCTACTCCAATCATAAGGCAGCTTTTTCTAACTGTCGTGAGCTTTTGGTCATCATAGTGGTATAGGACATCACGTGGTATGACCTACCTCACTCAAATCATCGACCAGCTTTTGACACACACATTTATAATTTAAAACAACTTCACTTATTCACTTCATTTCAAAAGCGCAATAGTTACGTGTCATTTATCACATTCAAACTTTCAGATATTCACAGTATGTCATACTTTAACTCTAAATACAAACTATTAAAATTTTCAAAATTCGTATGGAAGCAAAGAATCATGCGATAATCATCAAAAATCTCTAATCAAATGGGTATGGCTTAAAAACATAGCTCATCATCTACTATGGCACGTGAAAAATAATGTTGGGTGAAAAAACTAAATTTACTAAATATGCAAAATAATGCACCAATGATATAAGAACTCGAACAAAGATATGCATTTGTTCACTTGGGACAAAACAAAAATTTAAAAATTAAGCACTTTTCATAGAAATATAACAGAAATTGAGCAAACGACTCATAGATACATATAAACCATCCTCTCCCCGACACTTAGATTGTAACTTGTCCTCAAGTTGTGCAGAAATAATAAATTAGAGAACTTAGCTGATTGGATGCTGGCAATTCCGGAAAAATCGGTAAAACCCAAATTGTCTTTGCATAGCTCAGTGAAGCGTGGAGCATCACAGTAAAAGCTGAATTCATCGTGAAAGTGCACAATAGCTATCAAAAATATCCTGCAGACTTGATCAGTGCAAAAAGAGTCTACGGGGAAAAAGAAAAGATCACATATATAAAGCACATGGAAAAGGAGATATAGAGATATTTCAAATTTAAGCTCATATAAAGATGGAATACATATACATGGAACATTACACAACAGTAGGCTAGGTGCAACTACATGAAAATATACTACAATGCAGCCTACATGATATGCAATCCTAAAAATAAAATAAATTCTGACAGGCACAGGCTGAGCGAGTTGGAGGACAACCCTACAGTGACTACGGCCTATGCAGAAACTAAAAATAAAGAAAACGAGGTAGTATTACGAAACCGGCGAGCTTAACTACGCTCAAGAAAAATAAAAGAAAAATAGAAAAACAATGCAACTAGATGACATGCAACTAAATGATATGCAAAAATAAAAGAAAATAAAAGAAAGAAAACTAGCCCACTCCATTTGCAGCATGACATGTATATAATAAACGTCTACCAAATAATGACAAGTTTACGATAAGCAGCCAGTCTTTATTCATTACATCACATGTGTGAACGCGCGCGCCTTAGACTCGTAAAAAGTGATAGCATTATGGAAAACCAACGATTAGCTATTCTAAATGGATATAACTCATATGGACTAGGCGTAGCATACGGAAAACCGGCGATGAGCTACCCATATGAGTTACAAAAACAACAAGGAAGCACATAAGTCTTAAAGCTTAAAAGATTCATCACAATGTATGTAGCATACGAAACCGACATTAGCTACTAAATAACAATAAAACGATTATAGCATACGAGAACCGACAGTGACTATAACTTGCATAGATGAATCATGTAAATAAAAGTTAAGCAGTTATTTAACATGGATTCGTAGATGGAAAGATGTAAACATGCAAGTTCAGAACATCTACGTAAAATGAAATAGCCACAGAAGCTCTAATGAAAGTATCCAAGTTAGATTAAAGCATCAAGAAAAACAGAACCTGGACTGCATTCCGGACGAACGTTCAAAGGAAATCTCAGCACTGGACGGGCGTTCCACTTTTCAGACGCTCGTCTGCCTTGAAAACCGACCGGACGGGCGTTTAGAATTACAGACGCCCGTCTGATTCTTCAAATCAGAGCAGGATTGAAAATTCTGGAACGGACGAACGTCCCATAATTCCCAACGCTTCGTTTACGCGTTAGGATCGTGGCGCGGCGTTCACTTACCTGAGCGCTCGTCCAACGATCGAATTTGCATAGATAACGCGAAACACAAAGAAACCCTAATTTCTTAAAAGATCATACATCAAATATCACAGAGCAGCCACATCAAATTAAAGCACAGAGGGTTAGACTAGATACAAACAAACATATAGTTCACGTTTCACAAATCGAGTAAAAAACTCTTTGCACATTCTTAACCCAACGGTTATCGAAACACGGCAAAAATAAAAACTCTCGATTTATTTCATGCTACTTTTATTGAAAACTAAAAACGAACGTCACAAAATCGAGAACTAGCTTAACTAGATTCAACATGACACCTATTCCCGGCAACGGCGCCACTTTGTTTGGATGGTTTTGCATCATTAAACAAAAACAATTTATAAACCCTAACCTATATATGCAAAACTAACTCTAACCGGCCGAATACCGGGTAATTGCTAGTAAAGCGGAATAAGTAAGGGTCGATCCACGAGGAATTGGGTCGTTGAATCTAGTTTAATTAATTATTCTAATTTGTCATTACTATTTATTTCTAAACCTAAAACAACTAAAAGCGAAAGATAAAGCGACAGAGGATTGTCGGTCAAAGCCAGAAAGATCGTTGCGAACTTAACTAATAAAACCAAAACGAAAATAATTAAAACGAACAAGCAATGATCCACCAATTCCGCAACCATCACCTCACCGAAAGTGATAAGAAGTACAAACATTTATTCACAAGTTACCTTGGATTTAAATCTTATCTAAAGATCGTTTCTCTCTCGATTTATCACGCAATTAATTAGGTTACCTCTCGGTTTAACTAACATCTATACGAAGCAAAGATACGGATTTAAAAACCCTAATCTAACAACATTATCCTCAACTCGTTTGTTGGAATAATTATTGCTACTCTTCTTCACGGTAATCTAATGAACTTATCAACTCTCGTATTTCTAAGTTCTATTAACATGCGGCATAAAACATGAAGGTAGAACAAGTACAACTTGATAAAATAAACGCATACAAAATCTCATCTTTTCCGGTGATGATAATATCCCTCAATCTCTTTCTAAGATAAATTTGTAACGAATTAACTAAAGTTGTGATTCATGATGAACCTAGACTCCTAACCAAACAACTCTCGTTAAAAAGGTTAAAGCTCTAATCTTTTCTATGGTGATCAAGTTTACACCAACTCTCGTCATACGGCAAACATCAACATGCAAAGACATCTCTCGATTGAAATTGCAAGATAACAAATAAACATAGAAAAGAAAGCAACTTTAATTTAAACTTACAAAACATCCAAGACTTGAAATTGAGTTCGTTGCTGAAACAGGTTTCACATGCTCGTTCAGGACGGCTTAGCTCATCCTTAGTTGCAGAAACAGATGAAAAACAAAATAAAAAAAAAAAAGTGGCTCGGGCTCGAATTTGACCGGCAGAGCACTCGATCGACCGAGCGTCCGGCTTCTCGGCGGTACGCTCGGTCTCTAGGGTTATGATGCTCATCGTTCTGCATGCATGCTTATATAGATGTTGTTTAAACCGACTTAAGACTTAATAATTATCCTTTTCTTTTAAGGAATAAAAACTAAAACCCTAGTAAGGATAATTCCACATTTATCCCTTCCTTTTAATCCTCTTGGACGCACGTTTAACGTGATGGATGCCCGTCCATCGTTTCTGCATGTTGAACGCTCATTCATGTCCTTGGACGTTCGTCCAAACTTCTTCACTTCAACCTCCAATTATTCTTCTTCCTTCCATCTTCTTAAAGCTTCACCCAACCTCGTTTAAACTCCTTCAATGCCATGCAAACGTACCTACATTCATGATAACATCGTGCAAAATGTAATATCTCATATATAAAGATATTTATCTAATAAAATCACATAATTAGCCCTAATTTGCACTTAGACACTTTTAAAACTCATTTGCTCAATATTTCAATATAAAGCTCGATTTCTATGAAAATAATATGAATATGGGGAAAATAATTGTAAAATATATCGTTATAAATCGTATAAAAATACCCTTAACAACACCCCCACATTTTAAACCTTGCTCGTCGAGCAAGACAAAACATAATCATAGCTTGAGACAAATAAACATCTTAGCTACCATAAAGCATATTCAATAGTTTAGAGGTTCACCCAAGTGAGTGTGTGCATAGCCATAATAAATTTCCACTGAATCCACACTTGAAATTAATTCAAGCAAAACTAGCCAACATCCCATTTAAATTAGAAATATAAAAACGATTATAACATGCACCTCACAAAACATACAAACCCCGAAAAGAATGATAGAGGGTATTTAAGACCTTTCTGACATACTCAGAGGATAGTCCCTACAACATATCTTTCAGTTTATACTGGGGATAAGATCGACGATAACTAAGTCTTTCGTTTAATTCATATCACTATTCTTATAAGTTGATTTAATTATTTCACTTAAACACACATCAGAATGAGCTATTGCCCTCATAGCAGAATAGGACATTTCCCGCTAATCCCCTACCTACTCCAATCATAAGGCAGCTTTTTCTAACTGTCGTGAGCTTTTGGTCATCATAGTGGTATAGGACATACGTGGTATGACCTACCTCACTCAAATCATCGACCAGCTTTTGACACACACATTTATAATTTAAAACAACTTCACTTATTCACTTCATTTCAAAAGCGCAATAGTTACGTGTCATTTATCACATTCAAACTTTCAGATATTCACAGTATGTCATACTTTAACTCTAAATACAAACTATTAAAATTTTCAAAATTCGTATGGAAGCAAAGAATCATGCGATAATCATCAAAAATCTCTAATCAAATGGGTATGGCTTAAAAACATAGCTCATCATCTACTATGGCACGTGAAAAATAATGTTGGGTGAAAAAACTAAATTTACTAAATATGCAAAATAATGCACCAATGATATAAGAACTCGAACAAAGATATGCATTTGTTCACTTGGGACAAAACAAAAATTTAAAAATTAAGCACTTTTCATAGAAATATAACAGAAATTGAGCAAACGACTCATAGATACATATAAACCATCCTCTCCCCGACACTTAGATTGTAACTTGTCCTCAAGTTGTGCAGAAATAATAAATTAGAGAACTTAGCTGATTGGATGCTGGCAATTCCGGAAAAATCGGTAAAAACCAAAATTGCTGCATAGCTCAGTAGACTGTGGAGCATCACAGGTAAACTGAATTCATCGTGAAAGTGCACAATAGCTATCAAAAATATCCTGCAGACTTGATCAGTGCAAAAAGAGTCTACGGGGAAAAAGAAAAGATCACATATATAAAGCACATGGAAAAGGAGATATAGAGATATTTCAAATTTAAGCTCATATAAAGATGGAATACATATACATGGAACATTACACAACAATGAGCTAGGTGCAACTACATGAAAATATACTACAATGCAGCCTACATGATATGCAATCCTAAAAATAAAATAAATTCGACAGGCCTGAAGTGAAGGCGAGTTGGGAGACAACCCTACAAAGACTACGGCCTATCACAGAAACTAAAAATAAAGAAAACGAGGTAGTATTACGAAAACCGGCGCTTAACTACGCTCAAGAAAAATAAAAGAAAAATAGAAAAACAATGCAACTAGATGACATGCAACTAAATGATATGCAAAAATAAAAGAAAATAAAAGAAAGAAAACTAGCCCACTCATTTGCAAAGATGACATGTATATAATAAACGCCTACCAAATAATGACAAAGTTACGATAAACGCATGTCTTTGTTCATTACATGCGCAGTGTAACGCGCTTAAGACTCGTAAAAAGTGATAGCATTATGGAAAACCAACGATTAGCTATTCTAAACAGAGATATAACTCATATGGACTAGGCGTAGCATACGGAAAACCGGCGAGAGCTACCCATATGAGTTACAAAAACAACAAGGAAGCACATAAGTCTTAAAGCTTAAAAGATTCATCACGCCGTATGTAGCATACGAAACCGACATTAGCTACTAAATAACAATAAGAACGATTATAGCATACGAGAACCGATAAAGTGACTATAACTTGCATAGATGAATCATGTAAATAAAAGTTAAGCGATTATTTAACATGGATTCGTAGATGGAAAGATGTAAACATGCAAGTTCGAACATCTACGTAAAATGAAATAGCCACGAAGCTCTAATGAAAGTATCCAAGTTAGATTAAAGCATCAAGAAAAAGCAGAACCTGGATCGCATTCGGACGAACGCTCAAAGGAAATCTCAAGATCGACGGGCGGCGTTCCACTTTTTCGCACGCTAAATCGCTTTGAAAACCGACCGGACGGGCGTTTAGAATTACAGACGCCCGTCTCGATTCTTCAAATCGAGCGGATTGAAAATTCGGAACGGACGAACGCCCCATAATTCCCAACGCTTCGTTTACTCAAGACGTTAGGGGATCGGGCGGGCGTTCACTTACCTGAACGCCGTCCAACGATCGAATTTGCATAGATAACGCAGAAACACAAAGAAACCCTAATTTCTTAAAAGATCATACATCAAATATCACAGAGCAGCCACATCAAATTAAAGCACAGAGGGTTAGACTAGATACAAACAAACATATAGTTCACGTTTCACAAATCGAGTAAAAAACTCTTTGCACATTCTTAACCCAACGGTTATCGAAACACGGCAAAAATAAAAACTCTCGATTTATTTCATGCTACTTTTATTGAAAACGAAAAACGAAACGTCACAAAATCGAGAACTAGCTTAACTAGATTCAACATGACACCTATTCCCCGGCAACGGCGCCACTTTGTTTGGATGGTTTTGCATCATTAAACAAAAACAATTTATAAACCCTAACCTATATATGCAAAACTAACTCCTAACCGGCCGAATACCGGGTAATTGCTAGTAAAGCGGAATAAGTAAGGGTCGATCCACGAGGAATTGGGTCATTGAATCTAGTTTAATTAATTATTCTAATTTGTCATTACTATTTATTTCTAAACCTAAAACAACTAAAAACGAAAAGATAAACTGGACAGAGGATTGTCAGTCCAAAGCCAGGAAAGATCGTTGCGAACTTAACTAATAAAACCAAAACGAAAATAATTAAAACGAACAAGCAATGATCCACCAATTCCCGCAACCATCACCTCACCGAAAGTGATAAGTAGTACAAACATTTATTCACAAGTTACCTTGGATTTAAATCTTATCTAAAGATGCGTTTCCTCTCTCGATTTATCACGCAATTAATTAGGTTACCTCTCGGTTTAACTAACATCTATACGAAGCAAAGATACGGATTTAAAAACCCTAATCTAACAACATTATCCCTCAACTCTCGTTTGTTGGAATAATTATTGCTACTCTTCTTCACGGTAATCTAATGAACTTATCAACTCTCGTATTTCTAAGTTCTATTAACATGCGGCATAAAACATGAAGGTAGAACAAGTACAACTTGATAAAATAAACGCATACAAAATCTCATCTTTTCCGGTGATGATAATATCCCTCAATCTCTTTCTAAGATAAATTTGTAACGAATTAACTAAAGTTGTGATTCATGATGAACCTAGACTCCTAACCAAACAACTCGTTAAAAGGTTAAAGCTCTAATCTTTTCTATGGTGATCAAGTTTACACCAACTCTCGTCATACGGCAAACATCAACATGCAAAGACATCTCTCGATTGAAATTGCAAGATAACAAATAAACATAGAAAAGAAAGCAACTTTAATTTAAACTTACAAAACATCCAAGACTTGAAATTGAGTTCGTTCTTTGAAACAGTTTCACATGCTCGCTCAGACGGCTTAGCTCATCCTTAGTTGCGAAACAGGATGAAAAACAAAATAAAAAAAAATAAAAGTGGCTCGGTCGACCGGCGAGAGCACTCGGTCGACCGAAAGCGTCCGGCTTCTCGGCGGCTATACGGTCTCTAGGGTTATGATGCTCATCGCTCGCATGCATGCTTATATAGATGTTGTTTAAACCGACTTAAGACTTAATAATTATCCTTTTCTTTTAAAGGAATAAAAACTAAAACCCTAGTAAGGATAATTCCACATTTATCCCTTCCTTTTAATCCTCTTGGGCGCTTACGTTTAACGTGATGGATGCCCGTCCATCGTTTACGCATGTTGAACGCTCATTCATGTCCTTGGGCGTTCGTCCAAACTTCTTCACTTCAACCTCCAATTATTATTCTTCCTTCCATCTTCTTAAAGCTTCACCCAACCTCGTTTAAACTCCTTCAATGCCATGCAAACGTACCTACATTCATGATAACATCGTGCAAAATGTAATATCTCATATATAAAGATATTTATCTAATAAAATCACATAATTAGCCCTAATTTGCACTTAGACACTTTTAAAACTCATTTGCTCAATATTTCAATATAAAGCTCGATTTCTATGAAAATAATATGAATATGGGGGAAATAATTGTAAAATATATCGTTATAAATCGTATAAAAATACCCCTAACAACACCCCCACACTTAAACCTTGCTCGTCCCGAGCAAGACAAAACATAATCATAGCTTGAGACAAATAAACATCTTAGCTACCATAAAGCATATTCAATAGTTTAGAGGTTCACCCAAGTGAGTGTGTGCATAGCCATAATAAATTTCCACTGAATCCACACTTGAAATTAATTCAAGCAAAACTAGCCAACATCCCATTTAAATTAGAAATATAAAACGATTATAACATGCACCTCACAAAACATACAAACCCCAAAAATGATGATAGAGGTATTTAAGACCTTTCTGACATACTCAGAGGATAGTCCCTACAACATATCTTTCAGTTTATACTGGGGATAAGATCGACGATAACTAAGTCTTTCGTTTAATTCATATCACTATTCTCATAAGTTGATTTAATTATTTCACTTAAACACACATCGAAATGAGCTATTGCCCTCATAGCGTAGAATAGGACATTTCCGCTAATCCCCTACCTACTCCAATCATAAGGCGACTTTTTCTAATCGTAAGTGAGCTTTTGGTCATCATAGTGGTATAGGACATACGTGGTATGACCTACCTCACTCAAATCATCGACCAGATTTTGACACACACATTTATAATTTAAAACAACTTCACTTATTCACTTCATTTCAAAAGCGCAATAGTTACGTGTCATTTATCACATTCAAACTTTCAGATATTCACAGTATGTCATACTTTAACTCTAAATACAAACTATTAAAATTTTCAAAATTCGTATGGAAGCAAAGAATCATGCGATAATCATCAAAAATCTCTAATCAAATGGGTATGGCTTAAAAACATAGCTCATCATCTACTATGGCACGTGAAAAATAATGTTGGGTGAAAAAACTAAATTTACTAAATATGCAAAATAATGCACCAATGATATAAGAACTCGAACAAAGATATGCATTTGTTCACTTGGGACAAAACAAAAATTTAAAAATTAAGCACTTTTCATAGAAATATAACAGAAATTGAGCAAACGACTCATAGATACATATAAACCATCCTCTCCCCGACACTTAGATTGTAACTTGTCCTCAAGTTGTGCGAAATAATAAATTAGAGAACTTAGGCGATTGGATCTTGGCAATTCCGAAAAATCGGTAAAACCAAAATTGTTTGCATAGCTCAAGAGATCATGGAGCATCACAGTAAACCAATTCATCGTGAAAGTGCACAATAGCTATCAAAAATATCCTGCAGACTTGATCGGTTGCAAAAAGAGTCTACGGGAAAAAGAAAAGATCACATATATAAAGCACATGGAAAAGGAGATATAGAGATATTTCAAATTTAAGCTCATATAAAGATGGAATACATATACATGGAACATTACACAACAATGAGGCTAGGTGCAACTACATGAAAATATACTACAATGCAAATTTACATGATATGCAATCCTAAAAATAAAATAAATTCTGACAGGCACAGGCTGAGCGAGTTGGAGGACAACCCTACAGTGACTACGGCCTATGCAGAAACTAAAAATAAAGAAAACGAGGTAGTATTACGGAAACCGACAGTTAACTACGCTCAAGAAAAATAAAAGAAAAAATAGAAAAACAATGCAACTAGATGACATGCAACTAAATGATATGCAAAAATAAAAGAAAATAAAAGAAAGAAAACTAGCCCACTCATTTGCAAAGATGACATGTATATAATAAACGCGTCTACCAAATAATGACAGTTACGATAAACGATAAAGTCTTTATTCATTACATGCGCAGTGTAAGCGCCTTAAGACTTCGTAAAAGTGATAGCATTATGGAAAACCAACAGATTAGCTATTCTAAACAGATATAACTCATATGGACTAGACGTAGCATACGGAAAACCGACAGTAGCTACCCATATGAGTTACAAAAACAACAAGGAAGCACATAAGTCTTAAAGCTTAAAAGATTCATCACAAATGTATGTAGCATACGAAAACGACATTAGCTACTAAATAACAATAAGAACAGTTATAGCATACGAGAACCGACAGTGACTATAACTTGCATAGATGAATCATGTAAATAAAAGTTAAGCAGTTATTTAACATGGATTCGTAGATGGAAAGATGTAAACATGCAAGTTCAGAACATCTACGTAAAATGAAATAGCCACAGAAGCTCTAATGAAAGTATCCAAGTTAGATTAAAGCATCAAGAAAATGAGAACTCGGATCGCATTCCGACGAACGTTCAAAGGAAATCTCAAGATCGGGCGGGCGTTCCACTTTTTTCGGCGCGCCGCCTGCGCTTTGAAAACCGACCGGACGGGCGTTTAGAATTACAGACGCCCGTCTGATTCTTCAAATCAGAGCAGGATTGAAAATTCTGGAACGGACGAACGTCCCATAATTCCCAACGCTCGTTTACCTGCACGTTAGGGACTGGGCGGGCGTTCACTTACCTGAACGCTCGTCCAACAGTCGAATTTGCATAGATAACGCAGGAAACACAAAGAAACCCTAATTTCTTAAAAGATCATACATCAAATATCACAGAGCGACCACATCAAATTAAAGCACAGAGGTTAGACTAGATACAAACAAACATATAGTTCACGTTTCACAAATCGAGTAAAAAACTCTTTGCACATTCTTAACCCAACGGTTATCGAAACACGGCAAAAATAAAAACTCTCGATTTATTTCATGCTACTTTTATTGAAAACGAAAAACGAAACGTCACAAAATCGAGAACTAGCTTAACTAGATTCAACATGACACCTATTCCCCGGCAACGGCGCCACTTTGTTTGGATGGTTTTGCATCATTAAACAAAAACAATTTATAAACCCTAACCTATATATGCAAAACTAACTCCTAACCGGCCGAATACCGGGTAATTGCTAGTAAAGCGGAATAAGTAAGGGTCGATCCACGAGGGGGTTGGGCCATTGAATCTAGTTTAATTAATTATTCTAATTTGTCATTACTATTTATTTCTAAACCTAAAACAACTAAAAGCGAAAAGATAAAGCCGACAGAGGGATTGTCACCCAAAGCCGGAAAGATCGTTGCAAACTTAACTAATAAAACCAAAACGAAAATAAAACAAACGAAAATAATTAAAACGAACAAGCAATGATCCACCAATTCCATAACCATCACCTCACCGAAAGTGATAAGAAGTACAAACATTTATTCACAAGTTACCTTGGATTTAAATCTTATCTAAAGATGCGTTTCTCTCTCGATTTATCACGCAATTAATTAGGTTACCTCTCGGTTTAACTAACATCTATACGAAAGCAAAGATACGGTTTAAAAACCCTAATCTAACAACATTATCCTCAACTCTCGTTTGTTGGAATAATTATTGCTACTCTTCTTCACGGTAATCTAATGAACTTATCAACTCTCGTATTTCTAAGTTCTATTAACATGCGGCATAAAACATGAAGGTAGAACAAGTACAACTTGATAAAATAAACGCATACAAAATCTCATCTTTTCCGGTGATGATAATATCCCTCAATCTCTTTCTAAGATAAATTTGTAACGAATTAACTAAAGTTGTGATTCATGATGAACTAGACTCACAACCAAACAACTCTCGTTAAAAGGTTAAAGCTCTAATCTTTTCTATGGTGATCAAGTTTACACCAACTCTCGTCATACGGCAAACATCAACATGCAAAGACATCTCTCGATTGAAATTGCAAGATAACAAATAAACATAGAAAAGAAAGCAACTTTAATTTAAACTTACAAAACATCCAAGACTTGAAATTGAGTTCGTTGCTGAAACAGGTTTCACATGCTCGTTCAGGACGGCTTAGCTCATCCTTAGTTGCAGAAACAGATGAAAAACAAAATAAAAAAAAATAAAAGTGGCTCGGTCGACCGAGCAGGAGCACTCGGTCGACCGAAAGCGTCCGGCTTCTCGGCGGCCGCTTACGTCTCTAGGGTTATGATGCTCATCGTTCTGCATGCATGCTTATATAGATGTTGTTTAAACCGACTTAAGACTTAATAATTATCCTTTTCTTTTAAGGAATAAAAACTAAAACCCTAGTAAGGATAATTCCACATTTATCCCTTCCTTTTAATCCTCTTGGGCGACGTTTAACGTGATGGGCGCCCATCCATCGTTTACGCATGTTGAACGCTCATTCATGTCCTTGGGCGTTCGTCCAAACTTCTTCACTTCAACCTCCAATTATTCTTCTTCCTTCCATCTTCTTAAAGCTTCACCCAACCTCGTTTAAACTCCTTCAATGCCATGCAAACGTACCTACATTCATGATAACATCGTGCAAAATGTAATATCTCATATATAAAGATATTTATCTAATAAAATCACATAATTAGCCCTAATTTGCACTTAGACACTTTTAAAACTCATTTGCTCAATATTTCAATATAAAGCTCGATTTCTATGAAAATAATATGAATATGGGGAAAATAATTGTAAAATATATCGTTATAAATCGTATAAAAATACCCTTAACATGTACATGAAGAAATTCCTAATGCTAATCCTTCTGACCAGAATACCCTGAGCACCATTAATCCTGTGGATCTGACTGTTGAAGAAGATCTCCCCGGGGGTCAAACTACTGGGCTGGATGCAGTTCCTCTCAGGACCGTTTCCCAAAGGCAGAAGAAGAGGCATAGGTCTACCCCCCTGGTAGTTCTGCGAGCGATTCCTCTTTCAACTTTGAGGACATGTCTGCTGATGATTTTGCAGATTCTGTAAGTGGTCTTGCATAAAGTTTTCATTTTTCCTTTCATTTCATTTGGCTCTAAGACATCTTCTTTTGTAGTGTTACCGCCTGGGTAAGGCCTTGCATAAAAAACCGCTAGTATGGCCAAAGACATTTCTCGCTCTGCGGTCGCAAGGTGATCCAATTGGGCGAGGCCAATGCTAAGGTGGCTGATTTGGAAGAATCCAACCATGAGGCCAATGCTAAAGTAGCTTGATTTGGAAGAAGCCAATCTCATTTGCATCCTGGAAATTGAGAAGTTGAAATCTGACCTTGCCAAAGCTGAGGGTTTGATCTTCACTCAGGAGGAACAGTTGAACTTAAGAGATCAGCGGCTGGCAAAACTGAATGAGGAGCATCTACAACATCTTGCCACTGTATAGAAGATGAAGGCCGATTTTGACGAAACCTTGAGGCAGATGGAGGAAGTTCCTGTTCAGAACGTTGTTCAGAAGGTTATTGCAGGGTATAAAGCTGCTCCTGAGACCCTTGAGTAAATCCAAATCATATTGGCTCTTGCTCTGCGTAGAGGATATACTCTGGGTGTTGATGAAGCTAGCCAGCCGACTTAGTGATTAGCACTTTGCCTAATCATAAATTATATGATAAAAAAGCAGGCGAAATCTTCACGAAGCGGTATGACGAGTACAAAAGTGGGGAGGACATTGTCCGCAAGTATGCCAAGAAAAACACCGCCGACCTTCCACTAGTGCTTACCTTGACCATCGATACTCCGTCCTTCTTAATTTGTCTTTTGAAACCTTTGTAATTTAGCCGCCTTTTAGAGCGACTTTTGATGTAATGACTTTGTATGCTATTTTCAGTCAATGACATTTGAGTTTGATATTCTCTGTTTGAATCTTTGAATTTGTACCTTTGAATTTGATATTCTCTGTTTAGAGTTTCATCTTCTTGTTATTGTTGCGCTGCAAAGAAGTTAGGATTTTTTATCCTTAGCTTCTTTATGTTTCTTTATATGCTGCATAGAACATTAATGTTTTTTGCTCAGAATATTCTTGCTCTGCAAGTTCGATATTAACATTCTTTGATTCTGTGATCTACACAGAACTTTCTTGCGCTGCAAGTTTAATACTCTTGGGTTATTTATTTGGGTTTTCTGCCCAGAATGCCCTTGCTCTGCAAGCTTGGCGTTTATAATCTTCAATTGTGTGCCCTGCACAGGATTATTCTGCGCTGCAAGTTTAGCCTTTGTGTGCTTTTTAATTGGGTCCTCTGCCCAGAATGCCCTTGCACTGCAAGTTTGGCTTTTGGATTTTTTAGGTGGGACTTCTGCCCAGAATACTTGCGCCGCCATGTTCTGTTTTTAGTTTCGTGTTTCAACACAAGTTAAAATATCATATAACAATCACAGAATTAATAGAGATCTATATTCAAGGTAGCAATACTCATAAAAAAAATGAAATTACTTTAAGGAAAAAATTTCCTTAAATGAACAGCATTCCAACTTCTAGGGACAGTTTTGCCAGAGGCATTAGCTAGTTGATAGGATCCTTTTCCATGCACTTTGATAATTTGATAAGGACCTTCCCAATTTGGGTCTAGCTTTCCAGTGGGGCCTTGCTTACTGGCATCATTTCGCCTCAATACTAAATCGCCTTCTTTAAAATACGTACCTCTAACTTTGGAGTTGTAGTATTGGGCAATCCTCTGCTTGTATTTGGCCATCTCAGACGATGCAATGTCGCGTTTATGCTCCAACTCGCCCTTGACATGCAAAGCATGTCTACCTCCTGGGTTTTTGACAAGATATAATTACATCCCGGAGACTTGTGTCCAATCTCTGCCGGTATTCTTGCCTCACATCCATATGCTAAGGAGTATGGAGTTTCACGTGTAGCAAGATTTGGTGTAGTCTGTATGCCCATAAGATATTTGGGAGATGGTCTACCCAATGAGACCCTCTTGTTCCAATCTTTTCTTGATCCCTGATTTATCTCGCTTATTTGTCTCGCTTCGACTTGCCCATTGGCTTGGGATAGGCCAACGATGTAAAGTGTTGGGAGATTCTAGGTTGGTGCACCAAGTCTGCACTCCTTGATCTTCAAATTGTGTGCCATTATCGTAAAATGAGAACTTTAGGGATCTCATACACCGCATAGAATATTTTTCCATAGGAACTTACATTATTTGGTTGGTTTGTGATGGTGGTTAAGGGTTCACTTTCCACCCACTTAGTGAAATAATCCACCGCCACTACTAAAAACTTGAAATTTCCGGTGCTCGGGTAATGGACCCACTAAGTCTACTCCACATTGATCAAAAGGCCATGGGTATACGATTGGTATCATCTCCTCTACAGATTATGTGATAAATTACTATGCACCTGGCATGTCCGGCAAGTTCTAACCAGATTCTCTCGTCACCTTGCATTTCTGGCCAGTAATAACCGTATAGCCTACATTTCCTGGCCAGAGCTCTTGCTCCCAAGTGATTTCCACAAATTCCGAGATGGATTTCCCTTAACACATAATCTCCCTCATCTGGAGTAACGCATCTCAACCAAGGTGCTGCATAGGATTTTCTATACAGAACATCGTTGAACAGAGCATACCTGGCTGAGAGTCTTATCAATCTTCTGGCATGTACTTTGCTTTTAGGGAGCCTTCCATCTCTTAGATATATTACAATCGATCCATCCAAGTTTCTGCGCTGTGTGATTGGTTGTACTTCAATCTCATCACAACTCTTCTGCTTTACCTGCTCAACTAATACCTTTTTGTTGGACAAGAAATTTGATCCTAGTTTCTATAGAGCATCTGCTCTGGTGTTCTGAGCCCGAGTTATCTGCTCTACTTCCACCATTAAGAAGTTCTGCAATTTCCTTTGTGCCACTGCAAGGTATTTTTTCATGGGACCTTCCTTTGCTTCATATTCTCCCTTGATATGATTTGTCACAAGCTGTGAGTCCGTATAGACTTTCAGGTTTTGCACTCCTAACTTCTGTGCTAGATTTAACCCAGTTATCAGAGCTTCATATTCTGCCTCATTGTTAGTGGATTGAAAGTCAAAATGAAGTGCGTATGGGAATTCTTCACCTTTTGGGCTAATGAGTAGGAGTCCTGCTCCTGCTCCTTCTTTGTTGGAAGCTCCATCCACATAAAGCTGCCACTGCTCGACCGTTCTTCTCACCTTGTTCTCGCTTTCGACCTTTTGCTCTATAGCCAAGGCTTTTTCTTCTGCCAAGAAATCAGCTAATGCTTGGGCTTTAATTGCTGTTCTTGGCTTGTATTCGATATCAAATCCTGCCAATTCAACTACCCACTTTGCCAGTCTTCCAGACTTGTCTGTTTTTTCCAAAATTTGCTTCAAAGGTTGGTTTGTTAACATAATCACTGGATGACTTTGGAAGTATGGTCTTAATTTCCTTGTGGCATAAACTAGGGCTAAGACCAATTTCTCCACCTCAGAATATCTAATCTCAGGCCCTTGTAAGGCTTTGCTTACAAAATATGCCATGTTGCTTTACCAACACAGCACTTACTGCTTCATTGCAAAAGGACAAGTAAAGGAACAATATCTCACCTTTCTGTGGAGGAGTTAGAGTTGACAAGTGGACTGATATGATCTTTTAATTCTGAAAAGCTTGTTTACATTCTTCATTCCACTCAAAAGGATTGGCCTTCCTAAGAATTTTGAAGAATGGCAATGATTTACATGCGATTTACGACAAGAATCGGTTTAATGTTGCTGCTAACCTTCTGTTAAACACTCGAACTTCTTTAATATTCTTCGGTTCGGGCATGGTCTTCAAAGCTTCCAATTTATCGAGATTGGCCCGATACCTTCTTTAGATATCATATAACCCGAAAATTTGCCCGATCTTACTCCAAAAGTGCACTTTTTTGGATTCAACTTCATTCCTGTTTGTCTTAAAACTTGACAAACCTCTGCTACATCTTTCAAATATTGGTCAAGAGTCCTGCTCTTGATCAATAATTCATCCACATATACTTCCATTGATTTGCCAATCTGTTGTTTAAAAATGGTGTTGACTGCACTTTGGTAGGTAGCCCCTGCATTCTTTAATCCGAAAGGCATAGACACATAGTAGTAGGAACCAAATTCAGTAATAAAAGCGGTTTTTACAGCATCTACAAGGTCCATCATAATCTGATGGTATCCCTTATAAGCATCTAAGAAAGCAAAAATCTCATAACCAACCGTAGAATCTACTAGCCTGTCAATTTTAGGGGAAGTATAACTATCTTTAGGACAAGCTTTGTTTAAATCTGTGAAGTCCACACACATTCTCCAACTCCCATCTGGTTTTTTTGACTAACACTGGCTTTGCTAACCATTCTGGGTAGATAACTTCTTTAAGCATGTTGGCCTGCAACAATTTTTCCACTTCCTGCTGGACAGCCTGTATCATTTCTGGGGCAAAAGATCTCTTCTTTTGTTTTACTGGTTTCCTGGTTGGATCAATGTTGAGCTATGTTGCACGGACACGGACACGGACACGCCGCACGACACGACACGGACACGGCGACACGGCTAATTCTAAAATTTAAGGACACGACACGGCCCCGACACGTTACATATAATATATATATATACACACATATATATATATATATATGTATATACACACATATATACATCTGTATATACATATATATATAAGATATGTAATACTTAAACTCTATCAATATCTAAAATAGATATTTGTTATCTATACGGTGTCAAAAGTAAAAAGAAAATTATGATTTGGCTTTCAAAATATTACAAATTAAGTGTAAAAACGATTGTCTATAACAAAAAACATATAAACATAATACAGAGTAATCAAAATAGAAATTGTATATTTTCAGGTTTCATCAAAAAAACATTGAAAAAATTGTGTTCAGGGGTGTCGGGAGGTGTCGGCACCGTGTCGGAGGTGTGTCGACAACGTGTCGGAGGTGTGTCGGATATTAAAATTTTAAATAATATTAATTTAATCAGCCGACACGTGTCGGACACGGTGTCGGAGCGTGTCGGAGCGTGTCGTGTCGTGTCTTGTGTCGGACACGGCGCACGGCGTCCATATTGAAGTGTCGGTGCATCATAGATGTTGAGTTTATGGACAGCCAACTCTGTTGATATTCCAGGCATGTCACTCGCTTTCCATGCAAACACATCCCTGTAATCTTTTAAGATGCCGACGGCAAGACTGCTTTACGTCAGCCAGGTATCCACGATCCTATCTTGATCGTGGATTCCGGTTCGATTCATCCAAAGATTATTGATTCCACCAGGTCATTGGATTGCCAACTTTTTTCTTCATCTGGAACTAGGTCTTCCATTGTTACCTGCTGCACCTTCATTTTTCCACTGATTGTGGTTGTATAGCAGTTCTTGGCAGCATCTACATCCCCTTTAACTGTGGCTTCTCCTTCGAAAGTTGGGAATTTCATACTGTTATGTGCTGGTGATACCACTGTCCTTAGATCAATTAGTGCTGGTCTTCCAAGAATCACATTATATGCAGATGGAGATTTTACCACCACATAATTTACCATCAGAGTCCTGCTCTGTTGTCCTTTTCCAAAAGTCGTCAGTAATTTTAACATACCCACAGGATGTATAGGTGGTCCGGTAAATCCGAAAAGAGGAGTTGATACAGGAGTCAACTCCGAGTCTGCTAGCTTCATTGCTTGGAACACACTATAATACAGTACGTTTACTACGCTGCCGGTGTCTACACAGATCCTTCTGACCAGATTTTTCTGAATAACCGCTTATTATTACGTCCTTCCGTTGCTCACGACGGTGGTAGGGCATCTCTGAGGACCGTCTTGAACGGTTCCCATAACTTTCTCGCTTTTTGCTTCCCGTCCTTTCTGCGCTACCCCCCTTATCTTCCTGAGCAACCTTGCTAACTTCTCCTGGTCCACCCACAATTGTGTTCACAGTGTTAATTGAGGCGTTTTCTCTATGCCCATCTGCGTCTGGAGACGGATCTCTGTGTCTCCTCTGGTTGTACCTGTCCTGGCTGTTATTCTGTTTTTTGAATTCTCTCATTCCTCTGGGATTATCTCCCTACGCTCGATCGATGCACTCATCGATCTTTCCTTCCATTCAATTTGCGTGCGTCGATATCTTTGATCGAGATCCCCAGCCTTTGTTGAGTCATGTCCAATATCTTTATGGTATTTGCACCACCTGGTGTGGTCTCTCTTCTCCCTTGGACCCCTCAACGGAGGAGGAGTCTTGGCAATTCCTTTCTTCTCCATAATCGCCAGTACTTGGTCACGAGATCTGTTCAGAGGAATAAGGTCTTTGTCCTGCAAAGCACCTTTCTTCCCTAACCTTTCAGAGATAGGAGCAGTTACCCTATCCCAAACAGATTTTCTTTTTTGTCATTCCTATCCTCGCCTTTCCTTTTTAGCATCCTACTGGCATTCCTCTCTCTTAGCTCTGTTGGCCTCTTCTCGCTGACAATGTTTGTATGCTATTTCCACATTCTTCCATTGTGCCCGGATCTTTCTTTGCTCGACTTTGCATGTAACCGCCCTTCTTTAAGTCCTGCTATGAAGGATGCTACCAAGAACTTATCATCCAGATTTGCTATCTGGGATGATTCTCCATTGAATCTTTTGATAAACTGTAACACCGTTTCATCACTTTTTGCCTAATCACAAAGAAATAAGTCCTGTTTTTTGGAAAGGTCTTCACTGCGATGAATGCGTGCATGAACTTTCCGTCGGTGAGTGGGAAATCCGGTATGGATCTGGGATTCAACTTGTTGAACCAATCTCTTGCTTTTCTTGTTAGAAGAGTTGCAAATGCCCTGTATTTCATCTCTTCTGGGGCGTTGTATAAGTTCATGTGTTGGATGTACTGGTGCATATGGTCGTATGGATCTTTAGTTCCATCATATGCTTGGATTTTTGGGATTTTAAATCCTGGAGGGCATGGAAATGCATCGATGTCCTCGATGAAGGAGAGCAGAGCCTAAATTCATCGCGTTTAGGCTTAAGTATAGCATCCAACTCTGCTCGGGCGTTATCACCACCTGGATGAGTAACCACCACCTTAATGCTAGATTTTGCTTCCTGTTTCTCTTTTTTAGCAGTTTGAAGCGGTGTGGGTGCTTTAGAAATGTCATCATCCTGATTCCTCGCTTTCAAAACTGCCTCAAATATGGCTTTGATTTCTTCCCCTTGGAGATTGGCTAGATTTTCTACCAACATTTGTTTGACTGCGTCTGGGTTGCTCGTCTGCCCTTCTTCCAGAACTCTCTTTCCAGTATCTTGATCATTTCGATTTGGGCTTTTTTCTCCAATTTTGTCTTTTTCAGGTGGATTTTGTTGCTTCCTCGAATTTCCTTGATTTCGTGCCATTTTTTCTGTATTAACCACTCACTAACTAGAATTGGCCCTCCTTCTAGCGCCAAATGATGTTGTATGGATATGACAATCGGGCAATTCTAATTAGGAAAATAATACAAGAATAAGAATATTTGGGTATGATTTTTCTTCTACCAGATAAAGACTCTGTATCCGGGAGAGGGGTGTCATATAGCCGAACCAAAACAACTTCAATACAATTGTTTTTTTATTTCATATTTTACAGATCAGAACACCTAGTCATATAGTACTTACAATAGATATCGTAAAATAAAGTAAATCTGTAACGTAGATAGTCAAGTCATCAACATCCACTACTCAATATTCGTGCTAGAAAAAAACGGTTAAACCCTAACCGGAAGGGTTCCCTCACCCCGATCCCACAGGTGTGCGAGGAGAGTTAATCAGGGACCTAACAGCTCGGTGAAGAGGTTTGCTGTTTTTTTCCGCTTACCAAAAGGAGCCGGCCCTTTACGGGACTCGAACCCCCACACTCTGGCTTTCGGTCCAGTGTGGCATTACACCACTCCAACCGCTTACCATTAGACCATATCCAGATGATTCAAAATTCGTGCTAGAATCTCTACTAATATCCATCAAATACATAATCTCTATGCTTCACATTACATGTATTGAACAAAATACATACTTTCTATTCAAATCATGCATTATGCATCGTAATATTTTCAATACATTTTACTTCAAATAAAGACCAAGTAATTATATGAAAAAGTATTTGCTAAGAACACTTGCAGTATATATTTAAACATTCAGATTTAAGAAGAGAAAAAAGCTAACAGATTCATTATTTATACTATCTATATTTATATTTAAGAGCAAATATCTTCCAATTGACCCTATTATGGTTGATGCAGCTAAAGCAAAGATACATCCACACTCTGACAGAGAAAGTGATGAATCAGCTGATGAAAGTGATAACCATGATGATGATGATGGTAACTCAATTGACCCGCTCCATGACCCATTTCTTTTAATACAAGGTTTCATATATATATATATATATAATAAATATAGATATTATATTATCCCACGTTCCACGTATCTCCCCTTCTCGCATAAACTTCCACATCCACGTTGTCGCCAAAAATCATACTTCATCTTCACCCATCAATAACACAAACCCCACGATCTGCCGGAAAAAAACCCTCCTCCACGACTTTCCATCCCAAAAGCCTCCTGACGATACGGGATTTCACCCCTCCACGTGGAATTATCTAATTAGTCCAGCTGGCGTGTGGGGAAGTCCGAGCCTCTGATATACACATCGGGTAGAATAAGAGACGTGCCAATGAAGACCACAGCAGCCAGCAGATCTTGAAAGTGTCCCATCTCGAGCACCCATGTCGGTGTTATACGAGTCGAGACCAGGATTCCAGCCCAGATTCCTAAGCCTAATATCCAGGGGGTTACTTGGGCAAGGGGCAAGGCTCAATAAGGGTTATTTATGTCAATAGACAACACCGCCCTAAGTTTTAGGGCAGAAGGTGGACTTATGCCTATAAATACACTTCTCCAGGAACTACGTAAGGCTTGATTCCTGGACAATATACAGGATACGTAGGTAATCCAAGATACATTCTTGGACTCAGCCATAAGACACTAAAAAACACCATCTTTACTACAGTTCGAGCCGTGCATATTCTTCTTGACTCACCCTTAGATTACACGTGGACCTGTTAATCCGGAGGTGCTTAATTTAGCTTCATCACCTCCCCACGTTGTTGCTTATATTAGTCCTCATTAGGTTTTGGGATGCTGAATATTCATTTCTAATTGACGATTCTCCAACATTTGTTCAAATAATCAAAATGACGGTTGTCAAAGGTCTTGAATGAATCCTACATAATTATCATGTGTGAAGATGAAATCAGAGATATGCAGGTTTGTTGCTGCGTAGAATCAAAGGGCTGCGGGTTTTTTTTATATATAATTTTAAATACATTACTTAATGAACTGCTTTAATGAATTTGTTTCATTACATATATAAGGAGTTTCTCAATTCTCAGAACGCTGTTCGTGGAACGATTTCATATTCAACTTTGGAATAATCTTCAGATGGTGAGTCAAATTATGGGTATTGTTTGAAAAATCCAAGTTTGACGAAATAAGTTTAGTTAGACATGCAGTTTTCATATTTGTACTTTTGGCTGAATAACGAAGTAAATTTTTGGTTCTGTTTGCAGCTTCTAAAAATTCTTACTGCAGTATGTGCAAGTGAGCCAAAGTTCCGTGATTGAGGAGCTCGCTGCGTGTATAATTTTGTTAGCATGATTGACTAAATTGTTCACTTGCTGCATTCGTAATCTTTTAAAGGAATGTGAATTTGGTTTTGTTTGTAAAAGGTTCAGGGTGGGATATAGGAATTTCTCAAGAGAACGTATGTAGATGATCACATGGTTGATAGAGGCCATGGAGTGTTTGATACTGCTATTATCACTAATGGGTAGTCAAAATTATACCGATACCTTCTTTTTATGATTGAAAACTACCATATCTCATTGTTAAGGCTCTTGATACTCTCCTCTGAATTTCGATATGAAATAATTATTGTGATTACAAGTGTTTAACATGTGTATAATACGATTGTTTTGTGTCACAGACACCTCTATGAGCTGGATGTCCACTTAAATTGGTTTCAAAGATCAGCATCAAAGGCGAAGATTACGTCCACTTTTCCTCAATCTACACTCAGAAGACTTCTTATTCATCTTGCAGCTGCATCAAAGTTGAGAAAATGGGGGCATGGAGATTTCTTGCTCCCGCGTGGAGGTTGTCCAACATCAGCATTTTACGCCATTGCAATTGATGAAGACTTCTCACAGTGCGAAGAAGGGGGTCATGGTGACAACGTCGACAATCCCCGTGAAACAGCCGCGTTTTGCAAACATGAAGAACGTAAACTACCTCCCGAATGTTTTAGCCAAATTGGAGGCAGAGGACCAAGGGGTGTTTGCGTCTATAATTCTGCTTTTAATGCTATTTGCTTTTCCGTTTTTATAAGCATCTGATAGATTGACACAGAATTGCAGAAGTGATGCTTCTGCATGGTATGTTTTTTCAATTTTATCTCCATTCTATGTAAAAATCCATTCAATTTAAGTGTTTGAGATTGTTTTAGGTTTAATTTGTTGGGTAGCTCCTTTAATTTTTTTTGAAGGGAAGCTATTTACCTCAGTTATCAAATGATCTTCTAGAAGGATAATTTTGTGCATTTAGCTTCAGCTATTTACACAATTTTAGTTTGTTTATGCATCCTTTTTAGTTTGATGCTTCAGTCGAGTACGTTTAAGCTTATTGAAAAGTGTAATAATCCCCTCCCTCTTTGGCGGCTTTGCTGAATTTTGAAGATTCTACGGTTAAATTCTTTGTCTTTCGGGGCGTTGGGCTTCTTGAACTCACACCTAAATTGGTCAAGCAGGGACGACTTAAAAGCGTTAGAACCGATGATCTTACTGTGGAGGAAGCCAGAAATTCTGCTGAAATGATGTATGTTGGAAGTACATTTCCCGTGGGATGACAAGCCTATTGGAGATGGTACTTTCATTTCTTTTATGTTTCTTTGGTTTTTAAATGGAATGCTGTTGCATGATATATACCGGGTCATTAGCATAAAGTGCATTTGGGATATTATTAAAATCATTTGTGTTTGTTTTCTAAATAATTTATCTTCCGTTTTGTTATGTATTTCCTGAATGATTCTCTTTTTGATCGGTTTTTGGTTAATGAATATTTTCTGATGATTTTCCATATTTATGTTTGGCTGTTGTATAGGCTGCATTAGTTTCAAAGTGATTGATATGAAAGCATTTCATAAAGGTTCATCTCACGTGTACATTACACGCATTATGCAGCCAAATATTGTTGATAAAATGTATTTATATTCACTATTTACGTACTTGCTAAGAAGCTGCTAATTCCTTTTATTAATAACTTTACAAGTTCACATGTGATTATATGCATTGCTAACTTCACAAGTTGATAATTGTTGATTTCTTTGCCTCTTCTACTTGAGTTTGGAGTATTGATTAAATACATTCATGCGAGCTTTTCCTACTTAGTAAAATATAGATTTAGTAAAATTTTCTAAAACACTGTTTGTAAATTCTCTTTTTTTTTTTTTTTTTGGGGAAGAGCGTATGACAAAAAAAAATTAACAAATGGAGTGCGGAAGACAAAAAATAACATTTTCATGATTATAAAGACAAAAATCACAATTATTCTTTTAAAATTGTTCTTAGCGCTATTAATGTTTTTGTGTTTTACAATTATTCTTACATATTTACTCTATTCCATATTTATTCTTACATAATTGTTATTTTTGTCGCTTATTAAATTACGCTTCTTATCCTATCCCGATTTTTTGATATTTTTGTCCTTCTGGACAAAAATCTACTTTTTTTTACTATAAAATAGATTATTTATAAAATTTTCTCATTTACATCTACCGTATTTATCTAAATTTTATAATATTTTAATTGTATTACCGCGATCATCCAGATGCATTTCATTTATAATCTAAAAAAACATGTACTAATATTAAAAAATGTAGAATAAAAAACCAAGTGGGTCTCGGTTTATAAAGGGTTCAAAATTGTTGAAAAGTAATTGATCATGTTCCCTTCTAGGTTAGAATTTGGTTCAACGAAAAATGTCTTAACTTTGAACTTTGAATCAAATTATTCTTAATTAAATATATAATAAATGTATATATTATTGTTCATTAGGCGCAGTAATATTTACAAATTATAAATGGTTGTTTTTATCCTTTCCGTGAGATAAAAAAAAAAAAAAGCATACATCTGCACGAGGCATACAATACAATACACATTATACACTGCTGCTACCACTACAGTACAAGACCACACCGACCACACACTCCCAAAGTTTGCAAAACTCTTTTCCTCTTTTTTTCTCTCTGTTTCTCACACACACCCCATTACCATTACCATACGTACTACATGATACACCCACTCATCTCCTTCTCTTTTCTGCTACTAACCGACGATACTCTCCTCTCTGTCTTAAAAAGATTCTCTCTTTCTTTCTTTTCTTCTTCATTCTCCTCCCTCCATTATCAGCGGCCCCTTTAATTCTCTCCCTCTCTCTCTATTTCCTTAACTCAGGAGTTTACCCTTTTCTTGTTTCTTCATCTTTTTCTGCGTCTGGTCAATGTTTTTATTCTTAAAGGTGTGATTTTTGTACTTAATTATTTATTTATTTGTTGTAATTAATGAAATTATTTGATGGGTTGTGCTCACTCCAAGCTCGACGACCTACCGGCCGTCGCTTTGTGTAAGGACCGGTGTTCTTTTCTTGACCAAGCTATTCACCACCGTTATGCCCTTGCTGATTCACATATTGCTTATTTACACTCGCTTAAATCTGTTGGTGTCTCGCTTCACCGGTTTTTGACCGAGATCTTGATGCTTTTATTGCTGAACCACCGTCTCCGGTGCTTAATTTGCCTCCTAATCGGAAAGGGGATCCTCAGCCCTCCTCTGGTTCGCCTAAGAAACAGCCGCCTCCGGCGGCTGCGCTGAATCATCACAATCACCATCATTCCCACTCCGGTTCCCATCTTCACTTCCCGTCGGATTCTAGCTCCGACGACGACTCCGACGACTCCGACGGAGACTCTCTGCATCACCATGACCACGGGGAGCCTCATTCCCCTCCATCAATATGGTCACCACGTAGACTATGCCGACACTGATGACTCTTACGGCGGCGGCGGAGGAGGTGGAGGGTTCATGCGTATGAATTATATGAGGAACCACACAACGCCTTCTGTATCGTATCAGCAGCGGCCTATGACTTCCGAATCTGTGCAAATGGGTGAAGCTTCTTCTTCTTCATATTATCCTTTCAACCCATATGCTAATAATAATAATATTCCTATTCAAAATCCCAGCTTTTACCCTTCTCCTTATCTCAATTACCCAAATTTCGGGTCGGGTGTTCCGGGTTTGCCACCGCCGGGTATGATTCCCAATTATGGGGCCTCTTCCGCCTCTGCTTCTACTTCAAGAGAACCTCCTCCTCCGCCATCTCCACCTAGGTCCTCCCCTTGGGATTTTTTGAACCCTTTTGATACGTTTGACAAGTATTACCCGCCCACCACGCCTAGTAGGGACTCAAGGGAGGTGAGAGATGAGGAAGGTATCCCAGATTTGGAAGAAGAGGACTATCATCAACATGAGGTTGTCAAGGAAATTCATGGGAATCAGAAATTCGTGGATGCGAGAAGCAATGGAAAGGGCAGCAAAGTTGCTTATGCTAAGGAAGCTGTGGAGGACGAGGAGGAAAAAGATGATAATTCGGAGGTTCTGTATCGGTCTAGGCCAAGTGCAGCTATGGAGGCTGATCCGGTGGAGTATGAGGTTCATGTAGTCGATAAAAAGTGGTTGGGGATGAAAATGAAACAGGGGCTGTGGGTAATTCTACAGGATTCATGGCTCCTGGTGGCTTCAAGGGGGATTCTGATGTTCTTAAGGAAATTCAAGCCCAATTCGATCGGGCTTCTGATTGCGGGAATGAGCTTTCAAAGATCCTTGAGGTAGGGAAGCATCCGTATAATCGTAAACACGCCGCCTATCAAGGTAAAGTTGGAGTCTTTGTCTTATTTTATCCCCTTTCTTGGGCTTGGAAGATTGGTTTTTGATCTGTTGAAGGTTCATTTGATCCACTTGTAGTCTTTTTGGATTTTTTATTTATTTATAGAAATTGCTGCAGATTCTCTGTTTTACCGAAATTTTAGATAGTTTAATTTTTTTAAAGATTTGATCTTTTGACATACCCCCTTTGATTTACTGGTGCAGTTTCTTCCAAGATGTTGCACAGTATCACACCTTTGTCATCCCATCCTTCTACTTCTAAACATGCTGAGTTGGATAAGGATGATTCATCTTCACTAGATGTTGAAGGAGAGCTTAGCTCTATGTCTAGAAATATGTCTTCCACGCTACACAAATTGTATCTTTGGGAGAAGAAACTGTACGAAGAAGTTAAGGTATGTTATTTCTTCCGTATAATTTACAATTACCCCCCTCCCCCCAAACTGTACATTTTGTAATATTATGTCATCGATGATGTCCTTTTTGCCATGATGTTGTTGGACTTTTTGTGGAGTGGTCCAGTCATGACATTATCTTGGTGTGGTCCAATTTTGAGGATTTGTATGTGTTCTTATGAAAATTTATGCACCCATGTTTCTGTTGTCCGAGTGGAGATTAATTCTACCTTCCTTCTTGTCCCCTCTTTTTTTTAGGTGTTTGGTTTCTATCAGTTTCTGAAAGTCATGAAGATGTAATATCTGTTCATTACAAGTTTTAAGCCAAACATATATTAGTGTTTTGTCCTTATGACCATGCATTTTTGGGATGGGTTTTGATCATCTGGGCATGTACTTTACTTGAAATTTAATAAAATCATTTGAGTAAAAAAATAGTTAGTGTGAAGGATATTTCTCTCCTTGCTGAAGTTCACTAAAATCTCATTAATGGTTATTTCTAATCTAGTTTAAGGCATGATTATGACCCAGTGTGACAACAACACGTGCTAAATTTGTTGTTTTCGTCTCCTAAGCATGGTATACCTATCACACATCTATGCTACTGGTTTTCAGGTTGAAGAGAAAATGAGGATTCTCCATGAGAAGAAGTCCCGGAAACTCATTAGTTTAGATCAAAAAGGTGCTGAGGCTCACAAAGTTGACGAAACGAGGGCTGTTGTCAGGTCTCTGTCCACAAAAATTAGGATCGCAATTCAGGTTGTTGACAAGATATCTATCAAAATAAATACACTGAGGGATGAAGAGCTATGGCCTCAACTAAATGATTTCATTCAAGGGTATGTATCGGTTTTTGAATCCTTTATTGTAATCGTCACTTTGAGTACCTTATTTAGTCTGTCCCTTTACAATTAGCGTTTGTTCAGTATGTAGATGTATAAACAGACAAATGAAGAAATTAGATTGAAGATTGCACCATAAAATTATCTAGCAATTTTTTAGTGATGTATGTAGCACATCCTATTTGTTCTCTTTTTAATGATTGTTTGACCTGTATAACAAGGTGGTCTTGTATAAACAATCTGAGCCGGACAGCTTTTTTTCTTAGGTTGTCATCATGTCATAACTCATAAACACTAGTTTGTGGACCAAAACACTAGCTAATTATGCAGAACTTTTCATTTCAATCAAATATAATGGAAGAGGTATTTCCGGATTTAGGTTAGGCACTAAAAGAACAACTTTTCCTTTTCTGATTAGGATTGTGATTGTAATGGAATACACTATACTTGTTAGTTTGGCCTTAACCTCTGATGAGAGGCCTTTATTGGGCTGAACATTGAATTTTCTGTTTAGAAAGTTACCGGTCCTTTTAGATATCGTTTTTCTGTTTTGCTGCTTATATCTCTTGTGGTAGATTAGAGGGCATGAGTTTGCTTGTGTTTGCATTTCCTGTTCGCCCTGTTTTTTTTGTCTGGGTGGTATTTATGATTCCTCATCTGTATAATTTTGTATTTAGGTTAATCAACATGTGGAAGAACATGCTAGAATGTCATCGTATACAATGCCAAGCAATTGCTGCAGCCAAACGGTTGGATTCAATTGCATCCCACAAACACTTTAGTGATGCCCATGTCGATGCAACCTCCCAACTTGGTCGTGACCTTGTTAATTGGACTTTAAGATTCTCGTGCTGGGTTACCGCTCAAAAGGGATTCGTGAGAGCACTAAATAACTGGCTCATGAAATGTATTTTATACGTTCCTGAAGAAACATCTGACGGGATTGTTCCATTCTCACCTGGTAGGATAGGAGCACCCCTGATTTTCGTTATTTGCAATCAATGGTCTCAGTCATTAGACAGAGTTTCAGAAAAAGAAGTCGTTGATTCCATGCGTGAATTTGCAAGAAACGTGCTTCACCTATGGGAGCAAGACAAACTTGAAATAAGACAAAGGTTGAATGCAAATACAGAAACGGAGAAGAAAGTTAGGAACTTGGAACGAGAAGACCAGAAAATGAAAAAAGAGATTCAGGCTTTAGATAAAAGGATGCTTTTGGCTTCCGGGGTTGATAATAATACCGAAGGCGTTATCTGGGCAAGTTGTATATCAGAGTGATACGAGTAGAAATAGTAGTAGTAGCCTACAAGCGAGTTTGCATCATATTTTTGATGCTATGGAGAGGTTTGTTGGCACATCATTGAAAGTTTATGAAGATCTGGTGCGAAGAATTCAAGATGAGAATCTTGCTCAAGCGTCTCGAACGTAACATATGGTTTTTCTGACCCCTTTTGGATTGTTGCTGATGCTTCTTCATATTTACAGTATATAAAAAGAGAAATGGAGTTCCAGTCAAACATGCAGATGAAAGCAGAGGCATATAGGGCTCCCCCCCCCCCCCACCACCACCACCACCACCTGCCCCGCCTGCAGATGCTTGGGAAACAATGGGGAATAGAGGAGTAGTTCAAATGACAACATAAGATGGTTGTAATCTCTGGATGATGTGTGTGTGGTGGCCTTATGTGATGGCATCCATCTCGTGATTTGATCATGATGCTCTAGGGGGATTGGAGGGGGGTGGCTTACGGAGATGGATGGTGGTGGTTAAGGAATGGTACATGATGGTGAACAAATGATACATACAGTGCCCCTTGGTGGATGAAGTCAAGCTGAAGCATCTGGTTTTACAGAAGTTGTCAACAGTGATATTGTTGCTGGTAGATGGATCTCAAAAAATTAAAATAAGTAAATGATTATTGTCTAATTTATTCAATTTTGTATCAGAAGCACTTTAATTAATATTATTAGTACTTTTGTTTTTTGGGAGAAAGATGCTGTCTTTGTAGTAGTAGGAGTATTATGGACAGCATAGATAAGATAGAGAAGATGATGCTTTTGTACAAAAATATATGGATTGTACACTCTGTACTTTTGTAGCCATCTGTTATTTTTCTGGACAAGACTTGACTGAGGAGGACCTCGGACCTCACTCACTACCCTGATTAGATAGACACCTAACCCATGATATGATTCTCTTTTCTTTCTAATTTATTCCTTGTTAACAATATCTAAAGTGTGATTATTTTTTTCCCAGTGTCTTCTCACAGTGTGGAGACATCAATTAACTAAACAAACAGACTGTTGAGACCCTCTCTGGAGAATTCCTTGATCAAATTGTAGTCATCATAGAGTTGAGGTATGAGTTTAAGTCACCTGTGCTATAAGAGTTTTTAAGTCATTTTACAGCTCCAATTTGTTTTAGTGAAAAATTTAGTTTTATGCTTTGTATGGTTTGGATTCATACAAACATTTCAATTGTCTAAACATTAATGAATCCTGGGATTCACTTCCCAACACTTCTGACATTCAACCATTGTATATTTGTATCATACGATCGCCGATCGGTTTAAAAACCGTCGAATAATCCTCATATGGTCTAAAACACATACATACATTTAAAATACATAAACAAGAGCAGTCGTATAAATAGAAATCTTTATTCAACAGAACGTATTGAACATCAAGGATGATCTCTTAGTAACTTAGTGCTAAAAATAAACTTTTTTGGTTGAGATGTTATCCACAAGCATCGTCATTTTCTATATATCGGTGGGGGGGCGGTTTATATCACATTAAAATGAACTAATTCCAATCACTACTGTCACAGGGTGAGCAAGCCTCTTGAGCAATATCAGTGATCTGCAATCCCGTATCGTAGATTACCCCGTTTTTCCAGTCTTGAGGAAGAACAGCTTTAGCCCAGTAATACTTGCCATCGAATCCGGCGGTTACCACAAACCGGAACTGCAATCTTCCGGTTGGAACCCTGCTGGTGTCCCATACTGCCCCATGGCTCCGGTTCAAGAAATTCCAGTTTGATGAACCAACCTGCAACATTTTCATCACTCTATTAGGCATCATTATACAAAACAAGGACTTACCAAACTAAATTACGACTGACCGACCGACAGACACTTTTATACGGTTATGTAGGTACGTATACGTGAATACATGATATACATTGGTGAAGTATTTCGTATCCTCATACCTGAGCAACATCGATGCCCACAATTTCCGTCTGACCGCCTTGATAAAACAGCTTAATTGAAAGATAATAAGGCTTCTTGCTTGATTCTTCCACGCGGATACTCAAATTCTTGTTCTTGTAATCACAAGGTATCCTGCTCCACACAATACAAGACACCAAAACATAAATACAATTTATTACACCAATTACAAGTCATTAACTCCAATTTATGTCTGTTTTGTAATGGTTTCTGGTAGATATGGTACCTCCTGTATTCGACATCGGTGATGCCGAGTTTGAGAACTTCTTTTTCCTTGCCCTGTTGAGCCATGGCAGAAAAAGCTTTGCTGCTGAGTACGAAATCTGTTTCATTGTGGGTATTTAGATCTGTCGCTATTAGTTTCATCCCCTGTTTTGAACACAACTTAATGTTCTTGCATCTCATCTGCATTCAAATGCTTCCTGGTTATTTTACTTCAGATCAACATAAAAAAAGTATTGACACTAGGAGTATCATTTAGCTAAATTTTGAGGAAATTAAATGAAATTGATGAAGTAAAATAATGGGGACCTGAAAACAGGCCCCACAACCAGCTCCTTGTTTGTAAATGCTAGGAACAGCAGCTGCGACGTATCCACCATTGAAAGTTAAAGCCAATGATCCATAGCTGCAAGCTCCAGCTGTATTTAACAGAACAATCTAATTCATTCATTATTTATTTCTGTACACTATATTAATCAAAAAAATTAATCAGGGTTAAATTGAAAATTTGCTAGTGGATTTTTTTTGAGTTTTATATTCCTGAACAACTGGTAAACATAGCTGTATGATCATTCAAGGAACGTTTCAGTGCGAAGGTTTAAAAAAGGATCAGCGCAGAGAAAATAAAAAGGATAGTAGAATTTCAATATTTAAATTTGAACACCAGCATTAATGATGGGTAACACATTCTGTATTTGCATTAAACTAGCTCTAAAGATGCATTACTTGAGTAAACAAAGGCTAATACTAATTAATACTATATGAAGATTCTCCAGGTTTCTGTACTCATTGTTTATGCAATATTATTTTTTCTTTCTTCCAACTTTTAAAAACCGTGAATAAAAAAAAGGAAGAAGAAAAGATTAAACATACACTGAAGTGCGGATTCATCAGCGAAATAGGCAGCTTTGCTTTGATGTAAACAGCGATCACAAGCAGTGGAGGAAGATATTAAGAGAAGAAAGAAGAAAGAAAATGAAAGAAACATGTTTTATGATGTTGAAGTTTTGTAGATGGAGTAGACTCTTACACTACTTAATACAGTGCAAGAAAAAGGAAAGCTGAAAGTTGGGTTTTGGGTTGGTAATTGGTATTTGTGTATTCCAGAAGGTATAAACACAGGCAACCTATTTATACACAAGTGTGAAAGCAAAGGACAAAATGAGTAAAAAAGCGTGTCTTCATCAAACTTAGAATAGAAGATGGACTACAGATAAGCATTAGAACAAAATTAGGGGAAAAAATAAAATAATAATAAAAAAAAAAAAACTCGGCTGTGTCACTATTCATACTGCTGCATAGGTGTCGTTTTGACCAACCAGAAGTGGTTGTGCTGAGACTTTTAGGTCTAAGAGGTTTTAGGTTTGGGAAGTTATTGAACGGTGAGGGAATACCCGTGTGATCGAACTCAAACTGAAATGTATAAAAGCTTTAAGGCCATTTTTGAATACATAGTAGTTTTTGTGATGGACCGAACTTAAGGAATAAGTTGCCTACGTATCCAAATATATATTTGGAATCAAGCTCAACCGTAGTTCAAGCAGTTATGCATTGATGTGGAGTTAGCGGGCAGTTATACAATCTACCTACGTCTCACGTCTATACATAACTGTTCTTTGCACATATCTTTGGTCTGTTCTTTACCTGATTAGGGGCTTACCCTGATCGTCTGACCAATAGGGGCTGCCTGGTCGTGCTTGATCAGTCCTACGAGGGACTCGCCAGTCGTTTGACCAAGAGGACTGCGCTTCTGGTCAGTCGGTACAACTTCTGGCTCAAATGTATCCTTGATCTGATTTACTAATTCATCCACGGGATATATGCCATGTGGAGACATTCGGGTTATCCTCAATCAAAGCCCCCCAGATCATAATGGATGTGACCCTATTCTGGTATGTCGATTAAGATCCGAGGCTTATAAATCTTCCACGTGTACCGTATAGGCGGCGTACCCAATGTTGTCTCGGTTATTTCAAACGCCACCGTAATTAATTGGTATGATCTCTTCCAGTGATGCATAGTCGAAACGTCCCATCGTTTGACTAGGGGCTATTAAACTCACCAAATCCTGCGAACAATCATCGTTATTTATAGCTAAAGATATCAAATTTGCTCAATTTGCGCATTGAAACACCAAGTAATTTCTTGTTCTTCTTGTGCTATTTCCTTATTTTTCATGAATCCGAATCAATTTGATATATCTAATCCTGGCAAGAATCCCCTTCTTTCTATTCTCCCTCCTCATTTGATTGCTTCCATTGTCCCTGCCTTTATTGAATCGCCTCTGACTGAGTATAACGTTTCTGGGTTATCTTCACACATTAGAGCTCTGAGAAGAACTTACGAGACAAAAAAGTTAATGGCTTGCCACGCGATTGATTCCAATCTGAGTGACGGTGATATCACCAAAATCTGTGATCGGTACGGGATAAACAAAGATGTTTATGCCCCTATCCGACCTGTTCCTGGTCAGAGTACCGCCACCCCCCTCCGGAGTAATGTACTGTTTACAAGGAACAATTCGAGTGCGGACTCAGGTTTCCTCTTCCTTCCGGTTATTTAGAAGTACTCAGGTTCTACGATTTAGGTAACGGTCAGATTGTCCTCAATAGTGTTAGGGCTATAACTGGGTTCTTGATCTGGTGTAGATGTTTCGTTACTCCTTTCACATTGTCTTTATTTAGGACTTTTTACCAATGTAAGCAGGTGAAGAATAATCCGGGCTGGTACACCTTCTGTAGAAGAACCGAAGAACTGAGTGGCATCCCACTAATCAAGAAGACTGACCAATCTTTTTCTGATTGGAAAAAACATTTCTTTTACATCAGGTCTAGAACCATCAGGAATTTAGGCAAATGGAAAACATCTACTAGAGGTAGTGACGTGTTGGAAAGTAAAATAGATAAAAAGTTGCTTGAGGATATCAAGAAATCTAGCATATATCTGGGTTTAAAGAAGTATAGCTCTAATTTAATTGATGCTGCTCGCCTGGAGACAGCTGGTCCGGACCCTTATGTTGAGCTATCAGAGGAGAGATATAATATAGGTAGGTTATTTCCTTTTGAAATCCTGCATACTCTGTTTAACACTTGCTTTAACATGATTGTTCGTTGGTATGTGCACTGGCAAGCTTTAATGATTTCTTTCAGATAGTTGATGATGCCTCGCCTCCCAGGGGTCAAGATGTGTCTGATCCCATTATCAATCCGAACGTGCCTGATCTGACTGTTAACTCTGTTGATGCTCATCCGGATGAGCCCTCAGTCGAAACGGATCCTGCTGATGATGATTCTGAAAATACCCATGACTACCAGATGGTCTTACGTACTTCTGCAATGGAGACCACTGCTGAGACTAGACGACCTTCAAAACACATCAGATCTCACAATCAGGCTGATGAAGGTGCTGAGGCTTCTGAGCAAGCCAAAGGGGAAAGATATGATTGGAAAGAGTGGTCCAATCAACACTTGTCAAAAATTGTAAGAATCTTCTCTCAAATATATTAATCTGGCTTTCTTAGGTATTGTATGTTGACTTTACTTCCTGTACTCCTTCTTTAGGGTGCCAAACTGGGTAGGGAGGTCCTGTCCAGATTGAAGAATTCGGGAAAAGTTGAAGAGAATTTGTCCAGTTCTTTATCTAAATGGAAGGCCAAATATGAAGATTTGTTGAATACTTCTACAGCTGAGAGAATGACCTTATCTGATCAATTGTTGGCGAAGGATGATGAGCTCAAAATCAAGGCTACTGAGTTCCAGACTCATGTTGCTACTGCTAATCAAATCCGATCCGACTGGAAAGATGGTGGTAATGATCTCGATTTGGAGAGAGATAATCTGAAGAATACTTTTCCTGAGCAGATTGCCAAAGTTCTAGCTGATTACAAAAAATCTGATGAGCTAGCCGACAATATAAAGATGTTATTTGCTCCGATTATCTAGTTCGGGTATTCCTCAGCCATTAGAGATGTGAAAGCTACAGGTCTTGATGTCGATGCTACCAAACTTCACCACTCGGGTTGGAATAGGAAGGATGGATCTCAGACTTATGAGGCCAGATTCAAAGAGTTTAGAGATGGAGTGGACTTGGTTTCCAAATATGGTAAAAAGCCTCCAACTGCTCAAGCTGGCTCATCGTCTCCCAGTTCAAGTTAAAAGATACTTAATTTTTTTTTCTTTCAATTCTGACCTTAAACATTGCAACTTTTGCTGTTGTTGTTTCCAAAACTTTGCTGTTATTTGGTGTGGTCTTGAAATTTTAGTGCCTTTGCGGCACCATTTTGCATAATTTGTATGTCTTGTGTTTGTCTTTGTGCCTTTATACTTTGCGCCCCCAGTATGACATGTGATTTGTTTGTGAAGCACTGATGAGAGTCAAATTGACTATCATTTTCTATGTAATTATACCCCGTTTATACCTCGTTTTATATGTTTTCTGAGATATTTGGTTGTATTTTGATGTATTTACACCTTGGTTATCATTTCGGGACCTATGACGTAAAGTCCAGGATTCTTGGTCTTTTTTGGTGTAATTTACTATACTCTCGGTCACCCTAGTGTCCTGTAGGGATTATATGTGGTATTTGTTGTGATTTTGTACAGGACTTAGGTGTTTGAGATGTCTGGAAGGCGAGTTACGAGGATTGGAACGTGTGCCCGAAACTTAAACGTTCAAACGGATCAAAACGCGGTGGTACTACAACCATACCTTCCATTGATCTGCATTTTTATCCACCTTAGAGGCATTTTCTGGGCTGGACATCTTCATGAAAGTTGTAGACAATTGAATGAGCTTTCCAACGCATCTTTGAATCACTCAAATCGGAGGTCTACAGACAAAGTTATGACTGTTTTTCTGAGGGTGTGTCAGCTAGGCGCGCGCCTGAGAAATGCTAGGCGCACGCCTAGCAGTCAATTTTGGCCAGAAGTTTCAGTACGTGATTTCAACATCCTAGGCGTGCGCCTACACTTTCCTAGGCGCACGCCTAGCGTCCAGAACTCATAAAACACTATAAATACGCTCATTTTGGATCTAGATCCACACCATCTCCTTCCCAACTCGTTTTTCATCATTTGTTCTGCGTTTTTCTTAGCTTAGATTAGGTTTGTAGATAGATTAGCTTAGTTTAGTTGTAGATTGTTGTAATCCGGAGGATCTTGAAGATAGCTTGACGCGTTATTGACGGGATTTCATCCGGTGAACCGATTTTCTACGGCATAATTTATTTGGTACTTCCTTTTCATTTCGTGTTCTTGCTTTCGTTCTTTATTTTCGTTTTATGATTTGTTGATTTCTTGTTGTTTTTGTTGATAAAATGAGTAGCTAATAGCCGATAGTCGAGTTATGTGATAGTCTTTGAAATCAAACCTTAGCCTGTTCATGTGGTGTTCTTGATGTTTGATTGTTTATTCTCGACGTTACCATAGTTTTAGAACTTATTCTTATCACGTTTGTTGAATTGATCACTTAATAAACGTATCACACGTATCGTCTTTACATATGTATTTTGCGAGAGGATACGGGAGCCGGGGTTCTAGGATCACTGTGTAAAACCGACTGAGTTGTTCAGACTCGGTTTCGTTGTGAGGTTTTGTATCGACTTGTCGGCGTTTCATGAATCGTGAGACCGTGTGAAGTCGGTTAAATCCGTTGAGCGGATTGTTGAACTCCGACATAGGAGGGTAGATTATTGAAATAATGCCTATTCTCGAGCCGTGGAAACGACACCCTTTGTGACATCGAGAACGTTTAGGTGAATCAAGAATAACTCGGGACTTAGCTAGGGTTTGTGAGTATTAGATTGGATCATAGCTTGCCTATCTCTTTTATATAGTTTTAGATCTTTCTTTTGTTGTGTATATTTAGTTTATAGAACCGGTGATCTGACAAATCACCACGTTCAATATATGTGTTGACCTGAACTAGGGACGAGACCGACTTTGGTACTCGACCAGATTCCCTGTGGGATACGACATTGACTCACCAATTCTAGGCTACAGTTGACCCGGTACACTGCCGGTGAGATTGGACACTTAGAAAAGGCCGATCAAGCTTTCTGGCGTCGTTGCCGGGGAATCGGGTTGATATCTTGTAAGTTAGTTAAGTTCTTAGGATTAGGTCATTTTTCTTATTTGTTTTTTTATGTAAAGTTTGTTTTATTTTGTTGTTGTTGAAGTGTCACACCATTTACTTGATAGTGGTAGTGACAAGTTACCGTGATTGTGTTCGTGTTGTTTCCTTGATTTGCGATAATGAATCCATACTACAATTACGGCTCCTATCCTTACCCATTCGGATATTACAATTACGGTGCTATGGGTTATCAAACACAACCATTTTATCGAGTTCAACCCATACGCCGCATCTTATGGAAATGAGTGGGATAATGCCCGAGTTACTTTGATCAACAACTCGATAATTCTCCACCTCCGAATCGAGAGACCTCAACGGAGCAACGGATGGCAATTGAGCAAAGCTGTTGAAGAGTTGAGTAAAGTGGTCCAAGAGCACCATGATGAGCTTCGAGAGTTTCGATGGCTGGCGGACAATGCAAATGCAAACATCATACGAAACTTGGAGCTTAAAGTGCAACAACTTTGTTTGAGGAGTTTGAGAGGAGAGAGCAAGAAAGTATGATTGAAATCACCCTGAAGGAATGCTACGAGGATGGTATGAATCTTGTTTCTATTGAATCACCTATTCCATCTTTGTTTAGCCCTACTGTTATACCTACGGGGGTGCACCCTATTGAGTTTGTTGTTGATTTTGAGCCTAAATGTTCACACTTGGTGCTGGAGTCATTGTTAGTTGGGATATGTTTTAGTTCGGAGAAAGTGAGTTTGTTGTTCTGTGCAATGGACTCATCAAACAAATCATGGTGGTGGGGATTGAGCCCCATAGTTCTACTGTTTTATTTTCAAGGGGTGCTCAATTCTTACGATTTTTGTAGGGAGAAGCAACGGTTTGCTCTCTTTTGGTATAGCTATCCTTGACATAATTCGAGGTAGAAAGTCGAGCTGAGGACTCTAAACTCATAATGTGTTTTTAATGCTTTTCTTTCCCCTCGTGTTTCATTGTATTTCTTTAGTTTCTATTTTGATACTTCGGGTAAGTTTTATTGTTATATAACTCGAAGAAGTGTGTTTTGAGGGGTTAGTGTGGTGTTTTTTGGTTTTGATGAATTGTGGTAATCCGTGTAGTATTGTGTTATACTCCATACTTGTACACCTTTGGTGTTGGTTGTGTATATTTTATAAGTACAGGTACCCTGGGAGTTCATATTACGGATGCCACATAATCGTACTCGCGCCTTTTTCCGGTTGTAAGCTAACTTTTCTACCCTTATCATTCGTGTTTCGTTTTAAAGTAGGGGGTAGTCGGTTTAGCTTCGATGTTTTGTTTTCATGTGGAACGAGTTATACTTAGTGATTGTTATTCCTTTAGTGTAAAATGAGTCGTTTTTAGAAATTTTGATGCCTTTGACATTGGTTTTGATACATTGAGCATTTTGATATTGTTTTGATTGAACATATAGTGATTATACGAATGCATTTCATTTGAGTTGGGATTTTGTATTGAGAATGGAATAGTCCTATCACGTTAGCTTCGACTTCATGAATCACCTTGACTAGTGAACGATTATGGTAGTTATTAATGACCCGGTTACCTAGAACTTATATTAGTAACTTCGAGGCAAAATAGAAAGGTCGTCGTTGTCAGGCACGGGATGACGGTTTTGGCATTTATTTTGACCCGATCAGAGCCAAAGGCCAACCTAAACGATTAATCCACTGTTACCCCTCTAAGCCTTTTGTAGGGTGGTTAGACTGCCACCCGAACTAGCCTTTCGTGTTACTAACCTGTGAAAATCGATGTCCCTAACTTTATTTCAGTCTACGTACCCTTGACTACCTTGCAATTGAGCTTGTTCGTTCCGCACATTTTTATGATGTTGCGAGGTATTGTTGAGACGTAAGTAATGGTATGGAGTCATGATTTACGAGTTATTTCGGAACGAGGAGTGTAACAATGTTTTGGTTTCGGTTTTTGATCGACGTTTTGGTGTATAGTGTCAAATTTTTGTATTGCTACTGTTTAGTTCTCTTTTAATAAAAAGAAAAAGAAAAAAAAAGAGAAAAAAAGAAAAGAGAAGCAGTATTTGTATATGTATATAGTGTTATAAGTCCGAAAAGGGACTGAACTTTTGTATAATGAAAAAAAAAGTGTGTGAAGTTGAGGTTAGGGTTTGGACTCCGGAGATGTAAATACTTGGAAAATTGAAAACAAAGTTGATACCGAGTTACGTGTTTATATTTGACTTGGTTAAAGCTCTTTTGCACCATCTCTTTTCTATTTTATCGTAAATATCCTTTCGTTGCCCGTACCCTAGCCTAACGGTATAACCCTTCAAGTCATGCTCGACCGTACTAGACTTTGATTGACCTCGATTAGTGGAGATGTTTATGAAGTATAAGCCTATGGTGTAACCTCGGTACATTATACGTCTATAATCTAAACTGGTCATTGGTGATAAATGTTGAAAAAGCTATACACACACACACACACACACACTCTTTTTCTCAATACAAGGTTGAACTTAAATCTTATGCATTTGTGTCAATTACTTGTTTTTTACCATTTCAATTCTTATAGACTAGATGTATGATTGCAATGTTGACTCCATCTTTATTTTTGAATCGCTCATTTTTGCTCGGGGGCGAGCAAACGCTAAGTAGGGGGTAGTTGATGAGAGTCAAATTGGCTATCATTTTCTATGTAATTATACCCCGTTTATACCTCGTTTTATATGTTTTCTGAGACGTTTGGTTGTATTTTGATGTATTTACACCTTTGTTATCATTTCGGGACCTATGACGTAAAGTCCGGGATTCTCGGTCTTTTTCGGTGTAATTTACTATACTCTCGGTCACCCTAGTGTCCTGTAGGGATTATGTGTGGTATTTGTTATGATTTTGTGCAGGACTTAGGTGTTTGAGATGTCCGGAAGGCGAGTTACGAGGATTGGAACGTGTGCCCGAAGCTTAAACGCGGTGGTACTACAACCATACCTTCCATTGATCTGCATTTTTATCCACCTTAGAGGCATTTTTTGGGCTGGACATCAACATGAAAGTTGTAGACAATTGAATGAGCTTTCCAATGCATCTTGAATCACTCAAATCGAAGGTCTACAGACAAAGTTATGGCTGTTTTTCTGAGGGTGTGTCAGCTAGGCGCGCGCCTGAGAAATGCTAGGCGCACGCCTAGCAGTCAATTTTGGCCAGAAGTTTCAGTACGTGATTTCAACATCCTAGGCGTGCCCTACACCTTCCTAGGCGCACGCCTAGCGTCTAGAACTCATAAAACACTATAAATACGCCCATTTTGGATCTAGATCCACACCATCTCCTTCCCAACTCGTTTTTCATCATTTTTTCTGCGTTTTTCTTTGCTTAGATTAGGTTTGTAGATAGATTAGCTTAGTTTAGTTGTAGATTGTTGTAATCCGGAGGATCTTGAAGATAGCTTGACGCGTTATTGATGGGATTTCATCCGGTGAACCGATTTTCTACGGCATAATTTATTTTGTACTTCTTTTTCATTTCGTGTTCTTGCTTTCGTTCTTTATTTTCGTTTTATGATTTGTTGATTTCTTGTTGTTTTTGTTGATAAAATGAGTAGCTAATAGCCGATAGTCGAGTTATGTGATAGTCTTTGAAATCGAACCTTAGTCTGTTCATGTGGTGTTCTTGATGTTTGATTGTTGATTCTCGACGTTACCATAGTTCTAGAACTTATTCTTATCACGTTTGTTGAATTGATCACTTAATAAACGTATCACACGTATCGTCTTTACATATGTATTTTGCGAGAGGATACGGGAGCCGGGGTTATAGGATCACTGTGTAAAACCGACTGAGTTGTTCAGACTCGGTTTCGTTGTGAGGTTTTGTATCGACTTGTCGAGCGTTTCATGAATCGTAGACCGTGTGAGGTCAGTTAAATCCGTTGAGCGGACTGTTGAACCTGACATAGGAGGGTAGATTATTGAAATAATGCCTATTCTCAGAGCCAGGAAACGACACCCTTTGTGACATCGAGAACTGTCCCGGATTTTATCAATACAAAACAACAAGTAATAAACCGGTTAACCTCAAGTGCAAGGATCGTAGTATGGAGGCTAATGCCGGGTCGATCTTACGGGGAACTAGACTGTTGTGAACCCTAGCTTTTGTTTTTAACTAATTATTGTCACGAAAAACTAACCTAAACAGGAACTAAAATCGGACAAACATGCTTGAAAATAAACTAGGCAGAGGATGAAATCCAAAGCTAGGAAAGATTGAAAGCGATAAACTAAACTAAACTAAAGTGCGAAAAAAGTAAACTAATCTAACAATTCAAGTTCAAAGGATTAAAATCAAATTATAACGAACTAACAAGCAATTGATCCACCTATCCTATCAACATTCAATTCTAATTCGGATTAATTCGTGATCTCCACTCAAGTCGTGATTCACCTAATCAAAGGCATAAACTCCTACTCTCGTAGACAAGTTCGTTTCCTAATCTTTTATCTTTCGATGTTAAAGATTACGTCTTTCTAACCTAGGCGTGAAATCTTTCAATTTCTAATCTAGAAAATCAATCTAATAACTCTCGTTTTAGTTAGATCGAAGATCTATTATTTTATCACGGTGATCTATCGTTAACATGATTTTCATCAAATAAACAATCATCAAAGCAAGCATCTTTCGATTAAACATGCAAAAACATACAAAACATGATAAAAGAAACGAACTTGAAATAGATACTCACAGAATAATCACGAATCAAAACTGAATTGTTGAAGGAAGGCTTCACAACGCTTGTTCAAGAGGGTTTTAGCCTCTTAGCATCCTTGTTGCAACTCGAATTGATGAAATAAAAGACATGAATCTATCTAATCTAATATAGGAATTTAATTGCATAAACTGGAAGAAAATAGAGCAAAAACGCAGCCTGAGCCGCCCCTATGAAATTAGGGTTCGAATTTTGTCAATTGGTTTGAGAAATTGCGCCTATTTATAGATTTTTAGGTCGGTTTAGGCTAAGGCGGTGCTTGGGCGCCCGTCCACTATCTTGACGCCTTCGTCCGGCCGACTACGGACGGAGGTGAACGCCATCGCTCTCGGCGTCCAAACTCTCTCAGTATTAAATTTTCCTTCCGGGCGCCCGTTTAAGGTCTTCAAACGCCCGTCCAGGGTTCTTTATAAGGTGGGCGCTGCTCGTTACTTTGATCCGACGCCTTGATCCATCTTCGATCAAAAACGGATTTCTTCAACTCTATCTCTTTTCATTCCTTCATTATCTCTTTCACTTTGATCCAGCTCGAATTATATCAACATTTGAACATCTTTTTAGCCTCAAACATGTATCTACATAACATCAAAAACACCGCAAAGCGCAATAATATCAAAGTAATCATAAAATCATAATTAAAACACATAAATTCACCAACTTTGCGATTAACTCCTTAAAAATATCATTCGCTCAATATTTCATTTAAACACGTGATTTCCATGCGATTAATACGAATGCGGGGGAAAACATTATAAAATATAACGTTATAAATCATATAATTTCACCCTTAACAAGAACGTTTAGGTGAATCAAGAATAACTCGGGACTTAGCAGGGTTTGTGAGTATTAGATTGGATCATAGCTCGGCTATCTCTTTTATATAGTTTTAGATCTTTCTTTTGTTGTGTATATTTAGTTTGTAGAACCGGTGATCTGACAAATCACCACGTTCAATATATGTGTTGACCTGAACTAGGGACGAGACCGACTTTGGTACTCGACCAGATTCCCTATGGAATACGACATTGACTCACCAATTCTAGGCTACAGTTGACCCGGCACACTGCCGGTGAGATTGGACACTTAGAAAAGGCCGATCAAGCACACGTCGTACATTGGTGTTTTACACATTTACCGATCAGGCTTTATGCGCATTTTGACCTGAGGTCTAATGATCTAAGACTTGGCCTGAAGTCTTAGACTGATCTGATTTTCAGACCGAAATGAATATCTCTCTTGTTAAGAGTTAATTGACCTGATCTGTGGTCTGATGATTTAAGACATGAATTGAAGTCTTAAAGTGGTCTGATTTTTCAGATTTAATGAATTTTTCTCTTTTGAAGAGTTTGTTAACCTGACCTGAGGTCTGATGCTTTAAGACCTGACCTGAATTCTTAAAGTGGTCTGATTTTTCAGACTTAACGAATTTTCCTCTTTTTTAAGTGTTTATCGACCTGACCTGAGGTCTGATGCCTTAAGACCTGGCCTGAAGTCTTAAAGTGGCCTGATTTTTCAGACTTAACGAATTTTCCTCTTTTTTAAGAGTTTATGGACCTGACCTGAGGTCTGATGCTTGTCTGATTTTTCAGATTTAATGAATTTTTCTCTTTTTAAGAGTTTGTTGACCTGACCTGAGGTCTGATGCTTTAAGACCTAACTTGAAGTCTTAAAATGGTCTGATTTTTCAGACTTAACGAATTTTTCTCTTTTTTAAGAGTTTAACGACCTGACCTGAGGTCCCTGAGGTCTGATGCTTTAAGACCTGACCTGAAGTCTTAAAATGGTCTGATTTTTCAGACTTAATGAATTTTTCTCTTTTTTAAGAGTTTAACGACCTGACCTGAGGTCTGATGCTTTAAGACCTGACATGAAGTCTTAAAATGGTCTGATTTTTCAGACTTAACGAATTTTTCTCTTTTTTAAGAGTTTAATAGCAGAATATGTTGCAGCCATCGCCATTTCATTCAACATAATTCAAAATTTCAACATAGTATCACAATACATAATAAACTGGCAGAATAATAAAATGACAGTTACTTGCCTTAAACATAAAATTTCTTCAGATTAACCGCATTCCAACTCCTGGGAATAGTCTTTCCCGTACTATCAGCCAACTGATAAGCTCCCTTTCCATGTATTTTAATGATCTGATAGGGTCCTTCCCAGTTTGGACTCAAATTTCCACTTGGTACTTGCCTGCTGACTTTGTTCCTACGCAAAACCAAATCACCAACTTTAAAGTAGCACTGCTTGACTCTTGAATTATAGTACTCGGATACTTTTTGCTTATATTTAGCCATTCGGATCAAAGAAACATCTCTCTTCTCCTCCAATTCATCTTTAGCATGCCTCATTTCTTCTTCCTGGACCTGATCATTGTATCGAGCCGTTCTGGGAGAGGGCAGGCCGATTTCTGCTGGTATAACAGCTTCACACCCATATGCCAGAGAGAATGGTGTTTCCTGTGTTGACGTGTTCGGCGTAGTCCTATAGGCCCAGAGAATGTTTGGTAGATGTTCTACCCAATGCTTTCCTTCATGCTCTAATCTTTTCTTGAGGTCCATCTTAATTTGCCGGTTGGTCTGTTCCACTTGGCCGTTGGCATGCGGATGACCAACAGAAGTGTAGTGTTGAGTTATGCCCAAATCAGCACACCATTCTTTAACTCCTTTATCTTCAAATTGAGTTCCATTGTCCGAAATTAGGACCTTGGGTATTCCGTATCTGCACATTATGTTCTTCCATAGGAACTTCTGGATCTGCTTGGCTGTGATAGTAGTTAATGCTTCAGCTTCTACCCATTTAGTGAAATAATCAATAGCCACCACTAGAAATTGGTAACTTCCTGGTGCTTTAGGTAACGGTCCCACCAAATCTACCCCCCATTGATCAAAAGGCCATGCTGAGATGATTGGGGTTAGGAATTCAGATGGTTGATGGGATAGATTACTATGAACTTGACATGACCTGCATGCCAAGACTAACTCCTCTGCATCCTGCTGCATCCTAGGCCAATAATAGCCAAACAACCTGCACATCCGAGCTAAAGCTCTTGACCCCATGTGGCTTCCACAGATTCCCAAATGGATTTCTCTTAACAAGTAGTTGCCTTCGTCTAGAGTGACACAACGCAGCCAAGGGGATATAAAGGATTTTCTGTATAAGATATCATTAAATAGGGCATACCTGTCAGATAAACGTTGGATCTTACGAGCTTGCCTTTTATCCTCTGGTAACTTAACTGTCTTTCAGATATGCTACAATGGGATCCATCCATGTTTCCCTTTGTGTGATCGGTTGTACTTCAGATGCTTCATAGCTACGCTGATTTAATTGCTCGATCAGAACCTTTTTATCTGATAAAAAGTTCGAAGCTAACTTGGACAGAGCATCAGCTCGGGTATTCTGCGATCTGGAGACCTGCTCCACCTGAATTTCCAGAAACTGATTTATCTTCGATTGGGCCAGAAACAGATACTTTTTCATGGGTTCCTCTTTTGCTTCGTACTCCCCTCTAATATGATTCACTACCAGTTGAGAGTCGCTATAGACTTTAAGTCGTTGAACTCCCAATTTTAGAGATAAATTCAGGCCTGTAATCAATGCATCATAATCTGCTTCGTTGTTGGTTGCATGAAAGTTAAAGTGCAAAGCATAAGGAAATTATTCACCCATTGGACTGATAAGGAGGAGACCTGCTCCTGATCCATTTCTACTAGATGCTCCATAAACGAACAGCTTCCATTGGCCTGATTCTTTTGGAGATATCCGCTGATCAATAGAATTGGACTTCTCTTCTGCTAAAAATTCTGCCAAAGCTTGAGCTTTTATAGCAGTTCTTGGTCTGTACTCTAAGTCATAACCTGCCAACTCGACAACCCATTTGGCTAGACGACCTGAAGTATCTGGCCTGCTCAGTATCTGCTTCAAAGGTTGATCAGTTAGGACGATGACGGGATGACTTTGAAAGTAAGATCTTAATTTCCTGGATGCATGGACTAATGCTAGGACTAAATTCTCCGCATACCTCACTTCAGGTCCGTGTAAAGCCTTGCTCGTGTAATATACCGGTTTTACGAAGTGTCCCCGCCGCTAACCAAGGCAAATGGCCGATGGCTTCATCACAAACTGATAAATAAAGGTATAAAACCTCTCCTTCTTGAGGAGATGTCAGAGTTGGCAATTCCAACAGATACTTCTTCAATTCATCGAAAGCTTCTTGACAATCCGTCCCCCATTGAAACGGGGTAGCTTTCCTTAAGATCTTAAAGAAAGGCAATGCACGCCGTGCTGATCGTGAAAGGAATCTGTTCAATGCTGCTAGTCTCCCAGTTAACCTTTGTACATCTCTGACGTTAGTAGGTGGTGGCATCATTTTCAAAGCGTCTAACTTGTATGGATTGGCTCTGATTCCGTCTTTAGAAATCATTTAACCCAGAAATTTCCCAGATCGTACTCCAAAGGTGCATTTCTTCGGGTTTAGCTTCATCTTTGTCTTTTGGAGTACAGTGAAAACCTCTTTTACATTTTGCAAGTATTGATCTAAAGACCTGCTTTTGATCAACAAATCATCGATATACACTTCCATAGACTTGCCAATCTGATCACCTAATATTCGGTTGACCACCTTCTGGTATGTTGCACCTGCATTCTTTAAACCAAAAGGCATGGTCACATAGTAGTACGCACCAAACTCGGTGATGAACGCTGTTTTTTCTGCATCTTTCGGATCCATGAAAATATGATGATATCCTTTATATGCGTCCAGAAATCCAAAAATTTCAAAGCCTACAGTTGAATCGACCAGCCTATCTATCCTGGGTGATGTGTAACTGTCTTTAGGACAGGCTTTGTTTAAGTCTGTAAAATCGACACACATTCTCCAGGAGCCATCGGATTTCTTCACTAACACTGGATTGACTAACCACTCTGGATAAATCACCTCTTTGACAATTCCGGCTTGTTTGAGTTTTGCAACCTCCTGTTCTATAACCGAGATTCGCTCTGGTGCAAATTGCCTCTTCTTTTGCCGAACAGAGGGCCTGTTCGGATCCACATTTAAGCCATGGCCCGCTAAATCTGGTGATAAGCCAGGCATGTCATCGGTCTTCCATGCAAAAACATCATTGTAATCTTGGAATAGTGCTTTTAGTGCCGTCTTATATTGATCCGGAATCCAGGATCCCACATTGACCATTGAATCTGGTCCCTCATCGCTAATATGAACAGCCTCAGTCTGATCTGCTGATACCCAAGTCTTGTCTTCCTCTGGTAACAATTCTTCCAGCGTTACCTGCTGAAAAAATTTCTTCTCAACGACTACTGATGTGTAGCAACTCCTGGCAGTTTCCACACCGCCCTTCAGTTCAATCGATTCTGAATTATGCGGAAACTTCATGCTGTTATGTGCTGGAGAAATGATTGCTCGTAGGTCGATAATCGCCGGTCTTCCATAATAAAATTATAAGCAGACGGTGCCTTAACAACAATGTAATTTACCATTAGGGTCCTGCCCTTTGGCCAGTTGCCATAGGTGGTAGGCAAGGTAGCCATGCCCATGGGATGAACAGGTGGACCTGCAAATCCAAACAAAGGGGTAGATACGGGTGTTAAATCGGATTCTCTTAATTTCATGGCCTGGAAGGCCTTGTAATACAGGATGTTAACGGCACTTCCGGTATCCACACAGATCCTCTTTACCACATGCTTGCTAATGACTGCTTCGATAACTAACCCTTCATTGTTAATGACAAGTGGTAATGGGTCCTCTGGTCCGTACCTTACCTCTCCTGACACTTTCTGTCGTTTACCAGAAATCTGATCTTGATTCATAGGATCTTTCATCTCCTCCTTTTTCCTGATCTGTCCTCCTGGAACCTCCTATGATCGTATTAATAGTATTTACTGGTCGGTTATCGATCTGACCGTCACGATCTGGAGATGGATTTCTGGGCCTTCTCTGCTCATTATTCCTATTCCTCTCATTCTGATGATTTCCTCTTCTGAATTCTCTGCGCCCTCTGGGCTCTTCATTGCCAGATCTATAAATGACTTCATCAAGTCTTCCTTCCATAACTGCTGCATCGATATCCCTGATCAATCCTCTGCACGCCTCCGTATCATGACCAACATCCTGGTGGAATATGCAGAATTTGGTCTGATCTCTCTTTTCCCTGGGTCCTTTCATGGGGAATGGGGTTCTCGCTATGCCTTTGCGTTCCATGATAGCCAGGACCTGTTCCTGCGATCTATTCAACGGTATTAGGTCTCTGTCCTGCAGAGCACCTCTTTTGCCCAATCTGTCTGTTATAGGTGCCTGAACCCTATCCCAAACTGATTTACGCTTCTTGTCAGATTTCTCCTCTGCCACGCTTGGCACGATTAGCTTCTTCACCTTGACAGTGCTTAAAGGCAATTGCCAAACATTCCTCCATGGTTCTGGGATTTTTTCCATTTAATTTTGCATGTAACCTCCCCTCTCGTAGTCCTGCTACGAATGAGGCTACTGTCACGGATTTTATCTAACAAAACAAACAAGTAATAATCCGGTTAACCTCAAGTATAAGGATCGTAGTAATAGTGGTTAATGCCGGGTCGATCTTACGGGGAAGTGAACAATTGTGATTCTAGTTTTTGTCTAACCTAAGCTATGTCACGAAACTAATCTAAACAGCGAATAAAACAAAACAGAAGATAAAACTAGACAGAGGATGGAATCCAAAGCTAGGAAGAATACGGGTTGCAAACCTTTAACTAAACTAATCTAAGATGCAGATAAAAGTAAACTAACTAAACAAATTCAAGTTTTAAGGATTTAAATCTAATGTTTAACGAGCCAAACGAGGATTGCTCCACCTATCCAACAAGCATTGATTCCCTATCTCGATTATAGTGTGGTTTTTTATCTAGGTTGTGATTCACCTCATCTAAATATGAACCCTAATTCCTTAGAAAGTTCATCTATTAATCCATTATTTTCCAATGCAAGATTAACGCGTTTTCTAACCAAAGGTGTAAACTTTGTGTTTATAATCTAGCAATTAAACCTATTAACTTCCGTTAGGATAGATTCAAATACTATTCCTATTCATGGTGATCTACGGTTTATAGAGACTTCCATCAACAATAAACAATCAACACATGCAAATCTTCCGATATAAAAGCAATTAAACATAATAAACATGAATAGAGAAACAACCTTTAATAAAAACTCACAGTATAATCGATGAAAACGAAATCAACAATCGTTGGATGGCTTCACAATACTCGTTTGATGAAGCTTTTAGCTTCTGAACATCCTCATCAACTCAAATTTGCAGAAACAGTGCATAAAAAGTAACTAGTTTGATCTAGATCTAAAGTGCATAAAAACTGGAATAAAAAGGAGAAAAACGCAGCCTAAAGCCGCCCCTAGGTTTAGGGTTTGAATAATGTGTGTATGGTATCTCATAAGTGGAAAAGCAAATTTGCTATTTATAGATTTCAAGTCGGTTTCACTAAGTCGGCCGACGGACGCCCGTCTCGCTCCTCTGGGCGCTTCGTCTAAATAGATCTGGATCGCCCAGGCCTGCCCGTTCGAGCAGCGTCCAAACTCTCTCAGATCAAAATCGCTCCTCCGGACGCCCATCTCACCTTTATCAAACGCCCGTCCACTCGGGCGGGACACACGACGCTTCGCTCGACTTGATATAATTTTGATTTCTTGATTTTCATCTCTTTTTTCTCTAAGTCATTCCTTCATTATCTCTTTTATCATCAATTAACTCAAACTTAATCAACTTTTGATCATCTCTAGAGCCTCAACCATGTATCTATAACACATAAAAACATCGCAAAATGTAATAATGCTCAAATAATCATAAAATCACAATTAAAACACCAAAATTAACCAAGTTTGCGATTAACTCATTTAAAATCTCATTTGCTCAATATATCCATTAAACACTCGTTTCTTATGCAAATTCATACAAATACGGGGGAAAATACCATAGAATATAACGTTATAAATCGTACAAAATCACCCTTAACAACTCCCCCACACTTAAGCTTTTGCTTGTCCCGAGCAAAACAAAACCAAAATTAGGGCTCGAGACAAAACAGACATCTAAACAAATATAGCATACATTCAATAACTTAGAGGTTCACCGGTGTGTGGTGTGCAAAGCCATAGAAAACTTCCACTAAATCCAAACTCGAGAAACTCAAAGCAAAACTAGCTAATACCCCCCTCGTAGACTAGCAATAAATGACACTCATAAGATGTACCCTACAAACGTAAAATATCCCGAAAAGGATGATTGATTATATCTAGGGCCTTTCTGAAATACTCAGAGGATAATCCTACAAACATATCTATCGCTTTCTCTCTTTGGGATAAGATAGATGATAACTTAGTCTTATATTCATTTCATATCAGTTCTTTAGTTGATTTAACTATTTCACTTTAAACACACGTCAGAATGAGCTATTGCCCTGTCATAGCAGAATAGGATATTCGTGATATACCCTACCTTACTCCAATCATAAGGCAGCTTTTCCTGACTGTCGTGAGCTTTTAGTCATCATAGTGGTATAGGACATACGTGGTATACCCTATCGCACTCAAATCAGCGACTAGCTTTCGACACACCCAATTATTCATTTTGAATTCAACTTTTCCATTTGACAATAAGTTACGTGTTACTTATCACATTCAAACCTCAGATATTCACAGTATAACATACTCCGGATCTAAATACAAACTATCATAAATCTCAAGATATATACGTAGCACTAAGCACATGACTTATAAGAAAATCAGAAATCACTCGTCCAAAAGGGGTATAACTTTATATTTTAGCTCATCATTCACTATGGCTCGTGAAAAAAATAGATCTCAGGTGAAACAACTAACTTATCAAACATATGATATATAGCTTAAATGACTATAAAAATAACGAACGAAGATTATGCCTTGCTTACTCGGGACAAAACAAAAACAAAAATGTCGAGAAATTTTGAAAAATCTAGCTCATTTTAGCTTATTTCGCATAGAAACGTTACGAGTTAAGCACACGTATAGATATATCACGAATCATTCCCCTCCCCCACACTTAAAAATCAACATGTCCCCATGTTGTGCAGAATTAACAGAAAAGGTCAAAGACTTAGCTGATCTCAACGGATACACGACTCATCGGTCAGGCCGGAGCCTACACAGTGACACCTAGAACTCGTAATCTGACAATGTAGCTCGACAAAGCCGGTAAAATGATACCTGCACGACTTGACAAACACGGAACCATCTCGGGGAAAACGGGGAATTATACCAGAAGAAAATCAGTCAATACATCCCAAAAGTGTAAACAAAGTAAAATGAAAGTGCGGGCGCCTTATGGCTTACATGATCCATTGGAAAAAGTAATAGTAGCAATATCAGAAATTACAACGAATCATATAAGGAAAAAGTAGCAAAATAATACAATGACAGTATCTAGGGCAAATCAAAATCGAAAAATAGACAAAGAAAATCATGACTGCCCCGGAGCCGGAGAATCGTCAGCCGGAGGTACATCACCCCCAGGGGCATCAGGCTGCTCCTCATCAGACGACTCTGACTCGTGAAGAACATCTGCAATGGCCTGCTCAATCTCGTCAGAATAATGGAAATCAATGATGCTCGGATCGAAGATGCTGGGGTCCCTTGGCCGCCTGTCTTCACTGATACACTGCAGAATCGTCAAAATATTATTCTGAGACGTCCTTATGTCCTCCAGCCATTCCCGTATACTATTTCCCAACTTAGCTGCATCCAGACCGAAGGAGATAAAGTAGGAAGTGAGGACGCTCGCGGCGGTGCTGAGGAAGAACCAGGCCCCCGCGGTGCCCCTGACTCTGACTGACCCGAAGGCTTACCCTTCTCTCTCCGTATAGGCCTCGGGTTCTTCGGTTTGTGATCGGCTCCATACTCAGGCACACCGGCATCAATCTGGAGACCGTGGATCGGTGAGGATAATCAAGCAACGAGTATATATCTTACGATTAATGGCCACCTCATCATATAATGCATCGCCCCACATCCACATTCAGGCCAAATGTCAACGCATCAAGCATGCCTGGGTCACCAATATGAAAGTGTGTCGAGGTTGTTCTTGAGGCAACAACCGACTCTGAATAAATCGACACTGGACCTTCCAAATCCTCTGTCCAGTCATGGTAACCAACTCCTTCCGGTCTCCTCCCGGCCTTAACGTCCAAGCCACATCCGGGCAAACTCGTAACCGTAACTCCTCCAAGGGATCCTGCCCCAAACTCTGTCTATGCACAATCTCCTCCTTGTAGTCCCGTCCCTCAAAAGCTGCCAATCCATACTTCTTATTGATCACATCCGGTGTAAACGGAACTTGGACCCCTCGAACCACAACTACCTTCGTTCCCAAGTCGGTTTCGGAACAGTTGGCCTAAAACTCCTGAACTAAGGAACCATTGACCGGGGTAGTCGGGATCGTCATCAAGGCATCCCATTTCCGGTCTCTTAGCAACTTGACAAACCCCGGGTCTACCTTAGCTTCCAACGTAGCCCTTTCTATCAACATCGTTCTCGAGAAATAGTGCTTAGTATACGCTGGCGTCGTGGGCCCCTAGGATTCACGAATCTACGAGGCATAGGCATAGGAGGTACGGTCTTGGCTTTCTTGCTAGGTTGGGCAGCCCTAGTTTCAACCGGCTCCTCTACAACCTCCTCAATCCTAGATGATGCTCCACCTTTCTGAGCTCTAGGCATCCTCACCAAGGGAATATCATCGTCCGTCTCGGATTCCGAGGTTGGTTCATCCCTTAAAGTAGTCCTAGTTTGGGTGGCTCTGGAGGTTGTTCTCGGATACTCACACCCCGTTAGGATCAACTAAGGTAGGATCAATCTCTTTACGCTTCTTCCCGGCCTCCCTAGCCACTTCCTTACCGTGCCTCTTCACAACTCCCTTCTTATGGACCATATTCTAAGCCTAAACTACACGAAAACATTCCAAATGCACAACAATTTACCCGTTTAACATCCAAAGCGGGATTTCAAAGCAACCAAACCACAACCACAACCAAAATCATCACCAAACAACCCCATTCATCACCCATCACAACACCGTATCACCAAAACAGAGCAGAAAGAAACACAAAACCAGAAAAAAAAAAAAAAAAACGAATTAAGGTAGTATTCATGTAAACGAGCCGACCCAAAGATCGAACTCACAAAAACGTGAATAAAATCCAGAAAAATTGTTACTAACTTACCGAGTAAGGTGAGTAGATGCTGACCGAGGTGAAGATTAGTCCTAACAACACCAAATTGGCTCCCAAGATCGGATTTTTCTATCAAAAAGTCGGACTGAAAAGGCTCATGATTCTCCAAAAATATGTCGTGTTGGGGAATTTGGTTATGAAAATCGAAGAGAGGGGATCAAAAGCGGCTTATAGCACTTTGAATCGCTCGAAATGGTTTAGAATTGAAGATTTTAGGCCAAAAAGAGGGAGAGGAAACGGTTTTGCGGTTTGAAATTCAGAAAAGTGAGGGTTCATGCGTTGAGGGAGTATATATAGGCAGAGGCTGGACGGGCGTCCAAGAAATCGGACGGGCGTCCACTGGGAAATTAGATGAACTGGACGGGCGTCTAGTTATTGAGCCGCTCGTCCAAGAGTTTAAATCACATCTGAATGGGAGGAAAATATCGACGGGCGTCGGCCACTTAGTGGGCGCTTCGTCAATAATTGGTCAAGGCGGACGGGCGTCCAGGCTTCTGGACGGGCGTCCAAGGTAGAACAATGCAAAAATTATGAAATTTTATACAATTTAAATTCAAATTTGCACTTTCTTATTAAACTTAATTAAAACCTCAAAAATACAACTCTAAATCGATGAAGTACATAAAATTACCAGAAACCAAAATAAAAACAAATAGAAAACAGTGGGTTGCCTCCCACTCAGCGCTTTTGTTTTACGTCGTTTGCTCGACGAAACATCCTAAGAACGCTAGTCATCGTAAATGGCCGACCAATCTATCACTCGAATGAGACAGCGGAGCATGTCAATCGCCGGAGGGAAGTCATACTCATCTTGCAAACCCCAGTCCTCACCAGCTACATCAACACCTCGAAAATGCTCAGTTTGCAGCACTAGCGCTAAATCTGTCAGCATCGGATCATTGAGGATCGTGTACGGACGTCCTAGAGCCTCCTGTAACTCCTCAGCAGTGAAGTCTCCACCTCCCGAACAGCGGGGAACAATAAGAACATAGGTGACAGTCCGGACGCGGGTACTAATGTCAAAATCTACGTGCAACACTATCGTCCCTCCCGGTCCATCATCTACAAGTGATAAGTGGGATCTTCCTAAGAAAGGCAACTCCTCCGGTAGAACTCCGAAATCCATATCTAGAAAGCACAACTAATCGATGAGATATAAACAAAAACAACTTAGTAAGCTAAACTTAAATACTAAAACTTAAACACTAAAACTACAAAAGCGACTAAAACTAATGATATCTAGGATGCCTCCTGATAGCGCTTTTTTGTTTAATGTCGTTAGCTCGACACCGTTTAAGCTCACCTGGATCAAAGGCCACTTGACCTTCTCGCCACCACTACCTCGTCCGGACTTTGATCGATGGTTTGGTCTGCGAAAAAAGACTCAACACATGGGGTAAAACCTTTAATAGCTTTCCAAACACGCTTAAACTTCCCCATGGTTGATTTTTTCATTCTCTGAGCCTTCTGATGACGCTTCAACTGACGCTCCCTCTCAAACTCTTCCATATCCCAACTACCAGCTAGAACTTCTTCAGATGGACCACTACAGCCATCCCCTGAAAACAGGTCGGGTGAAAATGCGTCGAATTCGTCGACTTCCGTAGCACCACGCCCGAGGATGTCGAGGAAACGGACAATCAAAGGTTTCTCTTTAGGCTCACCAATATAGTGCTTGAACCTTTGGCCATTTACTCGAAACGGGTCACCGCTATAACCACGAAGTTCTAGAACGCCTCCAGGAATGATTTGGAGAATCTCGAAGGGACCGGACCAACGTGTCCTCAACTTTCCAGGAAACAAATGTAACCTAGAATTGTATAGAGGAACTTGTTCTCCGACTTGGAATTCTCTCTTCTTAATCTTAGCATCGTGGAGTAGCTTCATCTTATCTTTACTAATCCTGGCACTCTCATAGGCCTGGAGTCTGAATTCATCCAATTCATGCAACTGCTGCAGTCGATGCTTACCACAAGATTGGGAATCAAAGTTCAGAAACTTTGTAGCCCAATAAGCTCTATGCTCTAACTCGACAGGCAGATGACATGGCTTTCCATAAACCATTTGATACAGAGATGTACCCATAGGGGTCTTATAGGCGGTTCTATACGCCCATAGTACATCATCCAATTTCAAACTCCAGTCTTTCCTATGATCACATTTCTTTTTCTCCAGGATTTTCTTAATGCTCTGGTTGATCCTTTCAACCTGACCACTAGTCATCGGATGATATGGTGTGCCGCTTTGTGACGAACACCATACTTTTCAAGGACTTTTTCTAGGGGTCGGTTGCAGAAGTGCGTCTCTTCATCACTGATCAAGGCACGTGGACATCCAAACCTCACGAAGATACTTTTCTTTAGAAATTTCATTACCGTCTTATGATCATTGTGAGGAGTGGCTTGAGCCTCCACCCATTTTGACACGTAATCCACGCAGACTAAGATGTATTTGTTACCGCAAGATGATGGGAATGGTCCCATAAAATCGATACCCCAGACATCAAAGACTTCGCATTCTAAGATGGGTTTCAAAGGCATGTCAAAATGCCTCGTCAGAGTACCGGTTCTTTGGCACCTATCACAAGCTTTACAGAAAGCTTCCGTATCCTTAAAGATCGTAGGCCAATAGAAACCGGATTGGAAGATCTTAGCAACGGTTTTCCATGGACCAAAGTGACCTCCAGTGGGTCCACTGTGGCACTGCTCAATAATATCGCGTTGCTCAGATTCTGGAACACATCTCCTAAGCAGACCATCTTTACAAATCGTAAAAAGATAAGGTTCATCCCAAACGAAAGATTTCAAATCAGAGAAGAACTTTTTCTTCTCTTGATAAGACATTTCCGGATCGAGATATCGGGCATGAAGGTAATTGACAATAGAGGAATACCATGGAACATCGGGAGGACAGCCGTCAATAAGCATAATGTTCTCTAGAGGAAAGTAAAGATCTGTATCATCTGGATCATCCTTCTCCTCATTTAGCATTCTAGAAACATGATCAGCTACTACGTTTTCAACGCCCTTTTTGTCCTTAATTTGAACATCAAACTCTTGTAGGTCGATTATCCAACGCAGTAAGCGCGGTTTAGCCTCTTTCTTAGTCATCAGATAACGCAAAGCAGCGTGATCAGTCCACACAACTACTTGAGCTCCTAACAAGTAACTACGAAACTTGTCCATAGCAAAGACTACGGCCAAAAGTTCCTTTTCGGTGAGTGGTATAGTTAACTTGAGAGGGTTCAATGTATGATAGGCGTAATAGATAGGTTGGAACTTCCCTTGATCTTTTGTCCTAGAACGGCACCAACAACATAGTTTGATGCGTTGCACATAAGCTCAAAAGTAGATTCGGTCAGCGATATAAGAATTGGAGCGGATATTAAGCGATTTTTGAGCTCCTCAAACGCTTGCTTGCGCCTCTCATCAAAATTGAACTCAACGTCGTCCTTTAGTAAAGTGGACGGGGGCTTGGCTATCTTGGAGAAGTCTTGAATGAATCTTCAGCAGAAACCGACATGTCCAAGAAAACCTCGCACTTCACGCACATTCTTAGGATAGCTCATCTTCTCGATAGCTTCCACTTTTGCCCTGTCAACTTCTATACCTTTGGCAGAGATTTTGTGGCCAAGAACTATTCCTTCATCTACCATGAAATGGCATTTTTCCCAATTGAGCACTAAGTTCTTTTCACACATCTGGATAACACTTGATCAAGATTGTCAAGGCAATCATCAAAAGATCGACCAAAAACCGAAAAATCGTCCATGAAAATTTCCATACACTTTTCTACGAGCCCGTCAAAGATAGCCAAGATACATCTACAAATGTAGTTGGGGGCATTGCAGAGACCAAATGGCATTCGCTGTGTAAGCGAATGTACCATATGAAGCGAGTAAAAGTAGTCTTTTCTTGGTCAATTTGGATCTATGGGTATTTGGAAGTATCCTGAATAGCCATCTAGGAAGCAGTAGAATGCGTGTCCCGCCAGACGCTCAAGCATCTGGTCAATGAATGGAAGGGGAAAGTGATCTTTCATGGTTACCTCATTGAGCTTTCGATAATCGATCTGATCAGAACCAAAGGACAAGTCTCAATGCTATTTCCTCTCCTTCTCATTTTTCTCAATCGTAATTCCTCCTTTCTTGGGAACTACACTGAGTTGGGGAAACCCATTCGCTATCAGCGATGGCATAAATGATTCCCATGTCCAGAAGTTTAATGATTTCTTTCTTAACCACCTCTTGCATATGAGGGTTGAGCTTCCTCTGGGTCGCTGTCAACACATTTAGCACCCTCATTTGTCTTGATCTTGTGCATACAGATGTGCGGAGATATCCTCTCGATATCTCCTACCATCATCCAAAGGCTTTTCATTTTTCTTCAAGACGTTGATCAATTTCATCTCTTCTAGTCGAGACAGCTTGGCGGATATAATCAAAGGAAGCTTGTCGCCTTCCCTTAAAAACACATATTTTAAATGTTTAGGCAACGGCTTTAGAACCAAATCAGTAGGGGGGTCTTCCAAACTTGACTTAAGATCTCCACCTTTCAACTCAACATCGCTGAGCTTACTCAGTGGTCCCACCGCCTCAACTTCTCCTCTCAACAGTCCTTCCTCAAAATCAGCTGCTAATTTATCTAGATTAACCACACCATGAGTATTTAGATTATCAACCAAACGCTCGTATTCCGCTTCTACAGCCATGACTTGCTTATCCATATAATCGGTGAAATCATCCGTCATATAATCAATGGAAAAACCGGTTGGAGGGCCAGAGGGTACTTGAATGGACTTTAAGACATTGTAACTCACCTCTTGATCACCAACTCGGATAGTCACTTGCCCACCATCGCAATCGATGAGGGCTCTAGTTGTAGATAAGAAAGGTCTTCTAAGAATCAGGGGGACATTTTCATCTTTCTCCATATCTAAAACATACCAATCGACTGGAAAGGTAAATCTATCAATCTGAACTAAAACGTCTTTCAGGATTCCTGAAGCTTTCTTAGAGGATCTATCAGCGAATTGTAAACTCATAGTAGTGGGTTCTAGAAGGCTTTGTAAACCTAGCTGTTTGCATACAGACATTGGCTTAAGACTTATAGAGGCACCTAGAACACACAAAGAATTAGGGAAGACTAGACCTCCCATTAATACTGTAAGTCTGAACTTGCCAGGTCACCTCTTTTAATTGGTAAGTCTTCATAATTAATCATGGAGCAATCCTCACCAATTTGCCTCTCCATGCCTCGCTAACTTCTTTTTTCAAGACACAACATCCTTGATGAATTTTGTATACTTAGGCATCTCGACCAAGACCTCGGATAATGGAAGATTCACCCGAGTATTTTTCTGAAGGTTAAGAACCTTTTCATACTTCTTATCTTCACTCAAAGGTATGTTGCTCTTTCGTGGTGGAAATGGAAGCTTTTGAGATCATTCTCGGAAAAGACTTTCTTTGAAGAAGCATTGATAGCTTTGTCTTCCGAGATCCTTCCACCTAACGGCTTTTTCAATCTTTTTATGAGTCGAGGATCGACCTCCCGACTTTCACTTGCTATTACGTCCTCGAGGATCGGCCACTTGAGGATCTCCATCTCTTTCACCTCTCGAGGATCACCACACAGTCTTTTCTTTGGCAAAGGGGAGTGTAGGTGCTCGGCTTCCCCTCCCGCCTTATCAATGGCGGGAGGGGCTGGTGGTTTCCACGTGGGAAGGACCACTAACTTGAGTACCACTTCTTAAGTTCATTGCACCGCCTCCTCTCTACCGTAAGGAATTGAAGGTGCGAGGTCGATACAAGGCCCTTTGTTCAAATCGGTCTGAAAAACATGACCGCCTTTGGATTCTTTTAGGTAAAAGCTGGTAGATGCCCTGGGGTCGTGAAGCTAAGCTGCTCGCCACCGCCTCTATTTGCCTCTCAAGGTTCTTATTTGTACTCATAAGGAGCTGAATATTCTTGTTCTGTTCCTCTCTGAATGAGTTCCATTCGGCCTTGAGGTCTCACGAGCTTGAAGGGCCTTGGGAGTTTGGAAAATTTTGAGAGTATTCTTTGGTGGGCCGATTTTGAAAATTAGAATTAGAATTGGAGCTAGAAGGCCAGTTCTGATTGAACCTGAGTATGATTGGAAAAATTTGCGGTTTGGTTCTCGATCAAACCAGGTTCTATATTGAAATTTTGATTCAATTGAAATTCGAATTAGGATTGAAACCGGAAGATTGATTAAACCCATGGTTTTGGAAAGTTTCTTTGGCGAAAAACTTGATTAGACCTTTGGTTGTTCTGGCCATAGAACGCATTCACTTCAGCATTCTATCCGTTAATAGAACAGAATTTAGATGTGTGCCCCACCTCCTCACAGTTTTGACATGTGACTTGATTATACTGTCCATGATCATGAACAGCATTCACTTGATAAGGAGCAGGGGAAATAAACTGACACTGGTCATTCATATGGCGATCGGCGGCGATTTTCACGATCTGAACACGAGGGTTACGTGGAAAAACAAGTCTCGATTGATCGGATTTAAACTTTGAGATCTTGCCATCCGCTTCGCGGCATGGCGATCAAACTTTGCATGTTTACCTCCTCTACCTTCGGAGGAGGAGGAGGTGCTTGAATAGCTTGATAGGATGGAGCATAGTTATACTTAGCAATGTCCTCAAACAATGCCCATCCTCTTCGGTGTTTTCTTGAAATGCCCCATCGAGATGAACTATTGACCATGCCTTTTGTAAGCTCGGTCAATCCGCTAAAAGTGTTGACTTGCCTTTGCGGTGGCAAGCCGTGGTGGGGACACTTCCTCGAAGAGACTTGAATCTTTTCCGGCAATCGAAAAGGACTCATTCTCTTTCGATAGAAAGTAAAAATCTCGTTCAAACAACGGAATGTTTTTGAAGGGGAAAGTATTGACTTAAGAACTCCTTTTCGAGTTCCGCCCAAGTGGTGATTGATTCAGAGAGGAAGAGAAGTATACCACTCCTTCGCTTCTCCCTTTAGAAAATGGAAAGAGTTTCATCGATTGCATCTCACTTACTCCTTGGATGCGTGTGGTACCACATATCTCCAAGAAGGTATGCAAGTGAGTGTGTGGGTTCTCTCGATGATAACCATGAAAAATAGATGCATCTTTGCATCATTTGAATGAGGCCAGGCCTTAGCTCAAAGTTACGTGCGGTGATGATGGTGGAATGACAATAGCCGGGTTGGTCGTGGATCACGCGCCGGCATGGCGTAGTCCGCCAACGACGTCTATTATTAGCGACATTATCACAAAATCGGTGATTTCTTTGGCTAGCTGATCCTCAAGATCTTGCTCGGCTCTTCCTTCCAGAGCCGCAGAACGGAGAATCCGCCTGTTTGGCCGGACTACGGTTCGCTCGGGGTCAGGGGTGTATAGTAACGGTCCATTTTGACTCCGAGTTTGCATAAACCGGACCAAAAACAAGTGAAAGCAACCTAAAGACTAAGAAATCAAAAACCTAAAATAAAAATTAAAGCCTATGAAAAGAGAATAAAAGAAAAGAAGAAAAGAAACAGAGTTGTTGAAGACAAGAAGGACGTCCAAAGTTTTGGACGGGCGTCTGATAAAAATTTGGTCTGGACGGGCGTTTGAAGGTCCAAACGCTCGTCTGTCGGATTGAAGAAGCGACGGGCGTCCAAATTATATGGGCGCTGTCTGATTGGGTAAAAACGGTTCGAGTTGAAATAAAATTGCGAAAAAGTAGCGAGAAATGAAAGAGTAGATCTGAAAGCAGAGAGAAGAGATAGAAGGATAAACAGCGGGAAGAAAAATCTAATCACAAAGAAGACCTTAAACCCTAACTAAAAACCCCAATATCCTAATAACCTAAACGATTATCAACTAAAAACAGAAATTAAAACAGAAATCAAAAACGAAAAACGAAAAACAAAAACTAAGCAACCGTCCGGTTCCCCGGCAACGGCGCCAAAAACTTGTCACGGATTTTATCTAACAAAACAAACAAGTAATAATCCGGTTAACCTCAAGTATAAGGATCGTAGTAATAGTGGTTAATGCCGGGTCGATCTTACGGGGAACTGAACAATTGTGATTCTAGTTTTTGTCTAACCTAAGCTATGTCACGAAACTAATCTAAACAGCGAATAAAACAAAATAGAAGATAAAACTAGACAGAGGATGGAATCCGAAGCTAGGAAGAATACGGGTTGCAAACCTTTAACTAAACTAATCTAAGATGCAGATAAAAGTAAACTAACTAAACAAATTCAAGTTTTAAGGATTTAAATCTAATGTTTAACGAGCCAAACGAGGATTGCTCCACCTATCCAACAAGCATTGATTCCCTATCTCGATTATAGTGTGGTTTTTTATCTAGGTTGTGATTCACCTCATCTAAATATGAACCCTAATTCCTTAGAAAGTTCATCTATTAATCCATTATTTTCCAATGCAAGATTAACGCGTTTTCTAACCAAAGGTGTAAACTTTGTGTTTATAATCTAGCAATTAAACCTATTAACTTCCGTTAGGATAGATTCAAATACTATTCCTATTCATGGTGATCTACGGTTTATAGAGACTTCCATCAACAATAAACAATCAACACATGCAAATCTTCCGATATAAAAGCAATTAAACATAATAAACATGAATAGAGAAACAACCTTTAATAAAAACTCACAAAGATAATCGATGAAAACGAAATCAACAATCGTTGGATGGCTTCACAATACTCGTTTGATGAAGCTTTTAGCTTCAACATCCTCGAGAACTCAAATTTGCGAAGCAAAGATTGCATAAAAGTAACTAGTTTGATCTAGATCTAAAGTGCATAAAAGCTGAATAAAAGGAGAAAACGCAGCCTAAAGCCTTTAGGTTTAGGGTTTGAATAATGTGTGTATGGTATCTCATAAGTGGAGAAAACAGCTGCTATTTATAGATTTCGAAGTCGGTTTCACTAAGTCGGCCGACGGACGCCCGTCTGCTCCTCTGGACGCTCGTCTAAATAGATCTGGACTGCTTCAGACGCCCGTTCAGACAGCGTCCAAACTCTCTGTATCAAAATCGCTCCTTGATGAGAGATAAATTTATGATCATTATTATGACATTTCGCCCCACTTTTGATACCATTTTGAGCATTATTGTACCAATTCAAGTCAATTATCCCTTATATTTATCTAATTATGTTAGTAGTAGTTATTATGTAAAATATCGTGTTTTTATAAGTTTTAACTAAGTTTTGTACGGTTTAGTAACCGGAATGTCGTGTCGGATTTACGTGGGTATTTTTGTGCTTTATTGCGAAATTATAAGATGACCAAGATCCCGAGTAACTAAACGTTTTGAAGCATAAATCATAAGTTTTGTGGGATAAAATATTATGCAATAATCTAACAACTTTGACGAGATCAAGCTATTATTCTTTGTTTCTACCGTAATTCAACTTCAACAGACATTTGACCTGACTTAGAGGCATTTTCAGAAGATGAGTCCTTAATGAAAGTTGTAGATCTTCGGAAGAGCTTTCCAACGAATATCAAATCATGTCAATCTGAGGTCTACAGCTCGAGATAGGTTTTTACTTAACATCGATATGTTGCATGGCGGCCACGCGCGCGCGAGAGAAGGCCGAATATGGCGGGAAAATCTCTGAATCTGGGCCCACAAGATCCTAATGATTAAAAATGCACTTGTGTAGCCGGCACGTGCAGGTGAGGCTCGGCACGCGCCCGGTAATGTGGTCTATAAATACTCCTCTCAAGCTCATTTGATCACCGCCTGGAATTTATGTATATATCTATATATATACTTTCCTATATCGTTTTCTTTCTATTTCTTTTATGTTTTGGGCCCATATATGCATATATATGTCTATGTATGTATGTATATATGTTTTTATGTATGAATAAACATAGTAATGTTGTAATCTTTGAGAGGATTATCGAGGATTGTTGTCTCTGAAAGTCATTGTTACTTTCACGAGGATTAGGCTCCAATTCAAATTTGTAATCGGTAATTTTCTAATGTTATTATGTTTGTTTGTTTTTATTAATATCTATATATTAGGTATAATGATATTAGGCTAACTTAATATCTAGCCAAGATATGAAATTGGATTAGTTTTATCTTTTAGGAAATAGATAATGACTATGTTAAAATTGATTAAAATCGATTATAATGAATCTCTTTCTATGTTTGAATTGAAGTAGCTAATCGATTTGAAAGAATTCATAATCTAATTATGAATTGACGCCTCGTAGTTAGTTTATGAACTCGTTAATAGAAAGACCGGAGGTAAAATTGGCGAGTGAAAACGTGACAACGGAATCCGATTTCCTAAACCGGGGTAGATTTGTTTCGGGAGAAACAAACTCTTATTGAAATTTATACTCTCGAGATTATCACGTTAAATTCGCTGTTTAATTGACATACCTTAAAATTGGCCGAATGACAAAACGGGAGTGACCCATGCTTGAGGATGACATTGGACGAGGATTAAGACATATGACAATTTCATACGCTCGTGTGAGGAGAAATTGCCTAGCTTAGGAGTATACCGTTTAGTATATAATTGATTGGACCTTGAATAAAGGAAGAAATTGTCTCATTTATTTCTACTAAAAGAGATCGTAATTCATAGAATATATTCTTGGCTAGTTTCTATATATTATATATTAGTATATCTATATTTATATAATTATTTATATATCTATATCTTATATATATATTTATGTTTTTATATATATATATATATATATATTTATGTATTTATATATATTAATTATATATATGTGTTATATTTATTTATTTACTTGTTTTACTAACATCTAACAATCTAACATCTAACTCTAACATTACTAACTAATCTAATGATCTAACTATCTAACCCAGGAAAAGTAAAAAGCTGCGACTTAGATCGAGTTAATAATAGCTTCTTGGTGTTTAACCCCACTTAAAAGAATTACCATGTTTTCCCGAGGAATACGACTGACTCACCGACTAGCACTACAATTTGACCCGGTACAATCGCCGGTTAGGATCTGTATAGCCTAGGTAATGTCCGTCAGCTTTCTGGCGCCGTTTCCAAGGTTAGGTTTAGGTCTGTCAGTATTTTGGCGCCGTTGCCGGGAAAACGTCGCTAATTTCTTTCTTTGTGTCTAGGCGTTACTACTTGTATTAGCTCAAAATTCTCGAGGATAAGTCAACTCTCTTCTTTATCTCAATTCTATTTTTTTTTCGTTGATACTTACCTTATAGGTAAGTTATCAATTTTGTTACTACTATCTTTTTTTGAGTTATTTTACGTGTTCGTTAGGCGATGACCGATCATCTTGAATCGAAATCACGGAAATGGCGAATTCAATGATGAAACACCGAACGAGGGCTTGATCATGCCCGAGGAATGGAAATAATCGAATCGGAATCGAATAATCGTAATAATCACCCACCAAACCCGAGACGATCTGTGATCATATCGTAGAAGGAAATCAGATTAATAATCCAATTCTTTTACCCAATAAAGGAGCAAATAATTTGAAATAAAATCTCATCTTTTGGTTTAATTGACACAAGAGCCCAATTTCTAGGAGAAGATGATGAGGACCCACATCATCATCTCTATCTTTTCAAGAATTGTGTAATACAGCCAAAAGTCAAGGTGCTCATCGAGAACTAACAAGGATGTCTATGTTTCCTTTTTCTTTAAAAGGAAGAGCACGAGATTGGTTTCTGTCACTTCCACATCATTCATTGACAAGTTGGGAGGAGATTCAAACTGAGTTCTTAAAGCAATATTTTACTCCTAGAAAAAAAATTGGAATTAATAGTCGAAATTGCTAATTTTAAACAAGGATCTCAAGAAAAACACTCGGGAATGCTTGGGAAAGATTTAAAAAGTTATTACGAGCTTGTCCCGATCATGGTTATTCCTTAGAAATGCAAATCCAACTTTTACATCAGTAAATTAAGGAAAGACTCACGTGCGATGTAGATCATGCATGTGGTGGTTCGTTAATAATGAGTGAAGCCCAAATAGTTTACGATGCTATAGAAAAGATTTCCAAAATTAACAGAATGTGGGAAACCGGTTCTAGCACCAGAAAGTAGCATTTGCGAGGAGAAAGTACATCGAATACGTGAAGTCCTAGCACACTTGGAGAATTTGAGTAGGAAATTTGACGGCTTTTTAGCTTGATAAAATGTAAACTCGTAAAATATCATACCGAATTACTACTCAAATCATGATAATGTGTCATTAGGGATGGAAGAACCAAAAAGGATATTCAAGGGAAAAGGTGAATTTTTACAAACATAGGAATTTGAACAACGCGTATTCAAACTCGTTTAATGCTATTAGAAGAGATCACCTTATTTTTCGTTGGTATGAAATCCCTAGTAAGCAAGGACAACCACCGTATCAATCCAAAGATAAGAATCCATATCAAGTTTATCAAGGAGATACATCGAATCGAAATCTACAGTCATTACCTAGACCTTATCCACAATATACCACTCAAAGCATACCAACACCCAAAGTTCAACTCAACTTTGAAGGAGTTAATAAATGGAAGAAATTAATGGAAAATATGTTGGGTGTGATATCTTCTCAAGCTCGAATATAGAAACCATGATGACTTCTATAGTACAGATCCACTAAGGATATGAGTGCGTTGAAAACATCTATAAGTGGACATGATACGGAATGAGAATTGTAGAAGCTTCATTACGAATTTGGAATATCACTTGAGTAGAGAGGTAGAACGTAAAAAAGATGAGACCTCAGGAGAGGATTATCAAGTAATACCGAAAGGAACCCGAGAAAGGTAAAAGTCATTATTACTAGAAGTGGAAGTATATGTGGAAGTAATGGATTAGAAAACTTCGGATATAATGAAGTAGAGAATGATTTAGATGGTAAATTTGAAAAGGATATGGAAAATAAACCGAATTCACTAAAGAGGAAGAGGACATTATTGAAGATTTCCTAAGACAAATTGAACTCGAAAGGAGAATGAGGAATGGGTCAAGGTTCCTAGAATATTGAAAAATTCAAGATCGAATGACTTAAGAACCTTGTTCAATAAGCGAGATAGAATGGAATCAAGTTTGAAAGGGCCAATTCAAACTGAACCTTATCCACTCACCCCAAATTCACCTCAGTTCAACTCGAAGAGGCAAAGACCACATCCAAAGGCATATTTTGAAGAAAAAGGCACGAGAATGATGACCCACGGTGTCCTCAAAAGGCACAATCATTCGAGGAAGCTTTACCATATTCATCTAACGACAAGGGTAAGGGAAGTATACATTCTAACACCGCTTTAATTGATCTTGAATTACTTTCCTATTCTCCTAAAAGATGAAGTTGGATAAGAAGTATGCACGCTTTCTTGACACTTTTCGGCACTTAACTATTAATATCCCTTTCATTGAAGCTCTAATCAATATGCCGAATATGGTAAGTTTCTTAAAGACATACTATCCCGAAAGAAAAGTTGGAAGAATATAAAATGGTGTGTCTAAGTGAGAAGTGTTCATGATTGCTTCAACATAAGCTTCCTCCTAAACTTAAAGATCCGGGTAGTTTTACTATCCCATGTGATATTGGGGGCTTTTGTTTGAGAATTCAATATGTGATCTCGGTTCAAGCATAAACCTCATGTCCTACAATGATTTCATGAAACTTGGCATATGTAAGCTTAAGCGTCATGAGATGACTCTTCAACTGGCATATAGATCTATTAAACATCCTAAAGGAGTCATCGAAGACGTGTTGGTTAAGGTAGATAAATTCTACTTCCCGTCGATTTTGTTGTTATGGATATGGAGGTAGGAGTGCACCCTTATCCTCGGTAGACCATTTTTAGCAACGGTGGGAGCCGTGATCAATGTTCGTAAGGAGAGCTTAGTTTGGGAGTGAATGATGAGCGCGTTGTCTTTAACATTTACAATCTATTGAAATATCCACTAGAATCTTATTCTTGTGTAGACCCTTTGTGTTCTCTTTTTGTGGATCGTACTAACATGCAGGTAATTGAAGAAGATGACTCCAGCAATAATGTGGAAGCTCACAAAACGAAAGCTCAAAAATCAGAGGAAAAGGTCAAGAATCGTTGGATTCGACGGAATTTGTCTGCTCTATGTTGGAGACCGGTATTGAAGAAGGATGCAGTGAGTGAGGATGACCCACCACCAGTGCCTTAAAAACTGAAGCACGGTAAAGTCTGGCTATAGACTATAAATGTAGTCAATGACGGGTACTATCCTTCCTATTTACTCCTTAAGCATTTATTTTTAGTGGATTATGTGTTTAATTGTTACGTGCTTTTGTGAGTAATTGTTAGAAGTATCCCGTTTGTTTAGTATATTATATTAGTTAATCCTTATCATTTTGGTCGAGCAAACGACGTTAACCAAAAGCGCTACCGGGAGGCAACCCGTAAAATGTTAAATATAATAATTACTCATACTTTGGATAATACTTTGCGAATACTTGGATTGATTTTCATTTTGTTTCATCAAGTCTTAGGATGAATGTTTGAATGTCATTATAACGGAACGATTAGGTGGTTATCCAAAATCTGATGAAAAAAAGAGAAAATTCAAATGCATCATTTCTTGGACTTAGGTTGTTAGAACGATTTGAAATAACCCTTGAGGATCTGGGTATAAAAGACTCAGAGTTAATACTTTGCCATACGTTACATTTCATGATCTAGTCTGTTTTAAATTTCAAAAATAACGTGTGACATGTATTAGTTCAAATACTATGGAATTGAGGAGGTCATAACTTTAGTTTAACCCACCCACCCACCCTTTTTTATCATCCGAGTATTTGTTTTGACTTGTTTTAGTGCACCATTGCTTTCCCAACAACTTATTTACACTCACTTTACATTGAGGACAATGTAAGTTCGTAAGTGGGGAGTGGAGTTGTTGGTCTAGCAATGGAATTAATGTTTATTTTGTATCAATAAATCCCTTAGTTTTTGATTTTTTTTCGAGCATTATTTAGTTGATTAAAATAAATTGTATAAGATATATATTTCATGGATTTGAAGATATAATGATCAATTTGGATGTGTATAACCAATGTGAACCGTAAGTGCATTGTAATTCCAAATATATTTGTGTAACATAAATTCCTTCACGTAAAGCCTTTGATATTGAAACGAAAATTTTAAACTGTATCCATTCAGTATCCTAGTGGTTATTCTAGATAATAACAGTAACTTAGTACCTAATTTTTGAACGTGTACTGTGAATATCTGAAGGTTTGAATGTGATAGAAAAGATATAAGTTAAGTTTATGTTTAAAAAAAAAAAAAAAAAAAAAAAAAAAAAGATGAACTATATATATGTCGGTTGTAGCTACCAATGATTGGAGTGCAGTAGGGTGTTATCACGAAACGTCCTATATCACTATGAGGTTTAAAAGCTCCCGACTGCCCGATGATAATAGTCCAGCTAGGGTGTTATCACGAAACATCCTATTGCTGGGAATGAGGGCAATTGCCTGATGATAGTAGTCCAGCTAGGGGGTATCACGAAATGTCCTATTGCTGGGAATGAAGGCATATGCTACAAATGTGAAATTAAGCTCATAAAAAAAAAAAAAAAAAAATTTGTTATGGTTGAAAACTTAGCTATCTTCTGACTATCCCCAGTATAAACTGAATGATATGCTTTAGGGATTATCCTAATAAGTACTCGGAAGAACTTTGTGTGGAACTGTTCCTGCTTATACCTAGGAAAGTCATTAGAAATTTTCTCAATGGATATTTGTGTGTTTTGCTTGATTTATTCAAGAGAGGATAGTGGAAATTGAAAAGGCTTGTCACACACACACTCTGTTATACATTTATATTAAGGTTAAAGCCTGGTTGTAATTCTAATGGTTGTATTATCCGGTTGTCCCTTATATCTTATACCTTCATGAATTTATCTCTTATTCATTTTGTTTTATCGCTTGTTTTGCTCGAGGACGACCAAAAGCTAAGTAGGGGGTTGTGATGAGAGATAAATTTATGATCATTATTATGACATTTCGCCCCACTTTTGATACCATTTTGAGCATTATTGTACCAATTCAAGTCAATTATCCCTTATATTTATCTAATTATGTTAGTAGTAGTTATTATGTAAAATATCGTGTTTTTATAAGTTTTAACTAAGTTTTGTACCGGTTTAGTAACCGGAATGTCGTGTCGGATTTACGTGGGTATTTTTGGTGCTTTATTGCAGAATTATAAGATGACCAAGATCCCGAGTAACGAAACGTTTTGAAGCATAAATCATAAGTTTTTGTGGGATAAAATATTATGCAATAATCTAACAACTTTGGACGAGATCAAGCTACATTATTCTTGTTTCTTCTACCGTAATTCAACTTCAACAGACATTTGACCTGACTTAGAGGCATTTTCAGAAGATGAGTCCTTAATGAAAGTTGTAGATCTTCGGAAGAGCTTTCCAACGAATATCAAATCATGTCAATCTGAGGTCTACAGCTCGAGATAGGTTTTTACTGAACATCGATATGTTGCATGGCGGCGACGCACGCGCGCCGAGAAGGCCGATATGGCGGGAAAATCTCTCGAATCTGGGCCCACAAGATCCTAATGATTAAAAATGCACTGTGTAGCCGCACGCACGCAGTGCGGTGAGGCTCGGCACGCGCCCGTAATGTGGTCTATAAATACTCCTCTCAAGCTCATTTGATCACCGCCTGAATTTATGTATATATATCTATATATATACTTTCCTATATCGTTTTCTTTCTATTTCTTTTATGTTTTGGGCCCATATATGCATATATATGTCTATGTATGTATGTATATATGTTTTTATGTATGAATAAACATAGTAATGTTGTAATGCTGGAGAGGATTATCGAGGATTGTTGTCTCTGAAGCTGTTGTTACTTTCACGAGGATTAGGCTCCAATTCAGCAGTTGTAATCGGTAATTTTCTAATGTTATTATGTTTGTTTGTTTTTATTAATATCTATATATTAGGTATAATGATATTAGGCTAACTTAATATCTAGCCAAGATATGAAATTGGATTAGTTTTATCTTTTTAGGGAAATAGATAATGACTATGTTAAAATTGATTAAAATCAGTTATAATGAATCTCTTTCTATGTTTGAATTGAAGTAGCTAATCGATTTGAAAGAATTCATAATCTAATTATGAATTGACGCCTCGTAGTTAGTTTATGAACTCGTTAATAGAAAGACCGAGAGGTAAAATTGGCCGAGTGAAAACGTGACAACGGAATCCGATTTCCTAAACCGGGGTAGATTTGTTTCGGGAGAAACAAACTCTTATTGAAATTTATACTCGAGAGATTATCACGTTAAATTCGCTGTTTAATTGACATACCTTAAAATTGGCCGAATGACAAAACGGGAGTGACCCATGTACTTGAGGATGACATTGGACAGAGGACAAGACATATGACAATTTCATACGCTTTCGTGTGAGGAGAAATTGCCTAGCTTAGGAGTATACCGTTTAGTATATAATTGATTGGACCTTGAATAAAGGAAGAGTTGTCTCATTTATTTCTACTAAAAGATATTGATTCAATAAAGTATTCTTGGCTAGATCCAAAAATATATATTATATTAGTATTTATTTGTTTTATTTTACTGCTTTACTAACATCTAACTCTAACATTACTAACTAATCTAATCGATCTAACTATCTAACCTCAGAAAAAGTAAAAGCTGCGACTTAGATCGAGTTAATAATAGCTTCTTGGTGTTTAACCCCACTTAAAAGAATTACCATGTTTTCCCTGAGAATACGACTGACTCACCGTGACTAGCACTACAATTTGACCCGGTACACTTTGCGCCGTTAGGATCAGATAGCCTAGGTAATGTCCGTCGACTTTTACGGCGCCGTTTCCAAGGTTAGGTTTAGGTCTGTCACTCCTCCGGACGCCCGTCTGCTTTATCAAACGCCCGTCCACTCTGGACGGGACCTGGACGCTCGTTCAGCTTGATATAATTTTGATTTCTTGATCTTCATCTCTTTTCCTCTAAGTCATTCCTTCATTATCTCTTTTATCATCAATTAACTCGAACTTAATCAACTTTTGATCATCTCTTGAGCCTCAACCATGTATCTATAACACATAAAAACATCGCAAAATGTAATAATGCTCAAATAATCATAAAATCACAATTAAAACACCAAAATTAACCAAGTTTGCGATTAACTCATTTAAAATCTCATTTGCTCAATATATCCATTAAACACTCGTTTCTTATGCAAATTCATACAAATACGGGGGAAAATACCATAGAATATAGCGTTATAAATCGTACAAAATCACCCTTAACAGCTACCAAAAATCGATCATCTACATCAGCCACATGGGTTGACTCAGCATTGAACCTTTTGATGAATTGTAAAACCGTTTCATCGGATTTTTGCTTAATGGTAAGCAAATGAGTGCTATTTCATTGAAACGGTCTCACAGCAATGAACATGCTCATAAACTTCTTAGTTAAAACTGTAAAACTAGTGATAGATCTGGGTGGTAACTTGTTAAACCAATCTCTAGACCTTCCAGATAAAAGTGCTGGGAAGGCCTTGCACTTCATTTCGTCCGGAGCATTGTAAAAATGCATATGTGCTATATATTGATGCATATGATCATAAGGGTCTTTTGTTCCATCATAGGGACTAATCTTTGGTATCTTAAATCCTCTGGGACACGGATAGGCATCAATGTGCTCTGCAAACGGTGAAGCTAAATTGAACTCGTCTTCCTCATCCTCCAACATGGCATCTAATTCAGCTATGGCTGCATCATTCGCTTGACGAGTTCTGCTTTTAATAATCCGACAACTGGATTCCGCAACTTCCTTGTGACCATCCTTTTCTTCTGATGATGGTCGTTCTTCTTCTCCAAGATTTCCTACTTTCTCCTTTCCCTTTCTTACACTTTCAAACAGAATCTGGAAATCAGCGTCCCCCATTGTCTTTAAAGCATCTACCAAGAGTTGTTTCGCCAAGCCTTGAGTATTTGGCTGATCTTCTGGTTGTTTTTCAAGATTACGTTCTTGATCTTGATTCAAATTATCTGGATCGTGTGAGGAACCTGCCAGATCTTTCCCTTGTTGATTTTTTTTAGATTTCATGTCAACTACTCCGTTAATCTGCCGCTAGAAACAAAAAGTTGACCCTCCTTCTAGCGCCAATGATCGAACTCAAACTGAAATGTATAAAAGCTCTAAGGCCCTTTTTGATCTAGGATTGAATACAAAGTAGTTTTTGTGATGGACTGAACTTAAGGAATAAGTTGCATACGTATCCAAATATATATTTGGAATCAAGCCCAACCGTAGTTCAATGCATTGAGGTGGAGTTAGTGGGCAGTTATACATTCTACCCACGTCTCACGTCTATACATAACTGTTCTTTGCACATATCTTTGGTCTGTTCTTTACCTGATTAGGGGCTTACCCTGATCGTCTGACCAATAGGGGCCTGCCCTGGTCGTCTTGATCAGGTCCTCTAAGTAGCGGGGACCTGCCCAGGTCGTTTGACCAAGAGGGACCTGCCCCTGGTCAGTACAACTTCTGGCTCAAATGTATCCTTGATTTGATTTACTAATTCATCCACGGGATATGTGCCACGTGGAGACATTCAGGTTACCCTCAATCACCGTGGTTCTGATCAATCCACGAAATACTTCGGCAGATGCGTGTGGACTCACCGAATAAGTCCCCGGTAGGTCTATGTCTCACGTATAAGTTTTAATGGTGGAATATATATATATATATATATATTTGTGCGATTATTTCGTTTCGGTTTGCATAAAATGCCGGTGCATAAGTCGGTTTTATTAAAAAATCAAAAGTTGATCGAGCATAATCTAGAGGGCTTTATTTACTGTTCCGTTCTTAGAGTTTTGTAAATAATGTATGTACATTTTTTTATTTTTTTATTTTTTATTTTTTCCTTTTTGGTGAGATCCAAGAGATCAAATTGGGCCCTCAAAAAAAGAGAGATCAAATTCTCAAACTCGAGTTCGAAAACAAAGTCATCTATTACACTACACGTACGACACCTTGTTTTTTTATAATAAAACTATGAGTGTAAAGCAAATAAGTCGGTTTAATGTAAAGGAGAGTTGGTGGTGATGATGTATTGGAAGGAGAGAGGCAATTGTTTTTTGGACGCGGCAATTCTCTGTACATGGAAACACTTTGCCCAGTGGGTCACCATTCTCTGTGAATGTTGACTATTTTGAGTGTTACATACCCATATATTTTAAATTTTTAGGTGAGTGTGTCTCACGAGTGCATACATACTTCGCAAGCGTAATCAATTTCTACGAGGATCGAGCTACACACCATACAAACAATTCTCGCAACTGATCCCTTCGCTGCTTACGATTGTGCGCGTAATACAGACTTTCACGTGAGATGTCTGTACTACCTAAAAATTTCTCCCCATACACAGCTATCTGTCTCTATAATGGAGTATAATAAGAATCATAAAATAATAGATTTTTTTTTATAAAGGAAATACTAGATTTTTAATCAAGATTAATTGCGTTAGGATCGTTTGTTATGAAACTAACATAGATCCTATAAAAAGACAAATCACTCTCAAAACATAATGAGAGAATACACAAAAGACTATTGCCGTGTACGTTACTTTTTTGTTATGTATTGTTATGCTTGTTATGCTACTCATATTGTAATATTTTGTTGGGTAGTGATCATTGATTACTATTACTTTGGACTTGTCATAACATCTAACATTATAAACTCGTTTCCTAAACGAACGAACACGAATTTGGTTCACGAACGTTCGATTATATTCGTGAATATGTTTATGTAGATAAATCAATATACAACTTAACCCAAAACATAATATGATAAGCTATCTATTTATCAAAAAGATACTGTGGGGCAATTCAATGTCTAATAATTATTACACTATAATGTTTGAGTATCGATTTATAATTTGTTATCCATGAATTTCGACTATATTTTTTATACTTTAAAGAGTTGAACTCGGGTTAGATTCGACCTGAAAGACAAATATACGTTTAGCGAGTCAAAACAGAACACGAATTTAAACAATTTGTCTTATAAACCGATCAAGCTTAAACGTAATTTTATATTCGTTTAGTAAACAGAGACGAATGCCAAAAACCTGTGACTAAAACGGATTTCAACAACCTAGATTGACCCGAAAGGACTGATTATATATCAATTTAACACATTACAAGCCATAAAAAAAAGAATTTAGAAAGTGGGTCTATTGAGACACTATTTTTTATTATTGACACTTTTTTTTTATTATTTGTTATGTTCAAAACAACGTCGATTATTCTCGACGTTTATATTAAAACACCAACATCACGAAATTCGGTGGATCGCGTTTAAGTTGTTGTGACACTTTTATAACGTAAACGTCGGTGTCATTTGACTTTCGTTAATAAACACCAACATCAACGTCGCCAAGATGCGACATTCCGCTTCATAAAAAATCATGCCGCTGTCGGAAGAATTTTTATAATGTCAAAAATAATATGGTGCTAATAGTAAAAAATAGTATGTCAATAGAAACCTCTTTGAAAACAGGCTTAATGACTCAACGATCTCACCCACTAGATTGCACCAACAGCTGGCAAAAGAAACAAAAGTTTCTTTGACGGATTTTCCGGTGTTTGTTTTATCCTCCACGACCTCTTTTTTCTTTCTTTGGCAAATTTTTTTATTTTGGAAACATTAGCAAAATCTTATGTGTGATCAAATTACTAATTCATATAAAGCATATCGAAATCTTGATTTTATTTACCTAACAAAATTTGGTAACCTTCTCTGGAAAAAATGAATAATATGTCAATTATCGATCTACTTTCCAAGTAAGAAAGATCCGCATCCTTTGAAGTCAATTTTCGGTAGCCACCTAAGAATTCGACTCTAAAAAAAAAAGGGATGAGATCATCTGTCCAATGACGTCGTTTTTACTTAAACACTAAAATTAGACACACAAATTGGACAGGTGATCTCATCCCAAAAAAAAAGGTGGTGGGTAGAATAATGGCATGGTAGATTGTAAGGGCTTCCACCTCAACAGCATACCCACCTTGAAAGTTGAAGCCTCATTGAGAAAAAAATGAAGAATATCTCAATCTACGCACTGCGTCCCTGAAAACTTTTTAGTAACGTATATATTATTTAAACTTGTGAACGTTACATAAATTCAGTATTGTTTTTAGTGCATCTACTCTACCTGTGTAGGTGTAAGCGTAAAGGCACAAATTTGTGGTAAATTTTTTATTTTTTAATTTTTTTTTTCTGTTGTCATTTTGTCACATAAGTGTTGGGTCGTATATAAAAATTACATTGCATGCCATGTTTATATCAAAAATAGTTCCCATCACGTCTCTGACTTACCAAAAAAGATTAGACTTTTAGCTAGGTAGTATATAGTTTGCAATTAAATTCAAGAATAGAACAAACGTACACAGATACATGATGATGGCCGACCCGAACCACGCCACGTGTTATCCTCTTAAATCGTATAATAAATGACTAGTCTCTAAAAATAAGGCATTAAGAACTAAGAGCTCCAAGCACATACCCAAGGGCAGGAAACTCCTCCTCCAGCCGCCGCAGGTCGGCCAAGGCTTGGTGAAGATGAGCTGCCCAGTTCGGCTATAGTGGCCTTGGGGGCTCGGTACAGGATGCACAGAGCAACCCCGGTTGTTGTTCCATGTGCTGGATAACTAAAGATAAATAAGGAAAGAATTCTATGACATAATGACATTGATCTTGTCATTTAAATATGTCCATAATTATTCCTAAATCATAGGGATTTATGCATGTATATCCTAAGGGAAATAATAATATTAATAATAATAAAAACGCAATTCCTTGCAGGACAAGGAAATGGATGAGACGTCCTCTATATAGACAACCTTAAGAAACTACGAAATACTTGATTCCTGAAACATAACATGATACGTAACCAATTTGAGAGAAATAATTCTCAAACTCAATCTAAAAATCACCCATAAAACCACCCCTCATTCATATTACCCTATATTAAACGGCCCGGATAACTATTAGACGAAATCCAACATCGTCAATTGGCGCTAGAAGGAGGGCCTTCTATCGGTAATAGATCAAGGTTGTTTGTGATCAAGTTTATGGCAAAAACATGCCAAAAACGCAGTCAGATCGATGGCTTATTTCCAGAGTTTCAACCGTTGGAACAAGAATTCCAGCGTTCACATTCAAGAAAAAGGAGGGACGAACAATCCCTCCAAATTTCATGCCGATCGGAGTCCGTTTATATGTCCGATCGTCGCAAGAAAGTTGTTGTTGTGTCACCGAAAACACAACAGTCACCAAAAATGCAGTAAGATCAACTGCTTATTGCCGGTGTTTCAACCGTTGGAACAAGAATTCCACTGTCCAGATTGAAGAAGAAGGGGGGATGAACAAGCCCTCCAAATTTTGTGCCGATCGAGTCCGTTTACATGTCCGATAGTCGGGAGAAAGTTGATGCTGTGTCACCAAAACCGCAGCAGTCATTGAAAACGCAGTAAGATCATAGGCTTATTGCCAGAGATTGCACCGTTGGAACAAGAATTCTACCGTTCAGATTGAAGAAGATGGAGGTATGAACAAGCCCTCCAAAGTTCGTGCCGATCGGAATCCGTTTACATGACCGATCGTCGCTGGAAATTTGCTGCTGTACCAACAAAAACGCAGCAGTCACCAAAAATGCAACAGCCAGATCGGAGACTTATTTCCAGAGATTGCACCCTATTGCGGATCAGTGCACTTCAGGTAAGTGCTGAAAATAAAATCAAGGCAAGAGAACTTGCAAAAGCTGGCATATATTAAAACATTGTACATGAAAAAATTGGAAGCTTTTCTCCAAAGTCTACATGACAGACTCTGAAACTTGAGCCCCGCAGGTCGGACTCTGAAGCTTGAGCTCCGCTAGTTGGACTCGAAAAGTTTGCTTAAGTCTGTAGGACAGACGTCAACTTTCAGAACTCCGCAGGTCGGACTCACAAAGTTTGCAGGTCAAACTCATCGAACTGAGCCTCGCAGATCGGACTCACCAAGTTTGCAGGACAAACTCACCAAGTCAGCAGGACGGACAAAAGTATGAGCTCTCTAACTCAGCCTCTGTAAATCTGTAGACCAAACTTCCTTAGTTCGTAGACGAACTCAAACCGAGCTCCGCAGGTCGGACTCGTCATAAAATCAATCCGCAGGACGGACTCGAGCAAGTCCGTAGGACTGACAGAAATTCAGATCACTGGATGTCAAGCTCAATGCGTTTGCAAAGCTGAGCTCCGCAGGCCGGACTAACTCTAAACAACCAATCTACAGGTCAGACTCGCGCAAGTCCACATGTCGGATAACTTTTTTGGGCTCCGCATGTTAGGCTCGCTAACTTTGCGAAGTGAACTTCCCAAGTCCCTAAAGGGACCCGAGCTGAGGTACGCAGGTCGGGCTCGTAAAAATACAATGAAGCATAAGCGAAATGCAAGTTCAAGAACCTAAGAAGCGTTAAGGGCTGAGTTCTGCCCAGACTCTTTAGCATGAGTTAGATTCGCCACAGAAGCATTGACCTGGTGCAGTTCGGCAGGAGCCGTTGAAGCAGAAGCCGTAGATAGCACTAAACAAGGAGCTGCAGCAACGTTCTCAAATACCGTTCCACTTCAGAAGACGTGGGCATGAATGACAGCGTCATAACAATAGCTCTGCCACCTGGCAGAGTAGGCCATTGTAAAATTCTACAAGTCTAGATGACAGGGGCCGACGAACATCTCTAACAGATCCGACCTCACAAAGAGTGGTTCAGCCAGATCTTGGGGGCTTATGATGATGGCCGACCCGAACTACGCCACGTGTCATCCTCTTAAATCGTAAAATTAATGACTAACCTCTAAAGTAAGGCATGAAGCGCTAAGAGCCCCAAGCACATACCCAAGGGCATGTCCCTAAGCCCAGGTGGTAGATCGGCAGAAACTTTTCCTCCAGCCGCCGCAGGTCGGCCATGGCTTGGTGAAGATGAGCTGCCCAGTTCGGCCATAGTGGCCTTAGGAGCTCCGCGTAGGACGCACAGAGCGACCCCGGTTGTTATTCCATGTGTTGGATAACTAAAGATAAATAATGAAAGAATCCTATGACATAATGACATTGATCTTGCCATTTAAATATGTCCATAATTATCCCTAAATCATAGGGATTTATGCATGTATATCTTTAGGGAAATAATAATATTAATACTTATAAAAACGCAATTCCATGCAGGACAAGGAAATGGATGATACGTCCCCTATATAAACAACCCTAAGGAACTATAAAAGACTTGATTTCTAAAACATAACAGGATACGTAGGCAATTTGAGAGAAATAACTCTCAAACTCAGTCTAAAAATCACCCAAAAAACCATCCCTCGTTCATATTACCCTAGATTAAACGGTCCGGATAACTATTAGACGAAATCCAGCATCGTCAATACACTACATGAAATGTAGTCCATTAATATTAAATATCAGTTGTAAATTATTAATCAATCACTAATTTATTTATTTTTTTGTTGAGGAATCAATCACTAAGACTTTGATTATGTAATTACAGCTATTATCATTCAGAAATATCACAATAAACATAGTGTCCTCTGTGACAGGTGCATTCTCTTTTATATTTGTATAGCAAGAATCCCAAAGTTAGAGTATTTTATGTTATCGTTTTTATTATCAGATGACACCGACATGCATTTTTCTTTTCATTATCTAAATAAATGATGTGATTATTATATGAGAATGATTGAGAGTTGGTATTGACGGTATGACAAATCCTATGTTCTTGAGGCGTATACCAGACACGTTACCGTCGTCATGACCATACTCTGGCTTTAACACGACGATCTGGTAATTTCAAAATTTAAAGACATGACACGCCGCCGACACGTTACACACACAATCAAACATGAGGTCCCAAAATTGTCATTTTAAAATATAAAGGTCAATTTTGACACAATAATAAAACATGAGATCCTAAAACTGTTAAAAACCCAATGATTATGAGTCAAAAGATGAAGTTGAGAAAGATTAAGTAGTCTTTAACTTATGATTATGAAGTTGAATTTATAAAACACGTTTTCATGAACAAAATTGACATGTATCGACCTCGTTAGATTTGTGAACATATACGGTATCTTTCCTCAAATTAAAAAAAGAAATAAAGAAAAATGACGTTGGTTTAAATAAATAATTAATTGTCAATTAGGACACATTTAGAAACATGTCAGGATTTTAGTTATTTTTGCCTGACATCTTTCATATTGTGTCCTTTAGAACCCTTATCCCATTTAATGCAAATTTTTAAAAGATTTGCGTGTACACTCCCTTTTAAAAGTATTTTTTTTACCGTCCATCCCATGGACGGATCCAAGAATTTCTTTCGGTTCTTAGGATCAAAAGTAAGCCCCTTCTCCGCTGATTCCGTTTCTGCAATTCTTTCTGAAATCCGTTGAATAACTTGCCTCTAGTTTTTCTCTGTTTTCCCTTCTATTCCTCTGATGATTTCGAACAAAGAGGGGAAGATTCAACTTCTGACATCCCCTTTTACATCATTGGAGGTTATCTCCAAAAATATATAACGCCCACTTAATACCCACTAATTGTCCTTAATTAATAAATCCATAACTTCTTTTAAATTAATTTCCATAATTAATATATATTTTTTTATTAAAGCAACTTTAATCCATAAATAGTTAAACATAAAATTCCGTCTTTAGCGAAAAGACACGTCTGTCCTTTTTCAAAAAGTTGGGATATTAAAAAAAAAATTCCGGTTCTCAATGAGGTCACGTGATCCCAACAAAGGTAGATCCGCCCCTGACCCATCCCCAACTTGTCCTTCGTCTGTGTACATTCGGTGCACCAATCACAGTGAAGCCATTGAAATGCAAAAACCAAACGTCCAATTCGATCAATACTTGCAACTCCGAGCAACGACAAATGTTGAACATCCTGTATTCTCTATATATATGTATGAAAACTACTTCTATTTGAATGCTGATGAGGGATAAATTAAACCTCGCCACGTGGCATAACTATGTGGAAGAATATTGGGGCCAGAGGACCCGGACAGACTGGACCTTATCCCAGGCGGGAGGTCGATCCTCGTTTTGCCCGATTAGACCACCGCAGAGTGGCTCGGTCATCAAGGGTCGGGTAACCTTGGTCGAGACGGTCTGAGGAACCTGACGCAGGACGTCAGGGGTTTTCCTTACAAAGGCAATTCAATCACGTGCCTATATAAAAGGATAAAGATGGGAAGAATCCCGTGATTATAGGAGGCTGACCTTATTGTTTATATGCTATCCTAATTATCTCTTAGAGAGGAGATTGACACGTAATAATCCTTAGGGTTTAAGAATCCTATACTTGTCTAACACGACAAGGGCGAGACGTCTCCCTATATAACCAACCCTAAGGAACTACGAAAGACTTGATTCCAATTACATACATTGGATACGTAGGCAACTTGGGAGAATTTTACTCTCAAGCTCAGTCAAAATCACGTCATAACCTCCATCCCCATTACTAACGGTTCTTGGTTAGTCGTTTTAGAGTATTTAGACCCGGATCATATACCCGAATATTTACAGCATCGTCAATTGGCGCTAGAAGGAGGGTAGCTCTCAGCGATTTAATCAAGATCAAACAATGGCACCCCCGAAGAATACCGGAAAAAAGACTCGGGCGCAGGCGCCGATCCTATCTGCGATCGCACCGCCAAACAGAGCCTTCGGAGATATAGATCCAAACGCAACCACCAGCCAGGCTCGAACTAATCAAAAGAAAGTCCTGGCCGACCCTGCTCAACAAGCCTTGTTGGATGCCTTACGAAATCTCGACATGCCAGCGTTCAAAAGCGTGCTGGATCTAGCCCTAAAAGGGCGAGAGGAAGAAAGTCCATAAAATAAAGTTCCTAAGGATAACGTACCGCACAAGGATGATAGAGGGGACACCCTATCCTCCACCTCTGATGCATGGAAAAAGCAGGTTAACACGCAAGCATAGGAGGCTGCCTGTGCATAGCTCGAAGGAATTATAGGACGAATATCGGACGATCTGTCGTTCGAATCTCCTTTTTCAGAACAGATCTTGAGCTATCCACGCCTCGACAGATTCAAGATCCCAAAGTTGGAGCCGTACGATGGTACCAAGGACCCTCAGGATCATTTGTCTCAATACTTGACACATATGAATCTTGATTGTGTTGCCGAGGAGATGAAATGCAAAGCCTTCCCGGCCTTACTGACTGGCAGAGCCCGTGAGTGGTTCCGGAAACTACCTCATCACTCAATCCCCAACTTTGAGACACGGGCAAGCGACCTTGTAGAAAGTTGGGGATTGAGTGATGAGGTAGTTTTGATAACGGTCATTTTGTGCCCGTTATTCTATGACCTTTATCCCCGATTCTAGTTTAAAGGAGCTACAATAGAGGAATAATAAGTCGTAATACGCTTAATTTGCATATGACGAGAGTTACGATTCATTATTATGTATTAAGAGGTTTTATTATATTATTTGATGTTACAGACTGTATTTCATGTGATATTTGTAGTAACCCATTGTGGAGCACAAGGATGGACTTCGGAGAAGCTTTAATGGATCGCAGGCAAATTCAGAAAGCCCAAGACGGAAAAAGAAAAAGCCCGGAAGCACATATAGCTCGGGTCGACCGAGCCTATGCATTCGGTCGACCGAGTGGGCCTATAATCCAGAAGAAGTTCGGCACATTATTTGAGTCGGTTAGGGTTCAGAGTGTCGGCATTTTAAGTCGGTTCTCTATGACGGCTGAGGCTCTATATAAACACAAGTCCTTTGTATTTTTTATTATGCATTCACCACTATTCATTCATAAGAACATATAAGCAAATAAGGCTTGTGGAGGAGCTAAGGGTGCAAACATGTAAGCCCTAGTTCTTCATCTTGTTTTCTTTTAAGTAATCAATTTCCCAATTATGCTTTGGTTGTTTGAGTAGTTATGCATATCTAGATGATGTAGATCTAGGATATGACGTTAGGGCAGTGGTGATACCTTGTCTATAAGGATCCCATACCCTACGTCCTCTACCTAATATCTACGGATGAATCTGTGTGTTTAATTTACGTGTATTTAGATTAGTTTATATGATGTCCTGATGATTCGCTGTATAATCCGATTCGTATATGAAACGCTGAGAAATATGTTCGGGGATGTAAACCTGGAGGAGTAGACTCTCGGGTGACCGAGAGGTGTCACTCGGTCGACCGAGAGCACCTATTCGGTCGACCGAGAGCTGTCAAATCCGTTTCATCCGTTAATCAGTCACGTCTTTATGATTAAGTTAGCTTAATTGAATCTGTTATCTCAGTAGGTATGGCTATGGCTACGTCACTCGCTTAATTTAATTAAAACGTGTGGAAAGGAAATACCGATATAAAACTCTTAGGTAGGCTTAGGAATTGATCTTCGGGCGTTCAGCGTTATCTAAGTAGGTTTATATTAGGGAATTGCGCGCACCTTGTTACACGTAGATCGTAAACTAGCATGAGACTATAACTTGGTAATTGTTAGTTGGACGAGGTTTCGAGTGATCGTTTCAGAAATACGCCTAACCAAAGGAATGTTGCCCGGACGAGGTGTACGGTTAATATCGGCATCCTTAGAGTAGTAAGCGTGTGAGTTATATGAGATGGAGGCACCAAAAGGCGAAGTCACGTAACAATACCACAGTGATATAGTGACCTATCGGTGCTACATCAAGCTTAGAGGATGACTCCCGTAGCCAATATAAATAGATATGAACGGATTAGTAGTTGATGAGTTTTGTTGTCATATAAATTGTCTGGATCCAAATGATCACGGTTATAATAGAGGCGATTGATTACGTTATGTGTTTACATGTTGTTTATATGTTTGAGTGTGTCTTTCTTTTCTCGTACTTTATGTTGGTCATAGACCGTGTTTGTCAAACGAAATAAATAGGTTGGCTATTTAAGTTAGGATCCACAAATTGATTCTCTGTGGGATCGACCTCGACTCTATCTAGCTATACTGCGATTGAACCTAGTTCACTTGCTAGTGGTTATTTAGGCATCGAGTTAGTAATTTAACTTGACCTCAATCAAGTTTTTGGCGCCGTTGCCGGGGAATCAATGGTCCAACTGCTTAAATGATCAACTTAATTATTTCGTCTTTCTGTTTTCTGTTACAGTGAGTAATAAAAATAATATAAAAAAAAATTTAAAAAAAAATTGTATATTCGGTCGACCGAAATATGGTACTCGGTCGACCGAGCCCTTTAAATATTTTATCGATAGTTGTTTTCCCTGTGATTCTCTCAGTGATTCATTAGTAGGTTATAAGCCTAGCGGCAGGTATGAGTAATCATACCGCTGTTAGTTCAATAACCGCTTGTTGTTTTTCGTATGATGCAAAGAATCGGAGGGAATCACTAAGGCGAATCTGCTCAAAGAAATGTCATCACATCGATCTTCCGAGGTTCAAGGAGAAGAAGTCATGGTGTTGAGAACCAAAACCACACCTGAAAGCCGTTGACACCTAAACTCATGGAAAGAATAGCAAAGATGAAGGCAAGAATTCACGAAGCCAAGAGGTCAAAAGAGTCTAAAGATGCTTACATATACAGAGGTATGTCCAAGTTAAACCCTGAAGAGATTTCTTCAGATTCAGACTCAGGATATGACTACATGCATCATATGTCGATATAGAATCGATTCGAGGATAAGCGTAAACATAAATCGCCCTATAGTCATCGGTCCTGAGATGCGGCAAGATATTGAGAATGAGGCTCGGTTGATGCCGAAACTAGATGACCCAGGAGCATTTATGGTTGAGGTTACCTTAGAAGGAGCATACCTAGGGTTGGGTTTGATAGATTACGCTCGAGTCCGAACATTTTTCCGAAAAGTCTTTGTGATAGAAATCGATCCTTACTCCCACGAATACTCCGTTGCAAGTTAGATTTGCGGATGGGACCGAATACATCATATGCGGGAATATGTATAATATGATCATTGGCATAGGGCATTTCAGGTTTAAGATAGATATAGTTGTGATGGATATAGATGAGCACCCTCACTCGCTTCGATCATTTTAGGGAGAGCCTTTATCAACACTTCGAGAGCCCTAATTCGTATGACCAGGCGTGAGATCACATTTTTCGATGCTAGAGGTTCTGAGACCTATAGGACAAGGAATTCAGATTTCCCTACTCCGGTGAGCGTAAATGTTATAGGAGTTGGTAGTTCAAAACCAGATATTACTCCAAGCCTAGGAAAAAGTGTTGATGACAATACGAAGGAAGAGATGAGACCACTTACGACGCCTCGAAGTCGTGAGAAAGTTGTCAAGCCCTTTATTCTAGAAAATCATAATCTCAAGGCCCGCTTTCTCTCGCACTCCAAGAATAGAAGGAAGCGGACAAAGCGAACTCGTAGAGTTCGAACTAAAGAGAGCTCATCTAGTTACGAAAATATTACGAAAATTGGAGCTTGCTTGGATGGGCGAGTTCATTTGTCTTTTCGTTGGATTCACATCTCGCGGAAAAGCACTCGTGGAAAAGGACAGCAAGACATTTTCGGTAAAGGCTAACCGGGTGAAAACCTGGCGAGCCAAGAGCAATTCGTAGACAGTGATGTTTTTGGAAAGTCGAGCTACCGACTTAAACTGTAGAACTATTTCTATCCCTTGTTATTTTTATCTCTATTTTTATTTTAAATAAAAGTAGCATGAAAACGATAAGGAGTTTTTTTTTTATTTTGCCGTGTTCTGACGACTGTTGAGTTGAGGATGTGCAAAATAAGTTTTTTTATTCGAATCGTTTTTATGTGAAAGGAAGTGTAGTAAGTGAATCTTTGTAAAAAAAAAATTTTGATTAAGGAAACGGTAATGCGTTATTTTATGAATGCTTAGACCAGATTGTTTGATTTATTCATGATAAGAATGAGGTTGCTTCTGTGCTTGGGACGATTTATTGGTTAGAGCAAAAAATTTGCGGGTAGGAATTGCAAGAGTGAAATAATAAATTTTGGCATGATTATATGTTGTAGTTAATTTACGGTGTGTCAAAATAATTAAAATGGTCAACACCATTAATTTCTACATATCCCCATTCACCTTTCCCTCTTCCCAACCATTCACCTTTTTCTCTTCCCAATTTCTTTATTCTTCCAATTCAAATTTTCAAATTCCACCTTTCCACCTCATCAATCCCCAACAACTTTTATCCACCAATCACATTCCACTTCTCAACTTCCATTTTTCTATTTAAACCACTCACCCTCTCTTTCATTTTCCTCATCCCTTTCTCCATCACAATTCTTCCATCTCCCTTTTTCTCCAAACCCCTGTAGAAATCAAATGGAAATGTTCTGAAAATCTTCATCCATTTCACCATTTTCACTCACCTTGAAAAGCCTATCGAAATTTATTCTGATCGATCGATTCAGTCACGGACGGATCTGAGCCAGGCCGCATGTTGTCAGACATTTTCCACACTCGGTCAACGAGTGACCGCTCTCGATCGACCGAGCCGGGCTTCCTCTCCGTTCTTCGCTTTGCATTATTATTCATCGTGATGCCACCCGTAAGACGCAGAGCCGCTTTCGGTTCCTGTGGTTGTTGAAGGCAACATCCCATTGATCAACGGGGTACCACAATTCGCTAGTCGGGAGGTATACTCTTCATTTGTTAATCATTTTGTTAATGCCCCCGTCCATCGAGCTCGAGGATTGGATTTGGGGAATTGTGGAGACGAGCTTTTAGAATTGGTGGAACGCTATCAATGGCGTGATGTCGTGGCACCCCCTGGCCGAGTCAACGTCAATTGGGTAAGAGAATTTTATGCTTATTTACGCGTACTCCCCGACACCAATATCGTACATATTCATGGCCTACCAATTGTAATTTCTCCGGGTACGATTAATGCTTATTTTGGGGTGGATGTCTCGGAGGATGGGCCGGAGTATATGGCGACATTTGACGGGTCCGATGCTTGGTTGGAGGAAGTTGGTGCCTATCTGGGAATAGAGTGGGCTATAGGGGAGATTGCCCGCACTTTTGCGGAAACAGACTTTAGGAGATGGGAGGATAAATGCCTTAATCGGCTTATCCGTTCTAATCTCTTTCCAGCTAAGCATGTATCTACGGTCTACTATACCCATGCCACTCTGCTTTATTGGTTGTACATGGGATGGCCCGTGAATGTGGGGGCGTTGATACGTAAGGAAATGACAGACGATGCGCTCAAGCCTCGGCACACTTTACCTTTTGGGTCACTGATCACTTCATTCTGTGAAGGAGCCGAGTGCCCAGTGTTAGGCGGCGATTCCTATGTGGGACCAATGCCTATTCTATCTTTAAGTTCTGTCCCACCACCTGTCATTCACGGTCACGATCAAGAACAAGAAGGGGAACCCGAGGATGATCTTGTACGCTTGGCCCGAACAATTTGCAACTAGCACCATTCAATCGGGGATGGGATTAAGTATTTTGATTTGAGTGTTTGCATTTCCTTTAATTAACAAGTTCTTTTTATTTTGACTCAATTCTACTAGTATGTCGTGTTATATAGAGCGAGCGTCTCTGTTTCCTAAATTCGAACTCCTGTAATGTTTTGGACTTGCTGAAATGTATTGAAATGTAATCATTAATTAATGGACTTAAACATGTTTAAGGAAATGGTTATCCCTTTTACGGTCCCTTTTTCTGATTATTATTGTCTGGACTAATCCTGTAACGAATGTCGAGTTTTGTTTAAGATGTGTTGCAGTGATTATTCTTCGGCCCTGCTATGGAGCCAATGCCTGTGCCTGTTGAACTTTGCCGAATTTCCAAGACTTATTTAACTTACACCCTTATCCAGAGCTAAGTTCCTTTTTCTGAGCGTGTTATTTCGGTTTTTATACATTGGGGACAATGCATGGTTTAAGTGGGGGGTACAAGTCACTTAGCTCAAATGAGTAATTCCATATATCAAATAATAAATAAAATGAAAAAAAAAATTATTAAAACTTTTAAACTTAGAATCACATTTACTTTTGTGAGTTCCTGATAATTATATCTAATAAGAAATAACCCATATTTCATGAGTACGTGATCACTTTATACTTCTGCGATTTCTTGATTAGTAAACTTAATGATATTCATATTGTCCGTTGCAAGTAGTTGTTTATTATTCACTTATTCAATAATTGAATCGAGTTGTACTACGCTTGTTATAAAAGGTAAAATTGTAATGTGTACATTGCATAGATAATTGATTATGCTTACCTAGTGTCAAAGTTATCGTCTGATGTGTTCCTAAAGATTCTAGCCACAAAAGCTGAGTAATAAGCTTGGGACGTACCTGTGTTTGATAATGTTAAAACACTGGGCTTGTAGTAAGTTACCAAAGTAGCCTCGCGCTTGTGGTAATATTCGATGCTAGTTTTGATCTAAGATAGAGGGATGCTCTAAAAAGTCTTCCTTCTTGAGATTGATAGTATCTGAAAAATATAAAGATATGAAAAGAATATTCAACTCTTTAAGAGGCTTTGAGTAGTACTCGGTCTCCAAGTCCAAAAACCCTATAGATACGCTCTTGCTTATTATTCTAGTGCTTCAAAAATCAAAAGGCTTAAGAAGTGGAATACTGAAGTTGGTAGGTTAAGACTACAAAGTTTGCATAAGCTCTAATCTTGCTACTGAATGTTTAAAACTCAATGCACTGCGCACACAACACATCGATTCATGATGAATAGTGGATAATGGATATCTGATGAGCATAGAGGATATGAGTTGATTCGAGTTTCTTGTGTCAGTATACGATGACCACTGGAAAGTAGTTTATGGGAATAACTTATTGATATTTTGATCGGGACGATCAAAGGCTAAGTGGGGGGTAGTTGATAACGGTCATTTTGTGCCCGTTATTCTATGACCTTTATCCCCGATTCTAGTTTAAAGGAGCTACAATAGAGGAATAATAAGTCGTAATACGCTTAATTTGCATATGACGAGAGTTACGATTCATTATTATGTATTAAGAGGTTTTATTATATTATTTGATGTTACAGACTGTATTTCATGTGATATTTGTAGTAACCCATTGTGGAGCACAAGGATGGACTTCGGAGAAGCTTTAATGGATCGCAGCAAATTCGAAAGCCCAAGACGGAAAAGAAGAAAGCCCGAAGCACATAAAGGCTCGGTCGACCGAGCCTATGCATTCGATCGACCGAGTGGGCCTATAATCCAGAAGAAGTTCGGCACATTATTTGAGTCGGTTAGGGTTCAGAGTGTCGGCATTTTAAGTCGGTTCTCTATGACGGCTGAGGCTCTATATAAACACAAGTCCTTTGTATTTTTTATTATGCATTCACCACTATTCATTCATAAGAACATATAAGCAAATAAGGCTTGTGGAGGAGCTAAGGGTGCAAACATGTAAGCCCAAGTTCTTCATCTTGTTTTCTTTTAAGTAATCAATTTCCCAATTATGCTTTGATTGTTTGAGTAGTTATGCATATCTAGATGATGTAGATCTAGGATATGACGTTAGGGCAGTGGTGATACCTTGTCTATAAGGATCCCATACCCTACGTCCTCTACCTAATATCTACGGATGAATCTGTGTGTTTAATTTACGTGTATTTAGATTAGTTTATATGATGTCCTGATGATTCGCTATATAATCCGATTCGTATATGAAACGCTGAGAAATATGTTCGGGATGTAAACTGGAGGAGTAGACTCTCGGGTGACCGAGAGGTGTCACTTTCGATCGACCGAGAGCACCTATTCGGTCGACCGAGAGCCACAAAATCCGTTTCATCCGTTAATCGATCACGTCTTTATGATTAGGTTAGCTTAATTGAATCATTATCTCGGTAGGTATGGCTATGGCTACGTCACTCGCTTAATTTAATTAAAGCGTGTGGAAAGGAAATACCGATATAAAACTCTTAGGTAGGCTTAGGAATTGATCTTGGGCGTTGGCGTTATATCTAAGTAGGTTTATATTAGAATTGCGCGCACCTTGTTACACGTAGATCGTAAACTAGCATGAGACTATAACTTGGTAATTGTTAGTTGGGCGAGGGTTCGAGTGATCGTCTGCAGAAGTACGCCTAACCAAAGGAATGTTGCCCGGACGAGGTGTACGGTCAATATCGGCATCCTTAGAGTAGTAAGCGTGTGAGTTATATAAGATGGAGGCACCAAAAGCGCGAAAGTCACGTAACAATACCACAGGTGATATAGTGACTATCGGTGCTACATCAAGCTTAGAGGATGACTCCCGTAGCCAATATAAATAGATATGAACGGATTAGTAGTTGATGAGTTTTGTTGTCATATAAATTATCCGGATCCAAATGATCACGGTTATAATAGAAGCGATTGATTACGTTATGTGTTTACATGTTGTTTATATGTTTGAGTGTGCCTTTCTTTTCTCGTACTTTATGTTGGTCATGTACCGTGTTTGTCAAACGAAATAAATAGGTTGGCTATTTAAGTTAGGATCCACAAATTGATTCTCTGTTGGATCGACCTCGACTCTATCTAGCTATACTACGATTGAACCTAGTTCACTTGCTAGTGGTTATTTAGGCATCGAGTTAGTAATTTAACTTGACCTCAATCAAGTTTCCGGAATGGTTCCGGAAAAAGTTTCTGCAAGCGTTCGTTACTGCAAAGCCTTTTCAGAGGAACGCCACCTACCTTCTTACTATTCGACAGAGGAAGGATGAGTTAGCATTGCAGTACCTGAGAAGGTTCAATGAAGAGTCAAGGCAGGTCAGGATTTCCGAGGAACACCTGTTGATTACATCCTTCGTAGCAGGTCTACGACAGGGTCGGCTATATGCCAAGCTCAACAGTAAACTCCCACGATCTATGGAAGAATGCATGGACCACGCCTACAGATTTTGTGAGGGTGAAGAGGCCAACCGCCTAAAAAGAGAGGCAGAGGGGTCCAAGAAGGATAAACCTGATGATAGACCTGATAAAAAACGCAAGCCAGTATGAGACCGAGTCGCTGCGCCTATATCTGACCGACTGGGAAAGAGGGGAGCACTTCAGGAACGGGATCTCATCCCGTTTAACAGGTCACGCGAGCAGGTTCTCGCTATAATGCAAAGGAAAGGAATTTCCTGAGTCCCCCCTCCCCTAAGAGGTCCTCGGGAGAAGAGAGATCAGACCAAATTCTGCAACTACCATGAGGATATTGGACATGATTCAGAGCATTGCAGGGACTTGCAGAAGGACATTGACGCCGCGGTCATGGAAGGGAAGTTAGACGAGGTCATAGATCGCTCTCAGAATGTAGAGCCTAGAGGGAGAAGGGAGTTTAAAAGAGGGAATTTTGGTCAGGACCGGGGACGACGTGATGACTACCGACGTAGAAGGGATCAATCCCCGGGCCCCGACGGACAGATCGAAAATCGTCCCATCAACACAATAAACACCATCTCCGGAGGCCCGAGTACCTCCTCTCGACCCGGCAAGAAGGACAATAGCAGGTTGACTAATCCCCCTGACTCTAACAAAAGACAGAGATTGACCGGAGAGGTCATATACGGTCCTCGAGACCCCTTGCCCTTAGTCACTAATAACGAAGGGTTAGTCATCCAGGTGATAATTAACAAGTTTACAGTGAAGCGTATTTGTGTCGATACAGGTAGTGCGGTCAATGTACTGTACTACAACGTCTTTCAATCCATGAAAATGCAGTATACCGAGCTGACACCGGTCTCGGCCCCGTTGTTCGGGTTTGCAGGACCTCCCGACCATCCCATGGGCATGATTCAGCTACCAACCACTTTTGGACAGGAACCAAGGGGCAGGACCCTTATGATAGATTATGTAGTTGTTAAGGCACCCTCAGCCTATAATGTTATTATGGGACGACTTGCGCTTATAGATCTCAGAGCGGTAATATCTCCAGCTCATATAAGTATGAAATTCCCAACATTTGAGGGGTTAGTAGAAGTCAAGGGTGACTTAGAAACGGCCAGGAGCTGTTACACGGCCACCGTTAATAGGAAGCTAATGGTACAGCAGGTGTCTATCGAAGAATTACTCCCAGAAGAAGAAGAAAGTTGGTCTTCAGAGGACAAAATTGAAACAGTTGGCCTGTGGGAAGGACAGAAAGATTTGACTGTGAGCGTGGATTCCACAACAGCAAAAGGAGGAACTCGTCAACGTACTGAAAGAATTCAGAGACGTGTTCGCTTGGAAAACAGATAACATGCCGGGTCTGTCACCCGAGCTGGCTCTCCATAGGCTCAATGTTGACCCGGGCAAGAAACCGATCAGACAGAAGAAGAGATAGTTTGCTCAAGACAGAATGGATGCCATTCAGAAAGAGGTAGAGAAGCTGCCCCAGGCAGGGATCATACGGGAAGTTGTATATCCGAGCTGGCAAGCCAACCCAGTGTTAGTGAAGAAGCCAGACGGGAGCTGGAGAATGTGCATGGACTTTACCGACATGAATAAAGCTTGTCTTATGGATTGCTACCCACTTCCTAAGATAGACAGGTTAGTTGATTCAACCGTAGGCTTTGAAATCTTTGCGTTTTTAGATGCGTACAAGGGGTATCATTAGATAGCCATGGATCCAAAGGATTCGGAAAAAACTGCATTTATTACCGAGCAGGGTACGTTCTGTTATGTCACTATGCCCTTCAGGCTCAAGAACGCAGGGGCCACTTATCAGAGATCAGTAAATAAGATATTTGAAAAACAGATAGGAAGGTGCATGGAGGTCTATGTAGATGACCTCTTAATCAAGAGTAGGTCCCTTGATGAGTACATGGTAGATGTCAGAGAAGTATTCAACACACTCAGACAGACTCAGATGAAGTTAAACCCTAAGAAATGTACATTTGGGGTCAGGTCGGGTAAGTTCCTGGGCTACATGATCTCCAAGGAAGGCATCAAGGCGAATCCCGACAAGATTGAGGCATTAAGGTTAATGCCACCTCCCAGAAATGTCAAAGAGGTACAAAGACTGACAGGGCGCATGGGCCCTGAATAGGTTTCTGTCCAAACTGGCGTAGCGTTCCCTACCATTCTTCAAGGTCCTCAGGAAGACAAGTCCTTTCCAATGGAACGAGGACAGCCAAAGGGCGTTCGAGGATCTTAAGGCTTACTTAGCCGAGCTGCCTACACTGACGTCTCCTCAGGAAGGAGAAACTTTGTTCATTTACTTAGCGGTTGTGGAAGAGGCAATCAGTGCGGTCCTGATCAGAGAAGAAAACAGAGTGTAGAGACCAGTGTTTTATTTAAGCAGAGCTTTACATAGACCAGAAGTCAGATATACCAACGAAGAGAAACTAGCTCTGGCTTTGGTTCACGCTTCAAGAAAGCTTAGGCCATACTTTCAAGCACATCCGATAACCGTCGTGACCGACCAGCCTCTACGACAAATACTGACACGGCCTGACACCTCTGGAAGACTAGCCAAATGGGTCATAGAACTTGCAGAATATAACTTAGACTTCCAACCCCAAGCTGCAATCAAAGCTCAAGCTCTGGCCGACTTCTTGGCTGAAGGGATATCAGTGGACATTGAGAAAAGTCACCTAATCGGGCAAGCCGATCTATGAACCCTTTTTGTGGATGGGGCAGCTGGAAGAGAGGGGGCAGGAGTAGGTCTCCTACTCATAATTCCAAAAGGAGAAGAGTTCCCCTATGCTCTACGTTTTCAATTCAACGCCACCAACAACGAGGCAGAGTATGAGGCTCTGATTGCTGGACTCCGACTAGCTACCAAGCTTGGTTCGGTCAATCTACAAGTATTCAACGACTCTCAACTGGTGGTTAACCATGTCAAATGGGACAATGAAGCAAAAGAAGAACCCATGAAGAAGTATCTGGCAGCGGCCCGAGCCTTACTCAAGAACTTCCGATCGATCCAAATCGAGCAACTCTCTCGGTCTCAAAATAAGAAAGCTGACGCCCTCTCCAAGTTAGCCTCCAATTTCTTCTCAGATAAAAAAGTGCTAGTAGAACAAGAGGGGCCGAGTGCGGCTACATCCGAGCACAAGTCACGCCGGTCACCAAAAAGCCACGTGGATGGACCCCCATAGTGTCCTACCTCAAGCATGGCATTCTACCGACTGATAAGTCTCAGGCCAGAAAAATGAAACTTCTGGCAAGCAGGTATTCTCTATTCGATGAAGTTCTATATAGGCGATCCTTTATATCGCCTTGGCTCAGATGCGCCTCGAAGGAAGAATGGAATTATCTCCTTAGAGAAATCCACCTCGGTATATGTGAGAATCACGCGGGTGCTTGGACTCTGGCCAGAAAGTGTCGGTTATTCGGCTACTACTGGCCCACCATGCAAGCCGATGCAGTTGAACAAGTGATGAAGTGCAAGTCGTTCCCGGTGCATGAAAATCTAACCCATCAACCTTCACAAGAAATGGTTCCTATAGTTTCTCCTTGGTCGTTCTATGAATGGGGGGTGGACCTGGTCGGGCCTCTTCCTTGAGCTCCCGGCAACCTGAGATTCCTTGTCGTGGCAGTCGATTATTTTACCAAATAGATGGAGGCCAAGGCTCTAACTACTATCATGGGCAGGGCCATTCAGAAATTCCTATGGAAAAATATTGTTTGCAGGTATGGAATACCTAAGATCCTTATCTCGGACAACGGGACGCAGTTCCAGGATAGGATAGTCATAACATGGTGCATTGAGCTGGGTATTACTCAGCATTTTACCTCTGTCGGCCACCCACAAGCTAATGGCCAGGTTGAACAGACAAACAGACAAGTCAAAGTTGGTCTGAAAAAGAGGCTGTAAGAAGAAGGAGAGAATTGGGTTGAACACTTACCCAACATACTATGGGCGTACAGGACTACGCCGAATTCAGCGACTGGTGAAACACCTTTTTCCTTGGCCTATGGATGCAAGGCAGTCATCCCAGCCAAAATTGGACTTCCTTCTCTGAGGATTGAGCTCCATGATCAGTCAGATCAAGACAATGAGCTCAGGCAAGCAAAATACAACTTGGAAGAAGCCAGGGAAGTGGCCTACATCCGAATGGCTAAATACAAGCAGAAGGTATCTCAGTACTATAACTCCAAGGTCAAGCACTACTACTTCAGAGAAGAGGATTTGGTGCTCAGGAGGAACGAGGTTAGCAGGCAGGTTCCTCAAGGCAAGCTCGACCCAAACTGGGAAGGTCCTTTCCGAATAGTCAAAGTTCATGGAAAAGGCTCATACCAATTGGCTGATGCAAGAGGTAAAACCAAACCACGCAGTTGGCATGCCAATAATCTCAGGAAGTTCTATGTCTAGGACAGGTGCCAGAATTACGTTCTTTACTTTTCAACCCAGTTTTTCCATTCTCAATAAATGATGTAATTAAGCATCATAGCAAATTTTAATAAATTTTTTCTGTTTTTTTTATGAGTACTATATTGTTCAAATACCTCCCTTATAAGGATTGCCAAAAATTAACCGAGTACTGCAGTGCATACTCAGAAAAGCTAGGACATAGATAAGGCACATTGCAAAAAACAAGTATGCTATCCATTGCACTAAGCAATGAACACCATTCTGAGGGGATATAGGGTGCCAGGTAAGTGCTTAATCTCAAAATCAGTTTCAAAAAGAAATAAGTACTAAACTTCAGAATAGAAGTAAAAACAAAAGTATGGTGGGACACCACAAACATCCAGGAGATAAACAAGTTTTTACAGATTTTTTTAAAGCAAAACATGTCTTGACAAGTGAGGGGCAATCAATTCTAGCCATCAGGATTTGGCTTGACAGAGGAAGGAATCGGCTCAGTAACCTGAGGGGCAGACCGGCGTTTTGCATACTTATTCCCGATATCCTCACCTTCTTTGAACTCTCGAAAGAACCAGTCTTGTACATAGTCTTGTAGTGTGGAAGCTCAGGAAGAACCAGTTCGGTGTGCTTTTCCTTGGCTTCATCAACACCGATGGTGTAACCATACTGCATGACTGGGTTCAACAGGACTTTCAGAGCTCGGGCGAGGTGGTCAGAAGACTTGTACTCATGGACGGCCCGGGCCGCCTGAGCTGGAATAAAGGCTTCCAGGGCATCATTCTCACCGCGAACTTTAACCAAAGCCTGCCTTAGCTCAGAATTCTCAGACGTGTACTTGTCGTATGCAGCTTGCAGTTCTGCTGTACACCGAGTCTTGACCTCCTCGAGCTCCTTTCGCAGAGCCTTGATCTCCTCATCCTTAGCCTGTGATGACTCTTTGTACTTCTCCCGGCTCGCTTGCAGTTCCTCAATACTTTTCCTTTGAGCCACTTTAGTGGCCGATGACTCAGCGAGTCTGTATAGAAATTCTTGGCCAATTTGAGCTCCCTGAAAAGGCAGTCAATAAGATAAGAAATAAAAGTATATGGCGTATAAGGTCAAGGCCCCAAAGACAACATACCACAGCAGCCAGGTCCTGGTCAGACAGCGCGGATAGACGCCCCTGACGGCTCATCCTCAGGATCGACGTCTTCAATCTCCTCGAAGGGACGGTGGACGGTCTTTTTTTCTTGGATTTACCCCTCCGTGGGGTATCAGCGATCACAATTTGCTTTCTCTTATGGAGCCTGAACTCCTCCCTCTCCTTCCCTTCTTCCTCAGCATCCTCCACGTCCACCAGAGCAGCCCGGGAAAAGGAGGTAGGATCATCCTCAGGAAGACCAGACAAGATCCGGATACTCTCTGATTCAAAGACGCTCCCGCATCCGAAGAGCGCCTGTGTCGGTACTTTCACCCCTCCTCGAATCCTGCTCGGATGGGCATCGACAGGAACCTCTTCTTTCTCATCCACGTCAGCAACTAGCTCTGCAAAATTCGCCACTGCAACAACACAACAAAGAAGTTAGCACTGGTCCATTATAAACCCCAAAGCAGAAGAAAAACAACGAGTAAAGGTCCTACAAGTTCTATACTCCACCCTGCTTAACTCTTTATAAGGATCAGGCCCAGCAGTCGGCAGTTGAGCCGATTCGATCAATTTTGAAGAAAATTTCTTCACACCAAGATAAACACCACTCTTCCGGATGTCGTCGATCAATTTCTTGTCCACATCCGTAGGCCGAGGATCGCTATCCAGATCAGCAGAATTCTATCTACCCAAGTTGACCTCCACCTCCGGACAGATAAAGAAAAATCTAGACTTCCAACCTTTGTAGGAAGTTTCCCCCGGTTCAGTAAATTGAATGTCAGACATAAAATCACTTCGGCGAGGAAGCAGTAATATCCGGTCTATCCAGGGACCTGCTTGCGTTGATAAAATAGCCGAAACGCCTTGACTGTGAAAGGGATGCAGGCACATCGACACCAGATGGCGAACCCTACTATCGCCCTTATGCCATTCGGAACTATTTGGGACAAACCCAACCCATAATGCTCTGAGACAGCCAATACAACTGGGCAAATGGGAAACCTTAGACCACAAATGAGTTGTTCTTTGTAGACGGCGCAGTAGCCGGCCGGAGGCCGATAGGCGTAAACGCCGGAACCAGGAAGTGTGGGCTTGAACAGGGGATTCACTAGATTATACTGTTGCAAATGGAAGTTACATCCTTATGGGTTAGTTTGGAGTCGATCCCGTGATAGGCGGCCTGAGACTTTAAGGCCATGTGTGCTTTTAAGGTTAGGACGAATTTGGAAGTACCAGAGGAGCGAGGAGGACCGGTGTATGAAGGATTGTACCGGGGGGCTAGAACCAAGTGTTCAAATCCCCTGCGATTGATTAGAGGTTTGGAAACATGATTTCCAACCGGCGAAGGAATAGGTTTTTCATGCTCAACCCTAAATTGGGGAGACTCACACTCTGATTCTGGTTCAGGTTCGAATAGAGCTTCAATCGAACTATCAGTAAGAATAATAGGCTCGCTCATTAACTATGAAAGAAATCGAAATAGACAAAGTACAAAGAGCTTACTTGTTCTGAGATAATTGAGGGTTAGGATAGCAAACGTCCGACTTCAATCCTGGGTTTAAATGGAGTGTAGTAACGTCTGAAGGGACGTGATGAGACTAGGGGGTTATAACCCCCAAAAAGGCGGTATTGGGAAGACCAAACATCATTGGTGTGTAGGAAAACGCTTCATTTTGTGTGCATGTTATAACTAAGTATTGCCGGTAACGCAGCCACGTGGCGATGCCAACCTTGACTCTGTGAAAAGACAGAGTTGCATCCTTGCTAGGTCAGGTCTGCCCAACCCAGACAGGACCTGGTCAGACCTGGGGCGGATAAATTAAACCTCGCCACGTGGCATAACTATGTGGAAGAATATTGGGGCCAGAGGACCCGCACAGACTGGACCTTATCCCAGGCGGGAGGTCGATCCTCGTTTTGCCCGATTAGACCACCGCAGAGAGCGCTCGGTCATCGGGCGGTCGTCGTAACCTTGGTCGAGACGATGCGAGGAACCTGGACGCAGACGCCGTGGTTTTCCTTATAAAGGCAATTCAATCACGTGCCTATATAAAAGGATAAAGATGGGAAAAATCCCATGATTATAGGAGGCCGACCTTATTGGTTAAACGCTATCCTAATTATCTCTTAGAGAGGAGATTGACACGTAATAATCTTTAGGGTTTAAGAATCCTATACTTGTCTAACACGACAAAGGCGAGCTAGACGCCCCTATATAATCAACCCTGGGAATCTACAAAAGATTTGATTCCAATTACATACATATATGTAAAACTTGGGAGAATTTTACTTCTCAAGCTCGGTCAAAATCACGCCATAACCTCCATCCCCATTGCTAACGGTTCTTGGTTTGTCGTTTTAGAGTATTTAGACCCGGATCATATACCCGACGATTTCCAGCATCGTCAAATGCGATTCTTTGTTGTGTGAAATTTGTCTTATAATTTCCATAACAGAGGATTATATTATATAGATAGGAAATGAAACTCCCTCTTTTGACCACTAAACATGATTTTATGGCTACAAATGTGTCTAATCAAATTTTTTTTTTTTTTTTTTTGAAACATTAATTAATGACTCAAATCAAGGACTTTTTTGTCATTTCATCATTGTAACACTTTTCTTTTTCTTTTTGGCATCTTGTAACACAAAATTTAAAAAGAAACGTAATTTTGCAGCAGCTCCATGTGGCTGGGACCTTAAGTATAATAGTATATATATATTGTTCTTGCAGGGGCGGACCCACCTTCTGCCCAAAAAGGTCTCAACCTCCCTGAATTGGCCATGTGTTCTCCATACTAGTCCTGTTCCTCCCAAATTTTTATTATCAGTAGTAGTAGTGTTAATATTAGTATGTTATGTGTCTTTTCTTAAACAAAAACCTTATATCTTGGTGGTTTAAGAACAATGTCTTTTAAGCTTTACTTCTAATTCAGGTTGTAAGTTCAAATCCCACCACCAACATTTTTTATTTTTTTTTCCTGATTTTTTTAATTTTCATAGCTTTATATACCAAGATCACCTAAAATTTTTCCCTGCTCCGCCACGCTGTTTCTTGATAGAATGTGTTTTATGTTGTGTTTCGTACAATTAAATATAGGTAATAATAGTCCCTGTATACCTGCCAGAGACAACATTGACGTCTTAACTATTACCTTGTCCTCAGATTGTATGAACTAAGTACTGGAATATTTAATTAACACAGCTGCTACTTGAATTTTATGTTTATCGATCGTAATCCAGCTACTTGAGTTTGGGCTCCAGGGTGATGGCCCAATCATATTTCTATGCTCTGCTCTTTTCATGGAATGTACCTCGTTTTCGGATACCGAGTTTTTATCCCGAAAATAACATTCGACACGTATTACATTAAATAAATTTAATATTATACGCAGTTCTCTACGCCATCGTGATCGAGTTAAGTAACACGAAATCTAAAAAGACTCGGGTAAAACCGTAAAGATACTTAGAATTACAATGCTTTATCCGACTTAAAAGATAGAAAAGAACTTACAACAACGAAATGTCTTATAAGATAAGAAATCTTACAACAAAGCAATTTTATCTTACAAAAGTCTTCAAAGGGGAATACAACCAGTCAGGGAAGAAAAGTACAACATATCTTGAAATTTGAAAATACAACATAGCTATTATGAAAACATAAAAGTTCTAGCATACCATAGCAAATCACGATCACACATCATCCTCGTCAGTCATCACAAACTACGGTTCAACGTGTTCATCTTCTCACCCACAAAGCATACAAACAAACATGTAATAGAGGTAAATACAAAAGTCTTTTAGTAAAGAGGTAGAAACTATTGAACAAATAAGCTTTATAACAAATGGTTCACATTATTATTAAGTTATCTTTATGAGATCGACTCAAACTCTGGGTTCACTTCACGCTCATCAACATATTGTGAGATTCGACTTATTTCTAGCTTAGCCTATCTTTGTTTTATCAAGATTCAAAAGCACTACGCATGGTGCTACTCACCACGGAAGAATGGTGCAAATTTATTAGTGGATCACACTAATAGCCACGGGCTAGTGTGTGTGTGTTCGGCGAAGTCCCTCTAATCTTGGTGCCCCTCAAGGGCCAGCAGAGTTATTCAATTTTACTGACCACACAACACATCGCGATATAGACTTGTACCTTACCAAAAATAACATGATGTTTAGGTTTTTAACTACACTAGTACGTATGTTATTAATTATTAACTAGCCACCTAAGTATTTTCACGGAAAAGCTCACTTACTACTTCTACTCCTCACTTAGACATCTGTAGACATAGCAAGGCCTAAAGACATTACACGACATATTGATGGATACTAATCCATCAACGCACAAGGCCAATCATAATCTTCCGACGGTCCCGAACTTCAACTTTTAGTAAGAATCCATTCGGTGCCGGAACTAAACGCATCAGAAACTTAATCATGGCTTGTTCATGTTCATTTAACATTATTAGATCAAGAAACAATGTTCAAAACTATAGTTTAAAACACTCAAAACAACATAACAGGGGTTTGGCGCACTAAAACCAAGCGGCCAGATCAGACAACACATTGTTTTGGTTTTGGTTTCTGCTAAACAATTTCAAATACAAGCAAAAAACCTCGTAAAAATGATGCCAGTCTCTTTTCCAAGTTTGACGACGCTAAAGCCTCCATGCATGCGCTTATAAGCTCTCGATGATTCCGTCCCATTCTGTTTCACCTTTGACGCGCGCTAAAATGGTCGAAATTACCCTTAAACATAATTTTCGCACTTTTACGATTTCCAACCCAAAAACAACACTTTTGACATAAAAACATCAAGAAACAAGTCTTAATCATACCATGGCATATCATGCTTCAACAACAACTTAAAACATGATTTCTAACAACAAAAGGCAACACAAAACTCAATCCAAACATTACAAAGCCTTAATTGCTCAATATGAAAATGTGAGTTCTAATGAGACCATACTTTTTACTATCGGCACCCCTTTAATTCAAGCATTGAAAAAATCACTTGACACCACGATTAATTTTCATTAAAATAACGTCGATGGCCGGCACCGACGCTCCTATTGAACACAAAAGTCACCACACTAACGCTCATTTTCAAATATAACGCCGATGACATCGACGTTATAGTTATAATTTATAAAAGTTTCACTATTTAAGAACGCCACCCATTGACGTTAAAATCGAAAAGGAATATATGTGGTGCCGTAAGTAAAGAAACAAGAATATATGTGCAGGTGTCGGAGTAGAAAAAATAATAAAAAAGCAAGAACTAAGAAAACTGTGGTTTTTTAAATCCCCTATGAAAACCCTCTAGCTGGGAATTTCAATCCACCTCAAATAAATCTTCAAAGCAACTGCAGCACTTCCTAGAACTTCAACCCAAAACCTTTTCCGAAATTGATGATCTTCATACCGTTGCCTGTTTCCTTACGATTTCTTTGCTCTACTTGAATATCAATTTCAATAGAAATCTTGTGAGGATTCTTGAGAATTCTCCTTTGCTTGCTTTCTGTTTATTTTCTGAGACAAAATACAAACTTCGGAAAAATAATAATTGCTTCTGACAACTCTCCAAACTTAATGGGAGGTTTATTTTTTAAAAAATAACTCCCAAAGAGTTATTGAGGAATTAATTTCCTCTAATTAATTCCATTAAATTCTTTTCCTTTTTTAATAAAAAAAACTTAATCCATGATTTTTTCAAAAAAAAAAAACTTAATCCATAATAAATATAATATTTTGTCTTTCTAAATTGATACGTCTGCATTTTTCATGAAAAAAAATAAATCAGAATATTACATAATCCGTCTATTACACCGAAGTGTTGTATCCGCAGAACTTGAGAACGCTTTGCTCACCTTGGCGGCTAAAGATCGATGCTCCTCATCAATCACTTGGAAAAAGCACAATTTAGTTGTTTGCTCTGTTTATTATTATTTTTTTTTCATTTTTTTTTTTTCAATTTGAAGCACCCTGTAAATGGTCAAAATTGAAGTCACATATAGCTCGGATCTTTGAAAATTATCTCTTTTTTCCATATTTAAAATTCTCCTGTGTTAGTAAATTACAATTATTACAATTCTTTGCAAAGTATAATCAAGTTGCAGCAAAATGAATGTGTTAGTCTGGCCGTCTGGGTTACTTATCTCTATGTCTATTCTATCAAAGCTGAAGGGTCGGCTGATCTGGTGATTAGCTGAGGTGTTCAAGTCTGGGAAAGTCAACTGAAGTGGTGTTCAACTGAGTTCTATGTTCAGCTGAGTGGGTCTCTACTGAATTCTGTTGAGCACAGCCGAGTCAGTTATGGAGCTGAGTCTTGGTTACGCCTGGTGATAGTCAGCTGAGCAAGCACATCTGAGGTATTTTAGTCAATTCGCTAGTGTGTGTTGTTATAGCGGCTAGGTCTAGGATTTTGTGACTATAAATACGCATATGTTGTAACCTAATTTAATTGCAGAAGTCGGTAAAATCTTCAGTGGATAATATAATATTCTCGTTTCTGTCCGTGGACCAGTCACGTTTGTTGAAATATTACCAATCTAGCATGTTGTTTAACATGTAAATCAAGCAAAAACGAATAAACAAAAAATAGGACAAAAAACTTATTGACTGAGGCGAGTGCATCACTCTGTCCTTAAGACGTTTTTGCCCCGATTATGTGCACACGATAATGTCAATCGTCTCCAAGATACAACAGTCATACCTTCTTCGGATTGTTGCACTTCAATGAGAAGGGCGAACCGATCATCTTCGCAAATCTCTTATTGACTTGAAAATCTATGCAAGGTTTATTTTTGGATGCCATGAAAAACATAAGAAGCCGGCCTTTTAAAAGAATGAATTTCTTATGAAAAATTGCAGCCTGATTTTCACTTGTGTGCTAGAATTTTATAGGAGAAATTGGAGGTTATTTACTTCCAGTTGCGTCATTTCAAAATGATTCAACCGAACAGGTACAACCCTTATGTAGTTGCAAACTTTCATCGAACCGATGCAACTCTTTGTCACATGTCCATTCGGATTTTCCCTTCATTATTAATTTTTATTCAAAATTCTCCAACAACGTTAAATCATGTTTTATTGTTTCTTATGTGATTTACTCTTTCTTGTTTATTCTTGATTGTTGCAATTAGATTTGACAATCCATGTGATCCGTTATAACGAATGAATGAATGAATGAATAAGAAGAGGAGTATAGCTAGAACTTGATTCAACATGTTTGCAATTGATTGGAGAAGTAAAACTGTGTTTGAATCAAGCGTATCACCGGTTTATACAAATTTGAACAACAACGAAACCATTCTAATCAACCAACTATAACCACTTCTCCCACTTTTTGACCGAACTTTTGTGAAAAAAATTGCTCGACTAAATGCTCAATGAAACTCTGACACAAACATTCTAGGCACAACTACCATCATGCTATTTGGTAGCATATGCATGAGAACGTATTTCACATTATACTCTCTCAGTCCCGCAATATAAGTCCTTTTTGCCTTTTTTGTGGTGTCTCAAAATATAAGTCCTTCTCACATTTCAATACATGATTAATGCATTGTTTTTTTTTTTTTGTTTTTTTTTTGAATTTTATTTAAAAAACGATCTATCTTTATTCAATAAGTGGAAAACCACCATCCCGGTACAACAAAGTGTTTAGCAGCAAAACTATGCTAGAGCCATAAAGGCAACAAATATAATATTTACATAATGTCCCAAGCCAGTCGTAGATCTCTCGTACGTCGAATGGTCTTCGCAATGAACACATGAGCTGGGGGGTGCGCTGTCTCCGGATCAAACTTAATCTTGTTTCTCCAATACCACAAGCCGTACAATGTCTCTCCAGATAAATATGGCCAACTTCTACGAATGTTCAGCTGCAAGTTGGTCCTAATCCAGGTGGATGCAACATGTTCTTGAGAGAATGTTCTCCAATCTTCCCGGCTCAAAAGTTGCTGCCACACTTGCTTGGGCCACCAACAATCGTGGCATGCAATTCGCTTTCTCGTTGAGTCCACAGATATGGCAAATCGTGAAGCTGCTATATATCGATGGATTAATGCATTGTTTTCATTTTCACATTAAACAATGCAATGTTATAAGTCACTCCGAAAAACAATACAATATTTTGCCTTAAAATATTAAAAAGTAATTCATTTATGATTTTTTTTAATCTGTGTGAAAAATCCAAAAGGACTTATAATATGGGACGGAGGGAGTACTTAAGATCTTCAAATATTAAAAAGTAACTCATTTATGATTTTTCTTAATTTGTGTGAAAAATCCAAAAGGACTTATAATATGGGACGGAGGGAGAACATAAGATCTTCAAAGTTTTTGTAGTGTCGTTGAGCAACTTTTCGGTGCGATTTGTGCCAAGGAATTTTAGAGCCAAGACATTTTTTCTAAGAACTCTCTCACCTGAATTAAGTAATACTTGATCAACTTTGACTGTGAGAATATCGATGGTTTTGAAATCCGTTTCAACGTCGTTTATCACTTAATTGAACTCCTGAAAACAAGAGCTTGCTTATTTTTTACTGTACTTCAATTTTAGACCTTTTTAACACTTTCACAGAGTGGTTCTTGTTGAGCTTATGCTTAGGTAGCAAAAGCATGGTAATTGAAATATACAAAGACAAGAAAACGTTGGAAAAATAATAAAGATTCCTGATCTATAATAAATTCTGTGCTATAACATTGATTTTGACCATTTACAACGTGTACTACTATATAATACATTAACAAACAACTAGACACTGATTTGTCAAGTCCTGATGCATCATTATTGATGAACACCGTTCATTAGATACAAGTTTAAGCAAAGCTTTTTCAACTTGTGCAGATATAGCACCTCTGTTTATAATGGAAACTATATATTCCATGTATACAGCTGTGCAGGGCAATATGATGGGGCCGTCAGTAGGAAGGCCGAATTCATCTTCAGAAATGATCAAAAGTTGCCGGAAAGTCTCATTCCTGAGAAAAGACAGGGGGAAAACAAAGCGTTTATTATCACTTGAGTAGACTACAAAATGACCCTTTTCGATTCGCGTTGGTGTTGTACAAGTTTCTGGTGTTTCCCCATCTTCATCGACTCTTGGAAATGAGATTCTCATCCTTTGAATAACAGTGAAGTTCTTCCACTTCCTGGCCAATTTCAATAGTTGACTTTTACTGATCATCTTGAATATTGTGTAAATGATGAAAGAGGGATAGTTATAAGTTGTTGAGAAATGATGTTTCTGTGAATGTGGTGTTGAAGATGGTTAAGAAGTGGAGATTTTATATAGTATTATAAATCGCAGCAATTGGCTAATCGAAGAGGTTACTAAATGTGATATGGCCTTTTACCTAATGAAGCAAATGGGGGCACATAACCATGTGCTTCTGCTTAGCCTTAACCATTTGGGGTCATTAAAGGTTGGAGTTTATGCATATGTTTTTAAAGGTACCTATGATGAAAAGACAAAAATGGGACCTTAGAGTCCTAACAAGAAACTCTTCATATTTGATGGCAATAATGTTCTGAACCAACATTTGGTACATAGACCTAGCCTTATAACAGCTACAACTCTATTAAATGTTTCAATAATCGTGTTGTACCCTTATTCGATATTGAAGGTCTCAACTAACAAGAAGCATATGCACATGGTTTTGTCACAACTACAACTTGCATGTGCTTGCTATTAAAGGTTACTCTGATTTAATTTAGTTTTAGTGTGTATATAGAGTGATTTGTACACATTACTACAAGGAAAACAGGGTTACAGGCGTTAAAAACGCCTCTAATACTAAGATATTGAGGCGTTTTCTTCTATTTGTGGCGTTCCAGTGCCTCCTCTATCGATCTCGCTGGAGCTAAAACGCCCTAAAATAGTTTTACTTACAACATTTAGAAAACGCCTTAGATTCTAAATGAGACTTGCTAAACGGCCCTAAATGAAATTCACTTACAACATTTTTGTTCACCGTCCTCATTTGATCTAAAATGCTTATAACCCAATTTACAAAGTCCCTTATGTTTCAACCTTATATGTAAGTGATGCTTCCCTCTTAAAGAATTGGCGTCCTCGCAATGTAACTACCCTAGGATTCTAGAGGTGGACCCCATCGTCTCTCACGGTGTGACACTTGGTTCAATTTAGTAGTCGGCTCGATTCAACTCAGTAAAGCTCCAAAACTCTAGTCTAGCTGGGAATACTTAAGGCATAATGGAACCAAGTAACTACTTAGGCTTATCGTTCTTAATTGCTTGGCAAAAATTGTTATCCCTAATTACTAAGTTCTTTATGCTTCAACGTTATAAATATCATCAGGGCAACACAAAATTTAAAAGAAACCCAATTTTGCAGCAGCTACATGTGGCTGGGACCTTCAAGGGTTCAGTATATATCTATTCTCTTCCTGCTAGAATGTGTTGTGTTTGGTACAAATAATTAGGCAATATCAGGTCATAATTAACCTCCTGACTTGCTGGATAACATTGAAGTCTCAACTACTACAATGTCCACCCTTTTTGTGTGAAGATAAACTTTACGATACAATCATAGTATTAGGATGGCAGACATCGTTTTCTTTCATTTTTACCTTTTTTTCACCGTACACACTCCAACTAAGACAATAGAAATGAAAAGATGCGATGTATGCCATTTGATACAACCTTCCTTCCTAAAACGTCTGTTTTCTGAAGAAGAAGAAAAAAAGCCTTGTATGAACTAAGTACTGAAATATTGAATTAATACAGCTATTTGAAATTGATGTTTGATCCAATTGAAGGAATTTGTAATCAAAACCAAATTGCATAACATAGGCATATGTTAGTTCTCTGATTAAATATGTTCCCTTTTATTTGTAGCAAAACAACAGACAAACTCCAAACTCTAATTGGCCCCAGAAATGGAAATGCTAAACATATCACATGCTTTTGTAGCCAATTGCTTCATTAGTCCACTTTCCAAATGATACTATATAATTTGCAATCCTTCATTACAAAGCCACAATCACTTAAAGTTCCATTTTTTCAAGAATATATACTATTTATCAAAGATCCTGATCAATCTCATAAGAACCATTTTAAAATCTCTAATTAAAAAAAATGACGAGCAGCAGAAAACTTCTGAAATTGGCTAGGAAATGGCAGAAGCTCACTGCTATTCGAAGAAGATCGAGAATCTCATACCCAGGAGAGAATGGAGATGCAGAAAATTGTACATCAGAAAAGGGTCATTTTGTAGTGTACACAGTTGATAAGAAGCGATTTGTGATCCCTTTGTCTTATCTGAAAAACGAAACATTCTGTCAACTTCTGGTTATGTCTGAACACGAGTTCGGGCTCCCGAGTGATGGCCCGATCATATTGCCTTGCACTGCTCTTTTCATGGAATACATCATCTCTCTCTTACACCGAAATGCTGTCTCTGCAGAAGTTGAGAAAGCTTTGCTCAACTTGGTGGATAAAGATCGATGCTGCTCATCATCAATCACTTGGACAAATCAGCATTTAGTTGTGTGCTGATTTACCTTTTTTTTATTATCTGTTAGTAGAACACTGTAAATGATCAAAATTCAAAGTAATATAGTATAATATAGCAGAGATCTTTGAATATCAACTTTTTTTTTTCTTCTTTCTATTTTTTATTCTTTCCAATCTTAATTTTCTTCTGTGCTATTAAATCTCAATTACCGTGCTTATAAAGTATAAGCTCAACAAAAGTCACTCCTTTAAAGCTTACACAAGGTCTAAAATTTGAGAAATTCTAAGAAAATATAATTTTTTTTGATCAAAAGCTGCAGCAAATTGAATGAATGAATAAGAAGAGAGAATTGAGTCAGAACTAGAATCCAAACTACAATTATCTCTCCAACTTTTTAAACCGAACTTGTGTGTAAAAGTGATTGATGAAATTCTAGTATCCTGCTATTTTGTTGCTCATGCTACTTGTTGATCTTCCGGGGGCTTCGTGTCAAAGACCAACTTAGCAAATCAAAGTCAAAACAGATTACTAAACTTTGTTTCCTCTAAGCTTTTGCACCTGCGATTATCATGCAGTCATGCAAGTTCGGAACCAATTAAGTTCTGGCTGAATTCTCTCCTCATTCATTCATTCATTCAATTTTCTGCAACTGGCGCAACGATATTATATTTATCTTGTCTGTTTACACGACTTATCACTTAAACATAATCTGAATGAATCAAGTGCTAATTACATTTAAATATGTTTGATAACCGATTCAGACAATCACTTAATTCATTTAGTGCATCAATTTTTTTTAAAGAAATTTTAAGTTATAAGAAGCATGTCTTATTGTTATATGCTTCTATATTTCATTCTTTTATAAGTTTAATCATCACCATCATTATGAATTCAACTCGATTAAATCAATCAGATACTTAATCGATTAAGTCTTCATATTTCAGACTTTAGATTCCATACTCCGTTTTATTGAATGGCCTTTCCTCAGTTTTGTGTAGGAGAGAAGCTCAAATCTTACACCTTCTTAAACTCTAGATTAAGGAGAGTGATTCTTGTTGAGCTTATACTTTGCAAAAGCATGGTAATTGAGATTAACTACTAACACAGAAGAAAATAAAAGCTGGAAAAACAGAGATAAATTTCAAACTAAGATCTGTGCTATATATGACTTCGATTTTGATTATTTACAGTGTGCTGTGAATTGAAAAAAAAATGGTGAATCAGCACATAACTACATGCTGATTTGTCCAGGTGATTGATGATGACGAGCATCGATCTTTAGCCACCAAGTTGAGTAAATCGTTCTGGAGTTCTCCAGATACAGCTTTTTGGTGTAATAGAGAAACAATGTATTCCATGAAACGAGCAGTGCAGGGCAATATGATGGGGCCATCACCCGGGAGCCCGAACACCTCTTCAGACATAGTAAGAAGTTGACAGAATGTTTGGTTTTTCAGATAAGATAGAGGGATCACGAATCGCCTTTTATCAGCTGTGTAGATTACAAAATGACCCTTTTCTGCTGTACAAGTTTCTGCAGCTCCATCCACTCCTGTGAATGAGATTAATCTTGATCTTCTTCGAATAGCAGCAAGCTTCTGCCATTTCCTGGCCAAATTCAGAATTTTTCTGGTGTTCATCATTCCTTTTATTTTGGAGATTTGAAAATGGTGGATATGAGTAAGATGATGAGGAACTTTGATCAGTCAAAATATTCTTAAAAAAAATGGAACTTGAGTGAATGTGTCTTGGTATACAAGGAGTAATGCAAATGATATATATATATATATACACTACTTACTAAGGGAGGGAGGGAGGCAGACATTGAAATGTGAAGTAATTATATGTGTTTGTTAGTACTTAGTAGTTCATACAATTAGTTGACAAAGTAGCAGTTAAGACATCAATGTTGTCTGTCAGGGGCCTATTTTATAGCCTAATTATTTGTACCAAACACACAACACAACACATTCTATAAACTGAACCATTCAAATAGGTACACTAACAGCCAACTAGTAAGCAAGCAAGCAAGCTATCATGGACCCAACATGTCAAATACCAACTTAGCAACAAATAAATCAAAGTATGGATATTGGAAATCAAATGTCAAAACAAATTACTAAACTTTGCTTCCTTTAAGCGCGTTAGGACCTTGTCCCAATTATTAATGAGCGTTCTCTTTGGCCTATGTATGTTGATGACTTATACCTCATCACCAACTTTTATAAAATCCTTAATTACATACACACACAGGGGTGAACCGGTGACATCTTATCGTGTCATCATTTTCGGAAGTAATTGGAGTTGTTAATCCAGGAGAAAAATATGAAAAAGAGTCAAATACATACATATGCAAGACCCTTAAAAGGTTCAACAACATACTATAATTTATTACTGAAACATTTAACAGTTTTCTAGTTGACACATATTATTAGGCTCTATGTCCCAAATGTTTGTTTGGAACAAATTGCCATCATATATGAAGAGTCTCTGGTTAGGACTCAAGGTCCCCTTTTTTGTCTGTTCATAATATACACTTAGAAAACATATCTATATCTCCAACTATTAAATGACCCCAAATGGCTGAGGCTAAGCAGAAGCACGTTGTTATGTACCCCACAAATAGTTTTTGCTTGATTAGGTATAAGAACATGTCGCATTTAATTAGTTGTCTGTTTATACCCAATTGCGGTGATTTAGTAGTACTATATAATCTCTACACTTCTTTACCATCTTCAAAACACAAACAACATTTCTCAACAACTTAGAGCTACTCCTGATCATTCATCTTTCACAAATACCCAACAAAAAACCAAGATGATCGGTAAAAGCAAACTTCTGAAAATGGCCAGGAGGTGGAAGAACTTCACTGTTATTCAAAGAATGAGAATCTCGTTTCCAAAAGTGATTGATGTTGCAGAAGCAACAGAAACTTGTACAGAGTCAACACGAATCGAAAAGGGTCATTTTGTTGTCTACACAAGTGATAGTACACGCATTGTTGTCCCTCTGTCCTATCTTAAGAATGAGATTTTCCGGCAACTTTTGATCTTGTCTGCAGAAGAATTCGGCCTTCCGGCTGACGGTCCGATCATATTGCCCTGCACAGCTGTATACATGGAATACATAATCTCCATTATAAACAGAGGTGCTATATCTGCACAAATTGAGAAAGCTTTGCTTGCACTTGTATCTGATGATCGTTGCTCATCAGTATTCATGCATCAGGACTTAATAAATCAGTGTTTAGTTGTGTGTTGATGTATTATTCTCAATCTCATTTTGTACTACACTTTGTAAATGGCCAAATCAAAGTCATAGCACAGATATCTTACGAATCAGTGTTTGTATAGTTTATTTACCTTAATTAGCTTGCCAATTAAGTATAAGATCAACAAAAATCACTATTAAAAAGGTCTAAATTGAGCTTCTATCCTTCACAACTTAATAAAATTATAGGCAAGGTATCGGCAGAAGCAAGATGAAAGTTCTGGGGCATAAATAGATCGAGTTAAATTAGTTTTTTTTTTTTTTTTTTGAAATTAGTTTTTTTTTTATAATATTTTTTATACTAGATTTCAAAACAAGATTGAAAAAAATGAGAGAAGTTGAAACATAATTGACTTAGTAACTTGGGTTAAGTATTTTAGGCTAAACCAGGACGATGAACCAAAATTTTGTAAGTGAAACTCTTTTAGGTCCGTTATAATGAGTCTCATTTAAAATCTAAGGGGCCGCTTTGCTAAATGTTGTTAGTGAAACTCTTTTTGGGCCGTTATAATGGGTCTCGATTAAAATCTAAGGGGGCGTATGCTAAATATTGTAAGTGAAACTTTTTAAGGTCGTTCAAACTCTAGCGACATTGATAGAGTAGGCAAAAACAAACGCTACAAAATAGAAGAAAACACCCCAAATCTTACTTTTAGAGGCGTTTTTAATGCATCTGAACCCTATTTTCATTGTAGTAATGTGTACGCTAAATCACTCTATATACACACTAAAAATAAAAAGCTAACTCACTCTCAAGCTAGGGTACATCTTAAAGTAAATAATGCATCATCCATATGTAAGTGGGAGCTTGTGATTGGTTAGAAAATAAAAGAAAGTTAAAAGCTGCATGTGAATTGTAAAACATGAAAAACTGTGGAAAGTTTCAGTGAACATTATAATCGAAAAAAATTGGTAAGTTTCAGTGACACGTCAGCTAAAAAAGAGTCATGTTACTGTTATAATAAAATAATATCAACAAGTGACACAATATACTTTTACACCATTATTGATGATGTAATAATACCTTTTGATTCATATAGTCACATCATGATCAACAGTGCAAAGACACTGATATGCGATTAATTAAATCAGAGTGACCTTTGATATCAAGCATATGCACATTCTAGTTGCAACAGAGCCATGTGGATATGCTTCTTGTTTGTTCACGCCTTCAATATCGAATAAGCGTACAACAATAACAATCGATTATTGAAGCATTAAGTAGAGTTGCAGTTGTTATCAGCCTCAATTCCCAAATGTTAATTGGTTCAGAACAATATTGCCATTAGATATGAAGAGTTTCTTGTTAGGACTCTAAGGTCCCATTTTTTTTTTCTGTTCATCATATCTACCTTTAAAAACACTAGTTTAACGCAGCGGAATTTAAAATTTGATTTCCTTTTTCTAGATCGTTTTTCGTTTAATACAATAAACACGTTAAGTAGTTTGACGGTTATACCTTGATGATCTATAAGATCGTCGATTTGACCGTCAACGGAGAGTAGTTCAGTGCGCAAGCCGTCCACTCGTCCGGCCTCTATCGCTAATCCACACGAACCCCTTGCCGGAATCCTCCTTGGATTGCTATTGGAAAACTCCGGTTGCTAGATCGGCCATTTTCCTCTCTCACAAACTCACTATAGGTTGCTCTCTATTTTACACAAGAACTATGAGCTCTTGCAATTGTGATGTACAAAAAAGCTTGCCACCCACCTCTTATTTATAGTCAAAAGTGGCGCCCCATATGTGTGGAAGAGAAGAAAACATTTTCCCAATAAAATAAGGAAAATCTTCTAAATTGATTTATCTCTTTTATTATAATTAATTTTGTCAATATCTTATATTGAATATAATTATCTTATTACCATAAATCTATTTTTTCAAAATCAATTAATATCTTATATTAATATTATGGTAATCTTATTAATCAAAGTCACAAATCCAAGTGTATCTTATACACACCAATGTATACCCAAAAGTCAATGAATTGACTTCCGAATAATCTTTAATTAATATAATTAATATCTTGTATATTATTTATTCATAATAAATAAATACCACCATATTAATTTACCACTATAACCTTTATAGTCTAGAGATAAACTTTCCTTATTTGGTTATCAACTATAACCGCATTTTAATCCGACTCGATGTTCATATGTGTGTGACCCGATAGGCTTCCGACTATGTTGGCCGTAGACACAAAGTGCAATTTACTAAAATGCTCTTCATACCTAACGATCACAGGATAGCGTCTAGCAACACACCGTGACCCCCAATTATCGGAAGAGTCAAAAGCAATGACTACTACCTTTCATAAGAAGGCCATTTCGGATATTCGATCCCAATCATAGGATACGCGATTCCCGGACGACCAATCATGTATACTCCGCGATGTTTCAATATCATATCCAATCACTACCGCATGATCGCCCGTGGTTGTGAGAAAATCTCAATAGTGTCAAAGCATGACAATCCACACCGTGATGCCATGAAGACTCCGGTCATAAGGATAATTACACAACCGCCACATAGTGTGACACTTAATGTAAGTGGGTCAGTCTAACGTACGCATTTTCCAATACACGTCCACGTACAGTCCAAGTGTCCTTACACTTCGATAGACGAGATCTATCCCTATCTTCTAAAAGATAGAAGACATCCAATACGTGCTAGTCTGATTATACTATCAATGTCCCATTTGATAATATGTAAGACTAGAGACATTTAAGTACCTATCTTGTTATAGTGATTAGAGATCTCATTAACCATAATCACAATCATGGTTTCTCTATCACAGATTGACACTAGGGACGTGACTATATATATACAACAAATAATATGAAGATAGACAATATATAATAACATAAGTGCTTTTATTAATCATAATAAAGTTTATTACACGAACTAAATAGATCAGAAAATCTGACCTTGGTCGGATCCGGTCCAACCCGATTGGGTTTAGGACACCTTTCCAACAATTGGTTCTTCTCCCCAACTATTATTTCAATGAGAGTCAAAGGGTATTCTTAATTTTTATCATTAAAATTAATGACACTTAAGCATTTTTTATTCCGTGTGAAAATGTCTAAAATGGATTTACATTTTAGTGACAGATGTATTATTATAATAATATATTTAACCAAATTATTATGTTTATTGAGATTGAGATAAATTTACGGTGATAAGCTATCTGCCAACAGTAATCAAGATAGACCAATAATAAAAAAGGAAACTTATACTTATCTTTTTTTTAGCTTTATCGTTTTTTTTTTCTGAAATAATTACCGTGCTTTTAAATATATGTGTTTCTTATCTTAATTTTTTAGCTTTCACGTGTTGATGCATCAAAATATTTATTAGTTAATATATTTGTTGGAGGGAATCAAAATAATAAAAATAAAAATTATTGGAATAAGTTAATTATGTAGAAACTTTTACTCGAGGGGAAACACTTTTGGAGGAAACACATTGGCTCTTTTAATATAGTTATTATTATTATTATTATTATTATTATTATTATTAATAATTAATAATTAATATGCATAAACTCCAACCTTTAATGACCCCGAGTGGCTAATGAGACTAAGCTTCTGCACATGGTTATGTGCCCCCAGTTGCTTCATTAGGTAAAAGGCCATATCATGTCACATTTAAATTAGCTGTCTTTAGTCAATTATATGATTTAGTAGTATATAATCTCTCCACTTCTTTACAGTCTTCAACACCACATTCACAGAAACATCATTTCTCAACAACTTATTGCTATTCCTCTCTCATTGCATCATTCACAAAATATTCAAGATGATTAGTAAAAGTCAACTATTGAAATTAGCCAGGAAGTGGAAGAACTTCACTGTTATTCAAAGAATGAGAATCTCATCTCCAATAGTGATTGAAGTTGCAGAAGCAACAGAAACTTGTACAAAGTCAACACGAACCGAAAAGGGTCATTTTGTAGTCTACACAACTGATAATAAACGCTTTGTCTTTCCTCTATCTTATCTTAAGAATGAGATTTTCCAACAGCTTCTGATCATGTCTGAAGATGAATTCGCCTTATGGCTAATGGCCCGATTATATTGCCATGCACAGCTGTATACATGGAATACATAATCTCCATTATAAACAGAGGCGTTGTTATATCTGCACAAGTTGAAAAAGCTTTGCTCACATTGATATCTAATGATCTATGTTCATCAATAATGATGCATCAGGAATTGACAAATCAGAGTTTAGTTGTTTGTTAATGTATTATTTTGTAGTACACGTTGTAAATGGTCAAAATCAATGTTATATATAGCACAGATTTTTTTATAGATCAGGAATCCTTTTTTTATTTTTTCCAACGTTTTCTTGTGTTTGTATAATATAATTACATTGATTTGCTTGCTAAGTATAAGCTCAACAAGAATCACTCTATGAATTCATCCACCTTCTTCTTCACATCCCTTAAGCTTTGATTTTTTCTCATTCAAGAAAGACATCAACCTCCGCAGCAAACCATCCAATTTTAGCAACGCCCCATTATCCCTAATATACTCAGATATAAGTAACATCCAAATTTTATCACCCAAACAGATATTTTATCTGTGATAGATGCAGCAGCAGCAGCTGCTGCTTTTTTATCAGCACTACGTCTGGGCTCCATCTTCAATCTTCAAGGAAAAGAAAAACACAATTTTTGTTACTGGACTTAATTAGGTTAGGGAATAGGGGTGCTCATTTATAACCATTACCCTTAATATGTATAATAATTCGGGTTCCTTTAATATTTTGGGACAATTATTCAAAAGGACGTATATTGGAGTTAATTAGGCAAAAATGACACTCAAAACAAACACTTAGTTATAAGGACAAAAATTAGGTAGATAGACCCAAATACCCTTAATGAAAAAAAGAAATAAAAAAATAAAAAAAAGAAGGAACAGGCGGCTTAATGTCATAACGTGTAATGGTTGTTGTTAATTTTTTTTCTTTATAATTAAAAAAAGGACGCATTTTTTTTTTTAATTTTCTTTTTTATTTTACTTCAGCTAGACGCTGAAAGGTTTTTTTTTTTTTTTTTTTTTTTTTTTTTTTTTTTCGGACAGTGAAAATTATTTTTCTTTTTTCATTGATAACCACGATCATCACTACCGCGATGAAGTCAAACCGCGACAGATCGGCAATCGCGCGATGCGCAGAGACGCCGAGATGAAATGATACCGCGATGCACTGACAACCGCGATGCATTGGCCACCGGCGCAATGCAGGGGCAACCCGATTCAGTGACCACCCCCATTGGAGAGACACCGTGATGCATTGACCACCCCGATGCAGAGACACCGCGATGCACTAATAACCGCGATGCATTCACCACCGCGATGCATTGACATCGGCAATCATATATGAATGACATTTGATATTTTTCCGACTTTATTTCATAAAATCGACTTCAAATGGTTATATCTTTTGATATAAAACTACGATCAACATAAATCTTTCACCTTAATTCATATTTTTATGCAGTGACATCGGCAATCATATATGCAGTGATATCAACAATTTATTGCAGTGACATCAACAATTTATGCAGTGACATCGACAATTATGCAGTGACATCGGCAATTTATGCAGTGACATCGACAATTTATGCAGTGACATCGGCAATCAGATATGCAGTGACATTTGATGAAGCAACACCGTGATGACATTTGATATTTTTCCGACTTAATTTCATAAAATCGATTTCTTTTCTTCATAAAATCGAATTCAAATGACTATATCTTTTGATATAAAACTACGATCAACATAAATCTTTCACCTTAATTCACATTTTTATGCAGTGACATCGGCAATCATATATGCAGTGATATCAACAATTTATGCAGTGACATCGGCAATAATATATGCGTGACATCAACAATTTATGCAGTGACATCGGCAATCAGATGTAGTGACATCAACATTTTATGCAGTGACATTAACATTAAAATTGCATGTATAAAATTTTTCCCCTGGCATTCTGCAATCCTAAATAAAACAGTCCTCAAAATTTCATTAAGTTCTCAAAAAAAAAATTTCATTACATTTCCACTCTCAGTATTTTCAATCAACAAGTAAGCAAATCCACTTCTCACAGCTTCCAGTAAATCCCAAGTTTGTGGAGGATTAGGTATTTGCTTTATATCATCACTTTTAATTCACTTTAATCCAGTAAATCCGGTTTATTTGTCATTCCCTAAAATGAGAAATAAAAGAAACACCAATTCATATATGCACACAAGATTTATTGAGCATTATCTTGCAATTAGTCCCATTAAAAAATGCAGAACCTGAATTGAGGCAGTTTTCCCACTCCCTCTTGCTCCATAAGCAATGATAGATGCATCTCCACCATTGAAAACTTCAGAAATCAAATGTCTAATCTCTTTTGTGAATAAAACATCTATGCCCACATCTTGTTGAAAACAGTCGTTCAATTCATAAGATGGATCTTTTTTACTGCAACAAACAACACAATAGACCAATCAAAGTTTAAATATAAGCATTCACACAGACACAAAAAAAAAAGAGTCTAAAATCAAATAAAAGACTGGAACATAAATTACAGCAACATCTAGCAATTCGTAACATGCATTTTTTTAACAGCAACACCCAGCTAAAGGGACCAGTTGAAGCATATAAAGCAGCAAAATAGCAAAAATAGCCTAAAATTCTGAAAAATAAAGGAACCAGTAGATGAATTACTTCTCACAGCTTCCAGTAAATCCTAAGTTTGTGGAGGATCCCAGAAACAACAGCCCAGAATACTATTTCTGCAAAAATCACATACAAAAGTGTCCCAACTCTTTCGATTTCCATAAATCAATAAACACATGATTCAAAATCCAACGGACCAAATTGTTTCCGGACGCTTTGTAATATCCATTAATGAATGCTGCAAAGATACCTTGAGCTGCCATTACAAACACCAGCATTGCATTCATCCCTATCCATTCAAGAAACAAGAACGGCGTACGAAATCCCCATACATCAATCAACAAGTAAAAACCAGAGAATACAATGCCACCTGCCCCTGCTGTGAAGCAGACATAGCTAAAGCTGCAAAGCTGTTTGTTCTTTGGAATAGCATCTGTAAAATGAAGAATGATTGCTATGCTAAGTAAAAAAAAGGCCCATTGAAACCCAATGTCTAAGTCTTTCAGAATTAGCTTTATAGTGAATCAAGACATGCCCATAATGAATGCCAATGGTTCATTATTGGCATAAATACAGATTTAAACAAATCAAAAACAAGCATTTATCACATTAATAATTCACAACACACAGCCACACCATCCAATTAACAAATATGCTCAAACTAAACTTGTATATCACAAGCTAAAGTAGGAAACTTTAGTAGAAAAAACTGAAAAACAACGAAGAAAAAGAGAGGCAGAATGGAAGGATCGAAGGCAAAAGGTTTCATTTCCTCTTTATCATCCGAGAAATCCTTTAAGTGTTGAAAATCAGCTTTGAATTCTTCCATTCTCAAATATCTGAAAGACCTCAACAAAGGCAGAATTCAAAGCAACAAATAGTACCAAGTGTGTAGGAGTATTAGTCTCAAATACAATGGCAATAGACGTAGCAGAATTCAAAGAAGAAGCCAAAACCCCTGTTGACACAAAGCAGCACACAGTTGATCGTAATCGAAACACCAAGAAACAGCAATAAGTCAGCAATAGTGTCAACAATACACTATAATCAACTACAGAAGCATCAGGGGTAGAAGCATTACAAGAATTGACCTCAACATTTCCAAAAATCAAGCAGCTAGTAATACAGACTGTGGAGGAGAGCCAATCTAAAAAACAGTAGCATTAGAAGCTGCAGAAATCAATGAAGAAGCCAACTCAGATCACAATGCAAATGCATACCAAAACTTTGAAGGTTGAAGTGCAGAAAAGAGCAAACCGGACAGAATCAAGGGGCCAACAAATGCCCTAAAAACCTCAAAGAAGCAATATTTCAAGAGTCTGAATCCCCAAAACAAGAAATTGAGCAGCCAAAACCGACAAACAGAGACAACCCCAATTTCTACAGGAATTCATACCTATGAAAACGAGTGAACAGAGAGCTCAAGAGAAGTGGGAGCAGCGAAGAGCTTCAAAATGAACCCAGGCATCAACGAATACAGTCAACTCAAGCCGGAGCAAGAGAAGAGCATCAAGTAACCTTCTCCTTAAATCAAAACACCATAGCTCGGATATGAGTTCAGCCACTCCATAGGCAGAGTAGGAGTAGCGAATAGCATCAAGGTGAACCTACGACATTGAAGACGACCTGCTCAGGGAAGAACACCGGAGCAACATCACCAGAATTCGAAACACCGGAGCTCAGAAGAAGGGTTCAACAGCTCCATTTCAAGTGAAGAAAGAGTAAATGAGACGATTACAACAGCGAAGAGCATGAAGGTATTGCCTAGGGGTAATATAGGAAAACTATTTAAATTACGTCCTTATAACTAATGATCTTTCAAATGTGTCCTAAGTGCCTAATTAAGTCTCAAAACATGTCCTTATAAACAAATAACACTAAGGAAAGCACCTTTTTATGTTCTAACATGGGTTCAAAACCTTGCCAAAGAATATCATAATGTAAAGACAAAAGTATATGATCTTTTCTTTATGATTATGAAAGCGCTTTGGATGATGTTTTATTTTTCCTTTCTTTTATGATTAATGATCCGGACTTAACCGTTGTTGACACAACGACGAGTGTCGCATCGCAGATCAACACCGCTGATCATGATGTAATAATGATCAATTAGTTTAACATGCATCACCTTGAAACAAAGAAAGAAAAAGCTATACGTTGATGGTGTGTTTGTGTATGATTTGGAATAAAATTGATGCGGTGATATTGATGTCACCGCATTTACATTAGAATTGATGCAGATGACATCGATGTCACTGCATATACAATTGACAAAGTTTTTGTTTTTGCAATTTGGGTGTTGATGCCACTTCATAAAATATCAGTGTTATTGTGCGCCATCTGATAAGGTGTCATTTCATAAAATGAGATATCGTAATAAAGAGGACGAAAAATATGAATGATAGTGAAAGAATTATGTTGATCGGAGTTTTAAATCAAAAGATATAGCCGTTTGAAGTCGAATTTATAAAGAAAAAAACCGATTTTTTGAAACTAATTCGGAAAAATATCAAATGAGATATCAAAATAAAGAGGACGAAAAAACATGATTTAGGGTGAAATAATTATGTTGATCAGAGTTTTATAATTCGATAATCCCTAGGCTCGAGCTCGAATCGACTAAAAAAGTTCAGGCTCGCTTGAGCCATAAAAAGGCAACATCGACTCGACTGGCTAAGTACTCGATATAGCTCGACGCGGCTCATAAGCTCGATTTCCCTTGAAAAATCTTTCTAATTTCGGGACAAAAAGTTCAACAAAAATGTTGATGTCATCGATATTTGTCTCGCCACCGCGATAAATGTTGATGTCATCGCATATCCGATTGTCGATGTCATCGCATAAATTGTTGATGCTACGCGTATATGATTGCCGATGTCATCGCATAAAATATTGACATCATCGCATATATTATTGCCGATGTCACTGCATAAAAATATGAATTAAGGTGAAAGATTTATGTTGATCGTAGTTTTATATTAAATGATATAACCATTTGAAGTCGATTTTATGAATAAAAGAAATCGATTTTATGAAATTAAGTCGGAAAAATATCAAATGCTATCACGGTGTTGCTTTATCAAATGTCACTTTGCATCCGTGATCATCGCGTCCCGATGGTCTCGCGATCGCGGTGTCTCTCGCATCGGGGTGGCCACTTCATCGCGGTGTCTCTACATCGGGGTGGCCATCGATCGCGGTGTCACTTAATCGTGATGTCTCTGCGATATGATTGCCGATGTCACTACATAAATTGTTGATGTCATTCATATATGATTGCTTGATGTCATCGCGATAAAAAGTTGATGTCATCGCATATCCGATTGCCGATGTCATCGCATAAATTGTTGATGTCACGATTTATGATTGCCGATGTCACTGCATAAAATGTTGATATCACTGCATATATGATTACCGATGTCACTGCATAAAAATATGAATTAAGGTGAAAGATTTATGTTGATCGTAGTTTTATATCAAACGATATAGCCATTTCAAGTCGATTTTATGAAGAAAAGAAATCGATTTTATGAAATTAAGTCGGAAAAATATCAAATGTCATCACGGTGTTGCTTCATCAAATGTCATCAGATCCCGGTGATCATCGCATCCCGATGGTCTCGTGATCGGCGGAGGCCACTTCATCGCGTGTCTTTGCATCGGGTGGCTATTGCATCGCGATGTCACTTCATCGCGATGTCTCTGCATATATTATTGCCGATTTCACTACATAAATTATTGATGTCATTCATATATGATTGTTGATGTCATCGCATATCCGATTGCTTACGCATGTCATCGCATAAATCGTTGATGTGTATATATGATTGCCGATGCCATCGCATATATGATTGCTGATGCCATCGCGTATATGGTTAATAAATCGGGGATGGTATCGCGAATGGGTTGATTAATCGGGTGGTGACTATATCGGGGGGTGGTCATCGCGTCCGTTGATAACGATCACGCGGTGGTCAATGATCGCGGTTGTCGATCAGATCGCGGTGGTCAATCGATCACGTAGCTCAATGAAAAAAAGAAAACCTTACACCTTACACCGTCCAGGAAAAAAAAAAAAAATTTGAATGTCCACAGAAAAATAATAATAATAAAAAAAAATAGACGACAACAACAACAATGTTTCAGGAAAGAAACAAAAAATAAAAAATTCCCGCCTGTTCCATTCCCCTTTTTTTTTTATTTTATTTTTTTCTTCATTAAAGGAAGTTAGCCTATCTATCTAATTTTGTCGCTTATAACTAAATGCTTATTTTGGATATCCTTTTTTTACAATTGCTCCAATATGCCATTTTTTCAATAATTGTCCCCTATTTTTTATTCTAAAAGTTAATGCTTAATTGCTTATCGTTTAAGTTTGCTTTGTATATCATGATCAATGATGATTATAGTCAACCAATTAAATTTCATAAAGTACTAAATTTCGATCGACTTGTTTCATGTGAATATGAATCATATGATTTGAATATATATCATATTTTTTTTAGGGGAAAATAAAATTTTCTTCAACCAAGTCCGCTTAAAGCAAATGTAATAACATCAATCGGGTTGCACCCCTATGCAAAGGACACCAAAAAGAAAGAGCGCTTAAACGAGCTAACAAATCACCGAACATTCCTCGTGACGTCGAATAAACGTAAATCGAATGTAATCAAAAGCGACCATCTCCACAAAGCAATCCTCGCAACAAATACCAAACGCAGACAAGTCCTCCTCCCGATGAGTCGGGCCGATGTACAAACCAGACTATCGCTTCTACTATATAAATGAGATATGCCGAACCGCCTGCCTTCGACCATTGCCATAAGAACTGCCCGCAACTCCAGTACCTCCTCATCAATTCCCGGATCCAAATGGAAGGAGTAAGCCGCTAGAATAGTCCCTTGAGCCTCCCAAAAATAAGCCCTATCCCCGACCCTTGTGCCATCACTGACGCATCTACATTGCATTTTATTCTCCCAGCTGGCGGCCATATCCAGCGCCCACTCAACTCCTCTTGATTCTCAACCTGAGGCACCTGGGCTACCTGCAGAAACTCCCGAGCAGCACTGAGAGCCGAAGAATAGACTCGAGAGACATAAACCGCTTGATCATCATACACCGCACTGCAACGGGCCTTCCAAATATGCCACATCATCCAGACAAACTCTGCCCACTCTTCCTGTGGCAGCCTACCAGCAAGAAACATGAAAAGACCCGGGAAATTAGTAGCCTTCCCCGGGCGCGCCAAAGAGGCAAATGGCGACTGGTCCCACACCCTAGCTGCCATCTCACACTCGAATAAGACATGCGCTAATGACTTATCTCCAAACCCGCATGCAAGCAACAACCATCCCCCACATTGCATCTAGCCAAGTTGCGTCCCACTGGTAGGCAATCATTTAAACATCTCCAGAGGAAGTGCTGAATGTGCGGCTGCACAACCGCTTGCCAACAGTGCCGCCAAATAGCATATGGTCCCTCTTATCCCGATGCAGCCGCCCCTGTTGATCCCGAACGATATAAGGATAGTGCCAGTCGATATCCCTTCTTAACCGTATAAATTCCCCGATGCTCATAGTGCCAAATTTGCTTGTCCAAGTGTCGACCAGGCACTATCGGAGTACGCAGTATCGCATCACGCTCGTAGGGCCTGAAACTAGCACACACTGGAAGGACGTTCCACCTTCACATTCCCGGGAGCAACGAATCCGCAACCTTACTATCCATCGAGAGCTTATGGCCTGTGAATGGAATACAAAAGGACCTGGGAAGATCTACCCATACATCATGAAAGATAAGCACTTAGGTACCATCCCCTGCTCTCCAACGGAGTCCACTCATCAAAAGGTCCCGTCACTCTAAAATACTCCGCTATAAGAAAGAGGGTCTCGACGTGCGAGTAGAAGCTAAGAAAGACGAGTTGCGGAAATATTTCGCCCAAAGCACCCGCCCCAACCAACGATCCTGTAAGACAAAATACGCCAAGCCTGCTTGACCGTAAGGCCGATTAAAGCACTACAGGTCCCGGAAACCAAAACCTCCCAGGGTCTTTGGCATACAACAGGTTTCCCAGTTCTTCCAATGTATTTTCCGCATCTGCCCCGTGTCACCCCAAAAGAATCCCCAGATCGATCTCCTTTTCAAGTTCATGCAAGATAGTGACAGGAATTTTAAAACACTGCATAATGAACATATGAATAATCTGCAAAACTGAACTGGTCATAATCTCTTTCCGGCCGGAGACAATAACTTATCCTTCCAGCTTGACAGCTTCTTCCAAATCCTGTCACGCAGAAAAGCAAACACCTGACGCTTATTTCGACCAGTCAGATACGGCAGCCCCAAATACTTCCCCGAACCATCACCCACAGGCACCTGTAACGTTTCAAACACCGTTTCCCGCATCTCCTCCGCAATTCCCTGGCTGAAAAACAGATTCGACTTATGAAAATTGATCGTCTGGCCAGACATGTGCCCATACCTTTGGAAAAGCTCGAGTAGAGTCTCAACCGTGCCATCGAATAACTCAAAAAACAACATACTGTCATAAGCAAATAAATATGAGAAAATGTAACTAGAGTGCCACCAAAAGAGATGCCCCGCAAGGCACCCCGAGCACAGTAGTTGTTGATGAGTGCCGCACGACCCTCTGCCGCATGATAATATAATGTAAACGGGAGAGAGGTTGCCCTGGAAAGATGCCTTGCATCGGAAAGATAAGAGAACTTGGTCTCTCATTAATTAGGACTTGATAGGAGACCGAGGTGACACATTGGCGGACCATATCTACAAAACTAGAGGTGGAATCCCATTCGTGCCATAAGTGCCCACACATTAGCCCATTCAACCTCACTCAAAAGCCTTGGCGAATCCAGCTTTAAGAACTGCATGGTTTTGGCATCCAATAACTCAACCCTTCATTGAATGAAGGGCCTCAACCCCACATTCAAAACACAAACAACGTTTTTCAACTACTTCTACTCCTCATTCATCATTCACAAAATTTTCGAGAAAACAAGATGATCAGTAAAAGTACACTTCTGAAAATGGCTAGGAAGTGGAAGAACTTCACTGTTATTCAAAGAATGAGAATCTCGTTTCCAAAAGTGATTGAAGATGCAGAAGCAACAAAAACTTGTACAACACCAACGCGAATCGGACAGGGTTGTTTTGTTGTCTACACAATTGATAACAAACGCTTTGTTTTCCCTCTTTCTTATCTCAATAATGAGACTTTACGGCAACTTTTGATCATGTCTGAAGAGGAATTCGGCCTTCTGGCTGACGGCCCAATCATATTGCCCTGCATAGCTGTATACATGGAATACACAATCTCCATTATAAACAAAAGGTGCTATTTCTGCACAAATTGAGAAAGCTTTGCTTGCACTTGTATCTGATGATCGATGCTCATCAATGATCATGCAACAGGAATTGATAAATCAGTGTTTAGTAGTGTGTTGATGTATTATTCCTATCTTGTAGTACACTTTGTAAATGGCCAAATCAAAGTCATAGCACATATATTAATTTTACGAATCATGAATTTAATATTTTTTTCTTCCCAACTTTTACATATGTTTGCATAGTTTATTTACCTAAATTTGCTTGCCAATTAAGTATAAGCTCAACAAAAATTACTATTAAAAAGGTCTAAATGACCGATTGATGTTAGTAAATGTATTGCTATATTTCTTTAAACATTAAGATTGTGGGCAATCTCTCCCAACACCCCCTCAAGTGTGGGCAATCTCTCCCAACACTTGCACAATATAAATTGTTCATACCATGGTTAGATTCCATGACCTCTGACTTTGTTACCGTGTTAAGATCAAGCGCTTACCATTCTACTAAATCGAATTGATGTTAGGAAATGTGCTACTATATTTCCTTATAATTAAGAGTGTGAGAAATATCTCCCAACAGCTTATGTCCTTCACACACTTGAGCAAAATATAGGCGAGGCGTTAGCAGAAGCAAGATGAAAGTTCTGGAGCATAAATAGATAGAGTTAAATTAGTTTTTTTTTAGTAGATTTCAAAACGAGATTGCTTTGAGTAATATTTTTGGGAAATGTGATTTAAAGTTCAAAATAAGTAGCTAATTTAGCAATTATTACATACACTCCTTGTCATTAAGGACAAAATATTCAATGTAAACATTCCTTTAACATCTTTATTCTTCTTCCGCATTTGAAGCCCGATTCTTGTTAAGCCATATGGATAATGACAAGGAGTAGTAGATACTTTGTTTAGATATATAAACTTGTTTAGATTTAATATGTAATAGATTTGTTAGGTAAAAGTGAGAGACAATTGGGTCCACCTCTAGAATCCTCTGGTAAGTAGCCAGCGAGGACGCCAATTCTTTAAGTGGGGGAGAATGTTATATTACATTGAAAAAGTGAGAGAAGTTGAAACATAATTGACTTAGTAACTTGGGTTAAGCACTTTAGGCCAAACGAGGACAATGAACCTAAAATGTTGTAATTCTTTTAGGGCCGTTACAATGAGTCTCGTTTAAAATCTAAAGGGGCGCCTGCTAAATGTTGTAAGTGAAACTCTTTTAGGCGTTTAAACTCTAGCGACATCGATAGCCACAAATAGAAGGAAACACCTCAATATCTTACTTTTAGAGGCGTTTTTAATGCCTCAAAACCCTGTTTTCCTAGTAATGTGTACAATAAACCGATCTACATACACACTAAAACTAAAATTTGCTATCTCACTATCAAAACTAGGGTGCATCTTAAAGTAAATAATGCATCATCCAAATGTACGGGGGAGCTTGTGATTGGTTTGAAAAGAACGATAAAAGTTGCATGTGAATTTCAAAAGACGAAAAACTTGCTTTCCGTAAAGTTTCAGTGACCAAAAAAAAATAAAATTGGTAAGTCTCAGTGAACATGTCAACCAAAAAAGAGTCAAGTTAATGAAATGATCCGCAACATACTTTTACATCATTATCCATGATGTAATAATACCTTTTGAATCATAGGTCACATCCAGAGGCGGCTGTAGGAATTTCGGGATGGGGGTCAAGAATCGAGAGCAGCTCCGTCATAGGACGATATTTTTATCTATTTTTAGAAATATTGCAGGGTCAATAGTATTGAATAAACAAAACAATTAGATGGCCACACCTGTTGAATATTAGAGGTCAATTGACTATGTCCTCTTGTTTATCTATATAAATATACATAGGATTTTTTTATTTATTTTATATTTAGGGGTCAAGTGCACCCCGAACCCATCATGTAAAGCCGCCCATGATCACATCGTGATCAACAGTGCAAAGACACTATTAAGCAATTAAATCGGAATTTCGTTGATATGCAAGTTGTAGTTGCAAAAAACCATGTGCATATGCTTCTCGTTAGTTGAGACCTTCAATAACGAGTAAGTGTACAACAATCGATTATTAATTGAAACATTTAATAGAGTTGTAGCTGTTAATGTTATTAGGCGATATGTCCCAAAATGTTGGTTCGGAAATCGGAACATTATTGCCATCAAATATGAAGAGTTTCTTGTTAGGATTCTAAGGTCCCATTTTTTTGTCTGTTCATCATTTACCCTTAGAAAACATACCTATATCCCCAACTATTAATTGACCTCAAATGCCTCAGGCTAAACAAAAGCACATGGTTAGGTATAAGAATATGTCACATTTAAATTAGCTGCCTTTAGTCAATTATATGATTTACTACTATATAATTTCTCCACTTCTTTACGGTCTTCAACACCACATTCACAGAAACATCATTTCTCAACAACTTATAGCTATTCCTCTTTCATCATTTACACAATATTCAAGATGATCAGTAAAAGTAAACTATTGAAATTGGCCAGGAAGTGGAAGAACTTCACTGTTATTCAAAGGATGAGAATCTCATTTCCAAGAGTGAATGAAGATGGAGAAGCACCAGAAACTTGTACAACACCAACACGAATCGAAAAGGGTCATTTTGTTGTCTACACAGGTGATAATAAACGCTTTGTTTTCCCTCTTTCTTATCTCAAGAACGAGACTTTCCGACAACTTTTGATCATGTCTGAAGATGAATTTGGGCTTCCGGCTGACGGCCCCATCATGTTGCCCTGCACAGCTGTATACATGGAATACATAATCTCCATTATAAACAGAGGTGCTATATCTGCACAAGTTGAAAAGGCTTTGCTCACATTGGTATCTAACGATCGATGTTCATCAATAATGATGCATCAGGACTTGACAAATCAGTATTTAGTTGTTTGTTAATGTAACAATTTGTAGTACTCGTCGTAAATGGTCAAAATCAATGTTAAAGCACGTTTTTTTTTTTTATAGATGAAGAATCTTTTTATTTTTTCCAACGTTTCCTTGTGTGTGTATATATTTTAATTACCTTGCTTTTGCTTGGGCTAAATTACAATTTTGGTCCTCTAACTAGACACATTTTTCGTTTTTGGTCCTGGTTTTTCGCCGGCGACAATTTTAGTCCTGTAAGAGGTCTTTTTTTGCAAAAATAGTCCTGAACGCCGGAAAGACCACTTACAGGACTAAAATTATCGCTTTAAATACCACTTACAGGACTAAAATTATCGCTGAAAAGACCAATTTTAGTCCTCAGTAAGTGGTCTTTCCGGCGTTCAGACTATTTTAGTAAAAAAGACCACTTACAGACTAAAATTGTCGCGGAGAAAAACCAGACCAAAATCGAAAAACGTGTCTAGTTAGAGGACCAAAATTGTAATTTAGCCCTTTTGGCTTGCTAAGCTAGTATAAGCACAAGAAGAATCACTCTTTGAATGTATTAAAAAGGTCCAAAATTGAACTAAAAAATAAGCAAGCTCTTGTGTAGTGCAGGAGCTCAAGTGATAATCGACGTTAAAACGGATTTCAAAACCATCAATATCTCACAGTCTAAATTGATCAAGTATTGCTGAACTCGTGTGAGAATTCTTAGAAAAAATGTGTTCGATCTAAAAATCCTTGCCACACAACACATTGCACCGAAAAGTTGCTCAACAGCACTACAAAAATGTTGAAGATTTTATGTGTAATGTGAATATGCAACCAAATAGCAGGATGGTTTCTTATTTTTTATTTTTTATTTTGAAATAGTTTATGTCGTAGCATTAGTATATATATTAAGGGGTAATATGGTTATAAGTAGCATTAGTCTGATGACAATCCGTTCTGATAAGGTGTCCTTGCATCAGAATTTATCCGTCTTATTCGGTACTTCTGGGATGACAAAGTAGTAGTTAAGATGTCCCCTTCTCCGGCAGGTAAGGGTGGTAAGGGACTATTATGTACTTAATTAATTGTACCACACACACACAGCACAATACAATTATATCAGAAAGAACAGATATATACTGAATACTTGAAGGTCCAGCCACATGGAGCTGCTGCAAGATTAGGTTCTTTAAAAAAATTTGTTACCCTGATGAAATTAATAAAAAATAAAATCTTTCACGATCCCGATCATGTGCGGTTACTCTGCATTACACCAAGTCGGATTTGCGAATATATATATTTCATAGTGGTAGCGATACTAGCACACTTCTACATCTATAATTAGGGTGAATTAATCTCATATTAATATTAACAGATTTAGTTTATATCATAATTAAAATTGTGTAAGTGTGTTTATCATTCGTTATGCCATAATTATTGGAACAGTATAAAAAACAACAAGTAGAAACTATAAGCATGGCCAACATGAATGAAAGCTATCTTACACAGGGCAAACAATGGTGTCTTAATCGTGTCTAAAATTCTTAATTGCCATTTTGGACAAGTTTTTTTTAAAGTAATTCAAGATTTTGTTTATGGCTTAAGAATATTTATTGATTTACATTGGAATTGGATTAGTTACCCCATTCGTCAAATTCACAAACACAAACATTTAGATTGAATTTGTAAACCAATTTATGAATTTCACAAACATATGAGTTTTGTATCAAGAAGCAAGAAATAAATAAATGGTAAGCACTTCTGCAAGTAAATTATCTCATTCCACTGAACATTAATTCATTAAACATTAATTCAACCAATAAGCACGAAATAATATTATTGTTTTCAACACAAAGATGATAACCGTACTTTTTATATAAAATAGTAACAGCTTTCAACACACAAACATAATAAGAGTTAACATTATTGTTTTCACCAGCAGCAAATATTGCTCATATATAACCATGGAATGGTTATAAGCAACGTCACCACAAGTAAGGGCGGATCTACATGGTACATGCCATATTCGATTTTTTATTTATTAAAACGATATAGTTTTATTCTACACTAGCTAAGTGTCTTTAATGAATCTTCAAATTTATGGTGATGTCCCGAGCTGATTAAAATTTTGGATCCGGGACCGAACATGAGTCCTCTCCTGATCCAACCATGCACGAGTCCTCTCGGTTCCCAACCGTAATTCTGCTTCAATTAAACCAAGGCCGCCGCCTGTATTTCCTCCATTGTCTTCTCCACATCCCTTGAGCTTTGATTCTTTATTATTCAAGAAAGATATAAACCTCCACAGCAAATCATCCAATTTTAGGAACGACCCCATCATCCCTAATATACTCAGATTAAAGTAATATCCAATTTTATCACCCAAACACAAATTTTATCTGTGATAGATGCTGCAGCAGCTTCTTTTTATCTACACTACTTCCGGCCTCCATCTTCAATCTTCAAAACAATAAAATAAAAAAATAAAAAAAAAACCAAATTTTTGTCACTGTTTGACTTAATTAGGTTAGGGAATAAGTAGTATATATATAATATAATTCGGGCTCCGGCCCTTAATACTTTTTATTTTTATTTTTTATTCTATATTATTATTTTTTTACTAATTTATTCTAAAACTTAATGCTTAATTGCTTATCGTTTAAGTTTGCTTTATATATCATGATCAAATGATGATTATAGTCAACCAATTAAATTTCACAAAGTAATACACTTTCTATTATATATATATATATATTATGTAGAATCACTTTATATTATATTTCGACATGTTTCATTTAAGTATGATTTGAATATATCATCATTATTGATTATTCTAAAATAAATTAACCATAAATCTCCCCCATTACGCTAAACTTTTTATAAATTTTGTTCATGGGAACTTGTTTTGATTTTTGGTAGGTTGGGTTTTTATATTTAGAAAGCGATGGTTTAAAAGATGAAAAAAGAAGGAAAATAGAATCGGAGACAAATGAAAATATAAAATGAGTGATAAGGACAAATCCACTATTCATAACCCCAAATCCACTATTTTCTCAGAGTTAACGGCGCCAAAATATAATGTTTACTATCATGGGTGGAATAAAAACATGTTTTTTACCCAAAAAAATTCCAATATCCTCATTGTGATATCTCTGTGCTCAAATTATGTATTTTTAACAATAAACCCTTATATTTATACATTTTCACCCTCTTTTTTAAACTCAATTATTGTCGCAATATATATACAAAAAATAAATATAGAATGATTGACTCTTGGTTGAGTGCGCCATCATGACATGACTGGAGGAAGAAGCCCCTGCTATGTTTGTAACGCCCCCAGACCTGTGCCTAGTAGGGCTAAATGAGTCATAAATGGTTCGGTCAACTGCTTAGACCGCCGTCCTCGTTTGGTCTAAAATGGCTAACCCGAGTTGACAAGACCTTTATTTCTCACACTTATATGGGGGGTGGGCATTCTACTACTTTACCGATGTGAGACTTTACATTCTCCCCTTCTTATAAGGGACTGGCGTCATCACCAGGACGGCCAAGACTTGTCCCAGTTCGTCCCTACCAGAGGATTTCTAGAGGTGGCCCCCACTGACACATATCAAAGTGTGGCACTTAGGTCTGTCTGATAGTCGGCTCCGATACCATTCTGTAACACCCCTAGAGACCCTGGGCCTGGTAACGCTCAATGAGTCATAAATGGTCCGGTCAACTACTTAGACCGCCGTCCTCGCTTGGTCTAAAAGAGCTAACCCGAGTTTACAACATCTTTATGTCTCACACTTATATGGAGGTGGCATTCTACTACTTTACCGATGTGAGACTTTACAAAGTCCGTGGCAGTAGCTGCGGCTTCCAAGCCCTCGGTGGGTTTGGGGTCTCTCCCACCTTCCAGAGACAGATATAGAGTATCTCTTTCAGCTAAGACTTAATGGTCGGGCATAAAGTCTTCTCTAATAGCTACTAACTAGGTCTAGACTATCAATGCAATGAAAGAACCACCTTGACGCGGTGGAAGCCATCGGTTCAAGCCTAATTATCCTTATTGCTGAAGTATGTGAAGGACGTAAGCTATATTTTTCTATAAGTAATAGTTTAGTCGTGGAACTTTCATCTTGGATATGCCTATGCCTTGCCTATATTTTGCTCAAGTATGTGAAGGACAGAAGCTCAATTAGACCTTTCTAAGAGCACTTGATGTAGATACCGTGAAACATTTAAAAACTGTATTTTAGAGATTTAATTATACAGATTTAAGAAAAATAAGACGGCAGCAGATACTCCATTTTTTTACCGTAAAATACAAACCTGAATTTTCCTTTACATGTAGCGCATTTATCTAGATTCTTTAAATTTCCCTTTAATTCTAGAGTACTATGTAAAATAGAGAATGTGATGTATTTCATCTTGGATAGAGATTTTATAAAATAAAAAAAAATTGTGTGTTTAAAACTGTAAAATAGAGAATGTCTTAACAGGAGGATCTGATGATATATGCAAGCAGGGGCGCCTGGGGAGGCCAAGGGCCATCGCCTGAGCCCCCCAAAAATCAATGAATTTAAGCTACCCTACCTAAATTTTGACCTAATATTATATATATAATGTATTTATTTGAATAATGAATGTATTACCTTAATGATTAGCACTTTAGTATACTAGGAATAGGAATGAGACTTGGTTTCGAATCTTGCAAACTACAATAATTTTTGTTTTCTTAAACTAGGACTAACAGTCAAATAAGTAGTTTTTTTCCTTCCAAACCCATGACTATCATACACAGTTTTTTTGTTTTATTTTAAAGCTAAAATAATTTTTGTTTTTTTAAACTAGAACTAGGAGCCAAATAAATAGTTTTTTTCCTTCCAAACCCACATTATTATCATACGCTTTTTTTTTTTGTTTTATTTTTTTCATATATGTTTTGGTTACTGTTTTTTTTTTCAATTTTAAAACTAGGACTATGAGCCAAATAAGTAGTTTTTTTTTCCTTCCAAACTCATGACTATCACACACATATTTTTTTTATATATGTTTTGGTTACTGTTTTTTTTCGAAGGACGAGGGCCTAAATTTTTTTTTTTGGCCCCGGGCCTAAATTTAGACAGGGACGCCCCTGTATGCAAGCGCTCTAATAGGGATTCTTGTTGAGCGCATACTTAATTAGCAAGCAAATTTAGATAAATAAACTATACAAAAATTAGTAAAAGTTAGGAAGAAAAAAAGAATAAATTCATGATTCGTAAAATATCTGTGCTATGACTTTGATTTGGCCATTTACAAAGTGTAGTACAAGTCTACTAGATGAGAATAATACATCAACAAGCAACTAAACACTGATTTATCAAGTCCTGATGCATGAATACTGACGAGCAACGATCATCAGATACAAGTGCAAGCAAAGCTTTCTCAATCTGTGCAGATATGACACCTTTGTTTATAAGGGAGATTATGTATTCCATGTATACAGCTGTGCAAGGCAATATGATCGGGCCATCAGCAGGAAGGCCGAATTCATCTTCAGACATGATCAGAAGTTTCCGGAAAGTCTCATTCTTGAGAAAAGATAGAGGGAAAACAAAGCGTTTATTATCACTTGTGTACACTACAAAATGACCCTTTTCGGTTCGTGTTGACTCTGTACATAAAGAGAGTAATCCGAGAATGATTTTTGAAATTTCGTCATTTTAAGAGCATTTGACAATTTCACAAACCATTGTTTGGATCTCTGTTTTAGACCATAGATCGATTTATGAAGCTTGTATTCACGAGTCTCTCCCTTTCAGCCGAATCCAGGTGATAAGGACAAGTAGAGCTTTCCGGTGTATCAAAATCAGTTTTTAAAAAGGCTCTTCCTTAGGCAACCCTGGCCCTGCTGGCGGTGGCTTTCTTATTCGCGAATCTCATGGTCAACTTCTTTATGCTGTCAGTGAACCTTACGCTAATTGCACCAGTCTCATTGCGGAAACGAAGGCCCTCCTAGCCGGCCTTACTTATTGTTTGGAGCACAACTTGTTTTCGGTTCTGGTGGAAACGGATTCCTTAGTTCTTGCCAATATCGTCTCTGGGACTTCTGCGACCCCTTGGCAGCTTGATGATGATATTCGGTCTATCAGAGATCTCCTCCGCACACATCCTATGCAGATTTCCCATATTTTCCGTGAAGCTAACAAAGCTAGCTGCAGATTTTCTTGCCACATCGGCCTCCTCTAACAGAAGGAGAGCCACCTACACGTCACAGTATAACACTCCCTCGGCCCTCAAACTTATTCTTCATGGTGATCGACTTGCCATCCTTTTCATTAAATCGAGTACGCGGCTCAGATAATCACCGGACGCATCCGTCAATTTATTGATGGATGCAAACCAGTTGCCACTTATCCTCTTGGGTAGATTTCATATATATGATTATTATTTGTTTCTTCGCATTGTTCATCACGTTACTGAGCGGTGACTCTACCTATCTTGAGTGGTCGATGAAGCTCCTCGCAGATTATAACCGTCTTTGCTTTGCCTCGACGTTTAGTTATGGACATGGCCTACACGGTGATCGTGCCTACCTTTGGGCGCACCCTACCGCATTGCTAGGGGTGCAATCCAGTGTTTTTTGTTACTTTTGCTGTCAAAAGATGAGCTCATGCGTTTTCTAGTACTTGATATACCCCTTTATATTCTTGGTTCAGCTTCTGACATGGATGTTGCTGCTCACTTTACGGACCGGTCATGTCGAATTTTCATCAGGAAGGACCACAATTCTCTATTGCTCAAGCAAGTTCAGACGCGGGTGCAAAGAGATCTTCGGCTTTTTTTCCTTAGATCGTATACACAAGGCAGAAGATGATTCTGACATATTTTCCACTTTGATTTCCACCGATGTAATTATTTATGGGGCATGGGCTTTATTGGGAGTGCATGAGGCGAGTACTCTTCCTATGTGATGGATTTTCCTACTCTGGTTTTGCCACACACATAGGGTTTAAGGAGGTAAATCTTGTCTGACTCTATCACGTAAATTTGGGGCGGTAGGGATATGGCAATGACTTTGTAGCTCTTTATTTCACTCAATATAAATAAAGTTGCTTTAAAAATAAATAAAAAACATTTTATCAGTAGAGGACTCTATTATATGTTTCACTAATCAATTGTTGTAGAATCTGTTGGCAATAATTGTTAAGACATCATCAATATACATTGTCATGCTGGTCGGTCAGGGGTCGGAAGGGCCTACTACATATCCCAATTACCTACCGGAACAAGATTTTAACAAAATCCTTACACAAGGAGACTCTTCAATGCACCAGTATCGTTGCAAGTGTATAATTATCGTAAGATTGACTCACATCCAACAGCCCGATGTATTGAAAAGTAACTATGCAAGAACTTCCCAATATTTCTGCCTTCAAGATGGTGAAAAGATGCGTCGAATATTCTATATTGAAGGTCTCAAATAACATGAAGCATATGCACATGGTTTTGTTGCAACTGAAACTTGCATATGCTTTGCTATCAAGGTAACTGTGATTTAATTACTTAAGGGCCGGGCTTTATGGAAACACACCAATTTTACTTGGACACCTAAATTAGGTGGCACTATGTCCCTTCTTTTTCAGACTTGATGTGGCGTCACACTGGTTTCTGGCTATTTTAGTGTCTTTAATGGCACCACGCGTTTAATTATAAAGCTATCATTCATATTGTGCTTTGCCAAGTAATATGCACTAGCCTGTTACAGACCGCCTCGCATCATTGCAACGTGTCCAATCGGCATCTTTAGATGGTAAAAAGATGCCTTATCCCGGTGTTTTCTTGATATATCTTAATACGATATGAGTTGCATCCAAGTGTGGTTGTTGTGGCTTATCCATGAATTGACTTAACATTTTTACATCACAGGTGAAATTTGGTCTAGTGGTTGTTAGATAAATTAATCTTCCGAATAACCCTCATAAATCGAAGCTCTGCTAACAAAAACAAATCTCCATTGGAGCCTAGGAAGCCGGGGTTTTTCAAGTGTTTTTAACGCGTATTTTCATTGTGAAAGACTTATTTTTTTGGAATGATTACCCAACCTCTATTTCAAGGAAATATTTGAGTTTTCCTAGGTTCTTTAGCTTTTTCTAGAAGGGCTTTTGTATTCTAGATATCTTGCAAATCGTTCCCGTCAAATATCACATCTACAACATACAAGAGGATAGCCGTGCCTTATTGGTTCCGAACAAATAGTGAGTAATCCGAGAAAGATTGCTAAATTCCTCCGTTTCAAGAGCATTCAACATTTTCAAAAACTAATGCATGGATGTCTGTTTTAGGCCATAGATCGATTTATGAAGCTTGTATACATGAGTCTCTCCCTTCCAGCCGAATCCAGGTGGTAAGGGCATATAGATATATATATATCATTAACTATATTAAAAGAGCCAATGTGTTTCCCCTCAAAAGTGTTTCCCCCTCGAGTGTTTTCCCTAAATAAAATAAAATCATAATTAATTTATTCCAATAAATATATATTAATTAAATAATTTAAAAGATATATTGGAACACGTAAAACTCAATGAAATTTATAAGATGATAATGTTGGAGTGATAGATAGTTATTCAAATAATAGATAACTTTTATTTTTGAGGAAAACTAATAGAACTATACCGTAACTATAATAATAAAACTATACCGTAAAAAAATCCATCCAGATCTATAATACTAATATTAATATTAAAGAAACCATACATAGAGAAAAACCATTACCGTGAAGAAAAAAAAAGTATTAAAGAAAAACAATTCATCCATATCAATTCGACTAATGGCACGTTTGATAGATGGAATGGAATGACTATATTGGAATGAAATAATTATGTTGGAATGGAATGTAATTGACTTGATTCCATTACTATGTTTGATGCACGCTGGAATGGAATGTCCGATACTAAGGAAGATGGCTGGTGACGGGTGATAGGTGGTGACGGCAGCAGGATATGAGAGGTGATTACGGTGTCAGGTGGCGGAAGCAGGTAGTGACATCGACAGGTGACGACGGTGGGTGGTGATCGTGGTAGCGGCGGTGGCATGTGATCGGTGGTGACGGTGGTAAGTAGTGATCGTGGTGGCGGTGAGTGATCGGTGGCGGCGGTGGCCGGTGATCGGTGGTGATCGTGGTGGCGGGTGATCGGTGGTGATTGTGGTAGGTGGTGATAATGGTGGCGGCGGGTGATCAGTGGTGACGGCGTTGGGTGGTCATCTTGGTGGCCGTGACCATGGACGGCTCTACATAGAGTATTGCGGGTGCTGCCGACCCCCTAAAATAAAAATATTATGTATAAATAGTAGAGATTTTTTTTTTTATAAACACACACACACACACACACACACACACACACATATATATATATATATATATATATATATATATATATATATATATATATATATATATATATATATGGAATTGACTCTCTTAATTTTATGTGTTGACCCTATTTTTTTATCTATTGGCTCATAATTACATGTATGAAATTGAATATCCAAATACATGTGTGATACGGGAAAAAATGAAAAATTCGACCCCATGTCAAAATCTCTGCTCCGCCTGCCGTGACGGCAGGTGATCGGTGTTGGGTGGTGATCGTGATGGTGGGATGACGGGTGATCGATGGTGACGGTGGTGGGTGGTGATCATGGTGGTGGGGCAGTGGGTGATCGGACGGTGATGAGTTGTGATCGTGGTAATGCATTCTATTCCATCCATTTCATCCGATTTTTTATGGATTGAAAATGACCCAATTTCATTTCATTGGAATGAAAAAGATTTCTATTTCTTCTTATCCAAACACGCCAAAATGATGGAATGGAATGAAAAAAGAATTCAATTCCATTTCATTCCTACAATACAAACGTGCCATAAGATTCTATGTTGCATATAAATGATACGATCAATTCCATTTCCTATTTTAAAGTTCTTTATATTAAATATAACTGATAGTATCACTTCAATTCCTCTCAACATATTTCTCATTATTTTTAATTAAATCATACCATGTATTAGTGAATATTTTTTATGAATAATATACTAAAATGTTGTCTATTCATATTGTTTTAGATTAAAATTAACTTAGGCTCATAGTAAAATGATTGATTATTATACAATTAAACAATTAGAACTCAATCTTACTGTTTGTAACATAATTAATAATTCTCAAGGTCAATAATTTTAACCAACAATAAATTATACAAAAATTATTTACTATTGGAATACAATACAAATATATAAGTATATCACTATAAAAACGTACTTTATATCCTATTGAGAAATAATTCTTTGTGAAATTACAGCCTAAAACCATTTTTTTAAAGATAACACCGTATTCACATATTCAGGCTTTTCATAATATAAAGTAAGATATTACACAATATCAATAATCCACTTTACCATAAATCCATCCATACTAAAAATAACACATACTCTACGCTAATTACAACACATTATGCATGCACGCAACTTAGAGTAGGAACACTCCACATTTAGTGCAATTTTTTAGTATATTTAAAACCGTTATTCAATGTGTAATAATTGAATCAATTGTGAAGGTAATCAATATGATGCAATTACCATCCTTATAGACAATGGTGCATCTCACACTTTCCTAGACCAACAGTTGCCAAGGAGGTGCAAAGTGACACAACCAACTCACCACATGTTAATTATCACAGAGTAGATGTAAATGAGAATGGTGAGTGAGTTTAAGTGTCCTAAATTGTCATGGATCATGCAAGGGATTAAGTTCCAATAAGATGTGAGGTTGATCAAGTTGAGAGGATGTGACATAGTATTAAGGGTGGATTAGGTGAAATGGTACAATCCAATGGTCTTGACTTCAACAAAACATAGATGGTTTTCACTAACAAGAGAGAACAAATTAACTTAAGATTATCAGTTGTAAAATCATTACTAAGGAATTGAGAAAAAGGAACCATGGACTCCTCGGGTTCCTAAGGATTGCCATAAAGAAGGGCTATGAGCATCCCATAACTTTGAAAGAAGGTGTTGGACTGTGAAAATTAACTAAAACCTTATAGGTATGATCACCACAAAAGGAAAAAATAGAGTAGTCGGTGGATCAAATACTACAACGAGGGATTATACAACACAATAGTAATCCATTTTCATCACTCTTGCTACTTGTGAAAAAGAAAAATGGAACCTGAGATGTTGTGTGGATTATAGAAGGTTGCATGACTTGACTGTCAAAAGATAGCTACCATATTCTTCTAATTGTTGAATTGTTGGATAAGTTAGGGAGTGCTAGGGCATTTTCAAGAATAGACTTGAGGTATGTATTCCATCAGACTCGATGTCGGAAGATTATGTCCAAAATATTGCCTTTGTAACTCATCATGGCCGGTTAGAATTCAAAGTAATGCCATTTGGGCTCACAAATGCCCCACCACATTCTCTAAAGAAGTATGAATGAGATGCTAAGACCTTGACTGAGGAATTTTGTGCTTGTAGGTTTTTATGACACATTAACCTTCGGCCCCGACATGCTTCCCACATACATCTTAAAGTGGTTCTAGAAGTTTTGAAGAATAACCAATACTATGCTAAATTGTCCACATGCTCTTTTGGACAAACCAAGGTGGAATACTTAGGCCATATCATACATGAGGTGAAATGCATCTTGACCCAAGAAAGATTTAAGCCATGACGGATTGGCCTCAGCCCTATAATGTGACTGAACCGAGAGGGTTTTGGGCCTAACAGGTTTCTATAGGAGATTTGTGCCCTATTGTGGGATTATTGCTAAGCCCCTGAATTACCAACTCAAGAAAGATGGGCTTTGTTGGTCGCAGAGTGCCTCGGAAGCATTCTAGAAACTCAAGGAGACCATGTGCAAATCACCAGTACTTTTCTTGCTAGATTGTGGAATTCCATTTTTCTTTTTTGCATTGAAACATATGCATGTGGAAAAGGCTTAGAAGCTGTTTTACAATAAAACAAGAAACTTGTGACTTATCTAAGCAAGGCCTTCAACTCTAAAAAGATGAGATTGTTCATCTATGAGAAGGAAGTCCTGACACTCTCCATGGCAATAACTAAATGGAAGCCATATATTCAAGGCAGGCCTTTTGTCATCAAAACTGCTCAACGGAGTATGAAGTTCATTGCGGATCAAAGGGCCTCTATTGCACTACAACAAAAAGGGGTGACCAAGTTACTTGGGTTGGATTCCACTGTTGTGTACAAAAAGAGAAGTGAGAATGTAATGGTTGATGCCTTGTACATGCAAAGTCATGTTTAGGGACTGTGTGTTGTGAGCACAATATCCTCTTCTTGGATGCAAGAAGTAACATCCAACTACAAGGGTGACCTAGATGTGGAGGAAAATTTTCGGTCACTGATGATTAGTATAGCCTTAAATTCCCTCTACATTATACACCATGAGATTCCTTAAGTACAAAAGGATGATATACATAGGAACCTCCATGAAGGTTTGAGATCCATTTTTTTAGATGTTTGAGATCCAAATTGATAGGGAAGTTACACCCAAGTCCAATAGGATTAAAAGACTTTTTATTGGGCGATGTTCAGAAATGATCCGGCGTGTATTACTTGTCGGCCCGGTGCAAAGTCTACATGATAAACCTCAAGGATTGCTCCACCCATTACCAGTCCCTCACATTCATGGTTCCAACTCAACATGAAATTTATAGATGGATTGCCTAAGTCTAAAGGAAATGAAGTCGTCAGGGTGGTAGTGGACAGAATGGCCAAGTTCAACCACTTTATGTCACTTGAGAAGAAAAGGCAAATTGCATCGCAAAAGTGTGGAATAAAGCATTAATAATACATAAACGAACAATATAAATATCCTTCAAATAAATTCGTACGATTATTATTCGTATGTTTTTTGCTTGTACAATTAGTTTATCTTAGAATAAATATAATTCATTAGTACTCATGTGACACAATTAATAATCCTATGTCTTTAAGATTAATCCCTCTTCTCGCGGTGATCCTTTTTCTCGTGAGATGTCTGCGATTTTGATCAACTGATTAGCCTAGAGATTCAAAAACCTCTCCTCTTCTTCTTTTCTTCCAAACTTGCGCCCCAAAAGTATTTTTTACGTAAAACAACAACTAGGTTAATTTAGGATTAGTTTTCCTTTTATAATCCCAATTAAATCTAATTATTCCTTATTAATTAAATCTAATTAATCCTTTTCCTTTTCTTTTCCTTTTTCTTTAATCCTTTAAAAACAAACCAAATATTGATTTTTCAGTGAAAAGACAAGGATGCGCTTTTTTTGAAAAATCGGGATATTACAGATTAATTATGTGTTATATGGCAAACATGCATACGTACGACCATTGCACTTCCAGGTGAGAACCAGAGTTCGATTCTCATCTCCACCCAGAATAAAAAAAAAAACCCTCCCCCTTCCCCTCCACCTCCTCCATCCCCTCCAAAAAAAAATGAATAAATTCAAGTAGCTGTATTAATCAAATGTTTCACTACAGAGTTCATTACCACAGGCGATAAACGTCAAAATGAAGCAGCTGTATTAATTTAATGTTTCCTCTACAGAGTTCATACATATGGTTAATTGACAAGGTATTAGTTAAGACATCAATGTTGTCTGGCAGGTCAGAGTAGGAAGGTCATGTTGTTACTTAATTAGTTGTACCTTACACAACACAATTACTATCAGGATGAGGTATATACTGTACCTTTCAAGGTCCCAGCCACATGGAGCTGCTCTGCTGCAAAATAATGTTTCTTCAAAATTTATGTTCGAAAGAAGGTAATAGCGGAAAAGATCCTCTCCAATGCACTTGACCTTCAAGTGCAAAAAATTCACAAAAAATCCGTTTCGTGTAATTTACACATGAAACGACATTGCTTTGTTCATGTGTGTAATGTTGCACTTGACTTGACGGTCAAGTGCATTGGAGGGGATCAAGATCCAGGTAATAGCCTTTAAATCAAGTCGTTGATTCTGTTTTTCATATTTGGAAAACAAAAACCTTCATTTGCAATCAGGATCATATGTTGTTACTCTGCGCAGTCGATGATTTAGTAATGGATTATATACATTGGAATTCATGAATAACTTAAATACCTGATCACTATTTTCTTTTATACACAAGGCAAACCATGGCGTCTTATTTGTGTCTAAAATTCTTAATTACGATTATCACCTAGTCTTTCAATGTAATTCGAGACTTCAAGTAAACCAGAGTTTGACTTGGGTAGTACTTGTAGATTCTGACGCTAACTAAGAGGGAATGCCTGACTCGGATTTTTCTTTTTTCTTTTTACGCAGGACCTTCTGACGAGAATCGGATCCGGAGCCTCCTGATTCATTCTCAAAGCATTAATCAATGGAGTCAAACTGTTGGGTGAAATATAACTATAATTTTCATACTTTTTTTTTTTTTTTTTCCCCTAACGGGATTCGAGTACTGGTCTTCATGCCAGATTATAGTCTAGCTCACCACTAGACCGATTCACCTTGTGCTTTCATACATATCATATCTCATGTATTGCACGTCTTTTATTTACTGAGGACAAAAGCCATTGAGGACCGTTTAGCTACCACTATTGTAAACTTTTGATCACTTAATTCTTTTTTTTTTTCTTTTTAAAACTTATTTATTTATGTAGGAACAAAAATTGTTTCATATTATATGTTGTATGATGTGATCGTAAATAGTTCTTTTAGGAAAATACATGTCGCCGTAAAAAAGAAAGTTACACTTTTATCATGATTGCCTATATTTTACTCAAGTGTGTGATGGGCAGAAGCTCAAATTTTAGACCTTTTTAACACTTTCACAGGGTGGTTCTTGTTGAACTTATGCTTAGCAGTAATAAAAAATATATATATATAATACAAACTCAAGAAACAGTTGGAAAAAATAAAATAATTCATGATTCGTAAAATATCAGTGCTATGACTTTGATTTGGCCATTTACAAAGTGTAGTACAAGATGAGATTGAGAAAAATACATCAACACGCAACTAAACACTGATTTATTAAGTCCTGATGTATGAATACTGATGAGCAACGATCATCAGATACAAGTGCAAGCAAAGCTTTCTCAATTTGTGAAGATATGGCACCTCTGTTTATAAGGGAGATTATGTATTCCATGTATACGGTTGTGCAGGGCAATATGATCGGGCCATCAGCAGGAAGGCCGAATTCATCTTCAGACATGATCAGAAGTTGCCAGAAAGTCTCATTGTTGAGATAAGATAGAGGGAAAACAAAGCGTTTATTATCACTTGTGTACACAACAAAATGACCCTTTTCGATTCTCTTTGGTACTGTACAAGAATCTGCATCTTCATTCACTTTCGGAAATGAGATTCTCATCCTTTGAATAACAGTGAAGTTCTTCCACTTTCTGGCTAATTTCAATAGTTGACTTCTACTAATCATCTTGTTTTCTTGAATATTTTGTGAATGATGAATGAGATGTAGCTATAAGGGTGTTGAAAAATGTTGATTGTGTCTAGAATGCGGTGTTGAAGATGCATGGTAAAGAAGCAGAGAGATTATATAACAGTAAATCACAGCAATTGGCTATAGACAGACAACTAATTAAATGTGAAATGCCCTTACACCTAATCAAGCAGAGCAACTGGGGGGGGTTACAAAACCATGTGCTTCTCCTTAGCCTCAACCATTTGAGGTCATTTAATAGTTAGGGATATAGATATGTTTTCAAAGGTATATATGATGAAGAGACAAAAATGGGACCTTACGGTCCAAACATGAAACTATTCATATTTGATGGCAATCTGTTCCAAATAAACATCTGGTGGCATAATATTGTCGAAGAAGTTAACCACTCCTCCACAATTCGACAATATTCCTTTCTTTAAGACCCAAAAAAAAACTAGAAAATGTGTGTTTAAAACTATAAATAAAGAATTCGTTTATAGTATGTGCTCTTAAGGCCTAAAAAGTTGCTAATCACCATGCTAATTGGCTACAAATAAGGAAGGAATTTTACATGGAAATATCTTCTAATGAATAACAAATATAATTATATTGAAGAAATCACGTGATTGTGTTGAGGCATCATCACAGATATGAACGTTGAAGTAAAACTCATCACTTCTTTAAGGGGAAAAAAATAAATTCGTTTTAAATATTCATTTAACAATAGTATTTCAAAATAATCTTTGAATACGGCAACGTGGAGACTCAGGGATGAGCCCCCTGATGGCACTGGTTCACAGGACATGAATGTCCACCAACCCCAATAATTTTGTTTCTAATGAAGATTCTGACATGGAATTGTCGGGGAGCAGGATCAGCGGAATTTTTTCGCAACATGAAAACGTTAATTAATGAGCAACACCCACATATTCTATGCCTTCTCGAGCCGAGAGTAGGCAGTCAACGGGCATGGCGTATCCTACAACATTTGAAATTCAATAAAGTAATTTGTATTGAAGCGAGAGGTTTTGCCGGGGGGATTTGGTGTTTTTGGCAGGACAGCGAGGCGAACTTACATATGCTATCATGTACAAACCAATGCCTAACTCTGACAATTCTAAAAGATCAAGCAATCAGTTGGATTCTTTCAGTCATTTATGCATCACCAACGCCAGTTATACGCAATGAATGTTGGGCCTATATAGAACGGTTGTCTTCAGTTATTAACCACCCTTGGTGTCTCATTGGTGATTTTAACCAAGTCATAGACCAAGAAGATAAGAAAGGAGGAAGACCCATTGGAGGGATTAATGTTGATACAATGCGGCATATGATTCAAATGTGTGACTTACAGGGAATTCATTTCCAGGGCCTCGGTATACTTGGACTGGACCCATGTATAAAGGAAGCCACATTCTCGAACGACTTGATCAAGCATGGTGCACCCCAAACTGGTTCATATTATTCCCGGAAGCTACTCTCACTTGGCTAAAATTCATTCCGACCACAGCCCAATACTGCTTCATCTTTTACAGAAACGTGGGTATCATAAGGGCCCACCCCCCCTGCGTTTTCAAAATGCGTGGCTAGTTTATGAGGATTTTATGCATTTTGCATAAGATAATTGGGATTCGCAAAACAGAAATTTTGGAGAAACAACGAAGAACTTTATGCAAAAAGCAATTAGATGAAACATAATTCACTTTGGGAATATATTTTATAGGAAGTCGAATTGCATGAGAAGGCTCGAAGGTACCCAAACTTCTTTAGCCCAACACCCTTCGGCCTTCCTCTTGTCCCTAGAGAAACAGCTGTGGGAAGAATACAACGCTATATTGATACAGGAGGAAAAATATTGGCACCAGAGATCTCATTTGCAATTAGGCGGAGGTGAGAGAAACAAGCATTTTTATCATATAACTGCATTAAAGAGAAAGCAATGTTCTAGAATATCTTCTCTTAAGAACACAGATGGCACCTGGAGCAACGAGGAAACATAAATTAAGAGCTTAATGAGAAATTATTTCAAAGACCTTTATTCATGAAAGATGAACATCATATGTGTAATTGTCATTTGCGGTTCTCAAAGCTCAATGACACCGATATACTGCCTCTTAAATCGGCGGTGTGTGAGATGGAGATTGAGGAGGTTTTGATATGGAACTTATAAAGCGGCGGTAGGCTCGGATGGCCTCCCACCTATTTTTTACAAACGCTGTTGGGGTACTATTAGCGCTTCAGTTGTGGAATTTGTGAAGAATACGTTTGAAATGGCTTTTTTCCCACCAGAATTGAATGAGGTAATGATTACTCTCATTCCAAAGGTAGATCATCCAGAGACTCCGGCACAATTTAGACCAATAGCCTTGGCGAATGTCATCATAAAAACAATCACCAAGGTATTGGGAAATAGATTCCAGAAAATAATTGGACAACTAGTTAGTACCACTCAAAGTGCGTTTATCCCGAGCAGAGGCAAATCAGAAAAATATCATAATAGCACGAAAGTCATTCATAATTTTGCTCGAGAGAAAGAAAGGGAAAAGGGCTTCATGGCTATTAAGGTTGACTTAGAGAAGCGTATGATCGAGTGAGCTGGACTTTCATAAGTAACATCCTGCAATCTATTGGCCTGTCGGGGAAGTTGCAACAACTACTTATGCATTGCATTGTCACCTCTCGGTTGGCTGTCCTGTGGAATAGGGAGAAACTTGAAGCGTTTAGTCCTAGTCGAGGCCTTCGTCAGGGTGATCCCATAGCTCCCTATTTGTTTGTGCTATGTATGGAGGTGCTAAGTGTCAAAATTAATGAAGCGGTTAACCAGGGGAGGTGGAAACCGGTTAAAGTGTCGAAATACGGACCCCCAGTCTCTCATATTTTCTTTGCTGATGATTTAATACTTTTTGGAGAGGCATCCGAACAACAAGCTAACATAATGGATGATGTGCTGAAGGAATTTTGTAAGTGTTCTGGGCAAAATATTAGTGTTGCGAAATCTAGATTTTATACTTCTACCAATGTTGGGACTCCCACAATTACAGCTATTTCACAATGCTTGGGCATGGCTTATACGAACGACTTGGGTAAATATCTGGGTGTACCTCTCTTGCACGGTAGAATGATGGTGTCTCATTTTACATACCTTGAAGACAAGATGAAAAATAAATTGGCCTCGTGGAAATCCAAAGCGCTCTCGAAGGCAGGTAAACGCATTCTTATTCAAAGTTCCTTATCTACACAATCGTATTATGTCATGCAGACCATTATGCTCCCTAAGACGATTTTAAATAATATGGAAATTTTTTTTTGGAGTTTCTAATGTGGATGGATGAAAAATGCATACCATCCCCTGGTCTACTTTGTGCAAACCGAAGCAGCAAGGAGGGTTGGGCTTCCGTAAGTTACAAGAAATGAATATTGCTTTGTTGGGGAAGCTAGTTTGGGATTTGGCTACACAGAAGGATACTTTATGGGTACAAATATTATCACAAAAATATAAAGAACTATCAGCCAAAGCCAAAGTGGGGAGCTCACCAATATGGCGAAGCATTTGCTCAGCCTTTGCGCACTTGCACATGGGTTTTGAGGAGGAACATCAATTTTATTTGGAAGGTGACAAGAAAGGAGGTATCTGATGGCATCGGGTTATGCTTTGCAAACAAATTGAAACCACCAGAGGACTTGGGCGACATATGGGACAAGATATGGCGATTGAAAGGGGCCCACTCGGAGTAATTACTTGATTTGGAGCATTGTGCATAACGCACTAATGGTAGATGCATTCTTGTATGCTCGGTGTATATCCAATGACCCGAGTTGCAAGCTGTGTGACGCAGATGAGGAATTGATTGTACACGCCTTACGCGACTGTACTTGGGCGAGAAATTGTTGGGACCTTTGTGTACCAACTGAATGTTCGAACCAATTTTTTCAGGCTCAAACACCCATGGAATGGCTACAACTGAACCTGGAGTCTACAAGAAGATCCCCTCTTGGGTCGGTCAAATGGAAGTATTTGTGGAAAGAGACACTCTATGGCATATGGATGTGGCGCAACAAGACTAGACATGGTCATGATACTGAAAGACCCCCGGCGTATGCCTTTCTAGCAAACGTAGTAGAGAGAGCAAGAAATCTGAGACTTGCTTGGTACTTAGATTAATTTTTCGCATTATTTATGGATGAACAAAATACTCTGTAACGTTTTCTTACCTCCTTTGAGGCCAATAAATAAAGTGGTCGTTTCAAAAACAAAAAAAAAAACTTTGAATACATATTCTCTAAATCAAATCACCTTAAATATTTGTTATGTTGTGAAGATTGTGATAGTGATTCTAAATCAAATCACCTTAAATATTGATTTATTAAAATAAATCATCGCAGATATAAATTATCCACGAGGGTGTTACCTCCCGCCCGCCCTAGTATCTAAACACAAATTAGCGTGTTTGGTAAAAGATGGATGCAGGAGGTAGTAGTAGTGCTATTATTATTGCTCAAAATTTTGATAATGAAGTTGCTTTTGCGGCTTCTAAGACATGGAAGCTGACGTCTTTGGTGGTTTTTCTGGATTTACAGTCTACGATTCATGGTTTCGTGCAGGAGATCCAATCCTCCTTGACTGTTTCTAATTATGTTGTATTCAACTCTATGATTCAAGGTTTGTTGATGGAGACGCAATCAAAGATACATGAAAGCTGCATGGAACTATTTATACAGCAAATTGTCTTGGTTACTTCAGTAGAGGACATAAACGGGCTCTGTTATTTGAAGAAATATTATAAGTGGATGGGGATAGCAATGGTGCCTGATGGTGAAAATTTCATGTTTCTGAGACATGCTGCTGAAGAAAGGCATGTTGTCTACAGTGTTTGGGACTCCATTTTCAATATGGACGCAGTAATAAGTACTCAAAATATTGGTAAAGAAGTGGCTGTCGCGGCTTTCATTAAAGCAAAGCTGACATCTTTGGTGGTTTATTTGGGTTTAATGTCTAGAGTTCAAAGTCTGCAATACTTGACGGGTGATGTTGTTTTGCAGTCTAAGGTTCAAGTCTTCATGAAGCTGATAGAATCAAAGATAGATCAAATCTGTTTGAGACTTCGTGGAGAAGAAAGTGTGATGGTTAATTCGGTGGAGGACATAGATGCAGTTTGTTATCTGAAGAACAAATATGATTGGAAGGGGAAAGCAGTTGTGCTTGATCATGGCTATGGCAATGGCTATGGCTATGGCTATGGCTATGGCTATGGCTATGGCTATGGCTATGGCAATGGTGTTCTTGATAACCATTCCATGGTTCTGATACAAGCAGCTGTTGCAAAAAATGTTAGCTATTTTGTTTGCAGGAAGAAGTGGAACTAAGGTTAAGAATCGATTTTCCAGAGGTTCGATGGTTGTTTGACGCTGGGGTACGTATAGTGGGGTGTCTTAGAATAATAACGATGTAGGAATATGTTGAATGTTTAAAGCTTAATACTATTAGTTTTTATCTAATAAATTTTTCATTGGGGTCATATGCTGGATGGAATAAGATGATTACTTGGATAAGCCTTTTCATTTATTTATTATTTCACTTTTTTATACAGTGAAATCAACAAATTGGTAAGTGATGACACGATAAGATGTCACCGGTTCACCCATGTGTGTGTATGTAATTAAGGATTTTACAAGAGTTGGTGATGAGGTATAAGTCATCAACATACATAGGCCAAAGAGAACGCTCATTAATAATTGGGGCAAGGTCCTAACGCGCTTAAAGGAAGCAAAGTTTAGTAATTTGTTTTGACATTTGATTTCCAATATCCATACTTTGATTTATTTCTTGCTAATTAAGTTGGTATTTGACATGTTGGGTCCATGATAGCTTGCTTGCTTGCTTACTAGTTGGCTGTTGGTGTACCTATTTGAATGGTTCAGTACATATCTATTCTTCTGGATAGAATCATAGAATGTGCTGTGTTGTGTGTTTGGTACAAATAATTAGGCTATAAAATAGGCCCCTGACAGACAACATTGATGTCTTAACTGCTACTTTGTCAACTAATTGTATGAACTACTAAGTACTAACAAACACATATAATTACTTCACATTTCAATGTCTGCCTCCCTCCCTCCCTTAGTAAGTAGTGTATATATATATATATATCATTTGCATTACTCCTTGTATACCAAGACACATTCACTCAAGTTCCATTTTTTTTAAGAATATTTTGACTGATCAAAGTTCCTCATCATCTTACTCATATCCACCATTTTCAAATCTCCAAAATAAAAGGAATGATGAACACCAGAAAAATTCTGAATTTGGCCAGGAAATGGCAGAAGCTTGCTGCTATTCGAAGAAGATCAAGATTAATCTCATTCACAGGAGTGGATGGAGCTGCAGAAACTTGTACAGCAGAAAAGGGTCATTTTGTAATCTACACAGCTGATAAAAGGCGATTCGTGATCCCTCTATCTTATCTGAAAAACCAAACATTCTGTCAACTTCTTACTATGTCTGAAGAGGTGTTCGGGCTCCCGGGTGATGGCCCTATCATATTGCCCTGCACTGCTCGTTTCATGGAATACATAATCTCTCTCTTACAGTACCGAAAAGCTGTATCTGCAGAAGTTGAGAAAGATTTCCTCAACTTGGTGGATAAAGATCGATGCTCGTCATCATCAATCACTTGGACAAATCAGCATGTAGTTATGTGCTGATTCACCAATTTTTTTTTTCGATTTGTAGCACACTGTAAATGATCAAAATCGAAGTCATATATAGCACAGATCTTAGTTTGAAATTTATATCTGTTTTTCCAGCTTTTATTTTCTTCTGTGTTAGTAGTTAATCTCAATTACCATGCTTTTGCAAAATATAAGCTCAACATTAATTAATCACTCTCCTTAATTTAGAGTTTAAGAAAGTCTAAGATGAGGAAAGGCCATTTATTATAACCGAAGTATGGAATCTAACGTCTGAAATATTTGAAGACTTAATCGAGTTGAATTCATAATGATGATAATGATGATTAAACTTATAAAAGAATGAAATATAGAAGCATATAACATTAAGACATGCTTCTTATAACTTAAAACTTGTTAAAAGAATTTTGACGTACTTAACAAATTAAGTTATTATCTGAATCGGTTATCAAACATATTTAAATTTAATTAGCCTTAATTTATTCAGATTATGTTTAAGTGATATAAACCTAATAACGTTACTCCAGTTGCAGAAAATTGAATGAATGAATGAATAAGGAGAGAATTCAGCCAGAACTTAATTGGTTCCGAACTTGCATGACTGCATGATAATCGCAGGTGCAAAAGCTTAGAGGAAACAAAGTTTAGTAATCTGTTTTGACTTTGATTTGCTAAGTTGGTCTTTGACACGAAGTCCCCGGAAGATCAACAAGTAGCATGAGCAACAAGTTTGGTTCAAGCAAGTTGGTTGTTGTTCAGCTTTATAAACTAGCCGATACACTTGATGTAAAATTGATTTTACTTCTTTCATAACACAGAAGAAAAATAAAATTGGAAAGAAAAAAAAGAAGAAGATGATTTTCAAAGATCTGTGCTACATATTATTTTTAACTTTGAATTTTGATCATTTACAGTGTGCTACAAACAGATAAAAATGGCAAATCAGCACACAACTAAATGCTGATTTGTCCAAGTAATTGATGATGACGAGCATCGATTTTTATCCACCAAGTTGAGCAAAGCTTTCTCAACTTCTGCAGATACAGCTTTTCGGTGTAATAGGGTGATGATGTATTCCATGAATAGAGCAGTGCAGGGCAATATGATCGGGCCATCACTCGGGAGCCCGAACTCGTGTTCAGACATAACCAAAAGTTGACAGAATGTTTCGTTTTTCAGATAAGACAGAGGGATCACAAATCGCTTTTTATCAACCGTGTAGACTACAAAATGACCCTTTTCTGCTGTACATGTTTCTGCATCTCCATTCTCTCCTGGGTATGAGATTCTCGACCTTCTTCGAATAGCAGTGATCTTCTGCCATTTCCTAGCCAATTTCAGCAGTTTACTGCTGCTCATTTTTTTATTTTTTATTTTTAATTTTAAAATTAGAGATTTAAAAAATGATGGATATGAGATTGATCAGGATCCTTGATCAATAGTATATATTCTTGAAAAATAGAACTTTAAGTGATTGTGGTTTGGTAATGAAGGATTGCAAATTATATATAAAGTATCATTTGGAAAGTGGGCTAATGAAGCAATTGGCTACAAAAGCATGTGATATGTTTAGCATTTCCATTTCTGGGGCCAATTAGAGTTTGAGTTTGTCTGTTGTTTTACTACAAATAAAAGGGAACATCTTTAATGAGAGAACTAACATGTGCCTATGTTATGCAATTTGGTTTTGATTACCAATTCCTTCAATTACATGAAACATCAATTTCAAATTGCTGTAATATTCAGTACTTATTAGTTCATACAAGGCTTTAGTTTTTTTAGAGAACAGTCGTGTTTTAGGAAGGAAGGTTGTATCAAATAACATGCATTGCATCTTTTCATTTCTATTATCTTAGTTGGAGTGTGTACGGTGAAAAAGGGTAAAAAAATGAAAGAAAACGATGTTTGCCATCCTAATACTACGATTATATCGTAAAGTTTATCTCCTCACAAAAAGGGTTGACATTGTAGTTGTTGAGACTTCAATGTGGTCCAGCAGGTCAGGGAGGTTAATTATGACCTGATATTGCCTAATTATTTGTACCAAACACAACACATTCTAGCAGGAAGAGAATAGATATATACTGAACCCTTGAAGGTCCCAGCCACATGGAGCTGCTGCAAAATTGGGCTTCTTTTAAATTTTGTGTTGCCCTGATGATATTTATAAATAAAAATATATCAGTCGCGTTCCAGGAGATCGATCCAACATTTGGGACATAGAGGCTAATGACAACTATTCGAGATTGAAGGTCTCAACTAACAAGAAGCATATGCACATGGTTTTGTTGCAACTACAACTTGCATATGCATTGGTATCAAGATTACTCTGATTTAATTAATTGCTTAATAGTGTCATTGCATTATGATCAAAACGTATTATTACATTTACATCATGGATCATGGTGTAAAAATATGTTGTGATCATTTCATTACAACAGTAACTTGACTCTGTTTTTTTTTTTTTTTTTTTTTTTTTTCATGTGTTCAATGAAACTTTCCAGAAGGCAAAGTTTTCATCTTTTAGAATTTACATGCAGCTTTCATTTTTCTTTTCTTTTCTAACCAATCACAAGCTCCCACTTACATTTGGATGATGCATTATTTACTTTAAAGATGTACCCTAGTTTTGAGTGTGAGTTAGCAATTTTTAGTTTTAGCGTGTATATAGAGTGATCACATTACTACAAGGAAAACAGGGTTTAGAGGTGTTAAAAACGCCTCTAAAATAAAGATATTGAGACGTTTTCTTCTATTTCGTGGCGTTTTAAGAGCCTCCTCTATCGATCACTAGAGCTAAAACGCCCTAAAATAGTTTCACTTACAGGAGAAATGCATTAAGTGGCTCTGATTTTCTGTGTCTCCAGTACTTATGACTTGTATGACAGTTCAGTAACTATATTATGTATTTTTCTATTATGATATGCTATTGTACGGATTTCCGGGTAGCACACTATGAGCTTCATCGTGCGTATGGTGGAATAAATGAAATGATGAATATACATAATGAACAGGGGTATATTCAGACTACAATTTCTTGGTTTACGGTTCGACTATTTCTTGGTTTACAATCCCCCATCCAGACAAAATTCTTAAAGGATCCCTCAGGATACAAGAAAAACGTTAGTCGAATAGCTCTAATACTATAATAGAGAATTGAATTGATTGCATCAATCATCTTTTTTGAAGAGTTACAATTTATATAGAGTTATTAGAGACAAAGATGTATTCATCTTTGATCCACCAATGCCTTGCCTATGTTTTGCTTAAGTGTGTGAAGGACAGAAGCTCATTTAGACCTTTTTAACAGCGACTTCTTGTTGAGCTTATACTTAATTAGAAATGAATGTTAGGTAAATAAACTATACAAACATAAGTAAAAGTTGGGAAGAAAATAATAGTAATTCATAATTCGTAAAATATCTGTGCTATGACGACTTTTGATTTGACTATTTACAAAGTATAAATAATACATCAACAAACAACTAGACACTGATTTATCGAGTCCTGATGCTTGATTATCGACGTACATCGATCATTAGATATCAATGTGAGCAAAGCTTTTTCAATTTGGGCAGAAATAGCACCTCTGTTTATAATAGAGATTATGTATTCCAAGTATACAGCACTGCAAGGCAATATGATCGGGCCATCAGCCGGAAGGCCGAATTCTTCTTCAGACAAGATCAAAAGTTGCCTGAACGTCTCATTCTTGAGATAAGATAGAGGGAAGACAAAGCGTTTATTATCAGTTGTGTAGACAACAAAATGACCCTTTTCGATTCGCGTTGGTGTTGTACAGGTTTCTGGTGCTTCTGCATCTTCCTTCACTATTGGAAATGAGATTCTCTTTCTTTGAATAACAGTGAAGCTCTTCCACTTCCTTGCCAATTTCAGAAGTTTACTTTTGCTAATCATCATCTTGTTTTCATGGAAATTTTGGGAATGATGAATGATAAATAGCTATAAGTTTTGCCAAAAATGTTGGTTGTGTGAATGAGGTGTTGAAGATGGTAAAGATGTGTAGAGAGATTATATAGTACTAAATCACAGCAATTGGCTAAAGACCACTAATTAAATGTGACATGTTCTTGTACCTAATGAAGCAATTGGGGGGGGTACATAACCATGTGCTTCTGCTTAGCCTTAGCCATTTGGGATCATTAAAGGTTGGAGAATTATGTATGTTTTCTAAGGGCAAAATATGATGACAGACAAAAATGGGACCTATGAGTCCTAACAAGAAACTCTTCATATTTGATGGCAATCTGTTCCGAACAAACATTTGGGACATAGAGCCTAATTATATATGTCAATTGTAGTACGATCAGTTGACAAGATCTGGGAACAAGATTTTAGGAAATTTCTGATAAGATTAAGACTCTATAGTACACTGGAACCTAGGCGGTGCCCTGGTTAAATTAATAAATAAATAAAAATTTGATTTGATTACAACACTTGAACTACAACATACACTATTACACTTCATTTATTTTGAAACTGGTAGAAAAGGAATGAGAGTAATTGTGTGTTATATGGCAAAGAATGAAAGGTTTACAGATATATGCACATGAGCCGCAAAGTCTTAAGGCCTAAAAGTTGCTAATCCTTTCCAAAAATAAAAAGAAAAAAAAGTTGCTAATCACCATGCCATTTGGGTACAAATTATGCAAAAATATTACATGGAAATGCCTTTTAAAGAATGGCAAATATTCTATAATGGAAATGAGGAAATCACGTGATACATCTTAATTTATTCCTTTAAACACTCCTCTTAAGAATTTTCTTTGTAGGTTCTAAACAAATAGACAGTAATCCGAGAATATTTGCTGAAATCCTGCCGTTTTAAGATCATTTGATATTTAATTTGACAAATCATTTCCCTAATTATTGTTCTAGACTATAGATCGAAGCCGAATCTAGGTGGTAAGGACATGTAGAGTTTTTCATTTTTTTGAAAGGATGTAGAGTTTTTCAACGTTTTTAAAATCAGTTGTGAGCAATGCTCAATCATTAAAATGATGTTATTGCTTCCTCATCAATTTTCATTTGATTTCCTATTGTTCTTTTCCTTCCTGTTTCTGTGAATTTACATTTTCCACGGTAGAGGACATTTATCATGTTTGCGTATACTTAGGTATTTATGGACACAAGCTCAATTTTAGACTTTATTTTTTAACACTTTCACAAGAGTGATTCTTGTTGAGTTTATTCTTAGGAAGCAAAAGCAAGGTAATTAGAAACATCCATGATTGGTAAAAGATCTGTACTACATTGATTTGGTCATTTACAAAATGGAATTACTAATCGAATATAATACATCAACAAGCAACTAAACAGTGATTTATCAAGTCCTGATGTGTGAATACTGATGAACATCGATCATTAGATACAAGTGTAAGCAAAGCTTTTTCAACTTGTGCAGATATAACAACGCCTCTGTTTATAATGGAAACTATATATTCCATGTATACAGCAGTGCAGGGCAATATGATGGGGCCGTCAGCAGGAAGGCCGAATTCATCTTCAGAAATGATCAGAAGTTGCCGGAAAGTCTCATTCTTGAGAAAAGATAGAGGGAAAACAAAGCGTTTATTATCAGTTGAGTAGACTGCAAAATGACCCCTTTCGATTCGCGTTGGTGTTGTACAAGTTTCTGGTGTTTCCCCATCTTCATTGACTCTAGGAAATGAGATTCTCATCCTTTGAATAACAGTGAAGTTCTTCCACTTCCTGGCCAATTTCAGAAGTTGACTTTACTGATCATCTTGTTTTTTGTTGGGTATTTGTGAATGATGGATGAATATGAGGTAGTGTTGAAAATGATGTTTGTGTTTAGAATGTGATGTTGAAGATGGTAAAGAAGTGGGGAGATTATATAGTAGTAAATCACAGCTATTGCCTAGAGACAGACAGCTAATTTAAAATGTGACATGTTCTTATACCTAATGAAGCAGAGCAATTTGGGGGGGTACAAAACCATGTGCTTGTGCTTAGCCTCAGCCGTTTGATCGAGGTCATTTAATAGGTTGGAGATATAGGTATGTTTTCAAAGGGTATACGATGACAGACAAAAATGGGACCTTTGAGTCCTAACAAGAAACTCTGCACATTTGATGGAAATCTGTTCCAAACAAACATTTTGGGAAAGAGAGGTTAATGTTTACTATAACTCTATTAATCTTATTAGAGAAGAGATAATAACCGGTAACTGGTAAGACATCATCAATATATATTGTCTAGCCGGTCCGTCAGGTGTGCTACTCCCTTATGAAAATATCTTCTATTGAATGACAAATATTCTATATTGAATCCTAGATTAATTAATTCTAGATTTATTCCTTTAACACTCCTCTCAAGTTGAGGTGTATATCGATAAGTAAATGCTCGAAATGTGATTTGCTTCGTGTCTTAATTAAAGTATAAATTTGCCGTTACTCATGCACAACCACAACCTGTAGCTCGGTCCTTTATGATGGTTTTAATCCAAGTAATATTATAGAAAGTGCTTGCCATAGGCTTATATTCCGTCTCACCATTAGAACGTGACAAATTCGTCAATTTCTTTGTCCTCCAAGATACTGGCGCTTTGCCAAGTAATATGCAGTAACCTATCCGCATCACAAATTGTACGGTTGCTCGTCTCCTTCTCATGGTGATTGCTTGGTATATCTTAATACAGTATGAATAGCATCCAAGCCAGTGGTCATGTGACCACACACAAATTAAAAATAAAATAAAATAAATTGCGAAACAACATCGTTTTGGTAAAAAAATTAAATTAAAAAAAAAATCAAATTTTGACCTAAAACCTGCTCAACCGGAATTTTCTTTTAGGGTTATCTGCATTTTTGTGATGGGTAACCCTAATCGAACTTTTTCTCTGGATTTTCCACTGATCCAAGCGTGGTTGTTGTGGCTTATTGTAAGGAACTAAGTAGTAAAAGATAGGAAATAACAGGGGAATGGGGAGATAGAACAGAAAAGAATAGGAAAGATGGGAAATAGCAGTTTTATTGAGTAATCACTTGTATGAATGAGTACAATTAGTTGTGTCTTCTCCCTTATATACATCAACACACAGCTAGGTATGCTAACAAACAGCTCATTAACGCTAAATGACAATCAAGTAACTTCTCCCCAACTAACTACTAACAGAATACCACCCAGTTCCTGACACTTATCCATGAATTGATTTAACATATTTACAACATAGGTAAGATCTGGTCTAGTTGTTGTCAGAATTAATCTTCCGATCAAACTACCTATAAACTGAAGCAACTACTAACAAATTTGCATCAGATTGCATTAAAGAGATATTTTGCTCCACATGAAATCTACACGGCTTGGAGCCTAGGAAGCCGGTGGCTTCAAGTATTTCTAACACATATTTTTTGCTAGGCATTATCATGCAACCTCACTCTATTCTGAGAAAATATTTGAGTTTTCCAAAGTCCTTTAGCTTCAACTGTTTTACTAGAAGGGCTTTTGTATTCTCGATATCTTGCAGATCGTTCACAACTAATATCACATCTACGACATACACAAGAATAACCGATAATTTGCCTTATTGGTTCCGAACCAATAGAGTGCAATCCAAGAAAGATTGTTGAATCCTAATGTTTTAAGAGGATTTGACAATTTCACAAAAACATTGCCTGGTTGCCTGTTTTAGACCATAGATCGATTTATGAAGCTTGTACATACGAGTCCCCCCCTTTTCAGCCGAATTGAATCTAGGTGGTAAATACATGTAGAGTTTTAAATGTGTCGATATCAGTTGTAAACAATGGAAATTCTTTCTTCATCATCAATTTTCATTCTATTTCCTATTGTTCTTTTGCTTCCTGTTTCTGCAAATTTACATTTTCCACGGTACGTAGAGGACTTTTATCAAGCTTACTTAAGTGTGTGACGGACAGAAGCTCAATTTTAGACCTTTTTAACACTTTCACATGGTGATTGTTGTTGAATTTATACTAAGCAAGCAAAGCAAGGTAATTAAAATGCACAAACACAAGAAAAAGTTGGAAATAAATAAATAAAAAGATGTATGATAGGTAAAAGAGCTCTGCTATGACATTGATTAGGCCATTTACAAAGTGTACTACAAAATGAGATTAACAAATCAACAAACAACTAAACACTGATTTTTCAAGTCCTGATGTCTGATTACTGATGAGCAGTGATCGTTATATACCAGTGTGAGCAAAGCTTTCTCAATTTGTGCAGAAATAGCACCTCTGTTTATAATAGAGATTATGTATTCCATGTATACTGCACTGCAAGGCAATATGATCGGGCCGTTAGACGGAAGGCCGAATTCATCTTCAGACATGATCAGAAGTTGCCGGAAAGTCTCGTTCTTGAGATAAGAAAGAGGGAAAACAAAGCGTTTATTATCACTTGTGTAGACTACAAAATGACCCTTCTCGATTCGTGTTGTTGTTGTACAAGTTTCTGGTGCTTCTGCGTCTTCATTCAGCTTTGGAAATGATATTCTCATCCTTTGAATAAGAGTGAAGTTCTTCCACTTCCTGGCTAATTTCAATAGTTTACCTTTACTAATCATCTTGAATTTTCTTGGATATTTTGTGAATGATGAATGAGGAGTAGCTATAAGGGTGTTGAAAACTGTTCTTTGTCTTTTTGAATGTGGTGTTGAAGATGGTAAAGATAGAAGTGGAGAGGTTATATAGTAGTAAATCACAGCAATTGGCTATAGGCAGACAGCTAATTAAATGTGACATGTTCTTATACCTAATCAAGCAAAGCAATTTTGGGGGGGTACATAACCATGTGCTTTTGCTTATTAGCCTTTAGCCATTTGAGGTCATTTAATAGTTGGGGATATAGGTATGTTTTCTATGGGTAATGGGACCTTTAAGTCCTAACAATAAACTCTTCATATATATTGGATGGCAATCTGTTCCAAACAAACATTTGGGGCATAGAGCCTAATTATATACTATGTCAGGGAAGTTCTACAGTAGAGACTCTCTCTCAGAGGAGTCGATTACGTGGCCGATTTTCACTACACACAGTTTTATTCTCAGAATAAAACGTGTGCCCAGTAATCAGCCACGTGATGTACTTTCTATAGGAAGTCTTCATAATAGAATTTCCCACTATGTCACTATTAAATGTTTCAATAATGAATTGTAGTACAATCACTTGACAAGATCTGGGAACAAGATTTTAGGAAATTTCTGATGAAATTAAGACTCTATAATACACCGGAACCTAGTGGTAGAGCCGTATGTGTTTAACCAGAGGCGGTGAAATTTAGAAACAAAAAAATAAAATATTTGATTTGATTTGATTTCAACAATTGAAGTACAACATATTTCATCATACACTATTACACTTCATTCGTCTTGAAAATGGTAGAAAAATGAATGAGATTAATTGTGTTTTAAATGGCAAAGAATGAAAGGGTTACAGATAGATATATGCACTTTTGAGCCCCAAAGTCTTAAGGCTTAAAAGGTGAGAAATTCTTGTGTGGTTACTCCCTAATGTGGACTAACATATGTGCAGATCCTGACCGCATAGCTTGGCAAGATTGATCAAACATGATTTAGCCCATGAGTCAAGTTAAAAATGCTGTTGCTCCACGTTAGGAAGTAACCAATTAAGACTTTCACCTAAAAAGTTGCTAATCACCATGCCAGTTGGGTACCAATAATGGAAGAATATTACATGGAAATATCTTTAATTAATGTATGGCAAATGGTCTAAGTTGAAGTGTATATTGATAACACCCGATTTGCCAAGTAAACACTCCAAATATGACGTGTTTAGTGTCTTAGTGAATAAATCTGCTCGCTGATTCATTGTTCGAACATGATGTGTTTTGACGACTCTGTCCTCAATTTTTTCTGACACCAAATAGGGGTCAATCTCAATATGTGTTGTCCCTTCATGGAAGACTAGATTGGCTTGGAGCCTAGGAAGACAAAAGAAAATTTCAAGTATTTGTATTTCTAGTGCGTATTTTCACGGTAGAGGACTTTTATCAAGCTTTCCTATATTTTACTTAAGTATGTTATGGACATAAGCTCATTTTTAGAACTTTTTTTTTTTTTCAACACATTCACATAGCGATTCTTGCTCGGCTTATACTTGCTCAGAGCAAAAGAAGAGGTAAGTAACATATACAAACATAAGTTAAAGTTGGGAAGAAAAAAAATAAAAAATTCATGATTCGTAAAATATTTGTGCTATGACTTTGGTTTGGCCATTTACAAAGTGTACTACAAGATGAGAATAATACATTAACACACTACTACACACTGATTTATCAATTCCTGATGTGTGATTGCCGACGAACATCGATCATCAAATACAAGTGTAAGCAAAGCTTTTTCAACTTGTGCGGATATAGCACCTCTGTTTATATTATGGAAACTATGTATTCCATGTATACAGCACTGCAAGGCAATATGATCGGGCCGTCAGTTGGAAGGCCGAATTCTTCTTCAGACATGATCAGAAGTTGCCGGAAAGTCTCGTTCTTGAGATAAGATAGAGGGAAGACAAGGCGTTTATTATCATTCGTGTAGACTACAAAACGACCCTTTTCGATTCGTGTTGGTGTTGTACAAGTTTCTGGTGCATCTCAATCTTCAATCACTATTGGAAATGAGAGTCTCTTTCTTTGAATAACAGTGAAGCTCTTCCACTTCCTTGCCAATTTCAGAAGTTTACTTTTACTAATCATCGTCTTGATTTCTTCGATATTAATTTTGTGGATGATGAAGCTAGTATAAGTTTTGCTGAAAAATGTTGTTTGTGCTTTGAATGAGGTGTAGAAGATGGTGAAGAAATGGAGAGGTTATATAGTACTACTAAATCACAGCAATTAGCTATAGACAGACAGACGGTTAATAAAATGTGAAATGCCCTTATACCTAATCAAAGCAAAGCAATTGGGGGGTACATAACTGTTTAGCCTTAGCCTTATTAGCCATTTGGGGTCATTAAAAGTTGGGGATATAGGTATGTTTTCTAAGGTATGATGACAGACAAAAATGGTCCCAATTACGTACATTTGGGACAGAGAGGCCGGTTAAATAAATGTCAGCTAAAGCTCTGTTTAAGTTTATCAGTTGACAATAATTTGTGTAAGTATCACAAAATTGACACTCATATCTAACAGGTCTGGTCTGATATATTATTATTAAGAAGTAACTACACGAGAATTTTCAATCAAGATTTCTGCATGCCTTGAAAAACGATGCGCCAAATATTCGACGTTGAAGGTCTCAACTCTCAATTAACTAACTAACAAAGAAGCATATGCACATGGTGGTTTTGTTGCAACTAAACAATTAATGCATGATATGAGGCATTGGCTAGCTAAAGACAGCTATTTAAATGAGGCATGATATCCCCTTTTACCTAATGAAGCAAATGGGGTTCATAACCATGTGCTTCTGCTTAGCCTTATAGCCGCTTTGGGGTCATTTTATATTTGATGCCAATCTCATTCAAACAAACATTTGAGACAGAGAGGTTAATATATGTCAACTAAAACTCTCTTATATTTATCAGTTGACACTTGACAATAAACTTGTAAGACATGATGCAATGCAATGCATTTTTTCCAAGATTTTTCTGCCTTCAAAATGATCAAGACATGTGCCGAATGTTCGATATTGAAGGCTGGGCCGGCTCTACCCTTCAAACTGTGTGGTTAGGGTTGCTCCACACGTCTGGACACACCACACAAGTATTTCCCCTTTAACAGGCACTAGTACCTATCATAATTACTGCTATAAGAATATATTATAGCACATGTTTTTGAGTTAATAAAATTATAAGTCTGCAGCCTAGTCACAACCTGAAAGTGGGTGTGGGCGGAGACTGGGTCAATTTATACCACGTAGGTATGACAAAAATATATCAAATAATTAATTTTATTAATATTTTCTGGATCTATTTTCAGCATAAAATACCCATGCAATTTCCATAGAGTCAGAAAAGGGGTGCTCCATTTTGGCTTTATATACCTTCCACACCTATACCCACAATTAGAAACCAATAAAATCAACGTATACAGTGAATTGAGTAATGATACGGATATGAACAGATCGAGTAATTTGTTTCAGCATGGTAATCGAAGTCTAAAATACTTTTCTTTTCTTTTTTTTGTCAAAATAATTGTTTTAGTGGAGCCATCAAAATCTAAAACGGTATTTCTTAACAACAAAACTAAACTTACAAAAAAAATCCCCAGATCATAGTGGCGGTCACGTGACCCCACCCTAGATAACGTTCGTCCGCTCCTGGATACGGGCACAATCGTTCTATCATAACTGGTGACATAATGGTCATCTTACCGTTGATCATAATCAATTTACATAATAATCAATTAAGACTCGTAAAGTGGCGTCGTGTTTAAAGAGTTATTGATCATACCTTAACCTTAAGTAAGAGTCACATTATGCAGGTTGACCCGGGCCGAACTCCAATTAATCGGGCTAGTTGGTCCAAAATATCAGAGACTTTAAAAAAAAAAGTTATACTCATAAAAAAAACGAACGACACAGATAACCGTTATATCAGTATTATGACACAACGATCGTGTCTATGTCGTTACTAGAAAAGGTAATATTGTCAACCCTTTTTAATATCGTTACAAGACCGATCGTCCATCACCCTTTGGTCAACATTCAGTTGCACTTTTCCAACAACTACTTCAACGTGTTTTTCTTCATTTTCTATTATATTTTCCAATACATCAAACTAACAGTTTTATAATCACAGCCCACAATCACAGAAAAACCTTCAATTAAGTTCACAATATTCCTTATACGCTCATTTCTGTGCTGTGTTGCATGTATATATACACACAGATACATTAATAGGGGCATAGTAGGATAATTAAACCGAGTCGAGTCAAACTGCATAAACAAGCAGCAACGATGGGTGAGCGAAATCAAATGAACCCAAGCCCATCACCTCCCATAGTTTCTCTTCCTCCATCTCTATACAATTCCCCATCTTTATCTCGATCCCCATTCCTCTTAACACCTGAACATCCTGATCATCAACCAACTGCTGCTGCAGGATCTAAAACTCCTAAATCTCGACCGTTAACTCCGGGCCGATTCCTTACACCAATTGGAACCCCAATTAGAAATGTGTTAAAGCTCACCAAGCTCGACCCACACGATGCATGGCTCCCTATAACCGAGTCAAGAAACGGAAATGCATACTATGCAGCCTTTCATACTCTGTGTTCTGGTATCGGTATCCAAGCACTCGTTCTCCCCGTTTCTTTTACTATTCTTGGATGGTCAGTAATTACTCTACTCGATTCGATTCGATTCGATTACATTCGATTAGTACAATCTACATATATGTTATCTCTCTAATCTTTGTTTGTTTTGGTTTCAGGACATGGGGTATTATTTGTTTGACTATAGCATTCATATGGCAGCTGTATACTTTATATTTGCTGGTGCAACTCCATGAATCTACAGAAACCGGACTTCGATACAGCAGATATATGCAGTTAGCTAGCGCTACTTTTGGTGAGCAATTCTTCTTCTTAATTTAGATTTTTAGTTTAGCTTAATGCTCGATTTGATAAGCATAATGCTCGACTCAGATCATTTACACTCCTAACTAATTATCAGTTTATCACTGATTCACTATACTATGTATTTTTGCAGGTGACAAACTGGCGAAATTGCTGTCTCTGTTTCCGATCATGTATTTATCAGGAGGGACCTGTGTAGCATTAATCGTGATTGGAGGGTCAACTTCTAAATTGTTTTACCAGACATTATGTGGTTGCATGGATAAGCCGTTGACCAGTGTGGAATGGTATTTGATATTCACAACTGCAGCCGTTCTCCTTTCACAGCTACCAAACTTGAACTCTATCGCCGGAGTATCGCTGGTCGGAGCAGTCACAGCCGTCGGATATTGTACTCTGATATGGGTGGTCTCTGTTTCTAAAGGGAAGCTTCCTGATGTAAATTATCACCCGGTGAGAGTTAACGGAACAGAAATAGCTAGGGTTTTTGAGGTGCTTAATGCTCTTGGAATCATTGCTTTTGCTTTTAGAGGCCATAACCTCATACTTGAGATACAGGTAAATCTTCTTCTTTTACATTTTCATTTTTTCTATAAATAAAAAATAAAAAATTGATGCTATATATATGCACAGCGACAATTGCACCATCACGAGTGACACAACGTCCATTTGAACCTTTGATTATAGCGAGTCTACATCTTTATATATTATATCATAATATATGGTGAAAATATACGTTGTTTTTGTCACTCGTTGAACACACCATTGTGTCCGTAACATACATTTCCCTTTTCTAAAAGACGATATACAATTGGTAGAAAAAAGAATTTTTAAAGGCAACGGATTAAATTTATCATTGTCATCAAGGACATCTCAGTACGCACATATCTATTTTTATATCTTAATGTTTTGTCCCAAATAGATTTTTTTTTTTTTTTTAAACGGATCCCAAATAGATTTTGGTGTAGTGTCTTTAAAACCTCTCTTAAATAAATCATAGCCTCAAGTCAGATGTGCAGGAAAAGTTTCTTAACAGAATGTCAAAAAGCAAATAGTATAACCGAAACAAACCATGGTAGTAATTTGCATGTCCATGACTTTATAAAATCCGCAAAAGTTGAAAAAAAATGCGTAACTATATATTCCTATATAACTGTTTGACCGTAATTTATATTTGTTTGAATCTCATCGGTTCATATTGACCCATCATATATATATGTTTATATCATTGATGATTATTGATAGACTTAAAAATCAATGAATACATATGTATATTATATCATCATCAATGATTTTTGGTCTTAATAAAACAAGTATAACTTGATATTTTGTACATAGTGATTTATTACACTAGAAGTTTGAACTTGGTCAAGTGGTTGGTTCCCGCTAAAAAGTACAATTTATCGACTAGTATCACTAGACAAATCCAATTCTCATATGGAAATCATTGTACACCATGTTTAAAACCGGGTTCGAGTCTTGGTCTATTCCGACAACGTACAAATCTCTTTCATGTTCGCCGCCCAATAAAAAAAGGAAATCTCAAAAGAATAATTAGTAACGCAACCGACACAACTGTCACCGACTCTCATATAATAACTAACGCAACATAGAAAAAGTTTTACATTTTTCCCATTCGATTTATTCTAAATTTGATATAAAGATTATATAGCTATACTGATGATTGAAATTTATAAAAAATAATAATAATGGATGCATGCAGGCAACAATGCCATCAAGTGAGAAACACCCTTCAAGAATCCCAATGTGGAGAGGCGTCAAGGTAGCATACCTCATTGTAGCAATCTGCTTATTCCCTCTCGCCATCGCCGGCTACTATACCTACGGCCAGAAAATCCCGGCCAACGGCGGCATGATGACAGCAATTTACGCATTCCACAGCCGTGACGTGGCAAGATCCGTCTTAGGTCTGATCAGTTTCTTCGTCATCATCAACGCAGTGAGCTCTTTCCAAATCTACGGCATGCCGATGTTTGATCAAATGGAATCTGCATACACGACCCTCTTCAAAAAACCCTGTCCACGATGGCTCCGGCCGGTTATTCGGGCTATGTTCGGTTACGGTTGCTTCTTCATTGCGGTGGCGATCCCGTTTCTCGGCAGCGTCGCCGGTTTAATCGGCGGAATTGCATTGCCGGTGACGTTGTCTCATCCATGTTTTATGTGGATCAAGTTTATGAAGCCCGAGAAATATAGCCCAACGTGGTGGATCAACTGGGCTCTTGGGTTGCTTGGAATGGGCCTGAGTTTACTCCTTATTGCGGGCGGGTTATATGTCGTTATTGACACCGGTGTAAAACTTAATTTTTTTAAACCGAGCTAAATTAAAAAATTCATGTATCACGAAGACAAAAGTAGCAGTTTTTTTTTTTTTAATAATACTATTTGTGTAATAATTAAAATGAGCAAGCAAATGAATAGATTTATAACTGCATTTTACCGATTTTCATGTATAAACGTTTGATCACAATGAAAACAATCCGAGTTTTTGAAAGTCAATTTGTCACTCTAATGTCACAACATCGATAGGTTTAATATGGTTCCACTAACGACGTTATTAAAATGTTGTTAACCGACAAATATAGACCTGAGCTTTCACCAACACTTAGGTGGAAGTCTAAAGCTTTAAGCAAATACATGTATCTAATATGTACCATTACAATCAAACTGTATTAGATTAAAACGACTTCATAATAATTAAGGATTTGGTACAAAATAACTAACTAGACCACCAACTTTAACTTGGCCAAAAAAAATGGCAAGTTCTTGTACAATGATTCCATTTGTGGAGTTTTCTGATGTGGCAGCATTCAGGCCACACGTTTGATAATGTACGGTGTATGGTCAAAACGTTTCATAAATGGAATCATCATACGAGAACTTCCCACCTCACTATTAACTGTAGACACAATTCTGTGGATGAATAACGTTGGACTTGATCCCATAGATGCCGGTTAAAGCAACTCCACATGTAACACTAGTGGAAAACTTGGTTTTCACAAGGCTTCCTAAAATGTAGGCCTTGGATTTAATTGTGAAAGTAAGGTTAAGAGGAACAGATACACCGTCAAGTTGGCCTTTGACTCCATTCAGTAATGGCATACCACCGTAAAGTGGAACCTGATGTGCTTGAACTACCACTGACACCGTGTGCCCGCTCTTTCTTGATTGATAGAACTCCTTCATCTGCTCGATATTCGCCCAAATTAAACAAAAGGAAAAGAATGAGTAAAATCAACTGGAAACAGAGAAAGCAAAACACCTAATCCATGAAATACTTGAAAGAGAAGATGGTTGGGATTTTTTTTTTTTTTTTTCGTTTTTTGGGTGTGTGTGTGTGTGGCGGGGTGGGGGGATTTACGTATCCCGCAATATGCACAGGTAAAAAGGCGATTGTTTGTGACACAACACTAAACTTATTGCTGTGGGACTAGACATACAACCGGCCTCTTCAAAGACGTTTCTAGCCCATGTCATCGACTTTGAGACTGTTGATTGTGATACTCGACCGTTTAAAAGTCGATTTTAAACCATATTAATCGGTTTTTGAAAAGTCGAACATGTGCAAGCACGCTTGTTCATGCCAGACAATAACTACACGGAGCTAAAATCTACCTATACTGCACCCCGTTGGATGTCTACAATGCATAATGACATGATCCCATGTAGCAATGATGAATTATCACAAGCAAGCAGTGCTTGGTTTATTAGTAAGTCTCATTTTGTGTGGTGGATGTGATAGATGATAAAAGACTTCTTGCGAGGATTTGAACGTAGTAGGTAAAAGTCCGTAAAAGGAAATTGTTAGGTCCATTTTTAATTCTACATGTTTATGTCACACAACACTCATAGTGAGGAGTAAACCTAGGCGAAAGAGGGGTCGCCTCTCTCCAATTTAGATGCTTGAAAATCGTCTATAGCCTAGGCTGCTAGGCGCCACTTTGCTAGCAATATACTCCATGTGAAAATTGTGTTGTACTTTCTGATGGAAAGTTCAGATGATTTACAGATACACACACACACACAAAAGGTGCAAATCATTGACACCATAAAGAAGGTCATTGTGGAAAATGGAAGTGAAACAGCCTCAGACGTGCAAAAAGGAAACTTCATGTTAGACATCTAATGAATGCAATATCATGAGGATAGCTTATCGCAATGGTAAGTCGTCATCCTTTTATCTGATGCACGGCGTCTTTAGCGAGTGCTAGACCAGAAATGTAGTAAAGCCATGAAAAGGAAGATAAAGGTCAGAAAAGAATCCCCTGTTTCTGCTGCTATCAGTGAAGGCATATGGAAATTGCCATCAGGTGGGGAGTGAGATGAAGAAACGAATGATTTTGAGGTGAGGTGAGGTGAGGTGAGGTGTAGTACTATCCAGCTCAGTGAATAACATCGAGTATTTCTGGAATTTAGAAGCACTATATTGTTCACAGTGAGTTGGTGACAAGAGCCATCCAAACTCAAGACCTGTCTCTTCAAGAAGTTCCTTGGACAAAGATAGTTTGGCCTAAGAAACACATACCTAGATATGATTTGATCCTTTGGCTTGCATGCTGTGAGAAACACACTACATGCGAAAAATTAATGGACAGGAAACTGACCCATTACCAATACCTGTTCTTATTCCAAGAAAGTTAGTTCTCTATCCGCAAAGGCAGGAATGTGCGTCAATAAACCTTTCCAATGGCATAGGTTTCTTAAGTAGCTACAAGTGATTAGTATGAATTCTAAATTTCAAAAAGGAAGTGTTTGAATGAGCCTGACTGCCCCTATGTTTGGCCTATGGCAAGAAAGAAACCTCAAGTACACAACAACCAGAAGAAGGTCCGATCATCAAGCCTGAAGAAATATTACCTAATATCAAACTTTTTGGGAAGAAAGTCATTAATGGCATCACACATTTGATTTTGAGCTTCGCCTTTTAAAAATCGATTATAGACCATAGAATCGACTCATATACGGTCAAGTATAACAATTGACCATGAAAGTCGATTCTATGGTCTAAAATCAACTTTGAAAGGCTCGGTTGTATGTATAGTGCCACCATATTAAGTTTGGTGTGGTGCCATATTAGCATGCATGTCTTGTGAAAAAAATCAATTGGAAAATAGCTCTAATGAAGTGCCATTACCCTCTTCTTGATCACTCATGTATGTACAGAGTTCTCTTTTGTTGAAGTGATTATTTCAAATTCTAACTTATATTGATTGAACCGACTTACAAAGAACTTGCTTCATAAAGTCCAAGAGTTCAATTTTACTCTTCAATGATTAGTTTTATGTGAAAAGGATCATCTGTCTCCCATCCTGTATCCCTCTGTGCCTTGTATAATAATTTTTATGAAACTATAAAAATACATGTATGATTATATACAAGAAGATTTATCACTAACTATATTTAGTCAATAAAAAATGCTGCTCCTTTCGTTCATTGTTGTAAGACCTTTTTGGATGGGGCACACAGATTAAGACATTAATAAGATATTTAACTTTGACAGTGAATAGACTAAAATAACCATGAAAAGTGTGTAAATCAAAGGCATTGCTGAAAGGTGAAGCAAAATAGGTGTAAAGTAGGAGAACAAGTATTAAACTATGTAATGGTTTTTCAAAGGGTCATATAACTAACAAAAGGAACAAAACAAATAGGTTCATATTATAAAAAATGGAGAGAATAATTACAAATTTTTTTTTTGAAGGGAATAATTACAATTTAAGTCCCTAGATATAAGTTATTTTAGTTAACAATTTTTTACTCATCTTACCCTTTCTCTACTTTATGATTATTACATTAATCATAGTTGATGGGTGTATTAAGACTTGCGGTCTAAAATTAATGACATTTAAACTGATTTATATTTAGGGACGAAGGGGTACTACTTAAAGACAGTTACAAGACACAATATAAGACAAGACATAACAAGAGACACATTAGAGCATTCGTAGCTGTAAATGTTTGTAAATTTGTATTTTAGAGGTTTAAACCTTTCAGATTTATATTAAAGATTTTGTAAACTGAACTCTATATCTAATCGTATATGGTATGAAATACAAATTCTCTATTTTTAATGTTGTAGAGACTGTATTAGAGACTCTGAAGCAATACACCGTAAATAGAGACTATGTAGCATAAAAATATGTGGTGAATGAACCGTAAAATAAAGAATATGTTAAGAGTATTTGAGACAAACGATGCGGAGTACTACATACAAGGGCGGCTCCACATTGAGTGAATGTGGGATCAGCCAACCCGCTGGAAAAAAATATCACGATATGTCATTCTCTTTTACATAAATCTATATATAGATGTGAAATTGACACCCTAATTTATATATATATATATATATATTGACTCACTTTTTTAAGTATCGACATGTAATAAAGCTATAATGTTGGCATCCCGAATTTTCAGGAACGGCCCCAGACTACACACTACATATGAAACCAGAACGAATAAAAAGTAAACAATCTAAACAACAAAATTTCAACCAGACAAACAAAAATATAACTAATTAAAAAGTTAAGAGAACACATTTTCTATTGAAACACATTGTAATGTGAAGCCAGAAAGATTAATTTAAGTGGGCAATGGATTAAAAAAACAGAATGCTCACCAGACCAGAGGCAACTTTGAGGTCATAGTAGTAAATCTGAAAAGGTGTAGCTTTCACGTGAACCCCAAAAAAGGTAGCAGGATTACGGTATAGTATCCTGACCGTTGAATTCAAAGTAAGCATATCCGTAGGGACCCCAGTGCGGTCCTGCCCTGCTTGTACCTTGAAATTCTCAAACTCAATGGTCTGCACTTTAGCTCACATCAGTACATATCCAGTTATTATCCACCAAACCCAAGACAAATAAGAAAATTTGGTGTCCCCCTGCTTGACATAGCCCAGGGCGTGGACGTGCGTAATTGCTTTAATGAGAGGTTAGAGGTTCGATTCCCACAGGGCGAATTATTCCTCCTAAAAAGTAGTTCTATCGACTGAAATTTCTGGAGATCTTGATTTACATCTCCACTCATCCCATGGGACGAGAGCGCGTGAGGGACTCTGGGTAGGGGTTTACCCTTTTTTTTTAATAAGAAAATTTGGTTGTTTCATTATTATTTAATTTCAAAACACCTGAGTTTTTCCATGTAAATGATAAATAAATAAAGAATAACAACTCTGTTTTTCGGTTCAAATAAGCTTATCCACCACACCCACAGTGTATTACCAAAAACAAAAAAACAAAACAGAAAAATAACATACATTAATAATTTTCCCTCACAGCTTCAGCATGTATAATGGGATTATCATTACTACACCACCAGCAATCTATTTTTTCTTCTGAATGCGCAATACAAAGCATTTCCCAGAAATGTTTCTTTTTGGGTTGGAAAATGAACTTTTAGGGCAAAATGAAGTAATATTTCAAAACTAATTAACTATATTATTAAAAATAAAAAAATAATAAATAAAAAACAGCTCCCTAATTTGAGCCGGAAAACATCCAATAAAAAACTAAAAGGTTTACGGCTCGTGACCTTTTAGGATTTTCCGGGTCCTACCTAAATTGATGGATGTTTGCACTTGGACTGCTGTTTATTCCAACAATTGTCGATGGAAAATAAATAAATAAAGAGAGGGCATATTACCTTGACGGAAATTTCGGGGTTATAGGAAAGGCTTGCACCCCAAAGAATCAACGAGAAAATCGTGAACAAAATCACAAAAAATACCACAAACCAAAGCACATAGAACTTCAGGTGACCCCTATCGTCGTCACTTAGGTCTTTTTCTTCTTCGTCGTCGTCGCCGACCTCCCTGTCAGGTATCATCTGAAATTTCTTCCAGCCATTCATCTGATTCTTCAAAGACGCAGAGAACCTCGACGTCGACGACTCACGTGAGTGGTGAACCGGAGAACAGTGGTACTGATACTGATATTGGTACTGGTAATTGTGCGGCGGAGAGCCAGACGGACTCGAACCGTTGTAAGACATTTTCTCCACCATCTCATGCTGCGAGTGTGACGGACTCTGGACGTAGTACAACGGCCGCCTCGATGGTGACCGCGGCGGCGTCGTTGCGGCGTCTATACTCGTCACCTCCGAGTCCGATTTGCCGTGCAGATTGACCTTCATTTTGAGATTGAAAACTTTTTCTTCCTCCGATTGACACGGAAATCAATTGAAAGGTAGGGTTTTAAAAAGGGAGGATTTTGTTTTCGTCACAATAAGGAAAGTTTAAAAATTATTAAACGCGCTAATGAATTATGGTGCATTGTGGAATGTGGATAAAGGGGAAAGTAGTGATAAACTGAGCATAGATTAAGCGCTTCGAGAATCGAGATAACAAAAGGTGGTAAACACGCATGTAACATATATATATATATATATATATATATATATATATATATATATATTATTCTTAAAAATAAAAAAAATAAACACGTTATATTTTTTTGTAAGAGGCGAAAGACACACGCTCATCATTAATACGCCTCAAGTGGGGTTCACACGATACATTTTTTTTTTTTTTGGCCGGAAACGAAAGGAGGAGAGGGGGGAAACGAACCCGCCTCCAACCACGCAGGTATTATAACTACTGTGATATGCGCTCGCCACACGATGCATTAAACTGACTCAAATTGAGTTAGAAAATAATGATTATTTGATTTATTTAAGTGAGAATTTAAAATATTTTCTATAGCTAAAACCAGCCGGTAAGACTTTCCAACTATAGTTAAGTCAAAAAAAACATTCATCATTCTATCTTAAATTTTGTCAGAATCAACTAGGAAAAAAAAACATAAAAATTGAAGAGCGAAAATAAAAACAAAATAATTGTATAATAAGATTTTTTATTGTGTGAAACGACATTCACTGTATAAATATATTTGTTGGCGTTAATTTCTCGATTCGACGTAGATATAGTCTTTTATTTCATTAAGAGATATTCTAAAATACAATTTTCCTTAATTATTTGTAATGCATTAGTGTACTGAAGTAACTTCAACAGAAACTTGACAGATATTTTATCCAATCTAATGTTCCGCAAGCCTTTTGCGGCATTCGCGAGCCCTTGAACCATCTACAGAAAAGCCTTAATACAGGGAAAAGACCACATCATGTTGAGAATTTGTAGCACCATTGTGCAAGCCTTGAAACACAACCGTATGCCCTAAGCTAAAGCCTTGATCGTGGGCTCAACACTTTGTAATGAAAGACTTGTCGCGTACAAGCATAGGTTGAGGCTTTGTAACTTTAGCGTTGAAAATGCGTACAGGAACGTGACTAGACGAACCCCGAGCTCAAGACTTGCATGACGTCTCTAATCGTTGGTTTATACGATCATGGAGTTTTTGTTTTTACCGCAAGTGAGTCTCTTCTTAATTACCATTACCAGAGTAAAGCAGTTTGAACCCTTCAAGGGTCTAGTGCTACGAACTCATGTATCCAAAACTTTTTATTTCTTAGGTCGAATGCCCACATGTCGGAGTTATCATTTTGGAATTAAAGTTATTCAAAACAAATATAGCATTAATATTTTATCCACCATATTAAGGATAGTTACATTTATCATCGCTTACATGTTTATTACACTCCGACAATCACAAAAGATGGTAACATCATCTAGATGTAAGCTAAGTTCACCACACAAATTCCTCAACCACGAAATTTCATTAACAGTTTATGTCATTATCATATACTATACCTAAGTGGTAGACAAAACAACAACATGTTGACAGCCTCTCTCATTACCATATACTCAGGGGGAAATTCTAAGGTAGGGACTCCCTACAAGAGAGTCCCCTATGTGGCATGATATGGACCACACAGTCAAGTTGCAGAATGAAATTGTGTGGTCCAGATGATGCCACGTAGGCCTCTCCCTACAAGAGAGTCCCTAACATAGAACTTCCCATACTCAGGGTAGTTGTAGTTGTAATGGCCTTGGTGAAAATAAGATATCAATAGTACCATATGGCCTACCTAAATTGATAGAATTTGCCAATTATGAAGAAAATGAAAGGATTTGCATATATCACTACGTAATGGCTCGTGAAACAAATGAATCAACTACATGGGTGCACTTTACCGTCTACTTTTGGATTGGTTGGTTGATGGACTTAAAAGAATGGAAGGAAAAAAGAAGTCATTACAACTAATTTCTAATATTCTCCAATGTATATTTTAGAGATGTCAGATAAAGTAGGTGACCAAAGAAGTCATTACAGTCGCTCTCAGACAGACAAAGCGTAGCCGGTGAGGACACAAAATGGATTAAAAATATACTCCAATATTTATGTATGAGTGAAAAGTAAAGTCGTTTTTTTTTTTTTTTTTTTTGGGTGAGAGGTCAAAGTAGTTTTGTTAATTAAGGCAATGCCCATTGATGCGTACTTAAGTTGTGTACTGTCCAAAGAGGAAAAAGTACATTGTCAAAGCTTTGGATTCTATTTGCTTCTTTCCCCATCATTTTCAAGCCTTTAAAGTGCCATGTGAGCAAATAGTGGTGATTTGGTAATTTTAAATTATGACCATAAAAAAAAATGTTATAAATGCAAACAGTATTTAAAAGTAGGGAAACTTGAATTAATATGCTAAAAAATAGTTGTTTGAAAAAAATATGCTTGAAAAATAGTTATTTGGAAAATATCTTTGCGGTGATTCGCGACACACATGGACAATTCGCGACGACGCGTCGTCTTATGTATCAAGATATTTCACCCAAACAACTACTTTTCAGGCATAGTTCTTCAAATTTCCCTTAAAAATATATATATATCCCACAATTGTTGATTTTACATTCTTCGTAAGCAAAAGGCACAAATCTCTTTAAAGGTTATTTTTATTTTTTTATTTTAGGAAAACCTCTTGGAAATTTTGTGTGGTGAGGAATATACCCCACGCGACTCAAGTGGGTTGATTGGGCATTTCTGCTTTATCTGTGATAAAGCGTGTGGTTCTGACTAACCCACGGCCTCCCCATATTACTCGTGGGTTGATCAGAGCCACACAATTTTCACCTAAGATAAAAACTGTGTGGTTTCGACTAACCCACGGTCTCTTCGATGCATATGGGGATAGTACACAAGAAGTTCCCGAAAACCCCTCTCTCTTTAAAGTTTTATTGTCATTTTTTAAATCTATTCCTCAATTACTCCATCCGTTCATATTTAACTGTCGCATTTGTCAAAATCAAAAATTCCTTTTTATCTGTCGTAGTTACATATCTAATAAATATTTTAATATTATTTCTGCTTTTCAATATTACTTTTCAACTTTCTAGGCTTATTCAATCAATCAATCTTTCATATTCAATACACTACTACACTTTTCAACTTTTTTTTAGTATTTTATAATGAAAGTCAATGCAACTACTCATTTTCTTAATTTGTGTGTTTTTCTCAAATGCATTAGATAATAAGGAACGGAGGGAGTAATATTCACAATCCTATACATTTTTTACAACATGGATTTATTACAATACACGTTTCCTCTATAAAAAAAAAAAAGGTTACTATGAACATAATTTGAGCAAGAACTAATGTGTCTATACCTAGGTTATTTACACTTACATTGACTTCTTTTTTTCACCAAATGAAAGGATGCATTAAACAAAACAAATATTCAAACGACTAGACTTACGTGGGTACAAGTACAACACTGCCGAACCACCACCCGAAACCACTAGACAACTGTTGGACTTCACAAATCAATTAACAAAACAAAATAAAGACAACAACTTGTGGTAAACTGATAAACCCCCAATTCCTGCAAGTTTTTTTTCTCGTTGGAGAGGAATTGAACATGCAAATGAAAGAAACAACTAATATTATCTAATCATACAAAATGTTTGTTTGACCGAATCTAGACATCTCTTTCAAGCCATGACCAATGCCCAATTGATCCTATACATATGACCCTCGATCGGGTAAAGAATTGCAATAGCTCAATGTGCAATATCAATGAGCCATGCACAGACCTCCAGTTACTGGATCTAATACTATTGATGTAAGCCTCATTGAAGTGTATACGCGGGATAATTCACACAATCACAATGCAATGTGTATTGCAATTTTTTCTCATCATATCATCATTAAATATGGTGTAAACATAGATTTTGATTGTAAATTGCTAAAAGGTGAATTTTTAATAAGTTTTCTTAATCTAAATGCATAAAACTAAAATGTGTTTGGACACACTCTACTCCCTTATTCCATTCACTTCAAAATAAAAACAACTTTATTAATATGAATAAAGTAACATTATTTTTTCTACTTATATTCACAGCCAATTACACAAACTCAAAGTAATATAAACTAAAGAGAGTAACATTATTTTTGAAACCTTGTAATTTTATTAGAGAAAGAACAAAAGAGAGTTAATTATAAGGTTCTTGAGCCCTCCCGGCCCCCTTCAAAAATTAGATGTCCACAATGCCTTTCCCCCACCTCCTTAAAACCCTAGTCCAGAAAATTCGATGTGGAAACCGGGTGTTAGGGAAATAAACCAACACTTCAATCAAATTTCATTCTTCGAATAAAAATTAACCCAATTAAAACCATGTCTAAATATATAGACAAACATGGATCCATGCATCCAAAAAGCGTTAATAGAAGGGGAGCCAAAAGCTAAAACATGTTGATAGGTTTGCAATAAAATCTTGCAACAAAAGCATCCTATTTTAAACAAATAAATTAACACTTATTTAATAATACGTACCCATAACTTAACGGGCATATATTATGTCACCTACGGGCAAGTCCTCTTTCATGGTCGTTCTAATAGTAATATCCTAAATATGGGGCATTCCTTCCTAAGGAATCAAATGGGTGATGACGGGAAGGGACCGGTAATGGCCTATTTCCATAGCCACGTCCATAGGGAAGATAAGGGTAATTCCCGTAGTTAGGGCCGCCAAATGCATAATTACCCGGACGGTTGTAGTTATACAACGAATTGTTCATATCGTTGTGACGTGTTCTATTTACTTGAGGATGATTAATTTTGGACCAAACTAACTCAGCATGTTTCCATGTTCTTGCCAATGCGGTTAGGACCATATCTGGATCCACTTCTCCCGATATCTTAACAAGTCCCCGTGGAGCATCCACCGTTATCGAGTACACCCCTACATATCACAAAACAAACCTTACACCACATACAATGGATTATTCAAATATAATACAATTTAATGCTTGCAAAATAGGATACGTGCATGCTTTAACAGTGTATTAATTGTGTATCCACTTTGTGAGCTAAAATTATAATAATTTTATTTAAATAAAATTTCGAATGAAAATAACTGTTAGGTTGCATGGATTGGAGTACATCACGGGTTGTGGGTTGTTTTGAGCATGGCCACACAAAAAGAATTTCTCTTCGAAATTTCTCAACCTGAATCAAGAGATCTTTTTACCTTAAAAAAAAAAAAAAAAAAAAAAAAAAAAAAAAGTCAAATGATCTTTAAAGGCACCCACTAATACTGATGAATTTCTTGATACATGAAGAAGATGAACTAAAGTTCAAATAAGAAAAGAGCGGGAAGCGTAAAATGCAGGAGAAAACTCTGATGTTATTGATTAAACTTCAACTAAACTTTCAAAATGATAGTTTAGCTACTTAATTATATACTGATTGTGATCAGTAGATTACACTTAGGAGTGGTTACAACTGATTAACAACTTCCTAAATGAATCTGTGCAAATGTGTTCGACGTATTGCCTCTGTGAACTATTCTACTGCATCAGTTTGTAGTGATGTTGTTAACTTCAACAAAAACTACTTGGGGACAACCCTTAAAGGTAATGGTAGATTTAATGGGATGCACTTAAGGTCCACCTAAAAAATTAGACAGAGTTTTTATGGACTATGTTTAGGGATATGATTACTTACCCATTCTTTTGAATATTAGTTAACTTTTTTTGAAAAAAAAAATCTCTATGAAGATAAATTATGGAGATACTATCTATGTTATGTGGTAATTTTTCTTTTAGATGTTTGAAAGTATCCAAAGAATTGGAAACAAAAGAAGTAGGCGAATGAAAAATTAAAAGATAATCGAAATCAGAAAGTAAAAAAAAAAAAATCAAGCAAGGAGAGTCAGAGAAAGGATACATAGATTGGATAGAAGACACGAAAGGCAACCAAAACAAGATTGGCGTATAGCCACTCCACGTAGTCTTTCGTGGACATGGCTCATCTGCTGTGAAATGGATACAGCATGGGCTGCTGTGACTCAAAACGGAATCGTTTTGAGTCAAAACGACTGTCGTTTCGTTCTGAGTTTTTTTATAAAATAAAATAAAAAAACATCAGCGCGACGCCGTTTTTGCCCGACGACGCCACAGCACAGAGGGATACGCCAGAGGATCCCAATTGGTCTTTCGTGTCTTTCATCAAATGAAGGTTTGTGACGTGCGCTTAATGAGACATTTCACCCCTACCCGTTTCCCGTATTGGCTCAAGTCTTCTACGACTCTTGCTTTAAATAATCATTTAACTTTTGATTTCGATTAGCTCCCATTTTTCGTTTGACCTTTAATTTTATTTTCTATTTTTTTTTTTTTTGGATCCTCTAAGTCCCCAGATCATCCAAAGATAAATTAAAAGTTACGTACCAATTATAGAGCCCAATACTTCCATCATCTGCATCTTGCAAGCATCACAATGCATATTAACTTTCAAAACACAACTCTGCCAAATACATTTTCAAGATTATGTTAGTAATTACCTTGCAATAATTCATAAAGTAAAAATCCAGATCCATTTAGAATTACAACAGTTAAAAGCAAAAAAGCACAAAACGGAAACCCATCCCTCAACCAAAAAAAAAAAAAAAAAAAAAAAAACAATAAACTAAAAAAATCTACCCAAATCTTTTTACAACTAAAAAATAAATTTATGTTAGTAAGTTACATCTTTTCCAGAAAAAAAGAGATCAATCATGGATCATGCATAAAGTAGGAGAATGATACGTGTAAAAATATATGTATAATATACATATACATATAAAATGATTTGAACTAAACATTTTAGTTCAAAAATTAAAAAAATCCAAAACAAGTTGTCCTAATAAAATCCAAACTAAACACATAATATATCATCTGTTGATCCAAGCTAAACACATAATTTCATTTGTTGATCATCAATTATATATTTTTTCCATACGCCAAACGCCGTATCATTTCTGCATAAAGGAAAAGGATTTAGGAGAAGAAGATAGGGATTTTACCGCATCTGCGAAATCCATTGCGGCTGCCGATTTTTTTTTCTATTTTTTTTCAAGGAGAAAAGCTATCGCCGTTTTTTTTTTTAAAAATAGGGTTAAGTGAAAATATATAGCGTATCCTCTATTTATAAGATGTTTGTGATTCAGGAAAATAATTATGCCCATCGCAAAAATCTCGTAAAATATTCTACACAATCGTCTTTGAGAAAAAAAATATATTCAGTGTTCTAAAATACATGGAAAGTAATCAAAAGTTACCTTAGGTATAAAATGAAAACATTCCAAATTAATCCTTTAATTAAGCAGAGAATCTTTACAAAATAAATGAAATTAAAATCGCAAAATACAACAGTATCGCTTTCGCATATGAGTTTTGGCCTTATGTATGAGCCAAAGCATTTCACGGCCTAATTAATCAAGCGCAGAAAAGAAAAGAAAAAAAAAAAAAAAGTACTAAATCCGTTTTTTTAACCGTTATTTTCAGTTTGTTTTATTTTTATTTATCTGTCAGTTTACAATATTAATGTATCATTTATTATTTTTTTCCCTGCCCTTCATTTCAATAATCTAAATTTTGGTACAGTTTTTCATGCACATTGAACGAAGGCTAATTTTTTTTTTACACCATATTTCAAACACATTAATCATTTTTTAACACATTAACCATATTTCACCATATTTCATTTTTTTTTACTTTGTTTTGTTTTGCTTGGGACGAGCAAAAGCTTAAGCGTGGGGGAGTTGTTAAGGGTGATTTTATACGATTTATAACGCTATATTTTATGTTGATTTCCCCATATTTGTATTAAATTGCATAAGAAACGTGTGTTTAATGAATATATTGAGTAAATGATATTTCAAAAGAGTTAATCGCAACATAGGTTGATTTATGTGCTTTACTTGTGATTTTATGATTATTTGAGCGATATTACATTTTGTGGTGTTTTTATATGATGTAGATACATTTTTCAAGGCTCAAATGATGATCAAAAGAGATAAGAGTCGAAATATATGATGATAGAAGAGATAATGAAGGAATTAACAAGAAGAGAAGAGATAAAGATCAAGAAATCGAAATTTAATCATATTGAATCATGGTCCGTGTCCCGTCCAGGTGGGCGGGCGTTTCTTGGCGAGCAGCGTCCAGGATGGAAAATTGATTCGAGATGTTTGGGCGCTTGTATGGACGCCGGATGGACGAAGCGTCTGGTCATGACTCGGCCCGATTTGAAGTTCATATGAAGAGTGGGCGGGCGTTCACCTATCCAGGCAGGCGTCCGGTAGCCGACTTGCTGAAACCGACTTTAAAATCTATATATAGTCGGCTGTTTCTCCACACAAAGAAGACCATACACTCATTATTCAAAACCCTAAACCTAGGGGCGGCTTTAGGTCGCGTTTTCTCCTTTTATTCCAGCTTTATGCACTTTAGATCTAGATTAAACTAGTTACTTTTTATGTACTATTTCTGCAAATTCGAGTTGTTGAGGATGTTTAGAGGCTAAAAGCTTCATCAAACGAGTATTGTGAAGCCATCCAACGATTTTTGATTTCGTTTTCTTCGGTTATACTGTGAGTTTTTATTTAAAGGTTGTTTCTTATTCATGTTTAATTACGTTTAATTGCTTTTATATCGGAAGATCTGCATGTGTGATTGTTTATTGTTGATGGAAATCTTAATAAACCCTAGATCATCATGAATAAGAATAGTAATTCGAATCTATCATAACGGAAGTTAATAGGTTTAATTACTAGATTACAAACGTAAAGTTTACACCTTTGGTTAGAAAACGCGTTAATCTTACATCGGAAGGTAATAGATTAATAGATGAACTTTCTAAGGAATTAGGGTTCATAAGTAGATAAGGTGAATCACAACCTAGATAAAAACCACAATATAATCGAGATAGGGAATCAATGCTTGTTGGATAGGTGGATCAATCCTCGTTTGTTCGTTATAAACTTGATTTAAATCTTTAAAACTTGAATTTGTTTAGTAGTTTACTTTTATTTGCATCTTAGTTTAGTTAGTTTAAATTGGTTCGCAGCCCGTATTCTTCCTAGCTTTGGATTACATCCTCTGTCTAGTTTTATTTTACATTACTCGTCTCGTTTTATTCATTTGTTTAGATTAGTTTCGTGACATTAGTTAGTTAGTTAAACAAAAACTAGGGTTAGCAATCGTTTAGTTCCCCGTAAGATCGACCCGACATTAACCACTATTACTACGATCCTTATACTTGAGGTTAACCGGATTATTACTTGTTTGCTTTGTTAGATAAATCCGTGACAGTGGTTGGGAGGTGAAATTTTAAAATACAACCGTTGTATTAAGGTTTTACCGAGTTGCATACATTACAACCATTCATTTCTAACCTCTCACACACAATAAAAGTGTATTATGTGAGAGAGTAAAATGAGAGGCTCTAATGTATTTATACACTTTGTGATAACTTCTTACAAACCGCTGTACCATAAAATCTCTCGGTTGGGAGGCAAACACAGTGCCACTTGTCAAATCAAACTGTTGCACCATAAAATCTCTCTTTGAAGACTCTAGAGTTCATAATAAATAATTTAATGGGCGAGTGAACGGCACACATTCTTTGTTAGAGCATACACAATGACTCTTTTTACCACATTGTGAAGGGCTCTTTTGTCAGAAATTACATTGACATTTTTCTTTCAAGTCTACAATGACTCAAGTTGACAATGTAATTATTCACGATGGGGATGCCATCGGCTTTCTGTTCACATTCTATCTCAAACCCTCTCTCTCTTCTGCTGCATCTTTCATTTGACAAGTGGCACGAGATATTTTATGGTGCAACGGTTGTTGGAAAGTTATACCAAGTGGCATACATTAGAGCCTCTCATTTTTATTCTCTTTCACATAATACACTTTTATCATGTGTGAGGTGTTAGAAATGAGTGGTTGTAATGTATGCCACTTGGTAAAACCTTCATACAACGGTTGTATTTTAAAATTTCACGTCTTGAAACACCATTTGCTTTTGCTACTTAATTACATCAGTTTCATCAATTTAGGTTATAAAAAAAATTGGACGGCAGGCTTCTAATCAAAACAAAAAAAAGACGCCCTATCAAAATTCTTATATATTCCTTCCAGTAAGTTTTACCCTTTTTGTTTTTTGTTTTATTTATTTATTTATTTTTATATAAAAAGAAACAAATAATTTCACTCTTAAATATTACATCACGTTTTGTATTTATTATCGAAAACATCTATTGCACGAGGCATCACGAGTTATGAGGTTCTATTTTTCAGAGGCGGAATATCTCATGGCGGTGTCTCAAAAATAAATTTGATGGATATATATAGTCGATCACTAAAGACTATTAGTGCCAAGATGTAAACGAGAATAATTGTGACTAACAGCTCAAGCATTGTTATCTTAGCCGCTATGCATTGTCTTATATTATCAATTGTAATATGGAATCGTTCATAAAATGATTCTTTTTAATTAGCTGGATGGATTATTAATTAGTAAATACAGTAATTGACGTTTATTTGAGCCAAAACCAACTGAATAACATGTTTCGATGCAAACATATATGAATGGCTACATGACCATATTGTGCAATCCGCCTTATATATATTTTAAACCTCCCTTAATTGCCCTTTAGTTTAGAATGCATGCTTTTGGGAGGGGGTAGCCGGCTCGATCTCTTATATATCAAACAAGATATTACAATCAAACAACTATTCATTCAATTCCTTCTTCAATTTTTCAAATATGGAAAATGGATTCCACATGATGTGGATACTTGTTGCAGTTTCCTCTCTAGTGGCAAACGCCGAACCTCCGGCGGTCTTCGTATTCGGCGACTCGACTGTTGATGTGGGAACTAATAACTTCTTGAATGGAAGTAAAGTCAGGGCAGACTACCCTTACTATGGGATTGATTTTCCAGAATCAAAACCAACTGGCAGGTTCAGCAATGGCTTAAATGTTGCAGATTATATAGGTATATAACTTTTTTTTTTTTTTGCTATGTTAATTTGCATGGAGAGTTACATATGTTTTTCTGAAAATATATATATTTCTTATATTGATTTTGGGTATGGTTATATATTACAGCCTTGCTAATTGGACATGAGAGGAGTCCACCTCCATTCTTGGGTTTTGATGGTAACCTTGCAAACTATCTTTTTCAAAAGAATGAGTTTAAAGGTTTCAACTTTGCCTCCGCCGGCTCTGGTTTGTCGGATGACACTGGTTCAACACTGGTAATTAAACAAAACTAACCCGAGAGAAATCCTAATCTAATTTAATTAAGAAAGCTTTCATTGCACCACAATTGTCTTGTTGATGTGGTGCAATGAAGGTTTGATCTTTTCTACCTTGGAAATGATACACGTGACGTGCGTATCTGACTACGTTTTTGGAAATAGGAGTTGTAACATTGTTGCAACAGATCAGACAATTTGAAGCAATCAAAGATAATCTTACTGCTATCGGGGGCATAGAAACAACCGAGTCCTTTCTGAATAAATCGATTTTCATTATCAGCACCGGAAGCAATGATATTTTTAGTTATTTCGCGACTAACAGCACAGAGTATCCTGATGAGTTCACAAGTCTTTTAGTAAATGCATATGAATCCACTATCAGGGTAAGGCTTCATTTCTTGTTTTTCACACAAGCATCAAATTAGTGCATATATATATCATTAACAATTAACAAAACGTATATATACTATACATACAGACATTATATGGTATTGGGGCAAGGAAATTCGGCATTACGAGCATAGCACCAGTGGGTTGCTGCCCGGTTCAAAGGGTTCTCAATCAAACAGGAGGATGTTTTGATCCTGCAAATGAGATAGCTGAAATTTTCCATCCAAAACTTAGCAACCTATTAAACAACTTAAGCTCAGAGCTTCGTGGAATGAAATATTCACTAGGAAATGCATACCAACTGACTATGGACACAATCCAGAATCCACTCCCATTAAGTAAGCAAACTTTCAATCAAACATATGAAATTATTAATTCAAGCTTATGATTTGCTTTCCATTTTCCATTGTTAACAGATCTAACGAACGTGGACGCTGCATGTTGTGGATATGGGAAACTAAATGCAGAGAAACTATGCGATCCGACTGCAAATCTGTGTGGAAACCGTGAAAACTACTTGTTCTGGGATTCATTCCACCCATCACAAGCTGCATCTCTTGCGGCTGCTGAAATTCTGTACAGTGGTCCAACTAAATATGCATCTCCTATCAACTTGGCTCAGCTGGCAAAAGATGATATTTAGCCACCAAAAACCCCCCCTTTAACTAGTCTACGGGTATTAATTAATGCTACCCTCGCAACTATTCATTCACAACAACGAGTAACATAACTTAATTTTGAACCATTGATTATGATGGATCTAAATCATGATCAATGACAAGTCCTACATCATTCACTCGTTGTAGCTGTGATTGTGGTTGTGACTGTAGCATTACCTAAATGTTTATTTAAGAATACTTAATTCAACACCACAAGTTGGTGCTCATCAATTTGATCATGTATCATTTGGACTTCTTTCTATGTTATTTCCACTAATTCGCATTTTCTTATCAACCCACTAGCTAGAGATCGTTCCTGATTTTCACGATATATCTATATCTACTCGTATTTACAATAATTTATTATTACTCTTGTAGGAGTGTCACTTTGTTTCTGCTACAGACTCTTGTTCCTGTAAGGTATTTCTCTTATATATTTATTGGAGTAAATTCAGTTTCTTTCATTTTTGTGTGTGATGTTACTACCATTATAATGTCTTTCCAATTATATTGTTCCAAGTTTTGAGCATCTTCCGGTCTTATTATTCACCCACGTTTAAAGAGGTGTGTCAAAATATATGAAATGTTAATTATATACTTTCCGGACAATCGGGCGTCACTTGTGTAAATGGAGGCACGTAAAGTCTAAATTTTGTTTTAGGACCCTGAATTGAGTAAAAAGATACAATGTATCGGTTATTTTAGGCTAAACTATGTTTGCAAGTGTATGAAATGGTACATAAGTTGGTTAAACATTTTTTATTAAATATGTATATTGATTTGAGTATTATTAAGTTTTCTTAAAAAATAGAATAAAAATATATTTAATATACACTACAATGATGAAAAAAAAAGGACACTAAAAATGTCATTTTTAAGGAGGGCTTTAGGACATGCCTTTGTTGGCCAAAGGTCTGGGACGCCATGTAGACAATACAATGATTATAAGCCCTAAACTTTCATTACGTAACATTTTGGCGCCTAAGTAATTTTTGTAACACACCGGTCCCTAATCAATGTTTTAGTAACAAATTAAACCTTGGTCGTTTTATCGATAACGTAATGGCCCTAATCAACTGGGAAAAAAAATTCGATTGGCCCCTGCATTTTCGAAATACAATTTCTTGACCACACCCCTAGCTTTTGTTTCAAGGAGTTCAACGCAACAAACACAATAATAATAGGATTCAAAATCATCAGCAATTTCATGATCAAAGTTGATCTCCTATAGCAGTCAAATTTGATCGTCGGGGGATGATTTCTAAGTCTCGGCTAGAATTGATATGCTCGTGGATTTCCCAGATCCATGGCTTCTCCGACATCGCTCTCCAATTGTCTCAGAATCAAACTTATCGGACAAATATTGCAGTTAGAAATTGAATCCCTTGTCAACAAATCCATCCAATTCCACATCCTCTAGAAAGATGTTGGGAGGATGATTGTCTGAATAGGGATATGCACGAGAAAGATAACATTACTATGTGGAGGTTTTTGTTTCGCGGGATCATGTTGAGAATTTGGTAGGTGGTACATCACACGGTTCTCAACACCCTTCAACGATGGTGTTTATTTTTTTTTTGACGAAACGATGGTGTTTCTATCACAAGCGGTTTGCAATGAGAGAATTAAAAGTAGTTTGGAATAACTAGAAGTGTTTTTCCCCGGAGTTCCTTTGTTTTGTTTGTTTTGAGTAGTTGTATAGGCGTTTGGTTCTTTTTTTTATAGAGTGTGTTGTGAGTATTTTCTCTTTTTAAGTTTATAATAAAGATCCGGTTTACACGAACCGTTGTTTTAATCTTCTATCTATGTATAAAGTCAAAACAATTAGCCTTGTGTTGATATTGATAACATGTTCAATTCACTTTACAATGAGTACTAGTTTTATGGTAGTCCTGGTACATCATTTTATACATATTCTATCAATGAAATTTGTTAAAAGAAGCAAATGTCCCTTACAAAAAATGTGTAAATATAATGGCTATATATTTATTTATCTATTGATCCTGTATCACAAAATCGTACTTGTAATAGGACCAATTTAAAATTTCCGTACAACGAGTTGTTTTTTTTCTTTTTTTTTCAATTATTTTACAAATAAAAGTACTATTTTGTTTAGCTCTAAATCATATTGGTCAGTTAAGTCATTACTTGTTCCAAAATCATTTTGATATTTGTGCTTGTAATTTAGATAACTCGGTTCAGCTCAAAGAAACCGGCCAACAATAATCAATGTATGCAAAAACGGAGCCATAAATTTATATTAAAAAACTATCTTCAAATAATCAAATGGTCTTATCACAAAGTTGAGTGATAAGTATCGCATTTATTATTTTGAATGACGGTTGATATTAGTTTTGGGATATTACTTTTAATTTGGCATGTGTTTACATTAGTTCAATATAATTTTTTTCAAATCATTCATTTGACTTTACTCATATAATACTGTTGATGTATTGTATATATTATCAGGTGTTATTCTTAGATAAGTTGTGATTCTCCACTAATAATATATTATGTTCATGAAAACAGTAAATAAATAAATAAATCAAACAAAATCAAACCAAAGAGACCCAAAGCAAATGATTTTAGCCTAAAAACTGTTTCATTTTGTTTTAAAATTCAGGTACAAAATAATTCGATTTTATAAATGAAATAAAAAACAATTAAATCGGATCATGTTCACCCCAATAACTCCCTACTTCAATCGAATGCTAAAGTTTTGGTAGCTCTTAAAAGAACTTCATGAATTCTAAAGTCATGAAACACCGTTTAATCATAATTACTATCGTTTAAACACCATTACTATTATTTCGCTTGTGTGGAAAAAAATGGATATTTGTTTATAAGACTAATTTCAACACTTAATGAGCATTTAGGACACCCCAAATCTTATTTGTTTATAAGGACACATTCCAATTGTTTTTCCACTATTACCCTTAAATCTTATCTCTCGACCGAAAACCGTTTCCAGTTGCTCAATAGAAGATTGAAGGCCTTGGCGAGTTCTTCTCCACTGGTGGCAATGGATCCAAAGAGCTGCCGTCGATGGTTGTTGAACTTCTTTTATGCCCGATTCCCCGTTGACGTAAGACGAATCCGGTCAGTTTGAGCCCCCGAAGTGTGAGCAGCAAATCTCTTGTTGATGCCTGAACTCCTTTTATATCGATTCCGGCCGGCGTAAGACAAATCTGGTCGGTCTGAACCTCCTAGCTTGAACTCTCGCCGATCCGAGCAAAGGCCCAAAATCGCCGGAGAAGAAGATGAATAGTGTAAAATTCAACGAGCCATCAACTCGGGGTCTTGTTGAGAAGAAAATGGATACTATAAACTTGAAATACTTGGGTGTTTTATTGCTTTTGCATTTCTATTAGTACTAATATACTCTATCGTTGTATAACCACCGAATTATAATGTTCTGTGAGTTGCAATGGACAAAGAAATGATTTTTTTTTTTTTTTTTGAACAAAGACACAAAGAAATGCTTTGATGCTTAAAAGTCGTGATGACCTCTACGGGTGAAGAATTTTTGCGAAATTTGTTGGTAGTCAATCTTTGCACTTGCTTAATCAGTTGTGCAAGTTATCGCTATATTAATAGGAAGCGAATAGCATTTCTTCGGATCTTTGAACATGCTCAACATTTGCCTTAGCATTCAATTTAGTGGAAGCGAATAGTTTTCCAAGGACATACGGAGTCAATTTTTGTATTCAAATGAACAATCAATTTTTGATCATTTGCGGTGGCAAGGTGAGCAGGTCGATACGTGCCTTGAGCTCGAGCTATCGCCAACCGAGTAGTATGCCTTGTGTCATGAGATCGTCGATGACGGCAACGGTGCCGAATTTCAACCCGTTCCACTCCTTCATCGGGATTCCGGCAACCGAAACATCGGTGGCGTTTGGGCCAACACCAAAGAAATCGTGCATAAAAAGTTTTTTTATTAAAAAAAAGTTTAGCTGATGATGATGCAACAAGTAGTTCATCATTCTCTACCCTTGCATCCATAAAATCATGTTTGTTGTTTTGTTTCTGTTTGGTAGTGTGTCTTGTATCTGATACATATTCGACACGGATACACACCGGATCCACGTATTCCGTATCTACGATGTCTGTACCCATTACAACCTAGATTCGGCTATTAACTTTATTTCAAACTATCTTGCATTCATCTTCTAACTTCTAAGCTACATATCAAATTATTTTGTGTTGGTACTTGCAGTGGAAGAACCACGAAATCTACAGTTGTATAGAGGGGAGGCAGTTGATGCCATTACGGCGGCGCTTGAAAGTAGCTTATTTGATGATGGTATGCTCACTTTGTAGTGGTGATCTCAATTCTACTAGTGCCGTGTAATGTGGCATTTTTTTACAATGAAATATTATGCTATTACATGTTTTGGCATGTTTCCAGCATATTGGTTCCTACATAAAACATTGATGTCACTGCATAACATTACCGATGTCACTGCATAAAACGTTGATGTCACTGCATATATGATTGTCGATGTCACTGCATAAATGTTGATGTCACTACAATGGTGTTCACAGTTTTTTTTTTTCTGGACATGATTTTTTTTCCTGGATGTGATTTTTTTTAAACGCTAAAGAGACATCGCGGTGTCTCTTCATCACGGTATCTCTGCATCGCGTGTCTCTCAGATCGGGGTGTCTCTCAGATCGGGGTGGTCATCGCGCATCGTGGTGTCACTTCATCGCAGTGTCTCTGCATCGCGGTGTCACTTCATCAAGGTGTCTCTGCATCGTCAAATGTTATAACATCGCGATGTCTCTGCAATGCAGCGTCTCTGCATTGCGGTGTAACTTCATCATGGTGTCTCTGCATCGCGGTGTCTCGGCAATGCGGTGTAACTTCATCGCGGAGTCTCTTAATCACGATGTCTCTGCATCGTCAAATGTTATCACATCGTAATATCTCTGCATCGTGGTGTCACTTCATCGCGGTGTCTCTGCATCGCAGTGTCTCTGCATCGGGGGTGGCCACTGCATCGCGGTGTCTCTGCATCTGGGGTGGTCACTGCATTGGATGTGGTCACTACATCGAGGTGGTCAATGGATCTGGCGTGGCTAATACATCGCGGTGTCACTTCATCGCGGGTGGTCACCGTGATCGCCAAATGTTATAACATCGTGATGTCTCTCATCGCGGTGTCTCTCGCATCGCAGTTGTCTCTTCATCGGGGGTGGTCACTACATCGCGCTGTCACTTTATCGCGGTGTCTCTGCATCGCAGTGGTCATCGCTAGATCGGGTGGCCACTACATCGCGGTGGTCAATAGATTGATGGTGGTCAATGCGACGCGATGGTCACCGGATTTGAGGTGTCTCGCCGGCGGCGTCTCTACAGCGCCTCAGATCGAGGGTGGTCACTGCATCGTGGTGTCTCTGCATTGAGGGTGGTCACTGCATCAAGGTGTCTCTACATCGGGGTGGCCACTACATCGTGGTGGTCAATAGATTGAGGGTGGTCAATGCATCGCGATTGTCACTGCATTTGAGGTGTCTCTACATCGAGGTGTCTCTGCATCGCGGCGTCTCTGTATCTGGGGTGGTCACTGCATGGTGGTGTCTATGCATCGGGGGTGGCCACTGTATGCGGTGGTCAATGGATCTGGGGTGGTCTTTGCATCGCGGTGTCACTTCATCACGGTGTGTCTCTACATCGAGGTGGTCAATGCATCACGGTAGTCAATGCATCGGGGGTGGTCGTTGCATCGGGGTGGTCGTTGCATCGCGGTGGTCAATGCATCGCGGTGGTTAATGCATCGTGGTGGTTAATGCGGTGTCTCTGCATCGCGGTGTCACTTCATCGCGATGTCTTTGCATCGTCAAATGTCATAATATCACGATGTTTCTGAATCGCGGTGTCTCTGCAATGCGGTGTCACTTGATCGCGTTGTCAATTTATCGCGGTGTCTCTTCATCGAGATGGTCGTTGCATCGGGTGGTCAATTTATCGCGGTGGTCACCGGGGAAAAAAAAAAAACATGTTTTAGTATCCAGAAAATCCCCTCAAAAAAAAAAAAAAAAAAAAAAAAAAAAAAACCATGTTTTAGTATCCAGGAAAAAAAAAAAAAAACACACATACACACAATTAAGAAGTTAGCATGCTGAATATGATATAAAGCAGCAATACAACACGTTACCTCCTACAGCGCCTTTTTTTTATAAATTAATTGAGGTAGATTGAGTACATGATTAATTTTGTGTCCTTATAATCAAATAAGATTCCTTAGTGTCATTCTATTTACTTAATTAAGTTGATATATGTCATTTTGGATCATCAGCTTCAAAAAAAAAATCATAATTACTATCGTTAGTCAATTGGCCGGTACATTAAAAAAAAAGCCAGAGGCGAAGAATGAAAAAAAATCTGAAAAAACGAAAAAGAACGAAAAAAAAAAGGACACTAAGGACATATGCGTTTTGTCTTCTCGACCACTATCTTTTTTCTTTCTCTTTTTCCTCATTTTAGATCAAAATCATCTTTACAACCTTTAACCTAAAAAAAAAAAAAAAAAAAAAAAAAAATCAAATCCTTAGTCAACTGCAGACAATTTGATGATTTTGCCGCCATACATTGTCTTATATTATCATTGTAATTGATGTTAATTTGAGCCAAAACCAACTGAATAACATGTTTCGATGCAAACATATATATATATACTAGCTATTGACCATATTGTGCAATCCGCCTTAAAAAAAAACTTGCCCTTTTGGTTTGGAATGCTTAAGAAATTATACTATATAAAGGCATTAATACTTTCACAAAAATGAGATATTACAATCAACCATTCTTCTTCTTCAAATTTTCAATATGGAAAATGGATACCATATTTGGGTACTTGTTGTTTCCTCTCTAGTACTGGCAATGGGTCTTTGCCACGTGGCTAACGCTGAACCTCCAGCAGTCTTCATATTCGCGACTCGACTGTTGATGTGGGAACTAATAACTTGTTGAATGGAAGTAAAGTCAGGGCAGACTTTCCATACTATGGGATCGATTTTCCAGAATCAAAACCAACCGGCAGGTTCAGCAACGGCTTAAATGTCGTTGATTTTATAGGTACGTAATTACTTGTTTTATTGCTATACTAATTAATTTGCATGGAGAGTTACATGTGTTATTTGAATACATGTATATATTTCTTTCATATATTGATTTGGCTATGGTTATGTGTATATATATATATATATTACAGCCATGCTCATTGGACATGAGAGCAGTCCACCGCCATTCTTAGGTTTTGATGGTAATCTTGCAAACTATCTTTTTCAAAAGAATGAGTTCAAAGGTTTCAACTTTGCCTCCGCCGGCTCTGGTTTGTCTGATGACACTGGTTCAACACTGGTAAGAAACTAATTAACCCCCTAATACATGTACAGGACAAATCCTAATCTCTAGTTTTATAAGTAGGCTTAATTTAAAGAAGAACATCCTAGCTACTTTGGTGCAATGAAGAAGGTTCTTAGTGAAACATCTTGCGCGCTTTGAATTTTCCTAGCTTGCAAATCATACACGTATCTGATAATTACGTACATTCATCGAAACTGCAGGGGGTTGTAACATTGATGCAACAGATCAGACAGTTTGAAGCAATCAAAGACAATCTTACAGCTATCGGGGGAATTGAAATAATCGAGTCTTTTCTGAGTAAATCACTTTTCATCATAAGTACCGGAAGCAATGACATCTTTGGTTATTTCGAGACTAATAGCACAGAGCATCCTGAAGATTTCACAAGTCTTTTAGTAAATGCATATGAATCCTATATCAGAGTAAGATTAAGCATATATATCTCTAATATCTCATTAGCAATAAACTAGTGCATGTGTGTGTGTATATATATCATTAACAAAATGTATCTGCAGACACTATACAGTATTGGTGCGAGGAAATTCGGTATTACAAGCATAGCACCAGTGGGTTGCTGCCCAGTTCAAAGGCTTCTAACTCAAACAGGAGGATGCTTTGATCCTGCTAATGAGTTAGCTCAAATTTTCTATCCAAAACTTAGCAAACTTTTGAACAGCCTAAGCTCAGAGCTTTATGGAATGAAGTATTCATTAGGAAATGCATACCAACTGACTTTGGACACAATCCAGAATCCACTCCCATTAAGTAAGCAAAGTTTCAATCAAACAACTCATCATGCAATATATAATGAAATTATTAATTCAAGCTTATGATTTGCTTTCCATTTTCCATTGTTAACAGATCTGACGACGTGGGCGCTGCATGTTGTGGATATGGGAAACTAAATGCAGAGAAACTATGCGATCCGACTGCAAATCTGTGCGGAAACCGTGAAAACTACTTGTTCTGGGATTCATTCCACCCATCACAAGCTGCATCTCTTGCGGCTGCTGAAATTCTATACAATGGTCCAACTAAATATGCATCTCCTATCAACTTGGCTCAGCTGGCAAAAGATGATATTTAGCCACCAAAAACCCCCCCTTTAACTAGTCTACGGGTATTAATTAATGCTACTCTCTCAACTATTCATTCACAACAACGAGTAACATAACTTATCTTTCAACCATTGATTATCATGTGTCTAAATCATGATCAATGACGGGTCCTACATCATTCACTTTGTTATGGTTGAGTGGACGTGAGAGTAACGTTAGCCACCCGACCGTTTATTTTGTAATACTTATTTTAATACCACAAAGTGGAGCCCATCAATTTGATCAAGTATCATTTGGTCTTCTTTTTTAGTTATTGCATGTAACATGCAATTCTTGTCACCAACCGTAGATGCATTTGTATCTAACGTTTGGGTCTAAGTCTAAAATCTTTCTTGACTTCCAGGATATATATATATATATCCATCTGTATTTTATTTCTACATTTACAAATATATAATACAACTAATTAGTTAAATTCAGAATAATTAAAGAACATGGCCAGCTCTGCATATACAATACAGCAGGTTCATTATGGTTTTAAATGTTTTAGCTCAAAGCACAAAGTGATCATCCATCATCTGCTAATATGGTATCACAAAAGTCAAATCCATTGTTTCTGCAGATCTCAGATTCATTCCCTGCGGTGATGGTTTCCAACAGCTCGTCTCTCTTCATATGCATCGTATTCATCCAACTACCGGGCTCCTCCAGTAAACGTAAAATCTGTAACATGGATAAAAATAAATCGAAATTTTATACAACCCAAGAAAAGAAAAAAACAGAAGCAACAGAGTATTGTCAGAAATAACCATTCTTATGGATGGCCTTTTTGATGAATGTAAGAGACAAAAACGTGCAGCGATCATCATAGTTTTCATCTCATCCTGTTCATACTCATTATTAAGGCCAGGATCAATAAGTCGTTCCCATAGTCCGCTACTTAGAAGTGATCTAGCCTGCAAAACAAGAGCCATTTCAGAATCTTTCTTAGGTAAAAAAGAAAAGAAAAAGAAAAATCAAATCTTTAGACGTCTTTAGTGGCACCATATCAGGGTGAGGTTCAATTTGCTAGAGGCAAATCTCACTGTGTTGCCTCAAAAGTAAGTTTTGTTTGGGGCAACTAAAGACGCAATCTTTTTCTTTTGAAAATAGCAAAAATTACCCACAATACTAAGCTTTCTTGTCTAGACATAGCCCTTGTTTGAATAGCCTCTTTCCCAGTGATTAGTTCCAAAAGCACAACCCCATAAGAATAAACATCTACTTTTTCATCAACTTTTCCATACATCATGTACTCAGGGGCCATGTATCCAAATGTTCCTACAACTCGAATTGGCTTAGAAAACGTTGAGGCTTTTTTAGCTTGGTTGAGTACCAATGCTGATCCAAAATCTGATAGCTGTGCTTCAGATCACAAGTAAAGGGTTAGTAATTAGTTGAAAATAGACAAAATTACGCGTTTAAAGCGTCTACAATGCTAGTTCCACAACAAAACAAAAAGGACAATGTCAACTTACTTGTGGTTGGCCATTCTCAGAGAGGAGGATGTTGGATGACTTCACATCTCTGTGCACAATCGGTGGAGAAGAAGAATGGAGGTAGTCTAAGGCCTTTGCCACACCAATAGCAAGTCGCATCCTTTCACACCATGCAAGCTGTTTGAGTTTATGCTTCAGAGACTCTTTCAACAAATTGTATACAACAGCTTGTATGTTCTTGCAGTAACAGAAGCCAAGAAGCTGAACTATATTTTCATGTTTCAAACCATTCAGTATTTCCACTTCCTGGAACAGATCATCTTCAGAATGCTGTGAGACATTGAGTACTTTCACTGCAGCAGATCGTCCATCAGCGAAATCGGCTCGATAAACCTTGCTATGTCCACCTTCTCCAATCAACATATCAGTGCTAAAATTACATGTTGCACACTTGAGTTCTTCAAAGTAATAGCGTTTGCAACTCCTTTAATTTCTAAAGTCGCGAATTGGTCAAACAATCTCTTTGTTACTTCTGGAAAGCTTAATCTTTTCGTGTACTTACGAGAATTTCCTGTGTCGTTTTCTCGTGGTGGTAATGATGTTAAGGAGCTCGGCATTGTGGAGGATTTTTGGAGACTGAATTTAGGTTCTTCTTTGTTGTGACTGCTGATTGATGAAACAGTAAATTGAAGGGCTTTAGGCAAAGAACCTTGTTGAGAAGTCCCCTGTTTCTGCAACACGATTTTACCTCTTCTGTCCATTACTAGAAGACTGCAACTTGGAGGCAATGATTTCAAGAGTTTGAAAACAGATGAATCTTCAGGCCTTGAGAAAAAATAAAACAAGAAAAAACTCTCAGAACCATACCATAGGCAAGTGCAACACAGGGCGCCTTTAGTGATACCAATCAACCGATACTGGAAAGTTGATTCCAGTTTCAAGAATTGACTTTCAGAAAAGCCAATAATTGGTGCTAAAATGGTGGATTTGATATGGTTTCATTAAAGACATCATTCTTTAAATTAAAAAAAAGACAGGCAATACCAACAACTGGTGCAGCCAATAACAAGGGTGGAGGCAAAGGTTATTCGCACTTGGCGGCTTAGTTCATTTGGATAGGAGCTTCCCACACTAACCTTGACATGGAAATTAACCTGCAGATAACATTTGATTATGAAACACATTTGGTGCATGGAAGCAGAATTATGTTTACACATGGAGGGGCTAACTAATATATTGATGAAAATATATAAGCCTCAAACCTGTTTAGACTTGCAAAGATCTTCGTGCATGTAAAAAGTGTTGGGATCAAAGGTATCGTCTTGTGGCTCTTGGACATGGACAGCAAGCACAGTATCCATAGGAAGGACAAAGAAATTAAGCAAAGAGAAAAGCATCTCTCTGCTAAAATTATCAGATTTCAAACCTACTATTATTGTACGCTTCTTTGTAGTTGTTGTTGTTGAGGAGGTAGTAGTCTTCATGAAAATTGAAAAGATGCTTGCTTTGTTTCTTCTTGAGCTTCCAATCATCATCATCATGTACGTATGGCTTGGGCCTTGGGGTTGGTTAACTTTCTGTGCAATCAAAATTCATACTCAATTCTTTTCTTAACTTCTGTACCCCATTATTAATTCAGAGGTTGTGGGCAAAGTTGCTTGTAGTAAAGTTTCGCCGTTATGGGTAGGTGCGGATCTGAACCTTAAAATTTTTGACAATGGGGTATTGAAACAAATTTAAAGAGCGAGTGGGCAACATTAATAATGTTTTTAACTTTTTTTTTAACAAGGGTCGGGGGAGCTGCCCCACCTTCATCTGGAAACACACACCACTGTATACATTATGCTTCATTTTCTTTTCCTTAAAAAATTTCATTTGTAGTGTACTCAACATCTTGCGTGATATCAGCATTTGCAGGAATTTGTTTTGCAACAGGGTAGACTGTCCCCAGATGTTTCATCTCCATACTTCAATACTCAATGGCTATGTGCCAATTGGTCACCGACAGAACAAAGCGGAACCAACTTTCCTTAAATGCCCTCGTCCCTCCCATACTCCCGCTTTTACTTTTTCATTTTTTAAGGTCCCCCGGTTCGTATACCGGTCCAACTGATCCGAAGTTCGATCTAGGTCGTGTCTGCAAAGTTTGCTGGCGATTAAATCCAGAGTTCTTTCAAGATGACGCCTCAGAAAAAAAACCGAACCGATGATCTCTAGGTATTCTCAAATCATTAACACTTGAGCCAAGCGTTATTCCCGCTTTACTTCATATCATTTACCAAACTTGACGGTTTGAGAGTTACTGTCATCATTGAATATTCTGTGACAATATTTTTTTTGGTGGGTTTCTATTGGCACACGCCAAATTACTTCTGGCACCCATTTATTGAATATTTTTTCTGCTGAACAAAACGTCATCCCAACTGGTATTCCTCCGTCACTGACGTTGGTGTTGAAGGAGGAACACCAGTTGTGCCACTTTTATAACGTGAACGTCATCCCCACTGGTGTTCCTTCTTGAACACCAACGTCGATGACACCAACGCCACGTCATCGACGCGTTGGTGTTGAGAACATCATGTCGATGACGATAACGCTCGTTTGAAAATGATGTGGTGCCGAAGTAATATTTTATGGTGTCGGAAGTAATTGGATTAATTTGGCGTGTGCCAATGGAACCCACCTATTTTTTTTTATACAAATATAATTTATCCATTTATCACTTTTACTAGGTAGGAATATCTCTAGAAAACATCATAATTTTTTAATTTAATAAAAGCAAACCAGAGTGTAGAATTTTTTCCGTTTGTGTATAACGATAGTCAGTTGCAAACCTACATACAACTAAGAGATCCGAAAAAATATACTAATATGTGTAGTATGCATTTTGTTTGACCCGTTAATTTTTATTTATTTACCTCTTTAAATTTTCGTTGCCCCTTACCCGACATTTTGCGTCCGCAACTGACCATTGCAAGCAATGATATATCAAATAAATATGTTCACTACATCTTTTGCTATACGTTTTTTTTTATCATTATTGATTATGGTACTACTAATATCAACCAACATATCACACAATGTGATCAATGATGAAAAATAATGTATTCGAAAATGTATTACTTCTTAATGTGTAGTGTTAGTGCATTAAATCATTTTCTATAATCACTACTAGGGTTGAGTTTGGATCAGGTTGTGTGACTTCGGTTTGAGTTGGTTTGGTTTGTATTTAATACAATAAGTCAGTTTGCTTTGGACAATTTTTCCCCTCAACCAAACCAAAATACTATCTAAACCAATAATTTAATCTGAACCGGTTTTGTTTTGAGTCTAGTTTGGGGCTAGTTTGTTTTTTTTTTTTTTTTTTTTTGATTTTAATGAACGAAGCCTTTTATTAGAAAGAAAAGAAAAGGTTCGTACAAAGCCGTATTCTGGCCCTCCCCTTGTATCAAATTACGTAGACGAAGCATAGCCCTTCCTCCTTGTAACCTATGTGTGGCAAACCCGGTGTGGGAAAATCCGGCGCATAGGAAAGAAATCTGACACCTATGTTTCGACGATGTTGCGCCAACACCGTATTTGCGGTAATGATGTTTATCTTGAGGATATGAGGTTTGAAATGAATGATTTCTCCGGTGTGGTTAGGGTGGCGAATAAGAACAAAATTTGCCGGATCGGTTTACAAGATGAACAAGTTAATCTGTCGACAAATTGGCAGAGTTTCTGCTTGTATTAGATTTTATAGTTAAAGCTTGAGTGAGTGAGCCTCTTCCTATTACAATGTGATCCCATATATATATAAGCTAAAAAGTAAGTCGGTTTACTGTTCATCGACAAGACAACCGAGAGTATATAGCTAAGTTAAGCATGCATGCAATACAAGTGTCCTAGCCACCAGTAAGTGTTGCCAATGGATTGGCCACCGGATAAGCATGGCGAGCGGCGAATAGTAGTATGGTCGAACAAATGAGCAATGAAGTATGGTCGATCGGCGGACTCGTTTTGCCTTAAGTATATAGGTAGGAATCACACATGGAGAGAATGGGTCCGGCTTAATGTCGGCGGACGTGCCCCGATTTGTAGCTAGCGGCGGTAAGAAGCTTGGTGGCAACGGCGGCGGAGATAGAGGCCCATTATCTCGTGTTGATGGGCCGAGATTGTAGGCCCAATATGGATGAACAGGCCCCATTCCAATCCGGGTATATCAATGGCCCCTACTGCGTACGCGGCGTGTCCGCCAAGGCGGAGAGTAGAACTTGAAGAAGAACTTTAGGTGAAGCTCCTTTGTAGTCGCTCGTGATAGAGGTTTGCCGATATTGCTCTATCGGGCTTGAACCAGTGTTGGTGAAAACCACTAGCTATGTGCTGTGCATGTGTAGCGAACAGGCTTGATCGCCGATAATGTTCTATCGGGCTTGAATCGGTGTTAGTATCGCGTGCGAGAAATTACCGATTATATGCCTCGTATTGCAGCGGGCAGGCTTGATTGCCGACAACGTTCTGTCGGACTTACTCAAGTGATAACGCTCTATCAAAGGTGTTTTGTTGTGTAAGCCAAAGCGGGCATTGATTGATGCTAGCTGCTTGAAATAATGTTGGGAGATGATAATACGCTGAAGTCGCTTATGCCGCGTGATGTGATGCTCGTCAGAAGAAATTTGAACGGTTAGAAAATGTAAACGGATGTATCGGTACACGAAACGTCATGTCTGCCACGTGTTCTGACACGGCGGTTGGGAATGAACCGTCCCTTGCTCTGATTGGTGGAGAAAAATCGGTAACCGTTCTGCTATCATTACATTTGAATTTTGAATCCCAAGCGTCGTTCCCCTCAATTCTCCTCTATAAATAGAGAGTCACCCCAACACTTACGCTTTTCCCTCTTTTACTTCTAATAAATCCCTCCGGCGATAAAGCAAGGAAATTCGCGATTGCAAGCGATTCAAGCGAGTGCTCTTTTTTCATCAAAGCTCAACACTTTATCACCTTTATTATCAATCAAAGAAATTTCACTCTTTTATTGTTTGTCGATTTGATTATGCTTTTTATTTCTCCCATTCTTCTTACAAAATTCATGAATGCTGTGATTCTTGCCTCTGCAATTTTACCTCTTTTTGATGAATGCCATGAGCCCAAGCCGTTTATGTTTTTCTGCCATTTATGGCTCTTTCTCTCAGAAGATCCATCGTATGTGCATGCTTTGATTATGGTTTCTTGCTATTTGTTCAAGTATTTGTGTCTATGCTTTTGAATATGCATTTTAGGATTTATCTGGTTTTGAATTTAGGGTATTTCTGAGAACTTGGGGTTTTCTGGGCAGATGTTTGGGGTTTTTTGGGAATTTTGTATCTGTTTAAGGAAGATGGAAGGGCGAGGTGTCGGGTGCGATTGCTCTCACCTCGACCCGATTTCCATGTCTGGGTGATAAACTGATCCACCTTGCCCTTTTTCTTTTCCAGAATGTCATCAGAGCACACACAATCAGACGAAGAGGCTAGGGCCGCAGCGGGTTATGGGTCAGAGGAGGTGAGCATGGAGGATGCTAGCTCTAGCGGTGATGAGGAGGAGATGGAAGACAATCCAAACCCTGGATCCATTAACATAGAATCGACCCGGAGGTCACGATTATTGGTGAGAAGGGCTGCGGAGGGCGAGGTTGAAGATGACGACCAAATGGCACTAAGCAATCTCCTCACCAGGATGGAGAGAGTTTTAAAACACAGGGCCGCAAAAAGTAGCGGCAAGATCAAGGAAGCCGTGAAACCGGCTGTGGTATCGGAGAAGCCCAAAAATCTCCAAAAATTGTTGTACGCAAGAAAACGCGCCACGAGAACCCGCGAAAAGAAGAGGGCGCCCAAGAGAAGTCCGCTGCGGTTGAAAATGAACTCGCAGAGCGTAAACGGGCGGATAGTGAACTTGTAGCCCGATGGAGGGAGTTTAAGGATCGAGAAGATTATACTTGGCGTTAGCGTCATTTATATCTCGGCGGACTATCGTTTTGTTAGTATGGCGCGACCAAAGATGCCGTGGACTCGTGGCGAGACCAAAGAAGACTATCTGTGGGCTGCATTATGATCATTTTGCGGCGGACTCGCACCTCCCTTTGATCCATTCTTTGTTACTTTTATGGAAGAGTGAAAGTGATGCCTTGCGACTGAGTTTGGGAGTTGTTCGCGTGGTAATGTCCTTTATTATAATCAGTAGGTTGAGCGGGCGCGAACCGTCGATGCCGGTGCTTTTATATTTTTATAGTTTCTCCCGGAAGGGCGGCGCCGGCCAAATCCAACCGCGTAGTCGATCGAGTCATGGTAGACCCCGCTTGTTATTTGATCTTCCTGACAAGGTGGCGGATTGGGACAAAAGATGTATGAAGGTAGAGTCCCGGGTAGGCTGGCCGTTTGAGAAGCTAGCGGAGAATTCGGTCAAGATCGATCACTTGAATAAGATAAAAACCCAATATGACGATGATGAGTTTATCTCCGAGCTTAAAGACGATCTGGGCTATACTCGTAAAAATGAACCTCAGGCTAGGGCATTTAACTGGAGGTTGTTGCTCGACGTCGCTCAGCCCTATCTTAGACAGGCCGGACTTCCTGGAGCAGGTGTTGGCGAACCTTTAGTTGTAGTCGACTCGTTGCCGACCCATCCTGATTGGTACGGCGAGTGTCACCATGGGAGGTTTATGCCTTCTCAGTGTGAAATATGCGGCGGTTATCCTAATATGCGAGCACCGAGTAGGATTTTTACTTGCATTCTTCTTGCTTCTTTTCATAATATGTCTCTTTTCATATGTTCTAGTCGCTAATATATATTTGTTCCCCGCAGGTACCATGGATAGATTAGTTCGTCGCAGCCAATTGTCCAAGCAAAAGACCGTTGGTGAGGTGAAAGGGGCGCCGAACTAAAAGGGATTAAGACAACCCTTCCCATGGTCGATTTGCAGGCGTCGGCGGCGGAGCCTCTGGGGCTAAGGTCACAAAATCATCCCACCGCCAAGAATAGAAAAAACGCGCGGGCAAAACTATGAAGCGGACCACTCTTACAAAGCCGCTCTCTTGGTGATAAGAAGAAGAGGGGTCTGCGGTTGAAGAGATTGAGCCCGATGGAGACGATAGCGACTTGCGGAGGTCCTCCTTTTAAGAAATCCAAAATCGATAAAGGCAAACCTGCGGGCCGATGAGGTTGCGTCTCATGCCACCACGAAGGCAGTGGTGCCTTTTGTTTGAGTTCTATTGGGCTGTGAGGTTGCCCCGCCGCTGGTTGGATAAAGAGTTCATGCGGCAACAACCTCTCGACCGCCCAAAACACGCGACAATCGCAAGGGCATCGCCGATGTGCCCCATTGAGGCATTTTAGATGGGGTATCCCTAGCGACATCCAATTGGAGATAGGCCGCGGGATAGCGGATAGGGTTGTGATGGCGGATCGGTGATCCTGCCGTGCCTTTCTTGGGAGTATTGAAGATTTGTGGGGCTTATACGGCGCCACGGTGAGCATGGTAAACCTCCTTTTTTGTTCTTGTTTTTCATTCCTTTTATTGTCGCTTTCCTCAAGTCAATATTGACTCATTTGTTGGTTTTTCTTCCATTAGGTTGGTACCGGCTTGGCACGCTTCGTCAATGATTATAAAGCACCATAGCTGAAAGTGTCAATGTCAAGAAAGAGCTGGTCGATACTCAGAAAGCTCTTGGGGCCGCAAATGATGTGTCCGCTGGTCTTCGTGGGCGGTTAAACGCAATGATGCAGAGAGATTGAGAATCGAGGCGCGCATTGGCGAGACCCGTAAAGTTAACTCTGACCTCGTGGAGCAGGGTAAATCTGTTGATCGGGCCATGCAGGAGATGAAGCTTAAAGTTAACGAGGCCCAAGCTCATTGGGAAGCCGAGCAAGCAGTGTGTACGGATCTGCGGGCACAGCTGAAGGATCTAGGCTCAAGTGTTGAAGGTCAGCTCAAGGCCGCTTCTGATGACGGCTTTATGATGGGATATGATCAAGGGTTTTATCATATCGCGAGGTGCGTCCTGGCTCATGACGGCGAGACACCCGACCTTGACGTCTGAGGAATGGATTCTCACCCATCCCTTCTCAGATTATCTAAGAGAATTTCATGATCGCATACCTTTTTCTGATATTGAGCTTCAGCGCTATGTTCCAGAGTGTGATCCTGATTGGGTGGCCCCCGCTGTGATTGAGGCGAATCTGAGAGAGCGTGTGCGCTTGGCTACAGAAGCAAGAGAGAGAGCGGCTGAAGAGGGCGAGCAGGTTGGGGGTGAGGTGGAGCAAACCGCTGAGCCGTTGGTAGAGCCCTCCGTATCTGAGACAAATGTTGATCAGATGCTACATCATTCTCTCCGCGAAGAGAATGTCCATAACGAAGAGATGCGGCCCGAGGGTTCTTAGATTTCTGGCTCTGTTTTGTAAGACATTATTCTGTGCTCGTATATGTATAACTCTTTTCTTTTTCTGCACTTTTGTCCGCACATTTGTCTTTGTAATGTCCTGCTTATAATTTTATTCACAAGTTTGTTTCCTGCCCGTCTTTTATGTATGCTTGCTTTTGCTCAATTTATCGCCTAAATTGAGTCCGATGATAACAACATCCGATGATAATAACATCCGTCCCCTTGTTTTAGATAAGATTCTAGGTCGATCTTGTGCGGACTCTGCATGCGAGATAACATCATCCCCTCTGGAATCTTATCTGAAATAACTTGTTTGCTAGGAGGTTGTGCCTGTGCCCGCGTTAAAATTTCCCAAATATTGCCCCTATTTTTAACAACTCTAAAGTCCAAATTAAGTTTTGTTGAAAATTCTTCTAGCACAATTCTTTCTTACCCATGCATACTTGTAATAATTTGCATATAAAAAGAGAATGTAAAGTCGGGCTTTATTAATTTTGACTCATCCCGCTAGATGAGTAAAGATTACAAGCAAAATAAGAAAGCCTAACCACTCAAGTCGTGAAACGAGGGGATAGCCACATCCCTAGCCGATTTATTACATGTAGTACCTTTTGAGGTTGTCCGCATGCCAAGGTCTATTGAGCTCGTAGCCTTGCCGATTTACGAGGACATAAGTCCCTTTCTTGATCTCTCTTGCGACTTGATAAGGGCCTTCCCAATTTGTTTGTTAGCTTCCCTTTATCGTGCTCCATACCCGTGGCCTTCTGTTCGAAGAACGAAATCCCGACTTTAAGTGAGTGGTCGCGATTAAACTTGTCGTGTTGTTGTTTAGCGATTTGTTTGTAGTTCGCTAATCGATGATAAGTCGCTATTCTTTTTCCTCCACCGATCCAAGTCGATCTGCTGTTTAAGATTATTATTCGATTCGTATAATGCGACTCTGATGCTGGGTAGTGCCATTTCGACTGGAATCATAGCCTCTGATCCATAGGTAAGGGCAAAAGGTGTTTCTCCTGTGGGTGTTTTGATCGTGGTGCGAAGTGACCAGAGAATGGCGGGTAGCTCATCGACCCACCCTCCTGCTTTCACCTTGTCATCTACGCTTTTCTTAAGCATTTTGATTATTTGTTTATTGCCGGCCTCAGCCTGGCCGTTTCCTTGAGGATAAGCCACGGACGACTGCCAGTGTTTAACTTTGAATTCCTCACAAAGGTCTGAAAAGTCTTTCCTGAATTGTGGGCCGTGATCTGATACTACTGCCCGCGGAATGCCAAAACGTGAAAAAATTTGATCGTGTAAGAAATAACCTGCGGCTTTTGCGGTAATTTTAACCATGGGTTTTGCTTCGATCCATTTTGTGAAATAATCCACAGCTACTATGATAACTTTGCATCCCCCTCTTCCTGGCGGAAATGGTCCGATGAGATCGAGCCCCCACATGTCGAAAGGCCAAGGCGTGGTTATGATGCTCTGTTCGACAGATGGTATCGCGGGGATGTCCGCATGCTTTGACACTCCGGCATTCTCTTACCGACTTTTCTCGAGTCTTTAAGGATGGTAGGCCAATAATACCCTGCAGTTATGACCTTCTGTGCTAAAGAACGGCTAGCGGGGTGGCCCCCACACACCCCTTGGTGAAGTTCGATAAGGATTGTCTTGCTCTCTTCCTTTCGAACACATCGTAAAAGAGGTCTAGTAGCGGACCTTCTATAGAGTATTCCATTGTTTAAAATATACCGGTCGCTTCTTTCTTAAGAGCGAGCTTTGTCCGCTCCCTCGGGTAGCAGGCCTGTTTCTATGTAAGCTTGAACTTCATCAATCCAACATGTAGTTGGTGCTGGTATATCAATTTCCATGATTTGTGCTTCCTCAATAGCGGGTACGGCTAGATACTCGATTATTATCGAGGGATCTGCAATTTCTTCTTTAAGTGATAGCTTGGAGAGGTAGTCTGCTCGCTCGTTGTCCTCTCTTCCAATTCTGATGAACTCGCAATAGTTAAAGTTGCTTTTCAGTTGTCGAACAATCTCACCATACTTCTCTAGAATACCACAGTGCGTGTCATAATCCCTTGAGATTTGGTTGACAATGAGTTGGGAATCACAGAATACTTCAACATTTTCCACTTTTAACTCTTTGGCTAATTTGAGCCCGCACAATTCTTGCTTCATACTCGGCTTGATTATTCGTGGCCGGAAATTCGAACCTCAAAGCTTTTTCGATTTCCTCCGTTGTTCCGGGCTCCATCAAGATTACTCCGGCCCCACAGCCATTTCGACTAGATGCCCCATCCACATACAAATGCCAACATTGATTGGGCTTATTCCTTGCCGCAACGGGCTCATGGGCTAACGGCGAATCAAGTTGTGGCGAGCTAAAGCTTGTCTCTATAATAAAATCGCAAATGCTTGACCCTTAATAGCTTTTCGGTGATATTGTATGTCGAACTCAGTGATTTCGATTGCCCATCTGAGAAGTCGACCAGAAAGGTCCGGTTTATGCAATATTTGACGCAGTGGACTATCCGTTAAGACCACTATCGTGTGTGAGGTAAAGTAAGCCCTGAGTTTGCGGGCAGCAATGACAAGCGAGTAGGCTAATTTTTCAATATTAAAATAGCGGCTCTCCACCGGACTGAGAGCTTTGCTTACATAATAGACGGGATTTTGGAGGGTTCCGGCCTCCTTGACAAGAACGGCGGCAACAGCCCGGTCTGAAGCCGCTAAGTACAAAAACAAAACGTCTCCCTCTACGGGGCTAACCAAAAGAGGTGGTTTTCCTAGATATTCTTTTAAAGCTTGAAATGCCTGCGAACACTCTGCGTTCCATGAAAAAGTTTTGTCGCCTCTGAGAATTTTGAAGAAGGGGAGACACCTTTCCGCTGATTTCGATATGAAGCGACCTAGCGCAATGATGCGGCCGTTGAGCCTCTGTACTTCTTTGATGGTAGTAGGCTCTCTCATGTCAATCAAAGCTTGAATTTTTCCTGGATTAGCCTCGATGCCACGACGACTAACCATAAACCCCAGAAATTTGCCTGCCTGGACACCAAAAGTACACTTGGCCGGATTCAGCTTCATCGAGTGTTTTCGGACATTATTGAAAGTTTCTTGAAGGTCAGCAGCGTGACCGTCTCCAGCGGACTTAACAACCATGTCATCTATGTAAGCCTCCATATTTCTGCCAATCTGCGAATCAAGACCACATTGACCATTCGATAAGTCGAACCCGCATTCTTCAAAACCCAAATGGCATCATTTCATAATAATACAATCCTCCAAGCGCTCTCAAAGCCGTTTTTCTTTGTCCACTCGACCATCCGTATTTGATGATACCTAGAATATGCGTCTAAGAAACTTAAAACCTCAAAGCCAGAAATAGAGTCAACTAACCGGTCAATTCGTGGTAGCTGATAAGGATCCTTCGGACATGTTTTGTTGATGTCCGTGAAGTCGACGCACATTCTCCACTTGCCGTTGTGCTTTTTACCATAACCACATTTGCCAACCAAGTAGGGTAGGCAAGCTCCTTTATGATTCCCGCTTGTAGAAGCTTTCCGACCTCTACTTTCACCGCCGCCTCCTTTTACACTTGAGAATCGACGCGCTCATTTGTTGTATCGGCTTGAAAGTAGGGTCGACGTTAAGATGGTGCAGGGCGACGTCTGGTTCGACTCCTCGCATGTCGGTAACCACCCAAGCGAAGGCACTCAAATTTTCTTTGAGTAATTGTATCAATTTTTCCCTTTCGATAGGACTCAGTCGAGCCCCTATCTTTATCTTTTGCTCGGGATATTCCTCATTGATGACCACCTCGATCAACTCATCATCTGCCGTAAAATCTGGCTCATCTCTGACTTGTAATGTTTCACACTCTATTTTGACTGCTTCAGGATCAACAACGACCCTGATCATGTCGATGTTCTCCATGTTATATGGCTGTTCGATTCGAATCCTCTTATTCCCTGTTCTCATCTCATGTATGTATGTTAGACAAATGCGCGTTTCATTGATCGACGTTCCGATCCTGTCCCCAACATAAAACTTTGCTCGCTGATGCGGAATGGAAGCTACCATCTGAAACTGCTTTAAAGCGGGTGTTCCAATTATCATGTTATAATTGGACTGAAGATCGACAACTAAAAACATCACCTTTTCCGTGCGAAAGGGTGCATAATCTCCCATCTGAACATCGAGGTCGATGGCCCCCTTGACCTGTATCTTATGATTGGTAAAGCCCTCAAGGGTGCCATTATGCGGTCTCAAATTAGAGTCGCTGAATCCCAACTCTTTGAAGCGAGCTTGTAATATAGATATCGCGGCAAGCTCTGTATCAACCATCACTCTATTGACACAGCCCGATTGACAACCACCGAGATGCAAAGGCACATATCCTCTGTATTGGTTGAAGTCACCACTCACTTCGAGTAAAGGCAAGGGCTGTTTCACTCCCTCGCAAAACTACTGTTCTTCTACATGTTTGTTGATGGAGCCGATGCGATTCTTAATCTGATTATTGGTGGGAGGAGGTTCGGTTATCATTCTAATGTTCTATCGAATTGACGAGCTTGCCGATTCCTCCTATCCGGACCTCCGGTATCAAGTTTGAGGTGATCATGGTGTCCACGAGCGAGCAACCTCTATTGCTCGTTTGAATTGGATACATTCATCGGTAGTGTGACCCTTATCCTGTGATAGCCACAAAATTTGGATGCATCGCAAGGCGTGTGTCGTGAACCATTGGGTATGGTTCAGGTATTTCGTCTCTGATTTCATTCAACACTTGGGAATAGGAAATTCTGAGCGGCGTGAAATGCTCTTCCTTAAATCTTTCAGGTTTCTTGATCTCCCTATCCGCCCCTCTGCGGGTGTCTCTTGGCGGGCTTCGCTCAGCCCTCTGTTTGCCTTTGTTGGACGAAGACGCTCCTTCGTTTCCCGCAGTCGCAATGTATTTTCTGGTCGAGCTCAACATCTCTTGTAGGTTCGCTGGTGGCGATAAAGCGAAATAAGATTTCAAATACCCCGGCTTCAACCCTGTTTCGAAGCTAGTCATGACGACGTTATCTGCTATGCCCCTGGTTAGCTCGTACACTTTATAAAACCGCTCATAGTAGCTGCGGGTAGCCTCATTGTCGCCCTGTCGGACCTCATGCAGGTCAATGTGCGTCTTTTTGGTCCTCCTCACCGACTGAATTCACTATAAACTTGTTGATCAGATCATCCCATGATAAAATCGAACCGGGAGGAAGACTGCGGATCCATGATGCTGCCCTATCTTGCATTGATCCCACAAATGCTATACACCAAGCCTCCTCGCTAGATGTACACAAACTGATTCTGCTTTGAAAAGCGGATAGCCAATCCAAAGGATCCGTCGCTCCATGGTAATTGATAAAATTAGGGTAATGAGTTCCCCTCTTGGAGCCGCCAAGATCTGTTGGGATGAAGCACACTTGTTCCCCATGTCGGAACCGCTTTAAACACCCTTTGTTCCTTTCTGTAATTCCTCAATCTGCTTTTTTTTCATTATTCCCATTTCCTCTTGATTCGGGGAATATGCGGGAACGCGATATGTCCCCAGGATCTTGCGAGTCCCCATGTCCTTCGGGTGCGAGTACGAACTCGTCGAGGATTCCTAGTCGCTCTGAGGTCGCACCGCGATCGCCGACCACGGGCCCCAAACCGACCAAGTCTTGATTTTCTATTTTCTCTTGGTTGGGAGGTCGCATGGCGCTTCCTTCTAACTCGATCGATGTTGGACTACTTTTGGAGGATTGAAAGTTGGTTGTAGCTCTGTTTGTGCGGGTTGAGGAGGGCTGAATTTGCGGATAGGTTGGGGTGGTAGTCCTTCGGCAATTAACAGTGTATTTCCTATCCGCATCTCCTCTACATACTGCATGTGTGCCTGTAGAGCTATTTTGTATATATCTTGCCGCTGGCGCCTCCCCTGTTGAAACAAACCTCTTGTTCGTTATTTGGGTTAGATGTCCCGGCGATTCCCTTTCTCTCTGCTTTTCCTAACCGCCTCACTCATGTATTTCGCGGGCTTTAGCTCTTTCCGTATATGTATGCTCGCATGTCGGTTGTGAGGGCAGGGTTGACATCTGCCCCATCTGACATAACCCTTCGACTAACTTCTCCACGGGGTGTGCTCGCTCCACGTGGCAGTCCCTGATTGGATGCTTTAGCTGGTGTTGCAGGGTTCATGTTTTTCCCGCCAGCCATGACTTATGATTTATGGGCGGTTTGCAACGAAAAGATGACCAAACTTTCCTTACTTGAAGATCTGAAACCGATGAAAAGATGTATAAACCAACCTGGGTATTTTAAATGGACTCAAGTGTGAGTTTGCAATGAAGTGGATGATCTCCTCTGTGCAAGTTGATCGACAGGCTGTAGATGATGATGACTTCGCCTGAGACACCGTGAAATTGTCTTTGTGGTGGAATAAGTAGCCCTCGAATGCTGAATGATAATGATTTTCCCGGTAACGGAGCCAACTGATGTTGCGCTGAACACCAGATTTGCGGTAACAGTGTTTATCTTGAGGATATGAGGCTGAAATGAATGATTTCTCCGGTGTGGTTAGGGTGGCGAATAAGAACAAAATCGCCGGATCGGTTTACAAGATGAACAAGTTAATCACATCGACAAATTGGCAGAGTTTCTGCTTGTATTAGATTTTATAGTTAAAGCTTGAGTGAGTGAGCCTCTTCCTATTACAATGTGATCCCATATATATATAAGCTAAAAAGTAAGTCGGTTTACTGTTCATCGACAAGACAACTGAGAGTATATAGCTAAGTTAAGCATGCATGCAATACAAGTGTCCTAGCCAGCTGTAAAGTGTTGCCAGCTGGATTGGCCAGCTGGATAAGCATGGCGAGCAGCGAGTAGTATGGTCGAACAGCGAGCAGCGAGAAGTATGGTCGATCAGCGGACTCGTTTTTGCCTTAAGTATATAGGTAGGAATCACATGGAGAGAATGGGTCCGGCTTAATGTCGGCGGACAGGCCCCGATTTGTAGCTAGCGGCCAGAAGAAGCTTGGTGGCAGCGGCCAGCGGAGATAGAGGCCCATTATCTGTGTTGATGGGCTGAGATTGTAGGCCCAATATGGATGAACAGGGCCCCATTCCAATCCGGGTATATCAGTTTCCAAAAAATAAAAGACCCCCCAAAAATACAGTCGAAATGCAAAATATAGTAATAGAAACTTTGTTTGTGATCAGCATCCTCCGTCTTGAAAGTAAGGTTGATTGTCGTCTCATCAAGATTATGGATAGTTGAAGTGATGAGTGTCCAGAGTGCCTCCAAACTCACATGATACGTGGAAGAAAAAGGGTCAGCCTCAAAATGAGTACGAATATCAAAGTGCTTTGAAAGAATAAAAAGATAACATCTAGTTTGCACCCTTCAAAAAATTGAAGGGTGCTTCCCAAGAGATGCTCCAAGCCTCCTCTTAATGTTGGCACTCCAAGATTTGATCCATTCTACGAACGTGAAGTTTTTCTCCTGTAACAAATCGTGGTGATATGGCATATGATGATGCTGAAAAAGTCATCAACAAGATTGAGTGGATGTAAAGGTGGATATCTGGCTATAAAGAGTGTATGAAAGTGGTGGTGCTCAAGAACAAGATGAAGATCTTCAAGAGCAATATTGGGGGGGGGGGGGGGGTGTTTGGTATTTTTATGTTTATGAGATGAGCCTGAAGAGGCTGCCTACGTACCCTTTGTAAGGGATCAAGCCATGCGTAGTTCTGGGAATGAAGTCCCTACATCCTTGTGATGAAGGTGATGTAGGTATTTATAGAGGTCACGAGCAAGATAGGTGGCGAGAGAGGACAGTTGGCAAGTCGGCGGGCTGAGAGCCTAGCGGCCTGTTGAGAGCCTTGGCGGACTCGCTGAAGGCCTTGCGGCCTCGATATGGGCCTTGCGGCTTGAGAACCTTGGCTTGTCTTATCTTTATGTTGGCGGCTCTGAACTCCGGCGGATCTAATATCCTCGGGCTCACGGGCCGGCCCCTTAGTCTGATAGCATCGCATAGGACCAAAGGCTTGGAGCGGGACCGATGCCATGCGAGTTCGCGGATTGTGGTGGCCGGTGGCTTAATCCATTATTCAGGGGATCGGATGGACCCGAATAAGGATCCGTGGGCTGAATTACGATTTAGGCATATCAATGGCCCCTACTCCGTGTCTTAAGCATTTTCTTGAAATGTTAGGCGAGGAGTAAAGTCTATTCGCGGATCCGTTGCCTTGGAACACTATGATGGCTTGCTATTGTAGCGGATCGCCTGTTAGCTTTGCCTAAATGTCATACTCGTGTGGGTCTTTTAAGTGGCTTGTGCGTCATTGATCGACTTCGCCTCTTGTGGCTTGTGCCATGAATTGACTTTGCTTTTGTGGATTTTGTGTCGTGAGTCGACTTAGCCTTTGGTGGTCTTAAGAGCCTTTGGTCTTATAGGCGCGAGTTCAAGTATGATGCCGGTGAAGTTGGACTTATAGAAGGCTAGCTCGAAGGCAAGTTCCAAATATGATGCCGAAAAAATCGGACTTATAGAAGGCTCGTTCGAAGGTGAATTCCAAACATGATGCCAAATCAAGTCGGACTTATTGAAGATTCACTCAAAGATGAATTCCAAACATGATGCCGAATCAAGTCGGTCTTATGGAAGATTCTCTTATAGAAGATTAAACGAAGCGAATTCTAAACATGATGCCGAGTGGGGTCGGGCTTATAGAAAGATTCGCTCGAAGCGCGAATTCCAAATCGATGTTGCTTATTGAACACCGATTTGCGATAAATGAGTGTTTATCTTGTGGATAAGAGGCTTAGTATGAGTGATTTCTCCTGTGAGGACACGGTGGTGGACAAGAATAACGGTGGCTGATAAGTGTTTGTGATGAACCAGAGAGTTAGTCGACAAATTGGTGAGTGTATCTGCTTGTATTAGATTATAGCTTAGAGCTTGAGAGAAAGAGATATCCTTTTCTATTACATTGTGATCCCATATTTATAGGCTAAAAAAGTAAGTCGGTTTACTGTTCATTGACAAGACAGTTAAGAGTACATAGCTAAGTTAGGTATGCATGCAATACAAGTGTCCTAGCCAGCTGTAGGTAGTGGCCAGCTGTTTTGGCCAGCTGGATCGATAAGTATGGCAAATAAAGCGGCGAGCAAATGGACTCATTTGTGCCTTGTTTTGAAATCAGTTTGACTATATAGGTAGAAATCACATGGAGAGGATGGGTCCGACTTACGATCATGGACAAGATCCACCTTACTGTTGGCGGATAGGGCCCGGCTTGTAGCTAGCGGGTAGAAAAGGGTTTGTGGCAGCGGCCAGAGGAGATAGAGGCCCAATATCTATGCTGATGGGCCAAGATAATATGCCCAATTTAGATGAATAGGTACCATTCCGATCCAGATATCAATAAAATTACTGAGCTTTATCCAAAGAATATATATATATATATATATATATATATATATATATATATATATATATATATATATATATATATATATATATGTTATTGATTTTGGATTCCGTTTGAATGGATTGTTTTTCTTCTCATCCTTGTATAGCAGTACTACTACTAGTAGAATGACATTTTTGTTCATAGAGAACGCTTGAGCTTTTATGGTGGTTCAACCACCACGTCATAATTAAGTTTCTCAATATGAATTCTTAAAAGAGGGTAAAATTGTAAAATAATGACATTTATATTTTACACAGTCGGACCCCCGTGTGTTATTCTGATTTCCTATTGGTTCTGAATAACCAAGTCATACTTGATCCAAGACCAGGATAAAATTTGCCTACAGCAAGGATCTTTATTAATTAGGTAGTTGTAGTACAAGTTTAACTGTTTAAGCAGTAACTACACAGAGTATGAATTATATATAGTAAAAGGGGACTGGGGACAGGACCAAATGTATTAACTATACTAGTATAAGAGTGACCCCAATGGTTATACCCAATTACATTCTTTAAACACATCGTTTTCCGTTTCAGTTATACTTTTTTAACACTCAAAAAATAATTCACTCCAATAAGCAACCTCTATACATCCCTTTAAAAATATTTTATGCTTACAAAGTGATATTTGAATACGTCGCACAATGGTAAAAAAAATAAAAAGATGTCGTATTCGTACACAAAAAGAGTTCAAAATAAAAAAATAAATATCTGGACAGATTATTTTTTTTTATGGAAAAAATAGTATATATAATTTTTTTTTTCAATGATGTATATCACCGTTGTGATACTAACGTTGTGTCCGTATCATTACTCGATACATAAAGCATTATTATATAAATGATATTGATGTGTGAAATTAATTTATTGGGTAAAAAAGAGATAAATGGTGCTACTGTTCATGTTCATATTTAGGGCGAGCGTTAGTTTTATTTAGGGATAGGGTGTTGGGTTGAGAGCCACTGTGGGCTTAAAGGTGGGTTACTCTCTCTATATTAGTTTTAGAGGGGGGATAAATGCCCCCATTGGGGTCACTCTAAGGGCATGTCCAAATTGCTATGCTTTTAAGTCCTCCTGTGTCCACTGTCCAATTCCTTTTCAATTACTACTATGTTTCAGAGATTCTATTTTGCTTCTCTGCTGAAACTGATATGGCCGGGATATTTGGCTCTTTGAGCTTTTAGACCAAGTTTCATAATATCCTAATTGTATTGTAAACTAGAATGGGAAAGAGGAATTTATATTTCTTATTGATAATTCATTGTTGATACATTGCATTGTAGGGAGCGCATTATTAAGAAAGTTTCAACAAACGTGAATGATCATTGGCCTTACATTTGGAGCCCATAGAAATTTCCATATCTTTTCGTAAAGTCTAGAGCTTTGAGCCCTCCACTGCATTATTCTCGTTGTCCTTCAATTCTCTAGCAATATGATACCTAGTTTTTACCAAATAGTCAGAGACCATTACATGAGTAGTAATGCTAAATGAGCTTATTCGTTGGATTTTTCCCTAACAGAGATATAGACAAGATGTTGTTGGCTTCCAAGGGTCGAAAGCAAGTCGAACTGACTTTTGATTCCATGTGCGAGCAGAGTGGTTAATTAGGCAACTTACTCGATCCGCACGGAGGAGATCTACCTTAGGGTGAGCTTTGAATGACGGCTGTAAAGGGACGACATTTTCTCCATTACCTATCCTCCATTTAAATCATTTAAACTGAAGGTCTTGTCTCTTAAAAAGACTGCTCCAAATTGTTGAGGGTCTAAAGATGGCAGTTGCATATTGATTTTTTTTTTTATAGCTAAGTACTTCGCTTTGAGCACTATAGCTGATAATGAAGCGGGATCAGAAAGGATTCTCCATACTTGTTTTGCCAAAAGAGATAGGTTCAAACATGTTAGATCTCGAATCCCATCCCCCCACACACACAAATCTCGGTTTACAACAATATTTCCACGCTTTCCAATGAATTTTTCGTTTACCATCCTCTTCACCCCGAAAGAAATTTCTCGTCAATTTCTCTAAACCATCAATCGGACCCTTAAGTAGCTCGAAGCATTGCATCCCAAATGGACTCGGACCGGTGATTTGATTAAAACTTATTTCCCGCCCGGAGGTAAATACCTGCCTTTCTAGCCATTTAATTTCTCACCCACTTTATCTTTAATGTATTCAAAGATCTATGTATTTGAACGCCCAATAATGAATGGCAGGCCCAAGTATTTTCCTTTAACGTTTCCAAAAGGTATTTAAGAATATCCGATAGCTTTCTCTTTGTTTATGAGTTAATGCTTTTGCTTAAGAAAATATCTAATTTATGGAGAGGGTGGTTTTTTGTCCTCACTCATAAAGTGAGATCGTATAAAAATACGTCAGATAAATCACAATTTTCACTTACTTATCTCACGTTTTTTTAGTGAGTAATGATACTGTCACAAAACATTAAAACACAACAAACAATATTACATTTTTTTATAATGCAACAATTATTTAAAGAAAAGTCACACCGTCACTTCATAAATAGCATTGTCCTTGACAGACTGACACATTATAATATAACATTAGTTTTATCTGAATGACTGTGACGGTGACATTTTCTTAAACATCATGGTTGTTACCGACATTATTATACATTGAAGTTAAAATTAGTGAACATTCATTAGGTAAATATTCTAATGCCGGCCCTTGAATACATGAATAAAATAAACATTATCCACAAATAGATAGGAGGTTACATTTTGTCTTTTGTGAATGGCAGTATACAAAGCTAGTGCCCATGCCGCCTTCCACGGTGAAAGGAGACTCTCACAGTTGACACTTTTAGGCTGCTCTCTGCATTAACGGGACCCACCAGCGTTGTCTTTATTTGAAATAAAACTGTACTACATTAGTACTACTATTTGATTTATTTTTGACACAATCTTTTTCCTTGTTTTGTTCTTAATAATTTTCTGTAGGGAAAAAAAAAAGAAGGAGAAACTTGTGGGCCCCTTTGCTCTAGCAAATCGACAGTCCTCCTTGAGTTGCGAGCTTGAATGAAGTTAGACGAGCTATGTTCAAGGGAAAATTGTGTATTAGGTTCGTGAAAAGCTGTATGGTCCCAGATCTTTGTCGCGTAGACGAGTTTACATTAAAAGTTCCCACGATAAGCAGCATATCTTCAAGTTTAAACGTTTTAAACAAGATTATAAAACTCTTTTTTTTTTTTTTGGAGTACAACAGGATTATAAAACTAATAATATCAAAATGTAACGTCAGATTAATTTAAAAAAAAAAAAAAAAAAAAAAACAGGTAGTCAATAGATATGAAATGCCTGATTATTGTATTATAAATTTAACATTTTTTTTAATTTGTGAAAACTTGCTAACAACAATTGAAAGGCAATATTCTCATGATATTAATCAGAACATGCAATTGATTATAAGTCCTTTTAAAAAACATTTGAATTTAAGCTATTAAGTCATGTAGATATATTAATCAATTGATGACTCTGAATGTATTTTAAATATTTTTTGTGGTCTTATATTTATTACACAAGGAATGTTTATAGTATAATTATCACTGGATAATGCCATGTTGGCAACGTTTTTTTATTGGAAATGATGAGAAGATACATGAGCATTTAAATAAAAATATCAATCCTCAAAAAAAAAAAAAAAACAAATCAATTGATGCATAAGGTAAACATTACTTTTTTTTTTTTTTTTGTTTTTTTTGTTTTTGGATACGGAGATGTTTATTTAAGTATTGAGAAAAGCCTCCAAAGTTGCAATACATCAGATTACCTATCTAAAACAATGAAATAACACGGTCTCACACAATAAATAAAGCGCAAAACGATTAGTTTCAACATTTTAAGCAAATCTAGATTCCAAATTTTTCGAAACCAAAGGAGATAGTAACCAACTTTCTTTTTGGGTAGTGTTACTCTCCATAATTACTAGTAAGATCTAACGAGTAAAAATTTTATTTTTATATATCAATGGTTTAAATGTTGTGTATTAGTGTCCTTTCGTTCTTTTGTTTTTAAATAGACGCCATGTTTTCAAAGTACATTAATACTCCGTCTCTTCAAAAATATTAATTCCTCTATATCTTTTTGTTTATCCTAAAATATAACTCGTTTTATGTTATCAATGAAAAATTTATTAGTATTTTCTCTATTTTACCCATAATTTATTAACATTTTTTTTTTTGAGAAAACAACTCATTTTATTAAATCACATCCGCCAAACAAGCGGAAATAACATCAGTCGGGAGTTGATCACCCCAAGATATCCTATCATGAGCCAATAAAGCATGTCTTGCTAAAAGATACGCAGGGACATTTCCCACACACCGAATAAACAAGAAAGAAACCGAATGGAAAAAACTACGTCTATAGAGACAATTCTGCACGAGACAACCAATAGCTGTAAAATCCGCAACAGGACGACTGAGCCGATGGACGCAAGCCAAGCAGTCATTTTCCACTTCCAAAAATGGGGTTCCCAACTGCTCTGTCTCCATCAGTGCTAAGTCTATCGCTTTCAGGTCCATAAACTCAACTGCCGCACCCGGGTCAAAGTGATATGAGAAAGCCGCCTGAATCTCGCCCCGGTGATTACGAAACAACACACCAACCTCAGCCCCGTATTCCGTAACCGACGCATCTACATTACATTTGATCATGCCTTCAACCCGCCTTACCCACTTATCTACATAAAGCTGACAGGGTTGAAGCACTCAAAAGGCCGCCACAGCATCCACGAACTCCCTAGCCGCATCTAATGACTGCTCACAAATAGACGCCACCCGCACCGCCCGTCCATCGAAAACAGTACAGCAACGAGCTTTCCAGCTACTCCACATCAGCCAAACAAACTAAGCCACCTGAGCCACCCCAACCTCTTCCACCAACCGAAGAAAGAGCTCGCCAAATGAAGACGAGTCTAGGCGCCCCAACACCTGACTGAAAGGGGACGCCTTCCAGACCTGATCCGCCAACTCGCATTGAAACAGAGTATGTTTGAGATTCTCAACTTCACCCCCGCATGCCAGACAAATACCGTCCCTCATCTTCCTACTACGCGACAATCCGTGACCAATAGCTAAACAATCTTGCAAACACCGCCACAGGAAAGTCTTTGAATCTGCGGTGAACACGCAGACTCCAACACAACCACCACATCCTATCCCTCCCCGCAGAAGTGGAAGGCCTCGTTGCAGAGAGAGAAGGCCGGTACAAGGAAAGGGCTAAAAAATACCCAGACTTCACCGTATAGACACCCCTCCGATCATAATGCCAAATCTCTATCCGAATGAGTGCAGGGCAACCGTAGTAGCAAGAATCGCATCATTTTCCCAAGATCGGAATAAACCCGAATATGAGTAACATCCCAAAGACCGTGTGTATTGGGTAGAAAGAGTGCTCAAACCTTAGCGTTGGTAGCCAACTCATGCCCAACATACGGTATTCGAAACGACGTAGGCCTCTCTATCCAAGCATCATGGAAAATATACACCGTGTCCCCATACCCTACCCGCCAACGCAATCCGCTAATCAACAAATCCCCACCATGATGCTAAGCCATAAAAAGAGGGCCGGGCACCCAAACGGCCCCTAAAAACGGCGACAAGGATCCCTTGCGAATCCGACGGGTTGGAATGATTCTCCCGCTTTCGGCGACCCATTGATCGAACCTGGTAAGACGCCGTGGTGACACATTTACAAACCAGACTCAAAAACGATGGGGGAAAACCCATACACTCCATCACACACAAGAGATACCGCCATTCTACCATGTCAAGAGCTTTTGCCATAGCTAGCTTTAGCGCCGCATGGTTATGGCATCCAAGTGCACCCAGCTTCAACGAGTGGAAAGCCTCAAAAGCAAAAATCGCACTGTCAGTAATCAGGCGACCTAAAACAAAAGCACTATGATTTCCAGAGATAACATTTCATTAATGATAATCAAATAATATTTTAATTTTTTTATAAAATTTATGACATTCAATCATTTTTTTAAATTTTTATAAAAATATCGAAAATGACTTTTATTTAAGGCAGAAAGAAATAACAACCTTACATATCATAATCATAGTCAATGTGGAAAAAGTAGGGTACTTTTATATCACATTAATTTTTTATGATTTTGCTAAATCATCTCGAAGTTTGATCACACACTCTCTTGTGAGTTGTGACTCCTCTCCTGCCAAAGGTCCAACTACAACAGTCGTCATCTGTTGTGTGGGAGTAGAAACTAGAAACCAGTGTCTCTCACTTCAATTTTTTCCCCATACAATAATTCTCTGTCGTTCAAACTCCATTTTCTAACTTCCACTCCATTCTTTTCTTTTCTTTTTTTCTTCCACGACAAAGCACTAAACCACAGATTATCTTCTTCCTATTCTTCTCTCCTTTCCTTTTTTATTTTCCCCCACAAATTCTGTAAATTTGTCTCTTTTTTTCTCTCCATCATTTTGGGGTCATCACGTCACCCCAAATTAGCTGAAGTTGGAAATGGTGGGGAGTGATTCCTCAGATGACCAGTCTGATCAGCAGAGTGAAAGGTGTGGGAGTTATAGTTTGAGTGCAGATGTCAGCGAGTCGGAAAGTTCTAGTAGCTTTACCGGCCGCCGGTACGATGATGGTGCCTCTACTTCGTTTGCTTCGTCGCCGCTTCTTCTGAGCAGGAATCTGCGTGGAAATTCTGCTTTTTTGCCTCCGCCGATGTTTCCGCTCTTGGCCGGCAAGGATGTGAATTTCTGGGGTCAGAAGTCTCATAAACGCGATTCCGATTTGTCTGGTTCGTACTTGTGATTTGGCAAAGGCCGCAAAGCCATTTGTTGTTATTTTCTTTAATCTTTTGTTTTGAAAGCCTTTTTCTCTTAAGCATTTGGTGGTGTTGGATTGTTAGTTCCCTCCCATCTTACTTTTTTTTTTTTTGTACATTCTTGAATTTATTGCATTTGTAGCCTTTTCAGGTTTTCTTAGTACCTACTAGCGTGATTATTCTCTTGATATCCGTCTCGATTTTGTGTTTTTGTAGAAATTGAGATGATGAAAGAGAGATTTGCTAAACTATTGCTTGGTGAGGACATGTCTGGTGGGGGAAATGGAGTTTGCACTGCTTTAGCAATCTCAAATGCCATTACCAATCTTTCTGGTAATCCCATGGTCTTCTCTACAAAAATTAACTTTAACATGAAACTTAAGTCTAATGCTCTAGCATATTTCTTTAATCTCAGCAACTGTTTTTGGGGAACTGTGGAGATTAGAACCATTGGCAGAACAAAAGAAGGCCATGTGGTGCAGAGAGATGGAGTGGCTTTTATGTGTGAGTGATTCCATTGTAGAGTTCTCGCCGTCAATACAGCGCCTTCCTAATGGAGGCACTTATGAAGTGATGGAGACTAGGCCCCGGTCGGATTTATACGTGAACCTCCCTGCTCTCAAGAAGATTGACGCTATGTTGCTAAGCATTCTTGACGGGTTTCAAGAAGATACAGAGTTTTGGTATGTGGACAGGGGAATCATTGTGGGTGGCGCAGACAATTGTGATGGTGTTTCCTCGGATGTAACAAGTGGGAGGCCTTCAGTTAGAGAGGAAGACAAATGGTGGCTTCCATATCCTAATGTTCCTCCAAATGGTTTATCGGTGGAAGCAAGGAAGAGTCTGCAACAATGCAGAGATTGCACAAATCAGTTACTCAAAGCTGCTATGGCAATCAATAGCAATGTGCTATCTGAAATGGAGATCCCTAATGCTTATGTCGATTCACTACCCAAGGTTCTTTTTTTATCATTTAATGTTCCTTTTCCGTGTTATGTTCGTTAATTGAATGCAAACGAGAGAGGACCTGTGTTGTTTGATTGGTACCCCTTATGCCATGCGTCTCTCTTGTAACTGTCTTGATGATCTAGTGAGAGACAGCTGACCTGATTGGACATATTACTATCTGTTAATTTAGAATTCTCTTTAAGCTTTTACAACTTGCCATGGACTTTTCTTTCCTTTTCTCCGATGTTTCTATCCGTTTCTTTTTTTCTTTTTGCCTAGTATATATCGGTAGAGTATGAACCATGCTGATAAGCCACATCTACATTAAGTTTGAATGCCTTTTGACTTTGCAAAAATATTATGCTTCAGTATCTCGAGGAATCCGTAATGCACAATTCTGAGTATTGGATATAGCTAACTGATCTGGTCTTTGTTGGATGCTAGAATATGGTAAATTTAAGCATAGATGGATATGAGAACATTAGCAAACTTTAGAATAAATTCTTGATGTTGTGAGGTTACTTGAATCTTTTTAATTTTTTAATGAAACATTAACTCATGTGCAGCCTATATGTATGATATCCTAGTGATTCTTTTGTACCATTAAATTGCCTCTGAATACTGAAAGGGCCTAAGGTTTAAATAGCCATTGTTCATTGCATATCCTCTGTCAGATGCGTTTTTGTTTTCAGGGGCAAATATACGTGATTTTGAACGTCATAAGATTGCCCTTTGTTGGAAAGATGCTCTTCCGTAGTTTTCCCTCATTCCCTGGCCTGTGTAATTTCATTTCGGATCTATACCTGCATCTTATTTTTTATTCAATTGGCATCGCAGACCCAAAAAGCGTGCTTGGGAGACATCCTCTACCGTTATATAACTGCTGAGCAATTCTCGCCTGAATACCTTCTTGATTGTTTAGACTTGTCAACTGAATACCGCACATTGGAAGTGGCAAATCGAATCGAATCTGCTGTGTATTTCGATGCTGAAAGGCGGAAAAATGACTCCAAACCATCAGAAAGTTCCGCGTAAATCGTGGGGGTGGAAAAGTCAAGGGTCATGGTGATAAAAACCAAGTTTTAGCTCAAAGAGCAGAAACCCTCTTGCATTGTTTGAGGCTTCGTTTTCCTAGCCTTCCTCAAACTGCTCTAGACATGTGCAAAATTCAATACAACAGGGTAAGTTATTAGCTCATTCAAGATCTAAAAGCTATTAATTGGTTTTTAATGTGTGTAAAGTAGATACATCTGAAAAGATCTCATTTTTATTGCAGGATGTTGGGCAGGCAATTCTTGAAAGCTACTCAAGAGTAATGGAAAGCTTAGCATTCAACGTTATGGCTAGAATTGACGACGTATTGTTTGTAGACGATGCAACAAAGCGTTCCAACGCAGAATCAAAGTTATTATTCAACAGGGGTGGATTCAATGGTTGTCCAATCCAGAAACGGATGTCACCAAGTCCATTTTCGATTCAACACACCCCTTACGCGTCACCTTTTGGAACTCCAGCATTCTGTTTATCACCTCCTACAGCCAACAGTCCCAGAAGGGATCTTTCCCCTGTGAACGAAAATGGTCTTGAAGGATCACATCACCGTACGTTAGAGGACATGAAACCTGCTGATTTTGAAAAGCTGTTGTCTTATGCTGCAAATCTCGGTTCCAGAAGAGTAAGTGAGGATGCCTCAGAGCGAGACTGAATTCGAAGAACCAACAATTATCATCATGCATTGCCATTTTTTGTGCAGACACCTACGTTTTTTTGTTTGGACAGTTATAGACTGTGATATCTATGTTGGAGGGATGGCTAGATTTAAGGGATAAAATACACCATTGGTCTCTTTTGTTTCGTGATTTTATCAATTTTATCTTTTCGATGTTCAAACTATAACCTATTTGGTCATATTCTTTGTAAATCGGTACTTTTTTTAATCTGAAAATCTGTTGTGTCACGGGTCAGATGATTCTTGATTCTTGACTTGTTAACAGTCAAATGCTAGACCGTAAGTGACACGATGGACTAAAAGTGTGTAAAGAAGAGGGATCAAATCTGTCAGAGTTTAAACATCATCAATCAAGGATAAAATCGTGAAACATAGGAGACGGATGTTGTGTTTAATCTCTATGTATTTGATTGCTAATGTTAGTTGAGGAATTAGCTAGATCAATATTCTTTGAAATTTATGTATGAAGAAGATGGAGCAATGTGCGAATCCAGAGTATACTTATTTCTTGAAGAGGTGTAGTTATTCTTAATTGCTGTATCATCTTTCCCACTACATTGCTGCAGTTGCATTTGGATGGGTGTGTTCTATTCTCTTACTTTTATGGTTACATTATAACATCTTAAGTGAAATTTCATACTAAACCAAAATATATGCAAATAATTACATGTCCAAACTCACCATAATGTGTTTATGTTATTACTTATTACTTATTACTTATTAGAAGGACAATAATTGATTGATTATACAAGGAATATATAACTATACCGTACTACATAGATGAATTATGCAAAGTTAAGTTGTGCTAATCACTGTTAAATATTCCCTCAAAAAGAATATTAATTAAATAAATTAAATATCCTAATCATAAATACGATAGTTGGTAAGTTATGAAAATTGATTGTATTGATAATAAATTATGGGTAAGATTTGAGAAAATGATGGGACGGTAGGTGACCAGGAATACGCGACTATTGCGCCGGTATTAGGTAACGCGACTAAATGCCACAGTCATCGGTTTTTCTTTGTCGGTAATAATGTCACACGGTAAGATAAACTCCCGGTGAGAAAGATGATGAGAAAAAGGGTGGGTTTTTTTGTTTTTTGTTTTTTTTATTTTAACTTTTGAAGAGGTAATGACATACTTAAAGATGTGCGGCGATTGAGTGATACTCTCTACGTTCCGAAATAACTGAGACAGTTGTTAAAAACACGCATACTAACGATGTGAGTTAATGTTTTAATTTGAATGCCAAAATGACTAATAATTAATACAATGTTGTATTTATTCTCTCACTCCTTAATAGATAAGGATAGATATAGAAAAATATAGTAAATGTAGCATTGGAAATATAACTGTCTCAATCATTTTAGAACGAATCTTTTTGGCAAGTGCCTCAATTATTTCGGAACAAATGGAGTATTTGACTAGGGTTTGAAGAGGTAACGGAAGACTTAAACATGCGCGGCGTTAGAGTGATAATTGAGTAGGGTTTGAGTGAGTCACGGATATCGAAAACCATATTGTAAAAAATGAGTCACGTAGGATATGTGTGGGATTGGGATCCTCTGCCGTGAAACAAATGTCTCTTTGTATGCATCGTGACGTTAAACGGCGTCGTTTTGTCTCCAACGCCGCCACACGCCGCCGCCCAAGTGTATCCGGCCTTGCCCTAATTTTAAGCTAGGACCAAAACGACGCCGTTTTGGCATCACAACAGCATCTGCCGTGAATGCCCTACGGCAGAGGATCCGGCCCCATATGTGTGGGCTTTGAGTGGATTTTGTTTTATTATAGTATTGTGTACAAGTTTACTTGTTTAAATAGTCTTTCTACAAGTTTTTTTTTGTCCAAATTGATTTTTCATCCTAAAAAACACTTTTATAAGTATAATACCCCTAATCACCCCCAAATTGAAGAGTCACTTTCGGAGCCATACTTCCTACAGCTAACACGTGTCCGGTTCCGTGGGAACGCGCAGCGCAAACGAACGTGAGCTGCTATATCGAATCCCCTGCTGGCCATCGGGGACCGTGTGGGAAGGCCATGATCTGCCGGGAGAAAAAGAACCCATTCTTCCATTGGAAGATGCCTCCACATTATTATATAATATATATATGTAATAGAATTGTCATTCTAAGATGATAGATTCTCTTTCTTTCTGTGTGACATAGGTGATATCGATGTCAGAGTTGTCAGGGTTCCTCTTATAAGATAAATCAAAACCCTAGTTGCAATTGAAGAACCCCATAGCCCCAAATTGAATAACACAAACCATAATTGCAATTGAAGAACCCCTAACCCTAAATTGAAGAATCCTAATTGCAATTAAGAAACCTAAACCCAAATTGAGAAACCGCAGTTGAACCCCACCCAAACCGCTGCCGGAGACCCCAAAATCGCTGAAACCACCGCCGGAAACCTTCAAAATCGCTGCCAAACCCCATTAACAATTTTGTTGTAATTACTCGTTGAACAATCGTTGCAAAACCCTAAATCCTTATTATTATGTAGAACATCGTTCAAAGTGTGGGTTAGAAAAGGATGGAGGCGGTGAATTGTAGACCTTGACAGGAGAGGGAGATGGGGATGGTCGTCGTTTTTTTTTTTTTTTTGAGCGAAGGGAAGGTCGTCGTTTTTTTTTTTTTAGTGACACGAAATAAATCACCACAAATTTTACAATGGTTCTGGACCAAATCCTATTTGGTGTGCCAAACCAATACGATTTTAATGTTTTGTAGTGGTCCCCAATGTTTAAAAATTAACACCCAATCATGTTTCTCTAAATTGATAACATGGTAGTTCAATTATTTGGTCCAGGACCACCATAAAACTACTGATAGATCACTGCTGTTTTTGGTTGGTTTGTTTTAGCATAGTGTTGGAGTAAAATAAAACCAGGGTATTTTTTCCCTTACAAATAAATCTTTGTTTTTATTATTTTTCTTTTTAACTCCATAACGAGGAGTACTATGTAAACAAAAAAACAGAAATTGTAAAAAAGACTAACAAGACAATCATCCCTTATTAATTTTCTTTTACTCAACATGAGTTTTTTTTTAAAGACTACCGAAAATCCATAAAGTTACATAATATGTTACGTAAATTTTATCGGAATTCTACGAAACATAGTTTTTGAACCATAATTTAGGGAGGTAAATTTTATGCTTTTTAAAACATATTTTCTCAATAAAAATCGTTTTCCGCATTCCCAATTAAAAAAAAATAGTAATAGTATTTAGTGTTATTTGTTTATAAGGACGTGTTTTGGCACTTATTTAGACACTTAGGACACGTTTAAAATATCATTAGTTATAAGGACATAAAAACACATCTTGGACAAAATTAACCCTATTATCTATCTGTTCTTGACCGTCTCCCAAATTCTTTTAAGCTTAATCTTTCTCCAATAGCACCATTTCGGCATTCTCGTCCGATCCGATGATGATCCCGAGGATGATTCGCGCCTTAATTCATGACCGGATTAACGGTTCTACTAGCTGCAATGATTCCGTCTCTGAGCTTGGAGCTCACCGCCGCTCGAACTTCCGTTCGGGCCGTAGTATATACTTCCCACCTTTTACAAATTCTTCCCAGATGTGATCAGATTGCATAGACGACTGTAATATTCCGATTTTCGGGGAAAGAGCGGACGTGTCATTTTGCAAACGAAATATTGGGTTCGGTTCCTTTTATTTGGAGTTTAAATAATTGGATATTTATATATATAATTTTAAGGTAATTATGTATATAATAAAAGAGATTTTTCGATTTTATAACAGAAAAGGGATTTATTTGGGATTAACTATATAAGGGATCTTTTATACACATTAATCTCATAACCTAGATCTTTATTCACATAAAGAGGGCGCCGCATGATATTCCCTTTCTTTGTGCGTGTGAGCTTGAGAGAAAGAGGGTGAGATACTTTCATCGATATCCGAGTCGATTCTTAACGGTTTTCGATTTGAGAGAAGCATCGGAATCATCGTAAGGAGGACGTCGTTTCCGTGACGTAAAGTTGGAGCTTTTCTCAAGAAAGGAGACTGCTTTTGTCTTTGCTTTGTTGAGCTTTTGCCGTTGGTTTTGTTTGTTAAACAAGTAAGAAGCTCTTCCTACAATCTAATTATGGTAGAGAGTAGTTATATCAAGATTTAAGATGTCTTGGTGCAAGAAAGATGTATATTTTGATTGGTTAACGATCCCGAGATGCTATGATATGCTTAGATATGCGTTTAGGCGTTTTTCGTGTTATAGTTCTTTGCTTGTTTGTGTTAAAACGGATTAGAAATCGAGTTTGAAGATTTTAGGGTTTTGGGAGAAACGGTGGGCCGAAGCGTCTGCATAAGCGGACGGGCGTCTGGAAAGCTAAAAACTCAAACGGGCATTTGCCTTAGGCGAGCGGGCGTTGGAGAGTGATTTTACATACGAGATTGTAGCGTTGATAGGTGGGCGGGCGTCCGATTAAAGTGGACGGACGTCCGGTCCCGACGGACGTCCATAGGGTTGGACGGGCGTCGATAGGAGGGTTTAAACGAGCGTTTATGGTTCTGCATCGGGCGTTTGATCGCTTTACTTTGTTTTGTTGATTTTAATCGATTCATTTTAGTTCGAGCCTCAATGTTATGTTATTTATTGGATTGAGCTTTTAAACATGATGTATTAAGATTAATTAAAAAGGAAACAAGCTTGATTGAACTTCCGATTCGTTCGCTTAAAACACCGAATGTACTCTTAAAGGGAGTTGAAGTTCGGATCCGTCGGAAGGGGCATGAAAGGGCTTGTGCTTTGGTGAACTAGAGTTCATCAATGTCTCGTGTTTTTGCTAGGACTTGTCCGTGTCTGGCGATCTAAATGCGAGTAGGAGATGTGAGGAGCCTACTTGAAAACACTAGAAATGGCTAGTTAATTCACATCAACACCTACATATGTGTAGTAAAAGATAAAGCATCATCTATTCTCGGTTAGACACTAATCCATATCGGCGATGTGATACGTTCATAAAAGGTGGACAACAACTGCCGCCTTAAACGGTGAAGGGTAGTGGAGGAAATCCATCGGACGATATCGCGCATACCGGGAGACCCCGGAGCTAATCGGTGCTAATCACCGTTGGTTAGCAAGTATATCTTGGTGATGATGAACGCCATGCCATGCGCATGTCCTTGAGTAGTGACGCAACAAAGATAAGTTAAGTAAAGCGTATAGTCATGGCGTGTCGATGGACATGAAGTGAACCACTATTGAGTCGTTTCAACAAGATAATCTATTAATAACAAACCTTAATTAAATTGTAGCTTCTACTTCTTACTATGTACATTGTACTTACCTCAAATGCATGTTTATTTATGTGTTTGGGGAGAAAGACGAAACAGTTGTTGATGGTTTAGAGAGGACTTTGATGACGACGTTTGAAGGCGCCGGAGTTGAAGACTCTTATTTATTTTTGTTTCCTTCACTTATGCTATTTCATAGACTTGGATTAGTTGGATGTAATAGTTATTTTAGTAGCATTGGATTTCGTTGGTTTCTTCTGATTGTAATAAGTGATGACGGAAAAATTCACTGTTATTTTTATAACTTTTCACCCTGTTTCTGATATCATTTTGAGCACTTTTGTATCATTTCGAGTCTTTAATTCCTAAGTTTCATAAAAATATATAAGTAGTAACTATTATATAAAATATCGTGTTTTTATAAGTTTTTATTAGTTTTTGTACCGGTTTAGTAACTGAAGTGTAAGTGTCGGATTCGTTTGGTATTTTGGTGGTTCATTGCAGGATTATACATTGACCAAGATTCCACGTAACGACATGTTTTGAGTCTAAAAGATGTGTTTAGAGGATTAGAAGAAGATGCCACAAGCTTACGAGTTCAAATGGATCAAATTATCTTACATACTTAAAACCAAAACCTGTTTCGACGGAGATTTGACCCAGCTTAGAGGCATTTTCAAGGGATGACTTCTTAATGAAAGTTGTAGATCTTCACATAAGCTTTCCAACGCACTTTGAATCACATCAATTGGAGTTCTAAAACTCAAGTTATGGTCAATTGACTAATCAATTCGGATTAGTAGAAATCCCGAAATATCTTCGTAATACGAATGGCTCATCAAAACGACATTTTCTGAAGAAGTTTCCTTCATAAAAGTTGTATATCTTCAAGAAAGCTTTCCAATGGATTTTGAATCAAGTCAATCGGACTTTTACAACTCAAATGGTAGTCAAGTGGCTAATTGATTCAATTTAAGTAAAAATGTCGAAAAACGTTCGGAGGAACACGAGGTGCTCAAGAAGACGTTTTCTGAAGAAGAGTCCTTCATGAAAGTTGTAGAGTTTCTCGAGACCGTAATTTTGGCATTTCATTTGCAATTTTTGGAGGTCTACAACTCAAGATATGAATTTTAGAAGTTTTATTCCAAAATATATAATTTTTATCCGAAAAATATAAATTAGGGGGGATGAATGTAATCATTACGACCGGCCTAGACCGGCCCCTACCCGGCCTAGACCGGCCCCTGGAACTTTGCCTATATAAATGAGCATTCAGAGAGCGGAGGAGATATATAATATATACACCAAAATATATATACACCATATATATATATATCTCTCTTTCTTATTTTCTTTAGTTTTTAGGTTGTATATAAGGCCTTATGCGAAATAAATTTAGTAATAATAGTATCGTTGTAATGCTCGGAAATTATTGGAAGTTCGATTGTTCTTTAAAATCGTTGTAATCGAAGATATCTCTGTTATAATAGTAAGTTTGTTTTTGTTTTCTCTCATTATTGTTATATCTATATCTATTTATTTCTTTCTTGTTGTTTCTCGTTTCTTTCATTCTCATTATTATATATATATATATATATGTATCTCAGAGTAGTATCCATATATAGGAGAATCTGACAAATGATTGGATTTCGGTTTTAATTTGGTTTTAATAGAATTCTGCCATAATTGACAGAAGGCTATTATGTAAAATTTCCCGCCATTTAATCCATGACATGTTGACAGAATCCGTTTATATGGGTAGCTAAACTTTTCATAGCCGAAATATGTGAAAACGGGTGAAATCAACCCTCGGGAGACGAGATGGGAGTTGTGTGCGCGTAATTAAACGTTCGTATGATAAACTCATGTTTTAAAACCCGTTTTGATCATTTTAGTAGCTTTGAATAAAATTGACAACTTTGTTCACGGTTACACCGAGCTTATAAATGTATTTTGCGGTGAGATGTGAGATATGGATATCACTAATTATAGTCCTGATTGTTAGATTGACAATCTAAGTGACAGATCTGGACTATGCCTAAGTGAGATTCTTATTTTTACGAGATGTGCGAAACATGTTTTAAAATCACTAAACCATAGTCTTAATCGTTAGATTGGCAACTTAAGTGACACGTTAAAACTATGTTTTTACGTGAGGTTTTTCAACGGCTTTTTATTACGGTCAACCATGCTAGGCGAGTTAGCTCTCTAAAGGGGGTTAATAAACCTAGTGTGGGGGTTAAGTGAGTTGTTCGAGATCTTAACGTAAGAATAAAGAGTTGACTCCCGTGAATATCATATGAACTGAATCAGATAAAACACATTCCTTATCAAGTTTTTCCTGTGGGGAGATAACATGTTGGATCATAACTCGGCTATGCTTTTTAATCCGTTAGAATAATATTTACTTTTCGCATTAGCATAAATCACTCCACCTAAACTTTGATCGCCTAGACTAAGAAACACGTTCACTTTGGTACTCACAACCACATTTCTCTTGGGACGACCTCGTACTCCTGTAGCTATCCTAGCAATCGACCTGGTACTCTGCCAGTTAGAGAGTTAGTTTACCCACGATTCATAGTCTTTATAAATGTATTTTTGAGGTAAATTTTAGCTCATAAAAAATTGGCGCCGTTGCCGGGGACCAATATTTTAGTGGGTGTATTTTTCTCTCATCAAAAAATTGGCGCCGTTGCCGGGGACCAATATTTTAGTGGGTGTATTTTTCTCTCATCAATAAGCATTACATTTTCTTTCTACCTTTAGTGATTCTTATTCTTTATTGTTTGGGAAAATTACCCGAGTTTTTTGCTTCCGTTTGCTTTTATTTGATACGACGTAGTAGAGGCTTACGTGTAATGTTATTTATTTAATGTTATACGTGCCGAACGTTTCGATTTCTGGATAAGGACTCGGTGTCCGGGAACGAGCGTTACACGACCATAAGTCTTGATTCTGTACTTAAGATATGAATTCTTGCGACATATTGAATTGATGCCCAAATGTTACGCAAATGCTTCAATATAAATGTCGATTGTTGTCAAGTGTTCGTATAAAGTCGATTCTTCCCCACTGGATGTGGTCAGCTATTTAATTGACATAAAATTGTGCGAATTTGGTAGAAATTTGCATAGAAACACTTTTATGATGCTTGATTCTTGTCCTTAAGATTTTGAGTTCTTGCAATTTTTTTCTTTTGCTTTTAAGTGGTTAATAGGATCTCGAGATGCCCTGGAGGAGGATAGAGGTCGTGTATCCAACGACTACATTTCTGAAAAAAGGATTTCCATTAAAAGTTGTGGAAATATTACTCACAGACTTCGATCTGCTTTGTGTGGAAATATTACTCAATGACTCGATCTGTTTGAGAAGCCTAAGATTTCGTGCATAATATTTTGTACACCTTATTTAATTGTAAAAATTAATTGTAAAAGACATATTAATTGTGAGTCATATAAACAATTAATATGTCAAACTCTAGTTTACTTTATGTCATAGACATAACTTTTACTTTTACTTTTGCATGCTTGCCGCCCACATCTACATACTCAGTGGCCGCCCAAGCTAGCTAGCTAGTCTCTCTATCTCAATTGTATCTATTTATACATCTTTTTACTCAATGAATAAACTAAGTTGAAGTTTACTCTTGTGGTTATCACATTCTCAAACTCTCTTCATGGTATCGAGACTTCACGAGTTCTAAAATCCATTTGCAAAACTCGAGTTCTTTTTGAGAAAAATGTCAACATTATCTCGATGTTTCATCTTCTTGATGAGACTCACAATTGCCTCAAGAGACCGGGATAATCGAACACTCTTCTTTACAAATCATAAACTTGATGGTAACAATTACTTGCTATGGTCAAGGTCTATGAAAATGTATATCTCCGGCCAGGGCAAGATGGGATATCTGCAGTTTCCAAACCCGCCCTCTTTGGCCCGACCCCAAGTTTGAAGCATGGGACACGAGAAAATAACCAAGTCATGACCATCCTCACGAGGTCTATGACAAAAGAGATCGATGAGAACTTCATGATGTATGACACTGCTAAGGAAATGCAGGACAATGCCGAGACCTTTACTCAAAAAGGACAATACATCTCAAGTCTATGAACTCAAGCTCAGATTCAAAATTGCGAGACAAGGGGATATGTCTCAGAACTCAATACTTTAATCAACTATCTAAGGCATGGCAACACCTAGATATGTTGGAAACTCACCCTGGAATGATGTTAAAGATCTTTTACTCTTTAAAGACATTATCGAGAAAAGAGAGTATTCAAATTCCTTCTTGGATGAATCTTACTCTTGATGATGTCGAGGTAGAATTCTTGCTACTAAACCTCTTCCAAATCTCAAATCCATGTTTGCTTTGAGGTCAAACATGAGGAAAGCAGGAGGAAAGTGATCTTCTTTGAACCCCCTGCCGACAACCCTACTTGAAAGTGCCACCTGTGGCGATATCGGGAACCTGCTGAGGCTCTGAGAGGCTTACGAAGCTCTTTGATAAAATCGGGAAGCTGTTCGTGACCACTTTAAACGCACTAATCACACCAAGGACACTTGCTTTGGAAGCTACATGGCAAGCCTAACTCCTCCAAGACCTCCAGACCTGCCAAGGAAAGTCAGGGCAGACACATAAGTGAGGAAGAAGATGACAACAGGTTGAATGCTCAGCTTGCTGCATTCAAAGCCTTCCTAACTCAACAAAAGGGAGGTAGTCACTCTACTGACATAGCCTCTCATGCCGATCTGAGTAAATTCTACTCATCTATTAGTAATGAAACCTGGATTGTTGACTCTGGGGCCTCATCCCATATGATTGTAATAAAAATCTCATTACTCAACTTAAGCCATGTCCCCAAATTCACAATATTAAGACTGCTGATGGATCTATCTCTAGTGCAAAAGGTTTTGGTCAGGTGCAGCTTACTAATAAGATATGCCTGCAGAATGTCCTATTTGTTCCAAAATTAGATTGCAATCTCATATCACATAAAACTTACTAAAGATTTGAAGCTGGATTTGTTGTTTTAATGAGAATCGGTGCACATTCCAGGATCATTCCTCAAAGCGATGATTGGGATGCTAAACCTTGCTCAGTCTGTTTGTGGTCAACCTGCTGAAACAGTGAAAGACTGAATCGCCTCCTCAACTGCTGCACTCAAAACTTAGACAATATCATGTTATGGCATTATAGACTAGGACATCCCAGTTTTAGTTATTTAAAGTCTATAGATCTGAATTGTTTAAAGGTTGTAATTTGAATGATCTTCAATGTGATATTTGTCGGTTTGCTAAACTCACCAAATCTGTGTATGCAAAATTACCTTACTTACCATCCACACCATTCACCTTAATTCACACGGTGGCGTATGGGGACCCTCAAGAGTAAAAAGCATAACGGGGAAAGAGGTGGTTTGTTACCTTCATAGATGACCACACGTAACCACTTGGTTATTTTTAATGAAGGATAAGTCCGAAGTTGGACCCATCTTTCAAGAATTTTACAACATGGTCTCCACTCGGTTTGACACTAAGATCAAAATCTTGAAGGCCCGACAATGCTCTTGAATATTATGAGTCTCATCTCGTTAATTTCTTGATGGAGAAAGGGATTGTCCATATCGATGGTTGTGTTGAAACCCCTCAAAGAAAATGGGGTTCTTGAGAGAAAGAACAGAGCATCTGCTTGAAATGGCTAGGTCTATTATGTTTACCACAAATGTTCCAAAATATATGTGGGGTGAAGCCATATTGACTTCCACATACTTAATCAGAGACTTCCCAGGTACTAGGCTTCAAAACTCCTATCAAAACCCTACCGGACACACACTCCTCGCCCCATCTTATTTCCCAGCTACCTCCAAAAATCTTTGGTTGTCTTGTGTTTGTCTATATCCATGCCCAACACGAAGCAAACTTGATCCCAAAGCTCACAAGTGCATATTCCTAGGATATGCAAAGGGCGAGAAAAGGTTACAAGTGCTACTCTCATTCCGAAAAAGATTTTACAATTCTATGGATGTAAATTTTTTGAAAGGACTCCTACTACAACAAGTCCACTTGAGGCGATCAACGATGGAAACACGATAGAAATTGACCTAAACCCCTTCCTTCAAACTCTTAACCTCGGCAACTCATCGATCCTCGTGGATCGAACCCGAGTACCCTCTTGACTCACTAAGTGACCTCACGATCCCAAAGAACCAAGCGACTCGAGAGCTGATCCTGAGCCAGCCGACACTCGGCAATCTGCGAGATCCTCGAGCTCATCGACATTGATAGCGGACCTATTGCTCTGGGGAAAGGGAAAGATCATGCACCGATCATTCTATTCATACTTATTTATCTTATGATCGGTTGTCTCTGTCTTTGCCATGTTTACACAGACACTGGACTCTCACTCTATCCCTAGAAATATTCGAGGCCTTCAAAATGATAAGTGGAAGGCTGCTTTGTTAAAAGCGAGATGATCGCTCTCTGGATAATCATACTTGGGACCTCACAACTCTTCCCAAAGGCAAGAAGGCAGATTAGGCTGCGAGATGGTTATTCACTTTATCAAATACAATCTTTGATGGTACAATTGACAAGTACAAAGCCGATTGGTAGCAAGGGATTCACTCAAACTTATGGTATTGACTATAAGGAAACTTTTGCACCAGTGGCAAAACTCAACACTGTCGTGGGTTACGATCTCTCTAGTTGTCCAAGCTGGGTGGCCTCTACACCAATTGGATATCAAAAATGCTTTTCTCAATGGTGATCTCACCGAGGAAGTCTATATGAATGTACCTCCTGGTTTTGTCAATCCCCACACTCAGGGCAAGGTATGCAAACTCGGGAAATCTCTATATGGCCTGAAGCAATCCCCAAGAGCCTGGTTTGGAAAACTCACTACGTGGTTAAAGGCTGCTGGATATCATCAATGCAACTCGATCACACCATGTTTGTCAAGACAACCAACCGAGGAGAGTCCATTCTAATTGTTTATGTGGATGATATCATCCTTCTTGGGGAAGACTCTCTTGAGATCCGAACTTGAAGACTCTCTTGGCAAAGGTGTTCCAAGTTAAAGATCCAGGCTACCTCAAGTACTTTCTTGGTATGGAAGTAGCTAGAAACACCAATGGCATTTCGGGCCTCCCAAGGAAGTATGTCCTGACTCATCAAGGAAATCGGCATCTTTGGGATGCAAACTCGCTTTGTATCTCAGGTAGACCCCGGTCATACCTCTCGCATGGTGACATTCTTTGTCGAGGAAAGAACAATATCAAAGGCTTGTAGGCAAACTCATATACCTTTCTCACACAAGACCTGATATTGCATATGGGTCGATCTGTCGATCAATTCTGCATTGCCCTCTTGAGCAACATTGGGATGCGATGAATAGAGATCTTGAGGTATTTAAAATCCACTCCTGGCCAAGGCACTGCACTTCACCAAGTCTCTCGATATAGATCAATCAAGTCTGCACTGATCTTGATTGGGCTTGGATGTCACATTGATGAGGAGGTCTACCACAGGCTATTGCTCATATATATGGGGAACACTGTTTACTTGGAGGAGCAAGAAACAACCTCTTCGTGTCAAAGCGATCTTGAAGTGAACTAAGGGCACTTGTACTTGGCATTTGTGAAGCTCTATGGCTAAAAAGTGCTTGGCGAACTTCGACAACCGTATCGACAACCTATCACACTCTGTTGTGATAATAATTCACCTTATGCATGGCGGAAGATCCATCCATCATGATAAAACCAAGCATGTGGACATTGTGATTTACTTTCTACGAAGGAGCGATTGATGCCAAGATTATTCAACTCCGGTATGTTCCTCGGCAGATCGAATCTTGATATTCTTACCAAGGCTATTCCACCTCTTATGTTCAAGAGACTCAAGAGCAAACTTGGTTGCATCAACATATCTGACCAGATTTGAGGGGTGTGGAAATATTACTCATTGACTCGATCTGCTTTGTGTGGAAATATTACTCGAGACTCGATCTGCTGAGAGAATATAAGATTTAAATGCATAATATTTTGTACACCTTATTTAATTGTAAAAATTAATTGTAAAAGACATATTAATTGTGAGTCATATAAACAATTAATATGTCAAACTCTAGTTTACTTTATGTCATAGACATAACTTTTACTTTTACTTTTGCATGCTTGCAGCCCACATCTACATACTCAAGTGGCCATTAAGCTAGCTAGCTAGTCTCTCTATCTCAATTGTATCTATTTATACATCTTTTTACTCAATGAATAAACTAAGTTGAAGTTTACTCTTGTGGTTATCACATTCTCAAACTCTCTTCAAAAGTGAATTAACCGGCAGTGTTGAAGGAGTGTAGGAGGCTGTTTTATTGGGGGGAATTCACAAGACTTAAAAGTGTACTTCTTTTTAAACCAGCCTATTGGTAAAATTTAGTAGTGTTAGTGTTGCAATGAAACTGGACTTGCACTAGGACAAACAGAGGTGGAAGATGCATACAGTTTAAGTTTGGGTATTATCTTAAGTATTTCATCAATATCTACTTTTCTCTTTTATAAGCTTTTTCGGTTACTGAAAATTGATTTTACATGTATCATCCTCTGTTTGTTTAGTGTTTATTAACCTGTTTATATTGTTTGTAGAATAACAGAGTTTAATAACCTTGATGTTCCTGAAGAAAATATAATCGAAGTATTAAAATCCAAGTTAGTCTGTTTCCGTAGAGAATACCACATTGAAGCTCCCCAAAAACTGTTGAATAAGTCCTTTCTTGTGCATCTGTTTTTGTTTTCTTTTCTGAATTGTACATTGGTGGAATGAATAGTTTGAATTGGATTACTAAAAAAGTTTTAAAAAAAACATGGGTTAACTGGGGCACAGCTTTGGCTTTTATTTTTTATTTTTGTTTTTGGAGGAGAGGGGACATGTTAAATATGTGGCTTAGACATGTTTCAATGAAATCCATTCAAGAAGAGGAGACACAACCGTTATGACACAACGAGTGTCACATAATGTATCGACACCGTTGATCATGATGTAATAATGATCAATTAGTTTAACATGCATCACCTTGAAACAAAGAAAGAAAAGCTATACGTTGATGGTGGGTTTGTGTATGATTTGGCGATGTCACTGCATAAATTGCCGATGTCACTGCATAAAATGTTGATGTCACTGCATATCTGATTGCCGATGTCACTGCATAAATTATTGATGTCACGCATATATGATTGCCGATGTCACTGAATAAAATGTTGATATCACTGCATATATGATTGCCGGTGTAAATGCATAAAAATATGAATTAAGGTGAAATATTTATGTTGATCGTAGTTTTATAGCAAAGTTAATACAAACCTTTGCTTTTGGGGATAGGAGGAGGAGGATACTCAGTATTTTTCTGAAGCTTTTGTGTAGTCTTTTTTTTTTCTTTTCTTTTCTTGATTTCCCCTGAAAAATATCACTGCATATATTTGATTGCCGATGTCACTAAATAAATTGTTGATGTCATTCATATATGATTGTTGATGTCACTGCATAAAATGTCGATGTCACGCATATATGATTGCCGATGTCACTGCATAAAATGTTGATATCATTACTGACGATGACAAATTATGTCACCTTGAAGATCCGGGATTTTCCTTATGTTATTGGTGAATAATCAAGAACCCTAATGCCAAGAACAAAGAAGGGGTTTTTGTGTTTGCATGGTGAGTCTAAGTGGGATTCTTAGAGTGCCTACGTATCTGTTATTCTTCCAGGAATCAAGCCATCGTAGTTCTGGAACGTTGTATTTATAAGGACAATGCATGACCTAACCCTAATATGAGTCGGTCTGTGGCTATTGTCATATCTACCCTTAATTGGGCTTTACCCCTTGCCCAAGTTATCCTGTGGATATTGGGCCAACGTAGCTCGTGTGGACTCTGTTCTCGATATCGAATCCCCCCGACCTGGGAAGATCGACTCCTGGAACTCACGTCCTGCACTGCCTGTAAGTCGATAGCCGTGACATCGAGCTCCTAGATAAACTTCAGGCTCGATGGTCGACATGCGGGTTATGGCTCCCAAGTCGATAGTTCGACCTGTATGCCTTATCTGGCTCCTGCGTCTTGGCAAATATTTAACCCATGAGGCCCACTCGATGATGATATATCGAGGTGCGTAACCCGGTATCGTCATAAGCCCCCCAGACCTGAGAGAGGCGACTACCGTTGTCCGAGGTCAGATCTGCCAATTTGAAATCATCTTCGAGTTGGGCTAAATCTTGGGCGGGAAATGGTGTAACCGCTTCACATGCCACCTGTCTCCTAGCCAATCGTGGCCGTTCATTATGACGTCATAACGCACTAACGTTTCGTCTCCTGCCATAAATGACGTCGCCCTTGATTCTCGCGATATCTAGGGGGTTATAACTGCTGGTAACCCCCCTAAACACGTCTTATCATTTATCATTTGGGCAACTTAAACGCATAAAGAGGGTGAGAGTCCAGGCGGTGCTCTTGCCATTCATTCTCCTCTTCAATCCCATAAGAACAAGTAAGCAATTTAGTCTTTCTTTTTCCTTCTTCTTCCTACCGTATTTGTTCAAATCTGTCCATGTCTAGTAGTACAGCAGGTCTCCGATAGGATAGAGGAGTCCCGTTCCGTGAGCAAGCACAAGTATCCGCCTCCTCCGATCAACCTCTACCCACAAATCCTCGAGGACCCTTAGGCACTATCGAGGAGCCCAAGAAACACCCACCGAATGGATGGAAAGGGCCGAAGGATGCGTTTCTTGCCTTACTATGGATGATCTTAACCAAATACGGCGGAGATACGGGCTTTCCAGGCCCTCAGTGGTGGTTCACTTCCTTCCGGCCGGCATCAATTTGCCGGCGAGCCCCGGAAGGGTTCATGCGATCTATGAGGCCCAATTGTCGATGGGGTTAAGGTTCCCCTTATGTCCGTCGTCGGTGTTCGTTCTTCGCCATTACGAGATTGGCGTATCTCAAGCGGGCCCGAATGCCATCCGGACTCGATGGGCTTTACGATTGCTGCCGAGTCGCGGTATCGGATTTACCGTCCCTTTGTTTCGATGGTGGCACAAGATTGCTGCGATGCGGTTCGGGTGGTATACGTTTGAAGCGCGCCAATCGTCATGAGTTCGTGTCTAAAGGACCTTCGTCTCATGGAAATTGGAAGCCTGTGTTCTTCTTTCTCCGACATGGGTCGGATAATCCTTATGTCGGCTTATGGAGGTCGAGAGAAGGAAGAGATGACAAAGCCCCAGGTCGGGAAGTTTGCACACTAACGAAGCTCGTCCTCGAGAGATTCACATTCGAGGTGGTTACACAGACTGAGTCATTTATTTACCTTGCCCGCCTCGAGGAGGCGGGGCCTCGCCTAATATAGGCCTTCATGCCGCCGATCAAGAAAACCGTATGAAGCTTTATTATTTCGTTGCTAAGTTTTATTGCTCTTTGAAGTTGTATCTTTATTATTTCCGATACTCTGACTCCTTTTTCATTTGTGCAGTGGGCAGATTCTCGAAGGTCGCTGTTCCGAAGGCTTCTGCTGTGGCTGCTGCTGTCGCCGCCTCTAGGTCGGGAGTTACTCCTCCGGCGTCCGAGGACGGACTGCTCGGTTGCTAACCCGACCGAGGGTGTCGAGACAACTACCCTTGTCGCACAACCAACCCCGCCTTCCACCTCGGGAGGACTCACCCATGAACACCGGTCGATACGTGAAGTAGAGGACATTATCGACTTTCTTGTCGGAGGGTGAAGAGCCTTCAGTCTTTGAAGCGACTCGGTTGCAGAAGAGGAGGTCGGGCCTCGAGGAGCCAGGTGAGAGATCGACAAAAGGGTGGCTAAAAAAGCCAAGGTCACAAAGCCTTCTCTCGACCTTGCCGCCACGAGTAGGATGTCGGCCGAAGATGTCGAGAAGCTGGACGACCAGGTCCTGGCCTCTTCCCTCCGAGAGCTGGGTCGCGTGGTAAAGGCTAACTCTTGTCAATTTCCTGTCTCCTTTTGGAACTCATCACGCTTTATGCCTTAACTTTTCCCTTTTTGGCGGCGTTACTTTATGAGTCGAGAGGCTTCTCGGCGTGTATGAGCACGCCATCCGAGAATGAGGAAGAGCGTGAGGGCGCAAATCCGGAGGTTGAATGACAGGCTTGCTATCGAGTCAGCTAGTGTCACTGGTCTGGAATCGCAGCTTAACGTTTTCAAGAAAGAAGCTGCTGCTGAAATAGAGAAGGTAAAGGGGGAGCGAGAGGCTGTCATCGCCGAGCTGAGGAGAGATCTGGCTGCGGCCGAGGGGAGGGAGGCTGCTGCAAAAGTGGCTCTCGAGGAAGAGCTGGCGCGAGGAACGGCTATTGCCGAAGAGAGAGACCAGTTGAAAACCGAACTTGATCAGGTCCCTGGGCAACTTGAGGAAGCAAGGACCGCCGCGATACTCGAGTATCGGAAGTCGGCGAGTTGGGTAGTGATCTCGGCGTAATCATGCAGGCGACCATACTTGGAGGATTCACCAAGGCGGTGGACCAAGTGAAGAAGGCCTATCCGGAAGTCGAGATCGACCCATTTCGAAGAGCCTGGGCTGCTATGACCACGACTTCGGAGGCGTTATGCGACTGTGCCCGACGAATTCCATCGGGGTATATCCGCTTTGCTCGAAGTATGGTGGTCCTCGGTGAGCCCGACTCACGATAATCGACTTCATTTATCTATCGCTCCTGCTCCGACCCCTGAAGATGCTGTTCCGACCCCCGATGCTTCTATTTAGTTGTCTTGTTTCTTTCAAACTTTGATGTCTTGAACTTTAACTTGTAATTATTTGTAAATCTTATCAACTTTGATCAGATTTGGATGAGTATTTACTTTATCAGGGTTGGTCATTTCGACCTGGCCCTAATTTGTTTTGAAATTTCTGCCCGTTTATCTCTTTTTGTTGTTATTTACTCTCTCATTTGTTACTGTCTTTGGGCTTTCTTGCTTGTCGAGCCATTGGCTCTGTTTGCTTCTGCCTTATCGTTGTAATATTGCCCCCCCAAGTGTTTTATCAACTTTAGTTCATAATGCACTTGGGTTCTATATGGCTTTTAGGTCGATCTAGTTGCCTTGGATTTTTGGCCTTATAGGCTTGCTAGATTTGAGAATTAGTCCGACATTGCGAACTGTCCTGGTCTCGATCTAGCTGCCCCTTAGGCTAGTTAGACTTCCGACTTGGACGTTTGGCCCGACCCTGCGAACCGTCCTTTGTCTGCCTTATTCGACCCTTAGGCTCGTTAGGCTTTTGACTTGGACATTTGACCCGACCTTGCGAGTCTTATTTTTGCCTTCTGCATCGTATGCTTATGGCATTGTCGGGAGTTCCGACTTTCAGATTGTTCCATTCCTTGTCGATTGTAACTTCGTGTCCTTTTGGACTTAGAATATTACAAAAATAACTTAGTAGAACAGTAGAAAAAGAAAGCATCATTTATTATAACCAAGATAGAATTGTCCCATGGACTGATTACAAAGCTTATAGAACAAGTGGAAACAAACTGATCGACTAAGGCTTAGACGTAAAATTTCCTCAAATTATTCGCGTGCCATTGTCGAGGGACTGTGGTTCCGTCTGCTCGACCCAGTTGATATGAACCTTTAGGATGGACTTTTAGAATCTGATACGGGCCTTCCCAGTTCGGGGTGAGTGTCCCGATCTTCTCTTGTCGACTTGCTTCGTTCTTCCTCAAAACTAGATCTCCGACCTTGAAATATCTGTATTTTACTCTCGCGTTGTAATATTGGGAGATCTTACGCTTGTACCTTGCCATTACGGTGAGGCCATTTCTCTCCGCTCTCGAGATTATCCTTCTCTGCCGGAGGTCGAGGCTCGTTTGTCTCAATATTATATGCTAAAACTCGAGGAGAAGAACACCGATCTCGCAGGATAAGCGCCTCGCACTTTTAGGTTAGGGAGAAAGGTGTTTCACCCGTTGATGAGTTTGGAGTCGCCTGTATGACCACAGGATGCTCGGGAGTTGTAACGCCTGATCTACCCTTCTTCACCTCTAGCCTTTTTTTCAATCCGAGTTTAATCACAGCCGATTTGTCCTGCATTCGACTTGACCATTTGCTTGAGGATGAGCCACGAGGTGAAGTGTTGGTCGATATGATACTCGGCTAACCACTCTCTCGACTCTTCGATCTTGAATTGAGTGCCGTTGTCCGAGATTAAAGCCTTCGAATACCATACCGCATAAAATATCGACCCATAGAATTTCTTGATGGTAGCGACTTTGATGTCGGGTAAAGCCTTGGCTTCTACCCACTTGGTGAAATAATCTACAGCTACAACAACAAACTTATTGCTCCCCGGAGCTCGAGGTAAGGGTCCCACAATGTCGACTCCCCATACGTCGAAAGGCCATGCTGACGAGATGACATTCATTTCTTGTGCTTGTTGATGAGAGATGTTATCGTGGATTTGACAGGAATTGCATCTCTGCACTAAATTGTTCGCATCTCGTTGTATTGATGGCCAAAAATATCCTGCGAGCTTGCATTTCCGAGCTAACATCCTAGCCCCACAGTGATTTCCACAAGCCCCTCTATGGATTTCTTCGAGAAGGTATTCTCCCTCTGTCTCAGACGCGCACCTCAACCATGGACTTGTGAACGACTTCCGATAAAGTATGTCATTAAAGAATGCGTATCGAGCCGACTGCAGTCGAACCTTTCTTGACTGTACTTTATCATTAGGTAATATTCCGTCCTTTAAGTAAAGGACAATCGGATCCATCCATGTGGCCTGCTGAGATATCGGCTGGGCCTCTATCTCTTCATAGCTTCTTTCTGCTGGCAACTCTACTAACACCTTTTTACTAGAGACGAAATTCGATGCTAGCTTGGACAAGGCATCGGCCCTCTTGTTCTGAGTTCGAGGTACCTGCTCGAATTGAATCGAGTTGAATCTCGGCTTGAGGCCTTGAACTACTGCCAAATATCTCTTCATAGTATCTTCCTTAGCCTCGTACTCCCCTTTGATATGATTAACGACTAATTGCGAGTCACTATAAGCGTTGAGATTTTCGACCCCAGCTTCGCGAGCGAGCCGACTGTAATAAGTGCTTCATACTCGGCCTCATTATTAGTTGCCTTCAAATCGAACCGGAGCGTCACGGGAACTCCTCCTTCCGGTGACTAATAGGAGGCTGCGCTGATCCTCTTTGCTCGAGGCTCCATCAGCATAGAGCATCCATCGTTCTTCCTGACTCTGCTTTTCTTGCTCGAGTTGCACTGATATACCTTCGGCTAAGAAGTCTGCTAAAGCTTGAGCCTTGATCGCGGTGCGCGGCACGAACTCGATATCGTATTGAGCCATCTCGATTACCCACTTCGCGAGTCGACCGGATGTGTCGGGCTTCGCCAGAATTTGCTTGAGTGGCTGGTCTGTGACCACCACTATAGGGTGGGCTTGAAAGTATGGCCTAAGCTTTCGCGACGCGTGTACCAACGATAATGCGAGTTTCTCAGCTGGTGAGTATCGGGTTTCGGGGCCATGCAGAGCTTTACTTACAAAATATATAGGCACCTGGCCCTTTTCCCCCTCTCGGATCAAGACCGAACTCACTGCTTCCTCGCAGACCGATAGATAAACCAACAACCTTTCCCCCTCTCGAGGAGAAGTGAGAGTGGGTAGTTCTGACAGATATGTTTTTAATTCTTCGAAGGCTGCCTGACATTCGCTGTCCCAATGGAAAGGACTCGGCTTTCGAAGAATCTTGAAGAACGGTAGTCTGCTATTTGAATGATCGAGATAAGAATCTATTCAGTGCTGCCATCCGACCCGTGAGTCTCTGAACCTCTTTCATATTTCGAGGTGCAGGCATGTTCTTTAGTGTGTCGATCTTATCAGGGTTAGCTCGAATCCCATCCCTTGAGACCATGTACCCTAGAAATTTGCCTTCTTTCACTCCAAAGTGCACTTTTTAGGATTAAGCTTCATTTCAATTATCTCTTAACACTTCAAATACTTCCCTAGCATCTACCAAAAATTGCTCCATCGATCGGCTTTTGATGAGTAGATCGTCCACATGAGACTTCCATGTTCTTACCAATCGCTTAAAAAATTTTATTGATTGCCTTTTTGGTATGTAGCTCCGACATTCTTTAATCCGAATGGCATGGTAACATAACAAAAGGTGCCGAACTCCGTAATGAATGCGGTATTCTCATCCCGGGTCCATAAGAATCGATGGTACCCTTGTATGCATCGAGAACGCGAATACCTCAAAACCGATGGTCGAATCAACTAACTCATCGATCTTGGGCGCGGATAAGAATCTTTGGGGCATGCCTTATTCAAATCCGTGAAATCTCGCGCGATATGCGCCACCGCCCATCCGGTTTCTTCACCAACACTGGATTAGCGAGCCATTCGGATAAAATACTTTTTAACTATATTTGCCGGCGATAGCTTCCCGACTTCGACTCGATAAGCTTCCAATCGATCTCACGCGGTTTAAACTTCTTCGCTTGGTACTCGCCTTCCGCCTGGTCAAATCGAGTTTATGGATGGCGATGTCCGTCGGTAGACCTGGCATGTCGGATGCCTTCCATGCGAAAACGTCCTTGAATTCTTTTAGCAAGTCGATCAATAACCGCTTTTCCTGAGTCGGAATCCAGACTCCGACTTGGACACCCTGATCGACTTCATCTTCCCACAAGCTGATAGTTTCGACTGCTTCGCTCGGGGCCCAACATTTCTCTTCCTCTTCTTCCGGAATAAGCTCCTCGACGAGGACTTGCTGTACCGCCATCTTACCGTTCATCACTATCGAATTACAGCTTCTGGCGATCTCAATATCCCCTTTTACTTCGTGGGAACCATTCCGAGTTGGGAATTTCATACTATTATGAAACGTCGAAATTATAGCTCGTAACTCGAAAAGGGCTGGTCTACCCAAAATGACGTTATATGCGGAGGGAGCTTTCACTACCACGTAGTTTAGCTCTAGTGTCCTCCCTCTTTCTCCATCACCTACTGTCGTGAGTAGCTTTACGGAACCCATGGGATGGACTGCCTGTCCTGTGAAACCGAACAGTGGAGAAGCTATAGGCGCTAAGTCTTTCTCTTTGAGCTTCATACCCTGGAAGGCCGAGTAGTACAAGATATTTGCTATTTGCCATTATCGACGCAAACCCTCGATACTCTGGCGCGACTTATAACTGCTTCAATTACTAACCCCTCACTATGACTCGTCGATTTAGGGACGTCGTCTCTGGGGCCATACCCGACCTCCGTGGTTAGCCTCGACTGCTTGCGTGGCCTCGAGCTGTCGTCTGGTTCTCGACTGGCTCGCTCCTTCTCACTCTCCCCTGGCCCAAATATCATATTCACGTAATTATTTGGGCGATTATCATCGTAACGGTCCTGACCATAGTAGTCCCTATCGTTATCAGGAGATCGGTCTCGTCTGGGGGATCGATCTCTTCTTCTCTGATTATCTCGACTTCGGCCTCTATCCTGGTCAGGATTTTTCCTTTTAAAATCTCATTGCCCCTTGGGCTCGGAATACCGTGATCTGTCGACGACCTCATCCAACTTCCCCTCTTGGATACGGGCTTCGATGTCTTTCTTTAAGTCGAAACACTCTTCCGTCGAATGGCCTGTATCCTCGTGGATTTCACAATACTTTGTCGACCTTCTTTTTTCTCGAGGTTTTTTGATCGGAGGTGGCCTCTTAGCTAGGTTCTTGGAGACCATGATTGATAAAACCTCTGTCCGTGACCGGTTGAGAGGAGTAAAGTCTTTATCCTTTTTACCCCCCTTTCTCTCTGACCGGCCCGACACGGGAGCCTCGATGCGATCCCACACTGATGCTTTTCTTTCCACATCTTGCTGTCGAGACTGACTCTTATTTGCTCCTCGACCATCTTTCCTCGAGTTGTCCATCCACTCGTCTTGGGTGTGTCTGCGCACTGCCTCATCGCCTTGACAAAATCGATGGACGACATTCACACATTCGTCCATGTTTTGTGGTAGGTTTCTGCTTAACTTCTCATATAGCTTTGTGTTACGCAATCCCCCCACAAACGAAGTGATCAGGACTCGATCCTGTGGGTCCTTGACCTGCATGGCCTCTAGGTTAAACCACTTTAGATAATCTAACACCGACTGTCCCTATCTTTGCCTCACATTTGTGAGGTGCGTCTCGCTTCGATTGAAACTTTTGTTGACGATAAAGGCGTCTCTAAATTTTCGGCGAGTACGGTGAAATCGGAGATGGACCCGGTTTCAACTTGGTAAACCACTCTCTTGCTCGACCTCACGAGTAGAGTCTCGAATGCCCGGCATCGCATCTCGCCTGCAGTGCGATCCGACCCTCAATCATCGGGATAGATACACGTGGAGATGGTCATCCGGTCGGTGGTGCCATCATACGGGTCTATCTTAGGAATCTTAAACCCTTGGGGTTTAGATAATCTTTAATCTCCTTGGTGAATGGAGACTCTAACCACAACGAACCACAGGTCTTCCTCAGGATTACGTCTAACTCCCGCCTAACGCTATCTTCATCGATGCGTATGTGCTTCGTTGGATTTCACGCTTCCTCCTTTCAACCGAACTCGAGGAGGCGCTGACCTCTTCAAACTGAACTGGCTTAGGCTTATTGGCGGCGGTATTCAGACCGCCTTCCGCCTGATCTTCTTTGTTGTTGAAGTTTCTGCTGTGTAAATGCTTCCGCCATTATTTTCCTCGGGGCATTGTGATCATGTCGCCGCCAACCGATCCACTATAGCTTTGATGCTCTCTGCGGCGAGGCCCTGAGCTCGCTTTGGTGGATTTTCCGAGCTGCGTTGGCGGATTTTCTTGGGCGGTATCTAAGACTGGATCTTTGTCTCCACGAGTCTCCATACACCTTGCTTTCCTTATCTCTCTGCGGTTCTCATGGATCTATGTTTTTGGAGGTGGTTCTTACGGCGGCTTTGTCTCGGGAGGCATGATGATCTTGACGTGTTCGAAGAAAAGAAAGGGCCCTCCTTCTAGCGCCAATGAGCGATGACAAATTATGTCACCTTAAAGATCCGGGCTTTTCCTTATGTTATTGGTGAATAATCAAGAACCCTAATGCCAAGAACAAAGAAGGGGTTTTTGTGTTTGCGGTGGTGAGTCTAAGTGGGATTCTTAGAGTGCTACGTATCTCCATTATTCTTCCAGAATCAAGCCATCGTAGTTCCCGAACGTTGTATTTATAAGGACAATGCATGACCTAACCCTAATATGAGTCGGTCTGTGGCTATTGTCATATCTACCCTTAATTGGGCTTTACCCCTTGCCCAAGTTATCCTGTGGATATTAGGCCAACGTAGCTGGTGTGGACTCTGTTCTCGATATCGATCCCCCCGACCTGGGAAGATCGACTCCTGGAACTCACGTCCTGCACTGCCTGTAAGTCGATAGCCGTGACATCGAGCTCCTAGATAAACTTCAGGCTCGATGGTCGACATGCGGGTTATGGCTCCCAAGTCGATAGTTCGACCTGTATGCCTTATCTGGCTCCTGCGTCTTGGCAAATATTTAACCCATGAGGCCCACTCGATGATGATATATCGAGGTGCGTAACCCGGTATCGTCAATTACATATATGATTGCCGATGTCACTGCATAAAAATATGAATTAATGTGAAAGATTTATGTTGATCGTAGTTTTATATATAAAGATATAGCCATTTGAAGTCGATTTTATGAAGAAAAGAAATCAATTTTATGAAATTAAATCGGAAAAATATCAAATGTAATCACGGTGTTGCTTCATCAAATGTCATGCGCATATCATTGCGCCGATGTCATTTGCGTAAATTGTCGATGTCATCGCGTAAATTGCCGATGTCATCGCGATAAATTGTCGATGTCATTGCATAAATTGCCCATGTCATCGCGCAAAATGTTGATATCATCGATATATATGATTGCCGATGTCATTTGCATAAAAATATGAATTAAGGTGAAAGATTTATGTTGATCGTAGTTTTATATCAAAAGATATAATGATTTGAAGTCGATTTTATGAAGAAAAGAAATGGATTTTATGAAATTAAGTTGGAAAAATATCAAATGTCATTCATATATAATTGCCGATCTCGCTAATCGATGCATCACGGTGGTTAGTGGATCGCGGTGTCTCAGATCGGGGTGGTCAATGATCGCGATGTCTCTCCATCGGGTGGTCATCATCGCATCGGGTTGTTCTTGCGTTCGCGGTGGTCGATCGTCGCGGTGGTCGATGCATCGTGGTGGTGGTGAATCGCGGTGGTCATGCATCCGGGATGGTCGTTGCGTTGAGATGATCAATATATCGCGGTGTCGACGACGGAAAAAAAAAAAAAAAAAAAGCTGTTAGCATAATAAAAAAAAAAAAGTCCAGGAAAATAAAAAGAAAAACAAAACAAAAACTCAAATACGTGAACAAAACAAATGTAACAGCGCTACATTTCTTTTAAATAACAGCGCTACATCGGCGGATGTTTTTTTTTTTTTTTTTTCTTCTTTAAGGGTATTTGGATCTATCTATCTAATTTTTATCTTTATAACTAAGTGTTTATTTTAAATGTCATTTTTACCTAATTAAGTTCAATATGTGTCCTTTTCAATAATTGTTCCTATTTATTATCCCTTAATTTTTCAATTTAACTATTTCCTTTTCTCCTAAAAAAAAAAAAAAAAATCTGCTTTTCTCCTCTCTTCGTCTGTTCACATAAAAGCACAGAGGGGGTGTGTGTTCAAAGTCGTATTACTTCTAGTTAGTTGAACGAACCAAGTGAAAATGAAGACGAAAACCGAAGCAAGGAAATCAAAGGAGCAGACTTTTGGCTCGCCTTCTCTGCCAAGCAGCCTAACCGATGCTTCCCGTCTGGTCGGTGGCATTGTCGAGAAGGGGTTTTCAGGACAGCCTCTTAATGCTCCTTCACCACCGCCCCCGCGACCCACCGTCCTCCCCTTCCCTGTGGCCCGTCACCGTTCTGATGGTCCCGTAAGTATTTCCTCCCTAATCCCCTTTTGTGTTTGACAATATTACTCACTACCAAATATTAATATTAGATTAATTGTCCTGAAGCTAAAGCTTACTGTTTTTTTTTTTTTTTCATTATTCAAGTTATTTTTGTGTGTGTCACTGTGTCAGGGTTGCTTATGCCTGGAAACTAATTTGAAACTAGTGCTTGTTTATTTCTGCCAGCTTGAGGAGTCGAGTTCAGTTTCTGCATTAAACAATCTCGACACTTTTAGTTGCTTCTTTGCTTGTTTTCCTCCTTTAGTACCTTGTCTTTATTGTGATTGATTTATTTTCTTGAACTAAATTGATTGTGTAGCTTTGGGCTCCGGTTGTTAAGAGTGGTGATCGCGGTAAAGATGGTGGTGTGGAGGATGAAGACGATGAAGACTACGATTCTGAACAACTTATGGCTTTTGCCAACCCCGTCAAGAGAAAAGAGAAGAAAGGTTTGGATTTAGCTCGGTGGCAGGAGGCAACGGCTAGTGGTTGTAGTGTTGTGCCTAAAAACCAAATTGATAATAAGGAGGTTATCAATGTTAAGAATCAGAGCAAAGCTAGTGCGCAAGTTGCAATTTCAGATGGCATGGACAAGGCAACTGTTTCTGCTAATGATGGTGCAGAGTTTTCTAGGATACCGACTTCAGATAAGAAGGAAGAAAAAAAGGTAGACATGGACATTGAACGAGAAAGCTTGAGAACAAGTCCTAGTCAACACTACAAGGATCTGGAATGTGCTTCTCCCGCAGAGACTTCTGGTCGGAGTGAAGGAAGAATTAATGGGGTGACTACAGAAACAAAGGACAGAAATTTGACAGAGACAGGCAAGGGATCATCTGAGATGGATAATGCAATGCGTCATATTTTGAGAAATGATATGGTATCTGGTTCTGATTCCCTATGTATGGTAGATGAACATGGGTCCAGTAGTCTTGAGAGTCAAATTGATGCTGAGAACCGTGCGCGATTAGAGAATATGACTGCTGCTGAAATTGCAGAGGCACAATCAGAGATAATGGCCAAGTTAAGTCCTGGTCTGTTAAATGTATTGAAGAGGCGTGGACAGGGAAAATCGAAAGGTAAAATGAATATAGACTGTACTACGTTTAAAGATGGTAAAGTGTGCCAATCAAACCCTGACAGCAATTTGGTGAATACATTAGTTGATGATGGAACCTCCAAGAAGAAGATGAAAATAGACTCCACATCAACCCAAAGCCAAGTCTATCATGGTGTTTCACACCTTTGGTCCTCATGGAGCACAAGGGTTGAGGCTGTCAGACAACTAAGATTTTCCTTAGATGGCAATATCGTGGAATCTGATTTTAATCAGTCGCCAGTTAGTGGTAAGTTTAATATATCTTTTCTGAGACTCGAATTTCCTTGTTCTGGAATTTGCTTAGTTTTCTTGCTTCTGGTCATCATGTCAAATCGCCATTTTGGTATCCTAAGGTGCAATGTTGAATGCATAAATTGCTCTCAGCTGCTTAAGTTGCTCTTCTTATTTCTCATTTCCCCGTGTCGCCTTATGGGTTCGGTGTGCCTTAACCATGCAACTGTAGTGACTTTGTAGTTCTTTATGATGTGAAATGATGTTGCTGAGTCAGACCCTTCATCAGAAAACAACAAGTATAGGATCTGTTTGGATATGATATATTCAGATTTATTGTCATTCATTTAATCAATTTCGGATGAAATGTTGTTTGAATGGCATTGATTATCATGTCGAATAAAGTGGATGTGATGTATTGTGAGGAGAATGAGAGATCACTTATTCAATGAAAAAAGTTGTTTTATTCAGATGAATGAATTGGAGTAAGGGAGTAAAATAATATTATTGTCCAGACGTGAATCTTGTTTATCGTCTTCTGTAGGCAGTGTTTCTGCTCAAATTGGGTATGGAGTGGAGAATGCCTCTGAAAGAGACTTTCTTAGAACCGAAGGTGATCCAAGTGGTATTGGTTACACCATCAAAGAAGCAGTGTCTCTGACACGAAGTGTGGTAACTTGCAATCTTTCACTCTAATTTGATGTTTTCCGTCAATATCTTCCTAAGGTTTGCATAAATTTTGGGTCTTGTCTATTTAATTGTTTATTTTTTCCTTACAAATGTGCAAATTCAGGTTCCTGGGCAACGTTCTATTGCATTACATCTTATTGGTGCCATACTTGATAAGGCGATTCATGGCATTCTTCGTAATAAAGTCGGATGTACTTTGCAGTTGGCTGAGGCTGGTGTACCTGATTGGGAGGCCATTTGGGCTTTTGCCCTTGGCCCAGAACCTGAACTTGCCTTGACTCTAAGGTAGGTATTTATGTTCACCTTTGTGCTTTGTTTTTCTTTCACAATAACATTTTGCTCTTCAACCTGACAACCTCATATTAGGCAACACCGATGATTATTCACAATTAAAGGGTTTTTTTGGTACATCTAACCATGTTATTTTCAGTGCATTCTCTATGTGTTTTACGTGCGATTGTTGCTCTTAGAAGTTCACATTGTGATCAAATGAAAAAGAACCTCTCCTTTTTCTTTTGTTTCGACGCTTTTGGCCTATGGTAATAGACATGTTGTATATCTACGTAGAGGCTATTTTTTTTTGGGTGGGGTGGGGGGTCGGGTGTGTGCCGAGATTGTGGATGAACCTAGCTTCCAGGTCAATCAGGATAAGCCTATTAAAGTTCCTATGTTCAATCACACGTTGGCACTGTAGGTTGGGAGAATGATGCTTGCCTTTTGAATGGTACCTATCTTTTTTACAAGAACCCCCCTCCCCACCCTTCTGCTACTTTTGGGCCTCATGATTAACGCATTGCGTACATTTTCTCAAGGTTTATTGGAATAGTTCAATGCTCATGATTATGTTTAATTTACGACATTCTGTTTCAGACGGACACTGTACAGTTCCAAAATGATTCTCCCTTTCAAATTTTGCATTTCTGATTATTAGTGCACTGATGATTAATCACATATGCTCTTTAAGCAATATCTTACTGGGAGAATAAGCCTAAATTTTTTAGTTTGGTACTGAACATTGAACTAATATTTCATACTTACCATTATGTTGTTGACTCCTTCCACCCGTGCTAACACGTTAGTCTGTTAGCCACCTTCCCCTTCTCCCTCCCTCAACACGCATCTTGAAGACAAGGAGAAAAAAGGACTAGAAAAACAAGGAAAATATAAACGCGAAGCGAGAAAAGAGAATATTCTTATTTTCTTATAATCATCGAAGCTAACATGTTTAGCATTTTAACTTGCAGTATGTTTGTAATCATAAGAGGCTTTCGCATACATTTATTTGTAGGATATCTCTGGATGACACCCACGATTCTGTAGTTTCAGCATGTGCCAAGGTTATTCAGTCCGTAATGAACTGTGGAGTAAATGAGATATTCTTCAACACGTCCCAGGTGCAGCTGTAGTTTTGTTGAATTGTCTCCTTTGTATTGGCTGTAAGTTGGCGCTTGCATGGTCCTGAACTCATTTGATGTACTTTTGTTACCAGAAAATACCATCTATTCAGGATGCTCTCCCTACTGCTGCTGTATTTCGATCTAAACCACAAATTGACACCGGTTTTCTTGGCGGTGGCTTCTGGAAAGTACAGTGCTAAGCCATCTAATTTACTTCCACTTGCTAGCAAGCCTGAAGGTGAAAATACCATTCAGGGCGATGTTGTCGTTGCCAGTCAGGATATAGTTGCAGGCTTGGTTCGATGGGAATACTGACAAGGATTCAGTATCTCTTGGTGGAGGTAAGGATGTAATTTAAATCCAAAACAGCGGTGTGCAGTACTGAAAACTGTGTGAATCTACATGTTATAACGATTGCTATAAGTATCACCTAGGTTACACAGGTACGGATATGGGTGCACATGCATAAATATTGGAAATACAGGGATCAAACTGTAAATAATAAAATTATAAGGACCAAATAATAAATATAAAACACAATCTAAAACAATTTGTAGCGACTTTCTTCAGTTTTGTTGTTTTTCATGATTTTGGATAAGTTTTCATTCATTATCTAACGGCTTTTACTTAATTTTCAACATGGTTCTTCATTTCATATATCCGTATTATGCATATGCATATCCGAATCCCGTATCCAACTTTTGAAAGTTACAAAGTCGCCTCAGGTGTGTATCCGACCAGGATACACATCGGATATTGGATACGCTACCGGACAGAAGTATCTGTGCATCATAGATTATCACTGTCCTGGTCTATAGGCCCCTGTACTTGCTTACCATTTCCTTAACACCTTGTCTTCTGAATCTGGTGGCAGACAGAACCTTCAGCATCTCTTGAGGAGAGTTTGCTTTCTATACTGATCGCGATCGCAAGGCACTCGAAAAAATGTGCAGCTGCAGTCATGATGTGTGATAGTCTTGTTCAGATAGTTGTCAATAGATTCACATTGAATGAACCAACGAAAATCAGACTTGCAAAAATCAAGTCAGTCACTCTATTGAAGGTAATATCATCTGGTAAAACTCCTTTTTATCATTGTATATTGCACTTTTGACTCCAGTGAGTAAATTGTATCCGATCTTATTTGCCTCAAGTGGAAGTGTTCTAAATTTCTCTTTTCACTGTACGTAAGGTATTAGCCCAAATGGAGAGGAAAAATTGTGCAGAGTTTGTCAGAAGCGGGACACTCCATAAGGTGACGTGGCATTTAGGTCGAGATATCTCTCTTACTAAATGGATGAAGTCTGGAAAAGAGGTCTGTGGACTTTCAGCCCTTCTTTTGGTGGAGCTATTGCAGTTATCGAGGGTCTGCATCATGTACGGGTGCTCCGTATCTTATTTTGCAGATTTATTTCCTGCCCTGAGAGTCTGGTTGGATGTTCCTGCCTTTGAAAAGCTAGTTGATGACTCTCTTCTGAGCGAGTTTTCCATGATTTCTAAAGAAGCATATTTTTTTATAGCCGCTCTCGCAAAAAGGCTCCCAAATTTTTACTCGCCAAGTCAGCACATTGCTGACGCAGAAATGGAGACATGGTCTTGGACTTACGTTGGGGGGCTTATAGATTTAGCTCTCCAGTGGACTGCAGTGAAGAAGATTCCTTATTTATCCAGATACCTCGACACACAAAACATAGAAGAACAGTGCATTATGCTGCAGGATGCAACCATGAGCTCACTATTATTGGTTGTATCTTCTGCTATGCACATGCTTTCTGCAGTACTGGAAGCTGTGGTTCCTGTGGGAACTGTGGATCTGAATAGCGGATGTCTGCCATGGCTTCCTGAATTTGTCCCTAGAATCGGGCTTGATCTTATTAAAAATGGTTTTTCTTGCTATACAGCTGTAAATGGTTCTGGTAATGATGGTAATTTTGTCGAGTTCTTGTGTCATTTGAGATGTAATGGCGGACAAGAAGCTTCTATAGCTGCTACATCCTGCCTTCAAGGTCTAATTCAAGTCGCGGGGTTTATCGATAAGTTGATTCAGTTAGCTAAACCTGAGCATAAGGACCTGTCATCTCATCACAGCCAAGAAGCCAACGTCCTTACTAATGGGATAATTCAGTCTTCTATTAGTGAATTAGAACATATACCGACAACTCATATGAAATATGCTTTAGATTGTCATTCGGCCCAATCAATCGAGATTTTCGGTAGGGGTGGCCCTGCACCTGGGGTTGGTGTAGGCTGGGGTGCATCTGGTGGAGGGTTTTGGTCCACAAATCTTTTGCTGGCTCAATTGGACGCACGGTTAATCACTTCCTTGCTCGGAATTTCGCCACTTATGATGTGCAAAGATCCTTTTGCTGTTGAACAAACCCTAAGCTGCATCCGGAAATTGAATTCTGCATTAGAGATATGTCAAATTGCAGGACCAAGAGAAAGGTTATTATTGGACAAACTGTTTGATTTCATTTTCGAAGCTACTGTGCTAAAGTGCCTTGACATTAGTATACACCAATTTCTTCAACTTAACAGCAGATTAAAACCTTTGGGTGGAAGTATGAAGAAGACGAGTACATTCTGTTTTCCTCTGTTTTAGCTTCTCATTTCAAACGGCGATGGCTATCCACTAAGAAATCGTCCAAACATAAGCCCGAAAGCCTCCCTATAACCAAGAACAAGTCTAAAGCCAATGGTTCTCTGGACACAATTTACGAGGAAACAGAACCATCTACCATCGGCGTGGAGGACAATACTTCTTCAGTAGTACAAGAATGGGCTCATCAAAGGCTGCCACTTCCTAATCATTGGTTTTGAGTCCTATTTCAGTTACGTATTCGGTTGCTTCTAGTAAAGAAAATGATGAACCAGACAAAGAAAATTTACGTTGAAGTTGGACAAGCTGGGCTTTTTCCTTTTAGGCCTTGAAGCTATGCATGTTGTTCTTACTCTGACTTATGCAACATAGTAAAGAACGTGCGGTTGTTTTGAAGCTACATGCTTTGTCAGTGATGTTGGTTGATGGATTGGGTATTTTTGAAAGCGAGAAGAGTAGAAATATTTACGGAGTTTTGCAGACCATTTATGGACAGCTAATCGATAAATCAAAGTTGTCAGATGCTGAAGTTCTATACTTTAAATCAAAAGTGCATGATAGTTATTGTACCTTTGTTGAGATTCTTGTGGAGCAATTTGCTGCTGTTTCTTATGGGGATGCGCTGTTTGGTCGCCAAGTTGCTGTTTATTTACACCGTTATGTTGAAGCTTCGGTTAGGCTCGCCACATGGAATGCTTTGTCTAATTCTCGTACTCTTGAACTCCTCCCGTGTTTGAAGGATTGCATAGCTGAATCTGACGGATATCTTGAACCCGTTGAGGTATGTGTTTGAAACTGCTATTTTTATTTATTTATTTATACAGAAACGATATTACCTTGTACATTGGACAGTTTCTAGTTTGTTAATGCCATAAACGATGATCCCTTTACCAACTATGTAAGGAAAAAAGAAACTATAAAGTTTGTGGCGCAGTGTGAACCCATGATGCACAGATTCTTCTGCTTGGCCACCTGTATCTGATACGGACATGGATACACGTCTGGGCCATTTATGCAATATTTGAAAGCTAGACCGCAATCCTTGTATGCACATCCATAATCCTGATACGTAAAATGAAGAATTTTGTTGGAAATTGAAGACAAACCACCAATAAACGAATGATAAGCTACCCAAAATGAAGAAGAAAAATCAAAATTGAAGAGAAACTCCTAAAGTTTGTTTTATGTTATGGAATTTAATATATAATTTGATCATTATAGTTCTATTATTTAATGTTTTGTCTCTATATTTTCAATATATATGCATACCCCTTCCATACCCGTATCCTATATTTTTTAAAAATCTTGCACCAGCGTATCAAAACCCTTTTGTCTGTACCCATTCAACATAGGTGTGAACCTAGGCATAGCATGTATTGAATCAGTACAATGCAGTCCTTGGATTAAAAGATTATACAAGTGCCAAACTCTCTGAATTTTCAATTTCTATATTATTTACATTTGATTGGTTTTAGAAAAAAAGGATGTTGTGTGTGAATATTTGAATTATAATTAGCATATGGATTTCAGGATGACGAGAAGATGCTGGAAGCATACATGAAGTCCTGGGTTTCGGGTGCTCTGGACAAAGCAGCGATTCGAGAATCGATGTCTTACACATTGGCTTTACATCATCTGTCCTGTTTCATATTTGGGGATTGTGTTAATGACAAGGTTTCTCTTAGAAATCTGGTTGTAAAATCCCTGCTACGGGACTGTGCTAATAAGAGTCATCGTAAGGTATGTTACCGTTGAATAATGCTCTGTCTTCTTCATCTGTGTGGTTATGATCTCTTCAGGCACGTGTTAAAGGCATCACAGTCGATATGCCGTGGCACCACACTTCAGGATTAGGTTCGACTTCATAGCGGTTGAATGTGGACATTCGATCTCTACAAAAGTCGGATGTTGACCGTATACATTTGACTTTCCAGGGTCAAATATCACCGTAGTCTTTTGCAAGTAGAGATCCGTTTTAGTTGTGATGCCTTTAACCAGTGCCTCTCTTAATACATTTGACTTTCCAAGGGTCAAATATCACACGGTGGTGGCCCAAAAGTAGAGATCCGTTTCCGTTGTGATGCCTTTTAACCAGTGCCTCTCTTAACTCATTGGGATAGAAATGTAAAAATCGTGAAACAAAAGGGACGAAACATGTCTTTCCGTTCAATATATATTTTCTTTTCTTTTTAATAGAAAAATGGGGTAATATATGTTATGTTATGGGACCCTTTAATTGCATTACCCATACTACTACTACTACTACTACTACTACTACTACTGCATCACACACATATTAGGCCTTTTAAAAATCAATTAAGGTTCGATCTATTGATAGTCGAGTAGCAAAACTTTAGGCATCCATGTAAGGCGATGGACCGTGGCGCGTGACAAGCACACTTTGAGAACTTAGGTTCGATTTTGTAGAGGTGAAATAAGACATGTTTCGAATGAGCATGTGTTGGTGGTGACAGGGCATGATGATGAAATTGGTAAAGTACAAGAAGAAAGCATCAACAACAAGGGAAGAGGAAGAGGGGTTTGGAATGGACAACAAGGACGTTTTTGAGCAGCAGCAGCAGCAGCAGTTAGAAGACAGAATTCGAGTAATTAAAGAGATTTGTGAGGGCAATGTTTCCCTGCTGAATCATGTGGAAAATCTCCATTCTGATTTTGCACCACCAAATAATGGGCCCCCATATCTTTGATTTATATTATTAAAAACAATCCAAAGCTGTGAACATTGACAGCAAATGCATGAATGATGTTGTTGTGCTTTGGTTGTTGGCCTTTCTGGGCCCACTTTTGCTGCAATCATTGCCAGATGCACATCCATCCAGGGTATTTTTCTTTTTCTTTTTTTATTTTTTATTTTTTATTTTATTATAGATTTTTAGGGATTGTTTTATATATTAAAACAATATAGTTTCTCTTTGTTAAAAATCACTTCAATGTTTTGATGTTTTTCAATTTTGTTTTGTGTCCCTCCTAATGAGTCCATTTGTTGATCAACTGCTTTATATACTTTTGTAAACATATGTCGGTTAGGTTAGGGTAGTGATCATCTGTGACATCATTCAACACAACATTTGCACTAATACATGATCTCATCATATTATTGATGGAGGGTCATATGAAATTGTGGACATTTTATTTTCAAATAGCTGTCCACTAAATTTATTTCTTTATTTCTATCGGTTTGACATACCAAGTATGATTTTATCTGGACCAAAACGGTATGGCAACCGAGTATGATTTTATGTGGGCCAAAATAAATTTTACGTAAAAGCACTGTATGGACATTTTATTTTATTTTATTTTTTATTTTATGAAGAGATGTATGGACATTTTTAATGCCAACTTGTGATAATAAATCGTTACAATGAATGACGTATGGTTTCTTTCTCAACCAAAAATAAAAATAAAAATTGACGTATGGTTTCTTGTGGGTTTTAGGCTGCATCACCTTCCTCATTTTTTTTAATACATTTCGTTTCAATCAATAATGTTGGAGTATTTATTATCAAGTACCAGTAGTTAAAGCTTCAGCCTACCCCTAAAAGATAATTATTGAAAAAGAAAATTTGACCATAAAAGACAACATTTGAGACATTTAAGTAATTATTAAAATTCCTCAAAATAAAAAGGTAATTGTTGAAAAAAAAGTAACATTTTAGACATGTACCTTTTTCTTTTCTTTTCTTTTCTGAGAAAGAGACGTATACCAACACATTTGTCACGGATTCTCTGTGGAAGTTTTTTTTTTTAAGCATATGCATCAAATATTATCTTTTACATTTGAAGGCATTTTTTCAAGTATCACAAATAAAATTCATATTAAAAAAAAGGCAAAACCAATAACGGTAATATTTCCGTAATAGTTTTCAGTGTCGGGGTGATGTCGCCATTTGTGAGGAGTTGACATTTAAACAAATCTACACCATACAATTTGAATCAAATTTAAAGAAAAACGGTACAGATCATGTCACACGACTTCACCCAACATATGGCGGGTGCATCCGAAAACTTCTTTCAAGGGTGATATGATGTGTAATTCAAAAAGACCAATAATGGTAAGATTTTTAAATAAGGTACGACAATGACAGTGGGACTTTGGATCCTCCGGTGTGAATCCAGATTGTGAAGGGTGCTATGATTCTACGGGAAGTTGGGTAGTATCTCTATTCTTTGAGAGTTGATACCTAAATAAATCTGACCACACAATTTCATTTCAGTTTAGACACATTATTAGGTTTTTATTTTAATATACAAAATAAATCAACAAGCTAGTTTATTTTTACATTTTGATTGTGTGGTTGGATCATCATCAACCACAACACTCAAAGCGCGCCTGCAGAGTCGCTGTGCCTTGAGCTCTCCAAAATCAATGAATTTAAGGCAGACACAAAATTTTCAACCTAATATTATATGATATCTGTATTTATATGAACAAGGAATGTATTACCTAATGGTTAACACTCTAAGATCTGTAGGCATGAGGCTCGATTTTGAATTTCTTAGCTACAATTTTTTTGTTTTTAAACTAGACTTTGAGTCGAATAATTAGATTTTTTTTCATTCCAAACCTATAACTATCTCACGCAGAACTTTTTGTTTTATTTTTTTATATATTTTTTAGTTCTTGTTTTTTTTTTTAGGCGATGGCGCAAAAAAACTTTTTTTCGGCTTCAAATTTAAACGTGGATCTTGCTCTGAACACTCCTCATCATTTTTAAAGAAAAGCAAGATCATCGTTCATCATGTGGATGATCTATTTTAATTTTTATGTGGAAAAAAGTAAGCACCGACCCGGGCCTCGATACTTTTCGATATGTATTTTTTAGGGGTACTTCTTGAAATTTTAAATAACAAAAATGATACTCACACACGTTTCCCTCAATTTTTATTTATTAACGGTCATTTTTAATAATTTGTTTTATTTTTAATTATTATTATTTTACAATACTAGTATAGTGTTTATTATTTCTTCCATATTAACCCTTCATATTAATAACTTAAATTTTGATACAATTTTCATGCACAAAAAATGAAGGATAATTTTGTTATTTTACCTTCTATTTCTGATACATTAGTTACTTTCTTAATTAGGACAATTATTCAAAAGAACACATATTGGACTTAATTAGGCAAAAATGCACTCAAAACAAACACTTAGTTATAATGACACAAATTAGATAGATAGACCAAAATACTCATAATGAAGAAAAAAATTTAAAAAGGGGGGAACAAGCTGTTTGTTTGTTTTTTTATTTTTTTTTTTCACTCCTCCTGGACGTTAAAAGTGTGTGTGCTTTTTTTTGGTCCTCGCGACTCGATGCATTGACCACCGCGATGCAGTCACCACCCCCGATTAATTAACCATTGCGATGCAGTGACCACCGCGATGCAGTGACAAGAACATTTGCAACGATTTATGCGATGACATTTGATGTTTGCACATACCATTATTTACGAAGTGAGCGATTTATGCAGTGACAACGATTTTCGTCGACACGATGCAGAGACACTGTGATGCATTGACCACCGCGATGCAGTGACCACCCCGATGCATTAACCACCCCGATTCATTGACCAGCACGATGTAGTGACCACCCCGATGCATTGACCACCGTGATGTATTGACCACCATGATGCAAGGACCACCCTGATTCATTGACCACCGCGATGCAGTGACCACAACCGATGCAGTGACCACCCCCAATGCATTGACCATTGTCATGCATTCACCATCCCGATGCAATGACCATCGCGATGCAGTGACAAGAAAATTTGCAATGATTTATGCAGTGACATTTGATTTTTGCTTATACAACATTATTTTTGAAAATCGAAATTTACTTTATAAATCAACGCGATTCGATGATCTACGATGCGCGTGACATGTGAAGATGAAGTGACGTACGTGATGTGATGATGCAAAGATATTTGACGATGAAGTGACATGTGAATTAGGGTTGTAAGTGAGCCGAGTTACTCATGATTTACTCGTGCTTCGACTCGCAAAGAGTGACTCGATTCGGTTTTTTTCGAGTTCGAGCTAGAGTCGAGCTACTAGAATAATTAACCGAGCCGATCTTGAGTTTTAAAATATAGTAATCGAGTACCTCACGAGCTAATCGAGCTTCATTAAATGATTATATTTAATAAATTTATTATAAAATATTGTTATTTATAACTCAAAAGTATTATTCATTGACCATGATGGCCAAAATAATGACGGTCCAACATTAATCGGCAGGGTACCGAGTCAGATGCACTATAGTAGCGAGCAAGGTCGATCCCATGAGGAATTTATCGAATACCAAAGTCGCATTCATATTTAGTTTAGGTTAACCAAAATAGTTCAAGTTCAATTATGCTAAAATGATATGTAGATTTAGGATAATAAGAGATATAAAGAGAAACATAGCCAAACCATGATCCAATTGATTACTTTCGCCCCTCTAATCGATTATTCGGGAATGGGATTAACCAACCTACCAACCTAACACTTATACCGACTCATTCATGGGTGCAAACTTCTAAGCTAGTGTAAGACGCCATGCAACAATCAAACACCCTTTGCCCGGTTCAACAGTCCGCCTTTAAGGATTTAACTGACCGAAACAAGATTAACGTGCTAGAGTTGCTCGATTTCACAACCGATTGAACCTCACTTCCTAATCAATCTAAACAACTCAGTTGATTATAAGAAATTATCTTAAAAACCCTTTTCCCACACCTTTTCGCAACATACATTTATAAAAGTGGTGTGTGAGTTCACAAACTAGGTGTACAGTCTAATTCAAGCATTAAGAACAAGTTTTAAGACATGAATTCGTCGATACAACATCAATTAAGCACTACTCATTCCCAATTTCATCAATTAAAGGGTGATTTCTTCAATCTTCACATGATTTGACTATGATATGTTTAGCTACTCATAATAAAACTAAAAACAACAATCAAAGATAGAATTAAAGCCATAAGTAAAATGGAAACTGAAATTGATTACCAAAATCGTAGCAAAATCTGGACTGCATCAAGCTTCAACACCATCCAATGTCAATTGATGATGAAGAAGACCCAAAATGACACAATCCAAGAGCAGCGAAGAAACTTGAGCTAGATTAAGCTAATTCTATGTAATAACTAGTGTAGAAATGAATCTAAGAGTGAAAAGAGGGAATTTCAACCTAAGGGGGGTAAAAAGGGTATGAGGAAGAAGCTCTTGGTAAAGTGTAATGTCAGAAGTCCCCCAAAATCTGTGCAAAACTTCTATTTATATGTGCCCAAAATTGTACTTGAAACTGTCCAATGCGTACACATTCACATCTGATGCGCACGCATTGTCCTGAGGTTCCTGGAGAAAACTTGATCCTGCTAAGCTGAATGCACACGCATTGCCATGCATGCATACGCATTAAACGTGTTGTCCCCAAATCCTTGACTTGTTGCTGCTTCTGGATGCGTACGCATTGTTCCTGCATGCGTACGCATTGTTCCTGGCCCTTTCAACGCTGAACATCCTGAACCAAAGATGCGTATGCATTACACAGCTGCATTTCTTGAAATCTTTGCATCCTGTATCTTGGATGCGTACGCATCGACTCTAATGCGTACACATTGACTACTGCACCTTCCAATCTTCATTTTTTCTTCAGCTTTTCCATCCCCGAACCTCGGTCTTGCCTTCATGAGCTCAATGCCTTACCTTCCAGGCTTACGAGCACTTATATCCTGCGTCTTGACATCTAAACACATACCGAGCATAACTCTTCAAGATAAATAGGACTCAAAAAAGCTGAAAACACCGTAAAATGACAAGGTTTACCATCTATACGATGGTTTACCTCAAAGTGAACGTACTATGTGTTTTCTCCCTTAACAGGGCCTAGAATTACCCGGAATGAGCCAAAGGTGCCGTTAACAAGGGTTAACACATGCACCGGAGCATAGCAAAGTTGATTCTCATCAACCACCCTGATGCATTGACCACCCTGATACAGTAAACACCTCGATGCATTGACGACCGCGATGCATTGACCACTCCTGATGCATTGACCACCCCCGATTCATTGACCACCGCGATTTAGTGACCACCGCGATGCATTGACACTCTATGACACCAATATTTTATAATGTGACACCCAATGACAACAACATTTTATGAAGTGACATCCTATGCTACGACACCAACATTTTAGTCCAAAGCATACTCAAACCCACCATCAAATTCATGTCACTGCACCAATTTTCTTTCAAATCAAACTCAAACCCACATCCGACTCCATCTCAAATCATCTATTTTCTTGAATGTAAATTGAAGAGTCCAATTTTACGATGTTGTGACATTTATTACGTGACTCCGTTAACAAATGAGAATTTTATGCAATGACAACAATATTTGCAACGGTTTATGCAATGACACCCAATTATTTTATTCGAGTATATATTCGAGTCGAGTATTAAACGAGTATATATTTGAGTCGAGTATTATACGAGTCAAGCTCAATTTTATGTTATATTTTATTGAAAATTAAATGAATGCTAAGAAAATAATCGAGCTTACGAGCCGAGTCAAGCTATATCGAGTACTTAGCTAGTCGAGTTTGATCTTGCATTTTTATGGCTCGATCAAGCCCAAACTTTTTAGTCGAGTCAAGCTCGAGCCTTAGGGAGTATCGACTCGACTCGGCTCGGTTACACCCCTAATGTGAATGACACTACACTTATTTTACAAAGTTACCAAATTTGTGTATCAAATTGTATATGCAGTGACATTGATGTCACTGCATCCAAATGCAGTGACATTGATGTCACTGCATCAATTTTATTCCAAATCATACTCAACCCACCATTAAATTCATGTCGCTTCACCAATTTGGATGTCCGTTTCTCCCAATCACACCATCACTTTAAGATAAGAAACAAGTTAATAGACCATCAAGCAAATCGTGAAGAAAAACATCCAACTTGAAACTATCTCTATACATAAAAACCCAAGATCGTGATGATATTATATAAAGAAAATGAATCACATGATTGATAACACATAAACCTTAACATCAAGACACCCATATGCCAAATAGACAAAAGAGTGACATTCATAACACACAAAACCTCAATATCAAGACAATCCATATTGCAAATCTAAGCATATGAAAAATATTAATGAAACAGTCAATTTACATCATGTTTAAAAGGTAGAGACACTTTTCCAATAGTTCTGTTCTTGTTGTGCATCACATCTCATCTCATCTACTCACCATTTAAACATCAAATTAATCAAATCGACTTTATAAAAGATGAAATTAATTAGCTCCCGAACCAAACGATCAATAAAATCATTATATACAGTATAGTAAGTTCAAAAATTGAAAAGCTTCAATCTTCGATGAGCTTGAGGTTAAACGGAGAGTCACCATAAAAACACCGAGAGACCAAGAGCCATCGCCGTCTTTTACGCAACCAAAAGTCGAGAGACTTGTGTCCACGTTGGAGTCAACATCAATTTCGAGTATAAACTCGCAACCCATCGATCCCAAAGCAAAGACAAATGATATCAAAAAATACCAAAAATGCTGAACAAGACAGAGGAAGAAGAAGAGGAGGGAAACGGATCGCGGATGAGGAGGAAGAAATAAACGGGAAAAATTTTCGGAACAAAACGGGAGGAAGAAGAAGAGAGAGGAAGAGGGGGAGGAATTTTTTTTTTTTTTTTTTTTTTTTTGCAATCATGCGTTGGTTTAGCAAGGGGTATTGTAGGAAGTTTATTTAAATTTTGTCCTTATAAACAATGATCTTTTTTAGATGTCCTAAGGACGTTTGGATTGTTTGAATGAAATGGAATGAAATGTTTTTTTTCATTCCATTCCATCATTTTTGTGTGTTTGGTTGCGAGAGAATGAAATGGAATTTCATTCAATTGGAATGATTTTTTACCATTTTCATTCCATAAAAAAATGGATGGAATTGACGGAATGGTTTGATGGAATGAAATGTAAGCATAACCTAGTGATAAAAAATCAACCACCACCGCCCACCGCCCGCAACCTCCCGTGGCACCTGCCCACCCCACCGCAATCCACCACCACCACCCTCCACCGCACCACCACCCTCAGCACAACTCGTCACCATCCCCCATCATAACCCAACCCACAACCATCTCAACCCACCACCACCACCGCCATAACAACCAATGGTATCACACACCACAACCACCACCTCAACCACCACTATCGCACACCACAATCACTACTATCGCACACCTCACATCATCCTCCGTCACCCACCACTGCTTGCTACACTCGTTATCAGGGCCGGCCCTATCACAAGCCAGGCGAGCCAGTCGGCTTGGCCCAATGAATCCCGATAGGCCCAATCGGTACATGTTTTGCTTATCCGAATTTTTTTTTTTATAGAGTTAATCCGATCGATTTATAAAAAAAATCGTATATTAAAAAGCCCGATTTTGATAACAAATAAGCCCGATTCTTTAAAAAAAAACCCAACCCAATAAAAAATTATATATAGGCCCGATTCTTTAAAAAATATCCAACCCAATAAAACAATTTATATGTTACTAAATGTTACTTCATGAAGAAAGTAGCGAGATAAAAAGAATTCGAAAAAATTGAGTACGCTTTATATATTGAAGACAAATAGGCTAGTCATAAAGGGAAAAAAATAAGGGAAATCAGCATAAATCAAAGGATAATTTGGTATGATGTTCTCAAACTTATCAATATTGTGAGTAAGGATCTACAAACGGAGGACATGAATATTAACACCGCAATAAAAAATTTGAAAGGGCTTGTTAGCATGTTTGAAGATTATAGAGAGAACGGGTTCGATAAAGCTATGAAAAAGCAAAAGAACTTGCTAATGAAGTGGGTATTGAGCCGGTGTTTCCAACAAGAAGAATCATTCATAGAAAAAACATTTTGATGAGAGTTCAAGTCAACAAGTAATTTTTTCTCCCGAAGAGAGTTTTAGGGTGGAATATTTCATTTCTATTGTTGATCAAGCTCTTGCCTCACTTAAAGCTAGATTTGAAGCTTTTCACGAGTATGAAAAAAATTTGGCTTCTTGTTTGATTTGAATGAAAGCGCAAAAGATGATGAAGGTTTGAAGAATTCTTGTAAGAATCTTGCAACAAAGTTGAAAAATGGTGAACATGAGGATGTTGATTGGGAAGAGTTGTATTATGAGTTACAACTTCTTGTACATGTTTTTGCCCGAAGAAGCGGATGAACCTCTCCAAATTTTGAAATTCTTGAAAACATTTGATCTAAGTTATGTAAACACGGAGATTGTTTACGAATATTGTTGACTATTCCGTAACGTTTGCATCTCAGTGAACGGAGTTTTTCAAGTTGAAGCTAATAAAGAACCATCTTCAAGCACGATGAGTCAAGAACGCTTGAATGGGTTAGCGATAATATCGATTGAGCGAAATTGGTTGATGAAATTGATGATTATACATTGATTAGTGATTTCGCCTCCAAATGTCTTGAAGAGTTTGTTGAATTAGTATTTAGTATTAATATATATGTATGTTTTGTGTTTGCATTATGAATTTGATGTTTGTATATGAATGTATTAGAAAAAATTGTATTTTCGGTTAGATTTTTTTTTGTACATATAGATCAATTTTTTTTTAAGCTGCTTTACCCTAAAAACGTAGGACCGCCCCCGCGTTATCATGCACGCCATCACCCACCGTGTTACTTGTCACATTTAATATAATCTTGCATAGTTCATTCTATTGCATGTCAAACATAGGAATGGAATCGATTTCATTCAATTCCATTGCATTACATTCCATTAGTTTCAATTCATTCCGTTACATTCCAGCAATCCAAACGCATCCTAAGTGTCTAATTAAGTCTCAAAATCAGTCCTTATAAACAAATAACACTTCTTTATTTTCTTAACGATCAAAGTGTATTGTTGAAAAGAAATTATGTATATTTGTTTTTGAAGGCATGTATAGATATATTAGAATCAATGTGTATTTTTGTACGGATATATTATGTGCATCTTCCTTTAAATAAATGTTCATATAATATTTTTTTTCCCTCAGATAGAGGAGAAAAATACAAGACTTATATGAGATGAATACCAATAAATTAAATACAGTTGAATTACACCGTAATACTAACAATGATGGATCTTATGAGATGATGGATCTGTGGAGATCAGAATTAATGAACCGTAACACTAATAAGTATATAGTGACTCCATGATACGGGATGGGATCATCATTGATTTTGAGTAATGTTTATTTGATTATGGTGTTTAAGAAAAAGCACGTTGCTTTTATGTGTATCTTATTTTTGGAAGAATATTTATGAAAAACAAAAAAAAAAGATAAAAAAAAAGATACACATGAAACTACGTAGTTTTTACTTAGACACCGAAATTAGACACTCAAATTAAAGAGGTGATCTCAAACCCCATGATACATACAAAGAAAAACCATCTGTCTTTAAAACCCCAAAAAATATTTCTGTCACAATAAATTGGCATATCACATTTTTATACTATTGATTTTTATAACAGCTACTCCCTCCGTCTCAATTTGTTTGGGACATATTCTTTTTATGGATGTCCCAAAATAAGTCCCATAACTATAAATAAGCTAAAAGTTTCTTCTTAAATGTCTCAAAAGCCCATAGAATAACATTTTATTAAAAAATGTAAAAACAATATAAAAGGGATATACTTGGAAATTAACCATGCTTTTAATGACTGAATTAATGTAATAAATGATGCTTCCTTAAATTTCAAGAGTTTTAATATGTCCCAAACAAATTGGAACGGACAGAGTATATGATATATGTCGCATATCACAACGAACGACTCAAAAATATTTATAACTTTATTATGCATATTTTTTTGTGCCACTAAAACCCTTCGACAATGTAGTCAGTAAACTTGAAAAGATCAATCGATGTTGGCCAATTCAATGCATGAATTGGGATGGGATCTCCTGTATAAAAACAATTATTGTTAGAATTAATGAGTTACCTATAAGTAATGGAAAATATTTGTTTCACAAAAAAATTGATATAATTACAGGACTTTACAACATATTTTCATATCCTTGATATTTATAAAACCAATAAGAATCAATAGCTAGATTACATAACATGATATATGATGTAAAAGTGTCTTATGTATTTTGTCGTGAAACTATCACTGTTTCAGAGCCGTCCCTGGAGGCAGGCCAATAGGTCGCGGCCTAGGGCCCACGCCGAAAGCTAAAATTTTAGGCCCCCTCGTTTTCATGTAGTAGAACTGTAATTTAGGTCAATTTTTTTTACACAAGTTACAAAACCGGTAAGACATAAATTTAGCCGAATTCAATGAAAGAAAGTCTAATTTATATTTTTTATAACGCTAATCAACATAGTATAGCTCGAAAATAGTTGTGATATATATTTTTTTTCACAGGGTTGAAGGCCTTAAATTTTTTTAGCCTAGGGTCTCCGATTATATCGGGACGGTTCGGATTGCTCGTAAATAAATAGAATTTGAGATATATAGATCATACAAGCAAAATGAAGGGCAAGGCCCATGCCCCAGTGGTCTCCATTGACGTGTTTACTCTGGCTCAGCGTGGAATGACCTGGTTCGATTCCTCCCGCTGCTTAATTAAAAATCTTTCATATCCCGCAAAAAAAAAATACAAGCACAATGAATTAACCGAATGTACTTATAGGCGTGGATCAATGAGCTGGAAATAGACTACTCGGGGCATAAAACACGATAATCCTTTAGATATTACGATGTTAGTTGTGTTTGATTAGTTGAAAACGATGGCATGGAAGAGGGCGTGAAAGAAGGGTGAATTTTAGTTGGTAATCTTCATATGGAAAATACTTGTGTGGAGAGAGGATTTTGAAGTGAGTGACGGGTGAAACGATCAGAAACACACAGTTTAAATACATAATGAAACTGTGTGGTTCATATTGAACCACACGGTGTCTCTATATGTATGGAGACACCACACAAGTATTTCCCTCTTCACATAGGTAAAATGAACCGTGGAATCCATCTACGGAAAAAAAAAAAGAACCGTAACACCATATATATATATATATATATATATATATATATATATATATATATATATATATCCATATAAGGTGAAATAACATGTAATATTATCAAAAACGCATATTTTATATCAATGATATGAATTGTGTGCTTATGATAATTTCACGGTCAATTCACCTAGTTACGTGGTGCATATACCACATAAAAGTTTTCCAGATAAGAGAGTGGAAGGACTAATGATACGGTACATCCGTTCACATAACAATTATGTACACTGTTAACACATTGAGTCTAAATTGATATAATATAAATTCAACATAATCAACGGTGTTTATGGGATGATAGCACAATACTTTTTTGATTTAAAAATGTTAAATTGTGCTACACATTTCTAGGAAAAGAAAAGAAATATCTAGATTGTATTAAAATTCTAGAAATGCATTCCTAGTGTAGAAGCTTCTAGTTGTATGTAAGAGTCTAGATAAATATTGCTACACTAGAATGGAAGCTACTAGATACATGTAGGTTGTAGTAGTTATTATTAAAAATTAAGAAATATCTAGAAAACTCCATAAGGGTCTTGAGCCATCATATGAAGACTATATATATAACACTACCCCATGTACTTGAACCAAGCAACCAAGCAATCAATACAATAAAATTCCTTTCTCCAATTTCTCCAACTTATCAATTCTTTTCCATCTCACACTCATCATCCTAGCCTTCTCCATTCAACCTTCTACAAAAATTCTAACAAGTGGTATCGTGAGCTCGGTTTAACACAACTACAACCAAGGCGAAATCAACATCATGGCAAATTACACACTCCGCTCATCCATTCCGGTTCCAATTTTCCGGGGTGAAAATTTCGACTATTGGTTCATTAAAATGAGAACCTATTTTTGTGCTCAAGATTTATGGGATATCGTAAGTATGGGATTTAGCATCCCCGACGACATCTCAAATTTATCTACCGCACAAAAGAAAGAACTCAAGGAGAATCAACAGAAAGATGCTCAAGCATTATTAGCCCTTCAGTTAAGCTTGACTGAAGAATTGTTTCCGAGAATCATGAGTGCCAAGACGGCTAAAGAAGCGATGGATAAGTTGCAGGAGGAGTTTCAAGGCAATGAAAAGGTACGAGTCTCAAAACTCCATTCATTAAGGAGAAATTTCGAGAATTTAAAAATGAAAGAGTCAGAGAATGCTAAAGACTACTACACAAGAGTAGATTCATTAGCAAATCAATTGCGGGCGAATGGAGAAGACGTCCCAGAGAAGAAAATTGTGGAAAAAATATTAATTACATGTACAGAAAAATATGATACAATCATTACAGCTATTGAGCAGTCAAAAGATTTGGAAAAATTGTCTGCTTCAGAATTGATGGGGTCTTTAGAAGCTCATGAACATAGATTGGAAAGGCGTCACGAAGGCACAACTGAAAATGCTTTTCAATCTAAGTTCAAAACGTCGTCACAAAAATCAAAATAAAATGATTGGAGATCAAATGAAAGTTCTAAAAATACAGAGCTTCCAAACAAAACATTTTCTCCTTGCGGTATATGCAAGAGGAAAAGCCATTTGGAGAAAGACTGTTGGTTTAAAGGAAAACCACAATGCAAAAATTGCAAGAAATTTGGTCACGTCGAGAAGGTATGTCGATAAAAAATGAATCATCAAGCTAACTTTTCTCAAGAAAAGACGTCGAAGACAATCTCTTCTATGCTGTCAAGTAGCAACAGAGAGGAAAGAAAGATACATGGTATCTTGACAATGGTTGCAAACAATCACATGACAAAAGATGAATCTATATTTTGCCATCTTGAAAATTCAAGACAAATATTAAGATAGGAAACGGCGACTTTATGGAGGCTCTTTGGAAAAGGCACTATTGTCATTAACACAAGAAGGGCAAGCGATACATAAATGAGGTGCTCTTGGCTCGAATATAGATCAAAATCTATTGAGTGTCGGACAAATGATGGAGAAAGGATACTCATTGCATTTTGAAGGAGATTCTTGTACAATATATGATAAAAAAGATAAATCTCTTCAAATTGCAAAAATAAAAATGAAGGAAAAACGATGTTTTCCGATCCAATGGAGTTATGCAAGAGATGTCGCAATGAAGGCACAAGTTGACGACTCGTGGTTATGGCACATAAGGCTTGGTCACTTCAATTTCAATGGATTAAGAATACTACATCAGAAGAACATGATGAAAAACCTACCCACTATAAAGGCACCCGATCGTGTATGCGAAGGATGCATGCTCGGGAAACAACACCGACAACTATTTCCTGTTGGAAAAGCTTGGAGAGCGAAGGAACCATTAGAATTGGTGCACACGGACGTTTGTGGCCCAATGCGCACTCCTTCACATGAACAAAATAGGTACTTCATTCTCTTTATTGATGATTTTACCAGGATGACATGGGTTTATTTTATGCGTGAAAGATCGCAAGTATATGAAATATTTAAGAAATATAAGGCCTATGCCGAGAAACAAAGTGGTCACTACATGAAGACCATAAAAGTGACTCCAGGCAAAGAATACACATCTAAAGAATTCAACAAGTTACGTGAAGATGAAGGCGTGGAGCATCAATTGTGATTTGATATCGCTCAGAACAAAATGGTGTGTCGAACGTAAAAATAGAAACGATTATGGAGACAAAGAAGAGCTATGCTAATGGAGAAAGGTCTTCCGAAAACATTTTGGGCAGAGGCAAGGCATACCGCATCTACTTGCTAAACAGATGTCCAACCAAAGCCGTTCAGACAAAACACCATTCAAGCTCCTGAGGGTGAAAGCCATCGGCAAAGCATCTTAGAGTCTTCGGCTCCATCTGTTATGTTGACATTCCAAAAGAGAAAAGGAGCAAACTGGATGAAAAGACAGAGAAAGGTATTTTCTTAGGCTATAGTACACAATCAAAAGGTTACCGTGTCTATAGCAGCATAAGAACAAGAAAGCTTATTGTCGATCGAGACGTTGAATTTGACGAGGAAGCAAGCTTCAATTGGGAAACAGAGGAAGTTGAAAGGAAAACTATTAATATGGCACCACTTCTACGAACCAACGAAGAAGAGAACCATCAACCGTAATCACCCAAATTCGCTATCATTGAAGAAACATCACAAGATGAAGGTTCTTCTCCGTGAGACACCACCAAGGAAGACAAAATCTTTGAGTGAGATATATGAGAGATGCAATCTCACCTTGATAGAACCAGGAAGTTATGAAGAAGCTTCCAAAGAAGAAGTTTGGAAAAAGCAATGGAAGAAGAAATTAAGATGATAAACAAGAATGAAACGTGGGAGCTAGTAAGTCCATCTCCAGACAAAGAGGTCATCGGTGTTAAGTGGGTCTAAAAACAAAGCTTAATCCTGATGGCTCAATCCAAAAACACAAAGCAAGGCTTGTAGCCAAAGGCTACTCTCAACAGTTTGGAGTGGATTACAACGAGACATTTGCTCCTGTTGCACGATTGGATACGATACGTGCATTAATTGCCCTCTCTCGCACAAAAAGGATGAAAATCCATCAACTGGATGTTAAATCAAAGATTTCTCAATGGATATCTTGAGAAAGAAATTTACGTGGAGCGACCTCGAGGATTTATCGTGAAAGGAGAAGAAGACAAAGTACTAAAGTTAAAGAAAGCTTTATACGGGCTCAAGCAAGCCCTACACAGGCTTGGTATAGCGAGAATTGATAACTACTTCATCACGCGAGGTTTCGGGAGGAGCAAAAGCGAGCCTACACTTTACATTAAGACCACGAGATACAAATGAGCGGACTTATTGTTTTCTTATACGTTGATGATCTCATCTTTACAGAAACAATGAGGACATGATCAAGAGATTTAGACAAGACATGATGAAGACGTTGAAATGACAGACTTGGGATTAATGCACTACTTCCTTGAATCGAGGTAAACCAAAAGAAAATGGGATTTTCATTTCCCAAAAGAAATATACAGATAGTCTTCTTGAAAAGTTCAAGATGAAAGGGTGCAAGAGTGTTGCAACTCCACTTGAAAGCAAAGAACTCAAGAGTGAAGATGGCACGCCAAGGCGATTATACGGTCACCAGCGTCTCATTGGAAGTTTACTCTATCTAACAACTACAAGACTGACATTATGTTTGCAACAAGTTATCTTTCAAGGTTCATGCAATGCCCAAGTCAAGTTCACTTCGGAGCAGCTAAAAGAGTGCTAAGATATCTGCAAGGCACAAAGGATTATGGCATTTGGTATGGATCGAGTCCTGACTCAAAATTGATTGGGTACACTGATAGCGATTGGGCAGGATCATCAGATGATAAAAGCACATCTGGCTATGCATTCACCTTGGGCTCAGGAATATTCTCTTGGGCAACAAAAAAGCAAGACACAATCGCACTATCAACAATGACGGTTGCGATATGTAGCGGCGGCGATTGACAACATGCCAAGCTATATGGCTCAAACGGATACTTGAGGACATGGGGGAGCCTGAAGATGAAGCAACATTGATCTACTGTGACAGCAATTCGGCAATTTCAATGGCGAAAAACCCAGTATTTCACAACAAGACTAAACACATAAGAATCAAGTACCACTTTATCAGGGAAGCTGTGGCCAATAAAGAAATAGAGGTCATGCATTGCAGGAATGAAGAACAGTTAGCCGACATATTCACAAAAGCACTACCAATAGACAAGTTCGAGCTATTACGAGAAAAGATTGGTGTCACTGAAATGTGTACCAAGGAGGAGTGTTAAATTGTGCTACACATTTCTAGGAAAAGAAAAGAAATATCTAGATTGTATGAAAATTCTAGAAATGCATTCCTAGTGTAGAAGCTTCTAGTTGTATGTAAGAGTCTAGATAAATATTGCTACACTAGAATGGAAGCTACTAGATACATGTAGGTTGTAGTAGTTATTATTAAAAATTAAGAAATATCTAGAAAACTCCATAAGGGTCTTGAGCCATCATATGGAGACTATATATATAACATTACCCCATGTACTTGAACCAAGCAACCAAGCAATCAATACAATAAAATTCATTTCTCCAATTTCTCCAACTTATCAATTCTTTTCCATCTCACACTCATCATCCTAGCCTTCACCATTCAACCTTCTACAAAAATTCTAACTATGGAGTTTTCTAGATATGTCTTAATTTTTAACAATCACTACTAGTGCTACATGTATCTAGTAGCTTCCATTCTAGTAGAGTGTACCAATATTTCTAGTAGCTTCCATTCTAGTAGAGTGTAGTAATATTTTCTAGTCTCTTACATACAACTGTGCTTTCTATTCTAGAAATTTCTTTTATTTTTCTAGAAATGTGTAGCACAACTTAACACTCCTCCTTGGTACACATTTCAAAGTGACACTTATCTTTTCTCGCAATAGCTCGAACTTGTCTCTTGGTAGTGATTTTGTGAATATGTCGCCAACCTGTTTCTTCACTTCGCAATGCATGACCTTTATTTCTTTATTGGCCACAAATTTTCTCTCACGATAAAGTGGTACTTGATTCTTATGTGCTTAGTCTTGTTGTGAAATCTGGGTTTTTCGCCATTGAAATTGCCGAATTGCTCTCACAGTAGATCAATGTTGCTTCATCTTGAGGCTCACACATGTCCTCAAGTATCCGTTTGAGCCATATAGCTTGGCATGTTGTCAATGCTGCTGCTACATATTCTGCTTCTGCTGTTGATAGTGCTATTGTGTCTTGCTTTTTTGTTGCCCAAGAGAATATTCCCGAGCCCAAAGTGAATGCATAGCCGATGTGCTTTTATCATCGATGATCCCGCCCAATCGCTATCGTTGTACCCAATCAATTTTGAGTCGAGGTCGATCCATACCAAATCCCATAATCCTTTGTGCCTTGCGTGATACCTTAGCACTCTTTTAGTTTGCTCCGAAGTGAACTTGACTTGGGCATTGCATGAACCTTGAGAGATAACTTGTTGCAAACATAATGTCAGTCTTGTAGTTGTTAGATAGAGTAAACTTCCAATGAGACGCCGATGGACCGTATAATCGCCTCTTGGCGTGCCATCTTCACTCTTGAGTGCTTTGCTTTCAAGTGGAGTTGCAACACTCTTGCACCCTTTCATCTTGAACTTTTCAAGAAGACTATCTCAGATATTTCTTTTGGGAAATGAAAATCCCATTTTCTTTTGGTTTACCTCGATTCCAAGGAAGTAGTGCATTAATCCCAAGTCTGTCATTTCAATGTCTTCATCATGTCTTGTCTAAAACTCTTGATCATGTCCTCATTGTTTCTGTAAAGATGAGATCATCAACGATAAGGAAACAATAAGTCTGTCATTTGTATCTCGTGTCTTAATGTAAAGTGTAGGCTCGCTTTTGCTCCTCCCACGAAACCTTGCGTGATGAAGTAGTTATCAATTACTCGCTATACCAAGCCCGTGGGGCTTGCTTGAGCCCGTATAAAGCTTTCTTTAACTTTAGTACTTTGTTTTCTTCTCCTTTCACGATAAATCCTTGAGGTCGCTCCACGTAAATTTCTTCCTCAAGGTATCCATTGAGAAATGCCGATTTAACATCCAGTTGATGGATTTTCCATCCTTTTGTGCGAGAGAGGGCAATTAATGCACGATCGTATCCAATCGTGCAACAGGAGCAAATGTCTCGTTGTAATCCACTCCATAATGTTGAGAGTAGCCTTTGGCTACAAGCCTTGCTTTGTGTTTTTGGATTGAGCCATCAGGATTAAGCTTTGTTTTATAGACCCACTTAACACCGATGACCTCTTTGTCCTGAGATGGACTTACTAGCTCCCACGCTTTCATTCTTGTTTATCATCTTAATTTCTTCTTCCATTGCTTTTCTCCAAACTTCTTCTTTGGAAGCTTCTTCATAACTTCCTGGTTCTATCAAGGTGAGATTGCATCTCTCATATATCTCACTCAAGGATTTTGTGAAGGGTGCATGCTCGGGAAACAACATCGACAACCATTTCCTGTCGGAAAAGCTTGGAGAGCGAAGGAGCCATTAGAATTGGTGCACACAGACGTTTGTGGCCCAATGCGCACTCCTTCACATGAACAAAATAGGTACTTCATTCTCTTCATTGATGATTTTACCAGAATGACATGGGTTTATTTTATGCGTGAAAGATCGCAAGTATATGAAATATTTAAAAATATAAGGCCTATGTCGAGAAACAAAGTGGTCACTACATGAAGACTATAAGAAGTGATCGAGGCAAAGAATATACATCTAGAGAATTCAACAAGTTCTGTGAAGATGAAGGCGTGGAGCATCAATTGACAGTTGGATACGCTCCAGAACAAAATGGTGTATCGTAACGCAAAAAATAAATACGAGCATGGAGACAAAGCAAGAGCTATGCTAATGGAGAAAGGTCTTCCGAAAACATTTTGGGCGAGATGCAAGTGCATCTACCGCAGTCTACTTGCTAAATAGATGTCCAACCAAAGCCGTTCAGACAAAACACCATTCAAGCCCTGAGTGGCGAAAGCCATCGGCAAAGCATCTTAGAGTCTTCGGCTCCATCTCATTATGTTCACATTCCAAAAGAGAAAAGAGCAAACCGGATGAAAAGACAGAGAGAAGGTATTTTCTTAGGCTATAGTACACAATCAAAAGGTTACCGTGTCATATAGCATAAGAACAAGAAAGCTTATTGTCAGTCGAGACGTTGAATTTGACGAGGAAGCAAGCTTCAATTGGGAAACAGAGGAAGTTGAAAGGAAAACTATTAATATGGCACCACTTCTACGAACCAACGAAGAAGACAACCGTCAACTGTAATCACACCACCGCGCTATCATTGAAGAAACATCACAAGATGAAGGCTCTTCTCCAGAGACACCACCAAGGAAAACAAAATCCTTGAGTGAGATATATGAGAGATGCAATCTCACCTTGATAGAACCAGGAAGTTATGAAGAAGCTTCCAAAGAAGAAGTTTGGAGAAAAGCAATGGAAGAAGAAATTAAGATGATAAACAAGAATGAAACGTGGGAGCTAGTAAGTCCATCTCCAGACAAAGAGGTCATCGGTGTTAAGTGGGTCTATAAAACAAAGCTTAATCCTGATGGCTCAATCCAAAAACACAAAGCAAGGCTTGTAGCCAAAGGCTACTCTCAACATTATGGAGTGGATTACAACGAGACATTTGCTCCTGTTGCACGATTGGATACGATACGTGCATTAATTGCCCTCTCTGCAACTTTTCCATCGCTTCTTTAGCCGTCTTGGCACTCATGATTCTTGGAAACAATTCTTGATCAAGCTTAATCAAGGGCTAATAATGCTTGAGCATCTTTCTGTTGATTCTCCTGACTTCTTTCTTTGTGCGGTAGATAAATTTGAGATGTCGTCGGGGATGCTAAATCCCTTACTTACGATATCCCATAAATCTTGAGCACAAAAGTAGGTTCTCATTTTAATGAACCAATAGTCGAAATTTTCACCTCGGAAAATTGGAACCGGAATGGATGAGCGGAGTGTGTAATCTGCCATGATGTTGATTTCGCCCAATTGGTTGTGTCGAAACCTGGCTCTGATACCACTTGTTAGAATTTTTGTAGAAGGTTGAATGGAAAAGACTAGGATTGATGAGTGTGAGATGGAAAATGATTGATAAGTTGGAGAGATTGGAAAAAGGAAATTGATTGTATTGATTGCTTGATTCTTGGATTTAAAGTACATACTTAGTCGCCATATATATATCTCCATATGATGGGCCAAGATCCTTATGGAGTTTCCATTCTAGCAGAGTGTAGTAATATTATCTACTCTCTTACATACAACTAGAAGCTTCTATTCTAGAAATTTCTTTTATTTTTTTAGAAATGTGTAGCACAACTTAACACTAACAAAAAAAACCTTATGCCCCCAAGTGTGTATATATATGACTAACAGGAACATTGGGCATCAATGCTCATAATTCAATTGAATTAAAGTCGTCTTCTTTTTTCATCAGCATCAAGACAACATTATTGATATGGGAGACGACAGTAAAAGCGGTTCTCATCAGGTGGCAGCATTTCGAAATCCTAGAGTGGCCGGCGATGATGACGATGAGAGCAAAGCTCGAGTGGATATCTGGAAATATGTGTTCGGATTCACAGAAATGGCGGTAATCAAGTGCGCCATTGAGCTTGGAATAGCAGATCTCTTAGAAACTCATCTTCCAAGTCGCACCATGTCTCTAGATGAACTCTCCGCCGCTCTAGGTTGCTCTCCGCCTTACCTCCACCGTATCATGCGGTTTTTGACAAACCGTAATATATTCAAGGAATCAACCCCTTCCAATTACACTCAAACGCCGCTTTCCCGCCTTTTTGCGAGAAACGTTGAAAACAACGTGACTGATCTGTTTCTGTTAGAGAGCAGCCACGTGATGCTGGAGCCGTGGCATGGTTTGCGTGACCGCGTATTAGCGAACGGACCACCGGCGTTCGTGGCGGCGCACGGTGAGGACGTGTGGCGTTTTGCGGAGGCGAATCCTGGTCATAGCAAGCTCATCAATGATGCGATGGCATGTGATGCGAGGGTGGCTGTTCCGGTAATAATGGAAGGATGTCCGGAGTTGTTTGTAGGGATACGAACGGTGGTTGATGTTGGTGGAGGGGATGGCACCGCAATAAAGATATTGGTGAAAGGTTTTCCATGGATCCATGGCATCAACTTTGACGTGCCTCATGTTGTCTCGGATAATATTGCTACGACGGAATTTTGTGAGGGTGTTGAGCATGTCGCCGGCGACATGCTTGTCAGCGTCCCCAAAGCCGATGCTGTGTTTATCAAGGTTAGCACCGGTTTTATTGTTATTTTTATTATGGTAATTATATCATAACTATTAACATTACAAGTTATCACGAGAAAAGTCATTGTACCAAACGTATTAAAATAAAAATCAATATATATATATATATATATATATATATATATATATATATACATATATATACTCCTTCCGTTCATTTTTAACTAGTCTTTTCACACCTAAAAAATCTTAACACACATACTTTTATGGACCATTGTTGGGTAGGAAGTCTTTTTCCACCGCTTAGCAGCTGCAGAAAATTATTTATCCCGATCCAAATTCGATCAGGATAACCATTAGGTATGAAAAGGCTCCCCCTTGCAAAAAAATAATAGGTCATGTTCATCTAAATAAATGATTAACTTTAAACTAAAAAGTGATCAGGTTTATTCAAAAAATGACAATTGTTTTTTTTCAAATACAATAGATAATAAGAAACGGCAAGAGTATATGTTTAGATACGATATGTTTAGCATTATCCTTTTGTACACTCTCTCATGTAAGCTACTCAGCTGACACTACTAGCTATCATAATTCAAGAATTAGTTAGGCAGATAAGTTTAGGCTCTCCACATTGGACCTCGATCCTCTGCTGTAAATCGACCACAGCAGCAGTTGCTGTGACACAAAACGACATTGTTTTGTGTCGAATCGACGGTGTTTTTTCCGACCTAAAAAAACAAAAAAAAAACAACAAAATACACTCAAAACGGCGTCGCTGTGGCTCGAAACGACGCCGTTTCGAGCTCACAGCACGGCACGGCACGGCACGACAGAGAACATCACGGCAGAGGATCCCAACTCCTCCACAATGGGTGTATTTTTCATCCCCTAAATATTGTATAGGGTGGATAGAGAAGCTTGACCCCTGCAATGACACTTTATTTACTTCCCTTTCCTCAAATAAAATTAAGGCCCTCCTTAATTATAGGGGCTCTGTTAAAATGAATAGTAGCCACACTTTTCTTCTTTTTCCTTTCTCGCAGCACATTTTCACCAAAAAAAGAATGGAAACAACATATCATTTCATCTTTTTAGTAAAATGACAATAAAAATATATTTCATTAAAAAACCAGCCAACTATAAAATATTAAAACACAATAAATCACAGTATTTCATTATACACAATAAAATATTAGAACATATTTTTACATTATTAATATTATACTCATATGAATGAATAGATTTCATCCCACTATTAATAATATAGAAGTGTGTTGTGTTTACCTAATATACTGACTTTTTTTGAGAATACGTCTTTTAAAATCTCATTTCATAAGTAATAAATATTTCATTCTGATTTTTGTATAAATAAAAGAGGAAAAAAGTGTTGGTAGCTAAATTAGTTAGTTGAGATGTGAAAAAAATAGTAATTTTGAGGAATTGTAATAGGGAATGTTATTGGAGTTGGTTGTTTTATAGGGTGTTGAAAAAGTGAATTTAAAACGGAAACTTAGATAAATGAGGAGTGTAATAGGGAACCACCATTAAGAGTACCCACACAAAGTACCCAACTGTCAATTTTTTGACACACAAAATCCACCTTTACGTGGGTGGATAATTTAGGTGTATTAATGATTTGTGAACATAAATGATGGTGTTTGCAGTGGGTACTGCATGACTGGGGAGATGAAGAATGCATCCAAATATTGAAGAAATGTAGAGAAGCTATTCCACAAGATAAGGGAAAAGTGATCATCGTCGAGGCTGTGATAGGCGGCGGTGATGGTGGCAGAGAAGGTAATAAAGAACACAATGACAAGCTCGAAGATGTGGGATTAATGTTAGACATGGTGATGATGGCTCACACAAATAAAGGAAAGGAAAGGACATGGGAAGAATGGGTTTATGTTCTCAATGAAGCTGGATTCCGAACATACTCCCTTAAACCCATCCAAGCCGTTCAATCCGTCATTGTAGCATACCCGTAAGGTGGAGAAATTCTTTTATTGTCATCCATCTGGCGAGTGAGCCGGCGTAGCGTTATGTCACGTCGAGTAATATTTCAAATAGGGCGACCATGGAAGAATCACCCCTAAGTTGGCTTTGAATATCTTTGTGATGACCCAAATAAGTTAATTTGCTTGTATTTTTATATAATCAATGTATTTTTGTGTTGAATGTATGTCTCTTATTGTGTTGCAAAGGATTTGTTATGTAGCTGTTACGTTGTTGATTTCATGTAACCTTTTTAAGCGGGAGGGTGTAGGGTTTGGTGTGTAAGTGTTATGTTGTTGATTTTATATGTAGAGGGTGCATGTAGGGTATATGTTGGTGATTTCATGTACCGGTATTGCTATGAATGATTCACGGTTTAGATGTGACATGCTAATGAAGAAAACCAGAATACAAAATACGCAAACTAATGGTTTTATTGAATTGATTCAAAATGTTTACAATGGATCTCTCTTATATAAAAGAAAAATAATAGTACGAGATAAACCCAAATAATTATCCAAATATTATTTGAATAATTAAAAAAAAAACAAAAAAACAAAATTTTATTCAAACACCTAATTTATCTTAACATTATATCATCTATATCTCTTTTTCCGAACTTCTAATTTTATCTTCTATTGCTAATATGTTTTATCCATAAAATTATACTTAGATCAAGTGTAATATAACCTTCACAGCATATTTCTCATTTGGTTTTGTTTTATTCATTTGTTTATTACGAAAAACGATAATTACAATTTCATTCTTGAGGAGGAAGGAATTTAATTTGTATGTGCATTGAAGGGTTAATTTGTATGTGCATTTAATTTGTATGTGAATTTAATTTGTATGTGCATTGAAGGGTGAAAGCGAGAAGAGGCATATTTACTTTCTTTCCACGGTTAACCTTCACGATGCTTTCATTCAGCTGATGTACATTCCTACTATATATGATGTAAACTAGTGCATACCTGTCGTTGGATCATGAAATATGATGTTCACGTTGAAGGTTCTCCAATGCCAAGTACCATAAACAATCTCCCGAAAAAGGTATTGCCACACTCGCTCTTATCCAACAACGGGGCTCTCCTCGACAAGAGAGGCGTCACTTGTCGAAATTTGCAGTAGAAAAAAATTTTACCGCCATACTTCAAAAAAAAGCAATAACCAAAATATATATTAAAAAATAAAACAAAAAAGCTGCGTGTGATAGTCGTGGGTTTGGAAGGAAACCTACTTATTTTGGGCTCCTACCCTAGTTTAAAAAACCAAAATTATTGTAGAATGCAAGATTCAAACCGCGCCTCATGCAGAATATTAGTCTTGCAACCATTGGCGAATAATCATTCCTTGTTCATATAAATACACTATTTATATAATATTGCGTCAAAATTTCATGCTTTTAAAATTCATTGATTTTAGAAGCCTTCCATTAATGGCATGCCCTATTAGTAAGCGCTACTTCTCTCGATCCTTGAAGGTTCAACCGAGCCAAGACTGCAAATTATCGTCGTCAAAGAAAGTCGAATAAGTATCTGTCAAAATGGCCATTTTCCACACTTGCTTTGGCCAAGCGCAATCGCGAAGTGCGTGCATGATAGACTCTTCATTGGTTCCACAAAGTTTGCACTACTATCCGTACGTAGTGATATGATGTCTCAAAAGCCACTCCCAATCATATATAAGGGATTTTGTGTCCTAATTGCTAAAGTAAAAAATCGTAAATTTGAGGCTCCAGCTTCCAAAAAAGCCGCCAGAATGTGTTAGTTTGTTGCGTTGTGGGATTTTCGGAATATAGAAAATCATATGCCGAACTAACAATATATTTACCATTAGTTTCAACTTTCAAGCTACCAAACAATCTCGTTGTTGTGAACTGTGAAACCTAGCTCCATAGCATGAGCCGCCCCGCTGATAGCCCGCCAACAAGGTGAGGATGTGGGATTCGGCTGGATGAAGGGGTTACCGTATTTACTGGCCAACGCTTGGACCCAGAGTGCAGTGTCATCAGTGGCGGAACGGAAAAAAATTTAGGTGAGTGTTGGTATATAAAGCTGAAAATTTAAAAAATCCTAAAAAAAATAAAAAATGTTGGTAGTGGGATTTGAACTTACAACCTGTAAATTATGGAGACTTAAAATGATTTGTTTTTAAACCACTAGGATATAAGGTCTTTTGTTCAAGAAAAAACAGCATTCAGATACTAATATTAACACTACTACTACTGATAATAAAAATTTGTGGGGGGCTTGGGACCATATGGGGGCTTGAGACCACCCCTAGAAGGTGGGTCCGCCCGCGAGTGTCATCCGTTAAAACCTGTCATGATCATCTATAGGATCCTACTCTTGTCCAAATTGTTTGTCGAGGTCTAAAAACAACGTTGTTTTTATATCACAGAGCATCAAGGCATCACAACAACCTCGTAAACCATCATGGGAAGCATTGCAAATCATAGTGAAGATCACGATTCATCCAAGAAGAACATTTTTTTTTTTTGTTTTGGACAGACAATTTGGACTTGGATTAGGACAAATGATACTATCTAGGGATGTAAACAATCCGAACCCTGCTCATGAGCAGCTTGACGAACGGCTTGCGATTAGGGGGATTATATCAAACTCGAGCCCACTGCAAGTATCACTATTTACGGAAAATTATGATGCGTGACTATTTATTAGAACGGATCGTCGGATTATTGTCACATGTAGAAAAAAACAAAACTGTTTTATTTATTAATATACGTGACAGTTATCTAACGGTCGGTTCTAATAAAAAGTCCCTTCAACATAATCACACAACTATTTACACCCCTAATGACGTCTCATCAAAAACATATTTGAGGTCATAGGTTTGATTGGTAACTAAGTTTTTTTTGTTAGGTGCATTTCCTAAACTCAACGGCATTATGCAAGAACCTATTAATATACATTGACCTCAAGAACTGGAGTGTGCAACATTATCCGGCAGATAAAAATTGATAGATATGGCGGCATCATGTTCCTCTGCACTATGTTCTTCGTCTCCATACATTCACCTCCCAAAGACAAAAACCACTCGTCCATTCTTCCGATTCTCTTCTTCTTCTTCTTTTCCGATCGCCGCCTCCGCCGGCGCATCAAAAACCCGAGCTCTGGCGTCTCAATTTGATCTCAAGACTTATTGGACGACTTTAATTAAAGAGATTAATCAGAAGCTGGATGAAGCGATTCCTGTTCAGTACCCTCACCAGATCTATGAGGCTATGCGTTACTCCGTCCTTGCTAAAGGTGCTAAGAGAGCTCCTCCTGTAATGTGTGTTGCTTCCTGTGAACTTTTCGGCGCTGACCGGTTAGCTGCCTTTCCTACTGCCTGCGCTCTTGAAATGGTATGATTTTATTCTGGTCTCTTAATTGTGATTTTGTTTCTAGTAATCTTATTGCCTCACCATGCTGAATTGAGTAGAATTGAATATGTAGCACTTCGTTTTCATAATTAAGCTTATGGATTTGTATGAAAATTGAGTATGAATTTGTTTGATAATTGAGTAGAATTGAGTCGGTGGAGGGTTCGATCTCATAATTAAACTTATGAATTTGTGTGAAAACTGAGTAGAATTGAATTGGTGGAGGCTTAGTTTTCATAATTAAGCTTATGAATTTGTGTGAAATGTCTCTGATGGATTCCTGGGGGTTATTTTGAAAAGTAAGGCAGTTCCTTGCAAACATAAGAAGATCTTTGGGGTAAAAAAAAACTTATATTGTCAAAGCAATAAAACTAGCAGTACTAATTTTGATCTCCAGCTTTAGAAACGAGGAGTTCATTACTTAAATTGGGAATGTAAGTGAAGGTCTGTGTACTTGAGGTAAGCTACAGGGGAGCTGGGCTGATGCTAAATCTGGCGCATACAAGTACTAGTTAATGCCATTTTGAATATAAGCTGATGTAGCGACACTTTTTACGATACGAGTAATCCGTATAATCTATAAGCTTAATCGGATGATGTATATATGGCAGAAGCAAATGAGCTGTGAGCCTTTATCACTCAATGACTGTTCAAAGATTAGCAAATTCGGATTTCTGTATTTATGCTTTCTTGTATAAGTTGATCAGTCTTTTGGAAGTTGTTAGAATGGTGTTCAGTTATATTAGCAGGTTCTATACTGTAACCTATGTTCCAAATTTACGCAAGGAGTTTTGATTCATGTTTTCTAATACCGGTTGTCTTCCCAAATCCATGTGGCTATTACAAATAGGTTCACGCTGCTTCCTTGATTCACGATGATTTGCCTTGCATGGATGACGACCCATCACGACGTGGCCAACCATCAAACCACACAGTGTATGGTGTTGACATGGCAATATTAGCCGGTGATGCTTTGTTCCCACTAGGCTTCCGCCATATCGTGTCCCACACTCCAACAGATCTTGTTCCCGAGACTCGCCTTCTTAGGGTCATTGCAGAGATAGCCCGAGCTGTAGGATCAACTGGAATGGCTGCTGGTCAGTTTCTCGACCTAGAAGGAGGACCGAATGCAGTTGATTTCGTTAACGAAAAGAAGTATGGTGAAATGGGGGAGTGTTCAGCTGTGTGTGGAGGTTATTTAGCCGGTGCTTCAGACGAGGAGATCCAACGGTTGAGAAATTACGGTCGAGCAGTAGGCGTGTTGTATCAAGTGGTTGATGATCTATTAGAAGAAAAGGCGAAAAGGGATAACGGATCTGAGGAGTATAAAAACAAAGGGAAGAGTTATGTAGGAATTTACGGCGTGGAGAAGGCGATGAAGGTGGCTGAGGATCTGAGAGCTCAAGCCAAGAGGGAATTGGATGGTTTTGACAAATATGGTGATAATGTGCTCCCATTACACAGTTTTGTAGACTATGCAGCCGATAGAGGATTTGGTCTTGAATACTGATAGTGGCTGGCTTGATAATTTTCTTATAAGGACCCTTTATTTGCGCCACCGCAAACTTACTGTGGCACTACACACAGTCGACCTTTCAAAAGTCGATGGTAAAGATGGATTTTTTAAAAGTCAATTCTAGACTATATAATCGATTTTCCAAAAGTGGGTTGTGTGTGGTATCATTGGTATGTGGAGCATCGGTAAATTGAGAGTGGTGGAAACTGGAAACAGTAACCCCTTTTTAATATGGTAACTGCCCTGACCGTCTTAGGAGAAAACTGGAGGACTGGTTTGTTGCTGGAAAATTGTCTGAGTGCCAAATAGGAATTATTTGAGTATGCCGAAAGCATGCAATTTGGAAGGGTTTACTTTGTATAAAGGTGTTATATGTGTGACTTTTGTTATGTTCCAAAGCAAATTCTAGATCTTCAGTAATATTTTTGTTTGTGTTGTTAAACATGATGTCCTGCTTAGGAGTAATTTTTTGTTGTTGTTGTTGTTGTTGTTGTTGTTGAAAAATGGAAGTAGTAATTGAATTGATGAAATAAATGTGTGTGTTTTTTGTATATGTTTTTTTTTTTCCACCCGACTATGATGCAGCGGTACCGGTACCGGTACCCCAAGTAGTAGTATTTTTCAAGATTGGAAGTATGGGACATGCGGGTCTCAGCAATAAAGGTTGGCTGTTTGGAGGCTTACATTCAAAGAAACCGAGGATTTCGACTTCTTACAACACTAATTTTTTTTGCCGTAAGTACTGCAAAAACTGGATAACACGATCCATAACTTTCGCACGATAAATCTGAGAAAAATTATAGAAAGTCATGATTATTTCTTATTCCCTCTCTCACACACACTAAGAATTTGTGGGTATGAGTTGAATTAATTATAATCATCTACTTGGTATAACCTGAAAATACCCGTTGGATCATAACTCTTTTCAATCAATAGAGGTATTTGAGAATATGGGAAGATCATCTGGATTTTTATTTTTATTTTTATTTTTTTTACTTAAAAAATCAATTGGAATCTGTGTCGTTTTGCAAAAGAAAAAAAAAATGCAATATTTAATTCTTTCGTCCCGAAATATAAGTCATTATAAGTCCTTTTTATGAAACCGGATATTTTTATTATAAGCAAAAATTGTACAAGGCTGTACAAAAGAGAGCAAAATACATATTTACGGCAGCAACTAAAATATAACACCAAGACCATGCTAGTCCAAGTTCACGTGCATTGCGCATCACATTGGAAATGAACACCATTGTTAGGGCTCTTTGGACACCATTCTGATGAAAGTCTTCACCAAATGCTTGAGATGAGCCCCCGAAAGAGGAATCGCCAAAACTCGATGGTATCATGTTTAAGCATATTCACATCGAGGCATAAGTCGAGCCAGCTTGGAATAGCAGCAATTGAAATGAAATCATACCAATACGTTTGGTGTATCACCCCTCTTCAAATTTTTCTGACCACCGTACAATCTCGGAGGGCATGCATTATGGTCTCTGCTTGGATGCCACAAATGGGGCAGATGTCGTTCTCGATAATATGCCGGGAAAAGAGAACTCCAGCCGTGGGGAGGGATTCCCTACGGGTTTGCCACAAAAATATATTACGTAAAAGCAGGCCTTTGATATCCCAAATAAGTTTCCATCCACGGCTATCCAAATTAGGCGAAGCCAGCTCGTTTTGTAAAGCATGGTAGGCCGAGCTAATCGTGCCCGAAGGGTGTAGATTCCACTTCATATCGCCTTCGTCATCAACACCGAAGGCATCTCGTAGGGTCTCAGCCGCAAAACAAATATGACGTCAGATAAATGAACAGGCAGACTTGGGCGTAACAAAGGAAGAGCCATAACGTTTACACAAAATTTGAACCCAAAACTTATTCCCCTCCTAACAAGTCAATATAAGTTTTCATCCTAAGTTTTCACATTGATTAAAAAGTGATTAAATAGCATTAATGTACGGCTCAAATGCCTAATACACCATTTCACTATCATAAATGCAAAAATTTAAAATAACTAAATGTAGTTGGATAGAAAAAAAGGATAAATTAGAAAGAGAAAAAAAGAGATAATTATTGTGATTTGTTTTTAAAGAAGTTATACGGTGACATTACACAAATTTTACAATGGTCTTGAACCAAATTTTAGTTGGTATGTCAAACAAATAGGATTTAAAAATTTGTGGTGGTCTACTATGTTTAAAAATTAACCACCAATTATGTTTTTTTAAATTGATAACATGATGATTCAATTACTTGGTTCAAGACCACCATAAAACCTAGACCAAATTACCAAAAGTAGGTTCCAATCAATTAGGTAAGTCGTAACTCGTAAAGAGAAAGAAAGGAAGTGCTTTGCGATAGATAGAAAGAACAGAACGGAAATGGCGAGTACGCCGGAGTCGGATCTAAATCGAGCAATGAGGCTGGATCTTCTGCCGTCGGCGCTCATCGCCTCCATCATGACGAAGATGGACGTCACCTCCATTTGCTCTCTCGCCTCCACATGCCGCACCTTTCGTTCCTGTGCTTCGCATATCCTTTGCTTTATCCCTAACTTCCATCTTGTGGTGAGAACTACTCTCTCCCTGTTTGCAAATCGGATAACAGACAATTTTTTCCCTTATATTCCTCTTTTTGTTGACTAATTTTGCATTTGTTAGGATATTGGAGCATCAAATGACATTCTGAGGCCCTTGTTGATGCCCGTGAACCCTTACCTTCGGAGCATGAAGTTAGATTGCTCTCGCCTGGATGATTCCTCGCTCAATTCTCTGATTCGACCATCTTTAGAGCATCTTTGCCTTCACAATTGTGACGATTTCAGTGGAAGGCTTTTATCTTGTGTCGGCCAGATATGCAAAGATATCAGGCACGTTTCCTTTATCCTTTCTCTGTTATTTTGGCAGGTCGTTCTGTAATTTTAAAGCAACGGTACGGTGCTAAGTGATATGAAAAGATGTTTAAAGTTGATTCGGTTATGCTTTCAAAGACAATGTTATTAGCTTTCCGGCATTCCCCTTTCCTATCAGGTTTCTGTTCTTGGGTTCAGTGGCGGAGAAAAGGGGGAGGTCAGTTGATGTGTCTGATCTACAGGAATTACTCACTGGTTGCACCCAGTTGGAAGTAAGATTTACTTGTATGAATGGCCTTTTATATGGATTAACCCAAGCATAGAAGCCGAAACCCTTAACTTATTAGTTAAATTGAAAGAAATTTTATTACAATTTTGTGACAACATTCGTAGGTTGGGTACACATGATACAACGACTCTTCAATAAATCCTGAGCTTCTGAAAAACTTGCTGCACACATGTTATTCTTGCTTGTTGTTCAATTTTGTGTTTGAGTGTTTATGTATTTGCTGACCCTGTTTGTCCTTTTGACAATCACAGATATTCATGCTGATGTTTCTATGCATTAAATGACCTCTCTCACTTGAGAAATCCTTTTAAGTTTTAACTAATTTGAGAATTTGTGCGTTTACAGTATGGCGGATGGCCTACATGGTATTAATTTACTTCTACCAAAATCGAGAAACCTTCTCCTAAAGGAAGGCAGCCTATGTGCATCCCATGTTATCGTTGAATTTTCCTTTAGTTGTTTAAAATAGTTCAGCTCATGATGTGCTTTGTTTTAGCATTTGACTGGATTTGAAAATTGTATAATTGCTCAGACTTGATCTTTTGTCAGCCTGCAATGTGAAACCATACAAGTAACTGATATACCTGCATTTCCTTGTTAAAGAGAATGAATAAAATTTAAGATCTTCGAACAAATGGGACAAACTATAGTCATTGTTTTCGAAGGGACCTATTTCTTATGTGGTTGGTGATTTTGAAGAACTGCTACTTCAATGTTGGACTCTTCTAGAGATTACATGCTTCTAACGCACTTCTCAATACGTGTCAGTATTTTTTTTTTAAAGATTATGTTTGTTTTGTATGCCTTCAAAATACTTGGCATGTGTCTAACATTATCTCAACATATTTTTGAGACATATCTGGAAATTGTTTGCACATTTTAGTAATATATTGTTCAAGGTATTCTGTTGTTGACGACGTCTGTCATCACTTCTATTTTTATTCTTATTCTTATTATTATAAAGCTACATTGGATTTCATTGAAGATATTGTAAAGAGTGCATTCTAGAATAGGCATAAGTATCCTAAAACACATGGTCCCTAACCATCACAAGGAAAAGATCTACGCAGCATATAAAGTTTCTGATCTAAGGCACTGCTTGTACTCAGCAGCCAGTTTCCCTTTATTTTCTTCACATGATTCCGGGAACCAATAAATAGTATTACAATAGCTAGAATCTTTGTGGTTACACTTGCAACTTCTATTTTGCATTGTCTGCATTTTCAAATCTGATTGTGTGTTGCCTAATTTAATCCGTTCATACTATGTACGTTCAAATCTTAGTGTTTGTTCTGACTTTCTTTTATAAGTTGAAGATAAATCATTTCGCTCACTTTTTGGAGACCCGTCATTATTATTATCATTATTTTTTGCAATTTGCATTCAGTGTCCTAGGCTCTGAAGCTATGCTTGTTAACACGGTCCTTTATATCACGTTTCATGTCTTTGCTTCATTAGGTGATGAGCAAATTTGGGACTTGAAAATTTAGCACCATAAAGCATTATGGTGGATGAGGTTGCCAGAAAAAGGACTTGTTAACATAGGCACAATTGGACACCTAGGTTCTTGTTACTTCCTGAATTTGTTAGCTAACATAGGCACAATTGGAAATGTTCAGTTGTAACTAAAGGCTTTGCTTTATTTAGATATAATGTTAAATCTATGGCAGAAAATTATTTTGTTTAATGATTAAAAGCTATTTTGGCTTTGGGGTGTTTCTTTTGGGGTCAAATCTGCGATTGCAACATGTGCGTGGATGGAGCCATGAATTGGTCGCTAACAAATCAATTTTACTACAATCCTCCTTGTGCTATCGTTTAAATTCCAAATTGAGCTTGCATATTCAGACAATATTTGAATGTGATCATTTGTCTATGCGAAATGTAATGGATCTGTGCTTTGTACTCTTTTCTAGACTCTGGTGCTGATGCTTGATGCCTCGATATTTTCACGACGGAGATTTGCTACCATCTGGGGCTTGCCGTCTACAAAACTTGTTTCTCTTGAAATTGGATTCATCTCCTCTGTAATGGTGACTGAAATGCTTAGCCCAGTAATGGGGCCTAATCAATCACCACAGCCTCCATGCGTATTACCTGGCTTACAGAAATTGTGCCTCTCAGTGGACTACATCACTGATACTATGGTTGGTATGATATCTAATGTTCTTACTTCATTAACTCATCTGGACCTTCGAGATTCTCCAATTACTGAACCAAGAACAGCATTTGACCTCACCAATATAGGTGTTCAGCAAATAAATTCATGTGGAAAATTAAAGCACCTATCTTTAGTAAGAAGCCAGGACAGTTTGCCTACATATTTTAAGCGTGTGAATGATCTCGGTATCCTGTTTATGGCTGACAAGTGCTCTGGAATGGAAAGCATTACACTGGGTGGCTTTTGTCAGGTTACCGATACCGGTTTTAAGACACTGTTGCATTCATGTGCTAACTTGTACAAGCTTAGGGTTTCTCGAGGGACTCATCTTACGGATCTAATATTTCATGACATTAATGCAACTTCCCTTTCTTTGGAGCATGTTAGTTTCCGATGGTGCAATCTCTTGACTAACTTTGCAGTTACTAGTTTAGCTTGCAATCGAGATCTAGCAGTTCTTGATCTTAGGGATTGCAGAAATTTAGGGGATGAAGCCCTACGAGCAATTGCTGGTCTTCCTAAGCTGAAAACATTACTAGTAGATGGCTGTGATATCAGTGACAATGGATTCTACCACTTAAGTAAGAACAGAACGAGTTCTCTGGTATCTTTGTCAGTTCGAGGATGTAAGAAATTAACTGACAAGTGCATTTCTCTTCTATTTTCCGATTCATCGAACCAGGAAATGAGAGAATTGGATCTTTCAAATCTCCCTAACCTATCTGACGCTGCCATGCTATCGATTGCAAGAAGCCGTGTCCCCTTAACTGAGTTACGAATGAGACAATGTCCTCTTATAGGCGACACTTCAATCATGGCACTGGCTTCAATGAAGATTGATGAAAACGGTTGGCAAGGTAGTAGTCTACGGTTGTTGGATCTTTTCAAATGTGGTGGAATGACACAGCTTGCATTTCGCTGGTTAAAGAAACCCTATTTTCCCAGGATGAGATGGTTGGGTGTTTCCGGGATAGCAAGCAGGGATGTTGTCGATTCTTTAATCAGGAATAGGCCGCTCTTACATGTCGCGTGCCGAGGTGAAGAGTTAGGGTTTGACAAGTGGGATAACTATGATGATCTTTACATGCATGATTATGAAGAAGTTGATGAATTTGAACAGTGGCTTCTTGAAGGAAGTGATGAGGAAATGGAAGAAGCAGAAAATGATGAATGATGATGGATGATACGCTATGGTGCTGGTGTAATATAATGTGGATTAGTTCTTGTGCAGATTGTGTGAATAAAGATTGGGAAATTACCTTTTAGCCCTCCTGTGTTTTAGGAAAACTGCCCTTCACCCTCCTTGTCTTGATAATCTGATCTCTTGATCTTCAAACCATGCAAAGCAGAAGGTCGGTTTTCAAAGAGTAAAGGATGAAATTCGATGGTACAACTGCTGTAGGAAGACTGTACCAAGTGGATATAACCTTCTTTCAACGGTTTGTATCTTAAAATTTCTGGGTGAAGGATAGTTTCGTCAGGTAAAAAGTATTGCCCCAAGGATAGTCTAAGTAATACTGTGGTTATTGGATTTGTTAGTTGAAAAAGTTATGTTAGTTGTACAGGGTTGTGCAATTGTAATTTAGTTGGTGAAATGTAATTACGCACATGTTTTTTTTTTTTTTTTTTTTTTTTTTTTTTTGTGTGTGCATGGATACTGCATTTTCTGGAAACTTGTTGATGGTTTAGTGTTGTAACTTGGAACTCAAATTCAGCTTATGCATCTTTTGTGGGAGTATTATGCTTGCGGTTTTATTTTTTCAACATGGTCAACCCCCCCTGCCCCTTTAAAAATCTTCTGGGTTTATTTTTACACGGTCTATCTATATGTGGAGAGTGATCATATGGCTGGCACGATATGTTTCACCGGGCCGCGTCATACTCAGCTGGATTGAAAACGGATGGTTCTCACTATGGAATGACCACGTAATCCTTCCGTAATATTTTTCTTCTTCTTCGGAATCCCTATAATCCGGAGGAAATGTCAATGTCATGCAGATGCCATTACTTAGTGGGCCTAATCCCTATAATTTTATGCAAACGTGATACGCACGGTCAAAGTTATAAGTCTTTTGTACTACATTACATTATATTATAAAATGATGTCTTCCTCATCAAGTAAATGGCTCAAAGGATAAAACGATTGTGTATAATGAATGATGTAATACATAGATGTCATCCACACTTGCAGGGATTTGGTCCTCTAATTATAATAAAATTTATGTATGCATGTAGAGGGTTTTTTTTTTTTTTTTTTTTTTTTTTTTTTTTTTTTTAATACAATAAATTTATTAATTTATTCTACTATGTAATTTCAAATGAGGTATTCCTCATCGAGTTATTACTCTCACCCTCTCAAAATATAAGTCATTTTTTGTGTTTTCACCAAAATTAAAAAAGTGGTTGAATTCCATAGAGAAATGTCTAAAATATCTTTTGATTATCATTAATGAAATGATTATAAAGTATATAAAAATAATTGGATTGTTAATAAATTAGGGGTGAAATATAGAAAAGAGTAATAAAATTTCATTAGTAATGTTGAACGACTTATATTCTGAGACAAAAAAAATAGATTGACTTATAGTATGAGATGTAAGGGATACGTACAACACGACTTGAGATAGTTTATGTGACGTGTTTAATTAGCTTGAATTTTTTTTTCTTCCGAAAACAAAATATACGCACACATAAATTTGTCCTCAATGGGGCTAACTTGTAACGGTAAACCATTACTTATGTGTCACGTGTAATTATATCATTGGATGAAAGAAATAAAATAGAAGTTTCCATATTTATGTTTTCGGAAAATTTTATCCCTTCAACTGCACATTTGTGTTAAACTACACTAAACAGATTTGGCCCGCCCGTTAAGATCAAGGGAAGTACTACATCTGTCTCATAAAAAATGTCTATTTTTCTAAAATGAATCGTCCTATAAAAATGTTTATTCAAAAACCGATACATCATTTAATGTATTTTTTTTTTCAAATCTCTATTCTAACATTTAATGTTTTTATATATTCATTTCATATTCGAAAAAGTATTTATTATGTAATAGAAATATATATATCCATTAGTAATTAAAATATAATATATTAATTATTTTATTAATCTGTGTGCATCACAAAAAGTTGACATTTTTGTGTGACGGAGGTAATAGTACGTTAGATTGATGCATTTATATTCTTTTCATACTCTCGTTGAATGCAACGACGACGAATCTATATAAGTAGTTACCGGATTCATTATTACTCAAGTAGCGCAGTCAGATCCGCAGTTTTAGTGCGTTATAGGTGGTATCAAAGCAAGTTATAGTGTCACACCGTGAAAGGCGATGGGGGCACCTCTAATTACTTGCGGTAGAGTCCTGGCGAGAACGTCAATTCTTTAAAAGGGGAAAATGTACTATGCCAAATCGAAAGAAGAAGAGAAATAATATTAAGATATAAGGTTGATGTATAATGAATTTGGTAACTCGTGTTAACCATTTCAGGCCATTCGAGAAGACGACGGGAATACAGTAATATCACACATCGAAAGATTGAGAGAAATAACATTAAGATATAAAGTTGATATATAATGAACTTGGTAACTCGGGTTAACTATTTTGAGCCAAGCGAATACGACATGTCTAAGTTGTTACTGGATCAATTATGACTCAAGTATAGTATTAAGATATAAGGTTGATGTATAATGGACTTGGTGTTAATCATTTTAGGTCAAACAACGACAGATCAGTCTGGTAGCCATTGCATGGGGCCAAGGACGGAGGCAAGTAGTATACCAAGGGGGGCTAAGTCCACCCGGAAAAAAAAATATTACTCTAAAAAATATATGTAGTCCAGCTCGATCCATAAAATATTTTTAATCCAGCCCACCCAACGAACCGGATATAGTCCATTAGCCCACCCAAAGTTCAAATCCTGGCTCCGTCATTGCATGGGGCCTCAAATTCTTTATTTTGGAATCGTCTTCATGTAAACACCATGGCCCATTCGGGGGCCTCTAGCTCCGTATCAGATGAGGGCGCTGGGGGAAGGGGCTTCAGGTAGACTGATTGATTTGGGAGCAGTTCCTCTGGTAATTCCGAGAACGGCGTACAACCTATTTTCTCAGTTTGTGTTGGAAAGGAATTCGGCGGTTTTTATTAGTTGACAATCCTTTACTCCGACAACATCTAGGGTTCCTCAAAGTCTTCTCTGATAGCTACTAACTAAGTCTGTCGACTTATATCTATCTAGGTAGAGGATAAAGTCGTTCTCAGACCTCGGACCATTGGATAAGAAGGGAGTTAAAGAATTCGAAATGAATGGATAGAGGATACGGAGTAGCTCGATACATGTTTTATCGAAAGAGCAAGAGAGAGTTGAGTTGGAGAAATCTCCAATCAATACGCTGGTGAGCCTAGAGATGTTGCATCCCCCAAGAAGACGCCCCCCCTTATTGAATTTGGAGTCTAATTCGACAAAGCGTCCCCTCTTTCAACCATGCTACCGGACGATGGCAAAAGCTAAGATGCTTAACAACCTATCTGCGATCAAGTGGAATTATGGCTCAAGTAGCGCTGCCAGACTAAACAAGAACGATGGATCTAAGTGGTTATTAAATTCATTATGACTCAAATAACGCTGTCAGATCGACCCTCAGTTATGAAGCGTTACACGCAGAATCAGCATCAACGGGTCCTCCAATTTATCGATTATTTTGGTTTTGAAAATTTTAGTTTCATCGTGCCTATGTAATGATCATTTCGAATAAACAGTTGCAAAAATATTTTTTTTAAAAGGTCGATTGACATATGGCTTATTGCATCTGCATTCGTTTTGATATTAATTGTTAAAATCAATTGTATTTACTATGTTAATATTTATCTCTCCATCACGGTATTTTCAATTTATATCAAGTGGGGTTATGATTAATCCAATTCATACCTACACACTTCCGTGGGTGAGAGAGGGATACGAAATAATCATGGTTCTCCACTTGATATAACCCGAAAATGCCCGTTACATCATAATTTTCTCGAAAATGAAAAGGATTGCATAAACAAATCTCACACAATTAATATGAAGCTTTATTATTATTATTTTAATGAAACTTAGAACCTGGAAACTTTTTTATTTAGTGGCAATGCCTGATGGGAGGAATTTGGGGTAAGTTCGTAACGCATAAGGTCTGGAATTTGGTCTACGTTCATAATGACTTTGCCTGCTACACTTTCTTATTTGATTATAATAACGTGCTTATATTGTTGAAAACATTGGCCCAAACCCGTATGAGAGGAAGGACCTCATCCCCAAAACCTAGGTTGTGAGGTGAGGGAAGTCCATCTATTAATATGGTGGGTGAAACAATCATAAGTTCCCAATATGGGATACTTTAACACACCCCCTCAAGTGTGGGCCGGGCACACAAAGCCAACAAAGAGGTCCAACACTTACACAATTGGGATACTTTAACACCCCCCTCAAGTCTGGGTCGGGCATACAAAACCAACAAAAAGCCCCAACACTTGCACAATAAAGGGTGACTCTGATACCATGTTGAAATCTGTGCCCAAACCCATATAAGACAAGGGGCATTATCCCCAAAACCTAGGTTGTGAGGTGAGGGAAGTTCATCTCTTAATATGGTGGGTGAAACAACCTCAAGTTACCAATGTGAGATACTTTAACACATTATATTTTATGATATCAACTTCAATCATTTCCAGCGTTCAAATGTTAAACAAATTAAGTATTTCAGTTATAAATGAATGTTCGATAAATGATAATCTCGTCAAATGAATAATATTTTCTGATCCTGACTTGGCAAGGGGGATTAAAATAATATTCGATAAATGAATATTCTCGTTAAACGAATTTTTTTTTCTTTTGATTCTGAGGGTATTAATTTATCGATGTTATCTTCTAACGATGTTATCATAAACCTCGTCACCTCTTCATCTTCTCTCCCCGTTTTTTTTTTCTTATGAAAGGACTTTAAATTGATTGACTTCATTTAGTCATTGTCTATAGAAAGATCGAAACATTTTTTTTTACATAGTTGATGTTCTTACGTAAAGGAAAAGTAGCTGCTATCTTTCTAATAATAATATACCTAAATATGTGTCATGGACAAAAAATTATTAATGAGGAAGATATAATTATTGACAAAATTACGCACGTAATTATATGTTGCATTTTTTTTTTTCTTTTAGAAAAATAGCAACTCTAAAAAGTAAAAACATATACTCCAATGAAATTCTTCATGCACTTTCTCAAAGTCTAACATATTCAACGCCTATTTTCATAACAACATAATAGAGAAAATATACAGACTGGTGACTTATTCATCGGGGTATTAATTTTGATTCATTGTATAAATAATATCTTAAGCCTTATATTTTATATGCATCAATCAGATATATATACATAAATTAAACCCTTAACGTGTGATATCCCGTAAATTCACGAAATGGCATTTATATCATTTTTTGGGTATTTATCGAGTATCGTATTTTTCCCGAACAAATAAGATATTATAAGTGTTATATTACAAGATTATATCACAATTAGATTAATGTAACACACTTGGATTAAAAACTAGACATCAAATTTCTTCATCATCTTCAACTTTTGCACTAATGCTTTCATCACCATTTATACACTCCACCTTCACATCATACTTAATTACACCACCTCACACCACCATCATTTCACTTGGTGAAACCTTGCACTATTACACTTCAAACACTTCACCTCCCATACCACACCCATTCAAACACTTACATTATTTCCATAACTCCCATCTTGCACATTAGCATAAAAGCAACACACCTCACTCACTAGCATTTTCTCTACACATTTTCTACCCATAACTCTTGCACCATTTTCTCTCATGTCACAAGAAACACTTCACAAAAGCACTTGCATTTCTCTACAACTTCCACTATCAATTCACCACCAAAATACACCACCGATTCATCTTGCATTTTCTTGGTGATTGAAGAAGATTTTGGTTCATGGTTGTTGAAGTCAAGTTTTGGTTCCAGAATATATTCTTAATTCAAGATTAATTCTTGATAGATTGTTCAAGCCAAGAGGATCTTCAAGAGGAAAGCTTACCACCATCTCAAGAATCTCTTGCTTTGGGTATGTTTAAGAAAACTCATCCATCCAATTCCTAAGCTTTTAGTGTTCTTGGTTATTTAAGTATTTAGATGTTGTAGTAATTCACTAGAATATTATCTTGTTGTAGACATTGAAGAAGAGGCTTAGAGCTTTTGGCTTTCTTTAAACTAAGAGCTTGAATTCAAGTTTGGCTTGAAGATTTTGGAGCTTTAACTTGAAGTGCTTTGAGGTAGGAAGATGTTCTCATTGAATCCATCTTGTGTTAATTCTTGTTGTCATGTTGAAATATGTATTATAGACCTTATACCTTGATTATAGACTTTACACCATGTTTTAGACCTTGGAAATCATGTTCTAGGACTTGGTACACTACAAAAAAACAGCAGTTTTGCGACGGAGTTTTTGCGACGGACATTATTTCCGTCGCAAATTTACGTTTGCGACGGATATTTTAACGTTTGCGACGGGACACTTGGCGGGACCGATTTTTCCACTTGGCGGGCAATTTTGCGACGGATTTTTTATTATTTTGCGACGGCCTATTCAATAAAATTTTATAAAATTATTTTATTATTCTGAATTTAGATAAAATTTGCGACGGAATTTAAATTCCGTCGCAAAAAAACATTTTGCGACGGAAAGTTTTATTATTTTGCGACGGACTTCAATAAAATTTTATAGAATTATTTTATTATTCTGAATTTGGATAAAATTTGCGACGGAAAACGTAAATTTGCGACGGAATGATTTAATGGGACGACATTGTCGTCCCAAAAAAGGCTTGTCGTCCCAAAAAAGATTAACCTAAATTAGATAACGGGAAGCCTCTCTCTTCTCCTTCTTCATTTCTTTTTCAGCCACCCACCCCTCTCCTCCTCCGGCCGCCTCTTTCAACTACCCACCCCTCTCCTCCTCCGGTCACCACCACTACCACCACTCTTCCTCCGGTCACCACTTCTTCAACCACCCGCCCCTCCTTCCTCCGTGAGCAAAGAACCACAACAACAACACACAGGGCCGCAACAACCAACCGCCTCCTCCTTCCTCCGCCACATCTCCGGTAAGTCTTTATTGTTTGTCAAATTAGTTGCTTTTAGTTTTATTTTGTTAGGATGAACACTTTGGAGTCGATTTGTGAGAGGATCAATCGAGTTTTCTGCTTTGCACTCCAGTTTTAACACCAAACAAATTTCATATATATAGCTATTTTTAGGGTTGCAGCCTCTTTTCTTGTAAAATACCTCTTGTGCCCCTATCAATCTTGAGTAGAACGTGTAATATATAGATAATAGCATTATTTCCAATCAATTCAAATTGATACAACCGGATTTATCTCAATTAATTAACCCAATCAAATCAATTATCTATTTTTGGAAACAGTTTAAATAAATACAAGTTTATCTTCAAATTTTCTATATGATCACGTGTCCAAATCAAGATGATCAAAGAATGAAATATTCTCATAATATTTTCAACTATAATCCCTCAAATTTTCAGCTAATTTGGAGTTGAACCCGTCACTCAAAAAAGACACTACAAGTCAACTATCTCACAGACAGACAGTTTTACTGAAGCATTTTGTAGTCAACTTTTAGCTATGATAAAGACCTTAAATCACAAAAGTTTCTTGAGACAAAATGTACCCCTATATGCAATATATAACATATAAAAATTCAACTCATTCCAAGTAGTATAGGGTACTCAAAAGTGTGACACATCAGCACATCAGAAAGCTGTAACACAGACTTTCACAATCTGATGCGTTTTTGTTCAGCATGGTGTGTGCTCTGTGTTGCATGAAAATGAGATATTATATATTATTTTTGTAGCTTGAATTATGAGATTTCCAACCATATAAAGATCATGCAATTTGGTTCAATATTGAGCAAGTTATGGGGTGTGAACATGGGTGAAAAACAGTCCAACACTTAGAAAAATTCAGCAGATTTTTATCACATGAACCCTAATTTTGACCTAATTCAATTTTGATCAAATTGAACAACTTAAAGCATGATTAGGGTCAATTCTAAGTGTATTAATATAATTAAACATGTTTCACATCATTCGGTGAGTTTGGACCATTTCCCCAAAATTCCCAATTTGCCCTTTTGACCTACTTTCACCTCGATTTGACCCTATGATGATTCTCATACCAACCTAATGTGTTTTGGATCAATTTTAGGTTGTTACAATGTAAGTTGAGGTCAAATGTCCATTTACCCTTAAGGTCAACTCTTTGGTCACCTTTCCCATTTTGCCCCTATCACATTCTCAATTTAAGCTCATGATTTGTGATCATGCATTTCAAGTGAGGCTTACCATTTCTAGCCTTATGTGATGTTTGAGTTGAAATCATGCCTTTTCACACATACACACAATTGATCCAATGTGATCATGTGTTGTTATCATCAAAACCAATATACTCACATATTTTTGTCAAATTAGTGCAATAAAAGTGGTATGTATTATGTAAACCATTAGGTAACACCACTATGAACTAGCAGAAATTCATTAATTAAAAAAACACACGATCGAATGAACTAGCTTTGATATTGTAATGAGAAAAAAAATATTATCCACTTACTTTGCTGCACTTTTTTTTTGCGATTTCGAAGAAGGTGTTGTAGTTACTCGGCAGCAAACAAAGAAATTGCTTGAGGTCGATGTAGTTAGAGGTGCTCTTGTAAATCTCAATAGTTAGGGGATCTATTGCAAACCCGTAGTTACGAGATCTACGAAAATCTCGCTTTCCTTGCACATATTATTAATTAGTATAAACGCCTTTTTATTATAATTGCATTTAGATTAGTATAAACGTCATTTTCTGTGTCAAATAGATGTCAGGTAGAGGTAGAGGTAGAGGTAGACGCGGTAGGGGTAGTTCCGGATGTTGGTTGAAAATGATGATAAGTATGTGGTTGAATTGGTTTGTTGAAAATGGTGCTGTTCCTACCCGTTTGGAAAATGGTACTGGGGGGTACTTTGTTATCCGGCAAAGCCTCCGAATTATTTTGACGTCGAACCTTTGACCATGAATCGAAAATTTAGGTTATAGTGTTGTTAGTTTCATAGTAAGTTGAGTAAAACCTGAGTTTGCAAAAGTGTTGAGACAACCTTCAAAGACTATTGTTAGTCTCATATTTTGTATGATATGATGTGTAGGATTGAAAATGAAGAGAATAGAACGGAGTTGGATGTACGAGAGGTTGGATGCTAACAAGAAATTTAACCCGGTATTTGTGAATGGTGTGGAGGAATTCATAAAACATGCAAAGCAGTTAGATTCGTTTCGGGCAAATAATGGAATGATGAAGTGTCCATGTAGTAAGTGTAAGAACACTAAATTTTCAATCGAACATGACGTGAGATTACATTTAACTAAATATGGGTTTTGCGCAAACTACTATGATTGGGTGTGTCATGGTGAAGAGTTTCCCATTCCGATCAACGTTCAAAGAAGAACGGAATGTGAACCCTTATCGGGACATGGTTAATGACGATTACGTGATAGGATTGATCACGTAAGAGAAGAATTTCTTAACCAAGAGGAGAACAATGAGACACCAAACCCTGAAGTTGCATCGTTTTTGAAATCTTTGAAAACACAGAGGAACACAGTATGTGATGGAAGTAGTGTCTCCATCGCAGCGGCTTCTAGGTTGCTCACTTTGAAATGTGATCACAACCTCTCTCACAAATGCGTTGACGGGGTTACGGTTTGATAGGAGATATTCTTCCGAAAAATAACTTAATGACCTCGAACTTCTATCAAACCAAAAAGTTGTTAAAGGCATTAGAGCTACCCCATGAGAAAATACACGTGTGTCCCGCGGGGTGTATGTTATTTTGGGAGGAGGGACGCGAATCGGACAAGTGTCGGAAGTGTGACCTTGATCGATATAAACCGAAAACGAACGCAAAGAGGTCAACGTGTGCTAACAAAGTGATGACTTATTTCCGATTGGACTGAGACTCCAAAGGTTGTACGCCACGAAACATATAGGCAAGGAAATGAGGTGGCACGCGAAAACCGAGACAAGCGGTATAATGGCCCACCCAAGTGACGCTGAAGCTTGGAAGCATTTTGACCAAATGCACCATGAGTTTGCTAAGGAGCCTAGAAATGTGCGGTTAGGACTTTGCACTGACGGTTTTGCACCTTTTGGTAATTTTGGGAAGAACTACTCTTCTTTGGCGATCCATGGTTACACCATACAATCTTCCGCCCTGTTTGTGCATGAAAAGACAGCTTTATATTCTTATCGATTGCTTGTACCGGGGCGAAAAATCCGAAAGGAAACCTCGATGTTTATTTGCAACCATTGATTAAGGAGTTGAAGCAAATGTGGAAACAGGGGTTGTTTACTTACGATGTATCCACAAAACAGAAATTTTCATATGAGGTTTGCACTAATGTGGACTATCAATGATTTTCCTGCGTATGGCATGTTATCCGGGTGGACTACGGCTGGTGTGAAAGCTTGTCCCTATTGTGGTGATGGAAACAAGTCGTTCTGGCTCAAACATAGTGGTAAATGCACTTGGTTTGATTGTCATCGGCGCTCCTGAAGACCATATTTTTCGTGACCGATAAAGGTTTTTTGAAGTCCAAGCAAGTATGAACACGCGACTCCACCCCGTAGATTGAGTGGTGAGGAGGTATGGGAATTTGTACAACACCTACCAAGCATCATTGATGGCTCGAGATCTGAGACTTGAAACGGCTTAAAAACTCCAAGAATGGTTGGTGGAAAAGAAGCATTTTTTGGGATCTTCCGTATTGGAAAACATTGCTGCTTCGACATTGCCTGGATGTGATGCATATTGAGAAAAACTTCTTTGAAAAACTGATTGACACGGTTATGGACGTTAAAGGCAAGATCGCTTGTGGTCCAAAATCGCTAAAGATTTGAAAGAGCTTTGCGAAAGCGCCCGATTGTACACTTGTTCTTGACAAGCGAGAAAGAAAAGTGTTGTGTGAATGGGTCACCAAGTTGAAATTCCACGACGGTTATGCTTGGACCTGAGTAGGTGCGTAGATCATGATCAATACATTCTACGTGGTTTGAAAAGCCATGATTGTCACGCGTTTTATGGAACGTTTGTTGCCGGTTGCCTTTCGAGAATTGATTCCGAAAAATGAATGGAATGCATTGGTGAGATAAGTCAATTCTTCCCGAGACTTGTGTCTTGCTACCCTAAAAATAGAAGACGTGATTCGTTTAGAGAATAACATTGCTTGAGATTATTTGCAAGTTAGAGAAGATTTTGCCTCAGGCGTTTTTAACTCGATGGAGCATTTACCGTACACTTGCCGTGTATGAGGTCGAGTTGGTGGTCCGTGCAATATCGATGGATGTATCCATTCGAAAGGTTTTAAATCACTTAAAACAAAATATTGGTAACAAAGCTTTAGTAGAGGATCAATATGCAATGCGTATTTGTTGGAAGAGATTTCAAACTTCGTTCTATGTATTACGATGATCATATTGAAACAAAAGCAAAGAATCTTCTTTGTTGGTGAGACTTCGGCATCGACAATCGTTTGATTTTTACAGAGTTATTCCGTGATCATAATGGTACAACAAGCCGGGAAGTGCAAGACGAGGTTCTTGGATAATAAAGAATATGACTTTGTGCACAAGTACGTATTGTCTAATCTGCGAAATCATGAAACCGTATGAATCGTAAGTACCTCATTACTACATATATACAATGCTTAACGCTTTTTACGAACAAATATACATTAAGCGACAAAATGATTCATACTTTGCGGGGACGTCTTCACTCAAAGAAAGGCGAAAGCCAGAGAGACGCACGACACCCGTGTCGGCGAGTCGCGTCTTTATTACTGGCGGCCCGGTGGTTACGACAAGAAGGAGAGTTTTGGCATGGGGTCACCGCCCTCCATGTACTACTTCACGACACTGCTCTTCTTTGCTCGACACTCATCCGCCGAGACATACTCTCCGGGCATAATCACCCGTCTCACCTGGAGATGGCGAGAGACAGAACAGACTCATGCAGAAACCCAGGCGAGGTTGGAGGAGCTAGAGAGAGACGTAAAGCGTCGAGGATGACAGACTAGCGCGAGATGGAGGCGTGGATTACCCGGCGGTTAAGCGACATCCCTCCGGAGAGGATGCAACCCGGCACTGGCGACCTGAGAGATGACCATTCGATCATGGACCTGGAGGAGGTGGCGTGGGTTTAGGTAGTACACCGGTCCGACTAGGTGACATTGTTTTGATACATTTTATTTATTTTGGCTTATCGTATCCCTTTGACATATCGTTTTATTCATTTTTTGACATTTCCCCTTTGACGTATTTTTTGACATATCCCCTTTGATATCGTATTCCCGTTTATATTGTTGTTGTTGATAGCCGGTAGCAATTGTAATGCTACCGGGGAAAATTAAGGCTGTTTTGCAAATGGTGGTTTGGCAATTTCTTTGCCAAACAAACCATAATTTTCTTTAATTTATTTTTGCGACGGAATATATCCGTCGCAATATGGTATTTGCGACGGAAAAGGCTCATTTTGCGACGGATATGAAAAGATCTAAAAATAAATAAATTATTTAATAAAAATAAGTTGCGACGGATTATACATTTTTGCGACGGATTATACATTTTTGCGACGAAATTTTACATGTTTGCGACGGAAATATTCCGTCGCTATTTGTTATTTGCGACGGACTATACATTTTTTTGCGACGAAAATTATAATTTAAAAATAAAATAAAATACGGTAATTATTCGTCGCCAAAATCCGTCGCAAATAATTTGCGACAGTTTATCCGTCGCAAAACTGGGGTTTTGCGACTAAAAAATGCGACAAAGAAAAATCGTCGCAAATCCGTCGCAAAACTATGGTTTGCGACGGAATAACCCTTGTTTGCGACGGTAATCTTCCGTCGCAAAAACTGCTGTTTTTTGTAGTGGTAGAAGAATTTAGAGTCTTTGCATGTGTAGGATGTTTTGCCTTGAATTGGAGCCTTAAATCTTGTCGAAATCTTTAATTCCTGTTTTAGAACTTATATATTATGTTTAGACATGTTTTAGGAAGGATTTGGATAAGTTTTGAGTGATGCATGTGTGAGATTTCCCTTAGAAATGACCTTAGAAAAATTGTAAATTTTTGGCTGTTCGGGTGCTCAGGAGTATGCTTGAAGGAGACAAGCACACGCTTGTCCTGAGCAGAGAGTTTGGAATTTATTTACTGGGAGCTCAAGAGCACGCCTGTGTAAGACAAGCACACTCCTGGCCTGAGCAGAGAACTCAAGCGCATGCCTGCTAAAAGCACAAGCGCACTCCTATACCCTGTTTTGTGTGAAAAACGTATTTTTGACCCCTTTTGAGCATGTTTTAGTGTAGATACCTTTTGTGGATTGTTGTAAAGTTAAATGTGAGTGTTCTAGTGGCTTTGGCTCCGCACCGTTACTTACGGGAGCATTGGAACATGAAACGTTTGGCCTTACGAGGTGTTGTTCCGGAATGACAACACCATACTTGTTATATGACGAAGTTAGGGGTTCGGTTTCTAGTGGATTTGGCTCAGCACCTTGTGGAGACCCTCTGCGGGGAGAAACTCGGGATCATTGGAAACCTTATACCTTAGCTTCGTGGATATTGGATTAGAATCCGGTATTTCTGTGACACGTGCTAGGTAGCGTAACATAGAGTTGTCTAAGGTCTAGTAGTCCATAGAAGCCTTTTTATGTGCAATGAACTTATGTGGTTAGTTTAAACGCTTAAATACGTATTTGAGAGTCTAAAAGATAAAGCATACTAGCCCTTGGTGAGGCACGTTTTATTTTCGCAACCGGGAGTCGTACTCCACTTGATCCGGGATCATGCCATATGAGGGGTTGAATATGTCATGGTGCATTCTCACCATGCAAAGTGCCCTTGGACTTTTATGCAACACATAACCTTGCCTTGTTGAGTTTTACTATCTGGGCTAGTAGAGGGAAGTGAGATGTTGAACATACGTGGCTCGGTTGTTACATACTCGCTATTGATAGCTCGTGCTATGATTCCGTTGAATATTTATGTTGTTGTTGTTGGATTCAAAGCTTCTGCTTCCTACTAAGTACGTATGTACTTACCCCTACTTGTTTGTTCCCACCCCGAGAAGGTGATACAGGTTTCGAGGAGGTTTTCTAGTACTTACCTCGTGATGATCGGGCTGATCCTTTTTGTTGCTACTTTTATCTTGTTCCTTAGTTGTAAAACTTTATAAGGATAAGTGTTGTAACCTTTTGGATTTGTGGATTATCGCTGTACTCTCAAACTTTAAATGTTGTTCGGTTTCGACATTTGGTTTTCCTATTCTGCCCCTAGATTTGTACTAAATCCCGAGTTGTTTAATTTCCGCAATTATACTCTGATGTTGGATTTTTATAAGGCTTACGTATATAATTCGGTAAATACGAGTTATATACGTGCCGGACGTTCGTTTCCGGATAAGGACTCGGTGTTCGGAAACGGGGCGTCACATAACGTTTATAGCTTAATGCTTAAAATATTGTTATTTAAATTAAGCTTCAGAAGAACAACATTATTAGTAATTTTGCCCGTGTACGTACATTAGTTGACGATCCATGTAAGTTTGGCGTTTTGGCTCTGTTTCATTTGTCTCTTCCGTCATTAATTATTTTATATTATTGTCGTTAAGGTGATATATATGGCATGGAGTTTGTTCACTAATTAACAAACCAGTATCAGAGTTGTTTATCCAAGCCATCATAAATTACAACCATATATATGACATTAGTTTTGAGAAGTTCGATCGGAGTGTTGTCGATCTTACGGACGTGTCACCCTAAGATGGAAGCTTCAATTAATGCTGTTGGGATGGAGAAGAATTTAGAGAAACTATTGCCGAGACTCGAGAGACATTTTTCTATTCGGAAAATTAAAACCATGCACAGACATCCTCATTCAGTTTGCTAAGTTCATGCGGCTACATGAAGAAGATATTTCACTTAAGACAAACACTTATTGCCTATAATCCAATGTTTGACTTTCGTTTTTGTAGCCTCCACTGCAATGGTATTGTCATTTTTGCCGGCCGGCAAACATAGGTTTGTTGATTGAACAATGTAGAGTTGTTATCGCGTTTGAGTTTATTTTTTTATTCTACTATTTGTTATTCTTTTGTTAATATCTATAGCTCGGAGTTCGTTTACAAGCAAATTATACTGCTATCAGAATCTGTTTTTAAGATTTTGGAAAAACAGTCATTTTGACAATAAAAAAAAGTATCTTTTTGAAATATCAATTGAATCTTGTGGTTATGACTGCTTTAGGTTTTTTTTACGATCTGAAGGATGAGATGATAGTAAACATCATGTAGATTTTTAAATGTAAAAATATCATTTCTTCCGTGGATATTGGGGTATATTTGATCATATTTTGTGCACAACTACCTTTTAATAAGTAAGATGTCCAAGAGCATTCACATCGGTATGTCTTAACTGATTTTCTATTTTACAAAACCGATCAAACACCACTTTTCATATGTTAGGGCATTCGCATCATATACTCTTATGATTCTCTACTTTCTGATTTTAAACATACATTTTTCTAGTTTACAGAATTCTTATCCAAGATGAAACTGATGAATTCCATGAACATTCAGTGTTCATGAATCAAGAACACAGAAATACGAATTGAAGAAGAAGAAAAGGAAAGCAAATAAACTGCTGAATTTTATTATTGATCGTCAAACTTCAATTGGTGTTTACAAGGTGTAATTCAGTGTATATATAGACTGTCTTAGCTGTCAATTAACTCTCTAGACGGGTATAACTGATCCTAACAAGATAACCGCTCCCAACTAACTTTGTGCAAATGTGTTTGACAAAAGTCCTCAATGAACTTCAAGTGATAAGTTCAGTTTGGTGTTGTTTCTTGTAAGCTGCTGCTGCAATCTGTTATGAGCTTTAACAAAAATGCAGTAGATTCTCTATTATACATAATGCAATAGACATAAAGTAAAATTTACAGAATCTGTAAGAATGCGGTAGATGTAAAGGAAATTTTACAGAATCTGTAGTTTACATGATCAAGGGATTAATAATCCTTCAACTGGAAAAGAGAAAATTAGCTGCTTATTGACATAATAAAAAGCACAAGAAATAATTCAAAATACCTTGATGAATTGCAGAAAATTGAGAAGAGTGTAGTTGTTGAAGAAAATAAACCCTAGGAAAAAAATAAAACTGAAATAGAGTATCTGTTGCAGTGTTATTTTTCATGTTGAAATCTTTAAAATGGAGTTATTAAATGATTTACAGTATCTACTGCAAGTTCTTTTACAAAATCTATACACATGATCAATTATATCAGAATCTCTACTACAACTCACACACATGTGGGGAGGGGGGAGGGGGTGACGACATGTGTCTCAGAAGCTGAGACACAACCGAAATGAGACGTTGGACATATGCCCATCACATTCACACTAAATTTAAAAGGCACACAATCCTACTGATTTAAAGTTGTGGAAACTGCAGATAAAATAAGGAAGCAAAAAAACTAATAAATAACATGATTGGAATCAGAGAAACACGGACTAATCGCACCGCCACCACATCTGGCTCTGACGTTGCGGTATAACCTGTGAACTATTTCTCTGCAAAAAAAAAAACTCTATAATAAGACAATTGTTGCAAAACTCCAACATCCAGAAATAATAAAGCAATAAAAGTTTCTCAAAGATAAACTAGTTGGCACCCAGGTCTCAACTTTACGTCTTTAATTACCTCTCACGATATGTCCTACTAATCAAATAATTTAAGCGAAACATCTTTACAGTTTACTGCATTCATCCTATACTCATCCTCAAGGTTTTGAAGACCGTCATTTCATGTATATCTTCTTGGGTACGTAAAGGAAAAAGGTTAGGGGCTGAGGTACAATTTTCTAGCCAGCAGGGCCAAACGGAAATTAAACGTACCAATCAGACGATTAGATCACAAGATTACCAATTCAAAACTCCAGATAAAAATATTATAAGAAAAGTATAAGTGTTATGCAAATAAGAACTATATATGTCAAAAAAATTAAAAATAAAAACTATATACTCCCTCCGTTTTTTTTATATGTCGTAGAGAAAATATTCAAACAGATTAAGAAAGTAATTATATGTATAAAATATAGTATTGAAAATATATTTTTTTATTGGGGATGTAAATACTTTATTGGTAAACGAGTTTTTAGTATTAGAAATATATTTTTTATTGGAGATGTAAATACTTTATTGATGAAAGAGAAAAAAAAAGTAATAAATGATGCATTGAAAATGTAAAATGATAAATAAATAAAAACAAAGCAAATTCTAAAATGTGACAGATAAAAAAGAAAAGAAAAGGAAGGAATACTATAATTGTATGACACGCACGCCCTATTCATGCAAAAGGTCTTAAACCAATGGTACGTCGTCACGGGCGGCTTCAGATATTGATAATAGAGTAAAAAATATTTTAGTTTTTTGTGTTTGGAATATATAAGTTTATAATATATATATATATAATTTTATCCAACTGGTTATGGGTCAAAATATGAAAAACAGTGAGTCCTTACCTTAAAAGAGTGGATCAATGCACACAAATTAATGAGTCAAATTCCCATATATCACCTATAGATGTGTTTATAAAAGAACTCTCACGGTTTATTGCTAGTTACATTTTTCTTTTGGGAGGGGGAGGAGGTTGCCCGCCCCGCACTGCTGTTAAAGCGCGGCGGCTCTAAATATTGCAAAATGGGTCACTTGACCTTCTTAAATTTAAAATAAAATTAAAAAAAAAAAACTTAGGTATTTTTTACACTACTTAATTTTTTGTATAATACTCCCTAACTGGCCAGCTAAATTTTTTACGTATTAACACTTGACCCGTAATTATACTTGAATTTTTATAATTAATGCTTATAAGCTTGTAATATGATGTAACGCTATCGATCCCGATCCGTGTCCAAGAATTCCTGCAGCCGTTCCTGTTTGTGGGTGGCGCCGCCCCTATATTTATGTCGCATGAATCGCCTCGTCGTGAATGATGAAATATTACATCTCCCACAAAAGTAATTATGATGTAAAACCGTATCTAACCTTTATTTTAAAGAGAGCTTTTTATTGATCAACTTGGGCCAAAAGGCCAAAACATTACAACTGGGAGGTATTAGCGAAATGAATGGAAATTAAACAGAATCTATAGTCCAAGTTAGTCTCAGGTCCCTCGAACGTGTAACTGCTCTCGAGAGAAAAACATGTATAGGAGGACGGACACAGTCTGTCGAATGCGTGACTTTGTTACGCCAAAACCATATCCCGTAGAATATCTCGTGGAAAAGGTAAGGCCAATGTTTACCCGATGCTTGATTTCTGGGACCTTGTTGGATGCTCTCGCGAACCCAATCTTGAATATCAGAGGCAGAGAAGAAATTCACCCAAAGGGTAGGGTGGAGAGCTTGTTTCCAAATACGACGAGGCCAACTGCAGTTGCGTAAGGCATGGATGAGGGTCTCCGTGTGCTGGTAGCATAATTGGCAAGCGGAGTCTCTTTGGAGATGTGTCGAAGTGCCAAAAGGTTGTTGATGCGGAGGCGCTTTTGGCAAATTTTCCATAAACAGAGGTTGTATCTCAATGGCCCCTTAAGGCTCCAGATGTAGTTCCAATCAAAAGTACTCTGAAGGGCATATCCTCATTCTCGAGTTGAAGCAGATATGCGACGTGCACAGAATACTTACCATCGCTAGAAGGGTCCCATTTAATGTTGTCATTCTCTATCGTAAAACTTGGCTCAAACACTTTGGCCGTGCGACAAATATTTTTCCACAAAGCAGAACAGCCTGCCTTCGGGCTGGCAAAGGGGTTCCCGTACTTATCAATAAGAAGCGAGACCCAAGGGGAGGTATCATCAACCAGAATATGCCAGACTAGTTTTCCCACAAAATGCAAAATTCATTTCCTCTAGCCGTTTCAGCCCCAACCCGCCACTATCCTTGGGCTTACAAATGTTTTGCCAAGAGATAGAATGCCGACGTCTACTATCTTCAGTCTCATTCCAAAAGAATTGACGACAAAGTTTATCAAGTTCCGCGATAGTACCTTTTGGTAGTTTTGTCGTTTGCATCACATAGTAAGGAAGGGTCGATAGAGACATGTTAATTAGAATGGATCTACCTGCTTTCGAGAGTGATTTCATCTTCCAAGAGGTGAGCTTTCTGCGCATTTTGTCAACCAGGAAGGCGTAGGTTGTCCTTTTGACTCGAGAATGTATCAGAGGTGTCCCCAAATATTTACCCATATCGGTCGTGTGTGTCATTCCCAGCTGCTGCCCGATCAACTGTCTAAGCTGCGTGCTAACATTACCCGACACATGAAAGGAAGATTTCTGTGTACTTATCTTTTGTCCTGAGACGGAGGAGAAGTCAGCCAAAACGGTTTCCATAATACCTGTTTGTTCCTCTGATGCTTCCTAAAAAAATGAGATCATCGGCAAAGAAGAAGTGCGAGAGTGGAGTAGATTTTCTGTTGAGCTTAATTGGTTTCCAGAGACCCTGGGCCACTGCTTCTTCAATTTTTTGACTCAGAATTTCCATGCAGAGAACAAAAAAGGTAGGGTGCCAGAGGACCTCCCTGTCTAAGCCCTCTCTCCGGAGTAATCGGATCCAATTTCTCCCTATTCCACAAAACCGAAAGGGAGGCAGAGAAAATATAACTAGATCAACAATGTTTTTGGCGAAGCCAATTGAAATCATAAATTTTTTCAACAAAATCCCAGGACACTCTGTCGTAAGCTTTCTCCAAATCGATTTTAATCAGCATAAACCCTTTTTTCCCCTGTTTTATCCGAAATGTATGGAGGGCCTCCTGCACAATAATAATGTTACATGTGCTCCTACGCGTGCACATGTTCAGGTTCAGGTTTTGCTGGTTTAACAATAGATTAAGTCCTTTGTATTAGTACTTGTTCGCAGACTCAAAGCATTCTGCATTTAGTCCATGTAATGCACTTTTTATAAAAGATAACTTGCAACAGTGAATTGCAATGGTGAATGAGACCTTATTCTCTCTTTTGATACGGAGTTGCAAGTTAAGTAGTCACTAAATGATATATTGACGGGGCCGAGAGTGATCTTCCATCTTAGTCCTAGATTATTATTACACTAGTAAAATTGAGTGCCGTGCAAAGCACGGCGTGCCCATGCTAGATGTTTACCGTAATGTCAAAAACTATTAAATATAAAATACATTTCAACTAAAATATCACTCCACACATTTTAAGTACAACACAATATAAATGACGAAATTTTGCAGGCATTGATATTATACAACAAATTATGATGTCAATTATTTAACATAACGACAATTATAGTAAAAAAAAAACTGGAGTGGGCCGATGAACAGTGAAAAATAAAAAATAAAAAAAAATGGATTTTGGGCCGAATGAAAAGTAAAAAAAAAGAAAAAAAGATTGGGCTGGGCTTCTGACCGATGAACAGTAAAAAACAAGGAACCAATAAAAAAGAACACTTGTCCCCCTCCCCTTCACCCTTGTCTTCTTATTATATAGAAGGATATCCGAAGGTTAGATACGGTTGTGAAGTTGCTAAATAAGATAATCGCCAATCGGCTGCGCCTTATGATTGATAAATTGGTCAGCAACTCGCAGACAGCTTCCATCCCAAATGTCACTACAAAAAATAGACTTTTCCGTGACGAACATATTCGTCGTGAAAAGCATGGATTTTCGTCATTAGAGGTATTTGCAACGATCGTTACAAAGGGCGATGTATGATTTACGGATTAAGCACATAAGTCACATATGTTTGGTAGGGAATTAACTTTAGGACTCATTTACTATAATCGATATATCACTTTTATTATAAACTATATCAATCCTTCCCCAATCCCCATCACTGTATCAAAAAAACATTTGATGGATTTAGCAAAGGGTAGATCCGCCTATGAGCCTAACTGCCTGATATAAAACATTTGTTTTTTTGAGTGATTTTTTATATCAGCTCGAATCTACACGTGAAAAAAAACAGTTCGAATTAGCTCGAGTTTGGCTCAAGTAAAAGGTGCATGCGATCGAGTTTGAATTTATAGCCATGTCAAATTCGTGTTCAAACTCAAGTTCATAAAATTCGTAATGTGCTCAACTCGATAATCTTAATATTCGATTCGACTCTGATCATTTACATCACCTTTTTTTAAGATTTCATGATAAAAATAATTGTCACCAAAGCCTCATCCAAAAATTTATCCACAATACAAAGGTGAGACCATGCGTTTCGTGACAAAATACTAAGCCTTTCGTGAGAAATCTTTCTTTTTGTCACTAAGCAATAGAACATTTTGTGACAAACAAAATTATTATCACTAGAAGCTATCATTTGTGACAAATCTACTCTTTGTCACCAATAATTTGTCACAAAAAAATCTTGTTTTTTTTAGTGTCGAGCAATATCTGACGCTTATGAATTCCCTAAGGTTGAAAGATCCCTCTTTGAACATACTGATAACGAAAATGAAACCCTAATTAGATCTACGTTCAAGCTTCATCGATCAAGAACATAACAAAAGTCAATGTTAGCTTTTTAAGCCAACAGGCCGAAACTACTGTAGATATAAAGAGAGAGATGATTTTTCCTCAATCATAAAACTCTTGTAAACGTTTGTGCTAGATCGATCTCCACTTCACACTCGTCGTTTTAATCACTAGAAATCAAAAACCGATGCACCGATAATTAAAATCTGTTTCTTGATTCACCTTTAATTCAACATAAACCCTAATAATTAAAGAACCAAGAGGTAGGTTTAATTTGAAACCATTATTTAATAATTCCAAAATATATTAAACAACACAACGAATACTTGCTCATAGTTTAATCTCAATACTTATTTATTTTGAACGGCCAAAAAAAAAAGATTTTATTGTTAGAAAAATATTCAGCAAGGTGAAAATACAACAAAACCAATCGAGAAAACAAAAAAACACCCCCAAAACTAGAAACAAAACCGTAGACTAAGAAGAAATAGCAGTAAAATGGTCAAGTTTCAATTTGGTCCACACCCTGTTGAATTTAAAGTAACGACATGAAAACCCATTCGAAGTATATATCTCGACTGAATATCTGCAAACATAGCTACAACATCGAAAATCTTATGGCTGAAAACCAGATTATTTCTTTTTTACCAAAGCTTCCACAATGTCACTTTTCTAATAGCATTCTCAAAAAACAAAAAAACAAAACAAAGTAAAAACTATGATACCCTTAAATAAAAGTACGAGTTAGTTACGGTGTATATATACACAAGCCAACAGTTATAGGAAATAATGCCAGGAACCCATTGATAAATATTTAGAAAAATTAATGTTTGAAATACTTTGATATGTAAATTTATTCGGATTACTGTAGATATAAACTATCAAGCATAAAATCTGTAAAATTCAAGTTCTTTTATTAGATTATGGTACACGAGAATTCAGATAAATTTAAAGAGACTATCAAGTATATATATAAATCTGTAAAATTAAAGTTTTATGAATAGACTGTGGTGCACATGAATTCAGATAATTGAAAGAGTTTGAACTTTGAATCCATAAAATATAGTGATTTGTTATCAGCATTTTTCAAAGGTTGGGTTTCAATCAAGAGAGGTCTCACCGCTCTGTCCCTACTCCCTACAGATTCATGTAGGGTATAAACAGGGAACTCGATCCCCTACGGTGTAAGGGGCTGCATCACATGTGATCTTGTCACACTTCAAACGACATCGCTTCGATTGTGTATTTTTTTTTAGATCGGATCGAAACGGCGTCGTTTTGATAAGACAAGACCGCAGGCTGCACTTCTTTACACCGTAGGGGATCGAGTTCCGTATAAACAGGGGGTGGGATCCCTCCGGTACAAATATGCGGTCATCTCCTACGGTACATAAATATTAAGTTGCCACATGTATCATATATCATCACAGCCGTTTTTTTTCTTTTGGCATCAAACAAAATGGAACGGCATCGTTTCACCAGCATTTTCTTCACCCATGCTTTGTATATTTTTTTTTTTTTAAAACCGATATTTTATTAAAAAAACTTAAAGAAAGATGTTTTACATCGCAAAGAATTTACACAATATTTACAAATAAAAGCAACACTACGGCCATGCTAGTACTAGGCTCCTGCGCTTTTACTTAATCGCTTTCGGATATGAAAACCATCTTTGGTGGTCGACGCGTGCATCGCTTCCGTGTATCTCTTGGTTTCTCCAATACCAAACTCCATGGACGAGCTCGCGGTAAAGAAATCTCCAAAACTGAATAATATCATGTTTGTACATGTTCTCGCTTAGGCATCGACTGATCCAAGAAGCATCTGGGACTGAATTAAATTGATGCCAACAATGTTGATGAATTACTTGCTTCCACATATTCTCGACCCAATAACAATCTCGTGGCGCGTGGATCGAGGTTTCAAGGCGTCGCCACCACAAATGCTACATGTCCCATCATTAATGATGTGACGTGAAGATAGAAGATCTGCCGTAGGGAAGGCGTTTCGATGAGCTTGCCAAAGAAAAAGGTTGCCGCGAAGGGGGCCTTTAATCGACCAAATATGTTTCCAAACATAGTTAGAATGTACGGACTAAATATGGCACATACTACCAACCCATGCTTTGTACTTTACTTCATTATCCATTTCTATTAATTCTTTTTGCATCCCATTTGTGTACACCTTTTTTGTTTCATCATTTGCTACCAGTAATTGTTTTCTATATCTTCATTTTTTTCCTGGCGAATTATTGATTCCAAATATATATATATATATATATATATATATATATATATATATATATATATATATATATATATATATTTCTTTTCTTCTTGGACTTGCTGTGTTGAACACTTTCAATTAAAAATAATGACTATAAAGTAATGACTCGTTTGGGTTGATGTAATGTAAGAAATGAAATATTTTCTTTTTTCGTTTCATCAATATGGAATATTTGGAAACATAAGAATAAAAATTATTTTGATTCCAATGTAATAAAATTGAAAAAGACTATGGAATGACTGGATTGAAATAAAAATTATTCTATTTCTTTTTTTTTTAAGGTAAAAATTTATTCTATTTCATTACCTACCAAACGCACTAATAGATTGATATTATTCCATTCCATTCAATTTCATCATATTCATTTTTTTCAATCAATCCAAACGAGTAATAATTGTAATGAGTCAGAAGTAGACTCCATTCATAGTCAAATCAATAATTTTAGATTGAGTAATTTTTAAATTGATAATTAAAAAATATCACATTTTGGAAAGATTTTTAAGTGGATAAGTTTGATAAGGAGATGTACAAGTTGTCAAAAATTTATAGGTTGAAGAAAAAAAAAAACACTGAAAAGGAGTGTCATAATTCATTAACATTTTCTCTTTCCTCCCTTATTTTTAAATATTAATAATATCTTTTGATCAAAATCTTCAAACGTGATAAAAGTTTCACTATTTTTTTTTTTGCTCTTCGTTATGAGATGTGGTTTGATATCATTACATCGTTTTTAGTTCAGTGAATTTCGAAAAACAGTGAACTTTGATATTGAATTTCGACAGTTACGTCGGATTATGGCCATTGTGGTCCGGTCTGAAACATGCAATGTTATTTGTAAATATAATGGAAATGGACATCTTAATTGTTTCCAATATTCTCAACTAACAACAAAACATGGGCAATTAGAATTTTATCGAATATCTCAACCCCAAAAGGCTGAAAATCAAAGTTTTACAAATAAAAAAAAATGAAACTCATATAAGAATTTTGATGCTTAAAAACAAAAGAAACATACTAATGTTCAAAAATAATTTAGCAACATACAAACAAACAGAAACAGAAAAAATAAAAGAAATGTCAGTGGAAAAAAGAGCAAAAGAAATAAACATATAGAAAACAATTACTTGTATCAAAGATGAAAGAAATAAGGTGCACAGAAAAGGGATGCAAAAAGAATTAATAGAAAAGATAATGAAGTAAAGTATCTGGAAAAAAAAATGAAGTAAAGTACAAAACATGGGTAAAGAAAATGCTGTGAAACGATGCCGTTCCATTTTGTTTGATGCCAAAAGAAAAAAGAGCGGCTGTGATGATGCATGATACATGTGGCAGCTTGATATTTATGTACAGTAGGAGATTACCGCATATTTGTACCGGAGGGGATCCTAACCCGTATAAATAAAGAGTAATTCTGTCTCTTGAGATTCCTGAAGGGTATAAATCGAGGGTTGTCATTCAGTAATTTAGTTTGTAAATTCAGGTTGCCGGCCTGCACACATTTTTTTCTTTAAGAGAAGACGATACAAGGATCGACTCCCACAAACCCACACCTTGATCATTTTCCAAGAGTGCAGTCTGAAATGACTTTGGTTTACTTATACTTAAGAACGGGTCTAGATCGAACCCCACATCTCATCTCAAACTGTAAAAAAAACATTTATCATTGAATTAGACTCAGATTTAGCACTCTCTTCCAATACTATGTGGACTTTCATTGACCATATATAATCCTGACAATTTAGTAGTACCTCCGTCATAAATGTAAGTTCATTTAGGTTTTTGCTTTGTTCAATAATGTATTTCTATTTAAATAACGAATGAAGTATTTATTACATTTTTCTTCTTTAATCTCTTATCTATTATTAATTCACTCAATTTTCACTACTATGCATTAATAATCATTTTAGAATTTTTCATTAAAATTAATGACACATAACCAATCCAACAAACTATATTAATTTGTGTTAAAAACCTAAATGGACCGGGCTAGTACTATGTATTATCTTTTCTTACGCTGTAGACGTCGATATTGACGTTTTTAAAATAAAAAAAAAAAACTGTTTAGGATGGCAGCATGTTCTAGACTATTCCATGTTTCAAGTTTCAACGGCAACGGGCTGCCGCAGTAGCTCACAGAAAAATAGAAAAAGTAATAGTATTATTAAATTAAATAATGATATCCTGTACTTTTAGTGACTTGCAACCTTTTATTTCCCTGGTATATATAACTAAATAACCAAGTATAATGATAATATAAAACTGATCCCCATTGCATAACTATATATATTTATTGGGTAGAAGATAGATCTGACCTTTGGATGTGTGGAAAGGCCAAATCTTATCCACATTTGCTATATACAATCTGACCCTTTGGTGTCTTGAAAGGCCATTTACATTTGGTCATAACTGCCACGATCTTCCCTTTGTATGGTAAATTGTTTTTGGGTTTTCATTTTGTTTGATAAATCATGATATATCTTATATATATATACTAGTATCGTTACACTCGCATAATAATGCACGCAGCATTTCCATTCCAGACGGTGATCTATCATGTTGTTGTCTTTTATATGCTTTGTAGTAGTGTGAATCAACAATTAAAAGTAACGATAAACACACAACTAAAAACATACATATATAAAATTATAAATAACATTTTTCAAGACAATATAATTGTGACCGAAACATACACAAACAAGGGCAAATTTGAAAGAATTACGAAAAGAATACGTAAAGCACGGTTTGATAAATAAACGAATACGTAAAACACGGTGAAGATAAATAAACGAATACGTATACGAAAAACGATTTGAAAAGATTATGAAAGAGGAGCACAAAAACAAACAAAAAGCAAAATAAGAAACTCAATACCTGCCAAGTATAATAAACATATATAAAGTTAAATTCAAAGTGATATCAAACGAAAATACGAAACCCGATGTTCCTAAGAAATAAACTGTACGTAAAAACGATTTCAAAAGACTACGAAAAAAAAATAGAAAAAACTAAGTTTAAAACCAAAAAATAAATCGAAAAACACCGACATAGTAGTAAAATACCAATTATTATGGCCGGGTGATAACAAAAGTTTAACGACTTATAACAATAATTATATTACAATATTCCATAGAATAATAATAATGTAATATTATTTTTTTGTAAGTAATAACATAATATTATTGAATAAACGGGCAGTAAGAAGAGAAAAACCGTGATGTGATAAAAATAAAAAAAACAAAAAAAAAACGCACAAACGTTGCTATAAACCCAAAGATATAACAAAAGCAAAAATGGTATTTATAAATTAAAAAAAAGACAAAACTGTATGGGCCAATCACGTAGTGACACGTGGCAGCACCAAAGGCAACAAGGAAAACGTGTAATATAGTCCAAAACCTATGGCAAAAAAAACACCATTCATTAACTTAAAAAAGCGAAGGTAAATAAGAAACAATAAATACGTAGCACAATTTATTAAATCAATCGAAAATATATAATAAAAACCGATGTTAAAGAAAATGATGAAACGAAAAACACACATATGAATAAAAAAACACACACATGCTAATATATAGGAAAGCAAATCAAAAAAAAGGGAGAAGCCAAAAAAAAACGGTAAAAGCAAAAATAAAAATAAAAATTTAAAGCCGGACCAATAGGGGCGCGCCACGTGGCAGCTCCACAAGAGGCGCCCCTTCTCCTTTATTATATATAAGGATAAGGATATAAGGATATATACATATACATATATATATATACATATACATATATATATATATATATTTTTATTTTATTTTTTAATTTTTAATTTTTTTTATTATCAATATAGACTCATACCCATGAGCAGGGGCGACCGTACTCTTTAGCATATTAGCGTAGTCGATTCGTTAAAAAGAATTATAATAGGTAAAAAAGGATATACACATGTACTATAAATGTTTGAAATTGATCTGTCAATTTTTATTGATCAACTATTTTATTGTATTGCTAATGAGTTATCAAAAATTAAATATATCAGTCCAAATTTATAAGACAGGATTGTCCGACAAATTTTCGACTCGCATCCTAAATTTTTTTGGAACTACCTTGTCATTTGTGAATGGTCAATAGAGCAATAGTATATTTTTAGATGAAAGAGGATAAAATGTGTGGTAAAACCATGGGTGGAATTGAGTCTCGTAACTCTTTTACCCGATTTTTATCGTGATAGAATTCGAGAATCTATTTTTTGCCCTGACACCAAACCCAAAAAGTTTCTCGAGCCGACAATTGGGATACACGAATAATCGGTCCCGCCACCAGGAAAAGATATCCTAAAAAATCGCTTTTAGTTTTCCCAACAAAATAATTTAACAAATAATCACACAAACACCACATCTCTAAATTAAATGTTATGTCATGAGGAGCCCAGTTTTTTTCTTCAATTTAGCCACCTATTTTGGAGGTAGAAAATCAAATGGATTTGATTTGATTTATGATTTTGTTGTAACTAAACTCAATCCATAACAATTACTCCATCCGTTCCGAAATAACTGAGGCATTTGTCAAAAAGATTTATTTTAAAATAATTGTGACAGTTACATTTCCAATGCACTATTTATTGTGTTTTTCCTACGTCTACCTTTATTTATTAAGGAGTGACAGAATAACTTATTACACCTTTTATTTAGTAAAATGAAGAGAATAGTTGTGAAATAAATAATAGCAATAAACGCTGAAATAAATAAATAATTACTCAATGTTTATCATATTATGTTGAGAAAGATAAGTAAGTATATATTTTATTTATCGCGTATCACAAAATATAATCTCATCAGGATTGAGTTTGACACAAAAATTTATAAAGCTTGAACACAAATAAAACAAAATAAAACCATAACAAATCAAAAGTCGAGAAAAAATATTGCAGGTATGGAAAATATTATTGCTAAAGTTCAAAAGAAGATATTAATCTGGTAGTTTTAATGATAATGATATATTAATCATCAAATGTAAAGTTTTGAAATATATAATATTTTAATAATTCAGGAAGGGTCGTGAGAACATGATGGGAGTCGGGTAGGATCAAGATTTCGGAACATTTTTGTCAACCCTAAGTGAAACATCTACAATATCACATTAAAAATGTAGGAGAACCATTACTATATGTAATGTCGAGAAATAAAGGATTTGTTAACATGACTTAACCATTTTGGACTAAGCGACGAGGGTAAGTCTAATTAGTTATTGGATTTATTATCACTTGGGTAGTGCCATTATGTCTGAGTTCTGAGACGTTACATGTGCATGGTATCACAACATATACCAAATGGAACCAAGTGTCACATTGTGAAAGACGAAGAAGGCTAGCTACCTATAGATTCCTCTTCTAGTAAGGATGCGAGTTCATGCATTGAGAGTATGGAGAAACATTATCATGATATAAAGTTAAGACATAATAAACTTGGTATCTTGGTTGACCGTATCTCACATTTAAAAAAAACAAAAGAAAGATTATCATTATATAAGGTTGAGACGTACGTAATGAATTCAGTAACTCGAGTTAATCAGGGCTACCTCTAAAGCCCACTCCTAATGAGGACGCTAAGAAACATTATCATAATATAAAGTTGTGACATAATAAATTTGGTAATTTGAGTTAATCATATCCACATTAAAAAATAAAAAGAAAAAAAAAATTACCATGATAAATAATCGAGACATGATGTAATTAATACCTTGAGTTAACCATTTCAAACAAACAAATTAAGACGATTAATCTAAGTAATTATTGGAACAATTATGACTCAGTAGTGTTGTTAAACCTAACTTGTGAGACCTTACAAAACATATTGCCGATGGACCTAAATTATGGGACATTACAAAACATGTTGTAATTCAATATATAGTGAACAAATTTTCAACTTTATAAAAATGGATTGGTAGGACTTTATCAATTTTCTAAGTCAACAATGTTATGTCTTCAATAAAATTGACACAATAAAAAAATACCACACATTTTACATCATTAATTATAATGTAGCCAGATGGGTTGAATATTCTTATGAAGGAAGCCATCGTTAAAGAGAAGTTTAACGGGGTCCGAATTGGGAATGATCAAATTCTAATTACTCATTTACAATATGCTGATGACACGGTTTTCATGGGGGAATGGAGTTCGGAAAATTTGAGGAATCAAGAGGATTTTGTCTTGTTTCAGAAATTATCGGGTTTGAAAATAAACATGGGTAAAAGCTCGTTGATCGGATAAAGGTGCCATATGAAGACATTAGCTTTGTGGCAGCTTATTTCAAGTGTAAGTCTAGTGCCTTACCGCTTAAATACTTGGGATTGTGGGTGGGTCAAAATCAAGAAGAAAAGGCTTGGGAATACATTATCCGTAAATGTAAAGCGAAACTTGGTGCTTGGAAGTGGGCTTCCTTATTTGAAGGTGGTAGATTGGTTCTCTTAAAAGTTGTTCTAAACGCTTCTTCCGCTTTCTTTCTTCTCCGTCTACAAGCCTCCCGAATATGTGTTGAATATCTTGGAAAGTGTGAGGTCTTTTTTTTTTTGGGGGAGAGGTCAGGAAAAAGAAAAATTGCGTGGGTTGAGTTGAGCAAATTGCAAGCTCCGAAATCTTTGGGTGGCCTTGGGGTGGGAAGTCTTAGGGTACAGAATCTGTCTTTGTTATGTAAATGGTGGTGGAGATTTTTCTCAGAAACTGACACGCTGTGAAGAAAGGTGGTTGTGTCTATTTATGGTGTGAAGGGAGCTTGGGGGGCGGATAGTGATCGGGGGAAAGGGGGGAGGGTTTGGAAGGGGATAATTAATACTGTCAATTCGGTTAAAAGGGTGGGTGTCGATTTGTTGGGGTCGGAGCGGTGGGTGGTGGGTGAGGGTAGTAGGGTGAGGTTTTGGGAGGATGTATGGGTGGGATGTGGAGCGTTGAAAACTGCTTTTCCTAGGCTTTTTAGATCGCTTTTGGCCAAATGTGTGGTCAGATAAAGTATGGTGAAGTGGGTAGATGATAGACGTTCTTTCTGTTGGTCATGGAAGAGGAGGTCGAGGTGTTTTTAGGAGGAGGAAGTAGATGAGATGGAGAATTTAATTAACTGTGTTGATGGAAATGTAGGTCTAGTGGACAAATTGAGATGGAGCCTTAACTTAAATGGCATTTTCTTGGTGGCTCATTTGCGGAAAAGATCGAAGAGAAGTGTTCAAAAATACCTTCTCGGCTAATGAGCAGGTTGTCAGGTGGAACAAACTGTTACCTTCAAAAGTCAATCTCTTAATGTGGAAAGCAAGTCTAACAATAATTCCTACAAAATCAAACCTTATTTATCGTGGAATTGCAATTCAAGGCTCTTGGTGTCCGTTATGCTACAAATTCGAGGAAACTGTTAATCACCTATTATTCGCCTGTGATGTGTCATTATTGGTTTGGGAGCATGTTAAGCGTTGGTGTAAGATTGTGGGCCTAAACGCTTTCTCGTTTAGTGATATTTGTTTTTTGCAAGCAAGGTATGTTGGAATGGGTACGACGAAATCGGTCTCTTGTTTATGGGAAACTTTGGTAGGTGTTACGGCTTGGGTAATTTGGTTGTTTAGAAACAAAATCATCTTCCGTGCGCAAGTTTTAAATTCGGAGTTGATATTTAGGGAAGTGCAAAGATTATCATTTTCTTGGATTTCACATTCTAAGCGTCTCAAGAAATTGAAGTGGGAAAAGTGGATGGCGAATCCTTTAATGGCTGCAATCTAGCTTCAATGTATTTTGGAAGTGCTGTGCAAAAGTTTCAAGATGATATGGGGAAGCTCAGTGCCCGGCTAATTGGAACATTATAATTTGTAGTTCTTTTTTTCTTTAAGCTGCGTATCTATCACTGCCAATTGATGAGATTTTGGTTCAGGTTGTAATTGTTTTTAACATCTTGCTGATAATGAAATAAATGGCTGTTCAAAAAAAGTCAATATTATAAGATATGTTGTGTTTATTTTATCGTGGACACAATATTTTTTTTATCCTCTTGCCAACGTGTGAAGTTTAAAGAGTCAATAATCAATTTTAGAAAATACGACAACGCTTCCTCTACGCTCGCTGTCCGTAAAACTGCTACATTTAATAGGTTCTTACTTTCGGAGAGATTTTGGTAGAACGGTTGTAGAAATGTTGTAGTACCTTCGTCCTATATTATAAGTCATCCTAACATTTTTCATCATTCCCACAATATAAGTCATTCTAACATTTCAATGCAATAATTAATGATTTTTTTTCTTGTTTACCCTTATTCCTTATTTCAAAGCATTACATTATTCTAATTAGCCTATGGGCATTTTAGTCCAAAACTATCAAAGTTGGATCATTTATTGAGTTTCTTAATATGTGAGCATAAAACTAGAATGGCTTATAATATAGGATGGAGAGTAGTACCAAATTACATAAATTAGAGTCTCTCCTTTTACTCTATATCACATAATACATTATTATCGCATGTGAGATATTAAAATAAATTGTTGTAATCTATGTCATTTATACAAATTTACTACTATGGGTTGTATTGTAAAATTTGTCCTCACCTCCCTTGGTTTCTCAGAAATTTTATTTGTGGTTTTTTTTTTATACGGATCATGATTAAGACACATGCATATTTCGTACATAATTAAGTAATTTCATACTCAACACACATAATTCGTGATACTTTTTTTTGCTTAAAACCCCGGTATCTCTGGGATCAATCGCGTCCCGACTAATCCGGAGTTTAGTCCAGCGCTATGTCTGCAGAGTCCGACTTCTACTCGCGGTAAGGTCCGCCAAGAGTTTTTTCCATACATGGCGCCGAGAGGAGAATTGAATCAGGTGACCTTCCTAGGCATTCTCAAATGCCAGAATAAGCAATAGGCAATAAGCATAAATTAATTGCGTAGTATTTAATATCGAGAGACAATGGTATCGAGACAGCCTATTCCATCTCGATATATCGATTAGTGATTTAAATCTTGCATCTATCGATTAAATACTACGCAATTAATTTATGCTTATTGCTTAAGCTCAAGTCTGCCTCTCGATACCACCGTTGGAACCGTGACCTATTCCATCTCGATATATTTACGTAATTATATTGATTATAATTATCTTATTACCATAAATCTATTTTTCAAAATCAATTAATATCTTATATTAATATTATGACAATCTTATTAATTAAAGTGCACAATCCAAGTGTATCTTATAAACTTAAAATGGCGCCCCATTAGTCAATTAATTGACTTCCGGAATATTCTTTAATTAATATAATTTATATATAATTAATATCTTGTATTTTATTTATTCATAATAAATAAATACCACCATATTAATTTACCACTATAACCTTTATAGTCTAGAGATAAACTTTTCTTATTTGGTTATCAACTACAACTGCATTTTAATCCGACTCGATGTTCATATGTGTGTGACCCGATAGGCTTCCGAATATGTTGGCCGTAGACACAAAGTGCAATTTACTAAAATGCCCTTCATACCTAACGATCACGGGATAACGTCTAGCAACACACCGTGACCCCTAATCATCGGAAGAGTCAAAAGCAATGACTACTACCTCATGTGAAGCAGTTACCGTGTAACTTACAATCCTATCGCTGTAACAATATCCATACGATCGTATCTCGAGTGTCAATACATTGACGATCGTATCTTATAATCTAGATATCATGCTCTCTCGAATAACACATTTACTCCCACTTTGCAAAGATTTTCAAGAGCGTGACATTCCTTATAAGAAGACCATTTCGGATATTCAATCTCAATCATAGATACGCGATTCCCGGACGACTCACCATGTATACTCCGCATGCTTCAATATCATACCCAATCACTACCGCATGATCGCCCCGTGGTTAGAGAAATCTCAATAGTGTCAAAGCATGACAATCCACACCGTGATGCCATGAAGACTCGGTCAAAAGGATAATTACACAACCGCCACATAGTGTGACACTTAATGTAAGTGGGTCGGTCACCGACGTCGCATTCTCTAATACACGCCCACGCATACCCAAGTGTCTCTACACTTCGATAGATGAGATCTATCCCTATCTTCTAAAAGATAGAAGACATCCAATATGTGCTAGTCTCGAATATACTATCAATGTCCCCTTTGATAATATATAAGACTGTAGACATTTAAGTACTAATCTTGTTATAGTGATTAGAGATCTCATCAACCATAATCACTATTATGGTTTCTCTATCACAGATTGATACTAGGGACGTTACTATATAAATACAACAAATAATATGAAGATAAACAATATATAATAACATAAGTGCTTTTATTAATCATAATAAAGTTATTACATGAACTAAATAGACTGTAAATGACCCGACCCGGTCGGATCCTGGTCCAACCCGATTGGGTTTAGGACACCTTTATCAACCTGAAACAAAGACACTAAGCAGTGACACGAATCCAAAAAAGATGCAACCTGAAAGGAACTCAACAACCAGATGGTGGAAGATTTAGAAGATTTAACATCTTTATAACAGGATCATCACCATCACTTTCATCTACAATCATTGATGTATTTATCATTCATGTTTATCATTTTTAGACTACATCATACATTATTATTTGCATTCAAATAATAACAAAAAAAAACATAAAATCAAAAAAGAAAGAAAAATAAAACACATAACATGTTAAAATTTTAGCGTTGCATTTTAGAACTTCTAGCACCAAGACTGCACATTCTAGACACTTTACCAACCTTTTAAGTTCTATCTTGCATGAATTAATAAGAATCAAACGGTGAAGAATCTATCTAAGCACACACTTTTGTTGATGCACACTGACTTTGTAACATTTGTTCATAGGTTTTTGGGTAGTAAAATCTTTGAACCTAAACGAAAGCCACTTAAAAGTGAGGTTTACTTAACCAAAGAGCGCACTCGCTCATATTTTCCTTTGAGTGGTATCCACACATTCCAATGTCATTCTAGAATTTGCATTGACATGCATTTTGAGACCACATTTTCAGGTTCAGTGCACTTAAGTGATTGAGACACCTAGGATTTAACCACTTCGAGACCCACTTTTGTTAGCCTACCTGATATTTATCCCCTAGTATGCCCCATCTAGCCTGGACCCTTCCTTTGATTAAACTCCAGAAATTATACCCATGGCATTTTCTTACGATATCCCCTCTTTTGTTGACCCTATTGTCAAGGGATTGTATGAATAGTTGCATGAAATTTTGAGAAAGTACCTAGAAGTGAATATTTAGAGAAGTATGGCTTGCGGTTATGTAATGAAGGTGTGTTTCAAGATCCTAAAAAAAAGGGTTGAATGTTGAAAAAAATGAATGAAAGAATAGAAAAGAAAAAAAAAACTGAAAAAACAATAAGATTACAATGAAAGAGTGTTTTATATGTTGAAGAAGTAGCTTGTTTTCGGCCATTTTTTACAAGCTTTTTTGGAAAGTATTGTTTGCACTTCTATTCTGAGTTATGAGATGTGATGTTTTGGAGCCATGTTGTGCGTTTAGTTGGGGTTATGAGTTATGAGATGTAATGTTTTGGAGCCATGTTGTGCGTTCAGTTGGGGTTATTTTTGGTGATTGAGTGATAATTGGTGTGGTGATTCTTTCTTTCTCCTTGACAATTTAGCCCATATTCTCCCTTTTCCCACCTTATTTTCTGTCCCTAGCCCCATTACAACCCTGTGAAAGACCTCATGATTTGTGTATTGGATTTTAATGCATAGTGGTGGAGATTTGATTGATATGCAAACTAATGATAATGCTTGGATGTGTGTTGATTTTGAGGGTGTGTGAATAGTCCATGTGCATATAATATACTGAGCGATATCCGTGAGGACATGTTGGGGTTTGTTAATTTATCCACTTGAAAATTTGTGAATCAATGTGATAATGTGAGTTGTATGAATACTAGTGTGTGATATATATTGTTTGATCACCGTTCGGCTTGAATTATGACATGTGAGATAGATAAGAAGGTTGGACGGGCGTCATTTTTTTTTGCATATTGTTGGTGCTTTGAAGACATGTTAGGATCATGCATCATGAATTTTGCATTTCACGGTCTATTCGAGAGTTGTAGGATGCTTGGGGACAAGTATCATTCAAGTGTGGGGGAGTTTGATGGAATCGTAAATGATTGGTATTTCATTGCATTTTCAAGATTATTTTCTATAGAGATATGCGCTTTTGTGGTGCGTTTGATGTTGTTTTACAGATTTGACGAAAATAAGCTTTGAATGAGTGTGTTTATTATGTGTGACATGGAATGAGAGAGTGGATTATAAAAGATGTGACTCCAGAAGAAAAACTGAAAAATGGTATGATCATACCATTACATTGAAGTGTCAAGTGAGGCTGATAGCAAGTTGCTTAAAAGTTGAATTTTGCCACCTTGTTTTTATTGATCCATCATTAAAAGACTCCTTATTTCTTATTGGTTGAATAATATTTGACTTTTATTTTCTTTATTATTTTAATATTTATCTTCAAAATGAACCCAAATCTATCCTATATTAGAAAAAAAGTGGCGTGGCCACCGGGGGATGATTCAGCAAATAAATACTCCCTCCGTACCTATTTATCTGAAGCAGTTGCCAAAATTCATACATAAATTTATTGAATGAATCTGCACTTTTTTAATTCAAGATTAGTTGTTATTTAAATGTACTCTGCACACTTGGAGACTTTTAAGAACCGCCTTTCGATAATCGTGCATTTTATGAGAATATTTTTGAGTGAGGTTCGAGACTAATGCTGCGCGGCTGATTCACCTGCTACCATTGCCGCTTCTTCTTCTTTTTTTTTTTTCTCATGCTTTGAATAATTCTTTATTATGGTGAGTATTTAATTTATTTTCTTTCTAGTTAAATTATTATTGAAGATTCGATTGATGCAACAAATGAGATCGAATTGGTATTTATTCCTCGTTTTATTTATTGATATTTATTCATCTTTTGATCAATTGTCTCTACGATTAATAGTTAGCTTGGTTATTTTCGCGAGATAATTAATTTAATCATTGAATCGTCTGCTAGTTGAAATATCAAATCCGTAATTGTTTGTGATTTTCAGACAAGTAGCACATGATATGAGTTTTTCGGTTCGCAGCTAGGAAAATCCACTATCATGAAGATGAATAATCAATTAAAATTAACCCGCGCGTGCGTTAATATTCAGAGGTCTCTCAGATTGTAATGCTGTCAGAACACCAAACTGTTGAAATAGTGTCCTAAACCCATTCGGGTTGGACCGGATCCGACCGGATCGGATCATTTCTACTATTTCTTTATGTTTATATATATAATAAATGATTTTTCTGTTTCATATATTTGTTCTTTTAAAAACCAATTATGAATTGTTATATGATAACGCCCCAGTGATCAAATCGTGGTGGAGAAACCATGATAAAGCGATTATGGTTGATGAGATCTCTAATCACTTTAATAAATTTGAAACTTAAATGTCTCTAGGTCGATGTACAATTAAACAGACATTGATAAAGCTAAGCACGTATTAGATGTCTTATGCCTTTGGCGGCATGGATAGATCTCGTCTATCGAAGTGTAAAGACACTTAGATCAGACGCGGACGTGTATTGTAGAATGCGACGTTAGATCGACCCCACTTACACCGCAAGTGTCACACTATGTGGCGGTTGTGTAATTATCCTTAGGACCGAGTCTACATGGCATCACGCTATGGATTGTCATGCTTTGACACTATTGAAGTTTCCACAAGCTACGGGGCGATCATGCGGTAGTGATTGTGTGTGACATTGAAGCATGCAGAGTATACATGTTTGGTTGTCTCGGGAATCACGTACTTATCAAGAGGGGTGAATATCCGAAAGCGGCCTTCTTATAAGCGAATGTCTTACTTTCGTGAATCTTTGCAAAGTGAGAGTAAATGAGTTACTTCGAGAGAGCATGATATCCAGATTATAAGACACGGTCGTTGATGTTTTGACACTCGACTTAACGACACTGCGGGATATTATTACAACGATAGGATTGTAAGTTACACGGTAACTGTTTCACTTGAAAGGTAGTAGTCATTGCATTTGACTCTTTCGATGATTGGGGGTCATGGTATGTTGCTAGACGCTATCCCGTGATCGTTAGGTATGAATGGTATTTTCGTAATTTGCACTTTGTATCTACGGCCAACATATTCGGAAGCCTATCGGGTCACACACATATAAACATCTAACCGGATTAAAATGTGGTTATAGTTGATGACCAAATAAGAAAAGAATTTATCTAGTACTATAAAGGTTATAGTGGTATTTATTTATTATGAATAAATATAATATAAGATATTAATTATGTTGATTAATTAAATATACACATAATGTATGTGTATGTCGAAATATATATACATATATATATATATGTATATATATATATATATATATATATATATATATATATATATATATATATATATATGTATGATATACATGTATTTTGTAAATTAATTAATCATAGTATTAATTAAAGAATATTCTGGATACCAAAATATTGGCTATGGGGCGCAGTTTTTCTTATGTATATGATACATTTGAATTGTGCAATTTAATTAATAAGATTACCATAATATTAATATTAGATTTTAATTGATTCTGGAAAGAAAAAAAATAGATTTATGGTAATAAGATAAATATAGTCAATATAAGATTTAGACAATTTATTGGAAATATTTAATATAAGATATCAATATTAAATGAGATAAATCAATCAAAATGATTTTCCTTATTTTATTGTGAAAATGCTTTCTCTCTCATCAATCTATTAAATCTAATCCCAATCAGATTGGGTTATGAAAGTGGCGCCAAATTTCTATTTAAGGGAGGATTGACTGGGCTTCTTTTCAGACAACACAATTTCAAAACTATTAGTTCTTGTGAAAATAGAGAGTTTTTAGAGAGAGATTTTAGAGAGAGAAAAAATCGGTCTAGCAGCCGAGTTTTTCTGATAGCAATCCATGATGGGATTTCGGCGAGGTGTTCGTATGAATCACCGGTAGAGACCGAACACTTGGGCGGTTTCGTGCAGAAACTACAACCGTAGACAAAGCGCCGTTCCAATTGGATCAAGCAGGGTAATCATTTGTCTACTTCTTTTATGCTTGTTGCTTAAACGAAGTCGATCTTGGGGAAAAAGAAATCAAATTTTTGAATTCGCCGCTGCCTCGCTGATTTTCTAACACAAACTCCTATGACCGTGTCTAGGGATGTCTTTCGGTTAGATGGTAATTAGTGACTGTGTCCTGATTACCAAAATTAGAAGAGATTGGTTACTTGTCGCATGTCGGTAACTATAACCAATTTATCAATGAATTAACGAGTCATCTGTGCATTAGTGATCGGATGAGTAAATCGAGGTGGATATAATGAATTTAACTGGAACCTTTCTTTTACTTATTTTCAGATTCTTAGTTTACTTAGTTTTATTAGTAATTAGTTTAAAATACCGTAAAAAAAAAGTAGCATATATGTGAACGATGCTATATTAACCCACTGGGCCGAAACACCAAACCCATATGACGGTGTCCCATGGTATTTTTTTTTAACGGAAACGAAATATACGCACGCACACATTATGTCCCCATGGGACTCGAACCCAGATGCTCCGGGTTACGGGGCCACAGTAATCACCACTGGGCCGATGCATATGTAGTGCTACTATCAGTGTTAGTGTTTGAAAAACAAAATATTCTTAAGAATTTAATATCTCATAATTGCACTAAAGATATGTATCCACAGTAAGAAGAATAGTCAACACACCTAACCAAAATAAACTAAACAATTATCCTTGGGGTTAGCGATACCCAAAACTTGAAGTATGCAGTTAATCCTAACAATGCCCATCCAAAGAAGGCTTAACAGAATCATAAAGCTATAAAGGCTACTATATAGTAATTAACTTTTCATTTTTTTTTTTTATCAAGATAAAAAAATAACATAAGCGAAATTCGAATCCATGACCATATTTTGATGAAACAAATCCAAATTCATCGGAAGCATTATGTGGAAAGGAAAAAAGAAAAATAAAAAAACCCTTCTCTATTTTTTTGCATCCGTGGGAAGATTTCCAGAGGTATGAAACTTCCATCAGCGAGGGGAAGAAGTTATATCTTGATGAAGCCCTATATTTTATCAGCAAACACTAACATATAAAACATTGTGCTGCAACACTAAAGAAAATACTGTCCTTTACATCATGTCGACTCGGCAATCATATGCAAAATAAAAAATAAAGTGGTTCAACAGGTAAACGCATTCACAACATAATAGCTACTCGGAAATCATATGCAAAAGAAAGAACAAAGAACTTCAACGGGGAAACACATACTCATACTTAGATATTTCCTCAGATACTTGCTCTGAAAAAGCCTCCACTCCGGAAACACTATGTGAACGGTGGTATATTAACCCACTTTCCAAGAGTTCTGCATCATAACCAGAGACAGAGTAAAGTGACTAGGGGCATCAAACTTATATAAACAAAAATAGACAAAATGAAAAAGACCAAGCAATAGCAACAAATAATTACCATTTTCAACTTCGTCGGTATAACATCCCTACATCGAGTGATCCTAGCTTGATTCGGTGAACCACGGTAAAGATGGAACATAGACGGTATACAAAAGCAAGGGCATAAAAATAGTTAGAGGCATCAAGATTTTAGCCCCGGAAAGCTATTATCTCCCTGAAAAGAAATAAAACACAACTCATTAGTCGAACCCAAAACCAACAACATCATATTCCATTAGTTTTTTTTAATAGACATGGGTGATTTCCTAGGCATTTACGGGATTTCACTTCCAAAAAAGCTGATACATGGAAGCCTAATAATGTTGTAATTGTTAGACTTCCTATAAGTGTACTACAGGCCAAGGTTACCTTAATAGAAAACTTCATAACTCAAACTAAGAATAAGATTCAACTAAAAACAATATTAAAAAATATATTAGCAATATTCAAATGCTCAAAGCTTTCATGATGTGAAATGGTGAAAATGAATGACACACATATTGATTAAAAGAAAAATAAATCATACATAACAAAATAATAATAAATATAAACTATATTTCTTTCAATCAAGCGGATCCTCCTTTTTAAGCAGGCAAATCCACATCTCTGAAGTAGTGAAAACAAATACACAACCTCATGCCAAAAGAAAAAATCTATATATAATAGATAGAGGAAGGGAAATAAAATCAATTGACCCGTATTGCACGACCTGATACTATATCTATGAACATGTGTCGTCATGGACCTCCATTTTTTTTTTTCTCGAAGGCTGCGGAAAAAAAAAAGTCCTTTGTCGATTGAAGTACTGTAGTATATATATTATTTAACGAATTAAAGTAGTAAACAATCAAGAACAATCTATAACCTAATCAATTACAGAAATATATAGATCGACCTTCCTCGTCAGCGGCCGATGTGCTCCATGAATGTTATCTGCCAAACCACATGTGGGAAAACAATATACCAAAAAAATCATTGTAAACATGAAAATATAGGTTTGCTAAATTTGAATTATATCGGTAATGATACCTGAGAAGCCCCATCCAACACTCGATCACCATTCTCAGTCACCACAGCATAATAATTCCATAGCATCCGATCAAAGATAAACCACAACTGCATAATAATCCAAATTAAAAAGAAAATGAAAATCGACACAAATATTTGTAAAATTTTAGTTTATACTTGGAATATATCAAACCGACGATAAAGATGAAGATTGTTGCATAACTGTATCTAAAATTAAAATAAAAAGTTGTTTTGACACCTAGGGTAGGATGTTTACTAAATCAATGGAGCCTGAAAAAGTTGCAGAGAGCATATTCACGAGTACTTTTTTTTTTTTACTTGAATTGATTGTCAAATTATTGTTTTTTTTGAATTCCCATGATTCTAGGGATTGTATATGGAAATGTGGAAAATCAAATCGAAAATATGCATCAAAGAAGTGGTTGGCTGATATTTTAGGGTTATTTTAGTTACTATTGGGTATAACTGGGTCAAAAACGGATTTTGGGTACAAATTGTGCGTAATCAGGTGATTGTTGCAAGAGCATATTTAGGAGTACTTTTTTTTTTACTGAATATGAAGATTTTGAATTGATTGTCATTTTATTTTTCTTTGAATTCCCATGATTCTAGGGATTGTATACGGAAATATGGAAAATCAAATCGAAAATGTGCATCAGAGAAGTGGTTGGCCGATATGTTAGGAGAATGCACTTTATTTTTTTCTTTTATTTTAATTACTATTGGGTATAAACCGGGTCAAAAACGGATTTTGGGTACAAATTGTGGATAATCGGGTTAAATCCCTTTACCCAATATGAAGTTTTTGAATTGATTGTCTTTTTTTTTTTTAATTCCCATGATTCTAGGGATTGTATACGGAAATGTGGAAAATCAAATCGAAATTGTGCATCAAAGAAGTGGTTGGACGATATTTTAGGGAGAATGCACTTTATTTTTTTCTTTTATTTTAAATACTATTGGGTATAAACCATGTCAAAAACGGATTTTGGGTACAAATTATGGGTAATCGCGTTAAATCACTTCCTCTCTCTCTCTCTCTCTCTCTCTCTCTCTCTCTCTCTCTCTCTATATATATATATATATATATATATATATATATATATATATATATATATATATATGACGATACCGAATCTCGCACCTCCACGTGGCGTCGCGAGATGGCCCTCCTTCTAGCGCCAATGACGATGCTGGATTTTGTCATGTATAATTTCGGGTCAATTTAATCTAGGGATGATTGAATCAAGGATGATTTAAGATCGAGTCCGAGAGCTCTCTCGCGTTGCATTACGATCCTCGCTCATCATCTGCGAATCAAGTCACACGAGTTCATTACCCTAACCCTAAACCATGTTGGTTTGGGTAAAATGCAGTATTAGCCCTTTGGGCTTTCACTTATTCTTGTTCGTCAGAGACCATCTCGCGACGCCACGCGTGGAGCCATGTAGATTCTAGATCGCCAATATATATATATATATATGGATAGATAGATAGTTTCTTTGAAATATGAAATGAAAATACAACAATAAATGTGATGCTAGAGGATGTTTGGAAAAATAAGTTTTTTTTTTTTTTTTTTAGGAGGAAAATAAGATTAAATGATATATTGATTTTATAAATGAACAATTTTTCTCAGACAATTTTTTTTTAAAATGTAAAGAACTTTTTTTTTTGGGACGGAGGCCTTACATTTTGTTTGTATGAAATTATAGATAATAATCCTTCTCAATAAAATAAAGAAATACAGAAATTAATGTGCAGCGGTTTTGAAAAGAGGTTAAAGGTTGTAAAGGACATTTTTTATCTAAAATGAGAAAAAATGACAAGAAAAAAAGATAGTGGTCGAGAAGACAAAACACGCATTATTATTACACGCTACATTACACGTTGCTACAACCAAACGTAGTAAATACATGTAATGAATGCACGTGTTTTTGTCCTTCTCAACCATTATTTTTTTCTCGTCTTTTTCTCATTTTCAGATCTTTTTCATCATCCTCCTACTTTTTGAAAAATATAAATGACACGTACTGTTTCTTTTTTTGTTTTTAAATGACATTGTTTCCTCACCTCTTTTTTCATTTAAAAAGGTTGTAAGACTATTTTTAATCTAAAATGAAAAAAAAAAAAAAAATTGACTGGTGGTATGACAAAAAATGGCTGTCACATTACACGCTGCATTACACGCTATTGTAGTTGTAGAATAATAATGTAATGTAACACATGTAGTGAACATACGCTGTTTATTATTCTCAACCACTATATTTTTTCTTGTTCTTTTTTTTCATTTTGTATCTTATTTTGTCCTTCTAGACCGCGTCCCCTTTTTCATTCTTATTCCTTAATATTGTCGGTGGAAATAAACGATGCCACGTAAGCCCTACAAATATCCACCAAAAATTCCCCGTATATGCCGAGTTTCCACGTGAACGTCCCATTTTTATAACATATTAATTAATAATAAACATCTATTACTATTAAATAATGTTAATATATGAATTGTGACTATAATAAGGTACGATATATATCGAAGTGGACGAGTATTTGGCGGTGTGCTGAAAATGATTAGTCATTGACCTAAGTATTTTTAACAAATCTCCAAAATTAATGAAGATTCGCATAATAAAAAGAATAAACTTAGTTTACCTTATTATAATGATTATAATTTAGCTTAAATATATATAATTATAATTATAATTATCAGCATGATTTTCATGCATGCATGCATCCCTTATAGAAAAGCCCATACTTCCTACACAAGGTATTGGGATATTACCCAGCCCGGCTTATATAAAACATAACAATTGATACATCTGTAAAATGTGATATACTGTCTAACTATTTGCATCAGTTGTTAAATATATTTATTCATTTTTTATTTGGTATAGTTATATTTCCTTTTTTTATCAGCTATAAAGTTATGTTTCAAAACAATATTTATCGTCCATTTTCCATTATACCATTATTTATCCTTTTTTTTTAGATTTTTGCCAAGAAGGACGGATTTACTTAATTATAAATCTGGATGCAAAGAAACATGACAAAAAATCAATGTGGTTACTTGGGATTGATCAAATGATTCTACCAATCAACGTATTTATTGCTCTTTCACCTTTTATTATAACCGTGAATCAATTCCTCATGATTTACGCATCAATTATCACTACACATTTTTTATTTTAATGTAAAACAAAAACTCACTTTATGTACAATTTTGATGCAAAATTACGTCACCTATATTACTCGATCCATATCAGTGTTAGTACATTTTTTTGCTGTAATTACATCTATTTTATCGGTTGTTACTACTACTTTTTCAATGTTACTACATTTTTTTGGCTTTACCTATATTTTATTGACTGTTACTACTTGTTTTTCGAAATACATTACATCTTTTTTTGTTGTAAATTTATTTTATTTAATAGAATTACTTTTTTATACATGTTACTACATTTTTATTGTAAGTATATATTTTATTGATTATTACTATTTTATTTTTTTTATATTATTGTGTAACTACATTGAATATTTCTCAAAAAAAACTGCATTGAATAAATTGGTTTGACAAATTCTCCATAATTTATGGCACGAAATGATACGATATTTAATTCAACTTTTTCTATAAAAAAAGAAATCATAGATATTTTCGTTCATTTATCATAAATTTGTCTTTTCTAACCACACGAAATACAAGTTGTCCTTCCAATTTATGACATTTTTTTTGTCCCTTCCACTTTTTTTTAGGAAAACCATTATTTATCCTTTTTGTTTTGAGAAAACAAGAACTTTATTAATCAACATCCGCCAAACAAGCGGCCAAAATATACCAGGTCAAGGAGAGCCCAAGATGTCCTGTAAGAATCACAAAAGACGTCTAGCTAGAAGATGCGGCGGGACATTCCCCGCATGCCGAATAAATAAAAATGAAACTGATGAGAAGCTGGGTAAGAGGGTCAAGCAGTCCTGCATCAAACAACCCTGAGTCGTAAGGTCCTCCACTGGCCGTCGGAGACGTGAAACACACGCCAAACAATCACTCTCTACCTCCAATCGTTGAATCCCCAAGTGCCTCGCCTCCTCCAAAGCCAAGAAGACAGCCTTAAACTCCGTGTATTCCACTAGATCCCATGGGTCAAAATGATACGCGAAGGTGTGGATAACCATTATTTATCCTTAGTTGAGACACTGGGAAAAAGTTGAGACATTGGAAAAAAGAATTGCATTACTTATATATATATAATATTTTAATCATTTCATTGTTAACATTAACTTTTTGTTTTTTTGTTTTTTGTTTTTTGTATTTTTTTTTTTTTTGCACTTGGGAGTCTCCGTGAAAGTCCGGGCCGATTTGAGCGAGAACGTATCTGACCCTTTGTTGACTCAAAGAACAAAGTAGTCTTCTACAAAGCAGGTTCTAGAAATTTTTCCCATATCTCTCTGGGCCAGCATCAATCCCGAAGGGCATGTAAAGATGTCTCCTCTTCTTGCCCGCAAATGCCGTATATATTTGACTCCAGCACTTGATACCGGTATAATCGTACATTAACCTAAGTGCATCATTACATAGCATCCAAAGAAAATGGAGTGTATAAAAACGGAGTGTATAAAAACCTAAAATTACAAGACAAACATCATTTCGCTGATTAACTTCTATGTACTTTTAAAAAAATTAAAAAAAAAAACTATACCTGCATCTCTATCAACTTAATAATCAAACATTCAATTATAGGCATTATCAATATACTAAGATGTTCTCAAAACAAAAATATATAAAGGAAGATGCAGATTCAATGCATAAAAATAATTATCTAAGTATATAATTGTTTTGGAAATGTATGTATTCTCAAATATTTATGTTATTGGTATGTGAAAGCCAAGTTGGATGCATCTGGTTTGTTGGTATAACCGTATAAGTGTAACCTTTCTGGCTGGGCCGGGTGGTGGTTTAATTAGCTTTGTATCAATATTTGTGTCACTGCTGACGTCATTAATTGCAAACATAAAAATAATGAAATAAACAAAGGAGGTGGCGTTTGTCCCGGCTTGAGATCATTTATCTCAGCCATGTGCCTAAATTTAGTATGCCTAAGAATCGGGATGAGATCACCTATCCATTTGTGTATAAATTTGCTTAATCAAGAAAGCGACGTCGTTTACGCGTGTGTTTTATTTTTTTGAAGAAAATAAAATAAAAATAAAAAACAAAAACCAAAAAATAAAACACACATAAAACGACGTCGTTTTTACTTAGACACCGAAATTAGACACACAAATTAAACAGGTGATCTCATTCCCTAAGTAACTACGCTGCGTTTACGCAGATTTAAATTTTTGAAGAAAAACAAAACATAAAAATCAAACACACATTAAACGATTTAATTTTTACTTGTGTAATTAAATTGATGCATAACTTCTGACACGCGATTTCAAGCCCGTTTGTCCCCACCTTACACATGCTCCTCATGAATTTTTTTTTTTTTTTTGACCATCAACGTCTAACGAGTAGCTTGCCAATTCATTATTTTGTATGGAGTCATTTCGCTGTTTAATAAAGACATTTTATAAAAGTATTGAAATATAACGTTAATTATTTATCAAATTATCAGCTTCTTTTAAGTTTTGATATAATTGACAATTCAACATGATATCAGAGTGAAAGGTCTTAGATTCAAACTCCGTTTCCGACACAATTTTCGCCAAACAAAAAATAAATTCATAGGTCTATCTACTTTCTTATAGGTTCACACGGACTTCTATCCTCTCTTATAGGCCAACACTAGATGGGCGTATTGAGATGTAATGTTAATTATCAACCTCACATTCACACATGACCATTCTCTCCTTTCATAGACCCACACTTGAGGAGGCGCTGACATTTGAGGAGGCGTGTTGAGATATAATATTAATTATTTACCTCATTTTTCACACGGGTCTCTTTCCTCTGTAATTGACCCACACTTGAGAAGACACCCACACTTGAGGGGCGTATTGAGATATAATGTTAATTATCTACTTCCTCATTCACACGGATCTCTCTCCTCTTTTATAAACCCACACTTGAGGGTGCGTATTGAGATATAATATTAATTATATATTTCACCATTCACACGGGCTTCTCTATTCTCTTATAGACCCACACTTTATATAGAAGGCGTATCGAGATATAATATTAATTATTTATCTTTCAATCAGTTGAAGTTTTTGGAAGAGATTGTAATTCAACATACATGTATCAAAGTCGAATCTAAAGTTTTCTTTTTTGAATCTAAACTTGATATTTGATTATATAAAGTTAGATTGTTCAATTTTGATCTCTAAAATTGAATTTAGTTCCTTCTCAACAAAAAAAAAAAAAAAAAAAAAAGAAATATTTGAATCTAGTTTAACGTATGATGTCGCGGTAAATTAACAATGGTGCATTTAACAAGTGTCATTATAAATCATAATTATTTAGTAGAGTAGCAATAATCCGTATGAAAAATGATAATGTTACTTTTAAAACTATATATCATATGCGATCAACACCATGTTGTGGTTGTGGTTATGGTTAGTTTTCTTTTTATTCTTACAAAAAGAATGTGTTGAAATATTGTTCGATGTAGACTTTATATAAAAGGTTAAAGGTTGTAAAGGACTGTTTTTGATCTAAAATGAGGAAAAAGAACAAGAAAAAAAGATAATTAATTTGTTAGAGACTATACACAACACATATAGTGTGTGTTTCTACTTTCTACTTGTACAAATTTCAAGGTTGTGTTTCTACTGGATACAATATTGAAATTGGTTTGTTGAAAAAGCATAATTTGAAAAGGTTGACAAAGCAGTGGGTACGTACGTCGGTTCAAGGATCATTTGCTCTCAAGCTTGTTACTTATCCTTAAACTCGCATTTGGGATTTGTATTGACTTAGACGATGTAAAAATATACGCGGATATTCGGATATTTCTTCTTTTATGTGTATTATACTTTAGTGTGACTCTTATTTACTTTATTAATATATCTTTCTATCACTATCGATATACTTATTTATCACAATATCTCTTGTCCTAAAATTTTGTGGATAGAGATGACCACACATTATATTTTTCTTCATATAAGGACAACGCCCAATACTATATTATTTACTCAATTAATTCAACCGCACCTTTCCGTCCTAAAATGGTAGTATAAAATTACATCAAATATGGAGTAATAATGGGTTTCTTTGTTTGTAAAAAAATAAAATAAAAATTTTTAAAAAAATATGGAATAATAACGGTAAAATTAGAATTGGAAAAAAAAAAAAGACGTTATATCACCTAATATATTATTTCTACGATGATTATATTACTATAAAGTTTCTCATTAAGTATAAGGGAAGAATTTGTGATATATTTTATATTATTTAATATAAAAACTAACCACGTATTATAATCGTCTCTAAATATAAATCGTTTGTACATATAAAAACTGTGACTATATACGAAGTTTTTTTTTTTTTCTCGGTGTTCTGCTAAGAGTTATTTTAGAATACACAGTAACATGTTTCTCGTTTTAACATCGATCAATTTATTATCCATTAAAATACTAAAATTGCAATAATGACAATCCAAACAGTTTGAAGACGTTTCAGTATAAAATGTATATCTTAAATTCATCGCTCAAACCACTCTTATATTGTAATGGTACGTTTGTTAGGACGGAATGGAATGGAATGATTTTTCATTCCATTTCAATGTTTGTCTATGATTATGAGAGAATGTAATGGAATGAAATTTTATTCCAATGGAATGAAAAATGTATATTTTCATTCCTTCCAAAAATAGATGGAATGCGATTGAATAAAATGAAAATCGACAAAACACGTGGGTGATTGGGTAAGAGTGGGTCGGTGGTAGGGTAGGCGATGAAGTAGGGTAGGTGATGAAGTAGGGTAGGGTAGAATAGGAGGTGGGGTAAGGTAGGTAAGATGCGTAATGTAGAATAGGGTGAAATAGGGTAGGGTAGGATAGGATGGGGTGGTGGGTAGGATAGGTAGAGTGAGGTGGAGTAGAGTAGGTGATGGGGTAAAGTAGGTAGGATGAGTAAGGTAAGATAGGGTGATGGTGGGTAGGTAGGGTGGGGTGGGTAAGGTAGGGTAGGATTGGTAGGATAAGGTAGGTGAGTGGTGGGTAGGGTAGGTAGTGTGGGTAGAGAGGTAGGTGCAGTGGGGTGTGGGGTAGGGCTACCCCACCGCACCACTTCCACCATATTCTACATTTTATTTCATTCTTTCACATCTCAAACGCCGTAATGGAATGAATTTATTCAATTCCATTTCATTCCTGCGTAACAAACATGCCATAATGGAATCAAAATAACCGGCTAATGATATGGGTGATGACACATTCAGTCTAATTCAATCACGTTACTTAAAGCACTTGCATCAGATGTTCTAAAATAATACTCTATTTTACAGTTTTAAATAAATATTTTTCTAGTGTAATGAATCTCTATCTAAGATGAAATGCATCAGATTCTCTATTTTACATAATGAGTTAGATATAAGAGAAAATTTACAGAATCTGGATAAATATGGTAGAGGTAAAGAAAATTTTACAGAATATGCAGTTTTCAGTAAAATGTAGAGTATCTATTGCAGTGCTACATTTCCTAAATCTGAATGTTGAAATTTTTGAAATACAGTTTTTAAAGGATTTACAATATCTACCGCAAGTGCTCTTACATCTATGTTTTATCAACATAGATCATGATAATATATATGTATGTATGTTATTAATTTGTGAGTCATAGTCTTTAATCAATAAAGATACACAAATTTTAAGACGATTCATGACCATTGAAAATTTTGTGATATCAAAAGATACTACTAATTTATAGCATGATAACTTTGTAGCTTTTTTTTTTTTCAAATTTTTTTTAATGAACAACCATGAAATGACCGATAATAATAATAATAAAAATAATAATGGATAAAGGATGTGAGACATGGATGACTCAATTGAAATGGATAAATAAATGTCCCCCTATAAATAAGGTAAGAGAAAAACAAGGAATCAGCACTCCATTTCCGTCCGGATTCGCATGATAAAAATCCATTTGCCAACACATTTTCGGACCGCCCCGCCCGCCTTAAACCCTCTTGCCGATGACATTATTTACAGAAGCAGCCACTTCACGGCAGTCATCACATCCATCCACCACCACCGCCATTAGAACAGATCCATTGAGAACGTGAAATTCAAGACTCAAGAGACCTTTATCCTCGTTTTCTTTGCTTTTATTCACGTGATTTTTCTTCACATCCCCGGGAAATCTTCCTGTTACGGTAATTTTTCACGTCAATTATGATGTTTGACATTGGAAATTGTGTGCTCTGATTTTTGTATCTTCACATATAAACGAGATAAAAGCCATCTTCTCCAATCCAATCTCCATACCTTTTGAGTAAACAAGGCCAGCAATTTATTATTTTGTTTTGCAAGAGCTGAGTTGAAAGGTAATTTTTCACGTAAATAATGTTGTCGCATAAAGATTTTTGTTTCTTCGCATTTAAACGTGATGGAAGGTACCTTGTTCAATCCAATCTCCATTCCTTTTGAGAGATTAAGGTGAACAATTTTTTTTTAATTATTATTATTATTATTTTTTTGCAGTAGCTGAGTTGAAACTTAAAAATGGTGATCGACGATAATGACACGTGTACCAGCAAACCCCCGCCGGAGTCGAGCACGAGCTGTCGGCAGCAGCGGAAGAAGCTGGAGGTTTACAATGACGTGCTTCGGAAGCTCAAAGACTCTCACCACCCGGACGCGCAATTACCAGCCTTCGCCGATCAACTTTGGGCACATTTCAATCGTCTCCCCCTCAGGTTTTCAATTTCTCCTCCGTCTTAGCTTTTTCATTCTTCAACTCTTCATCAGTCCTCTCCCTCTCCACCTACGAATCGCAAAACACCATGCATAGTACACCATATTCACATCTGTAGATCAACATTTGATGCATTTGGATTTTGATCTACTTAATTGGGAGTTGGGAGGATAGATTTAGAGTCTGACTTTTCATGACTTCGGTCCTTCATCCCTTTTATTTCATTTTATTTTCTGAAATTCTGAAGACGTCCCTATAACTTCACAAATTTGTGTGAAGATTGGAGGATAACATGGACGCATATAATTATAAAATATAAATATTTCGTGTATTCCTAATCAAGTTTTTTTGGAATTTTTGTATATCAATTGCATCAGATCAGTAATTAAACTGAGTTTGTCTATGGTGAAGGTATGCATTAGATGTCAATGTGGACACACCAGAAGATGTGCTTGCCCACAAGCGTTTGCTGCATCTTGCTCAAGATCCTGCCAATAGACCTGCATTAGAGGTCCGGCTTGTCCAGGTATACAGATCCTTTCTGGCGTAGCTTTGATTTAAACACAGATTTATGTGGACCATGAGAGAATGTGAAGGAGTCTTCTACCTTTGGCCTAAGCCTACGTACGCAAATGAATGGTTATTTTACTGTTCCCTGGAAAAAAAAAGCGATATTGTTTTGCCATAAAAAATACTCTAGTACCCTCTTCAATTTTTTATTTTTTTTTCAGTGCCCACTTTATGGATCTGTCACTGCCAAGGGGTACCCCCTACCTTTATGTGTAGTGTCTGAGAATTTATATCTTGTTGCTGTCATCTGATTATGTATCATGTCTAGTGTGCTTTTGCCCTTTGAACCTGCTTTTCTATTTATTTTTTTGGTTGGTGTGTTCATGAACTTAGTTCATTTGCTTGCATAATTTAATTAGTGTTCAAAAATTGTTCTTCAATCCATCAAATTGCTGATCATTTTCGTTATTTTATGTTATTGTTGGAACTATTCATGTAGGTTCCTAATATTACTGATGGAAATTCAGCCAGTGCTTCTGATCCTAGTGCTCCAGGAAAAGAAGTAGTTCGGAGGTATTTGCCTTTAGACAATATTCAAAATACTTATGGCATTTGGTTTGATGTAAGACCTCCTGTATAGCTCTCAGTACAAAGCCATTTTGATTGCTATTTATATCTTTCAGAGAGAGGGGGAGAAGTAGAAGGAGAGAGAGTGATCTCACTATTATGGTCACAAGTCTCTTATTCTTTCTTTCCCACACATTATGATAATAAGTCTTCATCATTTTCAACAGCATTCATCCACCACCTGCTTTTGGTTCTTCGTCTAATCTTGAAGCACTTGCACCGGAATCAAGCAAATCCCATAACGAAGACGGTGACATTATAGAAAACAATGATGTGAGGGTTTCACGGTATGTTATTCTGAACATGAACATTCTGCTTTGGCCGATTCTTTAGTGCTGCTTCAATCAATAAGTTTACCTTCATCTGGAATAAATTTTAAATGGCCATCTTTTGAAGTAGTTGAATTGCTTATATATATATATATATATATATATATATATATATATATATATGCTTTCTGGAAATTTTTGACAGTCTAAGAAACATGGTGCTTGATATTTTTCACAAAGTGCATGATAGATATACCTTCAGAAATTTCCATCTTATTTTATGAGATAGAATTCTTATCAGGAAGCAAGTAAAAGTTTCTATTGCATTTAAGAGCGCTTTTTGATTGTATGTCTTTATGCCACATCTCTATGTGATAAGTAGCATTAAAATGCTAGATATATATCAGCTATATATGTGTTTGATCAGTGGTGCTTTTGGAGAAGCCTTGATATACATGCATATTTTGCTTTTCATTAAATTAATGTCACTTCTAGAGTACTGGTGATGCTTACTTCTCCAGGTGATTGATGATATTGTAGGCCTATGCATGAAATTACCTTCTCGACAGATGACAGGCAAAAGCTCCTAAGTCAGGTAATCTGCTGGCCACGAGTCTTTAGATGAAAGATACTACTGTTATTTCCTTACTATGATTCTGTTGGGCAAATATGATCATCATGATATCTACTGTGCAATAGATCAATTGGTTGATCTTGAATTCCCCGCTGTTTAAATTGGCTTCTTTTAAACTGTGCAAATATGATTATCATGATATTCAGTATTGCATTGTGCATATATAACATGATTTTTGTTCTCATTCTTAATTCTTTGGTCTTGTTTTGCAGTTGACTTCATTGCTTTCAGAAATCGGCCTGAACATTCAGGAAGCACATGCTTTTCCACTTCGGACGGCTATTCCCTTGATGTCTTTGTTGTTGATGGTTGGCCATACGAGGTATTATCTCGACTAATTATCTGCCAGGAAACCTGGCCTTGTTGATTTTCTTATCACACCATTATCATAAATGATTGAATTTCGCTCGATATTCAACCTCAAATTCTAAGCCACTAAATGCAATTTTTTCAGTAGTGCTGGACTTTTTAACTGTAATTATAATTTATGAAACAAAGGGAGTTATAATGATGATAGTGAATAAACAAGTGCTTTAATGTACTTTCAGGAAGTTGAGCAGCTTCAGCAGTGCAATAGAAAAGGGACTTTTAAATATTGAGGTATTACTATATATATCAAACCTTTCTAAGATATGTGGTTGACAATTCTGTTTATGATTGGGATTCTTGGTTGTTTTATACCCTTTATCTCTTCACTGTCAAACCAACACCTGCAATTTTCATCAGTTTTGTTTTCCTTCATATAATTGCTTTTAGAATAATTTTCTGTAACCCATTCTTTCTCCTTCCATATTTGACGGGTGTTGCGTTTTCTTTTTTTTTTTTGAACCGTTTGATAGAAAGACTTCAAGACAAATATGCTGAAAACCATAAATCAAACAAGTGAAAGAATGTTACGTTACTATGTGTTCTTAATGAAGTTTATGATTGTTGATTACCATATTTCCATTGATTCCAGCAGCAAGGCCGCCAAATCAACTATCTTCATTCACTCTTGGTGGCTATGAAAGAATTGAAATCAAATGTGAACTTGATCAATTTGCCATACCTAGTGATGGTACTGATGTTTGGGAAATCGACTCTCAGTGTGTAAAAATTGATTGCAAAATTGCATCCGGATCATATGGTGATCTGTAAGTATATCTCACACCGATGCTAATTATTCATGTTCGGGATCTCAACTGATTGTTTCTTGTGCTTGTTCTAGATTTAAAGGCACGTATTTTGGTCAAGAAGTAGCTATCAAAATTCTCAAGGCAGAACGCTTTGAAGACGGAGTTACTGAAAGAATTTGCTCAAGAAGTATATATTATGAGGTTCATCACATAAACTTGAACCAGGATGCTCCTCATGACTGATTCTGCAATTTCTCCTCCTTTTCTCTGTATACATTGGCTAAACATTAAAATTACATTCTACTTTTTGTTAGTATTGAATATTTTGTGAAGTGAGAGACTATCATTGGAATGTGGTAGCCTTACACTATTAACTATCATGACTGTTCTTGTGCTTCACGCTTGCAGAAAAGTTCGGCAAAAAAACGTAGTGCAGTTTATAGGTGCCTGCACCAAACCTCCAAACTTGTGTATAGTAACAGGTGCGTTTCGAGTTGCAGTATAAATGATAAAGAGAATTAGCACTTTTTGTATGATTTCCAAGTTACATACCATGTACTGAATTAAATATAGGACACTGTATTACAAATTTCTATTTTCTTGTTGGTTTCCTTTTAATTGTTTGCTTTGTACTGCAGAGTTCATGTCAGGAGGAAGCGTATACGACTATTTACATAAACAAAAAGGTGTATTCAAGCTGCCTTTATTACTCAAAGTAGCATTAGATGTTTCAAAGGGGATGGACTATCTTCATCAGAATAACATTATACACAGGGACCTGAAAACTGCCAATCTCCTGTTGGATGAAAACGGAGTAAGATCATAGGTTTTATGCACTCATTTTAGGCAAACCACTCTTCTTGCATTTGTAGTTTAGACACGCTGCTTCATTGTTAGCCTCTTTCGCACTCAAAAGCCAAGAAAGACCACACTTAGAGTAGGGTTGTAAGTGAGTCAGGTTATTGGTGAGCTACACGCGTTTGACTCGCAAAAATATCCGACTCAATTCGGTATTTTTCAAGTTGAGCTACTCGAATAATTAATCGAGAGCCAATCTCGAGCGTCAAGATCTAGTAATCTCGTAGCTTGCCAGCTAATAGAGCTTTATTTAATAATTCTTTGAATAATTATATTAAACAATAATTTATCTACAACATTCAATATAAGTTGAGTAGAGTTCGAGCTTTTGCCACATTTAATAGAAATTATATGCACTCTTAGTTGTGTCGGGTTATTTCGAGCAGTAAACAAGTCTAGTTCAATTTTGCCTTTGATAAATCGAGTTTTAGTCAAGTTGAGCATGAGCCCTGATGAGTATCGACTCGACACGGCTCGATTACACCCCTAACTCACCGATCTTCCCAAACTCCCATACAACAGGTAGTCAAGGTGGCTGATTTTGGCGTGGCAAGAGTGAGAGCACAGACTGGAGTCATGACTGCAGAGACTGGGACCTATAGATGGATGGCTCCTGAGGTATACTAAATATTTTCTGAGAAATTATAAAGAAATTTCATAGTAGTATATAACTATACATACACACTCAGAACTTCTCTGTTACATCTTCTTGTGTAGGTTATAGAACATAAGCCCTATGATCACAAGGCTGATGTTTTCAGCTTTGGAATTTTATTGTGGGAATTGATAACTGGAAAGGTATGCTTATTTTTAGTTGGCAGTAATTTTAACACATTAATTGACGACAGGTATTAATTTATTGAAAATAGTTATTATTTTCCTTTTTTATTCACCAGATTCCATATGAATACCTAACTCCATTACAAGCAGCAATTGGAGTTGTCCAGAAGGTAAAAAAGTTGTTCACTCCTTTTTGAAATTGCATACTAGAGGAGAGACTACATTTCTAGCTGCACTGAAAAGTTGGACATGTCATTTGGTGCTGTGCAATTAAGTTTTATTTGAATATATATATATATCTATATATCTATCTTAAATAACAGGGTCTTCGTCCAACCATACCGAAACACACACATCCCAAACTTGCTGAGCTACTTGAGAGATGTTGGCAGAAAGACTCAACTTTGAGACCTAACTTCAATGAAATAATTGGAATCTTGCAGCAATTAGCCAAGGAGGTATTCTTTCTTGTTTATTTCTTTTTATAGCCCTCTATTCTATCCCTATATATTTGTAGGGATGAGATAACCACTAATTTGGGGCCTCTATATTTAATACAACATTTCTACAACGTTTTTTAACACTGGACAAACTCTTTATGCATGTGGTTTAGGTTGGAGATGAAGTAGAGGATCGACGAAAGGATAAACTTGGAGGTTTTTTTTCCTCGCTTAGGCGTGGACATCACTAACTAAATGAATACCTTCTTTGTAACTTATGGATTTTTCTTTTTTTCTATATATTTTTTTATCCTTGGCTGCACATTATATATAGTGTTGTTATTGTTCCCTTCACTTTGTATTTTTCTCTTTTTTTTTTTTCCCCCGTTTGTGGAGGATTTTATGTAACATCTTACTCTTGTCTACTTGCAGAAAATGAGTCCACATCTTAGCTAGGGCATTCATAGGAGACGCCCTATATGGTATCCTATCCTTAAAATAAAGATAAAAATAGAGTTTATCTCAAATAGCTCCCACAGCAAAGTCTCTATCCCTATTTGTTTTAGGGGTATGAATAGTGCATCCCTACTTGTGATGATGCACTATTCACGTCCCTAAACATAATTATTAAAAATTATAGGAATAAGGATAGGGATGTTGTTGGAGTGCAATAATAAAATATTTAATGAGTATGAATAGAGTTGTGAGATAGAATATGTATTATTTAATATTATTTGAAATATTATAGGGATAAGGATAGAGATGATGTTGTGGAGGTTTTTGAATTGTGATGTTGTAAAATAGGTATATGTATTATTTTATATTATTTTAGGGATAAAATTTAGTGATTCTGATAAGAATGCCCTTAGTTTCTTCCTTGAGGGAAAAAAAAAATAAAACCTCACTCGGTCGAAACCATCTTAAAACCTAACCCAATTTAATATGAAAAACCTTCAATAAAATGAAGCAAAACATTTTGGGTCGGGTTTGATCCAAAACGAATGTGATTGGTTTGATTTTTTATTTATTTTTCAACCCAACCCGAACGCATTTATTCTTGGCGAAAAGATGGAAGGTATCATTGATCTCAACCTTCCTTAAAGCTCATAAGATGGAATGTACCGCTAATCTTATTAACGGTGCCATCCACACTGCCCATAGTTCAAATTTTTCAGATTTTTCCCTTCTTACCCCTCATTTCTTCTCCTTCTTTCATTTCAACTTATTCATTATTTCTCCATTGTTCTTCAATCTTATTTTTCTCAAAGAGATTCATTAACCATTTTTCATAACATTGTTGGTCTCATTAGTATTATCCACCCACCCTACTCTACCCATCATTTCATAACAATCACTCACCCTTCATATCACCCCACCAAACCCGGCCTATTGCACCACCCCAACCTACCCAACCCTAGCCTACCCTACCCACCACCATACCATACCCTACCCATCCACTATATCATATCAACCTTACCCCACCACTCATCATACCCAACCACACCCATCTTACCTTGCCTAACTTTGCCCTACCCAACGCAACTCACCATACTTGCTCGCTTCACCTAACTTCACCCCACTCTACCGTCCCACTCTACCATTTTTTACCTATCACTCATGTTACCCATCACATACTACACCTTACTTCTTTACCTACCCTTACCTATTACCTCAACCTACCCTTCTATTGCCTACCGAACAATGCCCTACACTACCTACCATACTCAGTTACTCACACCACAGTACCTTACCTTACCTACCATATGCTACCGCATTGCACCCTACCATACTCCACCACCCACCTTACCTTATCTAACCTGACCCCATTCAACCTACCAACCCCACCCCTACCGCCCTACCCATCCCCTACCCTACATCACTCATCCTACCTTACCATACCTCATCCCACCACCCACACTACCCCATATCACTTTTACCCACCACCCACATGTTTTCTCAATTTCATTACATTCCTTGACATTACATCCATTTTCAGTGGTTCCATTTGAATACATTTCATTCTATTACATTAGTTTATAATCACTTCCAGAAATTTGGATGGAGGGAATTCAAATCATTTTATTTCGTCCCATTCATGCTAAACAAACAAGAAAAAGTTTTTATTTAGAACGATAAAAAATATATGCAGACGTATATATTTCGTGATCCGTAAAAAAAAATCCTACCATGAATGAGATATAAGATTAACGAGTTTAAAAAAAAAAAAAAATCCACCTCCTTTTAAGGTGTTTGCGGTTGGATTTGATTCGATTAAAGGATTTTCAAAACTAAATCAAAATGTTTCGGTTCGTAAAATATGAAATCAAAATCAATCATATTAAATTGGTTTTGATTTAGTTTGGTTTTTCATTCTTCGATTTGATTGTGTTCGGTATGTCGGTTTACAATTTATTGACTAATGCAAATATAACATAGCGACTAAATTGATTTGCTAATACATAATTGCCCCCCAAGATAGACAAACTTATGTCTATGTGGTGATCCAAATTATTATGTCATTACATATTAGTCAGCATGTCCTAGCTACGTCTCATTAGAAAAATAAGATCTTCCAAGAATATATGGAACCCAGAACGTTTCAAAATTGTTATCAAAACATATATGTCATCAAAATATGTCAACACTAGATGAATTTCGACATAGTACACCCGTCACTGGCGGATCTACCTTATATATGGTGGGTCACATGATCCTATCATGATCCTAAAATGTTTTTAATATTAAAACGATATAGTTTTGTTGTTAAAAACGCTGGTTTTGTGGTTAAAAATATAGTTTTAGGCTCCAAATGACCCCACTAAAACAAAATTCTAGATAAAAAACCTAGTTTTAGATTTCGATAATTCCACCTAAACAAATTCCTGGATCCGCCTCACGACACCTATAATAGATAAATAACATGCATGTTGATATAATCATCAAGCAAAAGCTGCAATATATATATATCAAAACAAACTCACACAAATCAGATTGGTTCGGTTTTTGGTTGGTTTGGTTTAATTTCATAGTTTTAACAATCATTTAATCAGTTTGATCTTTGAAAAACCGAATAATATTAACATTTTAATACAACCAAACTGATTATGTTGGATAGATTGTCCACACTCTTGAATGCTTAAAAAATATAGTTGCGCCTTTATTAAAACCAATTTAAAGATCAAGACTTACCAGTTGTCTTAAACCAATTGGTGTTTTTAAAGATCGTCAGCGTTCTGGTTGTTTAAAACCAATTGATGTTAGTAAAGCGCAACTATATTTCTTTAGGCATTCAAGAAAGTACATCGCAAGCATCTGTCTAAACACTCCCTCGAGTGTGGATCATGTGGGCAATCTACCCAACACCCTTCCTCGCCGCGCGCAATATCTCTCAATATTTGCACAATTTCTTTTAAATATCTGTTTCAACTGGGTTCGATCTCGCGACATCCTGGCCTCACGTCATATCAAAGATCAAACGTTATCATTGTATTAAAACCAATTGGTGTTAGTAAAGCAAACTATATTTCTTTAGGCGATTCAAAAGTGTGTAGCGATCATCCCAACAGATTATATATTTAGTGTTATTATTATTGGTTATAATAATCATCTTTATGAATGCTATTTATGCTAATAGTAGCAATTAGCTAGGTGAGCCAAATTGAATTTTATTGAGAATTACTATTATGTAAAAAGAACATACTATTATGGGGCTAACCGGCTAAGCAAAGGCATTAATTAGCTAGCCAAGACAAAACACGAGAGCAAAGCTAACAAAGTCATATACGAAATTCTAAAAGTGGTATTTTTTTGAATTTTTTTCTCATCTTTTTTACACTTTATCTGTTTCTGGAAATAAGTTGCGGGAACTTCAAGTATTCTTTAGAATTGCAATTGTTTTTATGGAAAATTAGGGATAATGACACAATCTGAAATATTTTTAAGAAATGAGACAAATTACATATTTTTTATAGGAGGAACCCAATCGCATAATTTTATAATGGTAAGACAAAACAATAATCCTAAAATCAAATGAATCTCCCAAATGAATCCCAAAATCGGTGAATTTCAATGATGAATCCCGAAAATTAGTGAATTTCGATTTATGAATTTTGAAAATTAGTGAATTTCGATGATAATGAATTTTGTCGATTGAATTTAAATAAATGAATTTCGAACACAAGTGAATTTCGACAGTGAATAAATAATTTTGTCCTTTATGCAAAAGTTTCAAAAAACTGTCCTTCTACTCAATTGATGAAATATTTCTGTCATTCTTCCTCATTCCCCCTTGTTTTTATGGTTTTGCCTTAATTTGTGAATTGTTTAGTAAGATGAAATATGAGAAATGATCGATTGGGTCATAATATGAATGATTGGGTTATAACATACTTATCAATAATATAATAAGAAGTGGTGTTGTGATCTCGAGCATTGAGTCACAATTATTGATATAACACGCTTTAATTAACACTATTAATTCTAATCAGACAAGTAGTGTGACGACAATTGAATTGAAACAACACGTGTTTATACAATTGATCAAGGTATTTGACATATTGATTGATATAGATTATACCATGATTAATAGCGTAATGTAATGACATGTTCACAATGCAAAGGTAAAAACGATTACAGGTCGCTTGGCGCGTGCCTAATTCATTATCATTTGAACACATAAACCTCACGTGACAATGATATCTTACATAAAAGAGTGAAAGAAATACAAAAGAAAAACACATATTTGAACAATCACGGATCGTAATATGGAACAAAGAAATAATGTTCAATGCAACAATTGTACCGTTGAGCCGCGCACCGCATCACGAGCCGGTAGAGATCGATTGTCTAAAGCGCACTTCCAAATTTCTAATCTATACTACAACAAAATAAATGCATATACAATGACGATGGTCGGCTTCTCTAAGGCCACGTGTCATGAATATAAAGGTTAAGCTCAAAGAGAGTATAGAGGACGTCCCACCAAAGATCCACCATAAATCCCGAGAGCGAGCAAATTTCACTCTTCCTAACCACCGCAGTCGGTTCGATCTGTAGTACACGCGCAGCGCGTGTTATAGGGGCTCGCCAATATGCCCGAGCTTAAGTCAAGCATACGCACGTTTCTATAATCTAAGGATAAACGCAAGGGAATAATCCAGCCTCATTAAGGCTCCGATTCAAAACTAAAGATAAAGGAGATATTATCTCCTAGTAATCAAGGATTCATATCAATCATATTTAATATTGAAATAACCGAATCCTTGAAGGATACGGCAGGATTAGGGTTAGACTCCCTATATAAACCCTCTACAAGAACTACGGCCGCCTTGATTCCAATTAGATACATTGGATACGTAGGCAGCTTGAGAATAACTCAAGTTCAGTCAAAACACCACAAAAACAACCCCCTCTTTTGGTGTTTACCAGTGATCGGAGAACTACCATTGGATCAATTGGCCCGAAGATAATTATTGGTGAAACCCGACTTCATCATTGGCGCTATAAGGAGGGCCTTCTACTGGTAGTTTCAACAAAAATCGACATCACAATCAGTATGCCGCCAAAAAATACGGGGAAAAATACACAAGATGCCGCCGTTCAGGGTGGTGGGTCAAACGTGGCAGAAAAAGAGGCTGGAGGACAGAACTCTGGGGAGAAAGAGATGCAACGGTGACACAACCATCGCAGGTAGAGTCTCTTCCAGATTTCAAAACCATCTTGAACAACGCGTTCAAGGTCCGTGGAGAAGAGACTAGGGGGGAAAATCAAAGCCATAAAACAAGAAAATAGATGATTTTCGTTACCAATATGCAGAAAAGTTGGAATTACATCAATCCTCATCCACACCCATTGTCACTTGGGGAAAAAGAAGACTCCAAAATGCCAAAATCCAAAAAAGAGAGCTAGAATCTAAGCTAAATTGTGTTTAATCTAAGAGAAAGAGTGAAAGATGAGCTAATTTAAGGGAGAAAAGTGAAGAAAAACGACCTAAGAGTGTCCAAGTGAGTCTAGGTATGAGTTCATATCAAATGTGGGTGAAAAATCTATTTAAAAGTGTCCAAAAATGTGCAGATAAAGCAGTTTTGGTGTGCCCCAAAGTCCTCGGCGCCTTGCAGCTGAAGCTGTTCTCAGACTTTCTCGTGGTCTCTGTTCTACTTTGGCGCGCCCAAAGTCTTCGCGCGCGCCAAAAATCTGGACTGATACACCTTCAGTAATCTGGCAATATCTTTGCGCGCAGAGAGCTCCGATTTGAGTGATTCAAAATGTGTTGGAAAGCTCATTCAATTATCTACAACTCTCATGAAGACCAAAAATCCAGAAAATGCATGTATCTGGGAGAAAATTGCAGATTAAGTGAACAAATGGTAAAAGCACCAACCACCTTTGATCCGTTTCCATCCCCGGGCTTTGGTTATGCCTCTCTAAACATCATGCCTTGTCTTCCGGTCTCACGAGTCACCTATTTCCTATATCAAAACATTCAAACACATACCGAGCATAATTCCACAAGATAAATAGGTCTCGAAAATGGTCAAAAACATTATAAAATGCCGAAGTTTTCCATCAATATGACGGTTCACCTCAAAGTGAGTGTGCAATGCATTTTGCCCTATAAATGGTCTAAAATTACCCAATATAAGCCAAAAGTGTCGTAAACGGGGTTAAAACATGCACCAAAACATAGTAAAGTTGACTCTCATCAACCACCCCTACTTAGCGTTTGCTCGCCCTCGAGCAAAATAAGCGTTTTAAAAGAATCCAAAGAGTCAACGTTACATGCGTAGGTCAAGCCAATCACATACCAAAGATAACCAACAAGTAAGTGAGTAAATGCATACAACTTAACCCTACCTTATCGAGCAAACGGAAAGTGTGTGTGTGAATAGCTTCTCCTATATTTACCACGGTATACCGGTTTGGATTATGGATGCTTGGTTAATACGACTACACCATAGGCTCATACTTCATAAGCATCTCCACTAATCGGGGCCAACCGAGGCTAAGCAAGGTCAAGTAGGACTTGCACGGTTGTAGCGTTAGGCTTGGGACGGGGCTAACCGAAGGGAATTTCTGGGGAATAAACAACAAAGAGATAAAAACGAGCAAACTTAATCACGGGGTGTATCAATACATAACGTAGCTAGCTCTCCCATTCTCTAGCTCAAAATGAAACTCGAAACATGATCCAAGAAATAGAATGCCATACACTATGTCTCGAGTGTAACGAGGCAAAAGCATACAAGAATCATGTTTCTATACTAAGGATTCATCCCAAACACCAACATCATATAACAAATCACAACATGAATCCCAAAACACTTGGCTTTCTTTGACTCAGCCTTTATTACACTTTTATTGATTTTATTGCAAGTTTTCTTTGATTGATTTCATTTTCTTTTGACTTTTTGACTTCTTTTTATTTTTTATTTTTTAGAAAGCTGTACTATACACATTTAATAGGTTTGAGTCAAAGGCCATCACATACATACTATATCAAAATGAGCTCCTACCCTCCAAACCATGAAAATAGCTCGTAAAAACCAACTCATCTAGAAGTGAAAAGATTAATCTTAACTCGTAGGGTGTTCAAGGGAATGTAGACCACAAATAAGGCATAGGGGTCGGGAAATTACAGGCTAAATACGAATGGCTAAGTGTCGGATGGGGGTCTAACCATACTACCAAGGCTTAGAGGGGTTACTGTGGAATATGTCATGGGATGGCTATTTGGCTCTAGTTAGGTCAAAGAAATGCCATAACTGTCGTCCCAAACTCTACCAAGGTCGGCCTTTCTATTTCGTCTTGAAGTTAATGGTATGAGTTCTAGGTAGCCGAATTGTGTCTAAGACTACCATAATCGGTCACTAGTTACCATGGTTCATGAAGAGAAAACTATTCGTGTATGAAAATCCCGTCCACAAGATAAGGTAGTAAGCCAAGAAACATGCATTTAAACATCACTAAACCATTTATCATATCAATGTGAAGGGTCAACATACGAATGCAACATCAATACCATGGAAAAATTTAAAAAGTGCTCAAATTTTGTTAAAGAAGTGGCCAAACACTAAGCATACAACACTTTGGCCAGAAAAACAATGAAGCACATATCAAAGCAAGCTAAGCCTACCACCCCCCCCCCTCCCACACTTTAAATGGAACACTGTCCTCAGTGTGTGAATGAAAAAGGAAAGAATGCTTAGCTTAACCCGGCAGAAAGGCGCAAACCATGTACATGACTTATCCACGAAAGCTCCACTCGAATACCTGAAGCCATAGGACAAAAACACCAAGAAAACGGATGCACGGGGAACAGCCACCGTGCCAAAAGCAAGCAATAGATATCGAGATATAATCAAAAAGCGCAAAGTCATAAACACGATCATATGAAAGCAAAAGGGGAAAAGACTCGGGGCACATGCGATGCAAAGACAATCAAACAAGTAAAACAACATCCATGCATAAAGATACGAGCCAAGGACGGACCGAAGAAGAACCACTCAAAAATGGTACCAAGATCCCTCAAAATATCACCCTAAGCCACTTCTAGCACCAAAACTAAAGCAAAAACAGAAAAACGGTGGGTTGCCTCCCTCAAGCACCTTTGTTTTACGTCATTGGCTTGACTTATTAAGAAACTAAAAGAAAAGCAACAAAACACGAGTGGAATGAAAGAAAAAAACTGCACATCTTTTGCTTAAAAGCTTCAAGAACATGGCAATTAAAAAAAAACTTTCATCCACTTTTATTTAGAATAACAAAAAAAAATATCTACCTACATTCTAAGTTTAAAGTCATTAGTTCGACTTTCTACCCCCAATAATTCTAAGGATAGTTATACCAAAGGAGAGCAAACCGTTGCGTCTCCCTACACACATCATAAGAATTGAGCACAACTTTAAAATGGGGCAAGACAAACAAGGGGCTCAATACCCACCACCAAGATCGGTTCAAGAAATTCACCGTGTAACACAATGAATTCAACTTCCCCGAAAGAGAGCATATGCCAAGTAACAAAGATTCAAACACCAGCAATAACTTGTTGGCTCAACCACAACATCAACATATTCAATGTGATCCACCACCACAATTTTTTCATTAAGGTTCAAAGGAGAAGGAATAAATGATTCACTAGTAGCATATTTCATACCTTCTTCATAACGCTCGTGATGGGTGATTACCTCAAGAGGCGATGGTGGAGCAAATGAAATTTCATCATGTTTAGCACTCATCTCAACCTTCCTCTTCTCAATCAATTGCTCTACCCGATTCTCCAAGTTCTTTAATTCCGATTGAAGAGTGGTAGCATTCGTTTTAATATCCATCAACTCCCGACCATGATCTTGAAGTGTTAGACCTTGGTCTTGAAGAGTCATTCCTTGATCTTGGAGCATTCTTCCTTGCTCTTGCAACGTCTTGTTAATTTGCTCCAAGAGAATTTCGGTAGAGCTCTTTTGTGGAGGAGGAGGAGGTATTTGTGAAGGTTGAACATATTGCAAATAGGCATTGGTGTGTTGAAACTGAAAACTTGGAGGACTCCCCCACTCATTGTTGTATGGTGATGTGTATGGGTTAAACTAATAATATGGTAGGAATCCAAAACCCATACCACCGAAATTAAAGCCTCCAAATGAGTAGGAAGGAGAGCCCTCATGGCCATACGGATCCATACACTGCAATTCAAGGGAACAACAAGAACACAATCACGGTATATATCTAGTCACCACCACTACCGTAGTAGATGGTGTGACTCTTCAACAAAAATCCAACATCAAGAAATAAGAAAGGAAAAAAAAATGCCCTAAGCCTAAGTCTTCAAATGACTTAAGAGATATCGATTAATTCCCCGGCCACGGCGCCATTTTGATTGAGCTAAAATTCACCCTCCAAAAACATCGAAACCGTGGGCAAGCTAACTCTAACCGGCAATGTGCCGGGTCGATTGCTAGCATAGCTACGTGAGAGTGCGAGTCGAACCCAAAGGAAAAGTGTTTGTGAGTACCAAAGCGAACGTGTTACTTAGTCTAGGTTATCAATCTTTTTAAAGTGCTTGTATGTTACAACGACACTAAAGTGATTTTTACTAACAAGTCTAAAGATAGAAAAGGAAGAAAGAAGATTGACTACTAGGTTTTCAAAGTTATACTAAGGGACATAGCCGAACCATAATCAAAGTAGCTAGTTTCAACCCTAAGGGTAGACTAAACCGGGAGTGTGCATTATAAAAAACGAACTCTCGCATTCAATTTCACGGGTGCGTGCTTCTAATTCCGGTGCTAAGGTCTGAACAACTCTCTCCTAACACCTTATGCCATGTTAACTACCCTTCCCCTTAGAAGATTCACTAACAAGACATGCTATGCACTAGAGCCGCTTAAACGTTAAAACGAGTAACCTTACATTGGGCTTGGGCTTAACAACTAAGCCGAATCTACTCCGCGATCTTAGGACCCCTTATCCCACGTCTTCCCGCAAAATACATATGTAAGGTTGATGTGTGTGATTACTAAATTAGGTGTACAATCCAATCTAGCGATGTTATAGCAAGTTTTTAGACGTGAAACAAGCGAGATAAGACATTAAAAAGCACTACCCACTCCCAATTTCATCACCCAAAGGGTGATTTCACTAAATTTCACATAATTCGACTATGAAAAGGGATTAGCTACTCATTATACTAGTTAAAACATAAAAGCAACAGTAAATTAAAGACATAATGAGTGAAAGAGAGAAGAAATATACCATAGAAATGAGAATTTCGAATTTGAGATCCAAAAAGTACACTTTGAAGAACTAATTAAAAGGTGGTGACTTAGTGTTTAGAGTAGAAATTTGAGCTAGGAAATGGAAAGATTAAGCTATGATTATACTAATTTAAGCTAAGAGAATGTATTCTAAGCTATTACAAAATTCGAGCTAAAATGGGGTAGGGTTTTTCTAAAAGAGTAAAAGTTGTTGAAGAAATGGTCTAAGGGGGGTATTTATAGATGGGGAAAAATCTGCAGGTTTTTGTCTTCAAACGTGCGTTTCGCATAGGGCAAACGCGCGTTTCGCTTCATTTCTGGATAGGCTTTTGCTTGTTCTTCAACTGAAACGCGCATTTAGGGGGGCTTGAAACACGCGTTTAGGGGCAGGTGCACTCTGTCCAAAATCGTGTTTTTGAAACGCCAGTTTGGGGGGTTCAAACACGCGTTTGACCCCTAATTGTTCCAAAACTTCATCTTTTCTCCCTTTTGATCACTCATATCGCCTCGATCATGCTTCTCACCATGAATCATCACCTTCCGGGTCCTCGAGTCACTAATACCTTACAACATCATGAACGACCAAAACAACCAAACAATTCCGGAGAGTAAAAGTGCTCGGGATTAAGGTTAATAACAACAAAAAGGGGTAATAAACCATCAAAGTGACGGAATTACTCCTGACGTGGCCTTTTCTAGTGCTAATACCAGTCCTTAACCGACAGTGTATCGGGTCAAACTGTAGTGCTAGTATGGTGAGTCAGAGTGTCGAATCCTCAGGGAACTTGGTAATTCTTCTAAGTGTGGTTAAACACCAAAGAGCTGTTATTAATTCGATCTAAACCGCAATTTTATAACACAGATCACTACTATTCATAAAATAAATACGAAAATTAAAAACTATACTAACATGATATATATAAATACATAAATATATATAGATCTGCATAAACCGCAATTTATATATATAGATATAAGTATATATAGATACCAAAATATTAAATGATAATTTTAGAGAATCGGCCAAAACTTATATAATTGGTTTATACGATCTTTCGATTAAATGAAATGTGTTCGATCTCTCCTTTTATTTTAGGTCCAATTGAGTAAATGAAACGGTGCACTCTCGAGGTAAACAATTCCTCCTCACACGAAGCGTATGAAATTGTCATATGTCCATTACATCGATCCAAGGTCCACAATCATTACGGTTTTTCTTCGAACGGTCCCAGTACAAATCTACCTTTAGATAAAAGGAGTCACTCCGTTCACAAGCGGTCAATTTTATTTAAAAGGCTCCGTTGTCAAGCCGGACGATTCAACTTTCCGGTTTAAGTTTCATTTAATCGATGATTTAACATTATTACGATCTCGAGTACAAATTATAATAAGATTCATTTCTCCCAAAACAAATCTACCCCGGGTAGAAATCGGATTCCGTTGTCACGTTATTCACATGGCCAATTTTACCTCCGGTTTTTCTATTAACGAGTTCATAACCTAACTATTTAGGCGTCAATTCATAATTAGATTATGAATTCCTCGGATCGATTAAATACGTCAATACGAATACGATCAAAATAGAAAAAGATTCAATTAACTCAATTTTAATCATTTTAACTTAACAACATTTCTTTAACGAAAAGATCGAAATAAAACTGATTACATAACTTTGGCGATATTATATTTAGCCTAAAAACATTACAACGACTAAAAGATGAAAATAAACAACATAAACATAAATACTTGAAAAAGTTACCCGAATACGGCGCTTGATTCGTAAAATCGTATTTTCCGGACATTACAACTTCTTCAGCAAAACCGAACTTCCGAGATTTTCCCGAGCATTATAACGATACTAAAATTACATTATTCCGGCGTAAGGCCTTATTTACAACTACGAAATTAAACAAAAACTAGAAAGGATATATATATATATATATATATATATATATATATATATATATATATATAGGATGTATATATATATTTTGGTACTTCTCGATCATTCTCTCTCGATCAACTCTTTATATAGGCAAAGGTAAAGGGGCCGGACTGGTCTCTTGATGAGACCGGATCGGTCCGGCCTAAATGATTGCATCCACTAGCTTGATCACTTCAGCATGTGCGTATGATTATATATTTTTTATATATAATTATTAAACTTCTAAAATTCATATCTCGAGTTCTGGACCTCCAAAAATTGCAAACGAAATGCCAAAATTAAGGTCTCGAGAAACTCTACAACTTTCATGAAGAACTCTTCTTCAGATAACGCCTTCTTGATTACCTCGTTTTCCTCCGAAGCTATTTCGGGATTTTTATTAACCCAAATTGATTAGCCACTTGATCACTGTTTAAGTTGTAGACCTCCAATCTTCATAATTTAAATTGTATTGGAAAGCTTTCGGGAAAATCTACAACTTTCGTGAAGAACACTTTTTCTGAAAATGTCGTTTTGAAGGGTCATTCAGATGTCAAGACATTTCTCGATTACTACTTAAACAGAATGATTGGCCACTTGACCACTTAAGCTATTCAATTGACCATTTAAGCTCGTGGCACTCTAAAATCATTCCAGAGATATGATTATACTTCAATATGTCAATTCTCGGGGTCTCGGGTTATAAATCGCAATAAAATACCACAAATACCCACGTAAATCGACACGACATTACTCCGATTTACTAAAATCGGTACAAAATTACAATTTTTACTATTTTTACTACTAACTATTCTAAACTATAAAGATTAACATTTTATACCATAATTTCATATATTTTATATAGAATTCGTTAATAAAACATAATAAAATCACGTATTTTTAATCATATAAAAGTAGTATATCAACTACTCCCCACTTAGATTTTGATCGTCCCTCGAAGCAAAAATAAGCGGTAATAAAAGATAATATAATTAATCAGATTGTAATTTATATTGTCAATATTATAAATATATTATCTATCTTAATTTAAAATCTTAAGAAGATGAAAGAGTATATAAATCAAATAATTTAAACATTAAATATTATTTAGATGAAATCGTATATGTAATACTTAATAAGTATAAATAAAATATCGTAATTATTTTTAATCGCAACTATTATGAAATTCGGAATCGGAAACATTGATCGTAGTCGACAAAAATGGCTTATAGAGTTTAGGTTCAAGATGTTGGTTAATCGGAAAAGGAAATCAAAGAGAGAGAGAGTAAATGCGTCACTACATCTTCATATTCTTGATCAAAAATAATCATCGATTAATAACATCTTTTTTTTTTTTTTTTTTTTTTTTTTAAGAACTAAAAGCGTGAGTGTGTGTAGAAAATCAAACTTACAGGCATTGCTTCATCAAGATTGATCGGAGTACTTACTCTTTCGATCGAAAATTACAAGTCCGGTTTCCTTAAACTTGTAATAATTCCGAGATCTTATGATTCAACTTTTTCTTTTCATCTTATCTTGTGCCTTCATTCCCAAAGAATAGGACATTTCTAGATAATACCCTATTTGGACTACTATCATCAGCAATCGGGAGCTTAATTACCTCATAGTGATATAGGACATTTCGTGATAATACCCTACTCACTCCAATCATTGGTAGCTACAACCGATCGCTTCTTTTTATTTTTAAGTTGTTAATCACGAGATAAGGAAGATACCCTCGTATTCGATTACTTACGTAAATAGGGTGCTTCGTTCTTAATTCTTTTATAGAATATTAATATATCCGAACTTATTACCAAAATCGACTATATTGCAAGTGTCATGAGGTAAGATCGAATATACTAATATTTATCTAATCTTTCCAATCTCAGCATATACCAAAACTTAGCTTTTATGTCTCCATCTCTTTTCATAAGTACGTACAAAACTTGCGGAATTTCAAAGAAATGTAGACCAAAATAAGCTAAGGCTTGGTTATTTAATCACAATTGACAATTTCGAGTGGGGTCTCGATCACTCTAATCAAGGCTGAGGTAGGTTATTTGGCTATAGTTATATTTTTGTGGTGCCAAAAATCAACATCCTTAATCCAATTCCAAACTCATAATTCATATTGAAAATGATTCTAAAAATTTTACTTATAAATATCAACATACTTATATAATTTCATGAAAACAATATCTAATATTAATTACTCAATTATATAAACTTAAAATCTTATTAAAATCTAAATTAGGCATAAAATATAATTATAATATATCTAATATACTTTACTTAATTAAAAACTTATTCTTCCCAATTATATCATTTCTTATTCATTTTTATATATTAACTACTAAAAATTTGAAAATAAGTAATAAAAATTTTATAATTTTATAATTTTCGAAAATTTTAATGAATTTTCTAACCTAACTCTACTCCCACTTACTTAAGTGACATCGTCCCGATGTTCAATGAGTAATAAATAAATAGGTTGGAAAATAAAATTAAAATTATATATTATCGTTATTATTGAGTTCATTTTTAACGTATACTAATTATATAACAAACAAACTTAAAAAACTAAGACATATATATTAAACAAGATACATTATTACAAACTTAAAAGAAAAACGTAAACTTAACTAAAGAAAATAAAACTTCAAATTTAACTAAAGAACTTATTAAAACTTAAATATCCTAAACAAACCACCAACAAACTCTACATATCGTGAGCGAACAACCCGGTGTATCAACCGGTAATAATCCAACTCGACTATCTCTAGGCGGAAAAATTTCATCCGTCTCCGACTCCTACTACTCCATTCGTAAGAATACACAAACGCGATATCATCCATGAATTAGGCATAGGTTTCCCTACTACCTCTCTCGTGATCGCAAACTCCAACACCGTCCTTTGAATCAATATACCCCAATCGACAAATACACCGAATGTCAAAGCATAAAGTAGAAGCATTTCATTCTCAGCCAAACTTCCAAAATCCCAGGTGGGATAAACTCGAGAATTTATGAAATGCTTCCACGCCTTTAGATGTGGAAGTAGAGCTCGTGTTGACATGTCGTGATTTGTATCAAACAGTGGGAACAGACATTGGAATGACTCGTGTACTTTATTCAAATGATTAGAGGGATTTTGTAGTCCCCATTGCATTTCAAAATGTGGCATCGTAACTGGAGGAATTTCAAAGATTTGGTTGATAATAGATGAAGAGAAGGGAACAGCCACTCCTCTTACTAGAACAATCTGAGTGATATCGATCATGTGCGTTGTCATGAGGGCAGAATAAAATTCTCGAACTATCGAGACATTTATCCGTCCTCTCGGTGCACTAACGAATTTTTTCCAACCAAAACTTCGAATGAGAGTTTTACCCCATTGATCAAGCTTATCAACATTTAAACCTTTCTCCAATTGAATTGTATAATTTGCAAATCGATGGTGTAAAATGATACTCTCGTTAGAAGCTTGAGATTCCGGAAGATCCGGGGTATTTGGCTCGTAAGAATTAACCGACGGTGAGGAGTGGTTCGACATTTTTAAAACTTGATAAAAAGTAAAAGAAATAAAGCTGAAGGTAGATAGACAGTGAAAGAATGAGCAATTGTTGCTCCTGCCTTTACTTCTTTAAATAGATGGTAAAAAAAACTACGTGTGTGCATTAGACGGACTCCAAAATGACTCACCTTTTTTTTCTTCACGGACCGGTCCGAGATCAAGCCGGATCGGTCCGGCCTCATCTTGCTTTTACTGAGGGGACAGAGGTGAAAGACAACTTGTGTTTTGTTTTTTTACTTCACGTGCCTAATACTACCTATCCACTTGAGGATATGAAAAGATTCATTTATATTGATACTAACGGATAAAATGACACATTATATTTTTGTAAAATGACGTAGTAATTCTACAAAAATTATTTTTGGGATTTTTTTTTTTTATAGTTTTTATAAAAACTAAACGATCTAGAATGCAAACCAAATTTTGATAAAAACGATTGTAAAATCATACTAAACGAAAAATGAAAACAAACCAATATCTAAATGACAAATGTCAAATAAAATGAAATGTGCAGTAAAAATGTTTAATTAATCATAGTTATTAAATTCAATCTTCATCGTAGTCTTCCTCAGGATCAACTTGAAAACTCGAACTCGAAACGATCGAGAAGTCGATGGTCGAATCAGTAGTCGTGGTCCTGGATCGAACTATCAAGACCCATCGAACTCATGTCGGTCCGTGACATGTGCAAACTCGATGAATCCTCCCCAACTCGACATTGCTTTGGTCTCAACACTGTCGAAAATACACTGCTCCACTAGATTGGCTTCCAAAGGATATGACGATGGATGAAAGCTCGAAGGTGGTGGAATAGGTGTTACCCACTCTCAGTAAGGTATAAGGATCGACCGACAAGGTGGATAGGCGGGATCATCAAAAGTAGGATTACGAAGCAATCGCTCGTTCCTTCTTAAACCTCTACGAATATCATCACACCACGCTTATTACTCTCGGATATAAAGCCATGTTGGCTTGACCACGTGCAACATCTCATCACTAAAGATTGAAACATGTCATATGTGATAGTGTTGGAGAAAGGAGTTTGTTGAGGCTGACTAGAAAAAGATGGAAAAGAAGAAGAAGATGTAAAAACTGGTGGAGCTGGCTGAGTTTGATGTCTTCTAATCAAAGATCTAATACTACCATCCGGAAGACTAGTCAAACTAGGTCCAATCGATTTCCATCACCAGAGATAACTTGTCATTAGGCAGGAATGGTACTCCCAACCTACGACATAAATCAGAGATAAAACAAGGGAAGTATAGATGACTCCCTGGTCTGGCGATGACAATACTCTCAAAAATTCTCTTAAACATGACCTTTCCAACATCCACTCTAACATCGTTTACCATCGCCCAAGCGATACAAACATCTTCCTTTCCAAAAGCAGTATGTTTACGTGAAGGGTAGAGATTATGGCTAATGAATCTTTTAATTGCCCTCAACCCTCTAAAACAATTCCCGTAATTAAACCGATTTTCAACCCATACAGCGGTTGGGTCAAAAATAGTTTGAGCTCTCGTATAGATCTGCTCAAAGATTGCGGGATCATCTAGATTATAAACTGCCCTGTAATCCTTCTCATCAGGAAAAACCTCAACTCCTAGAATTGCATTTATGATGGCGAGGTTAAAAGGAATATTTACGGCTCGTAAAGTGCAGATTTCTGCATCGAGTAAGTCGCTCTTACGACAATGTAGATAAAACCGAATAAAACTCAACTACTAGAGTCGTGTTAATCTCCCTTCCCTTACATTCGCTAAATCTAACCACCGACGTCTCGTAAAAATGTTTTTAACTTCATCACCTAAATCATCCAAGTCTAATCCTTTTCAACCGAACATCACATTTACTATAAATTTTCTCATACGCTTTCTTAGCCTCGGGTGATGCGGTTTTTTCAAAGCTTACGGCTTCTTCCTCAGATGATAAAATTACTGTGCCTCGGACGAGGGAGTTGATATAGGAATTTTTGATTTTCTCTTTTTAGAGCTTCTAGTACTCGACTCAGCCATTCTACGATATTGATAAAGCCAATCAACAACAAAAACAACAACAAAAACAACAAAAAATAAAAATGTCACAACACACTCAAAAATCAAAACAGTTGAAATTAATCTAAAAAATTATGAAAAATACGAAGTTGATAACTAGATAAACTAAATAATACCTTATAAAGAACACAACGTTGAAAAGTAGGCCGGAAAAGTTGAAAAGTCGCCGGAATGAAATGTGGCTTGTTTTTTTATCCTTTTTTGATTTTTCCAAACTTTTGTGTAAGAGAGGAGATGAAAAGAGGAAGAAATCAAGTAGTGGTAGTGTGAGAGGTGAATTTTTGTGGAAGAATTGATAAAATTTTCGAGTGGTGGGGTTTGGGTGTGTGGGGTGCGGTTGTTAGAAGAATTGATGACGGTCAAATTATACCCGTAAAAGTCATCAACGTTGACCTTAAATCGAGATTAATAATATATATTTCATATTAAATCACATGTTTATATTTATTATTTAATGTTAAGTGATTATTAATATGATATTTGGTATTTATCCGTTTTCATTATTAAAAGCCGATTTATTGTGCGATAATTATTGATTTTGCAGAGCACAACAAATCGAGAGGATTAATGTCATTCAATCAATAATCTCAAGATAATAGAGGAAGAAAAATCGGAGCATTAAATGAAAGATTAATCGGATCAACACGCAAAGCGTGCGGTGGGGAGCAAGATAGAGCGAGAAAAGCGATTAACGTGTGCAAAAGTAGGTTCGGTCGACCGAGCCTAGTGCTTGATCGACCGAGTGTCGCTCTCGGTTGACCGAGTGTCGCACCGAGGCGCTTCCGGCTTATATCGTGCTTATCTTCTAGAACCACCCAAAGTCGGCAAAAACCTCTATATAAACAGCAGCTACGAGAAATTGTAATTCATTCCTTCATGTACCTTAGAATATCATTCAATAAAATCACTCTATTCATATCTTGATTCAATGTAGTTTATTGAGGGTGTTTCCAGCAATTTAAGGGCTGCATTATGTAAGCCTTTATTTTCTGCTTTCTTTTCTTTTAAGTAATTAATTCCCCAATTATGCTTTATTGTTTGAGTTAGTTAATTCATAGCTAGATGATGTAGATCTAGGCTATGACGTTAGGGATGTGGCGACACCTTTGTCTATGAGGATCCCATAACCTACGTGATACACTTAGTTTCTATCCATGAATCGCATTGTTTAATTAATGTGTATCTAAGTTAGTTTATATGAATCTTGTCACAATTCTCATTAATCTATTCTCGTATGATGAAACGCCGAGAGATATGTTCATGGATGTAACCTGGGATCGAAATTGATTCGGGTGACCGAATGAGTTCACTCGGCCGACCGAGCCCACCTATTCGGTCGACCGAGCCCTATTTATTTTATCCGTTAAATAGCCACGTCTTTATGGTTAGGTTAACTTAATAAAATTTATCATCTCAAGGTATGGCTACGCCTCGTTGCTCGTCTGCTTTAATTAGCGTATGATTAGGAAATACCAATATAGGGCTCCTAGGTTGGCTCATGAATGATCTTCCGGGACTTTCAAATGAGATCTAGTAGGTTTTGTATTTGGGAATTGAGCTCACCTAGTTATACGTAAATCGTAGATTAACATGAGACCGCGCGGTAATTGTTAATAGACGTAGACCGATGCGATCGCTTAGGAAATACGCCTAACCATAGGAATGTTGCCTGAGCGAGGTGTACGATTAATATCGGCATCCTTAGTGTCGTAGCGTGCAAGTTATATGAGATGGATACCCAAAAGGTGAAGTCACGTAATGTAGCACGGTGATCTAGCAACCTAACCGGTGCTAAGTCAAGTTAAGAGGATGACTCCCGTAGCCAATCTAAGATAGATACAAACGGATTGACGCTTAATAAGTTCGATTTATTATATAAATTATCTAGGTCCGCATTTATAAAGACTATAATTGGGGAGGTTAATTACGTTGTGTCGAGTCGTGTCTTTACTTTTCTTGTCTTATGTTGGTCGTAGACCGCCTCTATGTCCTTGACATGTTTAATTAATTGTTTGTATATAAGATGATCCACAATTGGTTCCCTCGTGGGATCGACCTTGATTCACTATAGCTATACTACGATGGGCCTAGTCCTCTTGCTAGTATTGGTTTATGGTGGTCAAGTATATTATAACCCGATTGACCCCGATCAAGTTTTTGGCGCCGTTGCGGGGAACCAACGGTCAATTTTATATATAAATAATTTTTATTCATGTCGAGTTTTACTGCTTTTAGAAGTCGGTTTTTACGCTTTTGAGTCCCTCGGTTGTCTGCTCTGTGTGACTTCGTGTTTCGTTTATCCGTATGTTTAATCCGTAAGTCGATAGCGGCATGGGAGACCATGTTAAAATCGATCACGGTCTGCTTTGTTTTTTCTTTTGTTTGCGAAACCAGGGAAGCAATAATCTGAGTCGCAATTTTCAAGGCGTTGAGAAAATAACCCAAAGAACATGCGGAATTACTACTCTACGATGGGAAAAGCGATGGAAGCAATACCATTAAAGCACCAAGATGGCTCGAAAAATATATATATTTTAAGGCTTAAATTCTTCGTGGTACAATGTTGAAGGCAAGGTACTACCTTTTTTGCTTATGTTTTACTACCTTTTGGTTTTTGAGCATAAGTTAGCCTATACATGAATCTTAGTATGAATCTTAGCCCGAGTTGGTTTGTAAGAATAATTTTATTAGTGTCGATGGTTTTGCCCATATCCGTCTCATCTAGAGGGTGTAAGAAAACATGTAGTCGTTGAAAGGAAGCAAATGAATAAAGAGTTCCTCGTAGTTACTGTTAAAATCTCATTGTCTATCGTGAGATTGCTTCTCTTGCCATAGGAGCAACAAATTGTGTAGTTTAAGCATTCAAAATCTAAAGAAGACGTTGAGTTTTGAGAGAACACAATCTTCGGCTTTCGTTGAGTTTTATGGTGATGGCTTCTCGGTGAACCCACCTTAAATGCGAAAACGAGATTACGCTTTGGGCGACAATTTAGAATCGTAGTACATGGGTTCGAAATGGTCTAACCATGGTCAAGCGAGTTTAACCGAGCTTCGGCTCAATCGACTCCTCCACGTGTGATGTAATGTTACGTTAGCTTCAACAAGACTTAGCATAGCCGATAAGCCTTCGGGCTAAACGGGGCTTAATCTTGATGGATTGGCCTGAACTGTCACATATGTTCCAACGAATAAGACGGTGTAGGCTTGCCTACATAACCGACCTTATTCGGAGTACTTTGATTCATTGTTTCTTATTGTCAAGGCCAAAACCGTTTAACCGAATTTCTTAGAATTCACTAATTCCTAAAACGAGAGCCGAGGTAAGAGCTTTGTATAAATGGTATGGATAAATGTCATTTCCTAGGTCTCACAACCAAGGGAAGGGTATTAATCCGCAAAAGCAACAAGCCCACCTCTAATAATGCTCAGAGGGTCAAGGTCTGGCGATCCAAGAATAATGACTGACAAGGATACTTGTTGGAAAGTCGAGCTGAGGACTTTAAACTCAGAACTACTTCTTTAAAACCCTTAGGATTTCTTTTTAGGATTTTAGGTTTTGTTTTCTTTGAGTCAAATAAAAGTAACGTGACATATGTTGAGGTTTTTTATTTTGCCGTGTTCTCGATGGCCATTGGGCTGGGATGTGCAAAACTTTTTTACTCAATATAGGCCACGTGAAATAGAGTTCCGTAGGAGAGTCGAAAAATTGCTAAAGAAAAGGAAATTTAGCAATCAACCTTAAGATGGAAGCATTAAGAGAGCTTGAGAATTACTGAAAATGTAACAGAGAATGATTGGTGAGAACAAGAACAATTTTGGTCAACTTCCAACATCTTTTAGAATGGTGATCCAAGTGAAAATTCAAAGTGGTGCGCAATTCATTCTGCAACCACCCTTATCCTTTCATTTATACCTTTTCACCCTTCAACCTTTTCGATTCTCTCACCAATCTGCCCCACAGTTCACATTTCTAACCATACTTTCATCCCCTCTCTTCCTTTCCATCCGTTTCACTCTCCCACCCAATCCCATTCCTTTAAACAATTCTCAATCCCATAAACACAATTTCTTACCCACCCTTTATCTTTTCTTCCCAACCTTATGTGTATCTTTTTCTAAACCCATCATACTCTCAACCTCAATTTTGTTTACACAATACCTATGTGTTACGGAATTTGAAATATTGCTAAGCATAAATGATTACCTTTTATCATTTTGATTTTCATGATCCTAGTTGGGGGAAGTCTAGCTCTGATCCTAGCTAGATTTTAAAGGTTTTTGGTTCGATCAAAGTACAACTTATCTTTCTACCGGAAGTTTGAAATTTCACACTTTTCCGACTATTCCGGCATTTCTAGATGATAAGTTTTGTTCTGAACTATCACACCGATCCGACCTTGTTGATGACGTTTATGACTTTTACGTGATACATTGGGTTATTAGTAATTTCGAGGGGTAGCTACATCTCCCTAAGTTGTTGATATCCAATGCAAGCGAGAAGTTTATGCGCTAAGTATTTGATTTTATCTTTAGCCTATAGGTTGCATTCAATCTGTTATACCTTCCCAAGTTTCTCTTCTCCTGGATTGAATACCTTTTCGATCGAGTAACCTCGTGTTTTCCCACACGGGTTATGCTTTTTGATCTTTGTCTTATCCACCGGTTTTTAGATGAAGACCACCATCTTTAGTTGCTTGTTTATTTTTCTTTCTATTTAGTATTTTTCTTTTGGTTTCTTGTTGTCTTTGGTTGTATAAAATAAAGTGGCTTAAACTGTTTTTAGGTATTTATACCTCATTCTTGCCACATTATTTTATAACTTCCATGGACATGATATTTTACGGTTTCGTGGAGTTTTTTTTGCTTATACAGGATGTGTCTATCTCTCCACGCCGTGCTGACATTTAATCCGATATTGTTCCATTACTTGAGAGCCGTTTCCAGAGCTAAGTCTTTTTCTTAAATTCTCATTTATTTTTGTCATTGAGGACAATGCCATGTTTAAGTGGGGGGTAGGAGACTTAGCCATGTTATGTTATAATTAAAAATTGAATGAAACGGCACATGATTGAAAAAATTGAATAAATACCATATTAGGTATCTCGTACCCTTAGAATTGTGAGTTCCTAACTAAGAATTGATAGGAAAGGAACCAAGTTTCATGAGAACGTGATCATTTTATACTTATGTTAGGTAAATTTAAGGATATTCATGCCCGTTTTTGCGAGTAGTTATTTATTATTCAATTACTCAATCTGTGAATCGAGTATACCGCGCAAATCATTATAACAGAAGAAATTATGTGTACATTGCATAGATGATTGGTTATGTAGACTTAGTGTCGATACTTATTGGCTGATGTATTTTTATCTTCTTTCCAACAAAAGCGGAGTAATAAGCTTGAGACGTACCTGTGTTTTAGCAAAATGTTAAACACTGGGCTTGTAGTAACATTACCAAAGTAGCCCCGCGCTTGTGGTAATATTCGATGCTATACATGATCTAAGATAGGGGGATACTTTAAAAAGTTTTCTTCCTTGAGATTTATAGTATTTGAAAAATATGAGGATATGAAAAGAATATTCAACTCTTTAAGAGGCTTTGAGTAGTACTCGGTCTCCAAGTCCAAAAACCCTATAGATACGCTCTTGCTTATTGCTCTAGTGCTCTAACCATTGCGAGGCATAAGAAGTATGAATGCTGAGGTTGGTAGGTTGAGATTGCGAAGTTAGCATAAACTCTAATCTTGCCACATTTATATAAAACTAAATGCACATGCACACATCACTTCGATTCATAGTCAGTAGTGAATAATGGATATCTTATGAGCATGACTAGTATGAGTTGACTTGAGTTTCTTGTGTAAGTATGATTTGACCATGGGAAATGTTGTCTTGGGGAATGACTTATTGATGCTTTGTTCGGGACGATCAAAGTCTAAGTGGGGGGTAGTTGATGACGGTCAAATTATACCCGTAAAAGTCATCAACGTTGACCTTAAATCGAGATTAATAATATATATTTCATATTAAATCACATGTTTATATTTATTATTTAATGTTAAGTGATTATTAATATGATATTTGGTATTTATCCGTTTTCATTATTAAAAGCCGATTTATTGTGCGATAATTATTGATTTTGCAGATCACAACAAATCGAGAGGATTAATGTCATTCAATCAATAATCTCAAGATAATAGAGGAAGAAAATCGGAGCATTAAATGAAAGATTAATCGGGATCAACACGCAAGCGCAGCGATGGGAGCAAGATAGACGAGAAAAAGCGATTAACGTGTGCAAAAGTAGGTTCGGTCGACCGAGCCTAGTGCTTCGGTCGACCGAGTGTCAGCTCTCGGTTGACCGAGTGTCAGCTTCGGGGCGGTTTCCGGCTTATATCGTGCTTATCTTCTAGAACCACCCTAAGTCGGCAAAAACCTCTATATAAGCAGCAGCTACGAGAAATTGTAATTCATTCCTTCATGTACCTTAGAATATCATTCAATAAAATCACTCTATTCATATCTTGATTCAATGTAGTTTATTGAGGGTGTTTCCAGCAATTTAAGGGCTGCATTATGTAAGCCTTTATTTTATGTTTCTTTTCTTTTAAGTAATTAATTCCCCCAATTATGCTTTATTGTTTGAGTTAGTTAATTCATAGCTAGATGATGTAGATCTAGGCTATGACGTTAGGGATGTGGCGACACCTTGTCTATGAGGATCCCATAACCTACGTGATACACTTAGTTTCTATCCATGAATCTGCATTGTTTAATTAATGTGTATCTAAGTTAGTTTATATGAATACTGTGCGAATTACTGTTTAATCTGTTCTGTATGATGAAACGCTGAGAGATATGTTCATGGATGTAACCTGGGGACGAAATTGATTCGGGTGACCGAATGAGTTCACTCGGTCGACCGAGCCCACCTATTCGGTCGACCGAGCCCTATTTTATCCGTTAAATAGTCACGTCTTTATGGTTAGGTTAACTTAATAGAATTTATCATCTCAGTAGGTATGGCTACGGCTACGTTGCTCGTCTGTTTTAATTAGTGTATGATTAGGAAATACCAATATAGGGCTCTGGGTTGGCTCATGAATGATCTTCCGGGACTTTCAAATGAGATCTAGGTAGGTTTTGTATTTGGGAATTGAGCTCACCTAGTTATACGTAAATCGTAGATTAACATGAGACCGTCACGTGTAATTGTTAATAGGACGTAGACCGATGCGATCGTTTAGGAAGTACGCCTAACCATAGGAATGTTGCTGCAGACGAGGTGTACGATTAATATCGGCATCCTTAGTGTCGTAAGCGTGCAAGTTATATGAGATGGATACCCAAAAGGTGAAGTCACGTAATGTAGCACGCTGATCTAGCAACCTAACCGGTGCTAAGTCAAGTTAAGAGGATGACTCCGTAGCCAATCTAAGATAGATACAAACGGATTGACAGAGTTAATAAGTTCGATTTATTATATAAATTATCTAGGTCCGGCGATAAAAGACTATAATTGGGGAGGTTAATTACGTTGTGTCGAGTCGTGTCTTTACTTTTCTTGTCTTATGTTGGTCGTAGACCGCCTCTATGTCCTTGACATGTTTAATTAATTGTTTGTATATAAGATGATCCACAATTGGTTCCTCGGGATCGACCTTGATTCACTATATTTATACTACACGATGGGCACAGTCCTCTTGCTAGTATTGGTTTATGGTGGTCAAGTATATTATAACCCGATTGACCCCGATCAAGAATTAGGGAAGAAGAAGAAGAAAAGAAGGGTCCCCGTCTTTTTTATGATTTTAGACCCTGGACCGGTCCGGGTTAAGGCCGGATCGGTCCGTGCCCAAATTTTTCCACTTTTACGATTTTTTTTTTTGACTTTTTATGATTTTTGATGAAAACTTATAAAAATTCTAATAAAACTTAATTAAAATCTTAAAAATAAGTTTATAAAATTTAAAACTTACTAAAAATAAAATTTAAAGGAAATTTTATAATTTTATAACAATTTCTAAAAATTTAATAAAATCTTTATAACACTTTAATAAAAAGCTTATAAAAATTTAATAAATTTATATCAACTCTTATAAAACATCTAAATTAAAACTAAAAAAAACTTTTATAAAACTCCTCAAATTTCATAAAGATTCAATTCTATAAAATTTTCAGAAGTTATGCGAAAATTTTATAAAATAAAATATAAGAAAAGACTCGAAACTTAAGGGGTTCCTGATTCTTCGATTTCTAAATCTTCCAGAGTTCTGATATAACGCTCGATCAACCTAACTCCTAAAAATGAAGCATTTGAATTATCTCTCGGAATTCCATCGGGATTTTTGGATAACCACCTAATCGTTCCCTTCCTAACAATATTCAAACACTCATCCTGGGATTTGGTTGTGTTTTTCCCACGTCCAACATGTTCACTTTTTCCACAGATTCTGCATCTCATTAGAAACTTTGCCCTTCTTTTCATCGCACTTCTTGATGTTCCATTACATACTTCTCTCAATCTGATTTCTCTCAACAATTTCTTGTTTTGTTCAAAAACTAAAGCTTCTATAGAAAACGCGACATCTTTATCAAGGCCTAATTTCAAAAGTAAAATAAAAACTCCTATTCTATCTAAAAAAGACATCCAGTTCTTTTACGTCTATCCGGTAAAAGACGAAAAGAGTTTAAACATAATTAAAAATACAGAAAAGTAGAGTAAAGATAGATAGCACCTGGTATTCGGCTGATTCTAGTTTCTCGGCTTTTCAGTTCTTTTATTTTCCTCTGCTTTTCAATTTGTCGGGGATCAATCAAGTAGCATTATTTCTTCTTTCGGTGTGATTCCTTCTCCTCCACAAATAACTTTACTCTATGGCCATTGGCTATAAAAGTTGTATTTCCATCAGTTAGTTCAACAGCTCCAGTTTTGTAAACCCGTGTTACTTTAAATGGACCTATCCATCTCGATTTAAGCTTACCTGGAAACAACTTTAAACGTGAATTGTACAAAAGCACTCGATCACCTACATGGAACTCACGCTTAAAGATTCTCTTATCATGGAAAGATTTAGACGCGTTCTTGTAGATTCGAGCGTTTTCATAAGAATCGAGACGAAATTCTTCTAGTTCTATCAATTGAAGCAATCTATGATCACCGGCTGACCTTAGGATCGAAATTTAAAAATCTAATAGCCCAGAAGGCTCGGTGTTCTAACTCAACTTGGGAGATGACAAGACTACCAAAGACTAGCTTATAGGGAGAACAACCAATTGGTGTCTTAAAAGCTGTTCTGTATGCCCATAATGCATCATCTAATTTAACTGCCCAGTTTTTACGATTTGAATCAACTGTTTTTTCCACGATTCTTTTAATCTCTCTATTCGACACCTCTACCTGACCACTAGTTTGTGGATGATAGGGCGTTCCTAGTTTATACGTTACACCATATTTCTCAATTAACTTAGTAAATGGTCGATTGCAAAAATGTGAAACTCTATCACTAATGATTGCCCTCGGAATGCCATATCTGGTAAATATATTCTTTTTAAGGAATCGTATGACAACTTTGGTAACATTAGTGGGAAGAGCTTCAGCTTCTACCCATTTTGAAACATAATCTACCATTACAAGAATAAATCTTTTCCCAAAAGATATAGGAAAAGGTCCCATGAAATCTATACCCCAAACATCAAATAACTCACATTCTAAAATAGGTTGCATAGGCATTTCATGTTTTTTAGATACATTTCCCCATTTTTGACAAGATTCACAAGATTTAACATACTTATAAGCATCTCTATATAGCGTAGGCCAATAAAAACCACATTGTAAAACTTTAAAGCGGTTTCCAACCTCCATGATGACCTCCTCGCCTCACGATCATGACAAAACGATAAAATACTTAAAATTTCATTATCAGGCACACATTTTCCGATTATCCCATCCGAACATTTACGGAAAAGGTCCGTTTCCTCCCAAGAATAAAATTTTAAGTCGTAAAAGAATTTCTTTTCTGCACGCTAAGTCCAATGAGACGGAATATAATCACGAGTTAAGTAATTAATGATATCTCCAAACCAAGGTGACATTTCCTTAGAAGGAATTCTATTTTTAATAATCGCATGGTTGAAGGAGTATCTATTCTAAATAGTTGTTCATCAGAAATGAATCTTTAATTTCATTCCCTATCTCTTCCTCGAGTCTCCATTCTACTTAGATGATCCACTCTACTACATTCTCACTTCCTTTTTTATCTTTAATTTCAATATCAAATTCTTGAAGTAGGAGAATCCATCTAAGAAGACGTGGTTTCGCATCCTTCTTACTCCGTAAATACTTGGTGAGTCGAATGGTGCAGTGTAGATTATTACCTTAGAACCAACAATATATGATCTAAACTTATCTAAGGCAAAAATTACAATATGAGCTTCTTTTTTCAGTAGTTGCATAATTAAGGTGAAATGCGTTTAATGTGTGAGAAGCATAGTAGATAGCTTTGAGAATTTTGTTATACCTTTGACCTAAAATGACTCCTACAATAAATCGCTTGCATCACACATAATCTTAAAAGGCAAATCCTATGCTGGTGCTACCAATACTTGGTGCATAAATCAACTTCGCTTTGGGGTCTTAAATGATTCCATACATTTACTATCAAACTTAAAAGGTACTTCTTTTCAAGCAAATGACTTAGAGGCTTTGCTATCTTGAAAAATCTGCAATAAATCTCCTATAAAATCCTGCATGTCCAAGAAATCCTCTTAGAGTCCTTAGATTAACTGGTGGTGGTAATTTTTCAATCACTTCGACTTTAGCTTTATCAACTTCAACTCCTATTTCAGAGATTCTATGACCTAGAACAATTCCTTCTGATACCATTAAATGACATTTTTCCCAGTTTAGTACTAGATTGGTATCCTCACATCGTTGTAACACTCTTTCTAAGTGCGACAAACATTTACCAAAAGAATCTCCGTAAACACTAAAGTCGTCCATAAAAATTTCTAAGAATTTCTCAACCATATCAGAAAATATAGACATCATACATCTTTGAAACGTGCGGGAGCATTACATAAACCAAACGGCATTCTTTTATACGCAAAGTTCCATAAGGACAAGTGAAAGTAGTCTTTTCCCTATCTCCTGCTGCAATGAAAATCAGAAATATCCTGAATAACCATCTAAGAAACAATGTATTTATGACCACTTAAACGCGTTCCAACATTTGAACTATGAATGGAAGTGGATGATGATCTTTCTTAGTATGATCATTTAGCTTTCTAAAATCAATGCACATTCGATATCCTGTAATTTCCTTGTTGGAATCCATTCATTCTTATCATTCTCTTTCACTTGTGAAACCTCCTTTCTTTGGTACAACTTGAGTTGGACTTACCCATTCACTATCCGATGAGGAAAGATTATTCCCATTTCTAATAGCTTAATCACCTCTTTCTTAACGATTAATCAGTAAATTCGGGTTGAGGCGGCGTTGCGGTTGAATACAAGGTTTAGCATCTTCTTTCGAATTATCTTATGAACACAAATCTCGGGGCTAATACCTCGAATATCGGCAATCTGTCCATCCAAAAGCTTTCTTATGCTTCCTTAACATTCTAAGTAATTGATCTTCTTGTTGCTCGCTTAAAGTTGATGAAATAATAATCGGTAATAGATTATCGCTTTCAAGAAAAGCATATTTCGATTTAAAGGTAACGGTTTCAATTCCGTTCTTCAAGCGGATCTTCTATTGACGATTTAAGAACCGGTCCTTCTAGTTCTAACTCCAAATACTTATGCCATGGTGGCTTAAAAGTAAAGCTTCCTTTATCTAGAGAAAGGATTATCTCTTTCATTTCAATGTCTTCCTCATCTTCTTTATAGATGAACGAGTTAAGCATTCTTCTAATCTGTCTTCAAAAGTTGGTAAATCGATTATCATAGATGTAATGAATATCTTCTATAAAAGAACATGATTACGTGATTTATATGGATGGTTCATAGCTTTGAAAATATTGAAAGCAACTTCATCTTCATTGACTCTCAAAATTAATTCTCCTTTCGAACATCGATTAAAGTTCTCCTGTAGCTAGAAATGGACGACCTAGAATAAGAGGTGTTTGAATAACCTTCTTCCATTTCCATAACTACAAAGTCTCTTGGAAAATAGAATTTGTCTACTTTAACCAATACGTCCTTAATAATCCCTTTAGGGTACTAATCGATCTATCTGCCATTTGCGAGTCATTTCGATCTTAGTAAGCTTTCCTATGCCTAGCTTTTTATAATCCTCATAAGACATGAGATTTATACTAGCTCTAGATCACATAAGACCTTCTTAAACAGAAATCCTCCAATTTCACATGGAATCGTAAAACTTCCAGGATCTTTCGATTTAGGTGGTAACTTATCTTTGCAGTGCAGAACATTCTTCATTTAGGCATATATTCTCATATTCCTCTAATTTTTCTTATTTGATAGTATATCTTTCGAAACTTTCCATAGGCGGGTATATTAATCAGAGCTTCAATAACAGGGATATTAACATAAAGATGACGAAAAGTGTCAAGGAAACGAGCATACTTCTTCTCAATTTTTGCCTTTTTCATTCGATCTTTAGGAGGGTAAGGTAAAGATTCTAAATCTATAACCTTTGGCTCCTTAGTCAATTTCTCTTTTCCTTTTTCCTTAAACCTTTGAGTATTACTTAGTCGCCATGTTTCAGGTTCTTGAATTTTTTCCTTTAAATTGTTTCCCTAATCAATCTCTACTTCAGACTCTTTCGGTTCTTCCTGTTTCTCATCCTTATTACCAGTTTCATCTATTCTAACATGCTCCTTGAATAAAGTCCTTAAATCTTTATCCATAGGGTCTTTCAAAATCCTAGGGATTTTTACCCATTCTTCATTTTCAGATTCCAAACTTCTATTCCTTTTCAAGAAATTCTCTATAATTTCTTCTTCCTCATCAGTGAATTCAATTTCATCTTTAGTTTCATCATTCTTTCCATCTAAATCATTTTCTACTTCATTATTCCCAAAGTTTTCTACTCCATTACTACCACCGAGCTTTCTACTTCTCGTAACTACAACATTTACCTCTCTCGGATTTCTTTCAGTGTTGCTTGGTAATCCTCCTGGGGTCTCTTCACAGTTATTACGTTCACCTTCCCTACTCAAATGATCTTCCATATTCCTCAATGAGGCTTCTATCGTTCTCATTCTGGTATCATGGCCACTCATAGATGTTTTCATTGTACTCAGATCCTTAGAGATTGTACCAATAGAAGTCATCATTGTTTCCATATTCTTAGCTTGAGTAGATACTACACCCATCATATTTTTCATTAGTTTTTCCCATTTTTCAACTCCTTCACGCAGTTGAGTTGAACTCGAAAGTTATTGGTATACTTTGAGTGGTATGTTGAGGATAGGATCTAGGTAATGATTGTAAATTCTGATTAGATGTATTTTCTTGATAAACTTGGTTCCTATATGGGACTGGATATGGCGGTTGTCCTTGCTTACTAGGGTTTTCAGACCATCGATAAGTAGGGTGATCTCTTCTAATAGCATTAAACGAGTTCGAGTATGCATTGTTCAAATTCCTATGTTGCTGAAGAAAACTCACCTCCTCTCTTGAATATCCTGTTGGTTCTTTACTCCCTAATGGCATATTATCCTGATTTGAGTATTCAGTTGGTGTACTATTTTCTGAACTTAAGTTCTTATTCTGTTGTAAACCATCAAATTTCCTACTCAAATTTTCTAAATGTGCTAGAACTTCCGTATTAGACGTACATTCTCCTGCAAAAGCTACTTTTCTGGTGCTAGAACCGGTTTCCCACATTCTGTTATTTTTGGAAATCTTTTCTATAGCATCGTAAACTATTTGAGCTTCACTCATCATTAACGAACCACCACATGCATGATCTACATCTGCACGTGAATCTTTTCTCAATTTACTGACGAGAAGAGTTGAATTTGCATATCTAAGGAATAACCATGATCGGGACAAGCTCTTAACAGCTTTTAAACCTTTCCCACGCATTCCCGAGTGTTTCTTGAGATCCTTGTCTAAAGTTAGAAACCTCGACTTTTAATTCCAAATTTCGTCCAGAGTGAAATATTGTTTGAAAATTCAGCTTGAATCTCCTCCCAACTTGTAAGTGAATGATGTGGAAGAGACATAAACCAATCTCGGGCTCGTCCTTTTAAAGAAAAAGGAAACATAGTCATCCTCGTTAATTCCTTATGAGCACCTTGACTTTTGGTCAGATTGCATGCTTCTTCAAAAGATAGAGATGATGATGTGGATCTTCATCATCCTCTCTCCTAGGAATTGGGCTCTTGCGTCAATTAAACCAAAAGATGAGACTTAATTTGAAATTATTCGCTCCTTCATTAGGTAAAAGTATGGGATTATTAGTCCGGTTTCTTCTCACGGTTTGATCACGAGATAGGCCTCGGGTTTGGTGGGTTATTACGATTATTACGGTTCCGATTCGATTATTTCTATTATTATTATTATTATTATTATTATTATTATTAGGGTTAACGGGGTTTTGTCCATGCCTGGAGCATGATCTAGCCTCTGTTCATTTGTTTCATCACTAGTTTCAAATGCATTCTCGTATTTTTGTTTGAAGATGATTCTTGGTCGATTTCCACGACTAGTATGACCACGTTTACTCTCTACTTTAGCCGCTTTCGTAAGTGTTTATGTCGGGGCTTATAAGGAGTGAGTGGGGCCTTACCACTACGGTCATCAACTAACGAAAATAGAAAATAACACTAAATTGATAGTAGTAGAAAAAATTAGTAACTTACCTATAAGGTAACAACCAACGAAAAATAAAATAGAAATGGGATAAGAAAAGTGTTGACTTATTCTCGAGAATTTTGAGCTAATACAAGTAGTAACCATAGACACAAAAAAGAAATTAGCGACGTTCCCGGCAACGGCGCCGAGAAAAGTCGACGTGGCCTTTTCTAGTGCTAATACCAGTCCTTAACCGACGATTGTATCGGGTCAAATCAGTAGTGCTAGTATGGTGAGTCGAGTGTCGAATCCTCGTGGAACTTGGTAATTCTTCTAAGTGTGGTTAAACACCAAAGAGTCATTATTAACTCGATCTAAACCGCAATTTTATAACACGTATCACTACTATTCATAAAATAAATACGAAAATTAAAAACTATACTAACATGATATATATAAATACATAAATATATATAGATCTCATATAAACCGCAATTTATATATATAGATATAAGTATATATAGATACCAAAATATTAAATGATAATTTTAGAGAATCGGCCAAAACTTATATAATTGGTTTATACGATCTTTCGATTAAATGAAATGTGTTCGATCTCTCCTTTTATTTTAGGTCCAATTGAGTAAATGAAACGGTGCATCCACGAGGTAAACAATTCCTCCTCACACGCGCGTGCGTATGAAATTGTCATATGTCCATTGCATCGATCCAAGGTCCACAATCATTACGGTTTTTCCAACAGTCCCGAGTACAAATCTACCTTTAGATAAAAAGGAGTCACTCCGTTCGTCAAACGGTCAATTTTATTGAAAAGGCTCCGGTTGTCAAGCCGGACGATTCAACTTTCCGGTTTAAGTTTCAATTAATCGATGATTTAACATTATTACGATCTCGAGTACAAATTATAATAAGATTCATTTCTCCCAAAAAAATCTACCCCGGGTAGAAATCGGATTCCGTTGTCACGTTATTCACACGCCAATTTTACCTTCCGTTTTTCTATTAACGAGTTCATAACCTAACTACGGCGGCGCCAATTCATAATTAGATTATGAATTCCTCGGATCGATTAAATACGTCAATACGAATACGATCAAAATAGAAAAAGATTCAATTAACTCAATTTTAATCATTTTAACTTAACAACATTTCTTTAACGAAAAGATCGAAATAAAACTGATTACATAACTTTGGCCAGTATTATATTTAGCCTAAAAACATTACAACGATTAAAAAGATGAAAATAAACAACATAAACATAAATACTTCAGAAAAGTTACCCGAATACGGCAGTTGATTCAGAAATCGTATTTTCCGGACATTACAACTTCTTCAGCAAAACCGAACTTCCGAGATTTTCCCGAGCATTATAATGATACTAAAATTACATTATTACGGCGTAAGGCCTTATTTACAACTACGAAATTAAACAAAAACTAGAAAGGATATATATATATATATAGGATGTATATATATATATTTTGGTACCCCTCGATCTGTTCTCTGATCAACTCTTTATATAGGCAAAGGTAAAGGGGCCGGACCGGTCCTTGATGAGACCGGATCGGTCCGGCCTAAATGATTGCATCCACTAGCTTGATCACTTCAGCATGTGCGTATGATTATATATTTTTTATATATAATTATTAAACTTCTAAAATTCATATCTCGAGTTTTGGACCTCCAAAAATTGCAAACGAAATGCCAAAATTAAGGTCTCGAGAAACTCTACAACTTTCATGAAGAACTCTTCTTCAGATAACGCCTTCTTGATTACCTCGTTTTCCTCCGAAGCTATTTCGGGATTTTTATTAACCCAAATTGATTAGCCACTTGATCACTGTTTAAGTTGTAGACCTCCAATCTTCATAATTTAAATTGTATTGGAAAGCTTTCGGGAAAATCTACAACTTTCGTGAAGAACACTTTTTCGAAAATGTCGTTTTGGAAGGGCCATTCGTATGTCGAAGACATTTCTCGATTACCACTTAACCAGATTGATTGGCCACTTGACCACTTAAGCTATTCAATTGACCATTTAAGCTCGTGGCACTCTCTAAATCATTCCAGAGATATGATTATACTTCAATATGTCAATTCTCGGGGTCTCGGGTTATAAATCTGCAATAAAATACCACAAATACCCACGATAAATCGACATTTACACTCCGATTTACTAAAATCGGTACAAAATTACAACTTTTTACTATTTTTACTACTAACTATTCTAAACTATAAAGATTAACATTTTATACCATAATTTCATATATTTTATATAGAATTCGTTAATAAAACATAATAAAATCACGTATTTTTAATCATATAAAAGTAGTATATCAACTCCCCGTGCCATAAACTCACAATATTACCCTGAAAACGGTCTAAACCACCCAAAAACATGCTAAACGTGTGGTAAACGGGGGTAGAAAATGCACCGGAATCACGTAAAGTTGACTCTCATCACCGGTGCATGGAAGTGTATGTTGATGATCTACTGATCAAGAGAAGGTCTCTTGACCAGTACGTTAAGGATGTTCGGGAAATCTTCGAGGTACTATGGAAAACGCAAATGAGGCTCACCCCTAAGAAGTGTACGTTCGGGGTCAGATCAGGGAAGTTCCTAGGATATATGATATCCAATGAAGGTATAAGAGCAAATCCGGACAAGGTCAAAGCCATACAGAGCATGGCGCCGCCTAGAAGTATCAAAGACGTACAAAGGCTAATAGGGCGCATGGCTGCCTTAAATAAATTCCTCTCACGGTCGGCACAGCGTGCCCTACCGTTCTTTAAGATCCTAAGGCAGGCTAATCTTTTTGACTGGAATGAAGAATGTCAGAAGGCCTTCAAGGAACTAAAGGTTTATCTGACCACCTTGCCCGTCCTTACCGCGCCAAAAGCCGGAGAACCTTTGTATTTGTACTTATCTGTGTGCCAAGAAGCGCTGAGCGCTGTCTTAATAGGCGATCAGGACAATATTCAAAAGCCAATTTTTTATGTTAGCAAGGCCCTGCGAGGGCCGGAGGTTAGATACATACACGCAGAGAAATTAGCACTGATATTGGTTCATGCTTCCAGAAAATTAAAGCCGTATTTTCAAGCGCACCCTATAGTAACTACCCATGTATTTATAGGATTTTTTCGGATTAAGGAAGGACAGTTGACTCCCGTAACTGTATGTAGGTCCGCCACTTTTAGTTAGTAGCCCTGATGCCACAAGTGCCGCAAAATTTACATTGGACTTCTCTCAATGAAGTATTAGAACAATGAAAACCGATTGAAGATAATTAGGAATTGATTAGAATAATAAACTTTTGCCAAACGACTTAACACAAAATCAAAAGTTACTGTAAGTTGTGATGATACAAGCTCCAAATTACGATGAATCATTTGTGGTTGATAATTTGCTCTTAAAACGACATTTATCAGAGCTTTGATGAATTTTTTTATGATGAAAAAGGTTGAAGAATTCATACAACCGATTTAGGGTTAAGAGATTGTAACAATATGATTTGTATTATGTACTATGTAGTATTGTGTGTCGTTTATAGGCACATCAACCAAGGTTGCACGCCCGTAGAATTCCTCCTTGAAACTCAAGAAGCACCCACAGTTTACGCTTTGTGTTATCACAGTAAAATGTATTATATTACTTTTTGTGATCGTTTTGTTACTGTGATAGTTTTCGGTAGTTTGACATATCTCGATCAATAAAAAAATTAACTCCAACCAAAATGAACGTAAATCGAGAGTTATGTATCCAAATATAATACACTTGTTTTTTTTCTTTCTAACTGAGCTATGTCGATGCGACGTTTTTTTTTTTTATGCTTAAAGCGTCTCAAATCCGTGAACCCACCGATCCGACTAATTCGAGCTCAGGATCCCACTAAATCCGATGCGACGTATTTCAATTATATATAAAGATGGAGGAAGAATAAAATTGTTAATTGTTAAGTCAGTTTATGGTGACATGCTAAATATTTCCCTAAGAAGAATTATTAATACGTATAGAGTAATTGAACCGTAAACGTAAACATGCAGCTTAATTAAACATATGAAACCATAATTTTGTCAAAACAAAAAAAACAAAAAGCACGATAATTAAGCATGGCTCCCGGCCACCCTGTTGAGTTGTCCGGGCTCTTCTTCTTTCTTCCGCCATTACCATCCCCAATTTCTTGCTCAAACACGTTTAATTCCTAGTCATTAGGCAATATTTCCTGACTATTTTAAGAAAACAAAACATTATTTATATATATATACACGCAATCTCCATAGCCAAAGAGCTCGCAGTGTTCGTTGTTTTTACGTACGTTTTTTTTTTTTTTTTTTGTTTTGTTCTTCACGTGAAATTCAGAGCTACATCGAATTTACATGCATTCATCTTCATAATTTCTCGATTAATTCGTCATTTTGATGATGAATTTCTCTTCTTCTTTCAAAAAATCATTCAAAAAAACTAGAAGGATTTCCATTGAGAATCTTGAGGATCCTCAGGAGGAACAACGGCAGCCTATTCTCTTTAATCGCAACCCTGAAAGTGAAACCGCCACCTCCGTCGACCACCACTTTGACCAAACAATCATGTCTCCCTCCTCCGTGATCGAACACCCTGAAATTATTGTCAAGATTGACGGGGGTGATCAAAAAAATAATGCTATGATCATTAACAATGGTCATGTTCACGAACAAAATGTAGGTACCAATAACAGCAGAATCTGGAAACAACCTAGCTACGAGTTCTGGCAAAACGACGATAATGATGTGGATGCTCTTCAGGATCCGCCTACTAGATTGATTTCACAGTTTTTGAATAAGCAAAAAGCTGCTGGAGTCGTGAATATGCCTTTAGATATGGATTTGGAAATGGATGAATTCGGCGGTGGCAGTGGCGGTCGACATCATGAACATGATAAGAATAATTTAATTGGCACTGCAGATTCAAGTCCTTTCAATTTTCCTACAACACCTGATGGTAATGAGCGATTTTCCAATTCCAAGGATCTAAAAGTATCTTTTCAATCTACTCCTCTTGACAACAGAGCGGTGGATATCGCCGCAGATGAAATTCCTCATTGTCGCTCGTTGTGAAGGTGACCGTGATCAGTCCTCCTCTTCTTCTTCCTCTGATGATGATACAGGTAGTAATAATGAGAAATTGACTGGCCCTAGTAGGAGGGGCTCAAATGCAGATCGTAGAAGCGGTTTAATAGGAGAGGATGGACAGGTGCTCAAGTGCTCTTCTTTCACAAGAAGGCCAACCATATTAGGTAGGTTAAAGACTAAGTCCAGGTTAATGGATCCTTCCCCTGAGAGAACAGAGCGAAAATCGGGTAAAGTTGAAAAATCAGGGGTACTTAAGTCCGGATTGTTGGCTAGGGCTTCAGGGTTGTTGGGGAAGCCCACAGAGGAGGAAGAAGACGATCCCCTTTTCGATGAGGATATTCCTGAGGAGTACAGGAAGGCTAAGCTAAGTGTCTTGATACTGTTACAATGGATTAGTCTAATTTTGATAGTGGCAGCTTTAGTATGTACTCTTGCTATACATGATTTGAAGGTAAAAACCTTGAGGGGTTTGCATTGGTGGAAATGGGAGGTTTTAATCCTTGTTTTGATATGTGGAAGATTAGTGTCTGGTTGGGGGATTAGGATAGTGGTTTTCTTTATTGAGATGAATTTCCTTCTGAGGAAACGAGTTTTGTATTTCGTTTACGGTATCAGAAAGGCTGTACAGAACTGCATTTGGTTGGGACTGGTTTTGATTGCTTGGCATTCAATGTTTGATAAGAAAGTTCAAGGGAGTAATGATTTTCTCAAGTATGTCAACAAGCTGATGGTGTGTATGTTGGTAGCTACTTTGTTATGGTTAGTAAAGACCTTGATGGTTAAAGTTCTTGCATCGTCTTTCCACGTTAGTGCCTTCTTTGATCGGATTCAGGAATCATTGTTCAATCAGTTTGTGATTGAGGCACTTTCTGGACCTCCATTGATTGAGATTCAGAGCTATCAAGAGGAAGAGATGAGGATGATGGCTGAGGTAAGGAAACTTCAGAATGCCGGGGCAACGTTGCCACCCGAGCTTAAGCCACCTGGCTTTGATCTGCCAACTAGGAGTGGTAAGGTGAGTGGAGGTCTGCCTCCAAGGCCGCCAAGAGCACCGAGCTTTCAGATTTCTGGCTCGATATCTAAAGATAAAAGCGATCCTGTAATAACGATTGATCACTTGCATAAGCTAAATCCTAAGAATATATCAGCTTGGAACATGAAGAGGCTAATGAAGGTCGTTAGGCGCGGTTTTTTGTCTACTTTGGATGAGCAGATTATGAATTCCACTCACCATGATGAGTCTGCAACACAAATTAGAAGTGAAAATGAGGCCAAAGTTGCTGCTAGGAAGATATTCAGAAATGTAGCCAGATCTGGTGCAAAGTAAGTCACCTTATTAATATATTAGATTTTTCGTGTTTTTATCTGCACGATTTTGTGCCCTGTTTTTCCTGCAACTCCGGCTGAGTATATGTACCACAAGTTCTATGCATAAATGGTTTGTTTTATTGAATCAAATTTACATATTCAATCGGTTTATGAACTTGGCATTTATTATACAGATACTTTGATAACATTTATTGATTACATTGAACAATTTGAATATCTGTTGTGATCAAATGATGGCAGATACATCTACCTCGATGATCTGTTGCGTTTCTTACGAGAAGAGGAGGCTCTTAAAACAATGGATGTTGTTGAAGGCTCATCAGAGAGTGAAAAAATCAGCAAAGCAGCCTTAAAGAACTGGGTGGTACGATACGGATGAATCAAAATATTGCTACGTTGTTTCGTTTTCTTGCAATCTTAATTAAGTAGAATATAATTGAATAACTATGCATACCTTCTTATACACAGGTAAATGCATTCAGAGAGAGAAGAGCACTTGCCTTAACACTGGATGACACGAAAACCGCAGTGAACAAGCTTCATCAGATGGTAAACGTACTTGTTGCTATCGTCATTCTAATAATCTGTTTGGTGATACTACAAATAGCAACAAGCAAGTTCTTGCTCTTCGTAAGCTCCCAGATCGTGGTAGTAGCTTTCGTATTTGGGAACACCTGCAAGACTATATTCGAATCTGTCATATTCGTATTCGTTTTACACCCTTTCGACGTCGGTGATCGCTGTGAAGTAGATGGAGTTCAGGTAATTAAACCATCTTGGCTTTCTATTGAATAATCACTAAACATGATCGGGGAAAAAAAAGTCTTTTTTCTTTCTTGATTCTTAATGTGAAAAAAAAAAATGCAGATGATTGTTGAAGAAATGAACATATTGAATACAGTTTTTCTAAGATATGACAACCTGAAGATAATGTATCCAAACAGCACTCTATCCACAAAGCCTATCTTCAACTATTACCGCAGTCCGGACATGGGTGATTCAGTTGAATTCAAAGTACATATTGCAACTCCAGCTGAGAAGATTGCTCTGATGAAGCAAAGAATCTTAAGGTATCCATGCTATTAACTTTTATATGTATAGTGACGAAACTGTACGCATTTGGCTTGATTTGCTGATTAGTTCTGAATTGGAATGATAAATGCAGTTATATTGAGAACAAGAAGGACCATTGGTACTCAACACCAGCAGTAGTGTTAATGGAAATCGAAAGCTTACAGGTGATAAGAATGTCTGTTTGGATCAGACACAGAATAAACCATCAAGACATGGGAGAGAGATGGTTTAGAAGAGCTCAGTTAGCAGAAGAGATGGTCAAGATTTTTAAAGAAGTCGATTTGGAATATCGTTTGTATCCTATTGATATAAACATTCGCAGCATGGCCCCTACTCATCCTTCTTTAAACTCTTCCTCTAGGGTACCTTCTATGTGGATACCTGGCCCTAATTGACCATGATCAGTTAATACACAGATGATTTCGTAGGTACGTGTCGCTTGCTTTTTACGATGAATGTTTTTGGTTTTTGAATGACTGATAATGTACATTGATTGTTTGTGTTTCTTGTAGGCTGCAATTGTGCAAAAGGGAAATGAGCAGTGGCAGGCTATATGCATACTATAAGTTATAGTAGGTTTTGGGAAGAAAAAAAAAATCCCAAGGAATTTCAAAGGGAATTGATCAGTATATCTATCTTGGTAGCAGTATGTAGTACTTGAATATGTATATTATTGTTGTTGGGAAATGATTTGTTTATAGAGAAATTATTACACAAAATGATTAAAGAGGCGTACTCAATGCATATATGTATTAACATGAAAACATTAAATTTTTAGGTTCGCTTATGTGATTTAGGTTGAATATGTCGTGACGAGTAAAAAGAGTTTTTTTCATTTTTACCTTTTCTTCTATCGGGATGACCCCTTGCTTCTACATTTTGATGCATTTTTATTTCTCCCTTTAACCAATATATTCAACCAAATCACATTAAACTATCGGCTTCACATTTTTCTTTTGTGAATTACTTTTGTCTATATTACCGAGATGGTTGTTGGCTTCACTTATAGTGCTTGATTGTGGCCTTACTGTTGTTATCTTGGAAAAAGAAGAAGAAGATGCCACAGTCTAAAAAGGAGTTCGATTCCAGATAAGATGTGTTGATATTTCATCCGAATCAAAGAGGTTTACCAGCTGAAACTTATGTTTTGTGTTGCAACTTGCGATGAGAAATATTGTTGCATTCCGAATTTTTATGCATCTCCATTATTTTTTTTATGCACCTCAATGATATAATGGATCGATCCCTTTTTTTTAATGAATTTTTAATAGTTGTATTTAATTTTTACACCGTCCCGTGCAATGCACGGGTTTCATACTAGTGTGTATAAATGCATGAGTAATAGTGAGATAAACTGCCTTTTGGAGTTTTTAGTATTGAGAATGTACTACTTTTTTGTTGGAGAGGTAAATACTATGTTTACATATTATAATTAAACTGAAGGATAAATGTGGGAAGAATAAAAATAAATACTCTGTTGGTAATGTAAAATTACTTGGAAATAAAAACAAAACAATTTTTAAAAAGTGCCAATTAAAAAACGGAGGGAGTACATGTTATTGTACTCTTTATTACAAATTGTCATTTTAATCACATGCCTTCGCGTTATGACTTACAAGTTAACTAGTGATCTAGTGCATTTGAGTTAATTAAGTGTGTTTTAATTATGTTTTGAGTTAGTAGATAACTATATGAGTTTTTCTAGTGTACAGTTATCTAAATGAGTTTTTAAGGCTATAAACACATTTAGTTCGTAAAACTAAGTCTTGGTGTAAAGAGATGTTTTTTTCTTTTGGGGTGCATTATACATAAGTTTTTTACAGTTTTAATGAAAGATCCGGTTTAAAAAAAAAATCCTATTATTTTGAGAATTAAACCACATAAGAGTTTTGATTAACTATTGTTATACTATCATTTTATCGGTTTTATCTTATAGTTTCTGCATCATTTGGTATCAAAGCAATAATTTCACTTGGGCGTTGATGTTTAAAATGAGTTGGGAACATGACCGGATTCATCTGCGGTGTTTCGATTCAAAATCCGATAGGATATCATGTCAAAGCCTTATCAAAAGTTCAATATTTTTCCTATCATAATTGGATCAAAGTGTGATTGGGCTAAGACACGACCCAAACCATGGTTGTCACCGAGTGGGAAGAGATTTTCCTCTTACGGTTGGGAGTGAAATCATCATAGATTGTTACCTTCAAAGTTGCAGCACGAGCGATTAGTCAAACAAACGGCGGTTCAAATTGATTCCCCCCTACACTGGTTCCCAAAAAATAGAAGACTTGGGGGACTGGATTTATGATATTAAGGATTACTTCGAAGAGACAACCACCGAAAATGATTCAACGTAAGTTTGCTTCTTATACTCTTCAGGATGAGGCTGGAGCATGGTGGAATCAATTAGAGTACCACCGATTTTCATGGTGGAAAATGAAATATTTAATGGTTGAATGTTTCATACGCATCAGATGTTCGACAAAATTCCCCCATAAGTTTACAAAAGTAGGCAAAGCGTCAAAGATATGTGTCAATATCCTAACGAGGTCTTCCACACCTCAACAATCACCAAGATCGAAGAAAAACGACCTTATGCAGAAGTTGTGAAACAAATGATGACTGATGGGCTTGCGCTCTAAGTGTTCGACAAAAGTTCGTTTGAGATCATGAGATAATTGCCCATCTTTCGTACATCGTAGTCAATTACGTCAAGATGACACTGTGCTTTAATTGTCTAGCCACCCTGATGGTTGATGGTCCACAAATATCAAATAGCTAAAGGATGATGATTGAGGCACATAATATATCCACACAAAGTTGCACATTGTAAATTTTAACCACACAATGGGACTTAATAATAAAGCAAAAACAAAAAACCAAAAAAACAAAAAATCTCAACCACAAAATCAGAATTACGGGGATGGGTTGGGGATGTACTAATCCTTTTCGATACCTAAAACGGTGGTTTCAGTTAAAAAATGACTGTCTACGATGAATCCATCTTCTAGAGGATATCAAGCCCCTTATTAGTTTGTTTGATAGCTGCATCATTTTATACACTGAACGATAAAGTAGCAGGATTGTGCATAATATTGCTCTCTCTTTCATATCCGATGTAGGCATTTTTAGGAAAAACTGCATGTCACTTTGGCTCATTTCTACCTAATAAAATGCTTTCCTCTGTCGTGAAAAAAAGAAGAAGAAGAGAAAGTTAGGGCATTCTTATCAGAGTCCCAAATTTTATCCTTAAAATAATATAAAATAATACATATGTCTATTTTACAACATTTCAATTCAAAAACCTCCACAACAGCATCTCTATCCTTATCCCTATAACATTTCAAATAATATTAAATAATACATATTCTACCTCACAATCCTATTTATACACATTAAATATTTATTATTTCACTCCAGCATCATCCATATCCCTATAGTTTTTAATAATTAAATATGTTTAGGGCGTGAATAGTGCATCTTCACAAGTAGGATGCACTGTTCATATCCCTAAATATAAATAGGGATAGATTTTTTATATTTATTTTAGGAATATGACAACATATAAGACTTCTGCTGCGAATGCCGTTAATAATACTCCAATGCCTCAATTTTCCCTCCTTTAATTTGATTTTTTTTTAAACTGACAATTTATGTCAAAAAGAAAGAGGAGGGGAACCAACCAAATTATCACTCCTCCGCCCTTTTCCACTTCTCCGTCTCGAGTCTCAAAGCTCTAGAAAGCAGGATTTTTACAGTGAAATGTGAAGGAGAACGAAACACCGGCAGCCATGGCGAACCTCTCCAGTTTAGTTCACGAACTCCGGGAACGTATAGCAGCTTCATCCTCCACTCCTCCTAACAAGCAAAACGATGAAGCATTGGAGGCGAGATTCCGTGCTGTTCTCCCCAATCTTCTCAATACTTATGTTGTCCCTTCCCCTTCAGGTCTCCTTCTCTTCCTTCCTTAACCTTTTCCGATTTCTCAGTACTTTTCGATTTTTTTAGTTACTTAAATTTAACGATTATTTGATGATGCTGTTTCACAGCTAAGGAAAGGGAGGTAATGGCAGTACTGAAGCTGTTGACACACACCGCCAAAAATTTTCCTGGTGTGTTTTATCATGGCAAGGCTGCTTCCGTTCTACCTATTATTGGTCGGATATTGCCTTTCTTTGCGGAACCTGTGTTTCGGTGAGTTTTTCAGATTTCATTTTTTTATTTTATTTCACGAGAGTCCAGTATCCATTGCTTGTATACTTGCGTTTAGTATCCTACGTCCCTGATATTGAGGCTTTGGGGAAAGTGTTCATTGTATTTTAACCTCCAAGACAAATTCCCAATATAAACTAATCAGCTCAGTTGAGAGTCTTGAGACTGTCGGTCTAATTTTCTGCAGCTCAATAGGAAAATAAGACTTTTGTTAGAACAAGAGTTTTGTTTTCTTTAACTTTGTTGAACTTAGGCAGTAATGACTTTACAAGTACTTTAAGCTTAATCCGTTTCTTCTGGAAGTAATATTTGAAATGTCACATGTTCTTAGGTGCGTGGTTTACTTTAATTTCACCTAATGTTCTCGCCTCAGACTTTTGCAGTGTTTTGAAGTTGTTCTTACTATTTTTTTTTTTTATTTCTCTGTTCTTGGGCATGCAGCTATTGGCCTCTGCTACTTATTTAATATTGAGTTGCAAACTGATTTATTTACTGCTTATTGAACTTAAAAAGCTATTTCTTTTAGAACATTGGGCAGTTTAGAGACTTCCCGTGATTGGCTGGACTTTTCTGTGTTTTAGTTATACTTCTCACTCTGAAGTGCTTTTGGTTTCCTTGCCACTGAAATAGTGAGATTCAACTGATCTGGTCTTTTCCAGGTCTCGTCATGGAGTGATTTTTGAAACTTTGTGTTCGTTGTTATCTTTGCTACGTACAGGAGACCGAGATTCATACCGCCAGTTTTTTGTGGATATGATGTCGGTAGTGGAAGGTATGCAAAAAATTGATTTTATATTATTATTTTGAAGCTTAATCACTTGTGTTCCTTTGGCTGTTATCGATGGCAAAGATCTTGAAAACTACGTAGCTTTTGTTCCATTGCTTTTTATTACACGAAAAGAGGATAAATTGACTGCTCAAGAATTTTGTTGAATTTGAGTAATGTATCCCTGGCTTTCATCTAGCCAATTGGAAAAAACTGATTCACTATGTTTTCCTGCAGACCTTCTGTATGTAACTTCGCTTGGCAATGATGAGTATCCAAAGGCACAGCAAAAAGTACATTTAAGGTGCTTAAGTATATCTTTTGGTGGAGTTTTTGGTGATGACACTCTTAACAGTGATGTTCCAGCATCCAATAAACCCTCCAATGGGGGTGGCATTTTGATTGATCTCACAGGAAAAGAAAGGTGGCTGCCTTTCGCTGCATCTGCCATCAAGTTAGTTTCTAGATGTCTAAGTGAAGGAACATTACATGTCGAAGGACTTCTTCATGCTTCATGTGTGGTGACTGCATGCTCCCTTTTGAGTTATGGTGATGCTGACTTGCATATGGTGAGTAGCTGTCCTACCAAGAAATTCATCTTGTTGGGTATTTATATCTCACGTGATCATATTTTATTTAGAATATTGTTTTGTTATTGGTTCATGACTTCCAAGTTCTTTCACAAAGGCATGTTTCGATTTCATGCGCCTTGTTGGAGCTGTCATGGATTGCGATGTCATTCCTTTTGAAAGGTTTATCCAGTCCATAGCAATCATTCTAGGAGAATATCCGGATAGCTTGTCAGCCTTCAGGTAATTTCATCTTCAATACCTGGTTTTTTTTTTTTGGCCTTTTAACTGTATGTGTTCCGGTTATAAGTTTAGGCTGATTCCTGTCTTTGAGAATGCGGTCTTATTTCTGTAGCTCCCACCCCCCCCACCCCCCCTCCCCCCGGTTTTTTTTTTTAATATCATTTATTAGTTTTATTGCTTAATATGTACTTGGTATGGTTTCTTGCAATGACTTTTATCGTCTTGTCTTTCAAGCTTTAAAGTACTTTGTCCGTAGTTGGCTCAATTGGTAATGGCCTAAAAACTCTGCATCTCAAGAGTACTCCTGTGTAAGGTGCCGTGTTAATACTTGTTGTGTGCTAGCTTGAATGCTTTATTTTGGAAATTGGAATATGGTCATGGGAGCTCGAATACATTCTTTAGGTCAACTTGTCTTCACTGGATAGTTTGACATAATTTAGTTATGGAGGACATGTAAAAATCTCTCTCGTTTTTGTTTTTCCATGGGGGAGGCTGATGGTCCCCCCTCTCCCCCTTCCTGCTCCTGTCCTGGTGATACTTGCTAACAGGAGCAAAGATTTAAACAATTGATTTATTTGCCTCTTATGCAAGATGGCCCATGAATCATGTGCTTTCAGGTGAATCATGTTGTTCTTAGATTGCAATACGCGTTAACAGGATTTGATGAGTGGATGTGAACTTTCGATGGTGCCAAAGGTTAAAATCTGAATTTATCCCGAGAATGACCAGAAGCTGATTTCGTGTATGATGAATTTTCTGTTTCACCTGGCTAAAGCTTATTTTTGTGGTCTCATTCTTCTATTGAGATGTGATTGTATGAAGTATTAAACATGCATCTATCATGAAGATTGGTGAAAAGATGCAAATGAGAGTAAATTTCTTTTTCTGTTCATGGAAAGCTGTTTTCAGAAGAGCTAGCACCATTTTCTGTGTGGAATTTGTTGAATTATGTAAGAACTTAAAGAATGAGGAAAGTATTCTTTTATTTTGAATAGAAAGCTCATTACAACTTAAAGACCATCACACTTCTATTTATAGAGTGGATGTCTAACGGCTATAAAAGAAAAAGCAGGAAACACCGTTCCAACGGCTAGTTCGACAGTGTTCATGTTTCTAAAAACAGCAGAAAAAGAAGGTAGTTTTAGCCACTAATTTATATAGTTATTAGGGCTAAATTAAGACAATAAAAAACTAATAAAACAATAATAAAAGACTTGCCAAGAACCTGGGATTTAACACTCCCCCTCAAGTTGGTGAATGTATATCAATCATTCCCAACTTGCTGAGAAGATAATCAAAAGATTTCTTAGGTAGTCCTTTAGTAAGAACATCAGCCACTTGATTTTGAGAGTGGATAAACTTGAGCTTGATCAGTCCACAGTCCAACTTTTCCTTGATAAAATGTCTATCAACTTCAACATGTTTTGTTCTATCATGTTGAACATGATTGTGAGAGATGTCAATTGCTGATTGATTATCACAATATAGAATCATAGGAGCCATTCTCTGAATCCTTAGGTGATCCAGAATGATTTTGAGCCATAGGAGTTCACAGACACCCACTGCTAAGGCTCGAAATTCAGCTTCAACACTTGATCTGGATACTACCTCGTGTTTTTTACTCCTCCACACTACTGGATTGCCAAAAAGAAACACACCATGGCCAGAGGTAGATCTTCTGTCATTAATGCAACCAGCATAGTCAGAATCAGTGTAGGCCTCTAGAAGCTTTTGATCACCCTTTTTGAATAACACTCCTTTGCCAGGGCAGCTTTTGAGGTAGTACACAATTCTTTCAGCAGCATTTTGATGGCACCTTTTAGGTTTGTGCATATACCTGCTCACAATGTTCACATCAAAGGCAATATCAGGCCTTGTGTGAGACAGGTAAATGAGCCTTCCTACTAGCATTTGATAAGCATTTTTGTCCACATCTTCATCTTGGGGTGCAAGGTTGATCCCATGGGTGAACTCTATGGGAGTCTTCATAGGTTTGCATCCTGTTTTGCCACAGTCTTGTAGAAGATCCAGAATATACTTTTGCTGGGAAATTAAGATTCCCTGTTGAGAGTACATGACTTCAATGCCTAGGAAGTACTTCAATTTCCCTAGTTCTTTGATGTCAAACTCATTGCTTAGAAAGTTCTTCAGTGTTGCCTTCCATATCATCAACATACACTAAGAGGATGGATCTTGTGCCTTGTAAACTGAGTTTTATAAACAATGTGTGATCTCCTTGGCTTTGTTTATAGCCAAGACTTATCATAGCATTTGTGAATCTTCCAAACCAGGCTTTAGGAGACTGTTTAAGGTCATAAAGGGCCTTCTTTAATCTGCACACTTTTCCTTTTTCTATTTGGAAACCAGGAGGTATATCCATAAATATGGTTTCCTCTAGGTCGCCTTGAAGAAAAGCATTCTTCACATCAAACTGGTTTAACTTCCAAATAAAGTTAGCAAATAAGAAATAAGTATTTTGATGAAAGTTCATCTTTGCCACATGGGCAAAGGTGTCAAAATAGTCAATTCCATGGGTTTGGGTATACCCCTTGGCAACTAATCTTGCCTTATGTCTTTCAATTGTTCCATCAGACTTGTATTTGATGGTAAAGATCCATCTACAACCAACTATTTTAGCCCTTTTGGGGAGCTCAACCAACTCCCAAGTTTTATTCTTTTCAAGAGCATTCATCTCTTCTTTCATAACTTTTACCCAATTTTCATCCCCTAAAGCATCTGAGAATCTTTTAGGCACAGAACTGTTTAGTAGATTTTTCATAAACCTATTTTGTTTGTTAGAAATCCTGTCATAAGATAGGAATTTTTTCATAGGATGCATGGTACAAGCCCTAGTGGGTTTTCTTATAGCAATAGGAAGTTCAACAGAAGGAGAGCCACTACTTTTTCCTTGTTCAGGTATAGGAAAAGTACGGTCATCCTCATCAAAAGTTTGAGAATTTTCAGAAGCATTAGAAGTTGATTCCTCATTGGTGCTAGAGACTCCATGCTCACTTGTGTCAGCAGTGTTTTCCTTAATTGGAACCACATCCTGTAATCTAATCCAGTTTTTCCTGGTATAGATTATAGGAGTTTTCTCTTTGTTATTATTCACAAGGGGAGCATCAGATTGTTGCTTAGTAAGGGGAACATCAAGTTCCTGTTCAATGAAAGATCCCTCATTATTCTGAGAAATAATAGGAATCTGTTCTTTCTCATCAAACTTTGATGAGTCAGAACTAATGTCAAGAAGAAACATTTCTCTTTTCAGTCGACTTAAAGTTTTCCCTCGAATTAGTGGATTTCCTTTTGAAGTAGGGATGCATCTCATAAAAGGTAACATCCTTGGATATAAAAGTCTTCTTTGTAGGAGGATGGTAGCATTTATAACCTTTCTGTGTATTGGAGTATTCAATGAACACACACTTAATAGATCTGGGATCAAGTTTTCCCCTGTTAGGTTGGTATATGTGAACAAAGGCCTCACATCCAAACACTTTAGGATGAACTCCCTCAGATTTAAGAAAATCTGGAAAGAGTTTAGTAAGAGTATCAATGGGGCTCCTTTTTCCAAGGACTTTTGTAGGCATTCTGTTTATGAGATGAGTAGTAGTTAGGACTGCTTCTCCGCAATAGTGTTTTGGCACATTCATTTGGAAAAGAAGAGCCCTAGCTGTATCCATAAGGTGCCTATTTTTCCGTTCAGCCACCGCATTCTGTTGGGGTGTGTAGACACAAGAGGATTCATGTATAATCCCTTTTTCTTCCAAAAAAGGACTTAGGAATCTATTGAAGTAATCCCTAGCATTGTCGGTTCTTATCTTCTTGATTTTGACATCAAACTGAGTCATAATCATATTGTAGAACACAGGGAAAATCTGAGCAAGATCAGATTTTTGTTTCATAAGATACAACCAAGTGGTTTGGTACAATCATCAATAAAGGTGACAAACCAGTGAGCACCATTGATATTGGGGTTAGTGGAGGGACCCCAAATATCACTATGTATAAGATTAAAAGGCTTAGCGATGTGATTAGAAGACATAGGATAAGATACCTTTTATGTTTAGCAAATTCACATTCAAGACATTTGAAGCCATCGAAATTCAAACCTTTACATAGATTAGTGAACAAATGCATAAGAATCAAAAAAGAAGGTGACCAAATCTCCTGATTATACAACATAATCTTATTATAATTAACTTTAGACAGAAGAGATAACTTATGACAACTAATCTTGTCATTATATGCAACCTTCAAAACATAAAAACCTTCTTTAGCCCTAACAAATCCAATCCTCTTCATTGTTTCTAGATCTTGTATCACACAGAAATTAGTAGAGAACAAGGCATAGCATTTAGAATCTCTAGTTAACTTTCTGATAGATATAAGTCTAGCAAAGAGATTAGGAACATGTAGGACCTCTTTCAAGGTCAGATCATCATTTATGACCACACTACCAATGCCTGCAACACTGATTGAGGAGCCATTAGCCATAGTAATGCTCTTTTCAGTAGTACAAGGTAGGTAGGTGGAAAAACAAGCAAGATCAGGGGTCATATGGCCAGTAGCTCCAGAATCAACCACCCAATCTCTAGTAACAGTTTGATCTAAGAGATTTATGGAAGCCATACCTAAAAACACCATAGATGATGAGGGGTTTTCCAAGGTATCTAGGAACTTCCTTAATTTCTCTATCTCAGATTGTCCAAGAGTAGGGTTCTGATTCATAGAGAGTTGATCCATCTCTTGCCCATTACTATCAGACTTGCCAGAATTTGCAGTGTGAGCCAAGGGTTCTTTGTTTTCCCCTGGTCTCCCATGCAATTTCCAATAGAATTCCTTTGTATGCCTGCTCTTTTTGCAGTGAAAGCAAAACAGGCTGTCCCTGTCAAGTTTCACATTTTCCTTTTGAGAAGGAAACTTCTTTTCTGGATATCCCTTTGACTCATTGGTCTTGGGGTACCCTTGATTTTTCTGACCAGCTATTAAGGCAGAACCATCAATAGAGGGAGTATCAACCATGACACCCCTCCTACTTTCCTCTGCTCTAACAATAGTTTCATTTAGGTTAGGTAGATCATCTTTCCCAAGGATTTGAACCCTTATAGGATCAAAGTCCTGCTTTAAACCAGTGAGAAAGGAAAAAATCCTCTCTTTTTCCATCATCCTTCTTAATGTGGCAGCATCATCTGTCTTTCATTTGAATACATTGGTAATGATCAAGCTCTTGCCACATACCTTGAAGGAGACTGGAGTATTCAGTGATGGATTTGTTATCTTGCTTGGTGTTTTGAGTCTTTGCTCTTATCTCATAGATTTGAGCAGCATCATTCACCTTGGAGTAGGACTGCTTGGCAGTGTCCCAGATTTCCTTAGCTGACTCAAGAAACATATAAGGGTCATTGATTTCTGGAATCATAGAATTCCAGAGCCATGACATCACCATAGAGTCCTTTTCATCCCAGCCAGCAAATTTGGGGTCATCCTTTGCTGGACCAGTCCCTAAAAGATGGCTCAGCTTGCCTCTACCTTTCAAGAAGGTTCTGACAAATTGTGACCATTTCAGATAATTTTTGCCATTCAGCCTATAAGCAGCATGAATGTTTTGGAGTTCCCCTGAAACTATGGGATTTTCAGTGGTGGAAAAATCAGTGGCTGCACTAGTAGCAGTAGATTCAGCCATTGATCAAGAAATGGAGATTTGAAATTCGAATTTTTTCAGAAAATTCCGGAAAAGAGACCTAAGGCTCCGATACCATGTAAGAACTTAAAGAATGAGGAAAGTATTCTTATTATTTTGAATAGAAAGCTCATTACAACTTAAAGACCATCACACTTCTATTTATAGAGTGGATGTCTAATGGCTACAAAAGAAAAAGAAGGAAACACTGTTCCAACGGCTAGTTGAACAGTGTTCCTGTTTCTAAAAACAGCAGAAAAGAAAGGTAGTTTAGCCACTAATTTATATAGTTATTAGGGCTAAATTAAGACAATAAAAAACTAATAATAAAACAATAATAAAAGACTTAATAAAAGACTTGCCGAGAACCTGGGATTTAACAAATTATAGTAAATGCTCTAGGACTTTAATTTACTCAAGGTTCAACTGAATGTTCGTGGTGGTTCTGCTGAACTCTTTTGTGGGTTTTCCCTCTTACGATTTCTGGTTTTCCTGAATTGTGTGCTTTTTCAACATGTATCTTCGGATGAATGGTGGTTCTCTGTTATATCCCTCTTTGGATTACTTACAAACATGTGTATTGGATCTCTTGCATTCGTATAAAATGTAGCCGGAATACGAGGAACTGTTGCTTATGTCTTCTTGATGTTATTGAAAAAAATTGTTGCTTGCACTTTTTGCCTTGCCCATCTTTTTTAATTATACAGGTTTTGATTGTAGGAGTGCAGAATATGATTCATCTTTGGGTGCTTGTCTTCATGCATTACACTCTATTTGTCCGGATGACGTTGTCAAGTCAACTGCTGCAAGTTTACTAAATGTCCTTGTTGAGTCTCTGCTCAAAACAAGAAGCCAGGAGCTTAAGGTATGTGTTTTTGTTATGAAATTAGAGTGCTTGAGAACTGTGTTACCCTGTTTAAAATAGACCCTCAATTTTCAGGTTGTGTTATGCAATGCATATGTAAGGATTGCCAAAAGTTGCCCTGTCCATATCTGGAGGCCAGAGTTTCTTTTATATTGTCTTTGGTCATCTGAAGCAATTATCGGTTTGATTGATTGTTTTCAAGTAGCTATATCTAAACTGGGTCCTTATTTCATCGGAGAGGAAATAACTATTGGCCGCGAAAGGGATTCATCAACCTCAAGTTATGTTGTCTGTGAAGGCTTGCGGACTGGTGACAAGCGACCTGCTTTGAATGTGGAATCTTCCTATCCTAAGCGTCAAAGGATTGGCGACAAATTGAAGGATTATAGCGTGGACTGTCAAAATAAGGATCAGCTTATGAATGATATTTCATGTATAGGAGAAAGAGAATGTGCTAGTCAGTTTTATGAGTCGTTAATTATATTTGTTGAAGATCTTTCACTGCTTGGTGATAAAGCTAAATATTCGAATTCGGTTGCCTTAAGAGCCCTCAGTACACTGACCATTGCATGTTGTCAATGTCAGCACATGAATCTCTCAGTTCCTATATTCAAGAAGTTTTGCAGCTGGATTCCATGGGTAGCTGAGCAGGTTGGATGTTATATTCTTACTGTTTAGTTTATGGCAAAATCCTTGGTAAAAATAAATCTTTTGCATCTGCAGGCAGGTAGGCAATCACCAGACCCTTTTGATTTGGCATTATTTTTGGAAGCGATTCACAATCTCTGTCTTACACAAGGTGTGCGACATATTTTTGCATCACCTTTTTATTGGTAATATTTGGCTTATTTGACTTATCTGACTTATCAAAAGATATATATTATGAATTTAGTCAGATCTTGTTTTCATGAACCTGGTTGCCTGTTAGTCAGATCTTGTTTTTAATAGTTTAGGCTCTGTTCATGCATTTTCATGTGTACTATTATCATTCTCTGATGATGACACTGATTTCCAGATAGAGGTTTTTCTGAACTTCCAACCATGTTCTGGGTATCCAGTTATTCTAACATAAATAAAATATGGAAGAAGTTGAAAGCAGCTGTTTCCTGTCTTGTTGCAGTAGATGAATGTAGTGCGCAAATATTTAAGCTTAAAAACACAAAGTTTTCTCTTCTTTTTTAAGCTGGTAAATTTGTTCAAGATATCTAAGAAACTGTTTCAGAATTTGCATAAACCTGTCCAGAAAGTACATTATGAAGACAACACATGCCCGCTACCTACTCTAAAGCAACGCCCCTGTTCTACAAAATCTAGGAGAAAATACTTTTTCTCAGTTTACAAATTATGCACAGCAGTCGTAACATTCCTAAAATGGACACCTTTTGACTCCCAAGTTCCAAAATTAAAGTATCAAATGAATCACGAAATTAATATATTAATAAAGTATCAAGTGGAAGGAGTATTTTACTTGTATTTTTTTCTTCTTATTATTCTTTTGTCTGTTGCTGCTTCTTCTCTTTTCTTGCTCTAACCCTTAGCTGGTATACTTAGATCCACAGCACCCTTCTTTCTCAAAATCAGTATCATTGGTATCACTATCCGTCGAAATTGTTACATGACCAGGTAAAATTTTCTGCAATACATCTACTGTTCCATGCTTCCTACTTCCTGAGCCAGTTCACAACTGCAACCTCGGAAAAGGTTTTAACATCATTAACATTCAGACAAACATTTTACCCTTCTTAGCCTCCGACTCATGATCAGAATGCCATTAAGCACTTCAAGCTTCCTGAATTCTAGAATATATTACTATTCACTTGGAGACAAATCCAGTAATTGTTTTCATGTTTGTCTAGACACAACAACTCAGTATGCATTATGTCTGAAATCTAAACTGTTGAAAATATAAACCCCCATACAAGAGTAGGGGCCTCATCCTCAAACCCTAGGTTGTGAGGTGAGGGAAGTTCATCTCTTAATATGGTGGGTGAAACAATTACAAGTGCCAACACGCCTCTCAAGTGTGGGCCTATAAAGAGCCTGGCCCACATGGCATATAAGGGGCACTATAAGGCCAACAAAGATGCCCAACACTTGCACAATAAAGGGGTGGTTATGATACCATGTTGAATTACCATCTCTCCCAAAACCATCATACCATATTTATTTATCATATGCAACCTCTTAATGTGATTCCCCTGCCTTAATCCCACAAAAGTTCATGCTGAAGATACCCTTTCCTAATCAATAGTTCTTTGATCAGGATTCATAGGTTGGGACCTCATATGTAAAGTTTTAAATGGAAAGTCATGCTAAGAAAATGTAGACTTCTCTATAGTTATCTGCTTTATGTGACAAGGTCTTGGTTTTGAGTTGCACAGGTAGCCTCAAATAGAAACATATCACGAGGCTGTGCATGTTAGGTCCAAAGTGGCCGACCCCTTCCCTGAAACTTGTAGACCACGACCCTTTAATTGACAGGTCTGTAATTAGTTTAATTGATAGTTGAAATCATACCTCGATTTTGAATTTAAACTTGCTAATTCAAACATGATAGTCATACTTATCTTTGTTCTATCTAACTGTATCTGATATCTGCTCTGTATAGGCTCCTTTTCTTTGAGTGAGGATGCCTTTGAATTCCAGAATCAATATGGTGAATGTTTTGGCCCAATACTTACGCTTCATGTGATATTATCACTTTCCCATTCACCAGTGAGGGAAAAGTGCCTTTCTCTGCAAGTACTATCCAAGCTGGGTTCCATATCACATTTAGAAAGTAACCTAGATATCCTGGATTTGGGTCTTAATGATGAAGCTGATGAGGTCCGGCAAGAAGCAGTCCTATCGATGCCGCTGATGGTGATTTGGTCTGGTCTTGACTGGCTGAGGCATATGTTAAAGAGGCTTAAGTAAGTGGTCATATCTATGCTGCCTATGAGAAGTCTCTTTAGTTATGGGTTGCAAGATTAGCATACGCTTTCACGTATGCATACAGTGTTAAATGAAGACGTGAATATGAATGTCACCGCCACATAGCAAGTCGAATTGTGTATGCATGTCTTAGTGAAGCTATTAAAGAAGTTTATTTGATCAACATATGAGAATGTGTCCTGATGTTGAACCTGGGGGCTCTGCTCGCTGATGCTTTATGTCAATTACACTCAAGATAGGGGTGGAAGTTTTCATTTGATTCATTATTTATTTATTTATTTATAAATGTCAGCATGGGGGGTTTCTCTTTTAAAGGCTCATCACCTGTGTAGAGAGAGCGATGAACATTAACCTTTTTATTTCCTCCTTGAATCATTGCAGGATTTTGGGGCAGGATACAGATGAACGAGTTAAGAAAGTTATTCCCATCTGTCTTGGTTACATGTCATGCCTTCATGGTTTGTGTGTTGGTGCAGTTATTAGTGAAAACAATTGCAAAGTCTACTTAAAAAAGGAAGGTGGACGACTAAATCATAACTCTGATAATCTCTTGCAATGTTTCTGGTGCTCCAAATGTGACAGGAGAGATATGGCAAACCTTGAGATTTGCTCCAACGCTATGAGTATTCCTGGCTCTCTTAGCGCTGCAAATTTTACTGATTGTGATTATAGTCTTTTAGTGTCTATGTTTTTTTCGCTCCTTTATGATGGTTCATCTGAAGAAGTTCAAGTTGCTTGTGTGGGGATCATCCATCGTGTCCTACTTCATGGAACGTTAGATATAGTACACAATGCAAGGTCCGATTGGTTGAATTGTATCAAATTCTTGCTCCTCCATAAGAAAAAGGCTGTGCGAGAAGCTTTTTGCTCACAGATTTGTCCTTTCATTGATGAGCCTATCTTAAACTGTTTGTTTCCTGATGGTGAATTGGCAAACAAAACCAAAGAACAGAAGTTCATGGACCAAATAAAGCATGCTTTAGCGGCAGCTGACGATCCATTGATTTTTGAGACTCTTCTTGAAACTGCAGCAGAGATTATGAATGCAGTTAATACAACAAGCCAACTTTTTCTGCTGTGCCTTATCCTATTAATCGATCAGCTTGATAATCCTTGTGTAGCTGTTAGAATAACCGCATCAGTGTTGATTAAAAGATCTTGTTGTCATGATATCAAAGGAGGATTTGACTTTGTTCTGTTTAAAGATATCAGTACTTGAAATGAATTGTATGATTATCTATCACTGAGGCTGGCTAGTCGACCACAAATGATTGAAGAACTTGCAACATGTGTACTTGGTGTCGAATCTAAGGAACTTGTAACGAGAATGATTCCTGTTGTTCTTCCAAAGCTTGTTGTGGTGACAGAGCACAACAGAGATCAAGCCATTGTCACTTTGTATGAGTTGGCCAGATACTTGGAGACAGATATGGTAGTGCTAATTATTGACTGGCTTCCCAAAGTGCTTGCTTTTGCTCTCCATCGAGCTGATGAGCAGGAATTACTCTCTGCTTTGAACTTCTACCTTGAGCAGACAGGATCTGATAACCAGGAGATTTTTGCTGCTGCATTACCTGCTCTTTTGGATGAACTTGTCTGCTTTACCGATGAGGATGATTCAGATGAGGTTTCTAAAAGGTATTGTTAAGATGTGAAAGTATAAAGTACTCTTCATAATTCATTAAGCTTTTGGGAGACATGGTAATTTGTCACGACATCGGTGCATGAGGTCTTAGCCGAAATCTCACTGCTCCCACTCATTGACAAAAAAAGTTTAATAGGCTTGTTAACTCTGCTAAAACATTCTACTCTTATCCATGTGTTACATGCTCATACGTGAGAGGGCATGTTGATATATGAGTGTGTAAATTACTCTTTTCCTTATAGCTTATGCTTTTAGGTGAGTAGGTAATTTATCTGGTACTAAAAATGCTGTGAACTTTATATCACTCACCAGGAATCGACCAATGCTCAAATTGGCCATACTATCTTGGAATGGGCTCCCTTCCTGAATATACCCTCATTTCCCAAATTTTCAGAGCCCTTTTTAGTTGAAGAGTCACACTTCCCAATCCAACTCCTTTAAATTCTTGAAATTATTTGATATCGTAAATACTTACAATATGCAACTTTGCAGCTATTTATTGCATCACCTTTAATGAATTTCCTGTGTTAAAGAGAAGACCGCTTCTAATTTGTCATGCTGGTTTATTTTTTTCTGCGAGATAATGCTCCAGATTTTTATTAATAGGTCTCTCTCTCTCCTTTCAACTTATGTACGTCTATGAAACACCCTTTTATTTCCTTGTTTTTTTTGGTAACTGAGAAATCTTTTCGGTTCTCTGAACTATGGCTGTTTTTTTGGGGTGTATTTGGACAAATTTTTTCTCTCTCATTCACCCCACTAAGAAAACATCTTCATTCATTTAAATAACATAGTTTTCTTTCTCATGCTTTTCTCCTCACAATACATCACATCCATTTTATTTGACATGAAAACCAATGCAATCCAAACACATAATGCGTTTTTTGAATATATATTAACCCAAAAAATTCATGTGCAAATAGATCCTTGATTTCTTTGCATCATATACAGTATATTACACAAGTTATATTGTGAAATCAAGTTTTTTAGGCTCTGCGTCTTAGAAGAAACAGTTAGAAACTCATTGCAAAAGAACACAGTAGTATTTAGTAATCAAGTGCTTTTATTTGCTTTTGAAAGTAACCGCTGTAGTGTAATGTTTAGATGTGATAATCAATGAAATAATTAATTTAATGATTTTGAAATGATGTTTGATGTTTGTTCCTTCCACGTACGTAGGTTAGCTAGAGTACCTCAGATGATAAAAGAAGTTGCAAGGATCCTGACTGGTAATGAAGATCTTCCAGGATTTTTGAAGAATCACTTTGTTGGCCTCCTTAATGGCATTGACAGAAAAATGCTTCATGCCAAAGATCTAATGCTACAAAACAGGCAATCAAGCTTAATACAGATGCTTATCAATATGATGGGTCCACATCTCAGCACTTATGTACCAAAACTTATGGTTCTTCTCATGCATGCCATCGAGAAGGAACATCTCCAGGCTGAGGGTCTTTCCGTGTTGCAAATTTTCCTCAAGTGTCTGGCAGAAGTATCTCCTTCCAGCACTAAACATGTCATTTCTCAAGTGTTTGCTGCTCTTCTTCCTTTCTTGGAACGAGAAAGAGAAAAATCCACTTCACATTTTAATATAATTGTGGAGATCCTGGAAGAACTTGTGCTTCAGAATACCCATACCTTAAAGCAGCACATCCACGAGTTCCCTCCTTTACCCTGCCTTCCAGCTTTAGCAGATCTAAATAAAGTGATACACGGCTAACGTGGTTCAATGAGCTTTAAAGAACAGCTTCAAGATTTTTCTGTTGGGTTGAACCATGAAAATCTGAATGTTAGATACATGGTTGCATCTGAACTCAGAAAATTTCTGGACCTCAGAAGGGAAGAAATTATAGGTTTTATTGTTAAGGAAGATGACCAAAATATGGATGTTATGAGCTCTTTGATTCTCTCATTGCTGAGAGGGTGTGCCGAAGAATCTAGGACTTCAGTTGGACAGAGGCTGAAGTTTGTCTGTGCCGACTGCCTTGGAGCGCTTGGTGCTGTTGATCCTGCCAAAGTAAAGGGATCTGTAAGCACGCGTTTTAAAATTGCTTGTTCTGATGATGACTTAATTTTTGAGCTTATCCATAAACATTTGGCTAGAGCCTTTAGAGCTGCACCGGACACCATTGTCCAAGATTCTGCTGCATTGGCCATTCAAGAACTACTGAAAATTGCAGGGTGTGGGTCCTCACACGATGAAAATGCTGCATCTTCTACTTCACATATGACAGTTGGACAACCTCATAAGGCCCCAATATCTGGTATTAAGAGCGTAGGAAGCTGTGCTAATCTGAATGGGAGGGGTCAGAGATTGTGGGATCGTTTCTCTGATTATGTTAAAGAGATAATTGGTCCTTGCTTAACCTCAAGATTCCAACTACCAAATGTGTCTGATTTTTCCTCTTCCGGTTCAATTTACCGACCTTCAATGTCTTTTAGACGATGGATATTCTTTTGGATCAAGAAACTGACTGTGCATGCAACGGGTTCTCGTGCAAATATTTTTAAGGCCTGTCGAGCTATTGTGCGACATGATATGCAAATAGCAACATATCTTCTGCCATATTTAGTCCTGAATGCCGCTTGCCATGGTAGTGAGGAAGCTCGTCAAGGTATAACGCTTGAAATTCTCTCAGTCCTTGATGCAGCAGCTTCCGATAATACCAATACTACTGCGTATGGTTTCACAACTGGCCAAAGCAATGTCTGTATTCAAGCTGTATTCACTCTTCTTGATAATCTTGGTCAATGGGTTGATGACATTGAGCAGGAGCTTTCCCTTTCCCAAACTCTTCCGCAATCCAATTCTAAACAGGTTTCAAAGGCAAAGGATAGTAATATGAATGTTCCAGTTGATGTAGACCACATGCTTATGCAATGTAAGCATGTTACGGAGCTATTGGCGGTGATCCCTAAAGTGATCCTAGCCAAAGCCTCTTTCAGTTGTCAGGCATATGCTAGGTCCTTGTTATATTTTGAATCTCATGTGAGGGAAAAGTCGGGTTCTTTTAACCCTTCTGCTGAGAGAAGTGGCCTTTTTGAAGATGATGATATTTCGTTCTTGATGGAGATATATAGTAATTTGGATGAGCCAGATGGGTTGTCTGGTTTTGCTTGTTTGCGGAAGTCAAAGAGCTTACAAGACCATCTATTGATAAATAAAAAAGCAGGAAATTGGGCTGAAGTTTTAACTTACTGCGAGCAGGCTTTGCAGATGGAACCTAAATCTGTTCAAAGGCATTCAGACGTCCTTAACTGTCTACTTAATATGTGCCATTTACAAGCCATGGCCACACATGTAGACGGATTAATGTCTAGGATTCCTCAGTACAAGAAAACATGGTGCACACAAGGTGTTCAAGCTGCCTGGAGGCTTGGCAGGTGGGATTTGATGGATGAGTACCTCAATGGGGCTAACGAAGAAGGTTTGCTTTACAGTAGTTCCGAGAGTAATGCTGTATTTGACATGGACGTTGCAAAGATTCTTCAGGCAATAATGAAGAAGGAACAGTTATCAGTGGGTGAGAGAATTGCATTATCAAAACAAACTCTGATTGCTCCTCTTGCTGCTGCTGGCATGGATTCTTATGAACGAGCCTACCCGTTTGTGGTAAAGCTTCATACGCTGAGGGAACTAGAAGATTTTAACTCGCTACTTGCAGGTGAGTCTTTCTTGCATAAACGTTTTCTTCAGGCCGATTCAGAATTCTCCAAGTTAATTGGTAACTGGGAGAGTCGGTTAAGACTCACCCAACCGTCTCTTTGGACAAGGGAACCACTTTTGGCTTTTAGAAGGCTTGTTTTTGGAGCCAGTGATCTTGGTGCTCAAGTAGGAAATTGCTGGGTTCAGTATGCCAAGCTGTGCCGTTCAGCTGGTCACTATGAGACAGCAAATCGTGCTATTCTTGAAGCTAAGACCTCAGGTGCACCTAATGTTCACATGGAAAAAGCTAAACTTCTCTGGAGCACCAGGCGTGCTGATGGTGCCATTGCTGAACTGCAACAATCTCTTCTGAACATGCCTGTGGATGTTGTGGGACCTGCTTCCATTTCATCCATCACCAGCCTCTCGTTGGTTCCTGTGAATCCACAACCTTTAATTTGTAATACCCAGTCTTTGAATGAGACTCGAGATATAGCAAAGACTCTGCTCCTGTATTCAAGATGGATCCACTGCACTGGACAAAAGCAAAAGGAAGATGTGATAAGTCTTTTTTCAAGGGTGAAAGAGCTGCAGCCTAAATGGGAGAAGGGGTACTTCTATATGGCCAAGTACTGTGATGAAGTACTCGTTGATGCTAGAAAACGTCAAGTAGATAATGAGCCGTCTTCAGCTGCCTCAAATTCTGAGAGATGGTGGTGGTCTTACCTTCCTGATGTGCTGCTATTCTATGCAAAAGGGCTCCACCGGGGGCATAGGAATCTCTTCCAGGCCCTTCCAAGATTACTAACATTGTGGTTTGAATTTGGTAGCATTTATCTAAGAAAAAACTCTGCATCCAATAAAGAAATCAAGAACGTGCACACAAAGGTGACATATTGTTTTAAGTGCTTTTGATGGTCCTGTTTGTTTGGTTTCTGCTTGCTTTTATAACTCCCCGATTTTACTTATCAAAGTGCTTTTCCCAAGGTTCTGACTCTGGCTGTTTTAATTTGCTTGCTTTTCTTTGAGGTAATGAGCATCATGCGTGGCTGTCTTAAAGATTTGCCAACATACCAATGGCTAGCTGTCCTACCACAACTTGTTTCAAGAATTTGTCACCAAAATGAGGAAATTGCTCGTTTGGTGAAACACATTATTACATCTGTCCTTCGCCAATACCCACAGCAAGCCCTTTGGACTATGGCAGCTGTTTCAAAATCCACTGTTCCTTCAAGAAGGGAGGCTGCTGCAGAGATTATACAAGCTGCCAGGAAAGGATCTGGCCAGGGAGTAGCAAGCTCCTTGTTTCAGCAGTTTGCATCTCTGATTGATCATTTAATCAGATTATGCTTCCATGGTGGACAAGTGAAATCAAAGGCGATCAATATATCAACTGAATTTAGTGCATTGAAAAGGATGATGCCAGTAGATATTATAATGCCGACACAATTATCCCTGAAAGTTAATCTGCCTACGTTTGACATCGTTGGGGAAAATCGTGCAACATTTGATGTTTTCGCCTACAAATATTCCTACAATCTCAGGAATAGCGGAGGAGGCTGAGATCCTCCCGCCTCTTCAACGACCAAAAAAGGTAAGGCTTCTCTGGCTATATATATGTTTGCAATCTATTTCTTTTTCCTTGTTTGTGCGTGTTTTTTTATTGGGGGGCAACCGGCCAACCTATCTGTATTAGTTTAACCATGCACTCCAAATCTACTTCCTAGGGCACATAGAACTTATCTATTAGAACTATGAAACGATTGTAGTTTTATTTATGCAGATCATTCTTTTGGGCAGTGATGGTTTTGAACGCCCCTTTCTCTGTAAACCAAAAGATGACCTCAGGAAGGATACACGTATGATGGATTTTAATGCGATGATAAATCGCGTACTGTCCAAAAACCCTGAAAGTCGTAAGAGGAAGCTTTATATTCGCACATTCGCTGTGATTCCCCTTACGGAAGATTGTGGAATGGTTGAATGGGTCCCGCATACTCGTGGACTTAGACAAATACTCCAAGATATTTACATGAGCTGTGGAAAGTTTGACCGACAGAAGACAAATCCTCAAATAAAGCGTATATATGACCAATGCCAAGGTAGTAAAGTTCCTGAAGATGAAATGCTGAAGAACAAAATCCTCCCAATGTTCCCTCCAGTATTTCATAAGTGGTTCCTCAAAACTTTTCCTGAGCCTGCTACCTGGTTTAGAGCTCGAGTTTCTTATGCTCATACGACTGCTGTCTGGTCGATGGTTGGACACATAGTTGGCCTCGGTGATCGTCATGGAGAAAATATTTTGTTTGATTCAACCACCGGTGACTGCGTTCATGTTGATTTCAGTTGCTTATTTGACAAAGGTTTGCAGTTAGAGAAACCTGAGTTGGTGCCTTTCAGGCTGACGCAGGTAAACATTGTGACCCCCTCCCTCCCCCTGCCCCTTTTTTTTTTTTTTTTTTTTTTTTTCTTTAGTTAGGTCATGATTGCTATAACTGACTACAATTATCTGAAATTGCAGAACATGACTGATGGTTTGGGGATTACAGGATACGAGGGAATATTCCTTAGGGTCTGTGAAATTACACTATCAGTATTAAGGGCACACAGGGAGACATTAATGAGTGTTCTTGAGACATTCATCCATGATCCTCTAGTGGAATGGACAAAATCTCACAAATCAAGTGGGGTAGAAGTTCAGAACCCCCATGCACAGGTTTGAATTTCTCCACATATTTCTTTTCTTTAGCATAATTAGGTGGTAGTGCATGATTTCTTTGTTAATCTGGATTGGCTTTACTTCATCGTATTGCAGCGAACGATTAACCATGTGTAGGGATAATGACAATTTTAGTCCCTTTTGCTGCGAACGATTAACCATGTGTAGGGATAATGACTGCCTTAGTTTTTTTAACATTTGATCCTACCTTATATCCTATCATATTCAGTTACAAGAATCGTAAAACAGAACATTTGGGATAAAGACGTTTTTAGTGTCTTTTGATTTACGATTTTCGCATTTTTATCCGTAATGTTTCATCTCGATACTTTTACTCACAGATACAATTTTTTATATTTTCAGTCCATTTTCACCACGTGTCAAGTTTTTATTGGTCAGAGCCTATTGTACTTACAATGCTGGTTGTTTGACACACGACACTTTGGACTGAAAATGCAAAGCAAACAAACACAGACGAGGTGTAAAAAAGCCAAGATAAAACATCGGGTAGAACTGCAAACATCGTGAAACATAAGGGACTAAAAACGTGTCATTATCTCTTTCACGTTCAAACTTGTTTATTAGTTGCATTAATTGAAAAAGAATTGCACTACTATAAGATGGTAACAGATATGTATGTATATATTTGAAATTCAGAGAGCCATCAACAATATAGAAGCGCGACTGCAAGGAGTAGTAGTTGGCGTTGGAGCTGCACCGTCATTACCTCTGGCAGTAGAAGGACAAGCTCGTAGGTTGATTGCAGAAGCAGTTTCTCATACAAACCTTGGCAAGATGTACATATGGTGGATGCCTTGGTTTTAAGAAATTTTATAAGATAACAAATCTGAAATTTCAGAGTAAGTTTACTTTTGTTTTAGTCAATAATTTGAAGCAGTGGGTGTGACACATTGTTATTATTGAGTAATCTTGTTGCCTTAGTTCTCTTTTACTCCCTCCGTTCCTAATTATATGTCGTGTTTGAGAAAAACACACTAATTAAGAAAATGAGTATTTCAAAACACAAAAAAAAAAAAAAAAAAAAAAAAAAAAAAAAAAGAAAGTGTAATTAGAAATGAATATGAAAGATTGATTAGTTGAATGAGTCTAGAAAGTTGAAAAGTAGTATTGAAAAGCGGAAAGAGTATTAAAATATGTATTGGAAATGTAACTACGACATATAAAAAGAAAATTTTGATTTTGGCAACTGCAACATATAATTAGGAATGGAGGGAGTATTATGTATATGGAAGCTGCAGGCCTGTGTTGTCCAATTTTTAATTTTTTTTTTGATAACGGGATCTTTTTATTGACTTGCCTTCAAATAAGCGATATCATCAAATTAAAACGTGTTTTTAGTAGAAAATTTACGGACTAATATAAACACCAAGCTAGGCAGAGATTCTTAGTTTGTTCCACAACTTTGGCAACAAAAGCAAACGACGGCGGCTTATCCTCTTCATCACCATGAGTGTGCTTGTTTCTCCACATCCAAATCCCGTATAATGCTTCCTTCCACGTATACATCCACTTCGGTGTACCAAAGAGATTTTTCCCATTCATATTCAAATTAAGTCGTACCCAATCCACCATTGAGGTAGCCCCAAAGAAATCCCCTTGCTCCTCATGAGGTACGCAATGGTTCCGAACTTCCTTAGCCCAATTACAATCGCGGAGGGCATGAAGTATGGACTCCTCCCCTTCCTCACAAATGTCGCAAGTTGGGTCGTCCACTATATGCCTGTCGTAGAGCATACGGTTTACCGGAAGGGCACCATGAACGATACTCCATAAGTTATAATTGCCTCTCGTCGGCCCTTTTAGGTCCCAAATCTTATTCCAGATGTCATCCAGAATCCCTTGATCAACAGTGGGTCGAAGTAAGGAATAACCCAAGGCCACTGTATACTTACCTTTTAAATCCCCCTTCCATTTAAACTCATTATCAATCTGCTCGAGACCGTCTCTAATGTATGAATAAGCCTTACAGATGCCTTTCCATGTGACGAGCTTCCTATTTTAGCTATGGTTGACAATTCCTTATACTTGTGGGATAAGGCCTTGACCCACAGGGTGTCCTTCTGGGTAATGAGATCCCACACCAATTTCCCAAGAAATGAAATATTCATATCGTACAACTTCTTGAAACCCAGCCCGCCCACTTGTTTTGGCAGGCAAAGAGTATCCCAAGCTATCGTGTGCATTTTACGACCTTGATCATCATCTCCCCAAAAAAATTGTCTACATGTCTTCTCCAATTTATTCAAAACTGTAATAGGAAGCAGGGCAGTTTGCATGGTGTAAAAGACCAGTGTTGCCAAAGAACTCTGTATAAGAATACGTTTCCCCGCTCTGGAGAGGCATTTCGATTTCCAACTACTCAGTCTGTTCCTCATCTTGTCATCTACTTTCGGAGCACCACAGCGAGCAGTGGCGACTCCAGGATTTTCGACATGGGAAGTCAGAAATTTATCAATTTTTTTCCGTATCACATATATATTTGGATATTGAATTCTATACATGTAATTATGAGAAATAAATAAAAAATAGGGGGTCAATACATAAAAATAGGAAGCCTTTATTTGCACCACACCAAATCTACCACTACACCACATTCCAATAAAAAAAAGTGACATCTACTGCTTACCCCACATCTATTATTTCAAAATTTCCAAATCTATCAATACACCACACTCTCGTCTCAAAATAATAAAAAAAACACTATTGCGAAACATGTTTTACTACCACAATATATTTGTATTTTTATATCTCCCCAAACTTGTAAAAATTACAAAAACCTCACACCATTAAAAAAAAAAACACCTGCTCATCCGGTTATCCCCATCCTCCACATTTCTCCTCTTTTCTACTTCAACTTCCTCACTTCTTCTTCTTCAAAATTTATTAATTTGCAAAATGGAACCGAAATCCAAGTCCACAATCATGGGCTTTTCTCCAGATCCAGAAATCACTTTAAACGGCCGATGCTTCATGTCAACCTTAACAGTTGGGTCGAGAATCAACGGCCGATGAGACGCTTTGGCATAAAAACAAGTGTTCTCATGAGTTCAATAGCCACTTGATTCTTAGTCGCATCGTCAATTAGGCGTTCCGTATGAGTGAAAATAACATAGGATAGAGTAGTTCTGTTGCCTTGATCATTGGAAATGATTTCAACTCTGTCATTTTGCCAAACACCAACGCAGCTGTATGTTGTGCCCAGATCGATTCCGATTGCTTTGCCTTCAACTTTTCCTGCCGCCATTGAAAACTAAATGCAGAATTGCAATTACTAAAGAAGAATTTTTTGATTAGAAAAAGTAAAATTTGTGTGATGAAATTTCTGAAAATTTGTCTGTGTGTTCTTATGCTTTCTCTGAAAATTTCTGAATCATAACGATGGAATTGGGATGTATATATACTAGTTGGAGAAGGAAAGGGTGGGGAAAATTGGGGAGAATTGGAGAGTTGATGAGAAGAAAAGGCCATTGGCGGGGCCAAAATAGAGAAGAAAAGGCCATTGGAAACGGAGTTACCTGTTTTACGGCTCATCCGGTACCGGAAAATCGGCTTTTATAGATGCAATGGTGAATCTATTTGGAGATGGTGGAAATGGGTGGTGGTGTTGGAGGAGAATAGGAGATGGGTGAAGAAGAAGAGCACTTGATTGGATTGATTAAGGTGTAAAAATAAGGGACTAATTTGTAATAAAAATTTGGAGTGGAAATAATATAAAAGTGTTGTGTAAAGGTAGAAAGGTGATGTAAATAAATAATGAAAAATATTTGAAATTCAGTGTGGCGTAAATGATGATTTTGTTTTTCTGGTGTGGTAAAAATGGTAGAGTGGTGCAGCGGTAGATCAGCTATGGTGCGAATAAAGACTCCCTAAAAATAAGAGAAATAAGAGGGTCAATTTCACATATATATGTATTTATAAAAAAAAAATCTCCATTATTTATACATAATATTTTTATTTTAGGGGGTCGGGCGCACCCGCAGGTGGCAATATAAAGCCGCTCCTGACAGCGAGGGTCAATCGTTGAAAAGTTGAACCTCATACATATGAAGTTCGACTTTCTATAGGTCAAATCGACCTCTAGAAAGTCGAACCGATGTAGACACATTTGAGGACCGCAATGTATATAGCTAAGTAATTTGTCTCGAGCTTTTCTCGACTTCCAACTTGTGATTCATTAAACACACTCTTTACTTTTCAGTATTATTACCATTACATTCATCGCTCCAAGCGTTACGCTTTGAGTTCCATTGTTCAAGTCAATCTTTTCTTTTCTTTTCTTTTAAAATCCATATGAATCTATTCTTTTCTTTCCCTCATTTTTCTCTCCATCCAAAAATTATTTCCCTCTTCCTTCTCTCAATCCAAAAAAGGGGCTTAGTTTGTGGAGACATATGGTGTGAGGTTGAGGAGGTGGAGTGTTGGGAGTGCTGATAAACGAACATACCCGCTCACGAACAAACTCATGTTCGACTCGTTAGTATTTGTGATTGATCGTTTGCTTAGCTTAACGAACCACTCATCCAAGTTTGAACAAAATTATAAACTCGTTTGAACAAACTTGCGACAGTTCGATTATGTTCGTGAATCTACTTATATAGATAAACTAGTGTATAGCTGAATATTAATTTGCTCTTTGTTATTTATTAATTTGAACTTGGTTATTGATACCTTAACGAGCCAAACTCGATCCGAGCTCGAGCGGGAAGGCAAAAATACGCGTAGTAAGTCAAACTCGAACACATGCATGAACAGATTTTCTTTATAAATGAGCTGAATTTGAACATAATATTTTGTTCGTTTATTAAACAAACGTTTGCGAACAAGCTCGTGGTCTTAACAAACCAAGCTTGAACATATTTTTTCATTCGTTAGTTAAATGAATGAACATGAACAAGCTCGTGACTTAAACGAACGCAAGCTTGAACAACTGATACTCGGTTCAGCTCGGCTCATTAACAGCAGTAGGAGTTGGTGGGATTTGTGATTTTTTTTTTCTTTTTTCGAAAAACAAAATAGGGGTGAGGGCGCCACATGTATTGTTTTTAATTAATTTTTTTGGTTTAATGGGATATTTACATAAATATGAGGAAAAAAACTGTACAATTGTTCGGAAACAAAATAGGATATACAGCACTAATCACTATCAAACAACATTATTATTCATGCCATGCTAGATGTAGTTCTCGTGCCTTCCGTATAGCTTGGGAGATAAACACCGATTTAGGGGGCCTGTGCGATCGTCGTGGTGGAATTCTTCGTTGCGTCAATGCCAAATACTCCAAATTAGTTTCCGAAACAGAAACCTCCAGAAGACAATGGTATCTTTCTTTTACATGTCCTTTTGTAAGCAATTGTCAAGCCAGGCTGGGACATCATGGGTGTTGAAAAATTCATGCCAATGTTGGTGGTGCACGATATCTTTCCACATTCTACGGACCCAACAACAATCTCTAAGGGCGTGAAGGATGAATTCACTGTAGCTTCCACATGATGGACACGAATCATCATTAATAACGTGCCTCGCAGTAAGTGTGCCAGCTGTGGGAGGGAGTTCATACGAGAATATTTGTGTTTTATTAAACGAGAATATAAAAGAAGATCGTTTCTAGTTTATCATTTACAATTTGTCAGTTTCAGAAGGGAATAAAAAAGGGAATTTGATTTATATAGTATTTTGTAGAAGTTCTCTTGTTTAATAGTCTTTGTATAATTTTTTTTTGTTTTCGCAAGGTATCCCAAGACAATTGTCTGGGACTAATCATGCGAGGTATTGTCGGGCACCAAAGGTGGAGATCTCTCCCAACAAGGTTTGCTGCATCCACAAGTGCTCGAACCCGAGACTTCTTTCCTACAAGTTTTTTTTGTTTAAATAGAATTTTCATCATCAACACCATTTTTATACCTATAATACTCCTTATCACCCCTGAATTGAACAAACCTAACCCCAAATTGAAATTGAACAATCCAAATCCCAATTTGAAGAACCCAAACCCTAATTGGAATCGAAGAACCCCTAGTCCTAAATTGAAGAACACAACTCCTAATTGAAATTGAAGAACCTTAAACACTAAATTGAAGAACTCAAACTCTAATTGCAACTGAAGAACCCCTAGTCTTAAATTGAAGGACCAAAACCCTAATAGCAATCGAAGAACCCTAGTCCTAAATTGAAAAAACTAAACCCTAATTGCAGTTGGACCCCACCAAGCCGCCGCCTAACCGCCGCCGGAAACTCTGTTAACAAACCACCGCCAGACCCCCGGAAACCCCCAAATCAGAACGTCGTTTAGAGAGTGGGTTGGAAAAGGAAGGAGGCGGTGAACTGTCATCAACCCTAGACGGAATGATGATTGTCTTTCTTGATGGTGGCCGTCGTCTTTTTTTTAGCGAAGTCGTCGTCCCTTTTTTGGAGCATCTTTTCTCACAACAAATTATTCTGACCCAATTTGAGTCAGAAAACGATGATTATTCTGACTCAATTCAAGTCAGAATTTTAAATGTCTTCCATACCTAATAATGTTCAGTGTGAAAAGAATTCACTTTTTTTTAGCGATCTTATATGATCGCTGTTGCTTTCAGTCTGATTTATGGTATTGTTTTAGGAAAGAGTTATAAAAATAAGGGTATTTTTGTCCGTTACAACAAATCTTTGTTTTGATTATATTTTTTATAACTCCACAATGACAACTACTACATAACAAAAAAAACTTTGAAAAAAGACTAGCCAGACAATTATCCACACCCCCACCCCCTACCCCCCCAAAAAAAAAAAGGAGTTTTGTTCTATAAAAAAAAATTGATTCTTGTCAATTTTTTTCTAGCCATATCCTTAAAAAAAAAAATTGAAGAACGATCAGCTTTTATTTTAGTAGTAAAAAAAATTACATCAAAATTCATTGGGGCCAAAATCTACAATCTCCAAGCAACTTTTAAATTTTTAACTCTATCAAAAATAGTAGCAATAAACACAAAGAAAGGTGGTCGATCTCCACATCGTTGATGTATCACTTGGTTCCTCCAGTACCAAAGATTATTCACAGTTTCTCGAAAAATATATGGCCAATCTCTCGTATGGACAGGGGTAGAGAATTTGCCTTAATCCACTCCCCAATAATGGGCCTCGAAAAGAATTTCTGGTGAACCGACGCAGGTAGTAATGTCACCATATAAGATTCGCCCATTGACAATCACGCAAAGCATGAAAGGACGATTCTTCTGCCAGATTGCACTGAACACATGTGGGTGAATGAGCAACTCTCCTCTTCCAAAGAAATCTGAACGTGGGAAGAGCATCATGTTGTGCTTGCCAGAGCATGAAATTAAGCCTATATGGGCCCTTGAGCTTCCAAATAAATTCCCAACTGTCATCAGAAGGTTGATCCGACCCAGAGTTGAGGAACTGATAGGCCTGCGCCACAGAGTATTTGTTATTTGGCTTGCCTTCCTAAGAGATCACACCATTGTCTGCAGAAAAACCATCTTTCAAATAAGAAGCGGCCATGCAGATAGATTTCCAAGTATGTGAGTCAACAGCAGTAGGGGCAACAAAAGGATTGCCATACCTCGTAACAAGGGTTTTGATCCACAACGAATGATCATCGGTAATAATTTTCCAAACTAGTTTTCCCAAAGAAGGCTAAGTTCATCAAATTCGGATTCTTGAACCCTAGACCTCCCTGGTTCTTCGGTTGGCAAAGACTCTGCCAGGAAATATAATGCATTTTTCTATCATTCTGATCCTCTCCCCACAAATATTTACGACATATTTTATCTATCTCATTAAGCACACCTATAGGGATCTTGGATGCTTGCATCACATAATAGGGGTGAGTGGCCAAAGAGGTTTTAACCAGCACCATTCTACCTGCCTTCGAAAGGGATTTGATCTTCCAACTAGACAACGTTTTTCTCATCTTATCTACAATAAAGTTGTAGGTCGCCTTGGTGCTTCTGTTGGTGGTCAAAGGGACACCAAGGTACGACCCCAAATCCACGGCAGCTTGCATTTCCAAGGCCTGACTGATAGACAGTCTAGTATGAGGGGTAGTGTTCTTTGAGAAGTAAACTCTCGATTTCCGAGTACTCACCTTTTGACCAGAGATGGCACAAAATTCCTCCAGGACATCTCGGATAGTAATTGCTTGGTTCACAATAGCTACACCTAGAAGGATCAAATCATCTGCAAAGAACATGTGCCTCAAAGATGGTCCAGATCTGCTCACCTTAATTCCTTTCCATCTACCTGCCAACACCGAATTGTCAATCTTCTGACTAAGAGCTTCCATGCATAGGACAAAAAGATAAGGAGCAAGAGGATCTCCCTGTCTAAGCCCTCTTTTAGGAGGGAAAGGACCCAACTTTTTTCCATTCCAGAGGACTTCAAGTTGTGAAGTCTTAAGCCCAAACATGACCAGATTCACCAATTTACTAGAAAGATCAATCTTAAGCAAAATCTGCTCCAAGAAAGCCCAATTGACCCTGTCATATCCTTATTTTTCATTCATATAATTTTAGAGAAAGTGTATAAATTTTTGTTTTTCATTCTTATAATTTTTTTTTGAGGTGAAAAATTACTTTTATTCAATTATATCAGCTGAGCATGCTAGTAGTACATGAGAAGGCGGCCTAATGCCCCATTGTCTAAGACCAACTAGCGATAGACCTTAATTTGCTAAGAGATGAGCAGGAAAAGTTGCCCTCTCGATTGACAAAAGAGAAGCAATGATTGACAAATACCGGAACAAGGGCCTTACAATCATCAATAATTGAACTCAGCTAAGACATATCTTCTTCATTCGATAAAAGTTTCTGGTGGATCATCTACGAATCTCCTTCAAATATAATATTGAAGTATCCCCATGTAATGGCAAAGACCATAGCTTGGTGAATAGCTAAGGTTTCAGCAATTGCAACATCATAGCACCCAATTAGTTTTGATGAGAAGCTATGGAGGATGTCTCCCGAGCTATTCCTCACTAAACCTTCAATTGCTACTTCGAACCCTTTTACCGTTGCATCCTCGTTAATATAATTTTAGGGGATGAGATCACCTGTCCAATTTGTGTGTCTAATATCGATGTTTAAGTAAAAACGACGTCGTTTTATGTGTTTTATTTTTTGGTTTTTGTTTTTTATTTTTATTTTATTTTCTTCAAGAAATAAAACACACATGAAACGATGTCGTTTTTACTTAGACATCGAAATTAGACACTCAAATTGGAGTCTCATCCCTAATTTTAGTTGTCATTCCTATCCATACACATCCAATATTTAGTCACAATCCATACACATCCAATATTTGTCTTGGGAAATTTTTAGGTGATGCGTCTGCGTAAAGTCATATATGTCGCAAGACAATCTCACCATGCGATTAAATCACACACACCACACAAACAATTATGCACTCGATCCCGCTACCGGTGAGATTATCTTGGCGTAGTATGTCTTTACGTAGTGCGCACTCACCTAAAAATTTCCCATTTGTCTTGACCCAAAGAAAAAAAAGTATTCAGTTGAAGTGTCTACACATGTCAGTATGTCACTGACACGGCATGCATTGAACTAGACTTTTACCGATACTACTGGTTTTTTTTTACCTTCTTTTTTTTCTTTATGATATTTTTGGTTTGATTGATCCAACTTTCACCTCGAGGCGGTGGCGCTGTCCTTTACGGGGATGAGGAAGAGGGCGAGAGCTAGCACGACCGGCGGCGACCTGGCCGTTGTTGACATTTGGAAGCGAGAGGTCGGTGAACTTTCCTCCACTAATTTCGCTCGTCGTATCGGAGCATCTGAGGTATTTATTTCTCTGATCATAATCACTTTTGTTTTTCTCCTCCTTTTTTGCTTGTCCATCTGATTAGATAAGCTTTAGAGTTTAGTTCCCTGATCGGCGGGTCGATCGGATCACCGAGAAGTGCATATCATATACCCTGCATTCTGTAATTTACTGATTTGATATTCGAATTGACTGTATCATCTGTTACAGTTGATTCTGGGATAATGTCACGTTATTTATGCTATATACAGATAATATTTAGGTGTTTGTTTACAAAAAGAAAGTTTTTTTTTTTCTTTTAATTACCATTGAGACTCCTGTTTAGTGCCAAACTCTCCATCCCTTTATTCATTCCTATAATGGTACACAAAAAGAGACGGTCTTGATTTCAAGCCTGTAATTTGTCCTTCCACTTGAAGCCCCATCCCTCTTGATTTCAAAGTCTTCCATCCCTTTATTCATTCCTATAATGGTACACAAAAAGAGAGTCTTGATTTCAAGCCTGTAATTTGTCCTTCCACTTGAAGCCTCCTCCCTCTTGTTTAGTAGCAACAGTATAAACTGCACTTCACCATGAGTAAAGAATAACTGATATTGATTCTCTACCTCACAGCCTACAAGGTGCCCCTTATTTGAATAGCTGCAAGTGTTGATGCTCTACCACTTGTGACTAGACTGGCCATGGATAAAATCCTATTTTGGTACTTCCGTGATAAACATTACAATCCATCTGAATTGGGTTCTGGGCTTGGTACCTCCAAATTGTCTGCTGGAAGGATGAAGTGTATTCACCTTATTACAGGTGAATGTTGTAGATTTAGACGTGTACATAGTTCTGTTGATTCTTTTTTCAGTAGTGTACCTATGCGTTCATATCATTAAACTACATCCTCCTTTAGATTGTTATAAAAAATTCAATCTCTCGAGTGAAGATTCAATTTCTTTTATTGTTATCATCTTTACTGCTATCTGTTACTATCTTTTGGGGGCTTCGCATTAACACAAGGAGAAGTGTTCTCTTTCGTGTATTCATTTCCATATGTTGTATGCTTGAAATATTGGCTTCTCTTTTGTTGGTCATTGCTTGCCAGCTTACAGGTCAACCTATATCTGACATAGTGTCTCTATATTATAGAGTCTCATCTCTGTTTTTTCCTATTTTTCCTTATTAAAGATTATATTGTGAAGGAAAAGTGTAATGTATAAATTATGTCATTTTTGGCTTTACTTTTCCAGGATCTTGTACTTCGTCTTGAGATCTTTAAGAAGCTCAAAAAGCACAGAGGTTGTGTCAACACTGTTAGCTTCAACGGATATGGCGATATTCTGATATCTGGCTCTGATGACAGGAGAGTCATATTGTGGGATTGGGAATGTGGAAATGTCAAGCTCTCATTTCGTTCAGGTCATAATAACAATATCTTTCAAGCTAAAGCAATGCCATACAGTGCAGATCAAAGCATTGTTACCTGTGCTGCTGATGGGCAGGTAGCGTTTTTCAAATTCCCTATAAAAAGTTGCAAGTGTTGCACTAAAGCTCAACTTCTGTAGCTTGGGGTTCCTGAATCCTGATGTGCTACTTTGTATGGGTGTCTGCACTCTTTAATTTTGCTTTTTCGCTTCGAATATTCTTCATTTCAAATAGAATCTTGCTGCTTCTAAGGTATTTTGACTGGTGATGGTGTCCAGTGAGTGAATGTACTTTCTTTTGCTGTGACCACAGAATATCATGTGTTAGATGACAAAGGATCTTCCCTGATTTTAGGTAAGACATGCTCAGATTCATGGAGGAAATGTGGGGACTACTCTTCTTGCGAGGCATCAAGGGAGAGCTAATAGCTTGGCCATTGAACCTGGAAATGCCAATATTTTTTACTCGTGCGGTGAAGATGGAGTGGTTCAACGCGTAAGTTGTAGTTTCTGTTCTAAGTGGTATTTACCTTAACGAGTACACGTGGACTGGCTAGAATTTGGTATAAACCTCTTCTACAACATAATGAGCTCTAGTCCATTTAGAAAGTTTTTGAGGGAATTACCTTTGGAGTTTTAACGCACACTACATTTTTTTATTTTTGAGATAGAAGCAAGGTCGAAGTAGTTATAATCCCTTGCTGATGCATACTACAATATTAACAGTGCTTTATAGCTTCGCATGTCTGCATGTGAACCCTAGTCTGCACGTATTATAAGGTGATTCCTATGCATGAAAACATTGATTTATAGTATAATTGGACCTATTTATTACTGAAAGAAATTCAACATCAAAATAGCTACCTCTGTTTCAAGAAGTGTTTCTTGGTTATTACCTACCTTTGGTGATTCCTTTCCCTTAAAGTGTTCTTTCTATCATTTCTGACACTTGAACATTAAGTTTTCCGATTGTCAAGTTCATGATGCCTTAGCCAACTGTCGAATTGGTGGTTTCTTCTTCTATTACACAAAGAATGTCATAGTTTCCCATCAGCTTGCATCATAGTCCTTGAGCTTATACTCATTCCTAGCCTGATCTCCTAGCACAAAAATATGAATGAACTATGGATGTGTTGACAGGGGCGGCTCCAGGATTTGTAACATAGGGGTCAGAAATTTGTCAAATTTCTCTCTTTTAAACATAGGTGTGTATATTCAATTTTTTACATCTAATTATGGGTCAAAACATAAAAATTAAGGAGTCAATTTCACACACACACACACACACAAACACACACACACACACACACATATATATATATATATATATATAAAGAATTCTTCACTATTTATACTCCCTCCGTTCCAATTTATCTGAGGCAGTTGTCAAAATCACGCATATTAAGAATGTGAGATAATGCATTAACTTTTTTTACAATGAAATGACTAGAATGTCCTTGAATATAATTAATGTGACCTTTTTTATATACCCTACTGTAATAAATAAGGGTAAATCAAGTAAAAACACAATAAATGTTGCATTGGAAATTGTATTGCTCACATAAAATGGAACAAAACATTTTGGCAACTGCCTCAGTTTTTGTGGAACGGAGGGAGTACTAACTAATTTTTTTTAGGGGGTCGGCCACCCCACTCCTCTAAAGGGTGGCGCCGCACCTGTATGCCGATCGTTGTCTTCTGGAGTTGCATGGGCATCATGTATAACTTCCAGCTTAGCTGTCCATCTGCACCAATTCTATAATCTTTTCTCTGTTGTAAAAGTCTTACCAACACTATTACATCCGTGCCTATTCTGATATTTCTTCAGCGACGTTAATAGCCTTTTATATAAATATAGGGTAAAGCTGTATATATAGGCCTAAAAAACCTGGTCCTTCCCGGGAACTGCATAGATGGGAATCTTTGATGCATCCTTTGTAACTACTTTTGGCTGGTTATGGATGAATTACCTTACCACAAATAAGCATGATAAGGTTTTCCTCTCTGGTATACATCAGGCTACTGTTGTCCTTGTTTCAACTATTACTGTATGCCTGCTTTCTTTCGTTAGTTTTGCTGTCTGCTTCACATCGATTGTGTATAGTCCAATGCTGATACTTTTGCCTACTTTTGCAGATTGATCTTAGAACTAAAGTCGCTACAGAACTTTTCACTTGCCAACCTGTCAGGAAAAGAAGCCATTTATCAGCTATTCATTTAAATTCAATTGCCATAGATCCCAGAAACCCAAATTTATTTTCTGTGGCTGGTGGTGATGAATTTGCTCGGCTTTTTGATATCCGCAAATATAAATGGGATGGATCTTCTGATTTTGGCCATCCTGTTGAGTTCTTTTGTCCCCCACATTTAGTTGATGATGATCAAGTTGGGATAACTGGATTGGCTTTCTCAGATCAGAGTGAACTTCTTGTTTCATATAATGATGAACTGATTTATCTTTTCTCGAAGGACATGGGACTGGGACCTGATGGAATTCTCACGTCTCCTGGGAACAGTGGCAGTGATGCTAATGGTGACTCAATTGCATCTGCATCGGGCATGATTTCCAAGGTAAAATTTGGTCCCCAAGTTTACAAGGGGCATGTGAACTGCGAGACCGTAAAGGGTGTAAATTTCTGTGGGCCGAACAGTGACTATGTTGTGAGTGGTTCGGATTGTGGTCGAATATTTATCTGGAAGAAGAAAAACGGGCGTCTCATGCGTGTGATGGAAGGTGATAGGAATGTGGTCAATTGTATTGTGCCTCATCCTCGTGCAAATGTGCTTGCCAGCAGCGGAATAGAGAATGATATAAAAATTTGGACTCCCACGTCCCTTGATAAGCCTACATTGCCAACAAACATTGAGAAGGTAGGCCTTAACTATTCATTGTTTGTTCTAAATAGTTTTCTCATTTGTGATTTTATGTCCGTGGGGATATGAATTATGCATGAAATTAAAAGTGAAAAACTTTTACCAAAAATTAGAATGGCACTACAAAGGACTAATACTATCTTTATATTTAATATGTAAAAAAGAAAAAAGGAAAACGAAAGAAGTGTGTACACTCTAGCATAACATTTAAAGCTACACTTTTCTCATGAACTTAGCTCGATAAGGGAAGTGCTCAATGGCTTTTTATGCACTTCAACATGGCTATATATGTGCATTGTGGCTTAGCATCAACAAAATTTTAGACAGATTTTTGGGTGTCTTTGGATTAGTCACTGTGCAGTTGTTTGATTTTTGCATTTAAGGTTATTTTTCTTCTAGAAGTTGAGCATACATCTTTGATAGGATTTAGGGTGATCTGTCACACTGTTATATCACCAAGGTTTAATGAAAATGATGGGAGAAAGCAACAGCAAATCTGGATCTCCTTCTGTTGATTTCTTTGTGGCAGTGTGAAATAGTTGAATTCATGGAGTGTCCATACCAGTTGCTTACCTTTGGTTTCATTTTTGGGCTGTTCTACTCAACTACATATGCACACGCACACAAAGATTTACGCTTCGCGAGTGTAGGTGTTTTTTTATTATTTAGATTTCTTCTCTTTGGCTGTTTTAGGATACACTAGCTTGAGCCAAAAAAGACTTAAGTGATTCTCTATTTTGCCGTCTCTTTGGTTTCTTCTCTTTGCTTTCACCTTAGTTGAGCTTTATGTGACTTCGCTTTTGACTTCATTCCTTGTCGTTTAGAAGGCTGTGAGCCTTTTGGATGGAAAAGACATGTTGTTTGTCCTTATGCAGTATACTTGCCATGCCAAACTGTCTGTCACTAAAATAGTGGTTATTCAACAAGGGCTTACAGCCTCTACCGTTACAGAGTAGTTTTTTACAAGTTTGTTCAGCTACCTTCTCTCCAAAAAGCTTAAGCTTCAGTTTGTTGGGGGAGGTAGGTGATTAACATATTAAACATAATTGACTTCAACACGCCCCTTCGATTTTGGGCCTATAATAAAGAGCCAGGGCCAACTCAGGGCACACAATGGCCACTGGTATTGCCTGGGCAATAATAGGTAATACCAGGGCTACATTTAGCAAATTTTTTTTACATTACAAAGCAAAAGCCTTGGCAATACCACAAAAAGCCTTGGCAACAAGGCTCACCACACAAAGGCGCAATAAGGCCAACACCAAGCCCCAACACTTGAACAATATGAATGTGAAGACAATGCCCTGATACTTTGTTGAAAAAACATCTTCTCCAAAAGCTTAAGGTGTTAAAGAGGCAGGTAATTTACATATTGAACGAACACAATTGACTTCAACAAAGCTGAATGTACAGAATGAGTTGTCAGGGCATTATAAATTATCTTCTTTTAAATTTATTCTTCTGGATTAGGTAAATTCATTGTGTATAAGAACTTCATTCTTTGCGTGAACAAGACACGAGTCTGATGAATCTGTGGGTTTTTGCTTCATGCAGGGGAGACCGAAAAGAAGGCGGTGGATGAACGGTTTGCTTTTACCAGAAGAGCTTTTATTGCAGCTGATATCTCGTCAAAGGTGGAGGAGTGAACCCGAAAGTGGCGATGGAGCGGAATCAGATGCCGGTGCCGACCTGCTACAGCTGCTTTTGTCATTCAATGCAGACGACGGTGATGTCTCCTCAGATGAAAGCTGATATAAATAACAACAATGGTGAAGGAGATGGGTGTGTTGAGCAATTCATGTTCTGGAAAAGTTACAATCTGTACATAATAGACTAGTAATAAAGCTCTACTTGGCAAAAACAAAAACGTGTGAAACGTGGTCCAATAAGAAGAAGAGAGAGAATGCTTGTTTGCGTTTCTCTCTCTTTTCTTATTTAGTCCATATCAGTTACATTGACGTTTCACATCCATCTTTTTTGTCATGATAGAGTTTCATTTCTCTTTTCGGAGTTATTTTTTTTCTCCGGTAATTATGCACCGTACTATTTTCAGTGGTATTTATGTATGCACCATACTGGAAATTTATAATACTTCTTTGGTGTTTCATTATTTTATCTTTATTGCAATTATTATGCATCCTACTGGACTACTGTTGCACTATAATTCTTCTTGAGGGCAGTCCTTCAATGAAAAAGAATGTCTTATGATAAACAATCCAACCTTTATCCTTTTTCAGCTGTTGTTTTTGTCCTTGTTTTTTGTGGAAGGGAGAGGGAGAGGGAGAGGGAGGGGGATGAACATGACCACTTTAAGTTAGGGGTGTAATCCAGTCGAATCGTGGTTTGGGTTTGATTCAACTAAGAAATTTGGCTCTAGTTCAATCAATCCAAACTTAGGTAAGATCAAACTCAACTAGGCTTGAAATATATAGCTCGACTCGTATAATCTTATTTAGTAATAAACTTTATAAATATAATTTAATTAAATAATAAAAACTTGATTAACTCATGGGCTACATAATTATATATTAAAACACTTTGGATAATTGTTCGAATAGTCTGATTTGAACTTTAATTCGAAAAAAAAAAAACAAATCTCCTCACTTAATAGCCCAATTATGAACAATTGAGCTTGTAATGTCGGTTATTTTAATTTTAGTACTACTAAACAGATCCCCCAACGTCTCTACCGCCCCTAACAAATGCGAGATAGCAATCTCTTCCTCTTTGCCAAAGAGAACCCCCCGGAGCGCTCCTCCACTTACGTAGTCATTAAGCAAAGCCGTAAATCCCTCCAAACAGACGATGAAGAGGAAGGGCGAGAGAGGGTCTCCTTGCCTAATACCCCGAGTGGGCACAATCCGTCTGCCATGCTTTTCGTTGAGCAAAACCCGAAAGGAAGCCGTTGACACACAACGTCTAACCAGGTCAATGAATGGAAAAGGAAACTGCATACACTCCATCACGGTCCAAAGATACTGCCTTTCCACTCTATCAAATGCCTTTGGTCATGTCAAACTTCAGCACCACATGATGGTGAAAACCCTGCGCTGCCCTTACAAAGAATGGAATGCTTCAAAAGTAGTGATCGCGTTATCAGTGATAAGCCAGCCAGAAACAAACGCACTCAGGCTATCCCGACGTACATTATACACTGCTTTAAGATTCCCGCTACCATCATTAGGGAGTTGGAGTGGGCGCTACGAGGCTTCTTTTGGGGTGACATAGAGACTAAGCGAAGGTGCATTGGAAGAATTGGGAGGCCTGCTGTTTACCGAAGAATTTGGGAGGCGTAGGGTTTCAGGAAGTGTTTTAATTAGGCCTCTGGCGAATCAGTCATGGAGGATTATGAGCAACCCAGTCTCGTTGGTGTCTCAGGTCTTGCACGCGAAATATTTTGAGGATGGCACCTTCCTTGCAGCCAAGCTGAGGACCCGTCCGTCATTCCTTTGGCGCAGTATTCTGGAGGGTCGGGATCTTTGGATTAGTGGATTGAGGTGGATAGTGGGATATGGGGACTCGGTGTTTCTATTTATTGATGATTGGACGAGCCATCTGAAGGATGTAGTTTCTTTGCGCAACGGATGGATCACGATTAACAAATTACTATACATAAATAAAGGATCTAAATTCCTACAAGGGGGTTTAGTATAACTTACCAATAGTAGGAAGAGAAGCCAAAGTCTTCCAACGTGTTCTTCAAACGGCGGTTGGTGGACACCGTTTCTTGAAACTAGAACCTCCTCGATATGCACCAAGAAAAACTCTAAGTTTTTCTTCTCCTGAGACTAAGACCAGAAACGAATTCTTGTCTCCTTTTTACTACTATGGGGCGCAGAACATATATTCTTAGGGCGCCAGGAGAACTCTCTTTTTATAGACAAAACCAAAAGAGAGAAACATATACCCAATCGGTAATACAAAATAAAAGAGATAATTCTAAATATCATTATCCAATAAAAATAAGTGATAATTATAATCTTATAATAAGAAAATATAATTATCCTTAAAGTTAAGAGATAAATAATAAATAAATTACTTTCTTTTATTTATCCAATTATTCAACAGATAAATAATTAATTTACACAATATGTTATTATCCAAGAAAACTAATTTCTTGGAAAATCCAAGACACATGGTGCCACCCTAGAGCCCACCAGGCCCACATAAAATGTATTTTCTGTGTATCATATTATTTAGCCAACTAAACAATATTTCGCATATCAATTAATTAGCCCAGCTAATTAATAATCACTGAGGCCCAATAACAAGAAGATACTCGTATTATAAGAGCCACGTTGGGGACCATGGACCTATAACCAGTAGATCCAATAAATTAAGTAAAATATTCATCGAACTGAATATTTACACTTAAGTTATTAATTCCGGGATTACGCCACCATAAACCCGAATCTGAACACTACCAATTACAGATATATACTTACACTCAACCCATCGAGTAAATAAGCGTGCATTGATATAATCACTACATACGGACTAACTCTCCATAGACTGTCCATTCTGAGTGGGAAGTCTCCGTGAACCTGACTTAGAATATCTTATCCTTATTTATCATTAAACCCCTAATGATCAATTAGTTCACATATCTGACTAGTAGCTAATTAGTCTAATATGAACCGGGCCCATCGATCATTTTCTTAGGGCTAACAAATAAGGGGACTGTCTTTCTACTTCCCTCAGGAAGGAATAGATTCCGTGTCTGTGAAACACAGAACTACTCACTCATCAGGGAATAGTGCCAACGAGAAGTGACTCAGATCTCATATCAAAGTGATCCTTAACTAACACATCAAACACTACCCCAAGACAAGCAGTACCCTATGATCACCTCAGGATTAAGGTCAATCCATATATGTGTTAGGAAAATATCATCGCAACGGAAGCGATTTATGGATCTAGATCTATATAATACACGTAATAAAACATTAAATCTACATCTACAAGTAAGTTGTAGAACATACCTCTTGGATCTCAAAATCCAAGTTGGAGAACCGCTATTAGGATGATCGAACAATGATGTGAAGAGCACCACGATCTTCCGTACGGTGTGATCCAAGCAATTCCCGTGGAAGGAATTCTCGACTCGAACCCTCCGATATGCTACCCGGAAAAATCTCCAAGATTTTCCCAAAACCCTTGGCCGAATTTTTCCTCTTCTTTCTAAGAAAGTCTAAAATTGCATGTGTCCTTAGACTTGGGAGAACTCTCTTTATATGAGAGAGTAATCCTTGTCTCCAAGGATTTTATAATTAATACAAAATCAATTATAATAATCCTATTAAATAAAAGATAATCTCAAAATATTCTAGAACAAATCAAGAATATTTTTATCTTTATTATTTACCATAAATATTTATCCAATAAATATTTTATGCATATGTCTTTTTTAACACACAAGAAAAAACTAATTCCTTGTTAAAATAGGACATGTGTGGCGCCACAAAATATATTGACCTAGTCAATATTAATTTTGCCATTACACAATAATTGGGCAAGATTATGGAAAATGTCTTTTCCACATATTTAATTATTTAGCCCAACTAATTTAATAGTCCACTAAACAATTAATTCACATATCGTTTTAATAAAGTCCAACATGAACTAAATTAATATTATTAGGATTCGACGTCCGAGAATATTTATGCTATATTAGGAGCAGCACGTCGGGGACCATGGACAAATAATCGTGACTCCGATAAATCAAATAAATAATTATCTCGACGAATGTAACAATCATATATTCGATAAATCAATCACGAGAATATGCCACCATAATCCCGTGATCGCACTCCTCCGATTATAAGATTATATTTATCTCCTCACGAGAAAGTAATAAGCGTCCACCGATATAATCATTTCATATGGATTAATCCTCCATAGATCGCTCATTCTAAATCGGGAAGTTACCGTTAACCCTTTTCGTAACATCTTGTCCTTACTTACCATTAACCCCTAAAGTGATCAATAATTCAAATAACTCACCGTAGCTAATCGCTGTAATATGAATCCCATGGATCGATCAATGTCTGTGGATTAACTCATAGTGGAATCGTTTATCTACTTCCATAAATGGAAGGAATGGATTCCGTATCTGTGATAACACGTACTACTCACTCAATCCAAAGACAATGCCAAGATGGGGTAATTCGGATCACGGACTCGGTGTAATCCTTAACCGTCAAGTCAAACCTCATAATCGATTCAAGCGAATGATTGTGATCACCTCGTGATTAAGATATATCCATAATATGATCATCTAATGATTCGATAAGACTTCTCAATTACGAATTATATTGAGAACTCGAGATCAAATCGGTCCAAATTTATATGATATATCTATCATATATAAATGCCCCATTAGGTTCCCTTAACCGAAAGTCCGGATAAGACGATCACACTTATCGTGTTATGGGCGCATTAATAGTACGTTAAAGGGGAGACCCGATACTCACGATTAACTTTACTACGGACTAATTGTATTTTAAGTACATCTTCACTAACTCAATCCTCCCGTGATATATCTCATACACCGAGTTAAGTTAATTGATTACAAAACGATATACTCGTGGTTTTCTCAGTAGTGTAAATACTATTGTCACATCGGTGATTATGAGAATAATAAATATGAATAATAATATCATTTCATTTATTAAATAAAACAATTACAAAATTGTCTTTCGGCATCACACCTAACAATCTCCCACTTGCACGAAAGCTTGTGATTAATTGTTTTAGAGCACACCCTATTATTTAAAACTACAGCAAACTACATCTCCCACTTGCTCTAAAGCAATGGAGACTCATCCCGTATTTTAGTACCCACAAACCTTATCATAACCATTTCAGATTCCAAAATACACTCCGAGTATGCCGTCGTAGGATAGGTCAGTGACTCGGGGAGCACCTATATCTGAATGTCATGGGTCTTAATGATCAGTCAGGTTGTCGGCTCGAGGCGATCCGTAGAATCGAAACGTCGCCGGTCCATCTAATCATGTGGTACCTACCCAATATGCTCTTGAACTCAAATGATTTCGGAAATCCTTATAAGCTACCCCTTCATCGTTTGCACAATGATGTGGTATCGGCTTTCCAAATCTAGAATGACTCCCGATATGGAAAGGAAATCCTTAAGCTATATCGCCTCTCTAGCTACTACAGAAGCCGCTAATCCCCCAACTAGTTAAAGTCGAGTTGGCGTTGCTGGATTTCTCCAGGCAATAGCTTCAACAAGAGTAAACACTGAGCCCGAGATCGACTTTAACGATCATCCTCAATCTGACTTAAAGTCAAAATCAGTGTATCACACATATCCAAGCTCATACATGAATATGTCCGCATATTATTCCTCGTTCTCTCAAGATACTAAAGGACATACTAAACTTGCTTCGTTAACCGCTTGAATCTAAGATTCGATCAAAATTGACGTTCAATAACTCCGACCATCTCTTGTCACAAAGAGAATCCATCCCATTTCTCTTTATCCGAAGATTTAAAGAGTCATTCCCGAGGCATAGGGTAGAACTTCCTCGTTGAATGTTGCATACACAGATGCATCATCTTAACCAATAAGATGGATGGGAAACCAAAGGATCGATTCTAATGAATTCGACCGAGTCAAACTCAGAGAATGTTGTCCAAATCTACATTCTGAAGAATTGTGGCTTTGTCATATTCGACTTCGATAACACACCCATGTTGTTACCAACTGGTGCAGTGTCATCCTTCACAAACACTAATATATATTTATATATATTAACTACTTTACTAATATTGATATCTAGTCTACAAAAAAGACTTATCAATATGCTGGTCGAATCGACATGTTTTTAGAAACAGGTGACTTCTAATGACCAAGAGGTTTTCTTCTTATCCACAAAGGACATAAGCCTTGATACCATCCCGTCATGGGTTCATAAGGCAATGCCCTTCTGTTCCGAATGAATCCAGATTCCGTTTGTTTGGCAAGAAAATCTCAGGGAAATCATCCCTATTTTCTGCTTTTGAACGAAATCATGCTATACTAAGTGGTAAGAGAGTCCACGGTCTGATTAACTCTCTACTTCTTAGGGAATTACCCCTAGACCACTCAAGCTTTGCTCTGAAAGATAAACTTTCCTATTCATTCTACTCTTTTCCATGTAGATCCAATTACTCCCACTGGGCCTGAGACACTCAGGTGGTTCTACAAGAGTATGAACAGCTCTGGAGTACCAAACTCCATTCACAGGGTTATGGCTTGTAAACCAACCTCTATTATCAGAATCCTATACAGCTCACAAAAGAGCCATAGGTCATCGGTCGATCCTGTAGACTATTAAGTCCGCAGAACCCATAATGGGTAATGGATAAACCATACTCCCACTATTTTCTTGGTGGATCGAAATTCTGATTTAGTTCAGTAGTATTTAGTGTCATCACCAACAACCGATGTTGGATGTGGTCTGATTTTAATCACTTAGTAACTACCTTGAGTAATCGTATTTCAAGGTTCAAGGTTTTACTGTTCATGGATTCTATCGTAAAGGATGCAACAAAGAGATAACTGCCCTTCCCGATTTCAAGAATCTTATAACAAACCTTTTTCTCAATTCTTCAAGATATATCACGATTTGGTCACTGACGGAACGTGTACGTGAAATTCTCAGTCCTACCATCAAGCATCATGTGCTAAATGCTTATATTGACGGAATTTGGGTGAACCGAATTCACTCATTATCCGTTAATTCCAAAGCACATTCTAGGTAGACTTCTCGGTTCTACATTTCAATGTAAACCGTTATTTCACTTCCAATATCTTTATTGAGTTAAGCAGTGTATTGTAGCACATCTACAACTATGTAAGGCAATTCAATGGTTTCTTCCTTGGTGAAAGCATTTCACTATGAGGCAGGCCGAACATCAGTCTCTAGGACTATGTGATGGCCCATTTCTGAGTATAGAATACTCCATCTCTGACAGAATCCGAGACACCTTAAAATATTTTGGATAAACTTACCGGAGTGTTTGAATAGTTATCGACAAGAAGTCACTACTGAAAGCTCCTACTAGCTTGTATCTTTCATCGACTCCCGAGGTCGTCATGAACAAGCTATGTTACTTCTTTATAACCATTATCCTTTCCCGATTGAAAGGAAACTTAGTCATTGAACCTTTGAGACAATATAACCAGACTGGGAGAAAGGAATCACCCTGAGCCGCCTCTTGAGTCTTGTCGTTTAGGGACTATGCACTAACTATGGAATATGAAGAAGCGTTTATCTAAATATAGAAACCAATTGCTTTTAATAGTTCTTAAGATATGTTTTCAGCAGTTGTAAGTGGTTTTGACTTTATCAAACAAAAGTCCGAGTCTTGGATTCATACTACAAATGGTATATTCACTTTCTATACAACAAACAAATTATCGAATAGAAGGTAAATCCTTTCGCTCCAACGAATCTTAAATGTAAAAGATAAATCTTCATGATATCCAAGGATTGAATCCGAGATTCATTTCCTCATATCACTCCCACTATTTTGCTAAAATTACGCCCGTTGTCTATTAATCGTCAATGCACTACTATCTCGTTCTTCCAAAGAACATAGCCTAAGAGAAAATCACCAAGGATTCATAGGTTGGTGATCCAAATCACTATCCTTATCCTATGACTTTCAGTTTATTAATTTTCGGTTTTAGCCTTAAAATCAACTCAGTTTTAGATGACTAATACTTTTAGACATACTCTCCCATTCTTGACTTTCCGTAAATGGAAACAGTCTTGAACTAGCGATTCGTGTGAGTAGACACTACTCTTTGAACCGTGGGATGTCTATTTCGAGTGTTACTTGTCGTGACTTCTCGGATTTTCTAATATACGAGAAAAACTACAAATCATAAAACTCCCACTAGTTCATCGATTCCAAATATCGTCTAACTAGCGACATTTCATGATTTTCCGATTTTTCAATTAGAATGGTTACGTATGTACTTAGTTACACTTTTCTAATGTTCTAGAAAAAACAACAAATCATAAAGCTCCCACTAGTTCATCGATTCCAAATATCGTCCAACTAGCGACACTTCATGATTTTCTGATTTTTCAATTAGAAAATTACTCGTGTAATCACTACACACTTAAAAATTCACTAGAAGAATTTCAAAGTCCGAAATCACCTTTGATCAAACTAAGTTTGTCTCCCGTTTAACACGAATGACACTAGTGACATACCCATATGTCACTTTGGTTTTAAAAGGCTTAAGAGAAAATATCTCTTTCGAAAAATAATTGCATTATCAATTGACTAGTTCAACGTCCTAGTTACTTTCCACTTTTTAACGAAGTCAATACTAGTCAATTATAAACTTTTAAGCAATTTAGTAAGGGATATGATGCTGTAAATAAAATGACATATATTAATTCAAGTTTAACACTACTATATTATTTTATTTTAGGAATTGTAAACTAAAAGTAAGTCTACTCTACCATTCCAAGGTTTTAACCTTGCATCTCGATGCACCGTAGTGGTAGGTCAAAGAGATCAACGGTTAAATCAATGAATAACTTGTGAGAATCGACATCCCACGAGAATCGAACATCCCTTTATTCATTGACTACCTTCCTTTTTTAGCCTAGGTATTTATCAAAAATACCCTTGATGAGTGTGACCTACTATATCGATCTCTTAGGTACGCCCGAGTGTGCCGTCGTAGATAGGTCGGTGACCCGACGAGTACCTGTAAATCCTATCCTTTGGAGACCAAGCCATGAATGTTGATAGGGTGAACACCATCCGTAGGGGGACGAAATCAAAGCGCCGCGAGGCGCCACCCTTCTCTCACTTACTTGCATCTATAGTAGAGGCCGTGGGTTGGTCGTCGCCTCCCCGCTCCCACTCAATATTTTGGAAGTGGTGGTGGGTTAACTAACCACGCCTTTTGATGTTAACATAAAAGCACATAAAATCAAGGATTCGAATGGTGTCGGTAACGTAGGCAAGCCTACCCTTCCTATTCGTTGGAACATATGTGATGATCCGGACGAAATCGGGTCAAGAGAGCCCTATTGAGATTAGAAGGAATCACCCTCCGCCTCGGTTTGGCTTAGTCTTGCCGGACCCCGTGCATACATCACACTAGGAGGGTTAAGTCGCTTGAGCGAAGCTCGATTGACCACCCAACCTAAAGGCGAACCGCTTTTATCCAAGATTTATTGTTCTTTTACCATCATTCAATCTCGTAGACACTACGAATTGAAAACGTGATCTCGCTTCGACTTTTTAGGCGGTTCACCGAGAACACACACCGAAAGGCTAACGATTTCATAACCCGTCCTCGGATCTTTAATTAGTTACTAAATTAATTAATTACCACGTATTAATTAAATTTCAACTAATTACGCGAGTTTGTATACATGCCTATTTTAATTACCAAAATTAAAATTCTACATGTATGCATGGAGTGGATTTATGATATGATGCATGTCATGGCAATTCCGATTTTATATCTATTTTATGATCAAACACATAAAAAATAAAATTGCGGAAAATTTAAACACCGAGATGGATCGTTGGCACTTCGTGTAACTAATCTATTAGAAAATAAAAAAACCAAAACCCTAACTAGGGTTTACTACTTTCTAACAAAAAACTGCAGCTGTTCGAACTCTTCGATGATCGGGAAACCAAACGAACTCGGATCGGGACGAAAATTTCCAGATCTCTTCTTCACTTCTCGAACTCCAATATGGACGGTTGGATCGGAGCTTTGACTTGTCAATTTTCTCCAGTTAACCGCCCAACTTGCTGCTGGATCTAACTTTGACTGCACCGCATCAAGGACTTCCTGAGGCAGATCGGAAATCGAGATGAATCCCGATCGACCTGAAATTTTTATGGTACGTCCAAAACTCCAAGTTGATCAATCTGAACGGTCGGATTTTTGTTTCAACGGTCCAAACTCTCCCAGAAAATCGAGGAAGTCACAGGTAGTGTATCTGTGAATCCTGCGTTTTTCTGTTACAGCAGCCTCTTCGCAGCATCAAACGGATATCGTAACGGACCCTGATCGACGCCAAAATTTGTGGAGTTGATCATCTTCTTCTAATCTTGATTCTGACCGGAGGGATCTTCGTTTCAACGGTTCGATCAACGGGAAAAGCAAAAATACTAAACAGCTACAAACTAGATCTATTTGCTGGAAATTAAACTTGCAATAAAGATAAATTACATAATTTCCTATACTCATATGAACGAATTTTCATCGCTTATACGAGTTTACAATAGATCTAACGGGTAAACAATACCAACCCCAATCCATCTCTTCAACCACAACAATCGCAAGCATTCATCATAAAATTTTCAAAATAATAAAATTAAAAACAAAAATAATGCAATCTACACACGCGTATTCCACTTAGATCTAATATTTTATACGAATAAATATAGATCCCTCATGGCGATCGATACCATCATTAGGAAAATATCATCGCAACGGAAGCGATTTATGGATCTAGATCTATATAATACACGTAATAAAACATTAAATCTACATCTACAAGTAAGTTGTAGAACATACCTCTTGGATCTCAAAATCCAAGTTGGAGAACCGCTATTAGGATGATCGAACAATGATGTGAAGAGCACCACGATCTTCCGTGACGTGTGATCCAAGCAATTCTCGTGGAAGGAATTCTCGACTCGAACCCTCCGATATGCTACCCGGAAAAATCTCCAAGATTTTCCCCAAAACCCCTTGGCCGAATTTTTCCTCTTCTTTCTCTAAGAAAGTCGAAAATTGCATGTGTCCTTGACTTAGGAGAACTCTTTATATAGAGAGAGTAATCATTGTCTCCAAGGATTTTATAATTAATACAAAATCAATTATAATAATCCTATTAAATAAAAGATAATCTCAAAATATTCTAGAACAAATCAAGAATATTTTTATCTTTATTATTTACCATAAATATTTATCCAATAAATATTTTATGCACATGTCTTTTTTAACACACAAGAAAACTAATTCCTTGTTAAAATAGGACATGTGTGGCGCCACAAAATATATTGACCTAGTCAATATTAATTTTGCCATTACACAATAATTGGCAAGATTATGGAAAATGTCTTTTCCACATATTTAATTATTTAGCCCAACTAATTTAATAGTCCACTAAACAATTAATTCACATATCGCTTTTAATAAAGTCCAACATGAACTAAATTAATATTATTAGGATTCGACGTCCGAGAATATTTATGCTTATATTAGGAAGCACGTCGGGGACCATGGACAAATAATCAATGGCTCCGATAAATCAAATAAATAATTATCTCGACGAATGTAACAATCATATATTCGATAAATCAATCACAGAATATGCCACCATAATCCCGTGATCGCACTCCTCCGATTATAAGATTATATTTATCTCCTCACGAAAGTAATAAGCGCCCACCGATATAATCATTTCATATGGATTAATCCTCCATAGATCGCTCATTCTAAATCGGGAAGTTACCGTTAACCCTTTCGAACATCTTGTCCTTACTTACCATTAACCCCTAGTGATCAATAATTCAAATAACTCACCGGTAGCTAATCGATTGTAATATGAATCCCATGGATCGATCAATGTCTAGATTAACTCATAAGGAATCGTTTATCTACTTCCATAAATGGAAGGAATGGATTCCGTATCTGTGATAACATACACGACTACTCACTCAATCCAAAGACAATGCCAAGATGGGGTAATTCGAGATCACGACTCGGTGTAATCCTTAACCGTCAAGTCAAACCTCATACGATTCAAGCGATGATCGTGATCACCTCAGATTAAGATATATCCATAATATGATCATCTAATGATTCGATAAGACTTCTCAATTACGGAATTATATTGAGAACTCGGATCAAATCGGTCCAAATTTCTATATGATATATCTATCATATATAAATGCCCCATTAGGTTCCTTTAACCGAAAGTCCGGATAAGACGATCACACTTATCGTGTTATGGGCGCATTAATAGTACGTTAAAGGGGAGACCCGATACTCACGATTAACTTTACTACGGACTAATTGTATTTTAAGTACATCTTCACTAACTCAATCCTCCCGTGTATATCTCATACACTGAGTTAAGTGATTACATAAACGATATACTCAGGGTTTTCTGTAGTGTAAATACTATTGTCACATCGGTGATTATGAGAATAATAAATATGAATAATAATATCATTTCATTTATTAAATAAAACAATTACAAAAATTGTCTTTCGGGCATCACACCTAACAATATGATCATCTAATGATTTAATAAGTTTTCTCGATTACGGAATTATATCGAGAAACCCAGATTAAATCAGTCCAGTCCTATATGAATGCCATCATATATAAATGCCCCACTTAGGTACCCTCTACCGATAGTCCGGATAAGACTATCACACCCTAATGTGTTTTGGGCGCATTATTGGTGTTTTAATCATGAGACCCTAAACTCTGATTAAGTTCACCACGGACTAATAGTTTAAGTATATCACCACTAACTCAATCCTCACGTGCATGCCATACACTGAGTTAAGCGGTTACATACTGATATACTTAGGGTTTGCAACAGTGTATTACTTACAAGCACAAAGCAAGTAATAAGGTGAGATAAATTATGTTATCCATTATAAAAAACAATTACACAAATTGTCTTTCGGGCACTACACCTAACACCACCAACCTTCATTCCGGGGGCATAAGCTTCCAATGAACGCTAAGGTTTCATCTTTATTCATACCAAATACGCGAGTGTGGGATGTGCATCGGGTATGGGATATGTTCAGGCCATGGGAGTTTGATGCTATTCTGGGGACTCTTGTAGCCCCATGGGGCATCCGGATAGGCGGATTTGGCATTACGACCGCAAGGGTGTTTATACTGTTAGGCCAATGTACTACTTAGCTTTATCTTTTTATCGTCCAGAGTCTACAGAGGCGGGGCCGACCACATCGGGGGGAGTGGATAGAGTATGTAGGGTTTGTTGGCAGCTTCTGGTACAACAACATATTCAGCATTTCTTGTGGAGGTGCCTTCATGACTGCATTGCTATTGGACAGAGATTTCTTAGGTTCCATAAAGGGGATGGAGTGTGCTTGGCATGTGGGGAGACTGTGGAGACTATGCGGCATGTGATCTTTAAGTTCGAGTTGGCGGACAAGATTCGGAGAGTGTCACAATTTTTAGGGGTTCTGAGGGGATCTGGAAGGTACGATGCTCTGCGGTATTTGACGATCATGCAGTTCATGTTTCTGTGGTATGTTCGGTTTCTCTGGCTGCGTCGGCTGAGTATGTGGAGGCGATTAAGGCCTTTAGGGTGCAGGCCTCATTCCATCATTTGGTTGATAAATGGGCGAAGCCGCCGGTGGGGGAGGTGAAGTGTAATGTGATGCGTCAGTGACAGAGGCAGGTGCATGGATTGGTATTATTTTCCGTGATGACCATGGGGCAGTTCTTCACTCCTTTGCATACCATTTTGATCCGGGAGACTCGCTTGAATTTATGGAGCTTAAGAGTATTTATTTGGCTCTAGAAGAGTCGAGACGTTTGGGGATCCAACGGCTGGTGGCGGAGAGTGACTGTTTGGCGTGTGTTCTGTGCCTTCGCAGACTAGTGGAGGACCTCATAGCACAGGGTTGCCTAGTGCAGGAATGTTCGGTGTTATTACACAGTTTTGTTTCTGTTTCCATTGCTTTTATTCGACGTGTGGAGAATGTCCATGCGTATCTTTTAACTATGCATGCTTTGGTAGTCTTAGCGAGGGCTTCGTGTGCCAATTCACCCCAGGGGACGTTTCAGCTACTTGTTTTACGGATATTGATTAATAAAATTCCTTTTTTCTTTAAAAAATATATTTAAATTTAGAGTTTGATTTGAGTCTAATCCTATTTTTAAAAATGCGTTAAAAATAATTATATATAGGAAACATGTGCTATGCACTTTGAAAACCGATATTTTGAGCCTAATCCAATATATATATATATATATATATATATATATATATATATATACACACACTATTCATATCTAGGGTGGTTGTATTTCAATTCTCATCTAAGACGTCGTGTTAAATACTGTGGTTACATCTTTTTTTATTGAGTAAGAGTTAGGCTAAAAAAATTGCATAAAAACTGTGTCAATACTATCAAGTGGCATTTTAAAGAAAATATACATCATCCTATGAAATGTTGATCGTCTGTTGTATACAGCTGGGATCCTCTGCTGTGGATTTTTGCTGCTGTATTTGCTGTGATAACTGAATTGATGTTTGTTCTTTTTTTTTTAAATTTCAAGCTGTTGATTTCCTATTTTTGCCCTTGAATATACACACAGCACCCTGCTGTATTTATAAGTACATCAGAGGATCTCTGCTCCTGTTGTATAATGGTACTATGTTTGGTGTGTTTCAATAGAACAATGTTGTTTTGATTTTTAGAGATAACATGTTGTGTATATAGGAGCGGATCCCCTGCCGTGCAAGGTGTGCCATGCAAGGTGTTGTGCACCGTTTCGCTGGAAATTTCGAGGAGGGAGCACCATTTATATATATATATATATATATATATATATATATATATATATATATATATATATTTTGCTTTACTCTCTTCCCGTCGAAAATTCCAACGGGAACGGTGCACAGCACTTTGTACCGCACTGTGTGTACCGTCGGGGATCCGCTCCCTTGAGTAATACTACATCATTCTCAAAATGTAAATCCATTTAATATCTTCTTTTTTTAAGGTAATAAGAAAATATTTAACCATTTTCTTAATATGTATGAAATTTTTTAAACGGATTTATATTTTGAGGGCAACTTAGTAATATTACTTACTCCCTCCGTCTCAAATCGTTTGGGACTTATTCCATTTATGGATGTCCCAAAATTAGTCTCATAACTAATATTAAACTAAAAAGTTCTTCTTGAAACACAAGTAAAACAACAAATCTTTTGCCGTGGCTTGAAACCCTCCTCCTTCTCCTTCCGGCAACCTCTCTCCCGATAATCCAAATTCCTCTAAGATGGAGGATATGCGAGTAGACCAGACCACAGAGGAGGAAGAGCTTCTCCGTACTAGTGTGGAGAGACAGAAAGAATCCGCACCATGGGGAGTACGAAGCGGCGTAGATGTGGTAAGAGGCCTGAATTACAGAGACCAACTCTACTATGGAGATGGAGAAGATGAAGAGGATATAGCAGAATTTATGAGGATTGCAGAGAATTGGCAAGGGTCAGAAACTGATGACGATCCAGTAGAGTTGGAGGTGAGGGACTGTGTAAATCTATGGCGTCAATGGCGAAGAGCAGTCATTATCAAGGTGCTAGGACGCAATGTCTCATTCAAAATACTACAAGAGCGATTGAACAACATGTGGTGTACTAAGGGCAAGCTGGATATTGTGGACCTTGAACCGGGTTCTATGTTGTGCGCTTTTTGTTGTAAGGAAGACTATGTCACCGCTCTGGAAAAGGGGCCTTGGGTGATTCAGGGCATTACCTAACTGTGAGAAAATGGAGGCCATTTTTGTACCATCTCAAGAGAAGATTAATTCTACTATGGTATGAATTAGATTCCCCAAATCCCCTCGAGTCGCTTTGATGATCATGAGTTCATAATGAGGTTGGCTAAAAGAGTAGGTAAACCAATAAGGGTTGATGTTGTCACAAATGATTCTACAAGAGGTAGATTTGCAAGAGTGTGTGTAGAAATGAATCTACATAAGGTCTTAAGAACAAAAGTGGTGTTGAAAGGTTTCCAATTCAAGGTGGAATACGAAAGTTTGCAGCTTTCTTGTTTTGAATGTGGTAGATATGGTCATAAAACAGAGCATTGTCCTTCAGCTCAGCGTGATACAGAGAACGATGGTCCAAGAGCAATGCAAGATTTTCTGAATCCACAAGCACCCCAAGGCCCTACTCCTGATAAGCCTTTCGGTCCTTGGATGTTGGCTCCAACAAGAAGACGTAAACCGAATCAACCACAGAGAGGAAATGGAGAACGTAGACCTCAGTATGACACAAATAAAGGTCAGCAAACAGGTACAGCCAGGAAAGTCAATAGGACTGAGAATCATCCCAATCAGTCTGATCAAGGGGGGACCGGGTCCAGATTCGATGTCCTGGTTGATGAAGCTGAGGACATAACCATGGAGGAGGATGAGCTAGAAGCGATCTTAGACCCAGTGGAAGCATTCAAACGAAAAGTGGAGAAACAACATGAAGCTCAACTACCCCCTAATATCTCATTACTCAGTAAGGATGGGTCTGAGGGACAAAGGAATAGCAATGGGAAACGAGAGAATAAAAATCAGCAGGAGCAAATGAAGAGAAAAGGACAATCCTCCAGTGGAAGTGAACCAGTAATGTCAACCAAGCGAACACCTACAACGGTAGGCATGATGCGAACACAAAATATTCAACCAACGCCTCTTCTCGATATTTCCAATAACCAGGAGCAGCAATTCAGCCAAAAAAATCAACCAAATTCTAGTCCAGAAGATGAAGCAGACAATTTGATGAGGAGAAGCATGACAGAGACGACTATTCTTAAATCGAAACCTCCAGACGGGCAGATGCAGGTGAATTTAAATGTGGAAAGAAGAAGTGCAAATGTTTTTGGTACAGCTGAGTGGAGTCTAAGAGACCAACCACCTGATAAAATGGATACTGGGATGGAGGAGGAAATCTCAAACAAATTTAATTTTATAATGAAGATCTTAATTTGGAATTGTAGGGGAGTAGGTTCTAATGATTTCAAATTGAATTTGAGTGATCTTTTGAAAAGACACAATCCAGATATCCTGGGTCTGGTGGAAACTAGAGCTAGTAGTGACAGAGCCTGGCAGATCCTATTACAGTCTAAATATAATAAAGTTCTGTGTGTTGAAGCTAGAGGTTATTCAGGCGGTATTTGGTGTTTTTGGAATGACAAGGAGGTGAACCTTCATTATATATCCAGCACTACTCAATGTCTGAATATGGCGGTTTGCCAGAATAAGCAGATCTTATGGATTCTAACTATTATTTATGCTTCTCCTACACCAAGTGCCAGAAATGATCTATGGGAATATCTTAAGAATCCGTCGAATGTGATGAGCTATCCTTGGTGTATGATGGGGGACTACAATCAAGTGATTGAGCAAGAGGATAAATATGGTGGTAGAGCTATAGGAGGCATTAACGTGGAGAAGATGAGGTCAATGATTCAATATTGTAAAATGCTGAATATGAATTTCCATGGACCAAGATTTACGTGGACAGGACTCGTATATAAAGGCGTTCGAATACTAGAAACATTGGACCAAGTCCGAATACAAGAGAGTGGAGTTTACTTTTCCCGTGTTTACTCTTTTGCATTTACCAAAAGTCCACTCGATCACTGCCCTCTCTTACTCAAGTAAGTCTTAAACAACAAAAATCTCGGGTGGCGGTGGCTTCCGGTTCTTAAATGCGTGGCTGGAAACATAAAGATTTTATGAATTTTGTGGAGCAAAATTGGGATACTTCTAATCCAAATATGGGAGAGACCATCAATCATTTCATGACAGAGGTGCAAAAGTGGAATAGAAATGTGTTTGGAAATATCTTTTACAGAAGACGAATTGTCTAAATAGATCGAATGGTGTCCAACAATCTTTGAGCAATTGCTACTCGACTTTTTTAGTCAATCTGGAGAAAAGGCTTCAGCAAGATTACAATGATATACTTATTCAAGAAGAGCTCCTATGGCACCAACGCTCTAAACTGCAATGGATGGTGGAAGGGGAACGCAATACTCATTATTATCATCTAACGGCCATCAAAAGAAAAACAGAGAAATACGACCAAAGATGTTGAAAAAGTCATGGGTCTTGGACATGTGAAGAACAGAAATAAAGAGCTTGATGAGAGATTTCTTTGTTGATCTTTACTCTAATGAGGCGCAGACACACCAAAGGCAGCTTGTGTTTTCAACTTCCTCCTCTGTCTCGCCTTTCTTTGTCTATTGTTAATAAAAATGTGAGTGAAAAGGAGATAGAGGAAGCATGCTTTGACATGGGGACTTATAAAGTGGCAGGACCTGACGGGCTACCCCCTATTTTTTATAAGAAAGGATGGGGTATCATAGGGGATTCTGTGACCAGTTTTGTGAAGAAAGCCTTCGAGAATCAATGCCTCCCAGCTGATATGAATGAGGTCCTCATAACACTTATTCCCAAGGTGGATGTACCGGAAACACCTTCTCAATTTAGACTATTGCTCTTGCGAATGTTATTGTTAAAATTGTGACCAAAGTCTTCGGGAAACAGTTGTTGCGTTGATTATGGGTGAGCTAATACATAGTAGTCAATGTGCTTTTATTCCAGGCAGAAGCAGTGCTGAAAACATCATCCTGGCCCAGGAAGTTGTGCATTACTTACATAACAAGAAAGGGAAGAAAGGCTTTATGATCGTGAAAGTAGATTTGGAAAAAGCTTATGACAGAGTTGATTGGAGTTTCTTGAGAAATATTCTGAAAACTATTGGGATCAAAGAGTCGATCCTCAATTTGATCATGCACACTATCACTTCAGTTAGATTGGCAGTTCTCTGGAACGGTATAAAAATGGATGCATTTTCACCCAGTAGAGGAGTACGACAAGGGGATCCTATTGCCCCCTACCTTTTTGTGTTATGCATGGAAGTCCTAAGCATGCTGATCAATAAAGCAGTTTCAGATGGCAGATGGAAACCGTTACATATATCTAAAGGGGGCCCTCCAATATCACACATTTTCTTTGCTGATGATCTACTTCTGTTTGGAGAAGCAACTGAAGAGCAAGCTAGTTGCATGGAGAAAACTCTACAAGATTTCTGCAGTTGCTCGGGGCAAAAGGTTAGTCTGGCGAAATCAAGCTTTTATACTTCTAGTAATGTTAATCCAAAGGAGCGAAAATAATATTGCAAGCAAGCTATCAATGAAATATGCGCCTTCTCTAGGCACGTATCTTGGAGTCCCTCTAATCCAAGGCAGACTTAAGATTGCTCACTTTACACGTATGCTTGATAGAATGAAGGCCAAACTTTCCTCCTGGTCGTCCAAAATATTATCTAAGGCAGGTAGGACTATATTGATCAAGAGTTCGTTGGCATCCCAGGCTTACTATCATATGCAGACTTTTCATATACCATTGACCTGCGTGTCGGCGTTCGAGAAGGTATGTAGAGACTTCCTGTGGGGAGATAATGAAGATGAACGCAAAATGCATAACGTGGCTTGGCAAAAAGTGTGTAAGCCAAGGGAAGAAGGTGGTTTGGGTATTCGAAGTGTGCAGGAAATGAATATTGCTTTCTTAGGCAAACTGGTTTGGCAGTTGATAAATTAGCATGATAAACTTTGGATAAAAGCTCTGTCACATAAATATAAGGAGTTACTCCCCAAGCCCAGGCCCGGTTGTTCCCCAGTATGGAGAGGCATTTGCATTGCGTATTCTAGACTTTGGAGAGGTGTGACACTTACAGATGATGGCTTCAGATGGAATAATGATCCTAAAGGTAAATATTCGGTCTCCTCTGGTTACCATTTTCAAACTAAAGAGTTGAATGAGGAACAAGAAGGTGCGACAGCTACTACGCAATGGAAACAAATTTGGAAGCTAAAAGGTCCGTCTCGATCCAACTTTTTCCTCTGGATGCTAAAACATAAAGCACTGCCTACGTTCGATTTCTTGGCTAAGAGACACATCATCCCTTCTCCCACCTGTCTAATTTGCGGTATTGAAGATGAAACACCCCTGCATGCTCTTCGTGATTGTCCTTGGACTACCCAAGTGTGGATGTTATTGATACCTAGAGATCAATGGAGTCACTTCTTTGGCACAAGCAGTACAAATATATGGATAGCAGAGAATCTGGCCACTAAAGGCTCTAACGAGTGGAATTATACTTGGAGGGAAGCGGTAAATGGCATCTGGATCTGGCGAAATAAATTAATTCATGACTCAACAGTGGCAAGACCCCCAGAACTGTGTTTGTATCCCAAGCAGTGGAAAGAGCGAAGAACTTACGATTAGCCTGGCAAGATTATAATTGATTGTTGGGCTGTTTTAAATGTTTATATGTCGAATTGTTTTAGTCTTTGACTGTGGTGCACAGTTCTGTAATCTTGGTTTCGTTGAATAAATAAAGGCTCGTTTCCAAAAAAAAAAAAAAAAAAAAAAAAAAAAAAGCGAAACACAAGTCAAGCTTAACGTTAACAGCATGGGCGGCAAATTGGACACTAGTGGAAACTAAAAAGTTCTTCTTAAATTTCAAAAATGCTCACATAACTACATTTATTAAGAAGATTAAGGACAATAAAAGAAAAATATAATTGTAAATTTGTCATGTTTTTAACGACTAGACAAACTAATAAATTATGTCGCCTTAAATCTTTAAAATTTGAAAATGTCTCAAACAAATTAAGACGAAAGAACTTATCGGGAGAGGTAGTAATATTTCAAAAGTAGAGAAAGGGTGACATTGCGACAACAGTAAACTGCTGAGTCAAAGTATTTTAGTCAAATGAAGAATCTGTGGCTTAAATAGGGGAAATTTTTAGGTAGTGTGTACTCACGTGAGACATACTACGCAAAGCGCAATCGTGAGGCCACACGATCGTAACTACACACCACATAAACAATTCTCGCATCTGATCCGTGGCTCTCGATTGTGCGCTTAATGAAGATGCACTCACGTGAGACACACACTACCTAAAAATTTCTCCTTTCTCGCATCGATCCTGCGCACAGATCACATTGTCTTGCGCGTAGATGTACTTCACGTGCAGTACACACTACCTAAAAATTTCCCCTTAAATAGGGAGGAAAAATCATTATTCCGTGTCTGATTAAAACATTCCTAAGTCGTCTTTGAAATATTAACTAATATTTTACTACATTTTAAATGCGTCTATGCAACATTCTCTGTTATTATGCAAATCTTAAATACTAACACTATAAACTAAAATTTCACAAGAAGCAAAATTCACTGGCAAGTATGCAAATTTTTTTTTTAAGAAGACAAAATTGTTGATGATGGAAGGGGTTGATAGAACCTCCTAAATAATGATACTACATCCGTTTCAAAATGTAAATTCGTTTATCTTTTTGTATTTTGTTTCATAATATAAGTCATTTTATGACATCAATGAAGTATTTATTATATTTTTCTTTCTTTTACCCTCTAATTTATTATACATCCACATACTTTACAATTGTTACAATAATGAGAGTCAAAGGGCATTCTAAACTTTTACCATCAAAATTAATAACACTTAACCACTTTCTTATTCCATGTGCAAAAGTATAAACATACTTACATTTTGTGACGGAGGTAGAATTGTAATGTACACTTTATATGAGTCACATAGGAGGTACATATCATGTTGTCAGACACTGGACAAGCTCTCATATTCTTTTTTATCTCATCCGATAACGCTTTCTCTTAGAGTCCTTAAGGGGCTCGGCGACAGATTACAATAAACTCATGTTTTATTACGGTCAGTAACAAATCCTGATTTTTTTTCCCAGAGGGACCGTACATATTTTTCAAAGTAGAATTTTTTTAGGGGTCCATACATTTTTTTCCCGGGGAGGGGGGGTGTGGAACGTGCACTTTTTCCAGAGGACCGTACATATTTTTCAAAGACACTTTTTCATAAGACATTATGCCCCATTGTGGTTTGACATATGAAGCTGATAATACCAGAATTATCACGGTGGCGGCAACGCTGGTTTAATGTGGATATCTGGCTATTTAGGTGTGATTATGCCGGTGGTACATGGCGGCAATGATGAACAATATGAAGATTGTTTGAAGATTGAAGTGGCGGACTCAGTGTTTGACAAATTAGCAAAGTCGGGTCTGCTTTGTATATTGTATCATGATCAATTATGTACATTGAGCCCATGTATATGGGCGGATTACTAATGACAATTAGGCTAAGTATGACAAGCCATAATTAAGCATGATGTGACGTTAATTAAGTTAGATAGTTGTTATGTGTTATGGTGGCTTCATGGTGGGTGGACCCGGTACTTGACCATTCCGATGTGTCTGCCTTTTATCCTTGTCATGTTTGCCTATATGAGTGGGCTTGGTCTGAGCTGGCGGACTGATGATATAAAGGGCCGGCCGGCCGGCCCCTTGCTTCGCTTCACACCATTTGAGGCGGACTGAAGGCTTTGGATGGATTTGACTGTACCCGGCCCGATCCAGCTTATATGGACGTGGACTTGTTGGGCCAAGAATCCTATCCGTTGTTGGGCCTTCGAACGGGCTCGATTATAGATCCGCAGGCTGTTTTATGAGTTAGGCGCATCAGAAGCTGATATACCCGAACCGGATTGGAACCTAAGCATCTAGATTAGGCCTGATTACAAGCCCAACAGCTGATCATGGGCCTCCATCCCGCTTGTCCGCAGTCAATAAGCCGGACACATCTCCACTCCGACACCTCGGACACAGTGGAGGCTATCCATATTATCAGGCTGGCTAAGCTTCGAGTTGATGACATCAAGACAAAGGAAGATATGAGTCCGACCTACTATCAAGTCCGCTGTCCGCCGATCTTATCCAGACAGCTGTCCGGTCAACTCATGTATAATTACTCTTAATGATATACTTTTAAATGCCTTTTCGTGCTTAGGTTAAACCGACTTATCCATTGCCTATATATATGGGTGAACATTGTAATAGAGAAAGGACCAAGAACTAATATATACAGAGCTACTCTGTCAATTTGTCGACTCACTTGTGTTCTTATTCATAAGTACTAGTCCGGCCACCTTGTTCTTGATAACCACCACATTATCACATGAGAAATCATACGTAAACAGCCATATATTATCACAGTATAACTGTTACCGCAAACCTGATATATCTGACTATATCAGTTGGCTCCGTTACCGGGAACCGAACCCGGGTCTCCTGGGTGAAAGCCATATATCCTAACTGCTGGACGATAAACTCGAAGTTTAGCCAGCCTGATAATATGGATAGCCTCCACTGTGTCCGAGGTGTCGGAGTGGAGATGTGTCCGGCTTATTGACTGCGGACAAGCGGGATGGAGGCCCATGATCAGTTGCTGGGCTTGGAATCAGGCCCAATCTAGATGCTCGAGTTTCAATCCGGTTCGGGTATATCAGAAGCGTTTACCCTTATGTGGTTTTTTATTATATGGTTTGCCCCCTAAGGTTTGTCGCAAACCATACATATGTAGACAGATAAAAAAATCGTAAAATATTCTAAGGGAAATGACATTTTACCTTTTGTGGTATTCCATACAAAACATTTTACCTTTGACCTCTGTGGATTTTCATACGAAACATTTTACCCCCTATGGTTACATCAAAACTTTGTTTTACGATTTGCGGCTTACCCCATGGGCAAACCATATAATAAAAAACCATAAGGTTTAATGACTTCATACGCCAAACCACAATGGGGCAAAGTGTCTTTTCCCCTAGAAAGAATATATGTGTAAGAAATTAGGGGTACATAGACCCATATGTACAATGCAAGTCCGTCTTTGATGATGGCTAGAGGATGAAATTACAACAAAATTATGTTTTATCATTGTGGACAAGTTTGTCGTTCGTACAATCCACCTTACTAAGACTTCATGCATGTTTCAAACTCGGCATGCGTTCTGTACTCGTTTCGTGGTCCCCATCAAGGCTATGTGCATAGGTCCCTAGCTTAACATGTATTTAGTAGTTGCCGTGAACAATACCCCAAGGCCATGAGCATGTCTTTGGCTCGAGGTAGACGGTTGCACCTTTTAGTAACTGGGTTTTACACGGTTTATTTACATACACATTAGTTATGAAGCAAGTCTTTTTTATTACAACACAATTAGAATCAACATGACACGTTTCTTTCTACTTTCTCATATGTTGGCTTAATTAACATCACTACTATATCATGTTCATTATTGTCCGCAACTATGTAGGTCCAAGGCCGATATAAAGTTAATGCATTGCTTGGTTTTAAACGTATAATACAATATAAACTTACTCATCATCATCATCTTAAACTCTACACTCACAGTACTCGAGTGTTGGAAGGGCATACAAAAACAACCACTTCTTAGACTCTACGAAGGTTGCTCGAAGAGTGCTCATAATATTGAAATGTTTGGATAATAATAGAGTTACTCGTTAGAATTTACACAATGTCCATATTTATTATTTTACTACACATTTTTCAGTTGTACTTTTTATTTAGAAAAAATCTTAAAAACAACCACAACTACAAAATGACATTAAATATAGACATCAGGTAGATTTTATTCCGAAATATTACTCTAAAAACAATCACAACAAGTAACTCTTTCACACACTGTCCGAAATATTTTAGGTGATTGATCAACAATTCATACGGAATAGTAAGGCATTTTCAAGTTTCTACCGTAATAATTGATGTAATCGATTATTTAAATCTAAAACTAATTAACCGATGAGACAATAATCTAGCGGCTATTGTTGATGCCTCACGACCCAAAGATGCTAACCCTCAGTTAGCCTCACGACCCAAAGATGCTAACCCTCAGTGAAGATATGCTTAGGGCAGCTCCAACCCATAAGTATCAAATTTTAAAATTTGATACTTATGAACAGTGTAAAGATAGGTATCAAATTTTCATCTCCAACCAAAGTATCAAAATTTGAGTTTGATACCTACAAACAACATCTCCAACCCAAAATATCAAAACTTAGTAGTATCATTTTTTTTTTTATCCATTTTGATTAAATTTATGAATGTTTCAATAATATAAAAAATATTGTCTTAACTCAAAAAAAAAAAAAAAAAGTCGTATAAATTAACATATTTTTTTACTTAACCATAATTTTTTTTTAAAATAACCTAACAATAATTTTGAAAAACTATATACAAGAAGTATGTGATTTAATATCGGTTATTTAACAAAGAAATTATGTACGATGGATATTGATAACGGTCATTTTGTGCCCGTTATTCTATGACCTTTATCCCCGATTCTAGTTTGAAGGAGCTATAATAGAGTAATAATCAGTCGTAATACGCTTAATTTGCATATGCCGAGAGTTACGATTCATTATTATGTATTAAGAGGTTTTATTATATTATTTGATATTACAGATCAGACTTTCATGTTATATTTGTAGTAACTCACTTGGGAGCACAAAGATGGACTTCGGAGAAGCTTTGATGGATCACGGACGAGTTAAGAAAGCCCAAGATAAAAGAGGAAGAAAGCCTAGGAGCGTGTAAGGCTCGGTCGACCGAGCCTATGCATTCGGTCGACCGAGTGGGCCTATAATCCAGAAGAAGTTCGGCACGTTATTTGAGTCGGTTAGGGTTCAGAGTGTCGGCATTTTAAGTCGGTTTTCTATGACGGCTGAGGCTCTATATAAACACAAGTCCTTTGTATTTTTTATTATGCATTCACCAATATTACTTCATATCTACATATAAGCAAATAAGGATTCATTTAGGATTTTGGAGGTTGCTAGGGTTGCAAACATGTAAGCCCTAGTTTATCTTCTTGTTTTCTTTTAAGTAATCAATTCCCAATTATGCTTTGATTGTTTGAGTAGTTATTCATATCTATGATGATGTAGATCTAGGATATGACGTTAGAGCGCGATGGTGATATCTTGTCTATAAGGATCCCATACCCTACGTCCTCTACCTAATATCTACGGATGAATCTGCGTGTTTAATTTACGTGTATTTAGATTAGTTTATATGATGTCCTGAATGATTCGCTATATAATCCGATTCGTATATGAAACGCTGAGAAATATATTCGGGGATGTAAATCTGGGGAGTTAGTCACTCGGTCGACCGAGAGCACCTATTCGGTCGACCGAGAGTTGTCAAACCTGTTTCATCCGTTAATCTGTCACGTCTTTATGATTAGGTTAGCTTAATTGAATCTGTTATCTCAGTAGGTATGGCTATGGATACGTCACTCGCTTAATTTAATTAAAACGTGTAAAAAGGAAATACCGATATAAAACTCTTAGGTAGGCTCATGAATTGATCTTCGGCGTTCAAATATTATCTAGGTAGGTTTATATTAGGGAATTGCGCGCACCTTGTTATACGTAGATCGTAAACTAACATGAGACTATAACTTGGTAATTGTTAGTTGGACGAGAGCTTGAGTGATCGTCTAGGAAGTACGCCTAACCATAGGAATGTTGCCCGGACGAGGTGTACGGTTAATATTGGCATCCTTAGAGTCATAAGCGTGTGAGTTATATGAGATGGAGGCACCAAAAGGCGAAGTCACGTAACAATACCACAGTGATCTAGTGACCTACCGGTGCTACATCAAGTTTTAGGGGATGACTCCCGTAGCCAATATGAATAAATATGACGGATTAATAGTTGATGAGTTTTGTTGTCATATAAATTGTCTAGATCCAAATGATCACGGTTATAATTGGGCAGTTGATTACGTTATGTGTTTACATGTTGTTTATATGTTTGAGTGTGTCTTTCTTTTCTCGTACTTTATGTTGGTCATAGACCGTATTTGTCAAACGAAATAAATAGGTTGACTATTTAAGTTAGGATCCACAAATTGATTCTCTGTGGGATCGACCTCGACTCTATCTAGCTATACTGCGATTGAACCTAGTTCACTTGCTAGTGGTTATTTAGATATCGAGTTAGTAATTTAACTTGACCTCAATCAAGTTTTTGGCACCGTTGCCGGGGAATCAATGGTCCAATTGCTTAAATAATCTACTTAATTATTTCGTTTTTATTTCTGTTTTCTTTTACAGTAAATGAAATAAAAATACAAAATAAAAAAATAATTTTGCATGTTCGGTCGACCGAACGATGTTACTCGGTCGACCGAGCCCATTATCTTTTCTTTTATATTTGTTTTTCCCTGTGATTCTCATTAGTAGGTTATAAGCCTAGCAGCAGTATGAGTAATCATACCGCTGTTAGTTCAATAACCGCTTGTTGTTTTTCTTATGATGCGCTTAATCGTAGGAACCACTCAAGCGAACTGTTTAGCAAAATGTCATCACATCAGTCTTCTGAGGTTCAAGGAGAAGAAGTCATGGTGCTGAGAACCAAGACCACTCCCAGAAAGCCGTTGACACCTAAACTCAAGGAGAGAATAGCAAAGATGAAGGCAAGAATTCACGGCCCAAGAAGTCAAAAGAGTTTAAAGATGCTTACATATACAGAGGTATGTCCAAGTTAAATCTCAAGAGATTTCTTTAGATTCGACTCAGATATGACTACATGCATCACATGTTAGATATAGAATCGATTACGAGGTTAGCGTAGACTTAAATCGCCCTATAGTCATCATCACTGAGATGCAAATGATATTGAAAATGAAGCTCGGTTGATGCCGAAACTAGATGACCCAGAGCATTTATGGTAGAGGTTACCTTAGAAGGAACATAACTAGGGTTGGCTTTGATAGATTCGCCTCGAGTCCAACATTTTCCCGAAGAGCCTTTGTGATAGAAATCTAATCCTTACTCCCACGAATACTCCGTTGCAAGTTAGATTTATGGATGGGACCGTAACAATCATGTCCGGAAATATGTATAATATGATCATTGGCATAGAGATCATTTCAGTGTTTAAGATAGATATAGTTGTTATGGATATAGATGAGCACCCTCACCGCCCGATCATTTTAGGGAGAGCCTTTATCAATACTTCTAGAGCCCTAATTGTATGACCAGCGTGAGATCACATTTTTCGATGCTAGAGGTTCCGAGACCTATGGGACAAGGAATTGATTTCCTACCCGGTGAGCGTGAATGTTATAGAGTTGGTAGTTCAAACCGAGATATTACTCCAGTGCCTAGGAAAAGTGTTGATGACAAGACCGAAGAAAGAGATGAGACCCTTACGCTTCGAGTCGTGAGAAAGTCGCCGAGCTCGCCCAGCTTCTAGAAAATCATAATCCTCAAGGCCCGCTTTCTCCGCACTCCAAGAATAGAAGGAGCAAATAAAGAAACGAACTCGTCGAGTTCGAGCTAAAGAGAGCTCATCTACTTCAAACAATCACGAAAGTTGGAGCTTGCTTGGATGGATAGCTGACTCGGTTTTTCGTTGGACTCACATCTCACGGAAAGGCGACTCGTGCAAAAGGACAAAGAAGACATTTTTCGGTAAAGGCTAACCGGTGAAAACTTTGGCAAGCCAAGAACAACAACAGAGAAAGTGATGATTTATGGAAAGTCGAGCTACCGACTTAAACTGTAGAACTATTTCTATTCTTTGTTATTTTATTTTAAAAAAATAAAAGTAGCGTGAAACGATAAGAAGTTTTTTTTTTTCTATTTTGCCGTGTTCCGACGACTGCTGAGTCAAGGATGTGCAAAATAATTTTTTTTTTTTATTCGAATCGTTTTTACGTGAAATGGAGTGTAGTAACTGAATCTTTGTAAAAAATTGTTGATTAAGGAAATGGTAATGCGTTACTTTACAAATGCTTAGACCAGATTGTTTGATTTATTTATGATAAGAGAATGTTGCTTTTGTGCTTAAAACAACTTGTCGGGTTGGTTAGAAAAAATTAGCGGTAGGAATTGCAAGAGTGAAATAATAAATTTTGGCATGGTTATTTGTTGTAGTTAATTTACGGTGTGTGTCAAAATGATTAAAATGGTCAACACCATTAATTTCTACATATCCCCATTCACCTTTCCCTCTTCCCAACCATTCACCTTTTTCTCTTCCCAATTTCTTTATTCTTCCAATTCAAATTTTCAAATTCCAATTTTACACCTCATCAATCCCCAACAACTTTTATCCACCAATCACATTCCACTTTTCAACCTCCATTTTTCTATTTAACCCACTCATCCTCTCTTTCATTTTCCTCATCCTTTTCTCCATCTTCTTTATCAAAATTCTTCCATCCTTTTTTTCCCCCCCAATTCCCTATAGAAATCAAATGGAAATGTTCTGAAAATCTTCATCCATTTCACCATTTTCACTCACCTTGAAAAGCCTATCGAATTTTTTTTTTCTGATCGATCGATTCAGTCACGGGAGGGATACAGAGCCAGACGCTGTTGCTGTCCATTTTCCACACTCGGTCAACCGAGTGCTGCTCTCGGTCGACCGAGAGCCGGGCTGCCCCTTCCGTCTGCTGCTGCGCTGTTTGTCTGTCAGGATGCCGCCTAGAAGACGCAGAGCCGTCCAGTTCGTGGCTGTTGAAGGCAACATCCCATTGATCAATGGGGTACCACAATTCGCGAGTCGGGAGGTATATTCTTCATTTGTTAATCATTTTGTTAATGCCCTGGTACATCGAGCTCGAGGACTGGATTTGGATAATTGTGGAGATGAGCTTTTGGAATTGGTGGAACGTTATCAATGGCGTGATGTCGTAGCACCCCCAGGCCGGGTCAACGTCAATTGGGTAAGAGAATTTTATGCTTATTTGCGCATACACCCCGACACCAATATCGTTATTATTCGTGGACGACCAATTGTAATTTCTCCGGGTACGATTAATGCTTATTTTGGGGTGGATATCTCGGAGGACGGGCCAGAGTATATGGCGACATTTGACGGGTCCGATGCTTGGTTGGAGGAAGTTGGAGCCTATCTCGGGAATAGAATGGACTATAGGGAGGGTTGCCCGCACATTTGCGAAAAAAGACTTTAGGAGATGGGAGGATAAATGCCTTAATCGGCTTATCCGTTCTAATATCTTCCCGGCTAAGCATGTATCTACGGTCTACTATGCCCATGCCACTTTGCTTTATTGGTTGTACATGGGATGGCCTGTGAACGTGGGGGCATTGATACGCAAGGAAATGACAGACGACGCTCTCAAGCCTCGGCACACCTTACCTTTTGGGTCACTGATCACTACATTATGTGAGGGAGCCGAGTGCCCAGTGTTAGGTGGCGATTCCTATGTAGAACCAATGCCTATCCTATCTTTGAGTTCTGTCCCACCGCCTATCGTTCACGGTCACGATCAAGAACAAGAAGGGGAACCCGAGGATGATGCTGACGAAGCCGGCCCGGACAATTTGCAACTAGCACCATTCAATCCAGGATGGGATTAAGTATTTTAATTTGAGTGTTTGCATTTCCTATAATTAACGGGTTTTTATTTTGACTCAATTCTACTAGTATGTCGTGTTATATAGAGCAAGTTTCTCTGTTTCCTAAATTCGAACTCATGTAATGTTTTGGACTTGCTGAACTGTATTGAAATATAATCATTAATTTTTGGACTTAACAATGTTTAAGGAAATTGTTATCCCTTTTACGGTCCCTTTTACTGATTTTTACTGTTTGGACTAATCCTGTCACGAATGTCGAGCTTTGTTTAAGATGTGTGTTGCAGTGATTCTTCTTCTGCCCTGTTATTCGGCCAATGCCTGTGCCCGTTGAACTTTGCCGAATTCCCAAGACTTGTTCAATTTCCACGCTTATCCAGAGCTAAGTTCCTTTTCTGAGTTTGTTATTTCGGTTTTTATACATTGGGGACAATGCATGGTTTAAGTGGGGGGTACAAGTCACTTAGCTCAAATGAGTAATTCCATATGCTCCCATATATCAAATAATAAATAAAATGAGTAAAAAATTAAAACCTTTAAACTTAGAGTCACATTTACTTTTGAGAGTTCCTGATAATTATATCTAATAAGAAATAAACCATACTTCATGAGTACGTGATCACTTTATACTTCTGCGATTTATTGATTAGTAAACTTAATGATATTCATATTGTCCGTTGCAAGTAGTTGTTTATTATTCAATTATTCAATAATTGAATCGAGTTCTACTACGCTTGTTATAAAAAGTAAAATTATTATGTGTACATTGCATAGATAATTGATTATGCTTACCTAGTGTCAAATTTATCGTCTGATGTGTTCCTAAAGATTCTAGCCACAAAAGCTGAGTAATAAGCTTGAGACGTACCTGTGTTTGACAATGTTAAAACACTGGGCTTGTAGTAAGTTACCAAAGTAGCCTCGCGCTTGTGGTAATATTCGATGCTAATATTTGATCTAAGATAGAGGGATGCTCTAAAAAGTTTTCCTTCTTGAGATTGATAGTATCTGAAAAATATGAAGATATGAAAAGAATATTCAACTCTTTAAGAGGCTTTGAGTAGTACTCGGTCTCCAAGTCCAAAAACCCTATAGATACGCTCTTGCTTATTATTCTAGTGCTTGAAAAATTAAAAGGCTTAAGAAGTGGGAATACTGAAGTTGGTAGGTTAAGACTACGAAGTTTGCATAAGCTTTAATCTTGCTACGAATGTTTAAAACTCAATGCACATGCACACAACACATCGATTCATGATGAATAAAGGGATAATGGATATCCTGATGAGCATAGAGAATATGAGTTGATTCGAGTTTCTTGTGTCGAGATATCGTGACCACCGGAAAGTAGTTTATGGGGGATAACTTATTGATATTTTGATCGGGACGATCAAAGGCTAAGTGGGGGGTAGTTGATAACGGTCATTTTGTGCCCGTTATTCTATGACCTTTATCCCCGATTCTAGTTTGAAGGAGCTATAATAGAGTAATAATCATCGTATCGCTTAATTTGCATATGCCGAGAGTTACGATTCATTATTATGTATTAAGAGGTTTTATTATATTATTTGATATTACAGACTGTACTTCATGTTATATTTGTAGTAACTCACTTGGGAGCACAAGGATGGACTTCGGAGAAGCTTTGATGGATCACGGACGAGTTAAGAAAGCCCAAGATAAAAGAGGAAGAAAGCCCAGGAGCGTGTAAGGCTCGGTCGACCGAGCCTATGCATTAGGTCGACCGAGTGGGCCTATAATCCAGAAGAAGTTCGGCACATTATTTGAGTCGGTTAGGGTTCAGAGTGTCGGCATTTTAAGTCGGTTTTCTATGACGGCTGAGGCTCTATATAAACACAAGTCCTTTGTATTTTTTATTATGCATTCACCAATATTACTTCATATCTACATATAAGCAAATAAGGGTTCATTTAGGATTTTGGAGGTTGCTAGGGTTGCAAACATGTAAGCCCTAGTTTATCTTCTTGTTTTCTTTTAAGTAATCAATTCCCAATTACGCTTTGATTGTTTGAGTAGTTATTCATATCTAGATGATGTAGATCTAGGATATGACGTTAGGGCAGTGGTGATATCTTGTCTATAAGGATCCCATACCCTACGTCCTCTACCTAATATCTACGGATGAATCTGCGTGTTTAATTTACGTGTATTTAGATTAGTTTATATGATGTCCTGAATGATTCGCTATATAATCCGATTCGTATATGAAACGCTGAGAAATATATTCGGGGATGTAAATCTGGGGAGTTAGTCACTCGGTCGACCGAGAGCACCTATTCGGTCGACCGAGAGTTGTCAAACCTGTTTCATCCGTTAATCATCACGCCTTTATGATTAGGTTAGCTTAATTGAATCTGTTATCTCGCAGGTATGGCTATGGCTACGCCACTCGCTTAATTTAATTAAAACGTGTAAAAGGAAATACCGATATAAAACTCTTAGGTAGGCTCATGAATTGATCTTCGGCGCTGGCGTTATCAGGTAGGTTTATATTAGAAATTGCGCGCACACCTTGTTATACGTGAGATCGTAAACTAACATGGGACTATAACTTGGTAATTGTTAGTTGGACGAGAGCTTGAGTGATCGCTCTGAAAGTACGCTAACCATAGGAATGTTGCCCGGACGAGGTGTACGGTTAATATCGGCATCCTTAGAGTCGTAAGCGTGTGAGTTATATGAGATGGAGGCACCAAAAGGCGAAGTCACGTAACAATACCACAGTGATCTAGTGACCTACCGGTGCTACATCAAGTTTTAGGGGATGACTCCCGTAGCCAATATGAATAAATATGAACGGATTAATAGTTGATGAGTTTTGTTGTCATATAAATTGTCTAGATCCAAATGATCACGGTTATAATTGGGCAGTTGATTACGTTATGTGTTTACATGTTGTTTATATGTTTGAGTGTGTCTTTCTTTTCAGTACTTTATGTTGGTCATGTACCGTATTTGTCAAACGAAATAAATAGGTTGACTATTTAAGTTAGGATCCACAAATTGATTCTCTGTGGGATCGACCTCGACTCTATCTAGCTATACTGCGATTGAACCTAGTTCACTTGCTAGTGGTTATTTAGGCATCGAGTTAGTAATTTAACTTGACCTCAATCAGATATATTGACAAAAATTCAAATGAAAATGGGTGTATCTGCCACGTGGCACCGTTTGATAGGTTAGGAAGATTACATAATCAACAAAAGTAAAGTAGAAAAACGAGGGGACTAGGGGGGGCGGGGGGGGGACAACTGAAATTGAGTGGCAGAGCCCAACTTTTTGTTCTTTTCTTCGGTCACTTCCCTCCACAAGGCGCGTGTTTGCATTCTCAAAGGTATTAGGGGAGGTACCAAATATGGTACCTCTCCTGGTATCATATCAAATTTTGATACCTATCAATTTTACCATTGAAGATACTAGTACCTTCCTATAGGCAGAAATTGGAAAATCAGGTTGTGTCAGACCTTTGACTTGCAAATCAGGTTGTGCCTTTTCTGACATTGAAAATCAGGTAAACGTAAGGTTCTCGACGTTTAAACGTAAGGAACCCTACGTTTAAACGTAGATAAATTTGAATAATTGCAACCCCTAATTTATTGAAATAACCTACGTTTAAACGTAGGATCCTTACGTTTAAACGTAGAGAACCTTACGTTTAAACGTAGAATATTTCAATAAATTAGGGAAGTTACAATAAATGTATATTTCTTTACGTTTTAACGTAGGTTAGAATGCATTTATCTACGTTTAAACGTAGGTTTTCTACGTTTACAAAGCAATTATCTACGTTTGGAAGTGGTAGATGGCAATTAATGTTGTTGTAAGGTACTTGTTCAATATACACCACATTACGGGCTATTTTTCTCATTCCTTCAGAGTCTTGCATGTTAATATACATTATCTAACCACTTCTTCATCTTTCAAGTCCATTTCTTTATCTTTTAAGTCCATTTCTTCATCATTCAAGTGCTCAAATGGGTAAGTTTTTGCTATTTAATTTGTCTTAATTCAAGTGCTCAATGTGATTATGTTATTTATGCTAGTAATGAAATGTACTTAAACTAAATGTGTGTTTTTAGTAGGTTGTTTATGTAATGTTTATACATTTAAGTAGTGTGTTTAAGTCTTTTCTTAATTAGTGTTATTGTTTAGGGTTTAATTAATAGGGTTTAGTGTAAGTAATGATATGTATTCAACCGAAATGTGTGTTTTAAGTATTAATTATGTTATTTATATTGTAGTAATGATATGTATTTATCGAAATGTGTGTTTTAACTAGTGATTATGTTATTTATATTGTAGTAATGATATGTATTTAACCGAAATGTGTGTTTTAAGTAGGTTGTTTATGTAATGTTTATACATCTAAGTAGTGTGTTTAAGTCTTTGGTATTGTTCGATTCTAGTAAACTTTGGTATTGTTGATTTGGTATTGTAGTTTTGAGAAGTTGGGAAATTTGTTGTTGGTAGTAATGGAATTGTCCGTATTGATGGTTTGATCTTGCATAAGGTCTTTGTTCTACCCAAAATGGTATCTCAAAATGGCTCTGTTTCAGAGACCATTGTTATTAGAAATATTGATCACACTTAAACTTAGAGTGAAAGAGTTTTAAGTGTTAAAAGTCTTAGTTTCCTTGTTTGAAACATCTTAAAAGGGGAAAATAGTCTTTGTTTCCTTGTTGGGGTTTAATTAGTAGGGTTTTCGTGTAAGTATATTTTGTTTTTTTATTTTGTTTTCTATTTTAATTAGTAGGGTTTTCGTAAGTAAATTTGCTTAGGTAGGGTTTTGAATTATTATATTGAATGTCTATAATGACTTGAATTGTTTTTATAAAAAAAAAACAGATAATCGCAACTCTATGATTGTTGTCTCGTTCAACGGAGAATTTACGTACGATCCTCTCTATAACCGGTGGAATCATGTAAATGGATCGATGTTCTCATTATTTGTCCAAAAGAACATAAGATTGAATGCGTTGTTGGATAAATTGCATGTGAGGCTTGGTATTGACCGGTCTGTTTCAAAGCTTGGCGTAAAAGCTTTGTTTACTTATGCTAGTGTGGGGAATATACCACCTGGTGATATCTTAGACGACGAGACACTGAATGGTTACATCGAAGCGGTCTCTGACAGTAAAAATGTGATTTTTTGCATGAATGCTACGCCAGTGGAGGCAAACAATGAACCGATATTTGAGGATGATGGCATTGATTTAAATCAAGATTGCAATGCTGATGAGAGACAAATTAATGATCATTATTACGACATTTTACCCCAATATTAATACCACCTTGAGCATTATTGTACCAATTTAAGTCAATAATTACTTAATTTTATCCAAATATATAAATAGTGGTTATTATATAAATTATCGTATTTTTATAAGTTTTTATAAGTTTTGTACCGGTTTAGTAACCGGAGTGTCGTGTCAGATTTACACGGGTATTTGTGGTATTTTTATTGCAGATTTATAATAAACCAAAATCCCGAGTGACGACACTTTTTGAAGTTAAAACATATCTTTTGAAGGGTGTAAGAATGTGCCACAAGCTTAAAAGTTCAAGTGGATCAACGTTTCGTAATGCTATTATCGAATTATATCTTCGACGAACAAATGGCCCATCAAAAAGTTATTTTCTGAAGAAGAGTCCTTCATGAAAGTTGTATATCTTTGAAAGAGCTTTCCAACGCATTTTGAATCACGTTAATCGGAGGTCTACAACTCAAGATATGAATTTTTCAAGTTTCAGCTCAAAACTGGCAGTCCCGGATCGATCCGGCCCTTTCCCGGATCGATCCGGCCTATCCAAAGTTGCCTATAAATATGGCAATTCTCATCAGTTTTCTTTGCCCCTCTCTTCTCCACCTCCTCCCCATTTCTTCCCCTCTTCTTGGCCTTAGGCCGTCCCTCTCTTCTTCTTATTTTTATTTTATTTTGTAGATCATATATATATATATATATATATTCTATGTATGAATATATATGTTATATATAGATCTAGATATTTTTCATCTTTTTTTATTTTATTTTCTACTGTATGTATACATATATGTCTATGTATGTATATATATGTTTTTATATTTATAAATAAAAGTAGTACCGTTGTAATGCTCGAGAGGATTATCCGAGGAAGTTGTATTGAAGAAGTTGTTATTTTCAGAGGATACGACTTAGATCTGCAATAAACGGGTAATTTTATCAAGTATTATGTTTGTTGTTTCTATATATAAATAAAGTAGATATAGTATCGTTATAATGGTGGAATGATTATCAAAAATTGTTGATCTGGCGGAAATGACCCCGATTCAACAGTTGTAATCGGTAATCTATTCTAATATTATGATGTATACTATATCTATAATGATGTTAAGCTAAAAATATATCTAGCCAAGATATAAATCTGAATTAGTTATCTTTTTATAGATCTGGATGATTGACTATGGTAAAAATGATTAAAAATTAATTATAATGAATCTCTTTCTATTTACACTTAAATGTACGGATAGAAAGACCGGAGGGTAAAATTGGCCGAATGACAAAACGGGAGTGACCCATGCTTAAGATGACATTGGACAGATGACTAGACGTATGACAATTTCATACGCTCGTGTGAGGAGGAGTTGTCTAGCTTAGGAGTACACCGGTTCATATATAATTTACACCTTGAATAAAGGAAGATCTGTCTCATTTATTTCTACTAAAAAGATATCGTAATTCAGTAACGTATTCTTGGCTAGATCCAAAAATATATATATTATCTATTTATATATATATATATATATATATATATATATATATATATTATATTTACTGTTTTACTAACAATCTAACTAATCTAACTATCTAACCCGAGAAAAATGGTAAAAACTGCGACTTAGATCGAGTTAATAATAGCTTCTTGGTGTTTAACCACACTTTGAATTATGCCTTCATTTCCCTGAGGATATGACCTGACTCACCACACTAGCACTACAATTTGACCCGGTACACTGCCGGTAAGGATCGTAACACCTAGAAAAGGTCCGTCAAATGCCCCGGATGATAACAATAATTCGGATTATAGTCTTGGTAATTTACCTTATCCGGTACAAGAACTTGCTACAGATCCAAATTTTAATCCATTCGAGCAACAGTATGGATGTAGTGGGTTTGAAAACCATGTTCCTACACAAAGGCTTGGTGAAGCTTCGACCAACAGCCAAGATGAACCAATCGTACTAAGTCATAATCTTTCAAATCAACCTTCAAGTAGTCATGTTCGTGTTGAAATGGTTGGTGAATACACCGCCCGCTTGAATTCGGTCCTGCAAGTTATAATGTTATAAATAGCCAATCACATAATCCGCTTCAAGATCCTCCTAACCAACCTTCAAGTAGTCGTGCTCAACCTATCCAATGTACCATATAATTTGTTTGGTGGATCACACTAGTTTTTTGGCTTCTCCGCTTGCACCTCATATTCAAACCGATCAAACGGGCATGGATGACAACAATAATCGTGGTGCCAATGCTAGGGCTAGCGTCGAGAAAGATTATTCATGGAGGATTCCCACATTTGAAGATGATGATTTACCGCGTGTCTATATACCGGTATGTTACATATGAATGACGTGAACGAATTGTTCATTGGGAAGCAATATGATTCGAAAGAAGATTTTAATTTGAAAATAAAATCGCATGCGTTGCCAATAATTTTCGGATGAGATTGGGTAGGTCGGACACACGCTGCTTGTATTACACATGTCTAAACGATACATGCAAATGGCATGTAAGGCGAAAAAGGTGAAGACAAATACAACACATACATTTGAGATCACAACATTGAATGATGTGCATACTTGTGCCTCTCGGAATCGGATAATGACAATCGACAAGCAACACCTATTGTTATTGCGAGTCCGCTAAGTCGAAAAAATGAAAGAACTCGGCAATGAGTATAAACCCGCATATATTATGGAGGACATGCTCACAACTTACGAGTATGCAGCTTGACTTATGACCAAGCATACCGAGCTCACGAGATGATGAGAATATCTGTTGAGAGGTTCACCGACGGAGTGTTACAATGCGATACCCTCGTACCTGTGGATGGTGCGTGAGGCCAATGAAGGGACCTATGTTGACTTTCAGCTTGATAATCTGGGAAGGTTCGGTAGTTGTTTCATGGCTTTGGGAGCAAGTCGTCGTGGTTTCAAGTATTGTCGACCTATTTTGTGTGTGAACGCCACTCATCTAAAAACCCGTTTCTCAGGGCAACTATTTGTTGCTGTTGCTGTAGATGCCAGTGACCACCTATTCCCTGTAGCCTTCGGTATTGCTGAAAAAGAATGCAACCATTAATGGGGGTATTTCATGAGACAATTGAGGGTGGCCATTGAAGGTATCCATGCTGAAAATTTGAGCTTTATATCTGACAGACACAAGGCTATTAGAAATGCGGTTGGTCAGGTATTTCCCAATGCATATCACGGTGTTTGCTATCATCATTTAAAGGGCAATCTAACAAAAAAATGGAAGGATTACGGTTTTTGTGAAGACACATTCTATCAAACAGCCTATGCATTCTCGGAGGCCAAATTTCTTTGAAAGTACGCCCTAATCAAGGCACAATGTCTTGACGCATATCTAAAACTAGAAGAAATAGGTGTTGAACGGTGGGCGCGTGCCAAATTTCCTGGGAAAAGATACGCCTTAATGACAAGCAATTACGCTGAAAGTTTCAATTGTGCGATTAGAGGAGCTCGTCATTGGCCTGTTCCTAGCCTCTTGGAATTCATTAGAGCTACACTGCAGAGATGGTATAATGATAGATGACAGGAGGCGCTTGATTGTGCGACTGTGTTAGCACCGGAGATCGATAAAATAGTGGCTTCGAATATTACTGCTAGAAGGAAGTTCAGGGTTAATCCTATTAACCCCAATGAGTTTGAGGTTCATGGAAATAACTTGCTTCATGGGACGGTAAATCTACGAGAGAGGAAGTGTTATTGTGGTTATTTTGAGAAAATGGAAATACCATGTACGCATGCTATAACAGCCGCAACAACACGCAGAATTAGTCCACATGAACTCTGTTAACGGTATTATAGAGCTGAATGTTTCAAGGAGATTTACATGGGTAGCATATATCCGGGCCCTAACAGGAGGATTGGGATGTTCCGAGGCGGTAAGAAACATGAAAGTCGAGTGCCTAATATGAGATATGCGCCGATGCCGGTGGAGCTCCAAGAAGAGGTAAAATTAATACCACTAGAATCCCTTCGAATGGGAACGCCCAGTGCTATCGTAATATATGTACTAACCGCAAACATCCAGACATAACAGAGCCGCTTGCACGCAATACCGGTAGAAGTCATTGATTTTTGTTATGGTGGTATTAGAATGGATCGTTATTGTGTAACGTATTAATAGAATGTAGTATTTTATTAATGGATTGTAGTAATGATTGTATTCGGTTATTAATCGGAATCAAGTTTGTCTTGTATTACACTACCTCTGTAAAACTAACATTAATTATTACGGGGCTTACACACAAGAAAAAAGAGTAATGATACAGGGCTTACAAACATAAAAACAAAGAGTAATGATACATTGAGATAACAATAAGATGACGCTTAAATAAACTAAGGGTGATCATTAAATAGGATAGGATGATGCCTAAATAAATGATCTTCAATATTTAGTAATCTCCACATTAAACACGACGTGATTTTCTATAGGTTGATCAATGACTTCAAAGCTGCATTCATCTCCCGCATTTAGGTCATTGTCCGTAATGAAATTATTCAACCCGCTTAAACGAACTTTTTGATTTACCATATAGACAATTCTAGCAGGCCATGATTCCCCTGTGGCAATTCGCAGCTCCACGGTCTTGTTTATAACATGTCGCTTTGTTCTCGCAAATGCCTTTGGAATACTTTCTACAAATCACAAACAAATTTAAATATTGTTTCAAAATGAGGAAAAAATATCAAACAAGAAAACAACTAAAAATATATTAAATATCTCACCACATAATAACAACCATGTGAAAATACCCGCTTGGGCGTAAATATTGCCTCAAAAAGGGATTTTGGTTACATGCACTGCATCATCATCCGATCATCTTCTTCACTCTCGGACTCGTAAAAGTCTTTTCACAAGAAGTGTGATCCATCACAATAGTGTCGAAAGTGAACCTCCCTCGTGTTCAAACACTATAAACTCCTCTCATTCAAGTAATGAGCCGCCACATACTCCTCCCAACCTTCCCCAAAAAAACGAAGAATTCCATTGTCTCGTGGCTCCAACCTCACTTCCCATGTCCCTAATCGGATTTTGAGAACGGCCCTATCTAGGTTCCTCAAATGTCGCTCAACCTATTAACGATATCTGAGGTAGTGTCTATGAAAAAAAGAAACATTTCACGTTTGTTTGATCATAATACAAGTAAGATAAAAGTAAGTTAATTAATAATGACATACCAAACTTGTTGCGAAACCGCCATCAAGAACTTTAAAGAAACGATCATTATCCATTTGCTTCAGTGTAGATTATAAATTGAAAGGTGAAGAAGTGGTTAGTTTCTCTTTACACTACTTAAAAGAGTTTGAAGAAATGAGAGAAATGGCTCGTACTTGTACAACAACAATAATTGCCATGTACCACACTAGTACTTGCATTCCCTAAGTTTGGACGTAGAGAATGTTGCATTCCCTACGTTTGGACGTAGGTTATCTATGTTCAAACGCAGAGAATGTTGCAGCCATACATTTGGACTAGGTTCTCTACGTTCCTACGTAGAGAATGTTGCATTACCTACGTTTGGATGTACATTCTCTACGTTTGGACGTAGAGAAATTCAAATTGAATGTTGCATTTTAAGTTGAGTTGTTTTTTAAACAGATTGAATACTCATCAAAACAACATACACCCAAAATATAAATGGCTACCAACATACAACAAAATACCAAAAATATAACATACACCAAAAATTCCTACACAGTTTGTCAAAACAACATACACAAAAATACCTATATATCTACTATTTGATTAAATAGTCAGACACAAAGTTTCTTTCTTAGCAAATGCATATTGTCATGATGGATCGTAGAAAAGTTTTCCTTGTGCATCAAATGCTCAATGAACTTGACTGTATGTATACCCCACAATACCCCCTCAGATAATATGAATAGTGTAAGAATAGTATAAACCGTATAATATAATAAATAGTTTGAAGTTTATAACACTTACAGTAATTGACATTTGTGGTACGAATTCAGTTTTACTATTCTCGACATCAAAAGAGGTTTCATGGGATCAACCATTTGTGGGAGTTGACGTAGACGCAGCATCCGCCTCCAACACTCTCCTAAACGAAACACCCCACGCTTTGATGTTTTTCTTCACATCATCCTTATACGGGTCGCCTCGACAGCACAATCCCACACCCTAATCTTCCATTCGAAATACACACTTCGACAAATTGCCAAAAATGAGCATAACTAATGGACCAGGGAATGTAGATCATGGTGTTTTCATCCCATTGCTTGACCTACCGATCCACAAAGTCCGGAATGACCGCTCGGTCTGGCGGCTTTCCCGATCTACATGACCTTGCCCGCAGTGCGCGCGCTAATTCAGAGTATGCAATGGCCTTACGAAGCATCCCGAGCTCGAGGGTGGCAAAGAATAGTCGGAACATCAATGTCCCTGAGGTCTCGTAAGCCCAAAACTCGTAAGGCATGTATAACCCTTGTATCGCCACCCCGCCTTCCTCGCACTTTCGCTGTAGGTATTCATCATGCGATGATCTTTCTATAAGTCCGATCCCACAACCAAGTACCCCATGGAAAGTCATTTAAGCCTTCTACATTCTCGACCAAATAGAAGGTCTCACGAGGTACCTTAGTAGTCTCATCACGAGCCATCATAATACCGTGAATAAGGTAGACTAAACCTACACGGTAGAGAACTTCAGGATGCTCACCTCATCCAATAACCATCTCTCAATATCCGGTATGGTGATCGGTTTTGGGTCGTGATGATGGATGTGGCTATGTCCCTCAAAAAAACACCTGAATAACCGCCGGAGCTTCCGGAGATCACCAAACCTAAAACCGGTCATCATGCAAAACTCCCGCCACCGAACTTCGCGGTCGCCTCACCAAATCTAAAATGAAGCTCACCGCCACATTCGGATAAACGGCAATCAAACATACATATTGCAAAACTTTGGCGGAAAATCGCCAAAGTTGCTCGTACATTTGAATGAATTCTCCAAAACCCCACCTCTCAATGTTGCCTCAAATCCGATCCTTCTCGTGAATGTCAAGAAGATCCGAGAGCTTGGTCTTTTCCCTCTAAAAGTCCATGTCAAATTTTCCTTTACTTTGTAGACTTCTGGCCCCATGAGTGCCAATCAACTCGTTAACAAATAGCATTGTTTCAAGTCAATCACACACATATACTAGTCAATCACAAGCTTTATACACTAACATTGTGAAGTAAATCAACTATATAGTACATCTAATACCAAAGAAGAAAACAGAGCTACCAATACCTAAATGATTAATGTAAGTGTAAGTGTGATCAATATTTCCAATAACAATGGTCTCTCAAAACAGAGCCATTTTCGCACTCATTTTGGGTAGAACAAAGACTTTATGCATGATCAAACCATCAATCTCACCATCAAGCCTCAATCAATCTCAACATATACAAGAAAAAATGCATAAGAATACACCATACTCATACACTATCAACTTAAATGTCCCAAATTTAAACATACCTAGCCACATATTGCATGTTTTTATCAAATTACAATCAAGACTAACCTAAACCTTATAAACTGGAAAATCAAGATAAAAATACAAAAGAGGACTTAAGAATGCTTTTCACGCCCAGACGTAGAAACCTACGCCCGCACGTAAAAACCCAAATTAAACACAAAATTTCTCCCTTAATCGCCTTCTTCAAAATTGCTCCTTTACTTCAACCCACATAAAGAAAAATCAGCTAATCCCTCTATTAGTCAACAATATCAAACTAATCACCACAAGGCCAACAAATATCAAAGCTAATCACCACTACAAAACACTAAAAATTGGAAAATATATACAACATAATTTAGGAAAACAATATAACAATAAAACGCTTTAAATGCATCATAAGGGAAACACATACACTTTCTATATTGCTTTGATCCATTATGCTTGAGAGCAGAAAAGCAAATCAATATTTGGTGCAAAATCGCCACAAACGTAAAAACCGATGAGAAACGTAGGATTAAAACTAGTGGAAGGATAAGAGAGAGAGTGTTATTCAAAACCCATCGCACCTTACCGTTAACGTAGGTTTTCACGCTTAAACGCATCAATCCTACGCTTAAACGCAGAAAATTTGAATAATGCAACTTTCCTAATTTATTTAAATAAATTTACGCTTAAACGTAGATTCTTTACGCTTAAACGTAGGCTATTTCAATAAATTGTGAAATTGCAATTATTCAAATTTCTCACGCTTAAACATGTGATTCATTACGCTTAAACGAAGATAACCCTACGCTTACATTCGATTTTCCGCGTCATAAAAGATACGACCTGATTTGCAAATCAAAGGTATGACACAACCTGAATTTTTAATTTTTGTCCTATAGGTGTCAAAAAATAGGTTTGACACCCAACTTTCGACTTGCTCTTATGTTATATAATAATTGTGGTATTGGTTCCGGAAAAAAAAAAAAATTAAAAATTCTAGAACTAAATTAAAAAAACCCAAAGAAATCAAAGTTGAAACTCAGTCAAATCCGGAGTTTTAACGTCTCCTAATTTGAATCTAGAAAGGTGACGTATCCGATAAATTAAGTCTCATCCCATAACTTTAGCCCCGTGCCCCCATCATCGTCATCATCTTTGATTTTTTCTCACTAGAATCTCGCCAAAATTCACACCCTCCCCACTAAAAAAAAGCTCCACAAATCTACAAAATCCCCACTTCCTCCCTCCTTCTTCCTCCAATACTTTCTCTTCCACCGATGGATTCCATCACTCTAGTCTGCACCGCTTCTTTGCTTGCAGGTGGGCTTTACTGGTTTGTATGCATTCTGGGTTCCGCCGAGCAGAAGGGCAAGCACGCCGTCAACCTCTCCGGCGGCTCTATTGACCGTGAAAAAGTTGCAGATAATTATAAACAGTATTGGTCTTTCTTCCGCCGTCCTAAAGAGATCGATACAGCCGAGAAAGTTCCCGCCTTTGTTGATACCTTCTACAATCTCGTAACAGATATCTACGAATGGGGTTGGGGCCAATCTTTTCATTTTTCCCCTTCTGTTCCAGGTAAATCGCATCGGGATGCTACTCGGATTCATGAGGAAATGGCGGTGGATCTGTTGGGAGTGAATCCGGGTTCTCGGATTCTCGATGCCGGGTGTGGAGTCGGAGGGCCGATGAGGGCGATTGCAGCTCACTCCGGCGCTAATGTCGTCGGAATCACTATTAACGAGTACCAGGTGAAAAGAGCTCGCGCGCACAACAAAAAAGCTGGCCTTGATTCCCAATGCGAAGTGGTGTGTGGCAATTTCTTGCAGATGCCGTTCCCGGACAACAGCTTCGACGGCGCGTATTCAATTGAAGCCACGTGTCATGCTCCGAAGCTAGAAGAAGTATACAGCGAGATTTACAGAGTTCTAAAACCGGGAAGTAAGTACGTTTCCTATGAATGGGTGACGACGGAATTGTACTCGCCGGAAAATCAAGAACACGTGGAGGTAATCAACGGAATCGAGAGGGGCGATGCGCTGCCCGGATTGAGAAATTACAAGGACATAGCTGGAGTAGCCCAGAAAGTAGGATTTGAAGTGATTAAAGAGGAGGATTTAGCTAAGCCGCCGGCGAATCCATGGTGGACGAGGCTGAAGATGGGGAGAATTGCATACTGGAGGAACCACATTGTTGTTACTGTGCTAGCTTTTCTAGGGATTGCTCCAAAAGGGGTTGTTGATGTTCATGAGATGTTGTTTATAACAGCTGATTATCTGACCAGAGGTGGCGAAACAGGAATTTTCACTCCTATGCATATGATTCTATGCAAAAAGCCAGAATTGAAGAAATCTGAGAAGAAAGAAGATGATGATGCTGTTGCTGTCTAGTGCCCCCCATTAGTTGTTTTGATATTATTTCATAAAGAGCTTAATGATGGATGTAGAAGGTTAAATTTGTGTCTGTTGGTTTTTCTGATTCTTATTTTGTTGTTGTTCTTCTTTTTCTTCTTCTTCTTCTTCTTCTTCTTCTTTAAGTTATTATTCATGTTTAAAAGTTGTTTATGGCTTAGTTTAAGTGTCGTCAATTACAGTTACCTGTTTGCTAAGACTTTTGTAGTACTGTATTTGGTATTTTTGCCTCCTTTGATATAGAAAGATTATAACTTTTTTTCCTTGGGAATTCAATTCAGTTTTGTTTGGAAAAATTGCATGTTTTCCTTGAAATGCCAACACTATTATTAGCCTTGGCAATTCCAAATGAAGCTCTAACAATAAGGTTAGCCCAACAAATTATAATTATTATGGTGTTTGTTGCCTTTAGCATTATCTATTTGATTTTGGGGCATAACTCTCATTTGCCAAATGAAAAGAAAAAACAATGTGTTAAAAGTGTTATTCTTTGCCTTTTTTTTAAGCGAGTTTGATAAGATTTATCGACTTCTCTTATTAAAAAAATAAAATAAATTATGTATACACAGATAAGTTGAAGCTCTCTAAGACAGACAGGCTCCAACTATTTGGATTTTTTTTTTTTTTTTGTGCTTGAAGAATATTTAAAAGGAAGAAATAAAAGAAGGTGGTCATATTCATATGGACCTATGTTGTTTGTATGCATGTTGACAAAAGGAACTGATTGTAAAAATAAATCTGAAAGGAAAAAAAAAAAGAAAAGCATCATTGTTGAGTCGAGATGAGTTGTCTTCATCTTATAGTAGATTGTCTTTTTTTCTTTTCTTTAGAAAGTGTGTATGTGGTCGGAAAGTGATTTTACACGTGTGGGGTGTAACATGTCATGTGTGAGAACCCTTTTTTCGTTTGTTTGGTTGAGTTATTATATAAAAATAAATCATATGGTGGCTTTGCAAATCTCTATGAAAGATGCTCTGTATATACTTTTCTAAAAGCAATAATTATTATTATTATTATTATTATTATTATTATAATTCCATTGCTAGCTATTACAACTCGTCGTATACCATGTTTTTATCTTCCCTTTTTGGGTTTATGTCCACAAACACACACTCCATAACCTTTGGGACTTTATTTTTTGTTTTGTTCCCACTACACCTTATTATTTATGCAGAATGGCGCATAAATGAAAAAAGATTTACAAAATTGTAGAATACGACAACTTTTAAAAATGCCAGATCAAGAACAAAATCAGAATAAAAAGACCAATATACCCTAATTATAAACAAATCTCGACGTCCATCATCATTCACGCCATCACCGCAAAATTGCGCTAAAATCAAACTCACTGTCTCTGCGATTTCAAAGACAAGGAGCAGAAATCATCACAAAAATTGGACGCGAATTCAGGAGTACGCAATCGTTATCTCTATTTTGCAACCATTTATACTCAATCGAACAGACTTCGAAGCTCAAAAAAATATGCTTCAGATAAGCTTGAAATATGCAATTTTCAATTTCTTCAAAAAAATTAGGGTTCGAATTCACCTTTGCATCTTCCTTTCATCTGTTCAGGTAACAAAACTAGTGAATAAATTTCTCGAAATGGTGAAAACAAGATCGAAGTCACCGGGAAGCAAAACCGATGGAACAATTACTAAGTAAGTACTAAATCAAAGAATTCATCGCTCTGCTTTCACTTCGCTTACTAGTCGAGATTTGAGATTTCGCCATTTTGATTGTTTTTTAGTGAACATTTACTCAAATTCACTATAATATGCTTTGAATTTTTGTCACAGTACATTATGCAAAGAAACAAGATCAAAGTCACCAAGCAAAAACTCGATGGAACAATTACTAAGTAAGTACTAAATCAAGAATTCATCGCTTTGTTTCACTTCGTTTACTAGTTGAGATTTCTGTCAATTTGATTGTTTTTTTAGTGAACATTTACTGAAATTCACTATAATATGCACTGAATTTTTACTAGGAATCATGGTGATATTGTTACGATTTTTTATTGCTGCAAGTTTTAGTACTCATATTCGCTGCTATGTTTCACTGAATCTACTGGATGATAAATCTATCAGCTCGATTGCTTTTCTCAATGAGAAATCAAAGAGAATTATGTTTATACAAATGAATGTATACAAAAATGTATTCATTGTATATTTTGTGTGATTTGTGCAACATATATGTTATAACGTGCTTATGATATTCACTAAAATTTGTTGTAATATGAATTCACTTTGCTATAACATGCATTCACTTTTTTACATGCAATCATGGTGATGTTGTTATGCATTCCCTATTTTATGCATGTCAGAGATATATGTACACAAAGTCTGATTCACTAGGCCAAGAAATATTAATGGAAATTCACTTTACCATTTTATTCACTGTTTACATACATTCATGCTGATGTTGATTAAATTTAAAAAGTCTGATTCCTTACTTGTCATCCCTAACTACTTTAGTTTTAACATAATTGCTTATCATGATCATGTTTAACTAGTTTCTAGCATTTAGGTTCCTCAAAGTTTGATTCACTAAGAATATTCACTACAATGATAATTCATGTAATACACATTAAACACCTTGCTATAAGAGCCTGTATTTGCCCATATCACACTTATTATGTGAAGATTGGTACACTTGTTAAAAATTAATGTAGCTAATTGTCCTACCCCTGTTTCTCAATTTTTGTGTTTTAGATCGTAAAACACTGATTCACTAAGAGAATTCACTGAGGCAAGTATTGAATGTTAACTCGTTCACTTTACTATTTATTCATTGTTTGCATGCATTCATGCTGATGCTCTTTAAATTCAAGTCATTCATTACTTGTCATGCCCAATTTAGCTTTAACATGATTGCTTATCATTGTCATGCTAACTGATTTTATCACCTATGTTCCTGAAAGTTTGATTGACTAAGAATATTCACTACAAGGAATATTGACAGTACATGCATCTGAATGTCATATTGATGACACAAACTGTGATTCAAATGCCAAACAAATTCACTAACAAAAAAATGTGTTGTTTGCATTGATTTTTTCCAGGTACAGTCAATACAGAAACAACATCTCATATCAATTGGATGCATATAACATCATACATGAAAAATTGATAGGAAGTCACATGAACATTATGCAGCAAACTCCTTTTAAGCTCTTCTTCAAAGCTATTGACGAAAAGAGGATATGTTCCAACATGTGAAAAGACCAAGTTTTGGACAACATCATAAGCGCATACGTACCAGAAAAAAGAGGAATCAAAATTGGAAGAGAATGCTGTCAGATACGTAGGACTGATATCAAGCTAATATTTGGAATCATGGATGGCAATTTAAAAGTTGACAAGTACCACGGGAAGAAGGTCAAATCTGAATTTGCAGATAGAGTATTCCCAAATGCCCAAAACATCACAGCCAAAATGATGAAGGAAAAGTTAGTAAAACTTGTGGACAATGAAGACACAACTGTTGTGGTAGACACCGTGAGAGTCCTATGCCTTTTGATATTTCAGGCATGTTTCTTCACAAACACTGGACAGACGATTGCGTGAAATATGTGGAGGACTTGGACACATTGAAACACTACGATTGGTCTTCCGCCATCTATGACACACTAATTCGTGAGCCTTGAAAAAGAGCAAAAGCCTCAGATGCTGATTGGATGCACTAGTTCACTCTTGGTAAGAAATTCTAGGTTTTTTCCAAATATTTCTTATTACATGTGATTGCATATTAACAATTTCTTATTCTATTGTAGTATTGATGTGTGAGCATGATAAAACAACGGCCAAGAAAAGAGGAGGATCCAATGAAGCATCAAAACCAAGAGGACACAACTTCAATTCAATATTCAGAATTCCAAGGTGCACAAAGTGGACTTGAGCACCTTGAACAAATTTGTGAACAAGGCAACAATCATGGCTTTGCCTAATCAAAGTGTAAGAACTGCATCTCCTATGCCAAAGAAGTTTTCATGCCATTCATTTACATTCATTCACTGACACAATTCACTGCTTTAAAATATATACATAGGTCATATGGATCGAATTGAGCCTACACCACCGAGCTACAATCGATACCGGATTTGACAAAGAATCCAGCTTGGACACGATTCTGATTTTGAAGATGACATTCTAATGCAACAACTCAAACTCGTAATCAAACTCCAACCAAAGGCAATGCACGAGCAAGACAAAATGCACAATTCATGGATGAACCATCCAAGAGGATTCCCTACACATAACACAATGAAGAGCAAAGATCAAAATGACACCTATCATTCTCAAGAAAATGCAGATTTCATGGATGAGGATCCATTTGAACATAATGTCCAAGGCATGTCGGAGTTCGTAAAAAGAAAGATGTTCTATCGAGAAGACACTTAAGGTAATTACCTGCCTAACAATAACATGAATTCACCGTAATAATTCCCCAGACAAGAAATCATTTCATATATTCATCTCATTTTGTCAATGCATCTTCTTATTCACTATCAAATTTCACTCGTAGTTTGAGATCCACTATCGAGAATCACTCACCGATCTTCATTAGTGAATCTCATGAAAATTTCAAAACGCATGCATTTTTTCCAAATTAATTGTTTTACTAGATATACTTTTATAACATACAACATTTCATGAATGTAGAAAGTGGATGACAAGGCGTAAAGTTTGAAAGCAAAAGTTAAGAGGATGAAGAAAAAGTTGAGAAAGCTCGGAGCGAAAAGAGTACTGAGATAAGCAAGCGTATGAAAGAAATTAGAAGAACCGAATAAAGAGCTACTTGTCAAACCGAAAAAATTTGAGGAAAGGGAGAATGAGATCAAATCCAAGATTTTCAATGAATTGGCGAGGTATACAAAGCGTGTAGTTGATGGTCCAAAAAGAAAATGCTGACTTTAGCTTCACTTATCGATGCTTTAATAAAAGATCACAATCTTCGTAAAACATGTAAATGAAATGAGATCAAGATTGAAGGAATTTGAACATCGATGAGAAAGAGTGGTGATGAAGGCATCAAGAGATCAGCAATCGAACACAAGTCCGATGTAAAAAGTGAAGCATCTTGAGGATGAGAACTGCACAAAAGAAGCTACTATTTTCGAATTGAACTCAACCGTGAGTGACCTATGTAATAGATTGATGTGTTCAAGAAATGAAAAATCGTATGAGCAAAATAAAGGAACAACACACAACAATTGATGCTCTTCATACAGAAAATTGAGAATGCAACAGTGCATGCAGTGACACAGCAATATGGAAACACAGATGCTAAGCAAGTACAAAAATCTTTGAAGCAAATTTCACGTGGAAAAGCAATAAAAGAAAGGAAACGAACAGCAAGAAAGGATGATGACTTTGTATATCCAGAAGATAAGAAAAGAAGAATTGAAATTCTGGACTTGACCAATGATGCTAGAATAGAAGATGTCCAAAGGATGGAAAAAAACTGTGAAAGTCAGTTTAAAAAAGAAGAAAGCTGGTTACACATGTGGGGAGAAAATAACCGAAGAAGCATTTCAGTTGTTACACACAACAATGAACAAACATGGAAGATTGTAAGTAACAGTAGTTAACATATTTCTGATTACATTTTATTCAGTTTATATAATAATAAAATTGTGTGAACAATGTTTCAGGGGGGAGTATGGTCAGACATTGAGAGTGGTACCACAATCACTGTCCATGACATGGTGAAATTACTGTAGGATCGCTCATTGCGCATAAGGTAAACAATTCGATCTAACTACTTTTTCTACGACAACATTCCAAGAAACCAACTAACAAATGACATGTACATTTACAGGTTATCGATGCATTTGCAACAATGCTAAGCAGAAATGAAGAAGTCCAAAAGGAATTTCACATATTGCCAAAGATCAACTTGGGTGAGATCAAAATTTCTTGAATGGTCGCATAAGTATTCACCATTCACTTGCAATATACATCAAACATTTACTAAAAATCGCTGTGAATACATTTTTCATTTGTGTATAATACATAACAAAAATGGTGATTGATTGCAAAGCGCATCGCAAGAAATACGGCAACCGAAACTACTCAAATCATTTTGTCGATAGTATGGGCCACATCCGAAAAAGGCAAAAATATTCTTATTCCGCAGTGTCGTCTGTGTGTGAAGCATGAATCATATCATTGGATATTAATCACATTTGCTTCGGGTGAAGAAGGAGAATGGCACATGTACAACTCATTGGCTAGCCGGAAAGGTGTCATGACCACTTTGAGAAAAATGCACTTGACATTGTAAGTATTATTTGTATTTGTGTTGTTAATATTACAAGAAAATTTCTATACTAATCAAATGTGTTAAACATGTGTTAATTTTCAGCAAAAATACTTGTGGAAATGCTTTTGTCCATCCGGTAAACTAAAACCCAAAAAAATCAAGAAGGTTGCAAAGCTTCCACAACAGGGATCGGATACGTAAGTATTATTCATTAGACTTTTTGATTCATACATGTAATGGAAATAATGGCTGACAAGTTTAATGTGAATGCCAAAATTTTACAGGAATGACTGCGCAATATATGTCATGTACTACATCTACCAGATTGCACTTAATCAGCCAATTGACAAGAAAAGGAACACTGATGGAGTTCAAGATTTCAAAGCTTTCTTAGTAAATAATATTATATCTAATAAGATGAACATTGCAATGTTGGCAAACATAACTGTTAATGTGTAGATGCCAAGGGATCTACACAACTTATCTTCATATTAGCACAAACATCACTATTAATGTGTATGCCAAGTGAAACCTATTGCTTATTTTCTTATGTCTCATTCTAAAATGACATGATTTGAATTATTGTGACAAGATTTGAATTACAAGGAGACAACTATTTCAATCAATGTTTACATATTTCAATTATTAAGTATTCTCTTTTCTTTTGTCTATTGGTTGATTAGTAAATGTATCATTTTGATTCATAAGTTCAAGCATTACAAGGTTATCGTGAAAAATTCGCTTGTTTGAAATTCATTGTTAAAATTCATCATTAGTCAAAAATTCACTTTTTAATATTCACTAGTGAATTTCGATAAAGAAACTCGATGAAAAGTGTTGTAACAATATAAAACCAACTCTCAAAACAAAACAAAGTTCATTACAACAAAAGTTTGGTGAATTTTTCATCAATTTGATTGTTTGCATGCATTCATTTTGTACATAACATATAATACAATAATGCACACAATGCTACAAACACAACAGAAAGAACATTCAAATAAAATACATAAAACACAAAGATATAATTCATAGACTTTGTAATGGGACTCGAGCATCCAAGATGTACAGAAACTACGATGTAAAATATAAGAGTCAATAGTTAAGTCACCCATTAAGAAGAACAGAGTCGCAAAATAATAAGCACAAGCTAAAATATGAAAATGTCTAGAATAGCAGAGTTATACTAATGAATGTCATCTACATCATAATGTATAACACATGTCCTCCGATTATGATGCCCCAACTTAAGGCACCGACCGCACATCATTTCCCGCTTGATTCACCTCTGATGGAATTCGCCTTTCTTTGGCCTTCCAGATTGCCTCTTTGAAATAGAGGTAAACATCAACATTGAAATCCCGCGCTCATAAACCAACGGCAACGGATGGATTGCGATTCATAACAAGCAAAGATATGAACTCGAACGGAATCCAACATCAACAAATTCATGCAAGGAGACCAAATTTATTATACAAATTTACCGCATGATCACACGGGTAACCATTCAATTGCCAAAACTTACAAGAACAAGTAAAATTCTCAAGATCAACCATACAAGATGGTGTTGAACGACTTCAAATACATATCCACTTGAATTGATGATAATCCACTTTTTGATGCAAAGAAATGAATCGCTAATATCTTGTCTATACTTGGGCAAATTGCGTAATTCCATGAAGCACAAGCGACCTACGTTTCTATAAATAAATCCAATGGATCTCATTATGTAAAAATATACAAGAGCATTTAAAATACTTAATACAAAAAGCAATTAAATGTAAACATACCGTAAATTTGATTCATAATCTTCAAGCGCAGAGCATCAATCATAGTACATACGGGTAATTGCCTCTCTTTTACAACCCACTTAATTAAATGATTCTCAATATTGCACTTGAAGACATTTCACCATATCACATGCCTTTAAAATGAGCATTCGCCCATTTTTCACAGGTAAGGCGTAAAGAAATCATCTACAATTGTCTTACCCTCTTGTAACATAACACTCATCAAACTATCATATAGATCAACCACTTGGTGCATAAGCACACTGTCGCAAAAGATAAACCATACGCTTCTTAAAACCCTTGTCGAATCTAAACCTCTAAATTTGTCTTTCAAATTCAACTTAATATGAAAATGCAAAAGCATGGTCTCGAATCTAGAAAACAATAGGCCTGAATCTATTAAACCAAAGATTTCTATCCGAAATAAACGTAATTCGCTTAGTGGGATCAACTATGTTCTTCAAATTCATAAAGAACCAATTCCAGCTTCTCGATTTTCGAGTCAACAACCAGAAACAAACAGGTACAAGCCTCGATACAAAAAGAACGGATTCATATCAACACGCCAAGTAATAAAGAGAAGAAAGTAACACACAAAAAAAGTAAAAATGAATAAACCAACAACACAACTCTAGCCATGTAATGAATACAAGACTTTGATCACCATCTTTCACAACTGCCGACAAAAGCTGAGCTTTAAATTGCGTTTTCAAATGAGCTCCATCCAAACACAGCATTGGCCGGCAATGCTTAAATCCCTCAATGCAGTCATGAAACACCCTCTTAAAACGACTTGAAACCTCATCAACTTCCAATACCACATAAGAGCCGGGGTTCGTTTCACGAATCTTTGACACATATGAATTTAAAAAATTAAAAGATTCCTTCATGTCACCAAACAGAGCATTCTTTGCTTTTTCGATACCGGTCCAAGAATTGTAATATGAAACAGGCAGACCATGATTTGAAAAAAGCCGACGCTTAACATCAATAGGCTTTATTGAGGGATCATCACGAACTTCATTACAAACCAAATCACAAACCAAAGCTGAACTCATCCGATGCCCTTTGAAAGAACGCGATGACGTACCACATGTATGTAACTCATGCATCTTCTTAACATAAAAAAATCCATTAATAATTTCCTTTTTCGCACTAACCATCCAAGCACATCCTGTTTCATCCTTCTTTGCACACACTGTCATAATCCTCTTATCATCATTCTTAATGTATATGAAATCAAACCCACTGTGAACAGACATTTTACACAATGCTTTCTTAAATTCTGTTGCTCCACCAACAAATTTTTGACCAACACATTCTACACACTTATCCCAGTTGATAGACATTTGCATATTCTCCTTCCGAGGACAAAACATAGGAAGCAAATTGATCTCCTCATCATCGGATTCAGTAATAGATGATAATGCAACTGATTCAATACTAGTAGGCTTACACAAGTAGGCTTTCACAAAGATAAGCCACAAAGAGGCTTACACGGTAGAAGCCGCAATAAGCATTACAAACAACATATGCCTGCATACGTGATGCACCGAACGAAGCAGACGCGGACAACATGATTTCAACATCTTCATTATTGAAGAGAAAACAATTTTCTTGTTCAGGTAATGAATAATACAAACTGATCATATCTTCTCTCAATGAACTCCATCTCTCACATATACGTAGCTTAATACTACGTAGAGTATCAAATTCTTTGATTTTCAAAACACACGACTCTCCATTGTAAGTACAAATAAGGAAAACCATCTTCAAAAACCTACACAACAAACGAATCAGAGAAAATCAGCAGTCATTATTTCTCATAAAACACACAATATATGTAAAACAAAAATCAAACTCAGCATCAACAACAAATTAAACTTAACAAGCTCAGATTTATGTTCAATTCAATTACGAAGATTGAAATGTAACTTATAAAATGCATAATTCTATTTTACTAATACTCTAAAAAGGAATCAGAGAAAATCAACAGTGAATCACATCATTCCTCATAAAAACACAGATTATTCGTAATCAAGAACGCAAGAAACTTAAGAAGTCGAATTCTATGTTCAATTTCATTAGAAAATTGAAATTAAACTTATAAAACTCGATTTCCAATGTATACCGCTGCTTCAACAATAACCGTAAATATACCGATGAATAGATGATATGCAGAGAAAACATTCTTCGAATTGTATGCTCAATCACCGAACTGAAGCTAAAACAATGGACTACGATGATTAAAGTTCATCGATGCAATTTTCTCGAGATAGACATTGAATTTCTTCAAAACCGAGAGAGATAGCCGAGATCCAGCTTTATTCAAACGGAAAAGATAAAATGCCTTAGAAAGGGCAATTTAGTCATATAATTTAATTATGTCCTTTAGCCAATAAAAAATGTTAAGTAGGACTGTTAATTAAAAAAAAGCGTAAAGTGTCCTAATCCCTAATTTTCCTTATTATTTAACTATGAACCAGATCATATGTGCAGTGACATTATTTGTATCAAAATGATGTTGTTTTAGTTTGTTTGCTATTAATGGACCTACACGATGTGATTTTGCTGTTAAACCCTTCATAACACGGTGTTGTCAGTGCAGAGGTAATCGAACATGCCATACTCCAACATGATGTGTAATCATGGTACTCTGTCCAATACACCGTGAAATAAAAGTACATTATCAAGAAAGTCCGTTAAACATGCACATAAAACATGTAGGAGGGCATAAAGACATGTTTAAGCCATATTCGATACATATGATCATACAAATGCAATAGTAACGCCATACTACCAACATATCTCCCTAATAACAATTTAAATAAACGATTTGCAAAAATTACTAAAAACATATTGTACTTTTAGTACTCCAAACAACACATACACATAATAGCCACATAAATGTAACCATAAAGTTGTGCCTGATTTCGCATGGCTCGCCGAGGCCAACTCGAGCCAGAAAATTCCAGTGTCGGGCCTGCTTTCTCTGAACCTAGCATAATGCATACACATTTTCTTAACTACCAAAATTTCATGCATAATTTTCCTCGAAAACAAGAGGTAAAAGCAATAACTTAAAATAAATAATAGTTTTTTTTTATTTTTTTTTATAATTTTTTTATAAGACATCCTTACCTTATCAAGCCAAATCTACGGAAAAACGCAACTCCAATAACAACTATTCATCAAATTTAGCGACTTAACTTTTGGTGAACATGCTTGTCGTAAATTTTGGCTAATACTAATTAAGATAATGTATCCACGAAAATCTACGAACAAGAAACATATTGTAAGATTTAAACGAACCCTAATCATGATTGAATCTAAGAACTTAAGAAACGATAAGTCTAATTACCTTTCTAGAAACATTTATGGATTCGAAACAACTTCTGGAACCAGATTGAGCTCAACACTGTGATATGCAAGATACCAAATAACAAAATCGTAACTTTTGTCGACCCGGTAGCTCGCCGAGGCAAGTTGTAAGCTCACGATCGAGGCAATCCCGCCAAACATCCGAAATAGAAAACAAATGCAAACAAAGACAGAATAACCAAGTTGCCGTAAAAACCTAGCTCATGGGCTCGTGGTCTTACTCGCCGAGGCGGACTTCTCAAACTCAAAAAAACGGAAAACAAAAAAAAAAAAACAAAACCTTATGGAAAATCTGAAATTATAATGACTTGGAGTCATTTTATATAAATCAAATATAGTAAAACATTTCTAGAAGTAGACGTTCATTCTAGACCACTCAACAATAAAAACACAGACGTTTAATTGAGGACGAGCAGTATCCTATAATTATCTTATGGTGTATTTTTTTTTGTGAAATGTATCTTATGGTGTTTTTTAACTGGTATCACATATGTTAAACACTGTAACATGTCTATTGTCTTCACGTGTGAAACTACTGCACAAAAATCTCCCCTACTTTTAAATCACCACATTTGTTGGGAAGATTGTATATATAACCAAGAAGAAAGACGAATGATTCAAATTGTGTCACTAGTTTCACTCTTCAAATATAAAGGTTCATAGAAAAACCTCCCATCTGATGGGCCAGGCCCAAATTCCAGTTATACGCATTGTGGGCCTTAAAGTAAAACTAGCATGTGCCGATCGGCTAAAACGCTAAATTGCTTTTACTTACGAAACTATTAAAAATGAAGAAAATAATACGTAACTAAATCTGCTTTTCTTAGCAAAATGTGTATGTAACTAAACGAGCCACTCAGAAATAAGAATTTTTAAACGCAATAATTAAAATAAAACATTTTACATTGATACATAAGCCACGTAACATATTTTTGTTCATCACCACAAAAGCAAAAAGCAGATCTGTGTGGTCGACTCTACAGCTTATGTTTGATACACAACCAAAAGTTCATATATAGGAACATACATTGAACATGGTATTAGTCACCATTAGTGTTCATTTTGTTGCTTGAACAAACTAATGGATTCTAATAGTTGTTTGAACAAACTAATGGATTCTGCATCCCTACTTACATATTAGCCTGATACAAAAAAATAGCTTAAAATCTGATAATACAATTAACATGATATCGGTAATAATTAGTCTTCATTTTTTTAAAGAAGAATTAGTCTTCATTTAGTCTTCATCTAAAAATATGAATCAGATTCCATCGTAACATGGTCATAACGAAGAGGCAAAGCCCAAAAGAGCTTCACCATTCAAGGTCGCCATGTCAAGCCGATGAAAAATTTGTTTAATAAACTACATCTTATGTTATCTTTAGCCAAGAAAGATTGGGAATCTATAACCATTCTGTGTAAGCATGAATAGTCAATAGATCCGTGGTTAACCATTTGACGGGGAAAATACAACCTCTCTCGCAGCCAGGATGCCCACCCAAACGGGGGCTCTAATCGCCGATCAAGCTTACGCATGACCGATGATGTGTTTCGATAGAAGAGAAGAGAAAGATAACATAAGCTATCAACCTCACTGTGCACGGGCGCCATCTCACCCACAAGAACGCATTGGGATAACCGAGGTGCAATAATGGATGAAGGTGAAAAGTCGCCCATCGATGATAATTTTTGTTTTTTTTTTTTTTCTATTAACAAAGCCGCCCAACTGGGCTGCCAGAGAGAAAATGCGAAATGATAATGGGCCTATTGGGCTAACATTGGTAAGAAAATAAAACATCATATGGTAGATGAGAACATATTTGCTCAAAAATTGATAGGTGAACACGCCAGCTCAAGTTTTCCTTTTATTAGTGTAGAGAGAGATATATTTGGCTATACTTCTCGATTGAAAAAACAAATGTATATATAACATTAATATTTTATTACTCCATTCATTCCTATTTATATGTCGCAGCTGCCAAAATCAAAAAAATTTAATATGTCGTAGTTACATTTCCAATACATATTTTAATACCATTTCCGCTTTTCAATATTACTTTTCAACTTCGTAGGCTCATTCAACCAATTAATTTTTCATATTCAATACAACACTATACTTTTCAAGATTTTTTTTGAACTTTATAATGAAAGTCAACACAATAAATCAACATGGAAAAAAAATTTGAAAAAAAAAAATCAAAATCTGGCGAACAAGAAAAAGAAGATGGGTCACTGACCGATAAACAAGAGAAAATGATGTAAAAAAAAAAAAAAAAGGTTGGGCTTTTGTCCATTTAATCAAGAAATGATTTAATAAATAAAAAACAAGTCATTACTCAACCCCAATTTTCCTTTCTTATTTAGATAGGAAGATATATATTTCTGCTTGATTTTTCAAGCTTTTAAGAAAATTCTAAATCTGCATGCTTTTATTAATTTTAATGAATTTTTTAAAATAATCTTTATCAGTAATAAATGCAATAATAGAAAATATCAAAAGTTTATGAATGTATAATAAATTGAAGGAAAAAAGAGAAAATTGTAATAAATAATTCATTGGTATTATAAATGGACTTATATTATGAGACAAAACAAAAATAAATAAATTAATGGACTTATATTTTAGGACGGATACAGTAATTTATAATTTTAATTATTTTCTTATTACTAAATGTTATACAAGGAGATACGCATTTTTCTAGTTTACATAATCTATATCCAATATGAAATGCATTAGATTCCTTAATTTACATAATGCGTTAAATATAAAATAAAATTTACATAATCTAGATGAATACGGTGGATGTAAAAGAAAATTTACAGACTCAGATTTTACAATAAAAATAATAGAATTTATTGCAATGTTATTTTTCATTTAAAATCTTTAAAATAGAGATTTTGAAGAATTAACAATGTCTATTGCAGATGTCATGATAAAAATAAAAATAAAGGAGATAAGGGTCTACCGGCCTTATTCCCTTGGATGCCAAAACCTGGGAGGAGGAGGTGGTTGGACATCACATACAGATGGTATAACTCCTGTATGTGAGATAAGGGTTCACCGCCTTATTCCTTTGATGCCAAAAGAACTCATGATTCACATCGCCAGAGACAATAACGACAGCGCCATCGGCCCAATCAATCCAAGACTTTCATAAACCTCGACGCCCAGTATAATCCAGCCACTTCATGTACATACGATATTCATCATTGGCTAGGCAACATACGTCGATCAGCAAAGCCTTCAGCTCGCCATCTTCAGGTCGACTTAAAGCATTGGGGGCCGACCTACTCGCTCCTCAGCTCGCAGTCCGCCAGCTCGGACCAAGCCCACTTGACTAAGGCCACAGAGTTCATACACGACGATTACAGGCGAAGAACCCGCAGCGTTTATGATGCCAGCCCGCCCAATCAGAAGCTGCAACGTTTACCACATAGTTAATTATGCTTTAATTATATTTAATTGTGCCTTAATTACCATCTTTTGTAACCGCCGACTCTTAGTTCTTATAAATAGCGGCATTTGTGCCCTGGAAAGGGGAACGAATTATTGGAAAACGCAAACAATCTCTGTCAATTTGTTGACAGTTAAGTTTACCTGTTACAGTTTTATCGTTCTTCATATCTTCATAACTTTTTTTATCTTGTTCTGAGCAAAGACCGCATTTTCATCGGAGAAACGCCACTTTTGCTAAATATCCACCGCTGGAATTCACCAAATCCGCTTGTGATAACTCCGCGCATCATTTTAGACTACAAATGCGATACACGCGCCGCCTGAAAACCACTTTATTAACCATAAATGAAACATTGATCAATGAAACATACTAATTGACCAACCCATATAAAGTTGTGCATTTAACATTTATTATGTTTGATTAATCCGCTAGCATATATATATCTAATATGCAAAAGTGGACATAAGAAGATAAGATTTTTACCACTCAAAAAAGAAGATAGAGTATTTCAAATGAGATTCTTCTCTTTGTGATATAAAACTCAGCTTGAACTTGCTGTTGGAGTGTCATGACTCATGAACATTAAACAGGTACAATTAAATAATACCATAACCGTATACTTCGAGAAAATATATTTATTATTATACTAATAAAAGAATCGATTAATTTGCTTAATTAAAGTTGGTGCAGGATCATAACTAAAAAAAACAGCTGTTAGTATCATTGCCATCGAGCATTCTCATTTAGAGCAACTACATTCCTAATCATTAACTTATAAAGTCCATGACGACACTAGCCATTAATTTCCTGGTTAGTATTTTGTTTTTGCTAATTTCACTGATATTTGATACAACAATTTGAAGTGGTCAAATTTTGAATTTCAACAACGAGTATATTCACAATTATCATTTTCTTAGAAGTAATAAACTTTTAAAAGAGATGTTTAAGATTCTCAACAAAAAAAGAAGAGATATTTAAAATATTTTTTATAATGTTACGGTTCTCCGGAAAGACGCTCCACTCTCAGGCTAGAGCGAGTTTTTAGACGTAGATTCAGTGCAGTGAATTCTTGAATATCCTCGACACCAACCTTTGCTCCTGGACTACAGGGGTATAATTTTATATGTTGTAGCCAGAAATAAAATCCGGTCTGCCACCTCAAACAGATTTAGAGCTGCTAGAGGCATGGACTAGAACCACCATTATTACAGTTGTAGTTTTCGATTTCAGAATTTATTTCAATAATTATTTTCCAGTCATCATTTTATTCTTGTTTTCAAGAATGATTCAGGAGTGAACTCTGAAACGTTACACATTCCTTAGTTACCTCTTTGGCTCTTGATACCAAGAGCTAGAGAACATTAATGCTTACTTTCCTATACTTGCATTGTTTTTCAAATAAAAACCAGTGTACCGGGAAGAAGAGGGTGTCCCCGTACTATTTTAGTTAAGTCTTCGAGTATATATCAAAGGTTGGACCTACATTCCTTTTCATGATGGACCATTGATAATTATCTTGTAGGATGGGGTTCCGGATGAGGTGAAATTGATCCCTCTAAGGGGAATAATTAGAGTTATAATAATTTCAGACAATTAAAGTTTTATTTTTGTAAGAACTAATGTTAAATCCAGAAATTTGTACTTTTGTTTTCTCAAGACTTGTGGTAATAAATTATTAAACAGATTATATTGTTTGATGAATTCCAAGAGTAAAAGCGTTGTGATTCAAATCTTTAAAATTGGGGTCATGGCTAGTGGTAATCTGGTAAATCAGCGTCGGGTCATTGCAAATAGCTTCATAATAAAACGATCACAACATCGACGATCTACGATACTGCGCGGTCACGCGACCTTTATCGACATCCGCGATTTTCTTAAGATTAAAACGACGTAATTTTATAAATTTAAAATCAGTAGATTGCTTTTAAGAAATGTTGTTTTATAGTTATAAAAGATAGTTTTGTAGTTAAAAGTGTAGAACGTAATGTGACTGATAACACCATCAAAACAAATTACTAGATCTCATTCTTGCGCCACAACGTATCGTAGATTTCTTTACTTAAAACTACGAATCTGAAATTTGAAGAAGGGCCGAGGGAGAAGGACCCTTGACCTGCAACAGATAGAGGCCTGAGAATTGATTTGTATTCGAATCATAGACGTTATATGCGCTTTTAATAATCAGTAGAGTAGAGTAAAAACTGTTAGACCTATTAATTCGTAAATTCTCTCTCTTTTTTTTTTTTTTTTTTTTTCTTCCAACCACCTCCTTGGCAATGAAAGTAAACGCGCCGACCGTTGTTTCCAGTTCGCATATTCCCGGAGGAATTGCTGAATTGCATGTGGTGACGCCTACGGCCTAGCTAGCTACCCGACTACATTAGTTTAATGCATAAATAACTCCGGCTTTTTCATCCCTTTATATATAAGATGGGTTCGTAATCAACAACAAATCACACACCACAAGAAAACATATCAAAATCTACGTAAATTTCCTAACTAACATGAAGGCTGTTATGGTAAACAACGTGGGTGCCCTTTCGAGAGCAAGTAAAAGTGGAGAAATTGTCTATCGACAGGCAAAGATGAAGATGATGCTGCCGCCGCCCGCCGGAAAATGGAGTCGAGGAGGATGAAGATATTAGTGAAGAAGGAAGATCTGAATCAGTTTCTAATTGAACTTGAAGGAAGAAAAAAGACGATGAGGAAGAAACGTCAGCTTTGTGAGCACAGTACTCATCATCGTGTTCTGACTCTGAGCACAGTACTACGACTACAACGGAAATCATGGAGGCCTGCACTCTTCACCATACCGTTAAAAGCCGATATAAGCGAATAAGAATGCCTTTACTAACACCAATCGGCTTTTAAGATAACCAGAATCGCTGATCCTACACAGATCGGAAATGAGCGCCATCGGATCGATCCTCGCTACCAACATCGTTTCCCAATTATATCAAGCAAAGCACGCCTCTTTTTACCTTACTGCGCTTTTATACGCCAGATGCCATGCTCACCGCCATATGCAGCCACACTGGCGCTGCTAAAGTAAAAGCTGATATAAGGAATAAGAATACTTTTACTAACACCAATTTGCTTTTAAGACAACCAGAATCGCTGATCCTAATACATACCCGAAGATAAATAATGTTGGGCCATTAAATTATTGTTTTCAAGTAATCAAGTATAGCATTTTAAGCAATATATTTGATTTTTGACAGAAAATATAGAAATAATATATATGTAAATAGTTAACTGCCTTCGGGATTCAATTTCTGAAACGCTGTGTAACGCGGGAGGTTCTATTATGGTACTCCAACAGCGGAATGATTACATGCAAGACAATCTCTGACCGCATAGCTTCATCCTCAGAATGAAACCGCGCTGGCCCAGATTACGCCACACTGATCACTTCCTATGCTGCCGCTTTCTGTGCAAATTTCCCGTAACGCACCCAACTCAAATCTGTGTCTGTCACTGTTCATTCTGTGTCTGTTGGTTTCATTCGGTCATAAATCGATTACAAAGAATCTAGCTAACTGCTTAAATCGTCGTACTCGTTTCGAAACATGCATTTTGGTTAATCCAAAACACGCTTTGTGCATTCGTGGTAGAAACTTAATTGAGCAACCAAACAAGTGACCATAGTATTAAATACATTGATGATTTCTCATTTAGGAAATGTAATTAATTAATTTACCCTCCATGAAATGAATCCTATGTTATTCTTTGAAAGTATCTTAATTAATTGTTACGTTGCTACATTAATGTTCCAAAATGTTGCAACATTACCCTCGATTGCATTATCGCTTTTTCTATCTAATCCTACAGAGATTTAGACGTAACATGTTCATTTATGACACGTCCCGACCGCTTTGTCAAGACGCCACCCTTTAAATGGTGTAAGTTTTTTTGAGCTTTGGGTTGAGTTTTTTACTACCCGCTTGCTTTACGAGCTTTTTTAGCTTTTTTTATTGCTTTTAAAAATATCAAGAATGACAAAAGCTAAGATATATTTTTTGAAATTTGTGTAAATTATGATTTGATTGGAAATAAATAAAGTAGTTGATAAATAAAATAATGGTAAAAAGTTTATAAAGTCGAAACGATTTAGAGATAATTTAATATTTTTTATTCAGAATAAGAAACGACGGTAGTTAGAGAAACGTAAGATATGATGGGCCAAGTCGATATAAAATAAACTCTAACGAAAACAAACTGAAATCAGAAAGCCTCACGCACAGAAAGTAACGCCCCGCTTCACCCTCATATAATCGGCGCAGAATGTCCTTCTCACCCCATATGTCGGCGATAGCCGCCTTATCAACTCGTGATAAATGATTTTATACCAAACGGCGACGATAATTTCAAATAAATGACTCCGACCATTTACTTACTCATTTAGCGCTACCATATTGATTTTTGGGGCGTTACAAGAAAATACACATGTTTTTCAATGTAAATAATGCATACGGAAAAAGAACATTTGTATTTTCAATTGAAATAAATATATCCGCACCGTTGAGACCAGACGTGCTAATAAAACTAAAATTACACATATATACGATATGATATGTTGCTTATCAAGTAGAAATCAGCCTACATAGGGGTGACACAAATATTTGGCTGGAGATAGCAACAGATGATGAATAATTGGAGCGTAATTTTCATATTATTACAAATGGTGGAGTGGTGTCCTCACCATGCACATGTGCTCTGGCCATGTCATTTCCCAATCGATCTGATCAAACCCCATGTCCTAACTGCTAGTACAACAAATTAAATACAAAAAGGCAAATTCTTGCATGTATATTTTGTAATTTTTACTTAGATTAATCGTACTTGGCTAATTAACAAAGAAAGATAAACAAAAATAGACTATTTAGCCGTTTGGGTTAAGTAATTAATAACTTGGAAATGTCTAAAAAGATTTTGATTTTAGTATTCTCTAAGATTTCGTGATTAAAGAGCTATTTGCTAGATCTTTAATTTCATATGTGAGTTTTACTTTAATATCCAGATCGAAATATTGCCATTATTCTAACATCCGTGACTCAAATCCTGATTAATCAAATTCAGTTTGTCTGGAACACCGGAGCTTTGTGTGAAAATAACAAAAGCAAAATTTAAGTCACATCCTCAATACACAATATCCACTTTACTTTAACATTAAAGAAAAACAAAAAACAAAAAACAAAATTCAATTTTTTTTATCATGTATAGATTTAAAAATGAACATTGAAAAGACCCTATAAGTTGATGGGCATCAGAACATTGAAAACCCCTTCTACTGACATCAGAGTATGTAAAGAAGAGTAGTGTTATTCTCGCAACGAAATCGTCATAATCAAATGACACAATACACTTTACACCGTTGATCATAGTGTTTAATTCATTGATTTATATGTGTTCCACCACAAATAATAAAAGATAAAACGTATCAGATCATTCATTGTCATATATTTTGTTGTGAATAATAACATTTGCATCATTGCAATGTGAATAATCCACTCAGAGGCAAAACTTAGTGATAAAAAACAAGAATGTTGTGGAGATAGTTTTGCATTTGAGCTGTGTGTGAAGTTCAATACGCATTAGGAAATGCATTAGCTAGGACGGGTAGTGAAATACACTAGTGAATATAACGCGCACTACGATTATTCAAGCACAACTACTTCCACTACACGCTTTATCCCTATCGATTAAAACGATAAACCATTCATCGTTATGGGTCTCAACACAATCATCGTCTCTGTAAGATGTCAGAGAGATAACGCCAGAAGTAGATGATCATCACCAACGATTATGCCACTTTTTATATGAGTGATAATACAACATTCTCCACAACATATTCATTTTTTTCCACAACATTCTCCACAACACCATTAATTGTGTTGGGACCCATAACAATAAATGTTTTATCATTTCTGAGTTGATACATCCACTACTTCTTCTATAACAATCTTAATGCACCACACATTTATCATTTTCCTTATCATTTACATCAATGAGATGCATATATCATTTTCCTTATCATTTACATCAATGAGATGACTCACGAATTGGTGACACTACACAAATATCTAAATACAATACACTTATCATTTTTATATTTATATAGACAAAATATGATAAAAGAGGTGGAAGTGGCACTACACAAATTTCTAGCCCACATATCATTTCTCTATTTATATAGGCAAAATATGATCAAAGCTACTAACATTGATACTCAGTACTATAGTTGTTATCCTAGTCACTGCATGTCTATGCTGAGGAAATACTCAGATGCATTGCTCCACACCTGCATTTTGAGACATCTCACAAGACCATACAAACCACACGGTTTTATTTTCTATTTAAATTGTGTGGTTCTGATCATTTCATTCGTCACTTCACCTCAAATTCCTTCATCACACAATAACTTTCTATGCTAGAGGTGGAAAATACCTCTTTGTCTTTATCACTGGGGTCCTTGTCATTTGGCATCAATATTTGAATCAATTAATTAGATGTTTCTCACAAAAAGAACACGATTAGACAAAAACTCAAACAAGTAATCTACTTGTACAAAACACATTACTATTAAGCTGCTTTATCAGGTTACACCACAAAGTTATAACAATGTTTTTACACATTAATTATGTTGTAAGACATATTGATTGATAAATATGATTTTACGTTATGACCCATCAAATTATAATATATTATTTAACTTGGTATACACATTTCAATAAAAAAAAAAACTTGGTATACACATAAATGAGTGACAAAATGACAAAATAAGAGTAATAAGCAACTAAACTGTCAAATCATGTCACCTTTCTCACATTTAATTTTGAATAATGATATGCGCACTACACTCACAGAATAACCACTACATGTTTTGTGAAATTATCGATTAAAATGATTTAATTATTTTTTACGATGGCCCCAATGTAATACGTGAATATTGATTGCACATGCTGTAGAAGATGTCATGCTTAAATGTAGCTGGATGATCACTACTGTTTAATTTTACCTATTTTGTTTTCCTTCAATGATTAAGATATCAGTCTAAAATTTCGAATTGATAGTTGCACATCACAAATTGATCGGGAAATGATTTGTGACTACTCAAACGCCAGAAATGCATTTTCACTACACGATTTATTTCAATAGACAAAGCCGATTAATTATTTATAAATGACGGTCCCAAAGAAACGAATTCGCGCTGATCATATTAGAGAATCGTCATGAACGAACGAATATATGAATAATGATATTATTACTACTCAAATTGATATCAGCACACCAACATCTTTAGGATCAAAAAGTGAAATAAATTATGTAATTCTGATTTTTTTTTATTTAGTAAATAAAGTATTGATACACACATAGCCTAAATAGTTAGATAAATAAATAAACAAATCATAAATGTAGGTGCCAAGTAAATGTTATACAAGACTCCACATTCCCTCCCGTCAACATTATGTAGCGACTTCTTACGATCACGCAACGCATTATACAAAACATCGTAATAAGCATTATAAGAGAAAAACAACTATTCAAACATCATTATAAGAGAATCGTAAAATGTCACAACAGCATCATAAAAGCATTTATTTGAATCAGCATATATTGTCAGAGTATCGTAAAGAGCTACACCAGCATCAGAAAAACATCTATTTGAATCACATAAACATGACACAATTTAGGCAGATTCACCTATTCACGGTTTTCCAATCTGACCATACAACCAACATCTATCGTAACGATGTACTTGACTTTCAGAAAGATCGAATATACGCATCATTGGATCGATATAAAAGCGTCATATGGTGCCACCGCTAATTTTTTTTTTTTTTTTCAACCCATTAATATAAAAGTCACTGCCAAACATTTCACATTCTTCTCGATACCAATCCAAGCATACACTTTGAGAATAAAAAGAAGAAGAAAAAGAATCTAAAATGCAGTCATAAAGTATCAAATACCAAATACTGCTGAGAATAAAAGAGTCTAAAATGTCAATAATTATGAACAGTTATTGGCTACCGTTAATGACACAACCATGGCTAATGCTAGTGACACAATCATTCAAACACAATGAATAACACAATATGTTTTTACACATTTGATATCATAGCATATCGAAATTGCACATTATTGATTCTGAATCATAATCAATTATGTAAATCTGTGTAAAAACATTTTACGACGGTTTGATTGGTTGTGGCATTAGCATTACCGAAACTAAAACTAAACCTGATGACTATCTATCAATCATGGAATTCTCTGTCCCACTCGACTTCCAAAACAACAAAAAGTTGTACCAATCACCTGCAAAACATCACAGAAACACGCAAATACCTTACGGAAATCGCGATTCAGTTTCTCCATCAAGCGTGGTCCTCCGCCTCCTCCGCCTCCGCCGCCGTTGGTGTTCATCGTGTGGCTCATAGGAAAGAGGTAAGCCCAAGCAGCCTGCTGGAGAATCGGTTCCTTCATCGGAATTTCTCTCCAACTGTCCATCCTGGTGCCTCTCGGCGACAAAACAGCTGTAGGTGACGACGCCATCAAATCCTTCATGCTCGTGTACGAGCCAGGGTGACAAGCAACCATTTCTGTGTCGGAGGACATTGAATGCGCGCCGCCGGAATGATCTTCGTCCACGGCTTCTTCGTTAGCGTCGACAGCAGAGGAGGAGACGGCGGCTACTAATTTTGTGGTTTCAAAAAATTGATGCTGAATGGGATGGCGAGTATCATTATAAGCGCTAATTACGTCTATATCCATAATTGGGGGGATTAATTAGAGGAAGTTGAGGAATAAAAAGGGATTATTTAGGCAGGTTTTGCATGTTCATATCCAAATTGATTTGTGATTGGCATGTTCGGAGTGAGGATTTTAGGGACGGCCACGCCATCTCATACTCATCTATTTTTATTTTTGTTGAGGGTTTTTAGCTTTTTTATTTGGGGTATTTTCAAATATATCTTGTAGATAAATAACATTTTAAATTTATTTTTCAAAAAAAAATGATATTGTTGTATATCTGGAAAGCAGGGTGTGCGTGGTTGTATGTAGGTCATGTTGTGGATGTTGGCAGACTTATTATGACCGCGGAGTCAGATGCTCATGAATATGCGGATCTCCTACTGCCTTCCTTCACGAGCCACCACCGCTGGTTGAGTCAACCACTTGGCAAATCGCCGGCTGCGCGCTGCGCCAAGATTAATGCGGATGCGGCGCTTTTGTGGATGCTTGTGCTTACGGGTCAGGCTTGGGGGTCGATGGTCAATTACCCGCGCTTGCTCGAGCAGACAGGCAATACTTCGATGTTGATTTTGCGAGCTTAGTGCCATCCACAAGGGCCTCTTCTGGCCCGCGAGTAGGATATCATTCTATATGCGCGAGTCCGACTTCTATCGTGCATTCAACGCCTTCACTCACCTGCTTATGATCTCAAATCCCTTGGTTGTTTAGTTCAGGATTGCCTGCTTGTGGCAGGATTTTTTGGCTCACTTTTGTTTTCTTTTTTTTTAAAAGCGTCCGCACAGCCACCATCTCTTGGCTTCCATGAGGCTTAAATTTACTTAGTTTTTGTTTAGTTTTTGTGGACGGAGAACTTCACCCCCTGAACGCGTTCGTACTGCTTGTTTTTCAGATTTACCTTAATAAAATGTTTGTTGTTTCGCTAAAAAAAATTACAAAATCAATAATCCATCTATATTTCAACAAAAATTTCATAATCACAACCTTTGTAACATTAATCCAAAAACAATTAAATAATGATATAAACTATTTTTGTAATGATAAAATTATCATTTTAAATAACCCATGGCTGCCCTCACCGCCTATCTTTCGCGTCCATCCTTTGATTGGGAGCGATCCAAGCAATTTGGTAAACTCATTAATAAATCATTTTACTAGGGTTTTGAGAATACAATTTGTCCCGAGTCCATTTAACATCTTTAAAACGGATAAGATTCTTTTTATTTTCATATCTTTAATGGGGAATGACGATCTTCTTATTTTGCACTACTTAATAAATGTAGTTTACTCGGTGAGGACCGGATATCATCTTACAAGTGTCACTTAAAATTCTATGAAAATAATGAAGATACAACTAGTTCCAACTCAACTAAAAAAATTGAGTGGTATGTGGGGCTTAAAGTGCAGCCACAGATTTCTCGTTTCGTATGGAAGATGATAAATGATATTTTATCTTTTAGAGGAGCTATTGCGAAACGTGGTATATATAGGCAAATTAGGCAATGGAGAATGTAAGATCTGCAATGTTGTGCAAATGAAATATTTGGCATGCATTGTTTGAATGTAATATGGATGTAGGTGTCTAGAAGCTTATCCCAGAATAAACCTTTTGTTGCATCTCCAGGTGGTTTTGATGGCTCATTTTCTTGACGTTTTGTTGACGAAGAAAGACGAGTCAAATGTGCTTTTAATCAATGTTTATGGCGTATTTGGAAAAACAGATCCTCACTTATTTTTAAGGAAAGTGCAATACAACTTATGTCTTATTCCGTGGACAATCCAGCTATTTGTTCTCCGGTCTATAAAAAGCTCTAACTCTCATAAGTGATTCGAGGTTATGCAAAATGAAATGAACTCCACAAAGAACAATGACACTTGGGATCTTCTACCGTCGTCAGAAGGATTGAAACACATTGATTGTAAATGGACATTTATGACCAAGAGGGATTCACATGGTGGGAAACTTGAAGAAATATGCCCGAAAAGAAAAACATTGGAAAAATATGCCTGAAAAGTAGACATTTGAAAATATGCCCGCTCACAAGACGAGGGCTGCACGCTGCGCCGCATGAGTGCCGACGAGCATCACAAGGCCAGATGAGTGACGATGCGCGCCAGATGAGTGATGACGATGCGCGCCGCATGAGTGACGCATGCGCGCCGCATGAGTCGAGGCATGTTTTTCCCAAACATTTACTTTTCAAGCATATTTCTTCAAGTTTCCCACATGGTAATGTGAAAAGATATAAGGTTTGTCTCACATTATGGATTTACTCAAAAGGAACATAGACTATAAAAGTCTTTCTCTCTCTGGTTTCTTTGAACGGCTCTTTTAGGATAATTACGGGTCTATTTTCTCATATTGATTATGATTTACATTAAATGGATGTAAAGGCAATGTTTCTCAGTTGTGACATTGACAAAAACAATGATCTGATGTTTCCAGAAAACTTTGCGTTATATGATGCAAAAAATATGGCTTGCAAACTAAAGAAATCCATCTCCAGACTCAAGCATTTCCCATTATTAGTATGTTAGATTTCTTCAAATTACATTCTCAATTGGTTCTGAGTCAAATTCGTTGATGAATATATATACCATAAGTTCAGTGGGTGTAGGTTCATACTCTGGTTTCATATGTCGATGATATCCATCAACGATATAGACTTTGGGCGTGAAACTAAATCCTTTCTCTTGTCCAGATTTGAGTTGAAAGATTTTGGTGACACTTATTTTGTATTAGTGGATCCGTATATAACGGGATTGTTCTCTAGGTATTATTGAATCATCACAAAAGGACTATATCGATAAAGTTTTTTCAAGTCGACATACTTGATTGTAAACCACATGGTACCTATATGTCTCAGGCTGGAGACAAGCTCACCTCAAACAATGCATTTTCTAATGATTTAACAAAGGAGGAAATGGAAAATATTTCTTTGATTCATTTATCGGGAGTCTAATGTATGCTCAGTTTGTACGCAAGTCGTTATTATGCATATTTCACCATGTGTTGAGTAGTGTTCTTAAATGATCATATAAAAGATCATTTGGTTGCGGCTAATAATGTTTTAAGTATTTAAAAAATCAGAATAAATGATGCTCACATATAACGAGTCAGATCGTTTAGAGATCATTCGGTATACTGATTCAGATTTTGGTGGATGTAAAGATACTTTTAAATCCACATAAGGTTATGTCTTCATTTTGCCCAAAAAGTTGTTTCTGGGGGTACTTAGCATACATTTATGACTTCTTTGACCTTGGAGACGAAATTTGGGGTTTTTTTGAAGGCACAAGTGATTGGGATATGGATGCGGATTTTTTTAGACAGGAAATATGTATATTTCAGGCTGTGAGTTTTGGTCACATAAGGACCACTAATGATCATTGTGACAATAATTCCACAGTGTTTTATCCTAATAACAACAGGAGTTCGTTAATGTCTAAGAACATTGATATAAGGTTCCAAGTTGTTAGATTAATAGTTCAAAGTGGAAAGGCATCTATTAAACTTATCATAATAAACTCCGTGACTGTGAATCCGCCTCTATGGGACTACCACTCAAGATGTTTCTTGAGCATATTGCTCATATGGGTGTCATGCCATTTAAAGATGCTTAGGTTTAGTGGGAGTTTTTTATTGATAATGTTTTGTTTTGAAGTACACACACCTTTTTCAGTTTTGGGTTAAAGTTAAAGTTATAGTTGTTTCTGCAGAAATCAATTTTTTGGTTATTTCACACTTTGATCTAGATATATGGTTTGTTCTCGTTGAAGTATTAAGGTGGACTAGTTGGAAACAGATATGTTAAGATCACATTGCATGCAATTTTCCATGCTACGATCCATATCATGATCCATGCCATTCGATTTTATCAAGATACATACATTGACGGGTCCAATATGATATAGATGTGAGGAGGCCGCTTTGGTCCCAAGTCGATGTGATTGATGGACGGGATTGATTATTGATACATTTTGTTACGACAACAAGTTGTGCGGTATTTGATTATCTTGTGATAAATAGTTATAAGAGATTGTTGGATCATTAATCCAACAAATGGCTTATATTTGAAGTAATTATTTATTATGTAATCGACAATAAAGATTAACCCGACGTAAAAGTATTCTACTACGCTTTTTTGGTTATTGGCTATAATGTATCACTGTAATACAGGATTTTATACGTAGAGACTCAAGATGTAATTTATGCTTCATTGATCGATTAAATGAATATAACAAAATATAATTTTCTATATAAATGGGTCGCCATGGCTCACACACGATTCCATTATATTTTGTCTCTCATCATCATATAAAACTACATAATTTTTTAAAAAGGCTTTCTAAAAGTTTCATCAAAATCACAGATCTGTAAGCGCCAGATCCTACTTTACCAGAAGACTATCGATTCGTGATGCTGCTTTCATTTTTTACTTAAATTCTTGATAATTGATATAAACGATATTGATTGAAGTGAGATCCAACCTTTGACTATCCATTTGTACTCATATTCGACATCAGTAAGACAAATCTATGTAGCATGGGTGAAATAGGGGTGGAAATTTGCATCTAGTCTAGTCAATATACAACCTGATACAATTACAATCATTTGTGTGTTTTAATACAATCTTACCAAACATAATTACAGTCTATCTTAGGTTTTCGTCCAATGACTGAATGATGGCGTTGTGTTATGTCATATATTTAGAAATATATATAATATAATGATGATATATCAAATATGTGTATCTTATGCTTTCCCCCAATGAGGATTAGTTCACGGAATGATGGGCTTAGTATCATATTTTCTTTACTATGTATAATAATAATGATGTATTTATCTGATTAAACATGTCAAACGACAATTTGATGATAATTACTAGGGTAGGCAAGAAATTATTATTTTAGTTATCCAATAAATGAAATAGGACTTTGGAGTGGGTCGGTGCACAAGGGGCCCTAGCCCAAAACGGAAATACACTGCCTGTGAGTCTGTCACAATTCATGAGGGTCCACGGAAAAGGGGAGAAAGATAGAAGGGGTTAGGCCATGAGTAAATCAATCCAAACCAGAAATCGACGCAAACTAATCCGAATAAACCAAACCAATAAAACTAAATAAATTTGCTTTTTGGCTTTAATCAAACCGAATCAGACGGGCTTGGCTTTGATATTTTTAATTAAACCAAATTCAATCCAAACCAAACCAAAATGCTTATACATTAATTAGAATTATTATACCCATAACCCAACCGATCCAATATAACCCAAATTTTTTTTTTTTTTTTTTTTTCATTTTGCTAATGTTGTTTTGGCTGGAAGATATTCACAGATTTTCGATCATTCTGTCATGCACAAACATTCACTTTTTCGTTTTTTCATGTAAATACGTAAATCAATAAACGATGTATGTAAGATGCAACTCACTATTTATCGATCAGAATCAATTATATCAGAATGCTATTGCACTTGTTAATTGATTAAGTTTTTTTTTTTTTTAAATATTTTTGGTTTGTAATTTATTTTAGTGGATGTAGCTTATTTAGAGCTTATGTAAAAATATTGGTTTTGTTATATATTTTTTTAAGATTAGCTTGTAAAACCGAAACCAACCCAATCCAAACCGAAACCAATTCAACCAAACCATCGCCGACTTCTGCTTTTGAAACAAATTTACGGTGCCTCCAAACCGACCCGAGTCTTTCAAAACCAACCCAAACCCACCCAAACCAATCCAAGCTTTAAATTTCTGTAAGAGGTATGTAATCGGAAAATGCTACTCACCTATATGTCATTTTTTTGTCTCAAAATATATGTTTATTCTACATTACTAACGAAGATTTATTTGTAACGCCTCGCTTCCGATACCGAGTCCTTATCCGAAAAACAACGCTCGCACGACGTATAACATTAAATAAATTCAATATTATACGCAAACCCCACGCTGTCAGATCAAAATTAAAGTGTTCAAAATGTTAATTATATAACCTTTGGGCCTAGATGACTAAGCCTTGCAATATCCCCACGACGCGTTAAAATGCCAGAAACGTTAATTATATGATCATCATCACCTGCTTTTATAAATTAGTTTAAATATAAACGAGGCATACCGTGGAGGTAGTCAAGGACGAGCCATGTAGTAGGCTTAGTGTATGCCCACCTCAAGTTGTTATTTTTAAGACACTAAAAATCTATATAATTCACCCAATACAATCACTCATCTTAATGAGCCCACCCGAGAATACATAGATAGTCCATTAGCCCGCCAAAAAATAAATTCCTGGCTCTGTCATTGGAGACAGTGTTGGTCTTTGGTTGAAGTCCAAGCAGCTACATATGTTGTAATTTCTGCTTTGAAGAAAAAACGCTTAAAGTGAATTAGTTTTATGGTCGGATAATCAGATTTTTTGTGTGATAATATTGTATCCATTATTAGTTTTATAGTCTGGGACTGGATTCATTTGAACCTTACTCGGCAGATTACGCCACTATTAGGCACCATGGAGTGGAATTATACCCTGAGGAAGCTCTCAGATTAATCTGACGTGGAGGAATCAATGCATTCATGGCAACAAAGAAGATAGGCCCTGGCCTCGCTTTTCTCATCACAAGTCATGAAACAAGCAAATAATCTTCGCTAGATTGGGATGAGTTAGTTTGATTATTTTTAAAATTTTGATGTATAGCTCTTTTAGCTTTCCTGGTGTAATTCGGCGACTTTTCATCATTTTTCATTATAAATAAAGCTGGCTCGCTTTTAAAAAATAAAAGTTGTGTCCATCTTGTAACTTGAATACACATTCCTTTGTCTCTCTGTGTTAAGTCCTATCATATGTTTCTAATAATATTTCAGCTTTGAAACAAATATAAAGCAATACTACCTCACCCCAAAACGTAAATCTATTCGTGCTTTCTTACACAGATTTAAAAGTTTGTTAAATTTAAGCATGCCACATTAATTTTGATAAAAAACTAAAATGACCTTTTGACCGTTATTAATGCAAAGAATAAAATGCGCTAATATATAATAAATACGGGTAAAAGTTATAAAAATATAATAAATGATTCATTTGCTTATTTAAATTGATTTATTTTTTTTCAACAAATCCAAAATGCTAAACTGACTTATATTTTGGCATTTGTGAAGATTTTTTATAAAGATGGAAAATCGCTAAATAAAAAAAAAAAAAGATGGAAAAGGGAAATAAAAGGGTTTTTTTTTTAGGCAATGTTTTTTAAAAGCTTTTAGAAAATTTAAAACCTTTATATTAGTTGCTACACCAAGTAAAGAAAAAGTATTTGGCTTTAACATACAATAACAGCTAGGTTTGGAAGAATCTGGCTTGATTTTGGTCAACTATATGGACAAAGAAGTGTAAATAAGTTGATCTACCCCATTATTGTGGGCAAATTGTGGGCAAATTAGTACTTGGGTTTTTAATTTTCTATACAAAGCATTTCTTTTAGTTCAAAAGTTGACAGATAAAGTGGAGGTGATGAATTGGTGCTGATTTTACAGCAAAGCTTGAATAAAAATAATGTACATGAATTAGTGTTGATTTTGTAGTAAACAATATTTTTTTAACATATACAGAAATGTACGTAGAAAATGATGCATGTGCATGGGCGTGCCTTGGGAGACTATGCCACACACACTGCAGTTCTTCAAAATCAATTTAATATACTGCTCCTACGAATATTTGACTAAATAAGCAGATATATATATATCATTAATCGAACAAGATATTGATGATTTATATCGATCGAACGAAGCTTCAGAGAGATTTTCGCTTCTAAAAATACTGGTGAGCGATGCTACATTTTTTGTTAGTGTTTTTTGTAGTGACTAAAACAATATTCGACTCTCGAGCTTTTAAATTTCAACAAGACGCCTACGCTGCTATGCTGCTTATACAACGCACTGTTGTCAAGAGTATAGCATGGGACGCCCATGTGCGTGTGTTTGAACATCTTTATAAGTTATCCTCTATATTTTATTTATTTATTTATTTATTTTGGAAAACGATCTTTTATTATTTCGCACAAATGACAAACAATACATCGCTGCTTCGTGTTACATCAAAAAAATCCTACACAAAAGACTTCCTTCGCTTTATTCAACATCCTAAGCTAGCCGTGTAGATTTCTAAATTTCACAACCGTGATGTCCTACTTAACACAAACACCGGTGGTCTCTCTCTCTGTCCTCGTGGCAATCCATGTTCCGCCATACCATATCCCACAAGCACCTCTCTCCACAAATATCTCCATTTATATGTTGCAAAATATGACTCGCTTGTACTCATCAAATTGAGTCGAACCCACTCTTCGGTTGATCTCGCCCCAAAAATTCACCCCAATTTTCGGTTGAATACACTAACACCAATCCGATCGAGCCCACTCATAATCCCGTAGGCATGTAATGTCGCCTCGCTTCTCCCTCACATATTTTACAAAGCTCAGAGGTGCTTACGTGTCATTTGAAGAGTGTATCATTTACCGCATCATGCAATGCCGACACTCGAATGTATACCTTTAACTAACAGAGTATTCTTCTTGTGAGATTCTACCGTGAACATCTTAATGCAATGCCGACAATCAAATCAATGACGGAGGTATATGTAATGATGAGTCCATATTTTGTGGTGTTTTATGCGCTAATTTTATATCTATTTTGTCGAGACGCTCGCTGTGGTATGTTTTGGCTGATTTTCGCGCTTTTAAGAAATTTGAATGCATGGCATGAATATTTCGTGACTTAAAGAGCGCTTTGATGCTTTGTGGAAGATTGAGAAAAGCGCGCTTTCAAGATCGCACTTTCGCCACTTACGCTGAGATCCCGAATGTCAAGAAAAGACAAAGCCTTCAAAATCAATCGTGACTTCGCTTTTAAATCACACTCTGATTGATTATTAAAAGACACCCTATTATTATTATTATTATTATTATTATATATTATTATATAGGATTTTAGGAAATAAGGTGGGCTTGGCTCCAAAATAGCAATTCATTTCCTGATGGCGTGAATTAGCTGAGAATTATTACAAATATTAGGTTTTTATATTTTTTTTTGGCAGGATGAAATGGAGAGACAGACGAGGGACGACGGATGGTAATGCTGCCGTCGAACCTTTTTCATTTGTTTCAATGAAAGGTTTGGTTTTTTTTTTAAACTTTTTTATAGTATAATGTTTAGTTAGCTTTTCATTCCAATGATCGATCATTAATCTCGATTCCATATTACGCGCAGATCTAAACGCTTTAACTCGCTCGATCATAATATTTCATCTGCTTTCTCGATTTCATCGATATAGTGATTGTAATTATTCGCTTAATCATCGCACCGATAATTGTTTTGCTTATTTTGATCTAAGACCAAAATCTATCGTAGACGGCGCTATAAAAGATTAGATTTTTAGCCAGAAACAACACATCATCACGGCTCAGAAATTGCAGGATTCCCCGTCATGGAAATAGATAATACTATGGTTAAAATTAAGCCGGTGGATTAATACCTAGTAATTGGGTCTCTAATCTTTAAGGTCATATGTCACCAAACCCGGGCGGTCGCTATGGGTGTGACATAATTAGTGGTGTAATTAGTGGCGGTTGTCCTAATTAACGAATTTAGAGGGATTTGTTGATTCACGGTTGTGGTCAACTATAACCAATTTATTAATAATATAACGAAATCATCCGCGAATCGGTCGATCAATCATGTGAATTTATAAAACGATTAATCGACTAACTTTTCTTTATTTTGTTTTCCTTTCTGCTTAGGAAATAGTTATAAAAACCAAATATCTTTCTTTTCAAGAATTTTAGAAGAAATAAGTTCACTGCTCCTCGCGGCTCAATTCTATTTCGACTATACTAAGTATATAAGTTTCAGAGCGATTTATCTTCGCGCTTTGACGACACACCAAATTTTGGCGCCGCTGTCGGGAACGGTGCTAAGTGGTTTATTTCCTTTAGAATTTTGTATATAGTTTCTTTTGTGTTGTTTTGTGTTTTCCTTGTTTGCAAGCATGTCAAAGTTACCACTACGCAACTTCTATGGCGAATCGTGATGGTATGGATATCGGGTGAATAATTCATACGAGGAGAGATGTTATGCTAAGTGAGCCAAGATATCCGGATCGAACTATGGTGAATCACATTCTCACCGCCTAGTGAAATCAAGGTCCGATACCTTGTTCAAATGAATCTCTTGAAGCCATGATGCAATCTCTTACTAAAAATCTAACGCAAATGCTCCAAAGCTAATGCAGAGTTTCTACAAGAAATTGGGCAAGAGATTTCACAGCCAGTAGAAGAGCAAAGCCGCATGGGTTCGTAATATGCAAGGAGAATTGATGAGCTCAAAATCAAGTGGATCGGGCTTAATCTACAGACTTACAAGCATCATCTCTTATC